>CM072667.1:51865078-53272578 GCA_036884735.1 Huso huso | reverse complement strand
TTTGAAATCCTTTGATGGAAATGTCCGGTCTACTTTTAACATTTTCAAGCAAATTGGAAGCCACTGTCATATCCACTTTGACATTTGACACATTATTTCCCTTGCCCAGCGCTTCTTTAACCTGTTCTGCATACCAGTCTGCCAGAGGGCAGGATCGCTATGAGTACTGTATTCACCCGTTTGATTGATGGAAGTATTATTGGCAAGCCAAGTAAATTAAGGGTGCATTACATGTGGACCGCCTTAAGCAACCTGATTTAAATAAACAGTAACATTAAAAGAGCAGGCTTTATGTCGCATAAAAATATTCATGGAGATCATTCTCTGCAGAATCTGAACAATTTAGCCAATGGGTGCGTTCACAGAGGTCATTCATAGAAGATCATTGGCTAAACTGGAAAAAAACATCAACTCAGTCAAATTTTATTTAAATCAGGTTGCTTAAGGCGCAGAATGATCTCCGTGAACACACCCAGAGTCAACTCACCAGCCTCGTAAAAGGACGCAGCTGTCATGCATTCGTATTGGAGAACTATTCATGGTAAACAGCGATGAGTGCAGTTGGTGGTTGCATTTGCATTACTCCTAAAAAGTCTGCGTTGCAGTTAGAAGTCTGCGCCTGACGTCGCAGTCTGTGTAGACGGAGCTAGGACAGCTGTGGGAGGTTTCCCAGCACAGTCGACTGAGCAAACATGGAGACCGACTTGATTGATTTTCTGATTGCAGTAGACTATAGTTTTTTTTTTCTCTTCCCACTGTTCCCATACAGCTCCATCATAGCTAGACAAATACGATAAGTAAAGCCTTCATGCAATAAAAGCGTGTTTCCACAAGCATTTTTTATGTAGTTGGGCTGCATATCATTTTTTTTTTGTTTTTCACTTGTTGCAGAATGATGTTCAGTACATGTTTTGATATATATGTATATGATTACTCCTCCACAGGACATCCGGGATTGGGGACCGATACAAGGACGGGTTTGTATTTTTTTTTTTTTAAATGTATATTGTGTACAGATTTGTTTTTGAAATAAAGAGTTTAACTTATATTGTTGTCCTTGCTTCTCTGCCCTGTCCTATCCCTACTGAACCCACTGTTTTCTTTCTAGCATGACGCTTTTATCTAGAGCGAGTTCACTTTTGTTGTTTGAAATTTAAATGTTGTAGTCAGATAATTCCCCTTTATGGGCACATAGTTTTATTATTACTATTATATATATATATATATATATATATATATATATATATATATATATATATATATATATATATTGTTTCTAGTACTACTGCTAATCAGTGTCTGTAAACTATTTCTAATAAAAGGGTCTATTAAAAGACCTTTACAAATACATTAGAGATATTTACATCTGCTAATATTTTTTAATTGTCAAAAGGCACAAGCTTGATCCAATTCTTCCAGTGACAGCGTGAGACTTGCAGCTCTTCCCCATTCCCCTGTATCTGAGTTCTGGGCAGAAGCTTTTATTTTTATTATTATTATTATTATTTAATTGTGCATTCAGATCTTTATTTGAGTGAGTCTTCCACCCTCAAGGGCTCAGTGTATATATTGCAATTGGCCAATGTCCACAGTTGTTTGTCAAAAGTATCCCAATGTATGCTTCTGTTACACACATTAAATGGTGATTTCTTGCATTTATTTTGACGTCTGTATCATTTATATTAAACGATTTTTGATATTTTAAAATTGACTAGTCGCACGGATCGCATGAGAAAAAAAAAAAAAACAACAACTTTGAAGACTCCTGGGAGTTTATCCAAACATATGTACATTACAGGACATCCGAGTTTAATGACAAATAACTTGTTTTGTCAACATGGAAATATACTAGGAACACACTTATTGTGATGTCTACATCATTTATAGTAAATGGTTTATTTCGGTTTTAAAATGAAACATTTGCCTGCAGAAAATATAAAAAAAAGCCTGGCATGCGTGGGATTTAAAACTATAACCTTCAGTTTGTAAGCGTGTTGTGTTACTGTCAATGCTACACGATTAGTTGAGAAAACAAGCAGCATTTTGAAAGATGAAGTCAGCCAGCTGAGAATTCTTGGGACTTAGTTATTTTTTTACATTTTAGAGATTTTTTCAAGTCATCATCTCATCATTCTGAGATTCTGACCTTGATCTCTGAAAAATGCTGGTTTCCTGTCAGTGTAACGCTCATTGTGGTCCCTATTGGCACAAGGAAGTACGGTTCCTCTCGATACTGGTTGAGAGTAACGCTATTTGTGGTCCCCCCTGGAAAAAATGTTTGAGAATTAGCTATGCTGAAGGATAGCCTATATATTTGGTAAAATTAAAACAAATAAATAGCCCACGACACCTCAAGAGGGCTCGACGGTGATTCTGGCGTCCCAGCATCACCCCCCTCCGTCCCCCACTCAACTCAGCCCAGCTTACTTACCTGTACATTAGCGTTTCTTTCTTTCTATTGTGCTTGAGATCCCCAGCCAGAATCTTTCCGTCTCAACCACAGCCAGTTGCTGCTCCTCTCTACTGCTTCAGATAAGTTCTTCACTGTGTGACGCAACTCTTGGCCACTGAATCCGACGTCTCTGAGAAACCAGGTTGTAGAGTGTGCCACAAATCCTCGACAACCCACTTCCACTGGGTAAACCCGGACTCTCCATCCTCGCTGTTCCGCTTCAGTGGCTAGTTAAGCATACCGCAGTTTCTTCCTCTCATACGCCTCATCTACAGCATCCTCCCATGGCACTGTTAACTCTACCAGGTGAACAAGGCGTGCTGATCCAGACCACAAGACAATATCTGGTCGAAGGTTAGTGGTGGCAATCTCAGGTGGAAAAATAAGCCGTTGACCAACATCTGCCAGCATTTTCCAGTCTCTAGCAGCTTCCAGTTGTCCTGGGCGAGGGTTGGTTTTAACACCTTTTCTTGGTGGTTGCTCTCCTGGGCGGAGGAATGTTGTCTTTTGTGTGTAATGTTTTGATGGAACAGGTGGCAACTTATTGGTCATGTTACGCTTGTCTTCCAATGCTAAGGCCAAACATCACAGCACCTGGTCATGGCGCCAAGTAAACCGTCCTTGGCTAAGAGCCACCTTACATCCTGTCAAAATGTGCCTTAATGTTGCAGGTGATGAACACAAAGGACATGAGGGATCCTCTCCTACCCAGAGGTTTAGGTTCTGTGGTGATGGGAGAACATCATATGTTGACCTGATGAGGAAACTGATCCTACTCTGTTCCATTGACCATAGGTCTTGCCAGCCAATCTTGCGTTGTTCCACACTCTCCCATCTCATCCATTCTCCCTGCTTGGCCTGGGAAATGGCCTTTATACACCTCATCCTCTTCTCCTGCTTTTGCACCTCGTTGACTACCAGCTTCCTCCTTTGAGCTGGGGCTGCCTTGTGCCATGTAGGAGGAGCTGAACTGAGACCAAGACCCCCTCTTCCATGCTGAACTTGCACCATGATATCACTAATTCAAAGGGCAGCCTTTACATCTTCCACAGCTTTCTTTGCCGCCCACTTTCTTCCAGTTTTCAACACAGGTGCTGCCTCCCTTACGCATTTGTCACGTGACTCTACTAATGTCATTTCCAGTCTGACCTTGGCGCACTTAAACTCCTCGGTTAGAGCGGAGACTGGTAGCTGCAGTATTCCTTTACCATAAAGTCCCACTCTGGTGAGGCAGCGTGGAACTCCCAACCATTTCCTGATGTATGAACTGATTAAAGCTTCCAGCTTCTCTACTGTTGTCAAAGAAACCTCGTACACAGTCAGTGGCCACAGCAACCTCGGCAGTAGACCAAACTGAAAGCACCAGAGTTTTAGTTTGCCTGGTAGAGCGCAGCTGTCTATGCTCTTCAACCTTTCCACTGCTTGTTGTCTAACTTCTCCCACATGAACTGTGTCCTTTAGATCCCTGTCGTACCATCTCCCAAGACTCTTCACTGGCTTCTCAGACACTGTTGGTATTGCCTCACCATTAATGAAGAATGTTTTATCTACTACTTTGCCTTTAATTATAGAGATGCTCCTTGATTTAGTGGGCTTGAATTGCATTCGTGCCCATTCAATGTTATTGGTTAATTTGCCCAATAACCGATTAGTGCAGGCTACTGTTGTAGTCATGGTTGTCATGTCATCCATGTATGCTCGAATTGGTGGTAGTCGCATTCCAGAAGCCAAGCGCTCTCCTCCTATTACCCATTTTGATGCCCTAATGATTACTTCCATTTGCCATGGTGCATCCTGCCATTAAAGCCAGTGGAGAAATGGTGCATCCTAGGCCTAAATTATTCCAACCTCTGAACCATATGCAGGCCAAATCCAGGAATTGCTCCCATGTATTTGTGCTGAATCACATTGAAGTTTAAAACCTGGAATGCCCGCTTTTGTATTGAAGTGTCAATGAAGCAGTTCTTTAATAGGTAAGTTGACAATCTCTGAGCAATAATGCTGAAGAAAATCTTGCCTTCTACATTTAATAGGGAAATAGGATGAAACTGACTGATGCTTGTAGAATCTTTTTTCTTTAGGTATAAAGACTCCACCTGCTCGGCGCCATGCTCTTGGTACAACCTGTTTTTCCCATGCCACTTTCATCAATTTCCACAGAATTGTAGAACTCCTGAAGCACTCTTGTACACTCTGTACGGAACTCCATTAGGCCCTGGAGATGATGAAGCCCTTGCTTTTTCACAGCTTGCTCTACTTCTTTCCACTTAGGTGCACAGTCCTCCATTTGGTATTCTGGTGGATTGATAGGTGGGATGTCTGACAGAATTGACATAGGCTCCTGCCTTTTGAATTTGTATGTGTTTCTTCCAAATATCTCTCCAGCTCAACCTTAGATGCTTTTAATGTGCCATTCTTCTCACTGGTGAATAACTTCTTTACAAATTTGAATGGGTCTTTATAAAAGTTAGCTCTCAGACGCTCCTTCTTTTGTAGCGTTTCCATAGGCGCTCAGCTCTGACGCAATGTTGCAAGCTTATCTTTTATGACCCTTTGTAAGAGATTGAGTCCCTCCTTCTGACTTTGTTCTGCTCTTCTCCATTGCTTCCTCAGCTGTCTCCTTTCTCTAACTAAGCGTTCAATCTCCTGCTGCCGTCTAGACTTTCCAGGAATAGTTTGTACTTTTTCCTTCCTTTTTTTTTTTCCAAACCTCTCACTTCCATATGCGTAGATGATGTCCCCAAATTTATCCAGCTTCTTTTCAACTGTTCCACTTAATCTTTCCAATGCAAAGCAGAGATCTGTGTTTACTGTGTCCCATGCAGTTTTCTCACAAGCTCTTGGCCATTTAACTCCAGGCTTGTGCCCGTTGAGGTTCTTTTCTCTCTTATGCTGGTTTGTCTGACCGGGTTCACAAGGATCATTAGGTTCATCACTAACTGTGTCCATGCAAGTCCTCCTCACGTCTATGACAGGGGTGCTGATATCCTGCGAACTGTGGTTTGCTTCCTGTCGCTGGATTTCATTCGACTGACTTGACTGACTTCGTAAGAAGTACTGATCAATGCGAGGCCCTTGTCCCTTCTCCCTCAAGCAATTCATTCTCCCTTGATGAATTTTCAAACCGCTGACCGTTGTCGCCTTGCTCCAGCCGCAGACACAAACCTGGAGTTCCATGTCTTTGCTAACTGCAGATCTTGAACTAGTCTTTTGTGAAGTACTCTCCATACTCATATCCGTTTCCGTTCCTAAGTCATTAACCGTGTTGTCCAACGTTGAGTCATCTTCCGCCCCCGCTCTCGCAGACTCTAGGGGTATTTTTCTCTTTAATTTCTTAGAAGCCTTGGCGGGTGTCTCCAGCATCCTGTAAACACAGAGCTGGATACTGCCGACAAGGGTAGCTAACCCTTACCAGCCCCAATGGGGTCTTTTTCCTCCTGTCAGCTGTCTCTCCAGGCTGTCACAAGGTCTTTCCCTTGTTGCCAGCTGCACTATTCACAGCAGTCACTGGACGTATCCAGATCTTCATGATTTCCATTACACGAGAATAGATGTTAAAACTTCATGCTGATTTGAACTTGGCTCTTGCCAAGATAAGCACCAACTAAGACGTAGCTTTACAGTAAACTAATGTAATCCATATGTGTCTGGTGTTAATGGCTGAAGTGTAATGCTGGCTCCAGGGATCAGCTTATTTTGCCTCCCTGGCGCATCAGCACACACAATGGCTGCGATGCTGGCTCCGGGGATCAACCACAGTGCGGCCTCCCCAGCGCATCAGCATGACAACCGTCTGGATTGAGTTAAGTAGGGTACATCTCTGGGGTCTTCAAGTGGGCACCTTCCATCCTCGGTGTTTCGTCGACTAGCCCACGACACCTCAAGAGGGCTCGACGGTAAACATTGAAATAAATGAATACATAAATCAATACATGACATTTATTTCATTATCTATCTTGATATGTATTTATTTTTCAATATCAGATATAAAACACTTCCATTTACTACTGTATGAAACAAAAACAAATATTCAACAGTTCTTGTTCAATTGTATATTAGTGAAGATTTTTGTGCGTAAAGGTTGTCATGCTTTCATATATTTTTACTTTCAAATTAAAAAAATATATTGTAACGACCCAGACAATTGCTTTGTTGCAGGACTTGTTGTCTGTTCAGTTTGTCTCCTCTGTCTTTTATGTTACATGTATTGTAAGGGGAACGGGTCACGCCATTACTTAGCATGGGAAGGGTGAGTGAGTGAATGAGTGGGGAGAATGTGTGCTGCTGTTTTCGGGGGTTGCAGAGCATGACCAGTTGATGAGCCGGACAGAGGCTGGGAAACGACAGGAGGTTATATAAGGGGGTGCATGAGCCTGGGGACTCGAGACAGTCCAGCGCTGAACGTGAATGAGAAACTGTGGGTGCGACTGAGCGAGCATGTGAGCTGTGACCAGAGAGAATATGCAGTGAAAGTGAAAGAGTTATTTTGGTGTCGTGAATTCCGGCTCCTGACTGTTTCCCCGAGTACTACTTCCTAAACATGAAAACGTTACAATATATTTTACACACACACACACACTGCTGTGCAAAAGTCTTAGACATGTTATATTTTTCTACTCCGATGCATTATGAGCATCAACAATATACTCAAAGCTCCACTAGTGTTTTCTACTATTATAACAGCCTTGAGTTGATAAGGAAGGAAAATCATTGAGTGAAATATCTTGCATCACTTGATTTTCACGGTGTGGTATCAAAGCATAATCAACAAGTACACAGAAACTTCACCTGTAATTGACCAACCCAGGACTGGAAGACCCAAAAAGCTGTCTAACTATAAAGGCAGGATTTGAACCTAAACTAGTCATACTTTCACTCCAACTACATAACCGCTGCGCTACACAGATTCACATCTTAACCCTTTAAATAGACTTGGCTACTATTTACATATACCCTATTCCAAACGGCAATACATTTCCTCAATATAGGTTGAACAATTTTACTATTCCCATAATGTGTGTGTGTGTGTGTTATAAGTGAAAAAAGAAGTGTTGTCAGGCTGGGCCTCACCATAAACGATGCAAAGAGTCGGCTTACACCAGTGCAGTGCACCACGTATCTGGGGCTCCGGCTGGACTCCACTACAATGCGTGCATACCTGTCGGACGACAGAGTTGCAGCTATACGGGGTTCCCTCTCCCTGTTTCGAAAGGGATCGCAGGTCACCCTCAGGTTGTGCCAGAAACTATTGGGTCTGATGGCCACAGCTACAGCAGCCATTCAGCTGGGTCTGCTTCGCATGCACCCGCTACAAGCGTGGCTCAATGCGTTTCACCTCAATGCCAAACGCAACAGGCACCGTCGGCTGACCGTGTCTTATGCGTGCTCAGCAGCCCTACGCTGGTGGAGGGTCCCCTCTCACCTGCGTAAAGGTGCGCAAATGGGAGTAGTACTGAACCGCCAGGTGGTGATGACAGACGCTTCCAACCTGGGTTGGTGAGCGGTCTGGGAAGGCATCCCTGCACGTGAACATGCTGGAGTTGCAAGCGGTATTCCTTGCTCTCCAGCACTTCCTCACAGTGCTGAGCGGCACACATGTGTTGATCCGGATGGACAGCACAACAGTGGTAGCGTATGTCAACCACCAGGGAGGCTTACGGTCCCCGGGGGTTGCATCGTATAGCTTTCAAACTATTGATATGGGCTCAGAGGAACCTGCTGTCCCTGCGGGCCACGCACATTCCGGGAGTGGTGAATTGGGCAGCGGACCTCCTCTCCAGGAGCGGCCCGAATCCGTCACAGTGGCGACTCCACCCTCAGACGGTGAAGCGCGTTTGGGAACGGTTTGGGAAGGCGCAGATCGATCTCTTCGCTTTGGCAGATGACTCATTGCCCCCTATGATACGCCCTCCACCACTTAGGCGGTCCACTCGGCATAGATGCCCTAGTGCACAAATGGCCCAAAGCGTTTTTGTACGCTTTCCCACCTATACCGTTGCTCCCGGCTTTTCTGGAGAAAGTCCGGTTAGAGAAAGTGTCAGGTCTCCTAGTGGCTCCCAAGTGGCCCAGGAGAATATGGTTTTCGACCCTGTGCCAGCTGTTGCATGGCCAGCCCTGGGAGATTCCACTTCGTTTGGATCTTCTCAGTCAGGTGAAGGGCTCTTTGACACCTTTGGTTCCAGTTATGGGACTGGCCCCTGAAAGGGACCGCTGGCTAGCTCTAGGGCTATCGTAAGCGGTTGCGAGTACGATTCAGAGTGCTAGGGCGGACTCCACTAGGTCTTTATATACCTATAAGTGGAAGTTTTTTCAAGCTTGGTGTTTAGCTAGAAACCATGACCCCATTACTTGCCCTATGCCAGTCATTTTGCAGTTCCTGCAAGAACTGTTTGATGCTGGGAGATCACCTTCCACCATGCCACCGTAGATTCTATGTCTCCGGGTGCGCATTTTTTGGCTACCCGTTTCCTTAAAGGCGCACGGCAATTATGCCCTCCTAGAAGGGCTATTCTCCCCAAATGGAGCCTTAATATTATACTAGAGGCTCTTACAAAGGCCCTGTTTGAGCCCTTACACTCCATAGAGTACCTACCTGTCTATGAAGACAGCCTTCCACTTAGCTATCACCTCTGCTAAGCAGATCAGTGAGCTCCTGCATGTGTATTTGGGAGGATGGCAGCAGGGTGTCGCTGCGCACCAACCCCGCTTTTCTCCCTAAGGTTATTATAGCTTTCCACATTAACCAGTCTGTGGAACTGGAGTCTTTTCATCCACCTCTGTTTGCTTCAACAGAGGATGAGAGATTGAATTTCCTCTGCCCAGTGCGGACATTGAGATGCTACGTGCTTAGGACAAGAGCTCTGCGTCAATCTGACCAGCTTTTCATCCGTCACAGAACATGGACCCTAGGACAGCCCCTCTCTAAGCAGCGTCTGTCACACTGGATTGTGGACACAGTCTCGACTGTGTACCATGGTACTGGCTTGCCCCCACCTGGTAGGGTAGCCGCACACTCAACTAGATGGTTGGCTACATCTTGGGCCCTTTTCAAAGGTGCCTCGATGTCTGACATTTGTACTGCGGCTAGCTGGGCTACGCTGCATACTTTCTCCAGGTTCTACCGTATTAATGTCCTTTCTTTCCTGCTGGTGTTAACCGAAGGTTAGTCAGTGCAAATCTGTTTGGAAGATTTACATGTCGAGTCTATAATAAAATATATTTGTAACTCTTTAAAAGGCTAGAATTAACCAGTATACATTTAAATTTACCTTGGTAAATGGAGCCACATAAGTTATTCATTATTGTCCCTGGGTCATTTTCTCTATTATTTTACAATAAATTGGGGGACCATGGAGGGAAGCGAAATAAATATCTGCCAAAAATGCCAGACTATAGTCTTACAGGATCTTTCCTATTAAAACACAAAAGGCCATGCTAAGGTTCTCTGTATTTTGTATATTAATATCATACTGTTATCTATTTGATCAAATGTATTGAAAGAAAGAAAGAAATACATTTAGTTTGTGAAGCATGCCCTTTCAGTGTGGAAAATGTCAATGGTCTTCTCAATAAAACTCCAGAAACACTGTTAAATGACAACGTTATGTTTAATTACTCATCAGGGAAAATTGAACATCTGCTGATAGAAGACATCCTATTGTTTAGGCCCTCATAAGGACAGTTGAAGGTATATAACGTCCTAGAGAAACTGCAGCACATGCCCATTACTTAATGAAGCACATGATACATTAGAAGATTTTGTATCCCAAGTTTGCGGTTCATTCTGGTGATGTGTTCACATCTCGTCTTACCGTCCATGTACAGGGTCCATTCATCAGGTGAATGACACTTAAGGCTTCGGGAATAAAATAAAGGGGCTAAAAATTGCCTAGCTAACAAAATGACTACATTTTACAAGTTCTTTCAGGAATTACTTACTTTACTTAAGCACTAGTAAAAGTGTTGCAGGAGGTCAATTACCTAACTAGCACAGCCAAGATAATCTTTGCCAAAAGCTAATGGAAAGTGTAAAAGGGGAAGTAATGAGTCTGTGTAAAACAAGCCAAGTTTTGAGAAGCTTGTAAAAGGTTAGCATGAGTTGCATCAGATAATAATTGAGGAAGTTAAGAACAGCAAAACTGATTGGAAAGGATCTGAAAACTGGCCTGCGGATGTGCATTGGTTTTCTGTCTGTGCTGCTTGTAATGTGGTGGCTGAAATGACTGTGTGCCACTTAATAAGCCTCTGTTGACATTTGAACACATGAAAAACACTGCCAAAGCTCATGGTGTTTGATGGAATGATGAGACCAAATTAGTAAGTTTCCATTTGTTGGATGGCAATATGCAGAATTTTATATGAAAATAAACAAATGGTTATTGTAACGGGATGACAACTATATTCACATCACATGCTGTTTTATGAGATTTTATGCATAAATATTGTGGTTGATTTTTTGTATACATGTTTTTATTACAATAATGAAATCTATATACAGTTGGTGTACAGCGTGCCTACGTGGTGAATACAAGAGTCACAATAAAAAAAAAATGGAACTACCATCTTATAATTTGGTTTGACCATTGTATTATATATTACAATTTTATTTATTATAGTCTTCATAAACATTCATACAATTAAAGGCAATTCATTTCCTAAACTGAGTCACTTATTCCCTCCAAGTATTACACAACCATTATAATGCTTTTCTTAATTAAATGTTTGATCGTGTAGGATAAATGGTGCTGTGGATTTAATCCACTGCTCCTTCAGATGAGAAAGCTCAATGTGAATCCATGTCAGCTCCAAAGGGGCCAACATTAATCAGTCTCCACAGCTGGGCCGGTCCCATGCAGGATGAGTATGGTGGTCTTAGTCTCAGCCCTTGTGTTTGAAAGAACAACTAACCAAACTGCCAATTCATGGAACAAATGGCTTAAATTACTATTTTGTCTCATTGGATTGTGGTGCTTCCAGGTCAAGTCGGAGTATAGTCTGGCTGTAACTAAGCAACGCTTATTTTTCTTATTTCAGGGTATTAGAGCGGCTAAGTTTTCGAAGACATTGAATAGGAACTAAATTAATATAGATTTGCATGCCAATGAAGAAAATAGATACAGTGGACATACACAACATATTTTTTTAATTTAAAGCGGACTATTTTAAACCATTACCTTTCTTTAAACAGTTATATAAAACACAGAAAACAGAAGACAGACTCTTGGACAGAAAATTTGTACATGTAATCAGTCCTGCGAATTCAAGCAAATATTTAGTGTTGTTTCTCAAGAGCCAATTCTTTTACAAAGCACACAGATACAGTGGTGCTAATTCTCTTATTCTATTCTGGTAATTGGATATAACCTACTTTTAGTCTCATGTAATTAAACAGTAACCTCAATGTTATTTAAACCATTGAATGGTTATTGTACCTGACCTAGTTTAATGATTTGTTTTATACTTGACTAAATGTAGGTGCTGCTATCCAATACTTGAAAGAGGGTGCTTCCCCAAATATCCTATTTCATGCCCAAGCTAGTCTTGCACCTTTCTTTTTAAAAGAATGGACGACTGATAAAGGCTGCGGGAAAAAAAATATCAGATCATATTTTATAAACAGCTTCCTTTACAGCCTCTGTGCTGCAACTGTTGCACAGTTGCACCTTGATATAGCTCCAGAATCTTATACTTCTGTACATTTTTATAATATTATAGATTTTCTAATATCAAATCTTGAGAAAATTGGTTCTCCTTTATCATAACCAACTGGTTATTCACTGTATTTAGAAAATGATTCAGTATCATTAGCCAATCAGCTTCCAGATCAACTGGCTTCTATTTTGCATTGATGCCCGCTGGAACATTGAAGTGCTTAACTAATCTGATAACATAAAAGGCTACTTAAACCTTGACACCATGAATGCCAATTTTGATTTATTCAGAAACATATCAATACTGGAGTGGGTAAATTTGCCATCCTCACCGACTACAAACAATCCAGCTGCTGAACATCTGCAACAACAAATCCCCAGTACTAAAACTAAGAAAAAGGACATATCAACGTACAGGAACATGAGCTTCAAACTTGGAACTGCAAAAAAATGAATTAAGAACAAGACAACAAACTAAATGGTCAGTATGACTGTATATAAGAGCAATTACTGATCAGAGACGAGGGAAATCATGTCTGTGACAGGACACCGTAATGAAGGCTCAATTCGCAGCTACTAGACAGCAAAGGAAAGACATGATTGGTCCACAATTCTGTCATCAGCTGGATCCAAACAACACCCTCCCTCAAAACCAGCCAGTCAAACTGCCAACCCTGTTTCAGTTCTTTCAACACGAGCCAATCCACTCCCTGCCAGCATGAATGACGCCCCGCCTCCAACAACAAGTTTCGAGTCCGACTCTATACTACACGGACTATTCAACAATTATACAGTTAATTTATCTGGCAATGTCCAGATAAATTATAATAAGAAAGAGTAAGACCGCAATAAATAAATATGTTAGCCAAATAATAATAATAAAAACCATTTTCTCTATGTGTATGTCGTTTTTCTATTCTAATTATGTTAGGGACTATTTTCCTTAGCGGAAGGTTACCCGGCGAAATATCAGAAGTTTAAGGTAAATATAGGTGTTTTTTTTTTTTTTTTTAAAAAGAGAAGAAAAATAAAGAAATCATTTTCCAATAGCGATAGAGCCCTCTCCGAGTGCTCTACCATGTGGTAGATGACCTTGACTTTCGTTAACGCCCTCGTCTACGGCTCGGGACACAACTCCAGTCGGGGTCATCTACCACATGGTAGAGCCCGCATCGACGAGTCTATCACTTAATTAGAAATCAATTCAGTACCATCAGCCAATCAGCTTCCAGCTCTAGCGGGCTCCAATAGACGGTAGATGCCCGCTGGAAAGTCTGAGCACCAACTGTGAATCAAATTTAAAATCAATCCACGAAGTGCTGTCTTTTTCTTTTTGACTTGCTGTATTTTTCAGCGTAGTTCACATCTATTGGACAGTAAATACTAAACAAAGACACAACTGGTCCAAATTAATTTTATTATCCACTAAAACCAACCAATCAATACTTTGCACCGACGAAAGCAACCAATCCTGTACCTGCAACTGCCGAGAGCCAACCGCATACTGTCAGCTCGACTGGAGCGCAAACACATCTTTCAACAACAAAGCAAGACGCGGAAAGTTCAGTAATATTGCTCCATTCATATATAGATTCAGCAGAGAAAGGCTTTGACTGAAGGTAGAAACATGGTGAGTTAGTAGGCATTTTAGAGTGAGATTTAATGAGAGATTGTATTGGTAGTTCAGACTCCATCGGCTCGGGGTGCATAACTCCCGTAACGGTCAACTATCACACGGTAGAGCCATCATCGACTGGCACTGTTGCTTAAGTAGATGTCTGCTGGAACGTTACTGAATCAACTGGGAATCAAATTTAAAATCAATCTTCACAAGTACCGGCTTTTTCATTTTGACTTGCTAATCACAACCTGTGAGCTCAACTGAAGCTCAGACAGCATCTTTCAACAACAAACCAAGACACGGACAGTTCAGTAATATTGCCTTATTCAGATATCTGGCACGGTTCAGACAAACTATAAGTAGCTCTGACAAGTAAAAAAGTTATTTGTTTAATAAAGTTTTTTTTTTTTTTTTTCTAATTGTGTGTGATCGTTTATGAACATTTTTGGGACTTTTTTCCTAAAACTTAAGTGGAAGCAGGGGTGGGAAAAATATCTGAATATCTGAACAAATTTGTTTACATGTATTTCGAACACGAAAATAACATATTTGTATTCGTCAGAAATGCATATTGTGTGTTTTTTTATTATTGTTGTTTTTGCAAAGTAAAAAGTACATAATACATTGTGTATGTACATAATGCGATGTTTATTTTAGTAATAGGCTACTGTAATAAAATGTTAGTGTCTGCTGCGAGGTTACATTGTTGAAAACAGACAGAAATAAGCAATATGTTTGTTTGCTCTTCCGTTTCATTCAGATGTTGCAATGTGGCAAGTGGCAAAAGGCCTCAGTCTGACGTGTGGAATTATTTTGACAAAATAAAACGAACAACGAAATGCTGTACAATGCAAGCTTTGCAAAAAACGAATGAGTTCCCATGGTGGTACGAGAACTATTAAAACGGGTGAATGCTGTACTTTACAAAGAAGATCCAGATCAAGCCGGAGGCCAGACGACCATCAAAGAAACCAACTTCGCTAACACAATCGCATAAAAATGAAATAACAAGCAAGGTGGTCAACTTCTTGGTACAGGGAATGCGTCCACTCAGCATTGTTGAAGACAAACCTTTCATCGAGTTGCTACGTTGCCTTGAAACACAGTACAAGGTGTCATGTCACAAAACCGTACGGGAACTGATTAAACAGCAACACAATGATGGAAAAAAAACAATTAAGTCCAAAATGGAAAATGTGAGTTCTCTTGCCCTGACAACAGATACATGACTGTAACTTGCCACTACATGGACAGTGAGTGGAATTTACAAACTAAAATTGTTCGTTATCGCCCTCGCCATCAGCTTGGGACGCATAACTCCAGTCGCAGTTAACTAACACACGGTAGAGCCTTCATCGACGGGTTATATCGCTTAAATAATGGTGATGTACTATATATAGACTGGCTTGTCCGACTCCTTTATCAATGTGAAGATTGAAACATTGGTATACAATTGTTACAAGGCTATCTTGGGTGAACTCCCACACTATCCTAAGTTTCCTCTAGTAGTACCTGCAATCTCTTATCACCTTAGACCTAAGCTTCATAGTCCTAGAATAAACTTTACAACTTTTGTAATAGTTGTGGTTTGGTTTGCCTCCATCTTGACCAGGTCTTCTTTGAAAAACAGATTGCTCAAAAGGACCGTCTCGTTAAATAAATAATAAATAAATGAAAATGCTAAAGAATGTTCCTAGCGGTTTAAGATACATGTAAAAATAATTATTAAACCTTAAGGATCGCCTCGGCTAATCAGGTTTTAAGTGGAGTTACCCCCACTGGTAGATGCTCACTATAGCTTGCATTATACATATATTTAAAAAAAAAAAAAAGTGTTTCCTCCACACTGACCATTGCCAACCAGATTATTGACCTTGTCTTCCGTTAAGCAACTTGGCCTTTGGCTCTGAACCACAGAACTTTCATCACTGTAAATTATTTAGCTGCATTGGGTATTACTACTTAGAATTAGCCAATCCTTCAGCATGTACACTGTGTTCGAATCCCAGAAAACACAAAGTGAAAACTGTCGAGGGCTCTTTCCACACCTGCCTTTTCTGTTGTTTTGGATTGTTAATCTTGGACCTCAAGGGCTTCACAAACTTTAGATACAGTAAAAAATGTGCCATCATTCAGAAAACCTTATTTTACTGTGCGCTTGTACAATACATTTATTTCCACCAAACACTGCAGCGGAGTGCAAGTGTAGGCTTGCTGTAGTGGTTGTGCATCATAGGCTCAGTACATTGCTGTGAAGGACTGGCTGGAAATATCATTCTACCTTCAGTTAAAGTCTGGGAATCAGTCAGACAAGTCTCCAGTTCCAGGAGATTGCATGCACACAGAAGTGGGTGGTTGGTTCCCCTCCGAGAGGAAGAAATTCAATTACTAATAACAAAGTTCCTTCGCCACTAAGTGCACAGCTGGTCAGGAGGAACAGCTAATGGCTGTTGATTCTGTGGTTAATCCAGCTCCACAGATCCCAGCAGGGGTCACTGTGGAGCAAAGCCAAGACTGCCTTGCAGGTACAGTGACAGGGAGAGAGAAAATAGGAACTGTTTAATTAGCCAGCGGTTTAAGAAATGATTTAGCCAGGATAGTCCAGAGATACAACATCTGGTGTACAGCAGGTTCTGGCTTCCAACACATTTTACAGCTGCTGGAGGTAACTCTGAAGCACAAGGTGGTCAAGTGTGATTTGCCTAAAGTAACACAGCGAGTCAACGGTTAAGATGGAACTAAAGCTCAGTGTCTCCAGGCTATACTTCTGTTTTAATTGCTAGGCCACATGCTGTCTGTTAAACAGGAGCATGGCTCAAGCAGGTTACTAGTCTTCCTATTCATTTTTGCCTGAGGATGATCACCTCATTTCTCAAACATAATGTACAGATCAAACCATTGCTTTACCATGAGCACAACAATATATACCTGATTTAGGATGAATACTGGATACACCAAAAGAAGAATCTCACCTGTTTAGCTGGGGTTTTTGTTTCTTTGCAACATGACCTTCTGGCAACGCTGGCTTGTGGTCTGGCAGCAGGCCTTTAAAAGCAATTAGCAACCCAGTGATTACAACAGCAGCAATTGCTTTTCTTCAATAGCCTGTAAGAGGTCTCATGTAATCTATAGTAGTTTCCACACTGCAGGGTAGCCTAAGAGAATTACTGTACAAAAGTATCTGAATTTAGTGTTTTATACATCAACTAGAAATGTTGCAGAAATTATGGCATTTACATACTTTCATAGATTTGTGCTACTTCACCAAATGTATGGAGGCATGCCTTAATGGGATTATAACATATTATACAAATAATTTTGCTTATCAAGCCTCTTCTAGCTTTTCCGTGGATATTCTTGCTCTCCAGGCTTTATCATCATGCAAGAATAAGTTTAAATTCCTCTCCCCATTTACTTCCTGTGTTACAGTTAACAGTTACCAGTGTGTAGAATATAACAATAACCGAGTAAGAGAAAAACAAACAAGGACCAGCCCTCTGGCTTAAGCCCCTTGAAACAAGTGCTGCAAAGCTACACTAAAGGAAGTAGCATATAAGATGGACTCACCAGCTCGGTGAGACATTTTCACACAGATTTCAATCTTCCTGTGCTCCTCATTGCAAAGCCCTGTAACACGGCGAGGCAGCATCCCTCCATCAGACCTGATAAACTGGCTGAGCAGCAACACATCCTGAAATAAAAAGGAAAAGAAAGGAAAGAACTGTGGGTCTATTTAATCAAATGTTAGTTAGCTGTTAGTTACAAGCTGTAATGCCGTACACATTTCATTAGTATTGTAATTTTCACCAGAAATCAGACCTTATTTACATTTCTATTTGTTTATATTTCCAAGGTAACTTTCTCCTGCTCCAGGAAAACAAGATTCTACACCACTAGAACCCAAACAGTAATACTACTGTAGCAGCAGAAAGTTATGAAAGTTAAGCAGAACAACAACGTGACTAAAAAGAAAAGGCAAGATACTTGGAGTTGGAAAGGAGTTATTTTTTAAGTCTGGACTGCAGTTCAATGTAAAACATCTACTGTTGACTTTCTGTGAATGGATGGAGTAACATCAACATTTGCACTGACCATTAAAAGTACAAACAGGTATCCTTGTTTTGAATTATTTATAGGTTATTGAATAAACAAAGTAACATGACTTATATTCATCTGATGTCAGTACTTGATGGCTAGTTGTAATTAGTAATGTTAAACTATTGTAATGTTGGAATGTATTTTCTACTGTTTTGGCCAGGTTACAATATTTACACTATTAAGATTTATTTTATAAATATTATTTGTTAGAATTAAACAGATGTAGAATATTTAGGTTGCTATATGACAGGGGTTATTTTATTCTGAATTACAGCAAAAATTATTTGGTGGTTTGCTCAATATTATGCTACTGTTGCTTTAGTTGGAAGAGAGATGCGCTGTGACGTTGTTGCTCATTGAGTTTTGTATTTGAATTCAGTAAACAAAAGGAAAAACTTGTGCCTAAGGAAACAGGGTATTGAACGAAGAAATCTCATCTTGGACATTGTTTGTACACTTTGTGAACCCGGTTAAACTTTACCTGCTTACACTGTTCTGCTATCTGCTGTACACACGCATTTGCCTTTTATTCTTGGGAGCATAAGGGACCAGAGTTCGGGTAATCGAATACACAAAAATGTTGCACCGTGTATTCAAATAGCAAACTATTCGAAATTCCCATTCCTAATCCTAATAATAAACACTATTAAAACAATATTCATAATACAAAATAACAACAATCCTTCTCAGAGCATTGTTGCTTGTGTAGCCTCTCCCAAGTCAGCACCAATCTTGTTGAGTGATACCAAAAAAAATATTGAATTCACAACAAAGCTGTTGTTTTATCTGCAAGTCTGGGAAACTGATGCCAAATAAGGCAGAACGTTACTTTTCTTCACTGTCATAATGAAGCCAGATGAAGTGTCCACTCTAAAAGTTAATCTTCATTTTTTTTCCTTAATTATTTTTTTATGATTAATTGATTTCAGCACTTTCCTTTTGGCTTATTGGTTGCTTAGTTGTAGAAAACCCAATTTGTAAAAGATTTGCCATGTCGTGGGAACGAGTACCACCAACACAGCACTTCGGTACGCAGTCTCAGAGTCTGACTGTACAACAAATATGACGTGCGGCGGGAAAGTTAGGATCAGTTCGTAGTTATGTTTTTAAAAAATGGTTTGTAAATTAATTTTCAGCTTTTTGGCACACTGGCCCATTTTCCTGGATTCATGAAACAGAAGCCATGGGCACTATACACTGAGTGTACAAAACATTAGGAACACCTTCCTAATATTGAGTTGCACCCCTTTTTGCCCTCAGAACAGCCTCAATTTGTTGGGCATGGACTCGACAAGGTATCGAAAGCGTTCCACAGGGATGCTGGCCCATGTCGACTCCAATGCTTCCCACAGTTATGTCAAGTTGGCTGGTAGTAGATCTCTACTCCGAATAGCTCGTTCCTTCTCATCCCACAGATGCTCATTTTGATTGAGATCTGGTTACTGGGCAGGCCACTGCAGTAAGCTGAATTCACCGTCATGTTCGTGGAACCATTCCTGGACAATCCTAGCCTTGTGGCATGGGGCATTATCCTGCTGAAAAAATCCATTAGCAGATGGATACACTACTGCCATAAAGGGATGCACCTGATTGGCAATGATGTTCAGATATCCTGGGGCATTCAAACGTTGCTCCACTTTTATCAAGGGGCCCAATGTGTGCCATGAAAACACACCCCACACAATCACACCACCACCACCTGCCTGCAATGTTGACACGCAGCATGATGGATGCATGTACTCAAGTGGTTTTCTCCATACCCTAGTCCTCCCATTAGCATGAAACAGCAGGAACCGGGATTCATCAGACCAGGCAATGTTTTCGTTCCTTAGCCCACTGCAACCACAGTTTCTTGTGTTTTGCTGAAAGAAGTGGAACTCTGTTAGGTCGTCGGCTGCCATACCCCATTCGTGTCAAGGTACGACGACTTGTGCATTCTTTTATGGGTCTTTCGGCACCAATGTTGTACTGGACTGTCAGTTGACTAACTGTAGCCCGTCTGTTGCTCTGCACAATTCGTAACAGCCACCTTTGGCCTCTTTCATCTATGAGCCGTTTTTGACCACTTGCCTGCCGTTGGCTGGATGTCCTTTGGGTGGTGGACCAACCTTGATACACACGGGAAACTGTTGGGCGTGAAAAACCCAGCAGCGTTGCAGTTCTTGACACACTCAAAACGGCGCTCCTGGCACCTACTACCATACCCCGTTCAAAGGCACTTAAATCTTTTGTCTTGCCCATTTACCCTCTGAATGGCACACATTCACAATCCATGTCTCAATTGTGTCAAGGCTTAAAAACCCTTCTTTAACCTGTCTCCCCTTCATCTACACTGACTGAAGTGGATTTAACAGGTTACATCAATAAGGGATCATAGCTTTCACCTGGATTCACCTCTTCAGTCTATTTCATGGAAAGAACAGGTGTTCCTAATGTTTTGTACACTCAGTGTATATATTATCTATAACAAAAACATTGTCAATGTAAAAAAATAAGTTAGAAAAATGCAACAGCCGTTTTAAAGGGGTGATATCAAACACAAAAGTCCAAGTTAGGAGAAGCAATTAGACCAATCTTGTCAAGCATCAAGCAAATAGGCACAATTGGAAAGGTGCTAGGGCCCAAGATTCACACAATCTAACTTGGCGCCTTTTTTTGATGCTAAACGAAAGCTAGAGACTTGCATTTTACAACGCAATGAAGTACGGTGTGGATATACTGGATCAAATGGCACGGCTGTATTCTGTCAAAGGTGGTACAGTTGAAAAGCGTGTTTTCTGCGTAGATTGTACTGAGAAAGCTGTAATAGAACTCTGAACAGACAGGCAGCCTTTGAACTCTGTTTCACTAAAAGCGCTTTCACGTTGCATAAGTTATGTTATATTTTTGTTTTATGCTATTTTAACTAGTTTTTTATGTTTTATAATGTTATATGTGCATATGAGTTCTACTGGAAGACTCTGACTCCGAGACAGAAATCACAGAAAGACCTGGCCCCTCAGAAGGAAGACGGACAGCGAGTCAGAAAAATGAAGACTTGCAGAAAAGGAAAAGGAAGCACAAAGGTGCAAAAGAAACAGAAAACAGCATTACACCAGTAAGAAAAGGTAAAGTATTACATGCAAGCATGTGTAAATAATATATATTATATGTTTCATACATTTTAGATTATAGCACTGAAATGTAGCTCAGTTGTACTGATCCCAATTTATTGTGATTATGCTTTATTATTATTATTATTATTATTATTATTGTCATAAAGATAACAAATAAGAAATAGTTGTAAAAATAAGAGAATTGTATTCAGTGTAATTGTCACCAATGTTAAGTATTATATATAATTTAAATAATAATGTTTGATGCAGTAATATGTTTTATTATTATTTTAGGGAGATTTACTTCAGAGAAGGACCTGGTCAAAAATGGAAAAAGAAATGGCTGAAAGCCATTTAAAAACATTCATTAAAATGATGCAAGTCCCTGGGAAAGTGGACTGTGAAAAGTGCATCGCTGAAAATCCCACACTACAGGAGAACGGTCATGACTGGAAAGCTGTAAGAGAAATACATGGCTTTGATTAATAAAAATGGTTGTTAGACATTCTTCTAGATCTTGTATCTACATCTCATCACAGCAAAATGTGCTGACTAGAAAAAAAAAATACTTGTGCATGTTAATACTTTTGGTTTGAATGTCTATAAATAAGTTGCTCTCTTGTATTTTCAAGCAATAAATGTGTTTTTATTCTAATTTTATTTGCGTCACTTTATTACTGGATGAGTTGAACTCTTTAAATTATTTTTTGTGGTTCCACTTCGACAGTGTTAAAACACACACATAACTGCACTCTGGCTCCTACACATGAAATGTATGGCATTTAACAACAACAAAAGAAAGAAACTTTACCAAAGTGTGTGATTAAAATCTAGCATACCATTTTCTGCACTTTATAGAGTCCAATAACATTGCCAACAGCATTCATTTTTCTTCTTGAATATTTAATACAGTTTATTTTTCAGGTTTTTCAGAATCCTTCTACAAGGAAGTGCCCACATACTGTAGATAACAACAGTTTGTGTGTTAGTGTAATACAAGTATGATTGTAAAATGCATGGTAGGTAATTGGTATAATTAGTGTACACTATCATCAATAATTTGGCTGTAATTCTGTTTATATAATACCTTATCATATTTCTAAAAAATAGTCATATTCAATTGGATAAGTCTCCACCCCCCTGAGTTAATACTTGGTGGAAGCACCTTTGGCAGCAATTACAGCTGTGAGTCTGTTGGGATAGGTCTCTACCAACTTTGCACACCTAGATTTGGCAATATTTGACCATTCTTCTTTACAAAACTGTTCAAGCTCTGTCAAGTTCCTTGGGGAGCGTTGATGGACAGCAATCTTCAAGCCATGCCACAAATTTTCGATTAGATTTAGGTCGGTGCTCTGACTGGGCCACTCAAGGACATTTACCTTTTTGTTCCATAGCCACTCCAGTGTAGCTTTGGCTGTGTGCTTTGGGTCATTGTCATGCTGAAAGGTGAACTTCCGTCCCGGTTTCAGCTTTCTTGCAGAGGGCAGCAGATTTTCCTCAAGGACTTCTCTGTACTTTGCTCCATTCATTTTCCCTTCTATCCTGACAAGTGCCCCAGTCCCCACTTAGATAGTATTGAGTGACACAAGTCCCCACTTGGATAGCGCAGAATGATTCTCACACTGTTTTATATTAAATGTATATCTTTCAGGTTTCAAAATATGAATTTCTTTCTCCATTTTGATTTTTTTGTATATAGGCACATAATTAAATTAATGTATTTTAAAATATGTTATGTAAATATTATAATTTAGATATTAAATATGATATTTATATATTGATATTTAGTATGATAAAAAAATTAGCAGTTAATGAAAATCTTTCATCGAAATAATCTTATGATTATAATTAGTTTAACTGAAACAATATTGAAACTGTGTTTTCCATTATCTTTTAAAATTATTTAAATCTCATAATAATTTACAAGCATACTGTAATCTAGAGCAAAGAGTTATAATTTAGAGTTGTTAATAACAGACATGAATGAAAATTGATGAGTAGATTAATAATTATTAATACTGAGATAGTTTGGAGTCCCCACTTGTATAGTGTGAAACGACGCTCACACACGGCTGTGTGTTTGTGCAATATAAGTACACTATGCCAGTACATTGTAGGTACCTGGTATAAAATAGTTATAGTAATTAGGCTGCTAACTGTGCTTTCAATTTTCTATCAGTATTAAATGTCACCTAGTGCATAATCCTTTATATAAATACCCCCCACATTATAGTCCCCACTTAGATAGTACTGAGCGACACAAGTCCCCACTTGCATAGTACAGAATGATGCTCACACACTGAAATACAAATTTCTTTCTCCATTTAGATTTTTTTTTATATATAGTGACATATAAATAAATTAATGTATTTTAAAATTATGTCAGGTAATTATTATAATTTAGACATTATATATGATATAATATTTATATATTGATATTTAGTATGATAATTAGCAGAGTTAATTAAAATTAAGTAGAAATAATCTTATGGTTATAATTAATTTAGCTAAAAATTACAAATTAGCTTTTTAAAACATTCTCATAATCATTTGCAAAGATTCTGTAATCTAGAGTAAAGAATTAGAACTTCAGAACTACTAAATGCTGAATTGTAAGAAAGAGGAAGATGAATCTGCGTAATGTCTGTGTAATGGTTGTGAACAGCAGGACTCAGAGTGGCTGCGGCTCAGACACAGTCCTACTGCAGGCTGTGCAGGACCCCACTTTGTAGCGTAAACGTGGTTTTAGTCCCCACTTGGTGGTTTATTTTTTAATATATATTTTTTCTAATTTAAACAAATATAATCAATGTTGAGCTTAAAACATAATTTTCTATATATATTTGGTTTAAAGAAAATGTTGGGAAGTCATGGTGCCCACTTAGCTGATGGAGAATCATAGACCCCACTTGGTAGCATAGACGTGTATGTGTGTGCGTGTGACTGTGTGTGTTTGAGAGAGCATGCTTGCGTGTACGTCATATATAATTTAGTGTGTGTAAAGAAAAACGGTTTTGTCACTTGCACTAAACCCTGTTTTTAACATTTTGTTTTTCAAAGTCAGCATAATGCTATACAACACAGTCCGTTTAATTACTGTATGAACATAGCATACAAGTTTTAAATGTTTACAAAACTCGACAATGTTTTCAAATTTGTCATTCAAACTTGTTTAGTTTTAATCAGTTTTGTCTGCTTGTTACTTTTTTTCAGCCAACACATTTAAATGACCCTTGTTACATTTTAAAAGATTGTTTTAAACGTTACAAATGTAAATGTTGACTCAGTAGCTACCATTAAATGTTTCAACCTCGGTGACTTTCTTTGATGCGCTATTAATTTTAGGCAACTTGCAATACATGAAACTTGTACTTTTTATATAGGTATATAAATGTCCATTGCTGTCGATAAACGCATCAGCCAAATCAATTAATATGACATGCATTTTTCTAGCTTGCTATTTATTAATTTATTTATACATTTATAATATAAACATGTATTCATTTCTACATTTATTTATTTAAAAATATTTATTTCTAAATGTATTTATTCCTCTATGCATTTGTTTAAATCATTTATTTATTTCTACCAAATAAATTATTCCTTTATTTATTTTTAATTAAACAAGGTACTACAATTTATCAGAGATCAGAGATTTAGACAAGGAAGCTACATGCCACTCTTGTGTGCAATTCCATTCTATGGTATCTACCAAACAAACAGGAAACTAGAAATTTTCAAACAGGAAATCGAAAATTTCTAGAATTGAGCAGCACCTTCAGGTTTTCAGCGAAAGCTGGTCAGGCTTGGATGTAAGCTTAAAAAATGAACGCATTTCAACAACTGCGCAGTAGTGCAGCGGGCTAAGGTTGTGTGCTCTTCAAGAACGTCATGTTGCAAGTTCAAACCACGGTATTTATTTATTTATTTTTACCTGCGACATGTGCTGTTTTAAAACATAAATCATTTGTTTAATATAAATGGTGTGGATATCAAACTGCTTGCATACCCTGGTTTGTTTTGACGTTGACCAACATGTGGAATCACATGATTGGTAGATGTCTAGTTATTTCGCTTTTCTGTTTGAATAGTCGCTACACACCCTTAAAAAGTAGATGGAAGAAGAATAATTTTATCTTAGTTTGACGACTTATATCTCATTGTGTATAAGAGGTATGTATGTTTTTTTTTTCATTTGAGGTAAGAAAGTTTCAGACTTTTGATACTGGTACAGATTGTAATTCTAAGTGATTTAGTTTTGCTGCTGCAACATGGTAAAAACAGCTAATCTCTTTGAGCTGTATAGAGACTCTCAGTAGTTTCAAATAAGTTTTTCTAACTTGTATGAGGAACTACCATTCCTCTCAATACTAGTTAAATGTAACCGGACCTGAATGCGATGGGTATGAAAGCAAGACGAGCATTAATTACTTTCAGACCATTGGGCCTAATTCCGATTAAATGTCAATATGTAATAATTTCGATAAAATTGAATCATTTATCTCAGTGTATGTGATGTAGCTACAACATTTCCCCAAATATTTGTAATTTAGCTAAACACCAAATACATCACATTACGTAGGGGTTGGGGAGGAGAGGCAAGGCATGGCAAGGCGAGGCTCCGCAGGAGTCTCGCAGAGCCTGTTCCGCTAAAACAAACCTGAAAACTAACTTCACACACGCAGTTATGAATTTTTTTTCCCCCAATTTTGTAGGCCCGGCAGCTGCCTTTTTTGACCTGGAGGGCAGCTGGGCCTGTAGAATGGTGTGTGTGTGTAATTATATATATATATATATATATATATATATATATATATATTTTAATTTTAATTTGTATGTGCGCAACTTCCGCAGTTTAGAGTTCTCAGGACCTTGCGTGACTCCCTAGAATTCTACAGGAGTTTTTTTTCAGAACATTGTGACAAAAGAACAAAAAAGTACTTGTCCAACAGGCAATGTATAATGGTAAAACGTATTGTTCCAAACAGAAATCTTGTTGCACACCCGTTTGCCCTGACAAAGTTTTGAAATAAATCAGCTACTAGTAACCAGGCAACGGGCTTTGATGGGCCAAATGGCCTGCTCTCGATCATATATTTTTTTATGTTTAGTAAAGAGGGTTAGGAAAGCCTTGACATTTTTCTACTTGAATGCTAATGTAAATTCTAATACAAATCCAAAGAAAAGGAAATATCCTGACAGCAGTCCCAAACATCATTAACAGCAAGTAAATGGAAACAATTACAATATTAAACTGACAGACAATGTTACTATTGTAACTAAAATATAGTAACACTTACTGTGTCTTCACTTCCATACTACAAACACTGGCATGCAGATACAAGTCAGACTTTGAGTTAAGGATCTTGTCATAATAGGCTCTTCTATTTAAACCAACGGCTATTGATATATTCTGTAATAATGCTTTTCATGTATGTGTTCCCAAAACACAATCTAGATTAGGTACCATTTATTTTAGTAACAGATCTTCCAATGGCACTACTAAATGCACCCAGCCTTCTTTATGTATAAATCAGATTTGAATGTGCAGTGACATATCCAGATAGATCACACTGGCTATTGGGTTATCCCTGCTCAAGTGGACCACAGGGGTTACTCGACCTCTCACATTCAATTATTTATGTATTGTTGGAAAGTCTTTGAAACAATCTTTTTAAATTATACTTAAGCTTTTATCAAGGTCATCCACCACGTGGAAAAATTTGACACTTTCTCACCATGTAGGGCATGAGTAACAGTTCTAGTTGTGGAAGCACACACCACCTGCCCTGGCATAACCCTTTTCCACTGCAGACTGATTGTATGCAATTGGATGGTACTGTACAGTTTAATGCCACCTTAACAGGCTTCACTAGGATATTTTTTTCATAAATACATAAACCAAAGTAAACACTGAACAGGCAAAGAGATTGTCAAGTTGTTATTTTCTGCTGTGGAAACAAAGCATGAAAAACTTAATACTTACAGTGTAATTATACTTGTGTTTCAGATTCCACCTGCAGATTGGGCACTGTCCAGAGGGATTTGGGGGTTCAAGCTCTGATTTAACACCTACTAATTTCCCTTCAATCTGAAACCATCAAAATGTAAAAGCATTAAAGTCAGTAAATATTAGGGGGTGCATTGTTGGGTTCACAAGAATGTGATACATACCTTGGGACATGGGTTACTATATGGTACATATCACAATACATTTAATACAATGTGAAAATAGTTTTGTTATTGTGAACTTGAAAAATAAATTCTAAATATAAGTCCCCATTGGAACCTATTCACAGCAACAACACTGAGAGCAGACCCACTCAGAATGTCAATGGCAAAGCATTCTAAATGTTTAAACCACAACATGTTTTATAAAAAACAGATTAACTTTAATATACATGTTTTGTGTGTTTTTTATTTAGATTTAATGATTTCTAATATGTCTAGAATTGTACAGTGGCTACCTGTTATCAAGTTTCCAGTATTTCTCGTGCACTCTGCTGTGTCAGGCCTCTAAGTGAAGCGAGTGCAAGAGATAGTACATGTGAAATCGGATATGGAAACGTAGAATGAAAAAGTGTTTTTTTTTTGGTTTGTGTTAGACACAGAAAAGAATACGTATTTACCAATTTTGAAATCCATGAGCCAATTAAAATTACAGAATTATAATCCTTTTGCGAGACAGTGAGAAAGACTATCATAACATTTTTAACTAGTGCTCAATATAGGATACAGTAAACCATTCAAAAGTGCTTACTTTCACAATGGTGTGTAATTACATTTTGAAAACACAGGGCCTGCTTCTGATGTCAGCACTTTTTAAGTACACTTTTGGGGGGGGTCTTGAAAAAAGAGCACGCTGTATACCGAATACAACTGAACTGCAAATACGGGCCATACTTGTCTGTCCTCCGAGTCGCTGCACTCTATGTTGTTTGTCTTTCTCCAGTGTGCAGACTGACACAATGTAATGATGAAAATCATTAAACCCGTCCCTGGTCCTGCTTGGCTCCGCAACAGATTTAGATGTGTTGTGAGGCCAGAGTTACACATCCGTACCATGAGGAACTGGAGTCCTCACGGCTCGATAGTGCCAGTGGAAGAGGATATTAGGGAAGAGGATATTAGTCTCGCAAATCCTTGCAGATCTGCGACAAAGTCTGTTCTTGACAACAGTCTGTGTGACAAAGACACTAGGTTATTCTTGACATTTACCAGTAAATGTCCAAAGTAAAGCGTTATCAAGTTTATTTCAGGACATTTACCGCTTTACTTGATAAATGTCAACTTTTATTTGCCAGTATTCAGACTTTTACCTAACACGTCAATTAAACCGAACCCTAAGAGTCTGTAGCGGTGAATCGTTACACCCCAAGCAACTATCAGAATATAAATCTTGCGATTTATAAAAAGCATGCAGTGTGGCATTCTGTTTTACAGTAGTCTCCGCATATAGGAACACCTCCTAAGAGAACACTTCGCCAAGAGAACACCCAAGAGAACACCCTTGTGGTGAAACTGATTTCTCCCCATTGTAAATGCTCTGCCTAAAGGAACAGGAACTTCACTTAAAAGAACACCTTTTTGGCACTGCTAGCGATTTGATCACAACTGATACAGTGCTGTTTTATAACCTGATAACTCATCATCATCAAACTTAAATTCAAATGGTTTATTCAATCATTTCAAATGTGACTTGTCATCATGAAGGTGTCTTGAGGCACACTGATTGGTTTATTAAATCTTTCCAGAACAGCCGTCCTATCATTGCCTCGTTTTGTATTCTGATTTCCACGAGTGCATCTCATTGCTAAAAAATGGCATGTAAACAAATGGCAAAATGCGCCGTTATTTCTCTTGCTACAAAAAGTTTTCTGTTCTGACGAGTTGCTTCACCATTCTGTTAAATACTTTTGTGCATGTCTTAAATTGCTCCTGTACAGGTATTCATAATTAATCTAGAGTTGCTGCTGCATTTTTTAACGTGTGTAGGGGTGTTGTGTTAATTTAGTTTGACATTTAGTTTATTAACGTTAGTTTGTCTGTTATTTTATTATTGTAGTTTGTTGCTTTTCTCTTCTGTTAATTTCACGTGTTGATGCAGACGCGTCATGACATAAGCAATAAATGCATTTGTATTTATTGATTAATATCGTGATTGGCCTTGGCATATTACGTCCTGTGCTGTGGTCAACTCCGTCTTAAAGAACACTTTGCTTGTTCTCTTAGCCGCAGACTACTGCATTTAAAGTTAATGGGGATTATACACAGCACTTAAACAAACTATCGTCTTAAATAATAATAAAAAAATGCTGAAAGCTTTTACTGCAGTACGATTTAACGTCACTTACTGTTGTTATCTTGCCATCTTTGTTCTCCACAACTAAAACAAAACAAATAAAAAAGTTGTCAGTACACATATTTTACATGTTGGCAACAGATCGACTCTTTCTAACCTAAAATTATTTTTCAATATCGTCTCAGCAAATATTACTTAAGAAAAAATGAAACACTATGCAAATCTGAAAGCGACCCTGTTCGTGTTAAAATAATGTGATAGGTACATGAACAATATAGTAACGTTATGCATGCTTTTGTTACCATCCCAGTAGGGCTGGTCTGTCTGGCTGGCTGTGTGAGTACACTGAGTTGACAGACATGTGTAGCCTAGCTTAAAGATACTACCTAGACTAATGCCTCTATAAACATAAAACAAATAAGTTACGACTCACATTGTTTATATTTCATAATAATAACAATCCGTTAAGTCACTAAATATTTCTGTTTTGAATTGAAATGCATGTTTCGTTAATTAGAATCACTGCCGATACTTCACTGCTGCCCTGTGTCCGTTTCCACCTCTGAATCATTGCAATAAAACTCACCCTCCCTTATCCCCCTGATTTGAGTAGTTCCAAGCACAGGCCATGTCGGTGCTTTAGCGACTTTCTGTAAAATCTGCCGGTTGTAACTTGCAGTGACTGACCGAAATCCACCGGCAGAAAGACAGATGGACCTCAACAAGCTGTGCGCAGCCATTTTGAAGTTGACCTCTATTGTCAACGCAGCAACAAGCGTTTCCGCTTCCAGGGCAAGATTAAAAAGAAAAGAAAGGTCGGTTGGTGGGTGGGGGGAGCTTATCATGGTAGAAATACTACTGGTGAAAGAATGAGTCATTCACTTTCCCAAGCCAGATACGTTTGTTAGATGATGCTTCAAATATCTGTCAATAGCTGACATCAGTAAAACAGCCACTTACCAGGGACTGGGTAAAACCCAGAACGGCAGAACAGCTAACTCAGAATAAAAGTTTATAATTGTATTACAAAAACAAAATCTTGTCTTCTTATTTTCATTTTATATCATGAATCCTTTAAAACAATATTTTACCCATCAAAATGTGCCAGAAGACTAATTACACAAAGTTGGTATATAAACCAGGTTTATAGCATTACAACCCCAAGTGTTCAGAGGCTTTTGCCCCACCATATAAAATCAATACCCCAAAACAACTTCACTTTACCTTGATAGGACTAAGTGTGCCCTATTAAACAGTAGTAGTTTTGTCCTGGGCATAATTCCTGAAAATAGAAAATGCCAATCAAAGTACCTTCCCTAAATGTTCATTTTTTTCCATTGACAATAGATGTTAGTGTTCCGAGGACTTTGCCCCAGTATAAAAAAGTCAAGTCCCCAAAACAATTACACCTCATGTTGGTAGGACAAAGTGACCCTGTGAATGGAAGAGAATGAATCTGCTATAAGATTTATAACTGGTGCTTCTCATCTTACTCATCACTGTGATCTTTATATTATGGTTGAATCACCTTCATTGCACACTAGGCGATTGGATCATTGGCTTAAGTTAGTTTATAGAACCCTGATTGGGAAAACCGCATTATATCTGCGCAACCTATTACAGTTCTCTGCTTCAGTTTACTATTTAAGATCAGATTCATTTATTAGATTGGTTCTTCCCAGAGGGTCCACTGTTTTTGGGTGTAATTCATTTCAGTTTGCGGCTGCTTATGACTGGAATGAATTTCAAATAAAATTAAAACTACAGAGTTTTGTTTCAGAGGATGTTTTTAATCGAAATCTGAATTCACTATTGTCTGATGCATTTGTATGTACTTGTTAATGTGTTATTTATTTTTTCTATGTTATATTTGTTTGCTTTGAGCTGCTGTGATGTTTGCCTCTTGACTAGATCACTAAATCTCCCTCCCGACCTGGAAGGGCGCTAAGTAAGGTTGGTGGTACGCCTTCACAGGGATAGGCCGGCTCGATGGTAGGCCGGAACAGGAAGTCGGTCATCTTGGGAAAAGGGCGTAGCTGCGGGGCTGCTAAACTGCTCTATAGCGTGGTGCCACACTGATCACAGGGAGGAGTTTAGCAGTACAAAGGGGACACAGCTACGGGAGTACAGCCCCTTACGCTGAAACATGACCCAGCCGAAGTGCGTTTAGCGGGACATGTAGGCTCTGTTGGTGACCTTCGTCCCGGTCTGCTACCATTGCCATGAGGCCAGCCATGTCACCAGGAACTGCCCCACAGCCATGGCCTCCTGATTCCCAACACCAATAAGCAGGTAAGTCTCAGGGAAATGGCTGGGAGGGACCTTATATTGTTGAGGGTCGGTGAAGTGAATATCCATGCATTAGTGGACTCGGGATGCGGGCAGACTTTAATTAGGACTGCTCTTATGTTGGGAGTGTCTTGTGGCATAGGGAACTGTGGCTATCTCCTAAGGAAACTATCCATAAGGAAACTAAGACATACCCCAATATTTGTGACTGTCGGAAATCAGACAGGCCGCATAACCGTGGCTGTCGCAGAGAAGTTACCGCATCTGGTAATTCTGGGTCAAGAATGGCCATGATCAAGAGAGTAGTGCCAGTCTCACATAGGACTATTGGAGCAGCGGCGGATTCTATGGGCCGAATTTTCCTGTCGCAGGCCAATTTGTTGTAATTAATTAAAATGATTGAAGCTTCTGTGCTGGTTTCAGTCGCTCCGTAAACAGAGCTAACATAACCCGCAATGTTAACCTTGAGTGACCAAGAATTTAAAAATGTCAATCATGTATCTTTGTTGATAATGAAAAAGATACAGAAAAGGAGGCAAAGACAAAGCTCACTATCCACGCATTACTAGTGCTGACCTAATACACAAATAAGTTATTGGCATTTTTAAATGTTTGGTCACTAACTCATTGCGGTTTATGTCAGCATTGTTTAAGGAGTGACTGACACCAGCACGGAGGCTAACATAACAAAATTCAGTACTCTTGACTAGCCGAATTACGCACTGAAACATAGAATTACCGTACCAGACCGTTTACATTTTTAAGACAAACTGTTTTTTAAGTCAATTACCAATTCTTTATGTTTCATCCAATCAACAAAAACACCAGCTGCCCAAAAATGTTATTTTCTTTGATTAAGTTGTTGACTTGTTAAATCTTTGTGTCTCTTGCTTTTTATTTGTTTTCTTCTAATTCTAGCCACTTGTCCACTCTCATGCCTCCGAAGAGATCAAATGTGACGAAAGGACTGTCACTCATTTTTAAAAACTTTAAAAGACCCCTCACAACAATGTGTATATTTATTGCGAGTTTAATATATCGTGTGTTAATTTATTAACTGAACTGTGCTTCAACAAAAATAAGTTCAGCCATGCATTGTACAGTACTATAGAACTCCACGGTATTAAATCCTCAACAGCCAATCAGTGTGCAGCATCCAACATTCTGTTTTATAAATAAAGATTATAGCTGGAGATTTGTAGCTCTGACTGTTCTGGTAATTCATGAGTGTATTGTACAGTAACTTCACAGATTATTAATTCACACAAATCATGTCTGCTGTAATTATCAATTTAAAAATAAAACATAGAGTATAAAGTATCCCAAGCCCTGGGCACAGGACAGCCTGTAACCCAATTATTGGTTCCAAAGTCTTTCCAGGCCGAAGTCATGCGGTTGGCCCACGTGTCAGGATGTGAGTGGTGCAGGAGTAGTCAATGTCCACCAATAGAGTTTAGTTCCAAAAACAACTGTCCTTTATTTTATAAATGAGTTACCCCCACTACCAACAATGGTATTAGGGATTAGGGGAGCACAGATGGTGGGATTGCAGTTCCCAAACAAAAGAAGACGGTTTCAAATAATAAACAATAATCACAGTCACACACGGGTTGATGTGGTGGGAAAGTGCAGGTGCTCCACTGGAAAGTCCAGGTGGCTGTGCTGTGGCAGTGCAGGTGCTCTGGGAGGTTGTGCTGGCTTGGTAGCTTCGGCTCCCATTGTCTCCGTCTGCCAAAACACAACAAAACCAAACAAAGCAACACTTTGGCTGGGTCACGTTTCAGCGTAAAGGGCTGTACTCATGTAGCTGCGTCCCCTTTGTACTGCTAAACTCCTTCCTGTGATCAATGTGGTGCTACGCTTTATCCAATTGCTGCACGCAGCACAGCTGATCACAATAGAGGCGTTCAGCAGTCCTTTCCCCAAGTTGGCCGACTTATGGTCCCATCCTACCATATAGGGGAGGTACTTTGATTGGCATTTCCTACTTTCAGGAATTATTCCCCAGAACAAAACTACTGCAGTTTAATAGGGGACACTTAGTCCTATCAAGGTAAAGTGAAGTTGTTTTGGGGAATTGATTTTATAAGTTTGGGCAAAAGCCTCTTAACACTTTTATTTTATATACCAATGTGACAGGGTGGCTGAGTAGTGACGTCAGGCCAGATGCAGGAAGGGAAAACACTGACACCAGGCAGTACTGCAGTTCAAAGACGCGGCGCGCAGTTTATTCAAATACAAAAATAAAATAAAAGGTTTAAACAAAAACACTGTGCTCACAGAGGAAAATAAAACGGTTAAACAAAACAAAATCACGAACACAAAAATAAACAAAACCCAGGTCAGGCTGAGCAAACGCCTTCACTGATCCTATAGGTTTGATTTTTAGTTTTGTTTCTCTTCTCTCCTCTCGCTCTCCAGTTCCTCCTCCGAACACCCACTCGGAATGGAGAGCGCTGCAGATTTATATGCAGGTGACCATCTCCCGACTTAGCAACAAATTAATCACTTAATTAATTCGGGAGATGGCCACCTTCTGCATGAGGTTTTTATAATAGTGGATGGGGCTTCCCATCCACACTACCAAACAGTATGAAACAGAAACAAACATTCGGCTATGCCGTCAAATTTATAAAACGATAAACCATAACAATAACACACAGGGCACACGGCTCTCGCCATCGTATTTACACAATAACTCAATCATAATAATAATCATAATAATAATAAACCACAAATACAAAATAATAAACTGCACAGGGGCGGAGGGGGAGACCCTGTTCTAAAAATAAATAAACAAAACACTGTTCAGGGCTCCTTGCCCTGTTACAACCAACTTTGGTTTATATACCAACTTTGTGTAACTGAAATGAATTACACCCAAAAACAGTGGACCCTCTGGGAAGAACCAATCTAATAAATGAATCTGATCTTAAATTGTAAACTGAAGCAGAGAACTGTAATAGGTTGCACAGATATAGTGGGGTTTTCCCAATCAGGGTTCTATAAACTAACCTAAGCCAATGATCCAATCGCCTAATGTGCAATAATGAAGGCCATTCAACCATAATATAAAGATCGCAGTGATGTGTAAGATGAGAAGCACCAGTTATAAATCTTATAGCAGATTCATTCTCTCCCATTCACAGGGTCACGTTGTCCTACCAACATGAGGTGTAATTGTTTTGGGGACTTGAATTTTTATAAGTCCTCAGAACACTAACATCTATTGTCAATGGAAAAAAAATGAACATTTAGGGAAGGTACTTTGATTGGCATTTTCTATTTTCAGGAATTATGCCCCAGGACAAAACTATTACTGTTTAATAGGGGACACTTAGCCCTATCAAGGTAAAGTGAAGTTGTTTTGGGGTATTGATCTTATATGGTGGGGCAAAAGCCTCTGAACACTTGGGGTTGTAATGCTATAAACCTGGTTTATATACCAACTTTGTGTAATTAGATAGTCTTCTGGCACATTTTGATGTGTAAAAATATTGTTTTAAAGGATTCATAATTTAAAAAGAAAATATGAAGATGAAGATTTTGTTATTGTAATAAAATTACAAACTTTTATTGTGAGTTCCGCCATTCCACCGTTCCAGGTTTTACCCAGTCCCCACTTACCATTGTTACTTTTAGGCAATGCAATATTGTGAATGTTATATTTATTACATTTTTAAATATTCTTGTTTTGTAATACATAAAAAGCAAAACTTAAAAGTATTGTTTGCTTGTTGGCTCCGCTTGGAGTGCAGGATGCGCCCTATAGCCTGGACGTCACCAGTTCGAGTCCAGGCTATTCTGCTGCCGACCGTGGACGGGAGCTCCCAGGGGGCAGCGCACAATTGGCTGAGCGCTGCCCTGGGGGGGGAGGGCTTAGGTCGGCCAGGGTGTCCTTGGCTCACCGCGCACCAGCGACCCCTATAGTCTGGCCGGGCGCCTGCGGGCTTGCCTGTAAGCTGCTCAGAGCTGCGTTGTCCTCCGACGCTGTAGCTCTGGGCTGGCTGCATGGCAGGCCTGCAAGGTAAAAAGAAGCAGTCGGCTGATGGCACACACTTTGGAGGACAGTGTGTGTTCGTCTTTGCCGCTCCCGAGTCCGCGCAGGGGTGGTAGTGGTGAGCTGAACCTAAATACAATTGGACAGTCCAAATTCCTTTTTTGAACTTCTTGAATGGGTGTTAATAGCAAGATTTTGAACATTGGACTATTGTGCCTGCTAGCAGCTATGAACTTCACCTCTCTTTCAACTATAGCTAGGGTGGCCAGACATCCCGGTTTAGCTGGGACAGACCCAGTTTTCTATTAAAGGTCCCGGTGTCCCAACATGTTTCTCAAAATCTTAAAAAAAGTCCTGTTTTTTAGCCACTTCCTTTAGAGCGACTCACTCTAAATAGCTTTTGTCAAAATAACATGAACGGCATCTTATATAACTGGCAAGTTGAAAACTAAATAATGAAAAAACTACTTGGGTACTCAAGAACATTATTTATATAAAATGATTAACACAGGCATCCACATACATGCTTATTGCCATGCGGTTTCATTTAGTTTATATTAAATTATCCTACAATTACATGCAATGCTGGCAGGATTTAGTTAAGACAGTAAAGATAGTAGCTATACGTATATAACACAATATTGGTAGTGAAATTAGCCACAAATATACTCGGGAGTGTACTGAAATTGTGTGGCGTTAGAAAGTTGTTAAAAATAAATAAAATAAAAAAATACATTATTAAAACGAGGATGGCTATTTAAATAACTATTTAAAAAAAAATATATATATATAAATTTTATAACTAGTCTCATGAGTTATTTAGCCATCTTTTTAAGTTTTACCTTTGTGGAAAGGATGAGTGGCAGGCCTTGAAATTACTGAACCTACAAATATGTATTACATTATAGTTACTGGCACTCAACTTATTTTAAAGAAAACTAGATTATTGCAGGTTTAGTTAGGCTACATCCAAGTGTTTCTCCTACAGCTAAACCAGTGACTAACATATCATTAAGACAACTGTGTTTTTGTTTTTTTTATGTACCCACACTGCATTTAACAAATGTAAACCCATCGAAATGGAGGACAATTCCTATCACATCCAAAACACAATGGGATCAATTCAGTTGATTGGTGGCGGACCTTAATATCACCATCATTATTATTTTTTTTAAAAGACCTACTTCCTATTTTTGTATATGTTCATGTGCACTGTTAAGATATGTTAATTGTCATAAAACAATAATTTATGAAGGATTTCAATAATACCCGATATTAATATCTGTCACTGCTATATAAATTGAATTCACACCTTTTGAGAGGATGTTTTATTGTAGTTGGAATATACGTAAACTTCTTGTTACTTATTAAAAAAAGAGGGGGGAGGTCACCAGGTATAACAGTTCCTTCTCTGGTCGTATTTAAATAATGTGATAGGTACATGAATAAACCAGATATGCCACTGTTTTTTATTATAATTAGAATCGACAAATGGAACCACTGGACCAACTGAAAGTAGTATAATTGGTCTTAGATTAAAGATGAGGAGGAAAACAGTTAATCCATTGTTGTATTGCAAGGAATTAAGTGTTGACTTCTAAGGAAGAGAAATGAAATAAAATTAATACAATATCTGTACCAACCTTGCCCAAGGTCAGCAGCAATGGGAATAGCTTCCTTTAGAATGTAGAGTGCATTAAAGCCGGAAACCTTTTGATTGTTTTACCTAAATGTGATTAATTGACAGGGATGTTTAATAAATGAGGGGGTTAATGGGCAAGACATGCTTGCCACTGCTCTTGTATGACAGCTTGCTTATTAAAATTATTTTGACATCTGAAGAGTGGGTATTTACGGATATATTTAGCACCACAAATGGTTAAATACTTTTCACTTTAAGTGATCAAGTTTAACTTTGTGCTAATTGCTATGAGAAGTCTGCTTGAGAGAAGACCAGGACTAAATGTTAGGAAGTGTTCTGGTCATAATTGAGGTTTTATAGTTAACATACCACAGACTGTAGCAAGTACTTTTAGTATCACACTAATACTTACACAATCAGTAGACTATTCATTTACTTGAATACAGCCATTCGGTCACATTCTAGAGTTGGGTATTTTACTTGGTATAGGATTTATAAATCCTTTTCTGTACAAATGTTTTTAAAAAAATGTGCTTGCTTTGCTAATTATGGCAGATTTAAACCAGATATCCAATACAAAGGAATTTGTTTAGGAAGGTCATTTGTTTCTTGCCCTGTAATATCCATCTTAGTTGTTTGACGCAGAGGAGTGTAAAAGATTTAATACAAACATTGATCTCCTTTTTTGTGATCGCCAGATAAAGGGTTATATTATTCTAGCATAGCATTTTGCCAGTATAATTGACACAAATGTTAGGATAGGGTGTTTCAGATGATTGAAGAGGGTAGCTGCTTTAAAAAATCAACAGTCACTAAGATTGATTAAGAAGTCTGCTTCATTTCAGAATATTAACATAGTCTAAATCGAAAACCTTTTACACAGTACTGAGATAATGCTCTTTCTCGTTTTGTTAACATCTGTCAGGGATGACTACAGCTAGTTTATCATGATTGTTTAATCCATTATATATATATATTTGCAAAAATGTAGTTAAAAAACATAGTTAATGCATCAGTAAGGGTTAAAACGACAAAAGTAGGGAGATGTGATGTTAAGCATTTCACCCTAACTCTGCAACCCCGCCCCCCGTCCCCCTGTCCCCCATCCCCCGTCCCCCCTACGTCGCCCCGCCACTGCTTGTAAGGGAAGGGGGAGGGGGGATGCAGATTTTGGAGTTGAAAACAACAAAAGACATGGAATTCCAATTTCTTTTTTTGTCAGAATATTTTTTGTATCGCGAGCACGACACAACCTCACGAAAGAATAATTCTTCTTTCGCCAGAGTACTTCTTCTTTCATGAGAAGAATTGGTTGTTCATGAGATTAGTGACGACGAAAGATTGTAAACAGATTTCAGACTCATAAAAAGGAAAGATAATGTTACAGTCAGTCATATGGAGTCCCAATTACCGGTGTATAGTTAAGGTGACCAGATTTTTAAGTCCTTAAATTGGGACAGTATAAAAATACTTCCAAGCTACAGGGAAGCTCTAGTTTTTTTGTTTTCACTTTGGCAATGTTTGATCTAATATCATATTGAAAGTGAACGCAGAGGGGCTCCCGAGTGGCGCATCCAGTAAAGGCGCTCCGCGCGGAGTGCAGGATGTGCCCTATAGCCTGGAGATCGCAGGTTCAAATCCAGGCTATGTCACAGCCGACGGTGACCGGGAGTTCCTAGGGGGCGGCGCACAATTGGCTGAGCACTGCCCGGGTAGGGAGGGCTTAGGTCGGCAGGGGAATCCACGGCTCACCGCGCATCAGCGACCCCTGTGGCCGATAGGGCGCCTGTGGTTCTGCAGTGGAGCCGCCAGATCTGTGTTGTCCTCCGGCACTATAGGTCTGGTGGCATTGCTGTGGATCTGCTGTGCAAAAAATGACTGCTTGGCAGGAGCACGTTTCGGAGGACGCGTGTTCCAGCCGCAGTTTCCCGAGTCGGCGGAGGGGTTGCGAGCAGTGAGCCGAGGATAGAGATAATAATTGGGCATACTAAATTGGGGAGAAAACCGGGGTAAAAAAAATTTATAAAAAAAAAAAAAAGAAAGTGAACGCAGAGACTCATGGTGATATTCAGATTTGAATCTTTTACTTTTAAAAACATTTGTGAATAAATTATCTTATTGTTATTACATTACAACATTGGTAGCAGTGAGCTCAGCTTAAAAAATAATTGGCCATTCTAAATTGGGAGAAAATAATAAAAACCCAGACCCAGGACACAGGAATGGATTTTTCAGCGCCGACACGCTATTTTTTTAATAAACAAAATAAACACAACCAAAACAAACACCTAGCTCCTTCGGAACACTAGCTAAACAGTCAGGATCACCCTAACTACCAAACCGGACAGCTAAGCTGTTTACCGGCAGACATAAACACACAGAACCGTACACACAGTACTTACAATGGAGACTGCTCGGAAACAGAGCACACCACCTTCTGCTTCCCTCTACTCAGCAGTCTCAAGCAGACTGACTGCTTCTCTTAAATACCCTGCACCCGGTTCTAATTTACAATTACTACCAGGTGCAGGGGATAATTTAACAATAAAACAATTAACAATTAAACAGAATGTGCGTACGCACATGTCTTACACATCCTCCCCCTTGTCTTTACAAGACACAGGCCATTTAACGGCCACCTCCCTCCACACTTAAAAGACCACCCACCCTCAAGTCCGATTCCTTTAATCTTCGCCCTCTTCCACGGGCGGGCCTGAGGGTGGGTCGGTCCCTCCGGCACTTCCAGGGAGGGACCCCACCGGGATGACAGGGGCGACTGAAGCGATGGCCGGGGAACAGGAGGATGCAGCAGATTCAATTCTTTTAGCCTGTCTGCATATGACATGCCTTTTAAATCCGGGATAATTCTGGTGGCTCTTATTTGTACTCTTTCTAGAGCAGCAATATCCTTTTTGTAGCAACGTGACCAGAACGGAACACAATATTTCAGATGAGGTCTTATTAATGTATTGTAAAGTTTTAACATTATGATTTAAATTCAACACTTCTCACTATACATGAAAGTATTCGCCCCCTTGAACTTTGCGACCTTTTGCCACATTTCAGGCTTCAAACATAAAGATATGAAACTGTAATTTTTGTGAAGAATCAACAAGAAGTGGGACACAATCATGAAGTGGAACGAAATTTATTGGATATTTCAAACTTTTTAACAAATAAAAACAGGGGCAAAATTATTCAGCCCTTTACTTTCAGTGCAGCAAACTCTCCAGAAGTTCAGTGAGGATCTCTGAATGATCCAATGTTGACCTAAATGACTAATGATGATAAATAGAATCCAGTCTCCGATATAAATGCACCTGCACTGTGATAGTCTCAGAGGTCCGTTTAAAGCGCAGAGAGCATCATGAAGAACAAGGAACACACCAGGCAGGTCCGAATACTGTTGTGGAGAAGTTTAAAGCCGGATTTGGATACAAAAGATTTCCCAAGCTTTAAACATCCCAAGGAGCACTGTGCAAGCGATAATATTGAAATGGAAGGAGTATCAGACCACTGCAAATCTACCAAGACCTGGCCGTCCCTCTAAACTTTCAGCTCATACAAGGAGAAGACTGATCAGAGATGCAGCCAGGATTCACTCTGGATCTTTTACAGCTGAGGTGGGGAGACTCTGTCCATGCAGTCGTATACTGCACAAATGACAAGGAAAGCCATTTAAATCCGTTTACAGTTTGCCACAAGCCACCTGGGGAGACACACCAAACATGTGGAAGAAGGTTCTGGTCAGATGAAACCAAAATCGAACTTTTTGGCAACAATGCAAAACTTATGTTTCCATGAAAAGCAACACAGCTCATCACCTGAACACACCATCCCACTGTCAAACATGGTGGTGGCAGCATCATGGTTTGGGCCTGCTTTTTTTCAGCAGGGACAGGGAGGATGGTTAAAATTGATGGGAAGATGGATGGAGCCAAATACAGGACCATTCTGAAGAAAACCACAAGTCTGCAAAGACCTGAGACTGGGGACGGAGATTTGTCTTCCAACAAGACAATGATGAGGTCTACAATGGAATGGTTCACAAATAAACATATTGTTAGAATGGCCAAGTTTTTCTGTGGAAAGAACTGAAAACTGCTGTTTACTCCATCCAACCCACTGAGCTCGAGCTGTTTTGATTTCAGTCTCTCGATGCAAAACTGATAGAGACATACCCCAAGCGACTTACAGCTCACTACAAAGTATTAACTTAAGGGGCTGAATAATTTTGCACGCATCAATTTTTTTTCAGTTTTTTATTTGTTAAAAAGTTTGAAATATCAATAAATTTTTCCACTTCATGATTGTGTACTTGTTGTTGATTCTTCCAGTTTCATATCTTTATGTTTATTGTCCGAATACTTTCGCAAGGCACTGTATACATCTTGTTGGCCTTTTTTTATAGCTTCCCGCATTGTCTAGATGAAGACATTTCTGAATCAACATAAACTCCTAGGTCTTTTTCATAGATTCCTTCTTCAATTTCAGTATCTCCCATATAATATTTATAATGCACATTTTTATTGCCTGCATGCAGTACTTTACACTTTTCTCTATTAAATGTCATTTGCCATGTGTCTGCCCAGTTCTGAATGCTGTCTAGATCATTTGAATGACCTTTGCTGCTGCAACAGTGTTTGCCACTCCTCCTATTTTTGTGTCGTCTGCAAATTTAACAAGTTTGCTTACTATACCAGAATCTAAATCATTAATGTAGATTAGGAATAGCAGAGAACCTAATACTGATCCCTGTGGTACACCACTGGTTACCTCGCTCCATTTTGAGGTTTCTCCTCTAATCAGTACTTTCTGTTTTCTACATGTTAACCACTCCCTAATCCATGCACATGCATTTCCTTGAATCCCTACTGCGTTCAGTTTGAGAATTAATCTTTTATGCGGGGCTTTGTCAAAAGCTTTCTGGAAATCAAAATAAACCATGTTGTATGCTTTGCAATTATCCATTGTCGATCCTCAAAAAAATCAAGCAGGTTAGTTAGACATGATTTCCCTTTCCTAAAACCATGCTGACTGTCTCCCAGGATATTGTTACCATATAGGTAATTTTCCATTTTAGATCTTATTATAGTTTCCTTAAGTTTACAAATAATAGAAGTCAGGCTTATTGGTCTGTAGTTACCTGGTTCGGTTTTGTCACCCTTTTTGTGGATCGGTATTACGTTTGCAATTTTCCAGTCTGTCGGTACAACCCCTGTGTCAAGAGACTGTTGCATGATCTTGGTTAGCGGTTTGTAAATAACTTCTTTCATTTCTTTGAGTACTATTGGGAGGATCTCATCCGGCCCAGGGGATTTGTTTATTTTAAGAGCTCCTAGTCCCTTTAACACTTCTGCCTCTGTTATGCTAAAGTTATTTAAAACTGGATAGGAACAGGTCGACATGTGGGGCATGTTGTCCGTGTCCTCCTTTGTAAAAAACCTGTGAAAAGTAATCATTTAATATATTTGCTATTTTTTTTCTTCGTCTATGATTTTGCCATTTGTGTCTCTTAGACATTTAACCTCCTCTTTGAATGTTCTCTTGCTCTTATAATATTGGAAAAACATTTTGGAATTGGTTTTAGCCCCCTTAGCAATATTGATTTTTATCTCTCTCTCTTGGCCTTTCTAACTTCCTTTTTGACTTGTGTTTGCAGTTCCAAGTACTCTTTCTGTGTACTTTGTTTTTGGTCCCTTTTAAACGCTCTGTAAAGTGCCTTTTTTCGCTGAATATTTTTTTAAATTAATCTATTAAACAATTTTGGCCATTTTGTTTTAGATTTTGATTTGTTTACTTTTGGGATGTAATTGTTTTGCGCCTCTAGTACTACATTTTTAAAAAAACAGCCATCCTTTTTCTGTGGATGTTTTCTCTATTTTACTCCATCTACTTCTGTTAGTCTCTGTTTCATACCTTCATAGTTTGCTTTTCTAAAATTGTAAACCTTAGCTTCCGTCATTACTTTTGGGGTTTTAAAAAACACTTCAAATGAGACCAGGTCTAGCGCAGGGAGGTCTAGGCAGACCGGCAGGGTGTCCAGGAGCAAGGGGCAAGGGACTGCACTGCCCAGCGCCGGACACTCTTCCGAGGTTGTGGGCTGGAGCTGTGGTGGAGGTGCGCTCTTCACCTCCTCTGGCTCAGGAGACAGCACCTTCTCTCCCTTGATTGCAGCCGGTGGCTCCAGAGACAGCCACGGCTCCGCTTCCTCTGGCTCTGGGACGGACTCTTCCTCCCGCCTTTGACCCAGCAACAGCTCCCCTGGTGCAGGAGACTGCTGGGCTTCTTTCGCCTGCTCCCATTTTTGGAGCAGCAGCTCCAGCTCAGTCGTCTCCCTCTCTGGCAGCCCTAGCTCCAGTCTCCACTTTTCATTCTGCTCCCATTGAGCAGCGGTATTCCGATTGATCTGTGCGATCAAATCTTTTAAATTTGCGTCCATTTCTGGGTCTTTAGGGTCGCCCACACTCGCTGCCACCATATGTAAATGAGCTGCAACTCACTCTCAGTTCGTTGCCCCTTTAAAAACAGACCCGGGACACAGGAATGGATTTTTCAGCGCCGACGCTCTATTTTTTTAATAAACAAAATAAACACAACCAAAACAAACACCTAGCTCCTTCGGAGCACTAACTACACAGTCAGGATCACCCTAACTACCAAACCGGACAGCTAAGCTGTTTACCGGCAGACATAAACACACAGAACCGTACACACAGTACTTACAATGGAGACTGCTCGGAAACAGAGCACACCACCTTCTGCTTCCCTCTACTCAGCAGTCTCAAGCAGACTGACTGCTTCTCTTAAATACCCTGCACCTGGTTCTAATTTACAATTACTATCAGGTGCAGGGGATAATTTCACAATAAAACAATTAACAATTAAACAGAATGTGCATACGCACATGTTTTATGCAGGGAGGATAATACCCCCTCCCTGCTGTCTAACAATACTTAAAGAAATAAAAAACGAATTCACAAATTATTTTGTATTATTCACTAACATACATTTCTTAGAGGGAACCTGTGGTGAAAGTGAGAATAAATAGACTTATTTAAATAGAAAATATGTTTCCAAATACTTTTGTCACATTTTACAGCCCTTTTTATTGTTGTGATGGGCTTTTTTAATGCACAAAGTGTTCAAACCACGACAAGCTTCAGTGCACTGCGTTGTATGTAAACATGGCACGATGACATGACATGACAGCGTTCATTTCCGCAGTTGTCGCCCATAGCTACACACGAAGCAAAGTCGTTTGCACGCAGACATACAAATATCATAGATGAAGAGAATAATTCCAACACAATACAATGCTACCTGTATGAGCCATTAACGTTAGACTACCCTTGTCTAACCTCTTCAGGCAGCGAGTGGGATGATTCAGATGAGGATAGCTGCCAGTTTGTTAGCAACAGTCGGTGGATAAACCCACCCTCAATTCTCTGTGATTAGTTGCAGTATGAATGTTGACTCTTCAGTAATTCTCCAGATTTGCACGTCGCTATACATCCGCTTTTTAATGCTACTGGTCGTTCAACCTTCCCTTTAGTCACATCAAGTGTCATTATATTGTTATAAGTTATATATGGTAGTAACACGGCAGCCTTCATGAAAATACAATAAAATACAATATTCTGTTACCGATGTTACCGATACAATATTCTGTTACCGATTCTGTCACTTTATATATCAAGATATGTCATGGTTTACTAAAGATATATGATTTTAAGGCCGTTTCGATTATTGAATTTTTTTATTGAAAAAAAGATGGTCGTCTCACGAAAAATAATCTTTTGTCATGAGGCCAATTCTGCTTTTGTGATAAAACATCTAACTTGAAGAGCTGTACAATTTCCATATAACTCATGAACAGATTTATATTTTTTCACCAAACCAGTGAAAGGCACTATTCTGGGCCAGTTCCTCTGTACGTTGACAACCGTGCTGGAGAGTGGCAAAAAAACAGTAAAAAACAAATTGGAATCTGCACATCCAAACAGAACAAAATGGCCCAAATCAAGAAATCCATTGAATATATACAGTCGCAGACAAAGGTATTTAGGCAGTTTTAAAAAATTAGAAAAACCACAAAGAAAGTGATTTCTATAATTTCTAATTATTCTATTGAAAGATATAAATTGAAGTAGAGATTCAGCTTTAAAACAAAACATCACATTATTACTTAACATGCAAAACATGAAAAATAACATGCAAAGAAGATGGCAGTTTATTCCACAATCTGGGAGCATTGTAACAGAAAGCTATTTCACCTTTCCATCTTGTAATATACAGTAGAAGTGTTAACAGCAAGTTTAAGACCAACAACAATGTCTTCGTGTCACTGACAGTCATGAAATGACAATGCCAAACACCAACTCTGTATTACTGCAGGAATCTGAAGCACTTTCACCAGACACCGTGGTTGGATTGGTATGCAAGGTCTGGTTTGATCTTCAGCTTAACCTGGCACGACGTGGGCGTGTGTGTGTCTGCCAACTGATAAAAACATCTTTTGTGCCTCGCAAATAAAAAGCTGAGAGTGATTCCCGTTGTCTTGTGGAGCTGCCTCCTTCCTCAGTTTCATTTGAAACTCTGCCTAGCTATGCACATCATCAGCTTGTGCTCCTCCCTGTACTTTTGACTTTCAATGCAGAACACAATAAATGGAAATGTGCAATTTATTTTTAACATGTGAAACTTAAAATTAACTCTTGAATAGCAATGAAAGGTTAAGTCCTTTGGGACTATATAATACTGTGGATGTATACACAATAAAAGTTTATTGTTTTTTAATTTTAAAATTGTCTTAATTATTTGTTTCCCGCCCAAATGACAATTAACTTTGAAACAGCCATTTTGTAAGCAGTATAAACCTTATACCTATATACAGTGCCTTGCAAAAGTATTCAGACCCCTGACCAATTCTCTCATATTACTGAATTACAAATGGTACATTGAAATTCTGTTCTGTTTGATATTTTATTTTAAAACACTTAAACTCAAAATCAATTATTGTAATGTGACATTGGTTTTATGTTGGGAAATATTTTTAAGAAAAATAAAAAACTGAAATATCTTCAACCCCTGTGCTGTGGAAGCTCCCAGTTTACACCGATGAAAGAAATTGCCCTAAAGAGGACACAGTTACCTTACCATTGGCCTCCACCTGTGAACCATTAAAGTTGCTGTCACATTTTCTGGATAAAAACCCCACTGTTGAAGGATCATTGGTCAAGCTGTGAATCTGAAGGAAAATGAAAACCAAAGAGCATTCTACAGAAGTTAGAGATAAAGTAATACAAATGCATAGATTAGGGAAAGGCTACAAAATAATATCTAAGTGTTTGGATATCCCAGTGAGCACGGTTGGATCAATAATCAGGAAGTGGAAGCTGCATCACACCACCCAGGCACTGCCAAGAAAAGGCCGTCCCTCAAAACTCAGCGCTCAAACAAGAAGGAGACTTGTGAGAGAAGCCACAGAGAGGCCAACAATCACTTTGAAGGAGCTACAGAGTTCAGTGGCTGGGAGTGGAGTAATGGTGCACCAGTCAACCATATCAAGAGCTCTGCATAACACTGGCCTGTATGGGAGGGTGGCAAGAAAGAAGCCGTTACTCAAAAAAGTACCATCTGAAAGCACGTCTGAGTTTGCCAGAAAGCATGAGAGTGACCCAGCTGCAATGTGGGAAAAGGTTTTGTGGTCAGATGAGACCAAGATAGAGCTTTTTGGCCAAAACTCAAAGCACTATGTGTGGCGCAAACCTAACACTGCCCATGCCTCAAGACACACCATCCCTACAGTGAAGTATGGTGGTGGCAGCATCATGCTGTGGGGATGCTTCTCATCAGCAGGGACTGGGCATCTTGTTAAAATTGAAGGAAGAATGGATGGAGCAAAATACAGGGAAATACTGCAAGAGAACCTGCTTCAGTCCACTAAAAAACTGAAGCTTGGGAGGAAATTCACCTTTCAGCAGGACAATAATCCCAAGCACAAGGCCAAAGCAACATTGGAGTGGCTCAAGAACAAAAAGGTGAATGTCCTACAGTGGCCCAGTCAAAGTCCTGATCTCAATCCCATTGAGAATGTGTGGCACTGTTTGAAAATTGCGGTCCATAAGCGTCGTCCAACCAACCTGAACAACCTGGAGCAAATCTGCCAAGAAGAATGGGCCAAAATCACTCTGACACTGTGTGCAAAGCTGGTACATACAGTACTTACCCCAAAAGACTTAAAGCTGTTATTGCAGCGAAAGGTGGCTCTACCAAATATTAATGTGTGGGGGTTGAATATTTATGCAAGCAAGATATTTCAGTTTTTTATTTTTCTTAAAAATATTTCCCAACATAAAACCAATGTCACCTTACAATAATTGATTTTGAGTTTCAGTGTTTTAAAATAAAATATCAAACAGAACGAAATTTCAATGTACCATTTGTAATTCAGTAATATGAGAGAATTGGTCAGGGGTCTGAATACTTTTGCAAGGCACTGTATATATATAGGGCTGGCAATGGAACATGAAACAAGCAATGTGATTAGTCGCGCGAGGTTCCAGCTGTACGTATATTTAATGGATACGGAGTTGGAGCCTTGCCACACATTCTAAATCATTGCGCTGCCTCACAGAATTTAAAAGTATCGGACGGTAGCCATCTTGCTTTTACAGTTATAGATGTATAGCTGTAACTATGAAACTGAGTGACCAATTACCTGCAAAAAATCCCAATGTAGTAATATGCCGATTTGGATGAGGAACAATTAAATGAACTGGAAGATAGCAAAAAAAAAAAAGAAAATACAGCATTTTTTTATATAATAAATAAAATCGCTGTCTTTTACTGTCACACCCAAAATAATGTATTTTTTAGTGGTTTGTAAATACTACAGAAAAACACAAAAGACACTTCTGCAACATTATCGACCCCTCTCAGACACATATCTTGAAAAATTTTTGAAATCCGAGACGTCGTTGTATTTATTTTTATTCCTCCTGTCTGTTCTGCTCATTGTCAGTGACAGGGAAAAGAAAATAACTGTCTCAACTCCCCCCCTGGTGTATCTTTTCAATGGCAATGTCCACAATATCACAAATACAGATGTACTTCCTTTTGCATGTTCCAATAAAATTAATTTACTCAGTTTAACTTAGTCTGTAGTTCAAAATTATAAAACTACTTGGCATAACAATTTTTTGCCCTAAACATGCATGCTTTTTTTTCTTCAAATCCACAGTTTGACCTGGATTATAAATGCAATAAGGCCCTTCAGGGCATCCGTATACGTTGAATATACAGACTTGGTCTCATGCCTCACAACGCCCTGAGGCATTTGTATATTCGACATATACGGACGGCCTGCCAGGCCTTATTGCATACTTATAATCCAGGGCTGGCAATGGAACATGAAAGAAGCAATGTGATTGGTCGAGCAAGGTTCCAGCTTATATATATATACATATCTGTATATATATTGAGGAATTGCAAAAAGCTATGTTTGCCATGCCTCATGGAAAATCCCCTGGCCAGGATGGATTCCCAATCAAATCTTTCAAACACTTCTGATCTCTCTTGTCTTTTTAAAATGGTCATTCATTTATATACTTCCAACTTCATGTCATAGTCTATGAATACAGCCAATGAAGTAAAGCTATTGCACTAAGGTTAGAAAGTGTCCTTCCATGTCTGATTCATTAAGACCAAACTGGGTTTATGAAAAACAGGCACTCATCAGATAATACTAGACATATTTTTAATATCATGCACCTGGACAGTAAAAGTAGCAATCCTACTGTGGTAGCCTCCTTAGATGCAGAAAAGGCTTTCAATAGGGTTAATTGGTCTTTTTTATTTGTGGATTTAGAAAAAATTGGATTTGGCAAATATATTCTCGATTGGATTAAGATTTTATATAGTTCCCCCCATGCCTTGGTTATTACAAATGGGATTACTTCCCAGTCCTTTAAACTCTTCAGAGGTACCAGACAGGGCTGCCCACTCACTGCTGTTATTTTCTCTTTTTATTGAACCCCTTGCCATTGCCGTATGTCAGGATACCCGCATCTCAGGAGTTTCATTTAGAAATATACATCATAAAATAAGTTTGTATGCGGATGATATTTTACTATTCATACAGCACCCTCATAAAACATTGCCACCTGTTCTTGAGCTCATTAATGACTATGGATCATTAGATTATAGGCTATAAGATTAATTGGTCTAAATCTGAAGTATTACCCCTAAATCGGTTTAAGTGGGATGCTTTAGCCTCAACTCTCCCGTTCAGATGGTCTCAATGGTATTAAATATCTCGGGATCGACATATCTCCCCAATTTGACAAACTGTTTAATCGTAATCATGTTCCCCTCCTAAAATCCATAATTGAAGCTCTTGAAAGATGGAATTCCCTTCCTCTTACACTAATGGGGCGGGTGGTGGCAGTGGTCAATGGTTCCAGTTTACCCCATTAATACATGTTATTGGAAACATAAAAAACCCAGGATTAAACCATCTACACTTCAAAGTCCCAAGTCCAAAGGTGGTTTAGGAGCCCCTGAATTTTTTAAATACTTCATTGCTTTCCAGCTTAAAATATTAGCAAAATGGCTAGATCCCCAAGATGGCGCTTCCTCAGCTTGGGTAGATCTGGAGGATTCAGACTGTGGAATAGGGAGTTGCCCCATGTAAGCGAAGAGATTAAAAAACATTCCTGTTTCAGTCACCCATGTATCTCTGATACACTTAAGCATGGTTAAGAGCCATACAATTACTAAACTCAGCCTGCACCCATTTCAATGCTTTCCCATTTGGCACAATCCTGATTTTCAGATTGCAGGTAAACTGTTTGAGTTTATGTCCTGGAGGCAAAAGGGTATTTCCCATCTAAAACACCTTTTTGAAGATGGGCAATTTTTTATCATTTGAGAGGCTGCAAGAAAACTGTTGCCTTCATAAAAACTGAAGGGGAGATTATTGCCCCCATTAATAAGTGGGTGAGGGTGAGGGATCTTAAATTGTCATATGATTCTGTTTTCTGGGGTACAATATGCAGCAATTCTATTTCAGTTTCTAGGAATGCTAAAGTGAACCTTATCCAATTAAGGTTCTTCACAGAGCACACCTTTCCAGCAGAAGGTTGTTTCTGATGGGTCTTTCTGACACCAAAACATGCCACTACTGTTCAGAAGATGAGATAGACAGCTATGTCCATGCACTATGGTACTGTCCAATAATAGAATTGTGGTACTGAGCACTCTCTTCTATCCTTGGCTGTGACATCCCTGCTTCACCTGCACTATGTTTACTGGGTGACCTTTCATGCTTTGACCTTCTTTAAAATATATATATTACTATCTCTTACAATTGCTAAAAAAAGTAATTTTACTAAACTGGAAACACAGAACTAACATATCAATCCCCCAGTGGTTAAATATAATGTTTGATCATGCATCAATGGAGGGACTCACAGCAAGGTTACAGGATAAATACAATTAATTTATTGAAATATGCAATATCATATATCACAGAGTTATAATACTTAAGTATTTATTTTCACACTTATTTTTACTTTTTTGTAATGTATTTTTTTGTATACCAGGCCTGCATTTGCTAGTTCATTTCTACATGCATATGTTTGTGTATGTATGTATCTATCTTATATATATATATATATATATGTGTGTGTGTGTGTGTGTTTATGTAAGTGCAAATTTATACACATGTTCACGCATTTCTGTGTATATATGTAGAACCCTATGGATTTTTTTCCTTTATTCCCATTTTTTCATATAATAATAATATCACTATAAACTCTAATACCCTGTAGTAAGGTTCCCTGTGGAGTGGGTGGGTTTTGTGGGAGGGTTTTTGTATGTCTTGATTACTGTACTTTAATAACTTTGACACGTCTCTATATAATTGGGACTCCATAAGATTGACTGTAACATTGTATTTTCATTTTATGAGTGGGAAATGCATTTATTTTATCTTTTAAAATCTTTTTTTTGCCACATGTCTAACGAAAAAGGAATTGTTCTCACAAAAAAAAGAAGCTGTTCTGGCGAAAATAGTACTAGTGAAAAAGGAATTTAGAATGTCATTTCTTTTGTCGTGAGGGGGCTCTTTTGTGAGGTTCTTTCATTCTCGCGAAAAAATAAGTACTCTGGCGAAAGAAGTATGTGAACAGCGTACCTGAAAAGAGGCGTAACTCGGTGGCCATCGGCTCTGGGAGTGGGGCCTCCCTTAGTATGCCGTCCATATGCAAGGTGAGTCACCCGTGCCTCCGCTGCATAGTATACATAGTATACGGAAAGATTCTGGCTGGGGATCTCAAGCACAATAGAAAGAAAGAAACGCTGATGTACAGGTAAGTAAGCTGGGCTGAGTTGAGTGGGGGACGGAGGGGGGTGATGCTGGGACGCCAGAATCACCGTCGAGCCCTCTTGAGGTGTCGTGGGCTAGTCGACGAAACACTGAGGATGGAAGGTGCCCACTTGAAAACCCCAGAGATGTACCCTACTTAGCTCAATCCAGACGGTTGTCATGCTGATGCGCTGGGAGGCCACACTTTGGTTGATCCCCGGAGCCAGCATCGCAGCCGCGTGTGTGCTGATGCGCCAGGGAGGCAAAATAAGCTGATCCCTGGAGCCAGCATTACACTTCAGCCATTAACACCAGACAGAAGGATATCTACATCATCATATGGAAGGAAACGTAAATGGATGGAGACACATATGGATCACATTAGTTTACTGTAAAGCTACGTCTTAGTTGGTGCTTATCTTGGTGAGAGCCGAGTTCAAATCAGCATGAAGTTTTAACATCTACTCTCGTGTAATGGAAATCATGAAGATCTGGATACGTCCAGTGACTGCTGTGAATAGTGCAGCTGGCAACAAGGGAAAGACCTCGTGACAGCCTGGAGAGACAGCTGACAGGAGGAAAGAGACCCCATTGGGGCTGGTAAGGGTTAGCTACCGTTGTCGGCAGTATCCAGCTCTGTGTTTACAGGATGCTGGAGACACCGCCAAGGCTTCTAAGAAATTAAAGAGAAAAACACCCTAGAGTCTGTAGAGCGGGGCGAAGATGACTCAACGTTGGACAACACGGTTAACGACTTAGGAACGGAAACGGATATGAGTATGGAGAGTACTTCACAAAAGACTAGTTCAAGATCTGCAGTTAACAAAGACATGGAACTCCAGGTTTGTGTCTGCGGCTGGAGCAAGGCGACAACGGTCAGGGGTTTGAAGATTCATCAAGGGAGAATGAAATGCTTGAGGGAGAAGGGACAAGGGCCTCGCATTGATCAGTACTTCTTACGAAGTCAGTCAAGTCAGTCGAATGAAATCCAGCGACAGGAAGCAAACCACAGTTCGCAGGATATCAGCACCCTGTCATAGATGTGAGGAGGACTTGCATGGACACAGTTAGTGATGAACCTAATGATCCTTGTGAACCCGGTCAGACAAACCAGCATAAGAGAGAAAAGAACCTCAACGGGCACAAGCCTGAGTTAAATGGCCAAGATCTTGTGAGAAAACTGCATGGGACACAGTAAACACAGATCTCTGCGTTGCATTGGAAAGATTAAGTGGAACAGTTGAAAAGAAGCTGGATAAATTTGGGGACATCATCTACGCATATGGAAGTGAGAGGTTTGGAGTTGAAAAAGGAAGGAAAAAGTACAAACTATTCCTGGAAAGTCTAGACGGCAGCAGGAGATTGAACGCTTAGTTAGAGAAAGGAGACAGCTGAGGAACCAATGGAGAAGAGCAGAACAAAGTCAGAAGGAGGGACTCAATCTCTTACAAAGGGTCATAAAAGATAAGCTTGCAACATTGCGCAGAGCTGAGCGCCCACGGAAACGCTTACAAAAAGAAGGAGCGTGCGAGAGCTAACTTTATAAAGACCCATTCAAATTTGTAAAGAAGTTATTCACCAGTGAGAAGAATGGCACACTAAAAGCATCTAAGGTTGAGTTGGAGAGATATTTGGAGGAAACACATACAGATTCAAAAAGGCAGGAGCCTATGTCAGTTCCGTCAGACATCCCACCTATCAATCCACCAGAATACCAAATGGAGGACTGTGCACCTAAGTGGAAAGAAATAGAGCAAGCTGTGAAAAAGCAAGGGCTTCATCATCTCCAGGGCCTAATGGAGTTCCGTACAGAGTGTACAAGAGTGCTTCAGGAGTTCTACGAATTCTGTGGAAATTGATGAAAGTGGCATGGGAAAAACAGGTTGTACCAAGAGCATGGCGCCGAGCAGGTGGAGTCTTTATACCTAAAGAAAAAGATTCTACAAGCATCAGTCAGTTTCGCCCCATTTCCTATTAAACGTAGAAGGCAAGATTTTCTTCAGCATTATTGCTCAGAGATTGTCAGCTTACCTATTAAAGAACTGCTTCATTGACACTTCAATACAAAAAGCGGCATTCCAGGTTTCCCAGGTTGCTTAGAACACATCAATGTGATCTGGCAACAAATTCAATCAGCTAAAAAGGAGAGGAAGGAGCTCCATGTGACATTCCTGGATTTGGCTAATGCATATGGTTCAGTGCCACATGAACTACTTTGGGCAGCATTTGATTTTTTCAGTGTACCGATGACAATAACAAATTTAGTGAAAGCCTATTTTGGAGATTTGCAATTCAGTTTTTCAACTTCAGAATTCAGCACTACATGGCAATGCCTAGAGGTTGGTATAATGGCAGGATGCACCATTTCTCCACTGGCTTTTACCATGGCAATGGAAGTAATCATTAGGGCATCAAAATGGGTAGTAGGAGGAGAGCGCTTGGCTTCTGGAATGCGACTACCACCAATTCGAGCATACATGGATGACATGACAACCATGACTACAACAGTAGCCTGCACTAATAGATTATTGGGCAAATTAACCAATAACATTGAATGGGCACGAATGCAATTCAAGCCCACTAAATCAAGGAGCATCTCTATAATTAAAGGCAAAGTAGTAGATAAAACATTCTTCATTAATGGTGAGGCAATACCAACAGTGTCTGAGAAGCCAGTGAAGAGTCTTGGGAGATGGTACGACGGGATCTAAAGGACACAGTTCGTGTGGGAGAAGTTAGACAACAAGCAGTGGAAGGGTTGAAGAGCATAGACAGCTGCGCTCTACCAGGTAAACTAAAACTCTGGTGCTTTCAGTTTGGTCTACTGCCGAGGTTGCTGTGGCCACTGACTGTGTACGAGGTTTCTTTGACAACAGTAGAGAAGCTGGAAGCTTTAATCAGTTCATACATCAGGAAATGGTTGGGAGTTCCACGCTGCCTCAGCAGAGTGGGACTTTATGGTAAAGGAATACTGCAGCTACCAGTCTCTGCTCTAACCGAGGAGTTTAAGTGCGCCAAGGTCAGACTGGAAATGACATTAGTAGAGTCACTTGATAAATGCGTAAGGGAGGCAGCACCTGTGTTGAAAACTGGAAGAAAGTGGGCGGCAAAGAAAGCTGTGGAAGATGCAAAGGCTGCCCTTCAATTGATGATATCATGGGGCAAGTTCAGCATGGAAGAGGGGTCTTGGTTTCAGTTCAGCTCCTCCTACATGGCACAAGGCAGCCCCAGCTCAAAGGAGGAAGCTGGTAGTCAACGAGGTGCAAAAGCAGGAGGAGAGGATGAGGTTTATAAAGGCCATTTCCCAGGCCAAGCAGGGAGAATGGATGAGATGGGGAGTGTGGAACAACGCAAGATTGGCTGGCAAGACCTATGGTCAATGGAACAGAGCAGGATCAGTTTCCTCATCAGGTCAACATATGATGTTCTCCCATCACCACAGAACCTAAACCTCTGGGTAGGAGAGGATCCCTCATGTCCTTTGTGTTCATCACCTGCAACATTAAGGCACATTTTGACAGGATGTAAGGTGGCTCTTAGCCAAGGACGGTTTACTTGGCGCCATGACCAGGTGCTGCGATGTTTGGCCTTAGCATTGGAAGACAAGCGTAACATGACCAATAAGTTGTCACCTGTTCCATCAAAACATTACACACAAAAGACAACATTCCTCCGCCCAGGAGAGCAACCACCAAGAAAAGGTGTTAAAACCAATCCTCGCCCAGGACAACTGGAAGCTGCTAGAGACTGGAAAATGCTGGCAGATGTTGGTCAACGGCTTATTTTTCCACCTGAGATTGCCACCACTAACCTTCGACCAGATATTGTCTTGTGGTCTGGATCAGCACGCCTTGTTCACCTGGTAGAGTTAACAGTGCCATGGGAGGATGCTGTAGATGAGGCGTATGAGAGGAAGAAACTGCGGTATGCTCAACTAGCCACTGAAGCGGAACAGCGAGGATGGAGAGTTCGGTTTACCCAGTGGAAGTGGGTTGTCGGATTTGTGGCACACTCTACAACCCGGTTTCTCAGAGACGTCGGATTCAGTGGCCAAGAGTTGCGCCGCACAGTGAAGAACTTATCTGAAGCAGCAGAGAGGAGCAGCAACTGGCTGTGGTTGAGACGGAAAGATTCTGGCTGGGGATCTCAAGCACAATAGAAAGAAAGAAACGCTGATGTACAGGTAAGTAAGCTGGGCTGAGTTGAGTGGGGACGGAGGGGGGTGATGCTGGGACGCCAGAATCACCGTCGAGCCCTCTTGAGGTGTCGTGGGCTAGTCGATTTAAACACTGAGGATGGAAGGTGCCCACTTGAAAACCCCAGAGATGTACCCTACTTAGCTCAATCCAGACGGTTGTCATGCTGATGCGCTGGGAGGCCACACTTTGGTTGATCCCGGAGCCAGCATCGCAGCAGCCGTTGTGTGTGATGATGCGCCAGGGAGGCAAAATAAGCTGATCCCTGGAGCCAGCATTACACTTTAGCCATTAACACCAGACAGAAGGATATCTACATCATCATATGGAAGGAAACGTAAATGGATGGAGACACATATGGATCACATTCGTTTACTGTAAAGCTACGTCTTAGTTGGTGCTTATCTTGGTGAGAGCCGAGTTCAAATCAGCATGAAGTTTTAACATCTACTCTCGTGTAATGGAAATCATTATAATCCTAAAAGGTATAGACAATGTCGACCAAGGGGACTTTTTTGACCTGAAAAAAGAAAAAAGGACCAGGGGTCACAAATGGAGATTAGATAAATGGGCATTCAGAACAGAAAATAGGAGGCACTTTTTTACACAGAGAATTGTGAGGGTCTGGAACCAACTCCCCAGTAATGTTGTTGAAGCTGCTTGATGAGATTCTGGGATCAATAAGCTACTAACAACCAAACGAGCAAGATGGGCCGAATGGCCTCCTCTCATTTGTAAACTTTATGTTCTTCTCTCACACCAGATGTGTTAATATTCCAACTATTCTAATTAGCTTTTCCAATTCACATATAATTCTATGACAACATGAAAACAACCGTGGTTGTTCTGGTTTTAGACCTCACCTGCCCAGTGGTGACTACACATGTTGTCTGAAGTGAACCAACCTACTGTACCAGTTAAGCAGTGTGTGCTGGAAAGCCGTGCCAGAACATGGGTCAGGTAGGGGCCCAGTGGCAGCCTTACCTGACAATTTCCATTTTTTTCAGAATTGTCAGCTCTTACCGTCAAGTAAAACATAGTTTTTTGTGTTTAATATATAGTAATACATCTTATTTAGCATCTAAACCAATGTTACAGTAAATTTGAAATCCAAAAGTCATTTTGGTGACATTGTATCCTGCATTTAATCATATCCTGATGTTACTATCACTGACACTGTTATCTGCTCCGATATTGAATCGTATTTTGTCTTATACTTGTACTTACTAGAACTGAAGTCATTGTATTTTATCTTGCTCTTAATTGTATTAATACTTGTACTGTGATTCTTGAAATGTATTTTTTGTTTACGATTGTAAGTCACCCTGGATAAGGGCGTCTGCTAAGAAATAAATAAATAAATGAATAAATAATAATAATAATAATAATAATAATAATAATAATAATAATAATAATAATAATCTTCAATGGTGACAGGGTGTGTTTTAAAAAGCTGATGGCAGAAAATGGAACATTTTAGACATAGCCTACTGATTACAGTCTGACATACTGCATCATAAGATTCTGTAGTTTAAAATTTAAAAACAAAGTTCACCATATAATTGTATTGCTAGGCAACACGTGTGAATAGTATACTCCCCAAGGTATAAAAAAAATTAAAATTGTGAAAAGTTGTGATTCATTGAAAGTGTAGTTGTAGAGCTGTCAGTAGGAAGTAGACAGTGTTATATTCTGTGTACCTGACCTGATGAACAGCAGGGCCTATTTACTTACAAGGAGGCAGCTAATTTGTACTGGCATTGTTATTTTTTAAGCTTATTTTACCAAATTAACATGTTTCTTTTGCTCCGAGTGTGACGAGAGAAATCTTGTTAACAACGTTAGAGGTCAGTGTTTGTGCATCACATTCAGCTGATACATAATATTCTTTTCTATTGCAATAGACAGGTCTGATATTAAAGAGGATGCATTAAAGGGTCCACTGTAAAGGAATTTGGGTGATGTCTAACCAAAGGACAGAGTAAGATAATCCTGTTCAAAGTTTATTTAAAGGCTTTAATACTTCAGAGGGGTTTAGAGAGTGTATGACTCTCCCAAAGATGTGAATACTTTTGGCTGGGCTTTTATTGAGCCAACAACTAGCACGTCATTTGTCTATTAATCATTTGTATAAAGTCACATAGAGGTCAGGCAAAGCAATCGAATATGGATATAAAAATGAATCTTGCTGTTAAATGTTTCCAGTGCTATTACATTGTGACATTACTGTGGAAAAGTACACATAATGACACTGAACTACGTTATTCGAATGAAACAATGGGATTATTTTAATCCCAAAATGAACACTGGAAAATATGTAGCCCTGTGACATTTAAAAGAATAACTGTGTGCAATTATTTATTGCAAACATCACTTATCTTTACCACAATTGTTGTTTCTTTTGTTATATGATACTTTTTCACTTTGTCTCTGTAAGGATAGCAGTGATGATTAAATATAATCCTAGGGATACACAGCTACATTTTTGGCTGTGCTTGACTGTGGAATAGGCCTAGACTTTTCAGAAACTACCAGTAACCCCCTCCAATTTGCATTAATTCCATGAAGCCTGGATTCAGTCTTAATAAAAAAAAGAAAACATATATTGTAATAAAGTTGTCAGTCACCAATAAAATCAGCAAATGGGAGCATTTTTTGTTTGAAAAAAAAAAAGTAAAAGAAAAGCACTTCTCCTCCACAGTAGTCTGGTTCCTGTCCCTCCGAAGTTGTGATCTTTTTCTCAGCTCTTTCATTTGTTTCAGCACCGGGGCTCACTCAGTGAATGGTCACGCTTTGTGTCTGAAGTGTGTGTGAGAATGGAGTCTGGGTGGTGACAGGGGTTGTCATTGAGACACAGAGTGTCCCCCTCCCCCTCGTTGGATCTTTAACCCCCCTTCCTCAAACATGGTTCAAGAATATAAGGATTTGGTATGCTAATGAACATTGAACTCATTCAGTAAATGTGAGGGGAAAAGAGCAGCTGAAAAAAGCAGTTTTTACCTCATAACAAAATAGAATCTGCTTAATCTAAGTGTCAGCTCAGGAGTCTTTTGGCAGTAAATAAAATGGAAGAAAGAAAGTCTTCTATTTTAAAGTTAAGACAGGGTAAAAATGATTTGAGTTTTTATACTGTGCCAAAGCACCTTTAATTGCCTAATCTTTTTTCTAGACATCAGACTGACTTTTCTCTAGGAAGGAAAGGCATTTTTATCTTTTGATAGTATTCCAATTGGTAGAGGTAAACCCGGTACAATAGTGAAAATGTTAGGCTTCATTTGTTAAATTTAGACAGTACATTAAAATGAAAATTGCTTCAAAGCCTACATTATGTATAAAAAAATATATTAACAGCAACATTGTAATGAATCAAAGCCTGGCTCTTTTATAGACAGTAAGAACATAAGAAAGGTTACAAACGAGAGGAGGCCATTCAGCCCATCTTGCTCGTTTGGTTGTTAGTAGCTTATTGGTCCCAGAATCTCATCAAGCAGCTTCTCGAAGGATCCCAGGGTGTCAGCTTCAACAACATTATTGGGGAGTTGGTTCCAGACTCCCACAATTCTCTGTGTAAAAAAAGTGCCTCCTATTTTCTGTTCTGAATGCCCCTTTATCTAATCTCCATTTGTGACCCCTGGTCCTTTTTTCTTTTTTCAGGTCGAAAAAGTCCCCTGGGTCAACATTGTCAATACCTTTTAGAATTTTGAATGCTTGAATCAGAACACTGCGCAGTCTTCTTTGTTCAAGACTGAATAGATTCAATTCTTTTAGCCTGTCTGCAAATGACATGCCTTTTAAACCAGGAATAATTCTGGTTGCTCTTCTTTGTACTCTTTCTAGAGCAGCAATATCATTTTTGTAGCGACGTGACCAGAACGGAACACAATATTCCAGATGAGGTCTTATTAATGTATTGTAAAGTTTTAACATTACTTCCCTTGATTTAAATTCAACACTTTTCACTATATATCCAAGCATTTTGTTGGCCTTTTGTATAGCTTCCCCACATTGTCTAGATGAAGACATTTCTGAATCAACATAAGCTCCTAGGTCTTTTTCATAGATTTCTTCTTCAATTTCAGTATCTCCCATATGGTATTTATAATTGAGATTTTTGTTGCCTGTGTGCAGTACCTTACACTTTTCTATATTAAATGTAATTTGCCATGTGTCTGCCCAGTTCTGAATGCTGTCTAGATCATTTTGAATGACCTTTGCTGTTGCAACAGTATTTGCCACTCCTCCTATTTTTGTGTTGTTGTACAATACCAGAATCTAAATCATTAATGTAGATTAGGAATAGCAGAGGACCTAATACTGATCCCTGTGGTACTCCACTGGTTACCTCACTCAATTTTGAGGTTTCTCCTCTAATCAGTACTTTCTGTTTTCTACCTGTTAACCACGCCCTAATCCATGCACATGCATTTCCTTGAATCCCTACTGCGTTCAGTTTGAGAATTAATCTTTTATGCGGGGCTTTGTCAAAAGCTTTCTGGAAATCAAAATAAACCATGTTGTATGCTTTGCAATTATCCATTGTCGATCCTCAAAAAAATCAAGCAGGTTAGTTAGACATGATTTCCCTTTCCTAAAACCATGCTGACTGTCTCCCATGATAATGTTACTATATAGGTAATTTTCCATTTTGGATCTTGTTATAGTTTCCATAAGTTTACATATAATAGAAGTCAGGCTTATTGGTCTGTAGTTACCTGGTTCGGTTTTGTCTCCCTTTTTGTGGATCGGTATTACGTTTGCTATTTTCAAGTCTGTTGGTACAACCCCTGTGTCAAGAGACTGTTGCATGATCTTGGTTAGCGGTTTGTAAATAACTTCTTTCATTTCTTTGAGTACTATTGGGAGGATTTCATCCGGCCCAGGGGATTTGTTTATTTTAAGAGCACCTAGTCCCTTTAACACTTCTGCCTCTGTTATGCTAAAGTTATTTAAAACTGGATAGGAACAGGTCGACATGTGGGGCATGTTGTCCTTCTCCTCCTTTCTAAAAACTTGTGAAAAGTAATCATTTTATATATTTGCTATTTTGCGCCTCTAGTACTACATTTTTGAAAAATAGCCCTCCTTTCTCTCTGGATGTTTTCTCTATTTTACACCAATCTAATTCTGTTAGTCTCTGTTTCATTCCTTCATAGATTCCATTAGATTCAGTCAGAACTTTTTGGGTTTTAAAAAGCACTTCAAAATGAGACCATGTTGTGATCTGAGTTTGCCAGTGGTTCTCTGACCTCAGTTTTAGTTAATCTGTCTATGTTATTTGAAAAGACTAAATCAAGGCATGCCCCCCCCCAGCTGGTGCCTTGACAAATTGTGTTAGGATGCAGTCATTTGTCATGTCTACCATTTCAGCTCCCCACCGGGTTTTCCAATTTGATAAGTGGGAAGTTGAAATCACCCATTAGTGTGGCTTCTCCTTTGCTGCACACATTTTTAAAGTCATTTTATAACAGATTATTTAGCTTGGTGCCTGAATTTGGTGGTCTATAGCATGCCCCAATTATTCTGCCTTTTGAATTTTTGTCCATTATTCTGACCCATATTGAGTCTGCATTGTTTTTTTTTCTTCCAGATTTAACACCTGCGCTTCAAGACTTTTTTGATGTATAGCGCTACTCCTCCGCCTCTTCTGTCCTGCCTGTCTTTCGTATACAGTGTATACCCACTAATATTATATTCGTCTCCACCACTCTCAGATAACCAAGTTTCTGTAACACCTATCACATCGTAGTTACTTGTTAGTGCAGTAGCTTCAAGTTCTAACATTTTGTTTTTGAGACTTCTAGCATTTAGATAAATACATTTTAATGGCTATCTTACCGGAGTGGTTGCCCTTGTTTTGATGTAGTCTCCTTTCTGTTTTTTTGTTGATTTCTCCCCCCTTCCTTTCTAGTTTAAAGGCTTCTGAGCCATGACAGTCCCGGTTCATGTCTCATCCCAGGCATGTGGAAATGTATTACATCTTTTAAAAGTTAAAAAGCATATCTAAAAACTACAATGCTTTATTGGATTGTAAGTGGGCTCGTTTTAGGCCTTGTGGGGAACTGTATAAAAAGACCAGGGTTCGGCCACAGTTTCAAGAAAAACAATATTCTTTTATTAACAGGAGCAAGTTTTACCAAATTAAAAATAAAAATTAAACAAACAGGCCTGATACATTTAGCAGCAAGGCCAGGGAAACACAAACTAACTTAAAGCCTGCCTGCCTGCCTGCCTGCCTGCCTGCCTGCCTGCCCTGTGAAATACTTCCCCCTTTGTCTCTCTCTGTCTCTCACAGCTTTTACACTCTAACTAATCAGTCCAACTAGTTACTCCATAACGACTAACTAGTGCTGCCTGTGCAAATTTACCAATTAGCCAGTTAACTCCCCTAATGACCTAATCCTTGTGATTTTACCATGGAACCTTAACCTTCTCAAGCAAGGACTCCTGCACCAGGCCTCTGGGCTTATTAAGCCAATTAAGCCCCAACAGCTTGCAGAGAGCGACATAGGGAAAAGCAACACAAATTAACCCTACACATGGTATGAATATGGACCAAGTCAGGGGACAGGGTCCTTTACCCTGTCACATAGATAAAAACAAATTGCCCTTCTATCCATAAAACAACAACAACAATAAAAAATAAATTACTTCCTTTTTCTGCCTTGTACAAGGCTTGGTTTAGCCCTTTTTGGTGAATTTAATAATTCTTAATTTTCCCTTTTTTCTGAATAAAATAAGGTTTGATATTCATGAAATTAGACTTTCGCTGGCTTCTATAGCTGTATAGGTTCATGTATATCTTTATTTTCTCCATAACAACGGACTGAATCATTTAAATAACACATGGGTTAAAGCTTATAATGATATATATTAACCATGAGATGGGGTAAGATAAAGTGCCCTTCTTGGCTGAATTGTACTGTGACACTGCTACATGAAAGCAAAACAGTTGCTTGCAAGAATTTCTAGGGAGTTACATACTGATTTATTGCATGGCTCTGCAGTATGGAGGCATTTTTCATAGTTTAAATAGAAACAGACTTTCTTAGAAGTTGCATTCAGTTGTAATTTTTTTTAGCATGAAGTAAATAAAATGGTCTGTAGAATTTGAAAAATACTGTCTGATAAGAATGAAACCACCAGGCAGTCATCTACATTCCTACTTGTGTCACTGCACGTTGGGATCCCATCAAAATGAATCAGCGCAAAACTGAATGGCGCCTTTGTGGGCTGATATCTGCATTCCACATCGGGCACACAGAGAGGAAATCATGTCTTTTATAAAGCAAGTCAATTACCAGACCAACATAAAAAATACAATTAATTTAGTATGCTTTTGTGGAAGCAGGCACTGCTGGGGATGCACTGCATCTGAAGTAATTTTTGTCCGACTAATTATAGAATACAGTCACACTGGTCAATCTTAATTCTTAACTTACAACAGTCACAGAAAAAAAAGAATACCATTGTGCCACAAAGGATGAATGCACTATATGGAATTTGTGCAATATCTTACACCAATGGGTCATTGTTGCAAAGCCATACAAGAGAACCATAAAACATTTAACATTTATATTAATGGGGTTCAAGGCAAATATAAATGCTTCTTTTCCTGAATTTTTGTTTGCCCTTGTTTGATCGAAGGTTCAAAAGACAAGCTAAAATTCAGATTACTGTCGCCATATAACAAAGCACCAATTGTTCCATTGAGTCCTCTCCCTCCATCGTAGCCACATTTGTAGTCAGAGTTTTTAAAAAGCCAAAAAGCAAATTTAAGCTGTCTAGCAGCCTTCTCCCGTCTTTGATATTCAAATGAAACATGCAGCTATACAAATAAAGTTAAGAACCAGAGGAAGAGGGCGAGTTCAGAGGAATTTTTAGATAAAAAGATGGGCTGTCATTTCAATGTGAAATTTTTAGAAAATGAATGTTAGTTTAATGACTCAGTGGGAAGTACTTAGTCCCTTCTAGGTTATTTATGTGCCTCTAGCAAATGGTATGTGAGCTAGAGGTGACGAAAAGCAGCCTTTACCAATACTTAACAAACAAATATTTCCAAGGGAACCCTATTTCAGTCAGGAACACTTTATCCTATAGATTCATCTTTACAAGGCTAATAATGTAACAACACAGTGGCCTACTACTCAGCCCTGCCATCTGGATTAAAATGTGAGCTCAATCGATTTTGAATGGAAATACAATAAGTGGTTGGACAGCCAATGATGGAACAGTCAATGCTTGGCTTTAGAGCTGATCTGTGCACATGCAGCTGTAAAGCTGAATAATTGAAGGTAAACTAAATAAATATTTGAGTTAAATTAATAAAGGCTTCTGTTTGATAAAATAAAAAAAAAAAATGTAGCGGTAGTAAATAGATCAAATGAGTGTTGTTTTTTATGGCAAGCAGTTTCAATATTGGGTATAGTGTTTCAGGTGACCCATAAATATATCTAGGTTTACATGATTTTGGCTTGGGGTTCAGGTACATAAATAAATACACAATTAGCTAAAAAATAGTATTTATATAATCTTAATATTAACCTCTCAAAACCCCAGCCCCTCACAGACAATTTCCGCCTGGGTGGCTGTGCCCTTAAATAAATCACAATATCTTCCAAAGTATAGACAGCACAGGCATGGTTCAGGGCTTGAATTCAAGGTAACCCCTTGGGCATCAAGACTAAACCCTCAGGTGTGATAAAAGTCTTACTCAGTACCACACTGGAAGGAGATATCCAGAAAAATACATAAAAAAACAACAAACGCATTTTTTTTTCAGCCAATTTTTTTTTTTTTATGTTCTATAGTCATTTTTTTTCAAAACTTAAGTAGGGTCCCCAAACCTCTCCAAAAATATGAAAAGAGCCAGATTTTTTTCCAGTGCTTCCACCAACATTTGCCTTTGCTTTTTTTTTTTTTTCTATCTCATTATACTGGGTCGAAAATTTACAAACAAGGTAAACTGTTTGAACAAAGGGATCAAACAACACGCCGTTTTCAAGTTCAAGGAGTTTGAACAAAGCTCTAGCCACTTGCTACACCGACCACAAGGGTCCCCAAACCTCTGCCAGAAAAATAACCCATTGGTGCACACCAGGACCAAATCTATTATGTCAATTGATACACTAAGTTCTAGAAAAAAGGGATGTTATCTTACCCCCACCTTGGCACCTCACATGCTATCCATTGCCACCTCCACCCCTGAAACACAGACCCCCTCCCGCATGTCGGGTTTTTTTGCCTTTGAAAGGCAATCTGTTCTCTGCTTTTTTTTTTTTTTTCGCCCCTTATCTCATTCAAGAGGTGGGCGTGTTTGTTTGCACATGGCGCCCTCTCCCTCAGGCGATTCACTCTGTGATGGATTGGGCTACAAACAAGGTAAATGTATGAATGGAAAGCTTGCCCTGGCTCTCCCTCACGGACCTCCCCTACAACGCGATCAGGGAGATTTCACCGTCATCAAGGTTGTAAGACCAGAGCAGCAATACGCAAGCTAGTGGATTGATTGCTTTTGTTTTGAATGCATGGGGTACTAGACACATTGTAATGGGATATCTCAGCTGGGTGAAATGACGGATTCGAAAAATTCCTTCGCTGTTTGACGGTAGGAAAACAACCAGATTTTGATATCGAGTCAGCTTTTTTTTTTTTTGCTTTTGTAATAATAGCAGTGCGCAGGAAAAACGAGTTATGAAATATAATGAGCCCGTGCAGTTCCGTGTTCCTTTAGCGGGACTAGACTAGAGGGCACACCAGGACCAATGGGAGGTATCGTTGATGCTGGTTGAAGGTTTGTTGTGTCTAGTACTGTAGGAAGTGGGTGTTAGTATTTTGTGATGTTTCTTGGCTGAATGCTGTTTTTCAGATCTTTTGAATGCTGAAAGAAAACAGTTTGGGAAAAATCAAGCAATATATGTCATTGTAGCAAAAAAATAAAATAAAAAAAAACAACATACACCTGTGATCGTTCTGTATAAGCTTTAAAACAAAATACTTCAGAATTCCTTTCTACAGTTTCTACAAGTTGTAGAATGAAGTAGACAGGTGTTCCTTGAAAGTAGAAGCCACAGATTTTATTCTACATTTTCTGGCAACATGTAGACTTGTGTCAGCTTGGCTAAAGGGAAACCAACAACTTTCAATTGTATAATTACGCCCATGTCATAATCTGCCAAAAGAGGCTGTTGTGGGTAAAATTAATCATGTCTAAACATACCCTCCAACACTAGGATATATTGAGTGAAGACTCTGCCAACACTCTGAGTAATAGGAATCAGCAGTGCCAGCAACAGGGCCCGAGTCTTGAGTAATTGAGGTTCACTGCAATGCCTTATTGTTAAACTAAACATTTCTTCAACTTGACATGGTTGGATTTGTTTGTATAATTTAACAAAGAAAAAAAAAGTGCACTGCAATGATTAGGATATAACACCATCCTAGTTTTTGGACATAAACCCCTTACCTATGCATGTGTTTTGAAAGTTGATAGCACTAATAATGTTGGCTGTAGGGGGCTCACGTGACTGATGCTGCCTTGTGCTATTTTGATCAAATATGGGTCTCGAGCAGAAAGTGATATTGAAAGAAACAGATTATTTGTATTCAACTACAAGTGTGGTTCTCAAGTTTATTCCCTTTTAGGAAAATGCTAACACATCTTAAACAGTGATAATTTAAACTGGTACTGTAATATTTGAACTGTAAAAAAAATTACAAAACAATACCAGTTTAAATACTTTATTGTCACCCACTGACAGTACATTCCCTGTGAAGGGGCTATAGTGGAGGCTGTCATACATGCATTACACTTTACATCTTTACATATACAGGGTATTTGGAAAACTGTCAATCCAATTGTCATGAGCCAAAAAAAGAAGAAAATTCAATACAGAAAAAGGAGTGCCTCTGATAATGCTGCTAATGGACTATTTGTATTTACAAAATCAGTCCATCTTTGTAGGCCCAACTAATGCACATATTGATACACATTAAAAACTTTAAAGTGCATACTACATATATGTTACCTACCCAACTGTTTGCTAGTAATTATCATGGACTTACATAGTACCAATTGTGAAATAAGTGACACTTAAAGCATTACCCAAATATTTTTCCAGTTACAACAATATTTTCTTGTCCTTGTGAGTATGTCATAACAACAATATGGGCAGCAGTGTGGAGTAGTGGTTAGGGCTTTGGACTCTTGACCGGAGGGTTGTGGGTTCAATCCCAGGTGGAGGACACTGATGCTGTACCCTTGAGCAAGGTACTTTACCTAGATTGCTCCAGTAAAAACCCAACTGTATAAATGAGTAATTGTATGTAAAAATAATGTGATATCTTGTAACAATTGTAAGTTGCCCTGGATAAGGGCATCTGCTAAGAAATAAATAATAATAATAACAATATGCATTTATTAATTAAACATGTTGCCAGAAAAATAATTCAGGAGTAATGTAAGATCTCATTTTCAGAGGTGATATACAGTATTTTCTAACAGTGGTCAGAAGCAAGTCTGGAAAGTTATACCAATTTCCCTCTTCATGTAGAAAGGATTTTATGCAATGCTGAGGAACACTTTTACCTACTCTCAGTTGAACTACTGACAGGAATTGAATTTCCACAAAACAGCATTAATGGATTCTTGACATGTTAATAAAGCACGGGAATGTCACGGCAGCATCACTGTGGATTCTGTGCTATCAAGAAGGAATATAACTTCTATAAATCTGGGCCCAAACTCAGTCAACTCATGGGAAACAATCCTTACACGAAAATGAGGCATATGATATGTACTTATCAGACACATATGTTAAGAGTTAAGTGCCATTATTATATTTTATAACTAAGTGGTCTCTCCACACACTATGGCACTGTTCTGCAAGGTGATGTACAATAAATTCAGCATGGATGTTCTCGTCTTACTCCTGATCTATTGTTATATATACTAGGCATATGGAAAGCTTAGAAATGGGACACTGCCATGAATGGAATGGTATCACAGTATTTAAACAAATGCACACTGGTAATCTGTTGCAGTCATGGTATAATATTAGTACCATGTACCAGGACTTAAAGATCAGCTGCCATTGCTGGTAATGATGTGGTTTGCTAACGGTTCTGCTAGGGTTTATTATGGTTAAAATTCTGGTATGATAATAATATCTAAATTATATTTTTCTAACTTTTCTTTAAGGTTGATAAATGCACAGTGTCTTTTCATCTGACATTTAAAAACGTGTAATCATTGGCCAGACATTTATGCACTATCCAGTAGGCCTGGGTTGAAAAAATATTTCCTTTTTTTGTTCCAGTTTTTTTTTTTTTTTTAAGTATGGAACAAAAATGATATATAGCCATGAGATTTTCTGCAGTTTCGTGAAATAAATTGAAAATGTACAGCTTTGGAGCAGCTGTGTTAAATGCTCAGTAACTTCTTGTGAGGTCAGTCCACAGCTTAATGTCAGGAATGCATAATGTCTTGGTACAGTTTTGAATTGGGGGGAAAAAAAGTAATCCTCGCCAGTAATTAAATAAACAACCTCAAGTGCAATTTTCATTACATATTTTTTCTAAGAAGTTATTTTAAAACAGACAGAGCTAAAATGCTTCTAATCTAGAAACTATAAATTATAACTATAGCTTAACTGTAGACTGCAACCTTGAACAAATGTCAGTCCTCCGCACACAATACAAAAAATACATTACAAGAGGTCAGCTAAGAGACTATACCCCACAGTTGTAGAGCATTGAATTGCAATGTCAGCAGCTTAAGCAACCAATATAAATAGTTAACATGATTACACCACTTGGTTTTGGAAATAATGGAACTTGAGTTCAGACTTAAAATGTAATTTTATTTATTTTTCAACATTTCCCATACCTTTTTATGATGTGTAGAAAATAGTGGTTCTGTATTCTCTTGCTTCAGTAGTGGTTAGGGCTCTGGACTCTTGACCGGAGGGTCGTGGGTTCAAATCCCGGTGGGGACACTGCTGCTGTACCCTTGAGCAAGGTACTTTACCTAGATTGCTCCAGTAAAAACCCAACTGTATAAATGGGTAATTGTATGTAAAAATAATGTGATATCTTGTAACAATTGTAAGTCGCCCTGGATAAGGGCGTCAGCTAAGAAATAAATAATAATAAATAATATATATATATATGCAATTCATGAATAGTTGACTAAATCAGGTTTGTATTAAACCTTGTAGTAATAAGTTCATGATACCTATATTTGGTTACTGTACAGTTGTTGCAGAGCATATAGAAAGGTGTTAATTTAATGCAGAAAATACAGTACTTGATGTAAATACATCAACACCCACTGGGTAGTTTTTTGCAAAGATAATGGAAAAAAGGCAAGGACAGCACCAGGAAACCACTTGGTCCTGATTTTCTACCCCCGGAAGACCTCTTGTTTGTTGGAATAAAGCTGGAAGAGAGCTCTTTAAATGGAGAATGCAGTATCAGGTCTTTTATAGGGAGAATGCTGTACTGGATCTTTTATAGGGAGAATGCTGTACAAGTTTTGGTTCTTGGGGTTATTTTGGAACCTGATGGGTCAGGCTGTACCTGGGGGGACAAGGCTTGGGGAAGTGTAAGGAGGCCTACTGAATCAGAGTGAAGGGAAGGCATACAGTAGGAGATTTAAAAGAACTGAACATGTCTTTATTTTCCCAGCCTCTGTGAAGCATCACTCATGTTCCCCCAGCATACATTTTATATGTAACTGTGGCAGGGTGAAAGCCCTGCCAGTGTAATGTGTGGTGTGTGGGGGGAATATTGGGCTGGCAGGGAGGGGGCTAAATTCCTCCCTGCCAAAAACACACATGGGAATGTGGCTGGGGTCGTAAATTGAATAATAATTATTAATTAGGCTGTATGTAAAGGGTAATCACGGCTGTTAATATTAGAGTTTACGTTGGTGTTGAAGCCATGGGAGATAGACAGTGTTGGGAAATGTATTATAGAATGAATGTGTAGTAGTTTCACCCATTTATTTTGGCCACTGCACCTATTTGTTTGTTTTGTGTGTTTGTTAGTTTTGTATTAAATGTGCGCACTAGCGCTTATACTGCAGCTTCTGTCTCTGGGTCTGCTTCCTGGGAGTAACACGCCTTGCCAGTGACGCTGTCCTTTCCACAGTAACACACAACCAACACCATTTAGAATACAGTGTATTGCGAATTACTTAAACTATTGTAGGGTCTTATTCAGAAACATGTCAACTTACAGATTTTTTTAATGGAAAAATGGTTAAGATAGTAAACAATGTACCCTTATAAGTGGGATAGTTCTAAAGCTGTAGATAATGTATGTCAAAATGCAATCTATTTAATGAAATATCGTTATATAACAGTTTCTTTACAAAGCCTATAAAACTGTAAACTGCAGCCATCAATGCACTTTTTTGACAGAGACTTTTCATTGTCATTACAGCAAGTTATTAGTACCATGACTATCGTTTTATCTAAATTGCCAATGACTTCTATTTTCAAGAGTTAAATATAAAATGATCCACGTACCGACACTAGTAATATTAAGAGGTATTAATAGCTCTAAATGAACACCATGATGTAGTACTGAAGTGAAATGCTCATTGTTGAATCCTACATAAGCTCTCTGAATACAGGCATGTAATGAATGAGAGTAAGTAACACGTTCATTTGAATTCATTCTATAAACCTCAGATATTCTTTATTGTTTCTTATTCCCACATGAAAGCCTGTCAATGATAACAAAGGCCAGTAAAAAGTCAATGGATTTTGGTACTGAAATATTCAACCAGTACTTGCCTTCAGATGTTCTATTCTAGTTATAAAATTACATTTTTGGTTATAAAATATCTCTTAAAACAGGATTTAGTTAATGCAGTCTCTCAAAAATAATAATGCACTAACTGACACAGATGGACAGCAGACATATTTATAAATGCTTCACTGACAATTGAATTCAAAACAGAATGAACAATTCTGTTCATTATATCCAAAATGAGCTTTTTTTCACCCTTTTTGATGTTTTCTTGGAAAGCTTCATAGGTAAAGTGCCAGCAACTTGATATTTGGGCCCATCAAGGCAAAGCATTTACAAAAGTAATTGCTTGGCTGTGGTAGAAGGAAAGAGGGGATGGGGTGTACGTGCAGATTAGCATTCACTCAGCTTTCCATGTCTCCTCAGCATATGAATGTCTATTGAAAATTGCATTTTCTTTTCCTCTTGGTGTGTTAACATAGCACTACATCAGCAGAGCTGCTCTATGGTGGCTTTTGTTTTCTTCACACACTGCTAGTGTATTACAGGGAATTTAATTCCCATTAATGTAAATCACATGCTGAACTGCTGCTGAGAGCACAATGGATGTTTTGGCTTTCAGAGTTTCCATTTGAAATTGTTTGACAACAGGCCCCCTTTTTTCTTAGTCTGCAGTTTGCAGACAACCATTAGCCCTGGTGCAAGACACATTTTTGTTTCTAAATATTCCCAATAACCTTTTTAATGTTTCTTCTGTAATTTGGATTAAATACCATATTTTGAATGAAACGTCTTCAAAGCATTTATCCTAACCTTATGAAAACTGATACAGGTTCAGGGAATGTCTAAAATGGCTGGAGAGCAGGTAAATTCCTAAAACCAAAATAGTGAAAATTAGAAAATACTGATAATAACAACATTATAATAGCAATAATAATAAAGCCATTACACAAACCCTACGACTAAAAAATAAACTTTGATCCCTTTATGATGTTCTCAAGCGTGGTTCTGTTCCTCCAATGTTTTTTTTTAAATTTTTTAAAATTTGGAATTGCCAATTATTTTTCTTATTTTCTCCCCAATTTGAAATGTCAGATTATTTTTACTTCAACACGGCTCACCACTGCCACCCCCGCGCTGACTCGGGAGGAACGAAGACGGACACACGTGTCCTCTGAAACATGTACCGTCAGCCGTCCACTTCTTTTCACTCTGCGGGCCCACCATCCAACCACCTTGGAGCTGCAGCGTCGGAGGACCACGCAGCTTACAGGCAGGCCCGCAGGCGCCTGGCCAGTCTACAGAGGTCGCTGGTGTGCAGTAAGCCGAGGACACCCTGGCCGACCTAGACCCTCCTCACCCGGGCGGCGCTCGGCCAATTGTGTGCCGCCCCCCGGGAACTCCCGTCCACGGTAGGCAGTGGAATAGCCTGGACCCGAACCAGCAACCTCCAGTCTATAAGGCGGAATGCTTTCTTCCAATGTTTATAAATATTAGAATGTGTGATGTGTCGAGTAACAAGTATAAATGAGTACCCATAACAAGTATAGTGATTATTATTTTGTTAAGCACAATCCTTAGTACTCCAAGTATATTTTTTAGGATACTTATGGCTTTAATGCCACCCACTTCTGATGACAAAAAATACACATTAGATCCTGATCTGCCAAATAAAGTTAAAGTACTGTTTTATTACTTTCTGAATGCTTGAAATTTATTTTATGACACTTAGAGGGACATGTATCAAGCATTTGCGACAGCATTAAGGCCATAGCAGCGAGTTTATGCCGACCTTAAAATTGCCCCATATGTATCATGACACTGGCTGTGTTAGCACAGTCAAAATGCGCTCTGCTGTGTAATGCGCTCCACTGCTCATTAGCCATGCATTTTAAGGCATGTGAAGCCTTAATTATATGCATGGCCAAATTGTAGGTGGGGCTCATTTGTAAATGAAGTCTGTGATATTAAAATGAGATTTATTAAGCGGCAGAACAGCAGCGTTGGCCCTAAAAGGGTCCACAAATAAGACTGATTTCAAACTGGTCTTACTTGGGCGCAAAGAAAAAGTCAGAAAGCAGCTGATAGGAAAGAGCATTATGGCAGCAGTCATATAGGGGCCCGGAAAATTCACTGTATTTTTAAAAGAAATTCACAAATGACAATAAAAAAAGACAAAAGACAATAAAAAAATTTCACGAAACTGCCATTTTACATTCTATTCTACTGATACTAGTTACCTAAACTTGAAATGTCAAAACTGAAGTTTTTGTGTTTTTCTTTATACACAATGTATATTTCTAGTAGTAGCAGCATGAGGAATTCACCAGTCATGAAGCCGTTATTTGTTTGACCCTGTTGCCGTAGTAAGACCATGTACAGCTACTGTAGCGCTGCTTCTACTTGATTAAAGTATGAAATCAACAGGGGAGGTGAAGAGTACAGTAATGTAAAATAACTGTAAGGAAAATAAAATGCATATTTTTCACAGTAGGCAGTCAAATAAACATTTTCCATGAAACATCCCTATCTTATCTTAGAGATAAGACATCCTAAGTGTCAGTTTAGGGGAATTCATATTTCAGAACAAGGATTCCTAACTCATTTTCGTATCTTAAGTTAAGATAGGAAATAGTGTATTACAGAACGTTGCTAACTTGTTCTTTTCCTAGGTTTTTTTCCTAACATTTAGGACAAGATGGCACTTGTCCTATCTTAGATTTGAAAAAGAAGCTTGTAATGGTAATTCATTTATTTTGAGTAAAATGAGACAAAGAATACAAGTATATATCTGTAAATTACAGACCTAAGCGCTGTAATTACTGGACATATTTATTTTTACATATAAGGTAGCCTAATTTAAAAATATTGCCTGCCAAAACACATGATCAGACACTTTGAAATACAACGTAGGTTTACAAACACATGCTAACTAGCTTTAGGCTGCAGTACGGTTGTTAATCGAGAAGCAAGCAATATCTGGTTAAAATGTATTCATTTATTTGTGTAGCTATGTATGTATTTATTTATTTATTTTATTTTTATTATACACCGTAAGCCTACCTTTGGTAAATGGGACAGATTTACCAAAGGTAAAATTACCTGCTGAAAACAAAGCGGTACTGTGACAGGGTGGCTGGGCGGTGACGTCAAGGCAGAAGCAGGAACTGAAAAAACACTGACACCAGACAAGTACTGCAGTTAAAGACACGGCGTGCGCCGTTTTATTTAAATAATACCAAAATAAATAAAAAGGTTTTAACAAAAAGAAACTTGCTCACAGAGCGAAATAAAACAGTTAAACAAAAACAAGTCACAAACACAAAAATAACACAGGCCAGGCAGTAACCTCCACTGTTCCTGTATTACTTGTTACGTTTTGTCTCTCGCTCCTCTCGCTCTCTCCGCTCCTAACACACCCACCCGGAGTGCGGAGAGCTGCAGCCTTTTATATCGTGGCCGAGGGGTTTAACTGGCTAGTAATTATTCTATTACCACTCGGCCACAATCTGCACGAGTTTATTAATTACTGTGGATGGGGTTTCCCATCCACGCTACTAAACAAAATACACGGCTATGCCGTCATAAATAAATAACAAAACAATACCAAAACCTGCGGCGCTTCGCCGTCATAAATAAATCATAACAAATACAACAAAACAAATACAAAATACTGAAGGACGGCACCTCGCTCGTCCTCTATAATAATACATAAATCATAAAACAAACAAATACAAAGTAACACAGGGGCGGAAGGGGAGACCCCGTTCTAAAAAGAAATAAATAAATACATTACAGGGCTCCTCGCCCTGTTACAGATACAAAATGCAAAGTCGTGGAAGAATCTTGTAAACGTGGACCCTTTTAGCATTACGTAGCCTACTCATTTTTAATATTGTGGAAATAGTAATGTTTCTGCCTTTTGATGGTTTATAAATTATATCATCGGTAGCCTGTATAGCAGAAGCCTGGATTAGATTAAATTAGACTTTTGACAGCAGCAGCTATGAATTTTAATTTCCAAAGACAAAAATTCAAGTTTAAAAAGTAGAAAAATTATTCTTATTTTATTATTGATGTTTGTTGTGGTAGTTTCTGTATCCAAGAGAAGAGGAACCAATCATAAAATATATCATTTTTCTCTTTGGTGACGATGTAAAACTATATATAGCACAAGCTGTGACCGTTGTCCCTGGATTCAGACTCACATGCCAACAGTCCCTATATAGTCGTGACAGTCCCGGTTTCCTAACAAATATCCCACATCCCAATGCATAGGAAGAAAGTCACAATATTTACCCATAGAAAAAAAAATAAAATTATTCTGCACAGTACAGTTAGTGAAAACCACACGCTGTGCTCTTCATGCGGCTGACACATCTGCTGATCACTAACTTATACAAAGGTAAGAACACTTCATTATGTCTATTTTTACTGTCATGATGGTTGTGTTGTGTTGAGTTGGGGGGATACGTCTATTATATGATAATGAGTGTTTTTTGCATATGATTCCTCCCACGTGTATGATGCTTATGACCCCGTCCTGCTGAACAGTTTCCAAATGTTGGCAAGTATGCAGACTTGATAAGTTGAAAACGGATATGATTTGATGTGAGATAGGATTTCCTAACTAAAGTTAAGATAGGATAGAGCACTTAGGAAAGTATAGCTACCTGTGACGTAGGAAGTGCTTCTGTAATACCAAGTTAGGAAAAATCCTATCCTAGCAATGAAAGATAAGATAAGTAAGCAAGTTAGGAAATTATTCTGTAATATGCCCCCTGGCTAACCTTCCTGAACAACCCAGGAACAGAGGGAGAGTACTGAGAAGAAGGGAGAGTATTTAGGGTCTGCATTACCCTTTTTGATCTCCCTGAGGATGAAATTATAGCTCCATACTGGCTATTTCATTATGTACAATTGTTTGTATTGGCTGTATAATAAACTTGGTTCATTATATCCTTTTCATTATGTATATTTGGTTTTATCCGTCGTATAATAATAACATAATATTAAGTCAACACGGGTCATTGCCTCTTCAAATGACCTACCTATTGTTCAGTTGAGGTAGCCCATTTGGAAGAGAGGCTCTATTTTTTAGATTAGTCTGTTAATCTGTGCTACTGGTAGCCCATTTTGAGGGTTTCATTGGCACAGTGGAATGTTCACATTTAAATGTGGCAGCTTACGCCGTGCCTCATTCATTTTTGGCCAGTTAATACATTCGGGATGGGGTAAAATTTGTGCTATGGCAGAGCGCTACTTTACACTCTGACAAATTAGTGCTGCGCCGTTCGATCTTGATACATGTCCCCCCCTTAGGGTTTTAATCTCATCCACTTCCGAGTATGAGAATGAATACTCGTACCAGTATGACAGCTCTAAGTATGTGAAAGAGTACAAGTAAGAACAGACTACAAACCCTCCTTAATTTAAGAGTATTTACCATCAACCAATTTTGATTACACTGCTGTACGCTGTTTATAATAAATGAGTCATGCAGCATGGTTATAGTAGAAATTTTTAAGTATTCAGTAAATATGTCAAATAATTAACAAGCACAATTCTTATGCGGCTATCAGGGCTTATTTTCAAAAGATGTCAGCACAGACATTGTATACAAACCAATGGAATACGTTGTGTGTATGTGTAGACAGTATATATATATATATTATATATATATATATATATACAGTGCCCTCTGAAAGTATTGGGACAGTGAGGTCTAACCTGTTATTTTTGCTTTACAGTCAAGCAATTTGTATTTGTGATCATGAGATTAATATGAATAATAAGTACAATAATATATGTTTTATTTTTGGATACTTCCATGCATACATTTGATCATATTGGAACAAAAACATACTTTGCGTTCAACCCACTTATTTCAAGTGACCATAAGTATTGGGACACATTCACTTTAAGTAACTTTCAGGGTGTAAAAGTATTTGGTTGCATATCCCTTTGTCTGCAACCCATTGAGCTCACCAAACTCTTTGTGTAATCATTTGAGATGCTTTGCCAAGCCTTTGCTGCAGCCATTTAGAGTTCTTGTCTATGCTTGGGGTGTTCTGACTTCAATTTTTTCTTCAGCATGTAAAATGCATGCTCAATTGGATTCAAATCTGGAGATTGACTTGGCCAGTCTAAGATTTTCCACTTATTTCTCCTGATGAAAATCTTGGTTGCATTGGCCGTATGTTTTGGGTCTTTGTCATGCTGCATGGTGAAGCACTGCCCAATAAATATGGAAGCATTTTCTTCTACATAAGCAGACAAAATGTTTCTGTAAACTTCAGAATTCATTCTGCTGCTGCCATCATTAGTTACATCATCAATAAAGACGAGTGAGCCAGTTCCAGAGGCGGCCATGCATGCCCAGGCCATGACATTACCTCCACTATGCTTCGCAGATGAGGTGGTGTTCTTTGGAGCATTTGCAGTTCCTTTCTTTCTCCACACTATAACCTTTTCATCACTTTGGTAAAGGTTTATCTTGGTCTCATCTGTCCATAAAACTTTGTTCCCACTCTCCTGGCCCATCTTTTTACTTCCAAGCAAATTCTAATCTGGCTTTTCTGTTCTTGGTGCTGAGGAGAGGTTTACATCTTGCGGTGTAGCCTTTGTACTTCTGCTGTGTCAGTCTTCTGCGAACTGTGGATTTTGACACCTTTATCCCTGCACTCTGGAGGTTGTTTGTGATTTCACTGACAGTTGTTTTAGGGTTTTCCTTGACAGCTCTGATAATTTTTCTGTCATCAACTGCAGATGTTGTTCTTGGCCGACCCGGTCTTGGCTGATTGATAATTATACCTGTTGTTTCTTTCTTCTTCAGTATATTCCAAATTGTTGATTTTGGTATGCCCAATTTCTGTGCTATGGTTCTGATTGAGTTTTTCTTTTCTTTCAGCAAAATTGCCTACTTTTCTTTAACAGAAAGTTCTTTGGTTTTCATATTGATTTTCGACTACGGACTCGAAATGCTGATGTCAAAGCGAGACAGGTTGATAGGATGTTCACAGCTCTTTTATGAGTGCCTAATTATCCAACAACAAACACCTGACCAAGAGACACCTGTCAGCAAATTGTCCCAATACTTTTTTTGGTTCAATACTATCAATTTGTTTAAAAGCCAGATTAGAACTGAATTGACTTTATTCAAAATAAAACACTTAGGAGTTGTACTTATCAGTCATGTTTTTTTTTCAGGAGAAATGATTATTATTAGAGTTCATAGTGAAAATCCCAGTTTAGACTTCACTGTCCCAATACTTTTGGAAGGCACTGTGTATATATATATATATATATATATATATATTGTAAAGGATTGCACCACTCTCGGGTTCGTTGCCCCTTTAAAAATAGACCCAACACGACAAAAATGGATTTTTTAAGCGCTGGTGCGCTATGTTTAATAAACACAAAAAATAAACAAAATACAAAACAAACACCTAGCTCTGTACGAGCACTAACTAACACACAGGAACTCCCTGACTAACACGGGACAGCTACGCTGTTTCCCCGTCCTTACAAAACACACTGGTTTTCTACAGCACTTACTTTTCCACTCCCGACTGCCAGGAAGCAGAGCACCCCTTTCTGCCTCCTTCTCCTCAGCAGCCCCGAGCAGACTGCCTGCTCTCCTTTTAAACCCCACACCTGGGTCTAATTCCCCAATAACGCCCAGGTGCGGATGATCATTAATAAAACAATTAAACAATTAAATTTAAACAATAAACCAAAAAGTGCATTCTCACATGTTTCTTTTGCAGGGAGGTTTTAACCCCCTCCCTGCTGTCTCTCACAACCCGCTATCTTACACATCCCCCCCCTTGTCTTTACAAGACACAGGCCACGAAACGGCCACCTCCTCCCCTAAAACACAACCACCCACCCCGAGTCCACAATGTCCATTTTCGCCCTCTTCCACGGGCGAACTCGAGGGTGGATCGGGTCCACGCCCCGGCTCAGCCAAGTAGGGACCGCGCACCAGCGATTTAAGGACCCCAACGGTTTGACAGGGGCGACCAGAACGGCAACCGGGCACTGGAGGCTGCAGCAGCGGGCAGAGGTCTGCAGCTGGGACCCAGTGCAGCGACGTCCAGTCAGCAAGGGGAGCGAAGCAGTGACCAGGGGAGGCGTGGCGACGCCTGGGAGCAGCGCAGCGACGCCTTAGTGTCCGGGAGGAGCGGAGCAGGGGACCAGGTGCAGAACTGTGCCCGATTCTGCCGACTCCTGGGCTCCAGGAGCAAGGGGTGAGGGACCGGACGCAGCGACGCCGGACTGGACCGTAGGGGTGGTGGTCGGGGCTGTGGTGGAGGTATGCTTTTCACCTCCTCCCTGGGCTCCGGAAGCGGCGGCTCCTCCCCTCTGGGCTCCGGCAACGGCGGCTCTTCCCCTCTAGGCTCTGGCAGCGGCAGCTCCTCCCCTCTGGGCTCTGGCAGCGGCAGCTCCTCCCCTCTGGGCTTGGGAGATTGCGGAGTTACCCATACCTGCTCCCACTTCTGGAGCAGCAGGTCTAGCTCTGTGGGCTCCGGATCAGGTAGCCCCCAGTCCTGTCTCCACTTCTTTATCTGCTCTTTCTGAGCAGCGGTGTTCCGATTGACCATTTCAATCAACTCTTTCAAATCCATTATCTTTTGGGTCGTAAGGGCGCCCACACACGCTGCCACCAAATGTAAAGGATTGCACCACTCTCGGGTTCGTTGCCCTTTAAAAATAGACCCAACACGACAAAAATGGATTTTTTAAGCGCTGGTGCGCTATGTTTAATAAACACAAAAAATAAACAAAATACAAAACAAACACCTAGCTCTGTACGAGCACTAACTAACACACAGGAACTCCCTGACTAACACGGGACAGCTACGCTGTTTCCCCGTCCTTACAAAACACACTGGTTTTCTACAGCACTTACTTTTCCACTCCCGACTGCCAGGAAGCAGAGCACCCCTTTCTGCCTCCTTCTCCTCAGCAGCCCCGAGCAGACTGCCTGCTCTCCTTTTAAACCCCACACCTGGGTCTAATTCCCCAATAACGCCCAGGTGCGGATGATCATTAATAAAACAATTAAACAATTAAATTTAAACAATAAACCAAAAAGTGCATTCTCACATGTTTCTTTTGCAGGGAGGTTTTAACCCCCTCCCTGCTGTCTCTCACAACCCGCTATCTTACAATATATATATATATATATATATATATATATGTGCAAAAGTCTTAGACATGTTGCATTTTTCTACTCTGATACATTATGAGCACCGACAATTTACTCAAAGCCTCCACTAGTGTTTTCTACTATTATAACAACCTTGACTTGCATAAAGAAGGAAAAACATTGAGTGAAATAGCTTGCGTCACTCGATTTTCAAGGTGTGGTATCCGAAGCATAATCAACAAGTACAGAGAAACATCATCTGTAATTGACAAACCCAGAGCTGGAAGACCCAAAAAGCTGTCTAACAAGGATAAGCAATACTTGAAGATAATATCCTTAAGGAATAGAAAGAAGATAAATGTTGAATTGACAACAGAACTGGCAGAAGGCACAGGTGTCGTTGTCCATCAAATCAACAGTATGAAGGTCACTCTTGAAATCAGGACTTAAAGGATGTGTTGCAGTAAGAATACTAACAGCAATCTTTAATTCACATTGATGGAAAACGTATGCGGCGTAGCCCAGCTAGCCGCATTACATATATCAGACAACAAGGCCCCTCTAAAGAGGGCCCAAGACGTAGCCAACCCTCTAGTGGAATGTGCAGCTACCCTCCCAGATGGGCGTAAGCCAGCACCATCATAGTCGAGACTGTGTGACAGTCACTTCGAGGGGGGCTGTCCTAGGGTCTGTATCCCGTGACAGACAAAGAGCTGGTCAGAATGACGCAGAGCTCTTGTCCTATCCACGTAGCATCATTCAATCTCCTATCCTCCGAAGAAAATGCGGGTGGATGGAACGACTCCAGTTCCACAGACTGATTCATGTGGAAGGCTGTAATCACCTTGGGGAGGACATCCTGCTGCCATCATCGCAAATGATGGCAGACAGGAGCTGTGCACTGACACTGCCTGCAGCTCACTGACCAGCTTAGCAGAGGTGATAGCCAAGAGGAAGGCTGTCTTCATAGACAGATACTTCAACTCTATGGAGTATATGGGCTCAAACAGGGCCTTTGTGGAATCCTCAGGTACAATATCAAGGCTCCATTCGGGGAGAACGGCCCTCCTGGGAGGGCGTAATCGCCGAGCGCCTTTAAGAGATCGGGTAGCCAAAAAATGCGCACCCAGAGACACCGAAACTATCGGGGCATGGCACACAGAAATAGCCGCTAAATACACCTTCAATGTGGAAGGTGACCTACCAGCATCAAGCAGTTCTTGCAGAAACTATAAGATAACTGGCATGGGGCAAGAGACTGGGTCATTACTTCTAGTCAGACACCAATTCTGAAAATACTTCCACTTGTAGGCGTACTACGACCTAGTGGAATCTGACCTTGTAAGAGCTGGCACAGGGTTGAGAACCAGATTTCCTGGGCCACCTGGGGGCCACTAGGAGAACTGTCACCTTCTTTAACCGGACCTTAAACGGTATCGGCGGGAACGCATATAGGAGCGCTCTGGGCCACTCGTGGGCTAAGGCATCGACGCCAAGTGGACCGCCTAAGCGGTGGAGGGAGTACCACAGGGGGCAGTGTGTCGTCAACGCCGAGGCAAAGAGAAAGACCTGATGCACACCCTCCCTCGAGTGGAGGTCCGCTGCCCAGTTCACCATTCCAGGAATATGCGTTGCAGGTTCGTTTGAGCCCACATCAAAAGCTGGAAGGCAATGCGATGCAACCCCGGGGACCGTAGGCCGCCCTGGTGGTGGACATACGCCACCACTGCTGTGTTGTCCGTCTGGACCAACACATGTGTTCCCTGCAGCACCGGGAGGATGTGCTGGAGGGCAAGGAAAACAGCCTGCAACTCCAGCATGCTTATGTGCAGGGACGTCCAGCGGTCTGTCCACGATCCGAGGACTACTCTGCCTTCCCAGACCGCCCCCCAACCCAAGTTGGAGGTGTCTATCGTCACCATTTGCCTGTTTAACACCACTCCCATCCACACACCTTCGCGCAGGTGAGAGGTCGTCCTCCACCAGCGCAGGGCTGCCGAGCATGTGTGAGACACTGTCAGCCTACAGTGTCTGTCGCGCTTGGGATGTAATCGAAACGCATTGAGCCATGCTTGCAGCGGGCGCATGCAGAGTAAACCCAGCTCGATGGCTGATACGACTACGGCCATCAGACCCAACATTTTTTGGCACACCGCCAAAGTAACCTCCGATCCCTGTCGAAACAGGGAGAGGCGACTGCGAATAGCTGCTACTCTGTCGTCCGACAGGTATGCGCGCATCGTACTGGAGTCCAGCCGGAGCCCCAAGTACGTCGTCATTGCACTGGTGTAACCCGACTCTTTGAATTGTTGATGGTGAGGCCCAGCCTCACCAGATGCTCTGTCACAACCGCCGTGTGGGGCACTGCTCCCTCTCGCGACTGGGAACAGATCAACCAGTCATTGAGATAGTTCATTACTCTGATTCCCTGCAACCGCACGGGGGCCAGGATAGAGTCTACACACTTTGAAAATTTACGAAGAGCTAGCAAGAGGCCGAACAGCAGCACGGAGAACTCATAAACGCTTCCCTGAAAGGTGAAGCGGAGGTACTTCCTGTGCTCTGGATGAATGAGAATGTGAATATATGCGTCCTGTCTGTCCACGGTGGTGAACCAGTCACCTGGCTGGACTGACTGGAGAATGTAATGGTGAGTCAGCATCTGGAACCTCCTTTCTTTCAACCCGTTGCGGAGCTTCAGGTCTAGGATGGGGCAAAAGCCGCCATCCTTCTTGGGCACCAGAAAATACCTTGAGTAGAACCCCTCTCCGTGGGAGGTGGGGTCTACGAGACAGATGGCTCGCTTGCACAGTAAGGTGACCATTTCCTTCTGAAGTGCCAAGACCTGGAGAGGGTCTGTCATGAAAGTATTCTGCTGGGGCTGCTGAGGCTGGGGTGGGGCCGTTTGAGGCGGCTGCATAGGGCGGCGGCCCTGGAATCACCTCCTGGAACGCTGCTGCATGGACTCGTCACATCCTGTGTTCCCCTTGCCTTACAGGAGTAGCTGGTTGCTCGCTGCTGCTGTGGCCTGTAGGCGGTGCCTCAGGTCACCCAGCGGAGCTGTGGGAACCGGAACCGTCCTGGTGATGGTCCGCACCGGAGGAGCCTGCCAATGGTTTGACCTGCACTGCGTCAGCGCACGGGGAGGGAGTAGCACGGCCACTTGCACATGTCCTTCTCAGGTGTGTCTCCGTAACCTTGCTGGTTCGGGCACACAGGGTCTTTGGGCAATCCCCCCACCGGCGGAGCCTTGACCAAGGGCGTGATGGTGGAGTCTACTGGGGGAAATCCCGCCAGGCCCAGTTTCTCTGCACCTTCCAAAGAGGCAAGCTGGCCATCCAGGGGACCTGTAAGAACGTTGCAGCGTGTCCCATCAGTGCCAACGTCAAGCATTATAGCGGTAGCACACTAGCTTCCGAGGCCACCTCGGAGCTAGGTTCCACCTCAGCAGAGAGCTCGGGCTCCCCTTCTACCTCCATCTCGATGGGGGTCTCACCCCAGGAGGCTGCTATAGAAAGCGCATCCTTCTCTGTCAGCTTTGACGACTTTTCCCATTCACCCTGATCTCCCCTGGGGGAGGGAGGGTATGGTACTGCGGGAGGGTATGGTACTGCTGCTGGAGCTCCAGGACCTGGGCCATCTGAGCCTTGAGGTCCCTTACGGAGATGAGGAGCGGTTACGAGGGGTCGCCACCAGAGCCTGCACGCAGGGGATGCCCTGCGAGGGGCTCTGGGACAGTCTGAGGAGGAGGGGCTCTGGGGCTCCAAGGGCCATTGATGGTTCGGCCACAGAGGATGTGTTCTAATTTGTCTCTGTGGCCCTTTCTAGACGGTTCTGGCGCACCCGGGGCTGAAAAGCCGTACAGATGTCGCAGGCCATCTCATTTCTGAGCACTGTGAGCACTGGGAATCGCATGGACTGTGTGCACCAAGCACCATGTGCATTGAGCACCGTGCGCACCAAGACACCGAAGTACCAGGGGCTGAGCGTGTACTGAGGTGCTGAAGCACCGGGGGGCAGCTATGCAACGGTGCCTACCCTAACCGCATGTGGTCACACACCTGGTCAGCGTGCAGCATACACCAGGGAGATACAAGGGCCAAAGCCACGGCGGGTGAGCTGAAAAGCAAAACACAGCAAAAACAATTGGGGGAGAACACACTGTTGTTGTTTGTTGTTATGAAGGCCTGACCACCGAGTGGAGGAATACACGGCTGGTTGGCTGTTGTTGTTTAAAACAACTGCGCTGCAGCTAATCCACAGCACGACCCAGACAAGCAGGGTTGTGCAGTCTGGTATACAGACAGGAGGACGCACAGCAGCAACCAAAACAAACAAGTCCAGCTGCCCAGATGGCGGCTGGTGGACTCACTCGACAGCGGGGATGCAGACGCACTCCTTTAAATCAATACTGCAGAGGCAATCGCTCACACAGGATAGAGAGTCAGGAAAGGCAGCCTGCATTGCAAGCGAGCAGGCTGCTGAAAGAAGGAGGAAAGAAAAAGAAGCTTTAATTTTGGAGCCACTGATTCCAGGAAAGCGGCAAGCCAGCTTTCAGCACGAATGCAGGGGAACTGCAGTCGACTCAGAAAAGCTCTTTTTCACAAAATGCTCAGTTCAACACAGAGGTCTTACCTTAGCGTCTTGAGAGTCAAAAAGAGACATGGCTTCCGTGGAATGATGGTTTTAATCTCTTGGTAGGCGAGACCGAGGATGTCATCCAGGAAGGGGCCAATAGGCAGGCATATCCCATACGTAATGTTTTAGTGGTCGTCTTTGAATTGAAAGGATACTCGCAGTACCTCAGGTCCAGTTCACGTGACTTAGGGTGACATAGCGTGTGATCGCCATGGTACCTGTCACATGGTAGATCGGCAATATTAGCTATTCGGTGCAGGAAGAAGCATTCCTGAAAAACTAAAAAAAAAAATATTCCTCGCAGTGGACACTCTTGCAGCTTTTGTAAACTGAAATCTTAGTGGCCTGAATTGAAGTGACTACCTACATAAGACACATGCATACAACTATTCCACTTTATTACTTGGTAGAATGATATCGACTGTGATACGCTGCTTTAAATGGCGTTTAAAAAGGAAAAATATCAACAGAAATCAGAACGAACTACAAGGTAACACCACTCGGAAGTAAACATTTCGCCCATAGTTTGGTTCATATTCTAAGAAAACAAGTAAAGCAAAAACAACCTTAATTTTCTGTCCTGGTCAGAAACAGTAAAATTGTTAAATCGTCCTTGTTTTGCGATTGTATCACCTGCCTCAGTACAGAACTGCATCGGTGTGCTCAGCAAGATAATAGCAGAGTAATTGTTTAGGTTGTGTTAGCGCCATTCAAAAATAAAAACAATCTTATTGATTATTTGTTTATCACATTAAAATGGTAATACTAACAGCTGATCTATATTTAAATCCAGATTTTTTACATTTAACATGTTTTGAGGTGTGAATATAACAAAAATAAATACACCCAATGTTTCATTTTTAAACTATTATTGTGTTATTATACTGTTATTTTAATGGCTTCGGAGTTGGTATGGTATCAGTGAATTGAAGAAAAAAAAAGGTACCAGTTTTTCAAGGGGGGGGAACGGGACGGGACTGAACAATAATACCGTAACGGTAAGAATTTAAGATTACTTTCACCTCTGTAACAAGGCATAAGGATTTGCTGGTAGAGGATGTTTGGAGGTTCAAGCTCCCAAAACAAAGGGAAAACATCCACTGTTCCCAATCCAGACAGCCTTGGGAGCATACGTGGAAGATGTCTGACACAGAGCTTTAGAATCCTACGTCTCCACCGATTTTCAGCCATAGTGATCTGCAATATCTGTGTCGGTCAGTTTCATTTCATACCTGTCAGTTAATTTTTAATAAATGAGTCGTAAGTTAAATTAGTTGAAACGGATTCAATACTAACGACATGCCACCCCGCCAATGACATTTAAAAAACAATTTGGGCAAGAGCAGTAAAACATATTATTAACCAAGCAGGCACAGGGTATTTTGCTTTATTACAGCAGCTTAGATTCGTGTACCAGTTCTCTGCGCATGGAACCCACATTTTCACAAAATTTTACTAGTAATCCTCAAAAACAGCACAAGTGCTTTACGCATAGCTAATTTACATATCAACCCCCACCTTTCCCATTCATTTGCATGACGTCGGGTGAAAAGCCCGGTTTACTCAAGTAAAATAAACTGAGCGAATGGAAACCCAAAAAAGCATTTTACACGAGACATTTTTCTCGAGCAAATATCTCGAGCTAAAAAAAAAAAACACGCATGGAAACTCCACCATTGTTGTTCTCTAGAATGCTTAATGTGACGCGTCGTGGAGAAGGACGTTTCAGACTTCATGGAGCCAGCAGATAGTGTAAGTGCTAAATGAACCATTTTGAAGAAATTAGGGTATTCCGAAGCTGTCAGTGTGTATCTCAAAATTTCTAATGTTACAACCAGTCCACATAATTCAATATCAGTGTGTGCAATCTGCATTCCTGATTTTGCTAAACTGGCATGGATTCTTACAATCTTCCCATAGATTTCCAGCATCTTGTTAACTGCGTGATGTTCACAGGCTAGAATGGCATCTACACTTCTGGCAAGTGCTAACGTTTCCTCAGAAAACAGAGGGGGCATTGATAACTGTGGAAAGAAGTTGTTGGCACCACTTCTGGTCACATTTTTGTGGCTCAGAGGGAAGGTGTTATTTCTTTCCACAGCTCGAGTAAAACTCTCTCCTCTTGCTCTGAGCCCGGAGGGTCTTTTATACTGTGGCTGGAGCCTTAATTACCTGTTCAACAATTACCTTATTAAGGCTCCAGCCACATTCCCATGGGCTTTTATCAGGATGGGGATTTAACCCCATCCATGTCCAGCTACATTTTATGAGACCTACTTTTCACCGGTCTCAAAAAAAAAAAAAAAAAAAAATGTCAGAAGGCTTTCGTCCGTTCGCAGACAACTACAATTTAATATATAATAATAATAATAATAATAATAATAATAATAATAATAATAATAATACAACACAAATGAATACATACATAAATAAAATACACACAAGGGGTGGGCACCCTGTCACACTTCCTTATTTTCATGATTGTGCCTTTCAAACGCCATCAGGGTATTTAATACATGTATTTAGGAAAAACAGACAACTGCATAATTTTCAGACTTGAAGAATAATTTAAATTTGAAAACCTCAAACCGTCAAAATGACTGCCGTGGCGGTTCTAGTGTTAAAGCATATGTCTCCAGGTGGGTGGATAAAAATTACCTTCACATGATATTCAAGGTTTATGTCTAAAACAACAATTTGTGTCAACAGCATTTTTGGACTCGCACTACACAACACAGGGTAGCCATGCTATAGCAATACACATCTGTCAGGGAAACTTCAGACAATCCCAGAGGAGCCCAATTCTGAGGGTAGGTTCTCTTGCTAAATGAGCAATAAATGTTCACTGTGAAACTTGCAGACATCATTAAGTTTCTTTTTGGTTAGGTATTGAAAAAGCTCTTGATGAAACTAATTTAGCAGGGTGATTTTTGCTTTTCTTTGTTAGTTACGCAGTGGGGCTCATTCTTTTAAACAATTAAACATTGTGGGTTTTTTTTCTACAGAAGTATTAATTTATTCTTCTTGTTCAAAACAGTTATATGGGTAGGGGGCTTTAACACTAATCAATAATAGCTGCTTGAGTTTTGTACAGTTCTAAGTGCTGGAAATTGCCCCTGAAAAGGGTCACTAAAGCAGTCCTTAAGATCTAAAGTGGTTGGTTAATTAATGCTTATGGTTTTTCTTTTTTAATGCAAAGAATCACAGGTTTTGTAAATTGGAGAGCAATTGTTGTCTTTTATTCTGTGAATGGAAATAAGAGGACTATGGTAAGTCCCTTTGATGTGAAATTTTAAATGCAGCATATCTAAATATATCTTTACTTATCTGAGTTTACTAAATTTAAGAAATTATGATTTTTTTTTATTCAGAAGCTGTTTCTACATTTATTCACATAAGTTAAAGAGCCAGTATCATAGTTCAACATTCATAATGTTGTAGACATTGTAAATTAATAGCGACCATCAAATTTATTTGAATGTTGTTTGAATCACATTTGTTATAAACATGAATTATTATTTATTAATGTTTATTAAATTATGTATTATCTTGGGTGCTTTTTATGACCCTGTGACAGTGTGGCTTGGTGGGTGACCAGACCAGGAAATAGACACAAAACAGTACTGCGGGGTGAGTCGCCAATGCGCTCGTTTTTATTAAACAAAAATAAAGATTATAAATAAGAAACAAAACAGCACGAGGGCCAAGCAAAGAGGGCCAAACAAACAAACACATGGCTAAACAAAACAAGTACTGTGCTGGCGCACATCCAGCGCCTGTAGCAATTGTCTTTTTGTTATTTCTCTTTATCTCCATCTCCTTTCTGTCTTTCTCCTCTACCCCTAACCCAGCGCTCAGCTGCTGTTTATATTGATTGGGCTGTCCTCAAATTGGCAAACAATTAGCCAGTTTAAAGACAGCTACATTCCACACAAGTATTTTGTCAGGGAAGGTTTTTAGCTCCTTCCCTGTCAAACAAAAAATAATAATAATAATAATAATAATAATAATAATAATAATAATAATAATAATAAAAACAAATCAACATAAGGGCAGGTTTACCCCATCACAGATCTGTTGTAATTTTGTAATCATATCTAGTATCAAATTCAGCATAAAATACAGTCTACACATACGCTAGTCAAAGGGACAGCTGTTATAATGTTGTATCCCTAAAGTTTTTCAGAGTCGATTGATATTTTAATATTTCAGGTGTGTGTTTCTATTACAGTAACATTACCGTAACACAAGGAATAAATTATTGAATACACAAATAAACTATACACAAGATTCCCATTTCGCCCACATAGTCAGCAACCGTCTGGGTATCAGCACACTAAATGCTATAATGTGTGTGACAGGGCAAAAGCCCTAAATGTAAATAGTGTGTGTGCGGTGTATATATATATATATATATATATAGTAGGGGTGGCCAAACTTTCCTGACCCTATGAGCCGCATACCAAAATTTCCATATGGTCGAGAGCCTCAAGACGTACCATAAAACATGACGTAAAGCAAGACATTTTAAATACTAGCATTGTTGTGCAGTACAGTAGTTATTAGGCTATTTCTTGATGGCAGGAAAATACACAAGAACAAGGGACAGAATATTGCCTACACAGTAAAAAATACAGTGATTCTTGGTGTTACATCTCACACCCGACCTGTGAGGGCACTGTGTAAAGGGAATAGAGTGCCTTGGACTCAGATGGCCAGACAATTAATTCCAGGGTTAGAAGTTGGATATCTTAGAAAGGGCGCGAAGCCACAATACTGCGAGTCATTGCCCCAAAATGGTCGCCGATGTGTCAATTGCGGATTGGAGGAAAAGCGATTGCGTGACTGGTGGTATAAAAGGGGATGTGGCTTAGCAATCTTTTCCTTCGTTTGGTTAAAGCTTTGAACCCGGTAGGACCCATATTGTACTGTATCGTGAGTGTTTTGTTTGTTTTGTCTAATTGTTACTTGTTATTATTAGATGGCTAACATGTTCCGGAGCTGTCGCCAGAGACTTATCCGGAACATCACTGCACTGGAGCACGATAAATTGTATTTACAGCACAAGCACTACTGCACTCACTGAGGACTGGTGACCGTGTATGTGTGTATGTGTTTTGAATACCGTGTACATTCTTTGGGACTGCCCCATGAATTAAATATACAGAGCAGTACACATCGTTATGTATTGCCTGTATCTCATTATTATTTCTGTTGGTCAGTTTCGACCCGTGGATTATAAAAAAACAATTATCACTTGATGTCAGAAACAGGACAATGGATCGCATGACACTGGTGGAGCTACTGGAGGCACTGGATAGCCAACGGGAGGCAGAGGAGAGACGAAGAGAGGAGAGGTGCACAGCGCTCATTGAGAAGGTAGGTCTGGCAATAATGCCACGCACACCAACAGCACCCGGGATGACGGCCCCGAAGGCACGGGCGATGAAGATGATGACGGATGACCCGGAAGCATATCTGGTCGCATTTGAGTGGCTGGCTACCACCGCGTCATGGCCGATGGAGTTCAGGGCGAGCCAGCTGGGACCCTGCCTGATCGGGGAGGCTCAGGTAGCATACCAGGCCATGACGGACATCGAAGCCGCCGATTACAACCTGGTTAAGCAATCCTCACCTGTGGCAATGTACCCCGACCATGTGTGCATTTCTATATTGTATGTTGCGTGTGGTGTGTTAATGTTGGTGTATAGAGATGGCTGCACGGGATATAAATGGGTGTGTGCAGCACAAGTTATTTAAAATGTATAATTGTATTTAGGCACGGGATTGCACATCACTTCACGTGCATTTAAAGTATATAATATGTGAGCACGAGGTTGCACATAATTAATTCACGTGCTGGGATTCAAGTGAATAATTAATTAGTAATTGAATCCCAGCACAACAGTATATATAGATGCACGTTTTACTCACGGGGTTGTGTGTTCAGGGCGAAAAGAACGGGAGAGAGTGAGGAGAAAGTAAAAAAGTAAGTTAATTGCTACGTGGTGCTGGAGGACCAGCACGGTACGTGTTTGTTTAGTGTTCGTCCCTGTTTGTTAGTGTCTGTTCATTTTGTTTGTCTATTTTTTTGGCGTAAAGTGCCGTGTCCTGTTTTCTGTTAAAACCTTTTTATTTATAATAAACCGGCGCAAGCAAGCGTCTTCATCATTTCACCTCATCTGTCCTGTCTCTGTGTATTCATTTCCTGGTTCTGACGTCACCACTCAGCCAGCCGTGTGACACACCTTAACACCTCGTCGGAGATGCACCGCCTACGGTTCAGGGAGTACTAAAGATCCCTGAATGCACGCCCCAGGGTGGTCTTGCAGAAGTTATGTGACCACATGGTACACTTGCTGACCCCCACCAGGAAGACCAACCTCGAAATGGGTGAGGCAATAGTCATGGAGCAGTTCTGCATGTGGTCGGCGCCAAAACAACAACACCCTGGAGGACACCGTGAAACTTGCCAAGGATTTTGAGGATTCTCTGATCTCTGCCCGGACCGGCCTACTCACGGCTCCCGTCCACCGGAGCAGCCTCACCTCACCTCCTCTCTCTGTCCCACCACCACCATTACCCACACCAGCACCGGGATCGAGACCTCCCAGACCGCCAACCCCGATGGGCCACCTTGCCTCCCCTTCATGGAGATCAAGGTTGGCCCCCAGCTGGGGTAGAGGTGCGCTTCCTGCCCCGTTGCCATGTTCCCTCTGTCCCCCCTACTTGTTTCAGGTGCAACCAACCAGGGCACCTGGCCAGGTCATGCCCCGCTACAATGGAGTGTGACGTGGCGGTGTGCAATTGGGCACCAGAAATAGGTAAGCGAGGGGAAAATAGTCGGGAGGGGCCTTGTATGGTTGATGTGGTTTTAGGGAATGTGAAAACCCATGCATTAGTGGACACAGCGTGTGAGCAGACCTTAATTCGGACAGCTCTCTTAGGCGGTGTGTCCTGGCGGCCACAAGGTCAGGTGGTCATCTCCTGTATACATGGAGACACGGTGGCATACCCCACACTAAAAGTGTACTTATCAGTAGGATCGATAAAACATCACCTGGTAGTAGGGGTGGAGGAAAGGCTACAACACCTGGTTATTCTGGGCCGAGACCGGATAAAATTTAAAGAATTAATGCAAATAATGGCAGTCTCAGCCACACACGTAAACATGGCAGAAAATAGAAAAAAGGGAACGAATTGGTGATGTGTTCCCTTTATAAGCTGAAATGTTTTCTCCTGTCTTCCATCCTAGAAAAACAAATAAAGAGAGAAGGACCGAAAAATGGGAGGAAGCATCAATGGGACAAGGCTGAGGTTTGGTGGGAGAATGCTTGGGTGGTAACAAACGGCAGTCAAAGGGGGTCGTAACGCAGTGTGACTGAGAGGGCGAGGTTACTTTAAATAAGAAGCTACTCCAGCCCCTCTTAATGTACCGGACATGTGGCACTCAAGTGCGGACATAGTGTGGGGACAACACAACGACCCCTCACTAGTGCACACTTGTGGACAGGTCTGGTCTATTGAAGGTAAGGATGTTGACGGCGCTGGGGCGCTAGTATTTCCACACTTCATTATCAAGAGGCAATTACTGTATAGGGTAAACCTTGCCACAGGACAGCCTGTAACACAATTATTGGTTCCCCTGTCTTGTCGGACCGAGGTCATGAGGCTGGCGCATAATATCCCTTTTGCAGGCAACCTCGGAGCTGACAAGACAAGGGAGCGAATATTGGCTCAATTTTATTGGGTAGAACTTCATAAAGATGTGTCGAAATATGTAGCCACATGCCCAGACTGCTAGCTAATAGCGCCGGGTCGAGTGTGCCCCGCCCCTTTGGTCCCAGTGCCGATTATTTCCACCCCCTTTGAACGCACTGCAATGGACATAATGGGCCCTGTGTTACCTTATGATTCCGGGTATACGCATATATTAGTGGAGGTCCATTATGCAATGTGATACCCGGAGGCAGTTCCATTAAGGCCACTAGTGCAGCTGCAATTGCCAAAGAATTAGTGTTTAGAGTAGGGATTCCCAAGGAGATTTTGACTCATCATGGAACCAACTTTCTGTCTTACACGGCAACGGGAGCTGTGTAAGCTTATTGAGGAGTTCAGCAATGTTTTTTCTGACTTGACCGGTCGAACTAACCTTGTTGAATATGACATTGTCTCTCCTTCAGGTGTCGCAGTATGAGAGAGACCTTACCACATCCCAGAAAGTCGACGAAGTGGCGTTAGCAAAGAGGTATGGGCGATGCTCAGACTTGAGGTGATCGAGCCTTCCAGGAGCGAGTGGTGCAGTCCAATTGTGATAGTGGCCAAAAAGGACGGCACCAACCGCTTCTGCGTTGATTTCCGTAAGGTAAACGCTATTGTCAAGTTCGATGCCTACCCCATGCCTCGGGTCGACGAGCTTCTAGATAGACTTGGAAGTTTATCTCTACTCTGGACCTGACAAAGGGATACTGGCAGATCCCCTTAACCCGCAGATCTAGAGAGAAAACCGCATTTTCAACCCCTGAAGGTTTGTTTCATTTCAAAACCATGCTGTTTGGGCTACATGGTGCGCCCACTGCCTTTCAGAAACTGATGGACCAGGTCTTTCGCCCACATCGTGAATATGCAGCAGCGTATATTGATAATGTGGTTATTTACAGCTCCACCTGGCGAGAGCATTTGGCTAGGGTTACGGCCGTCCTTCAGTCTCTCAGGGTAGCCTGGCTGACAGCTAACTTGCGAAAATGTGCGTTTGACAAAACAGAGACACAATATTTGGGATTCTTAATGGGGAATGGAAGGGTGAAACCTGTTGTCACCAAAATCCAGGCTTTGGTTGACGTGGCAATCCCCAAAACCAAGACTCAGGTGAGGTCGCTATTGGGTTTAGCCGGTTATTACCGCCGCTTTATCCCCGAGTATGCCACCGTGGTTAACCCCTTTGTCGACCTTACCAAAAAGAGTGCACCAAATTTGATTAAGTGGTCAGTAGAGTGTCAGGGGGCGTTTGATATTATTAAGCAAAGACTCTGCCAGGCCCCCACTCTTATCACACCTGATTTCACCAAGAGATTTATCCTCCACACCGATGCGTGGGATGTTGGTTTGGGTGCGGTCTTGTCCCAAAAGGTATTATATATCTGCAAAAAGTCCTCCCTGCCATAATCCACGTGAGAATGTGGCTGGAGCCTTAATTCAATGATTAATGGTTAATTAGGCTCCAGCCAAATGGTATTTAAGGAAGGGAAAATCCTTTGTTTGGGAAGTGTTTGAGAGGAGTGCTGGTGAGAGTGTTTATACTGAGTTTATACTGTGTTTTGGAGAGCTTAGTCAGTGAAGGCAAATGCCTAGCTTGACAGTCAAATTGTTTTGTCTAACCTTTTATTTTGGCCCTTGTGCCTCTTTATTGGTTCCTGTGTTTTTGTTTGTGTGTCAATAAATGTGCGCACCAGTGCATAAACTGCAGCTATTCCTCTGAGTCTCATTCCTGACGCTATCCTGTTACATTGTGTAAGAACTGGGCTTAGACTCTTTGACGAATTACTCATAACTTCCATGACAATGTTAGAAAATTGATGGGCACAACAGCAGCCTATTATTTTAAAGCAACAAAGCCATCTAACACCAGTCAACAGCCTGAGCCATGTACCAGTGATCAACAGCTATCTACAACCAAAGAAGGAGATTGGGATGGGGACATTTGTTTAGATACGCAGATTTAGATTTGGAAGTAGGCTATGTGTTTTACTTGCAGCCAAGTTTAAAAATGATGTCTGTAAAGTGTGTACAGTATATTTAAGACACTCACGTGTTGATGCAATACCATGATCTATTTTGTTGTGTACTAACCCCCCTTGTTCTCAACTTTCACTGACTCTGACCTTTGCTCCTTACTCCTGGATTCTAGGCTAACTACTTGCACCCTGGATCCCCTTCCTACTCACTTCTTCCACTCCGTTGCACCCACTCTTTGTTTTATCTCCTCCCTCATTAACACCTCTCTGCTCTCTGGCTCCTTTTCCTCAGCCTTCAAAACTGCTCGCATTACCCCCATTTTTAAGAAACCTTCTCTTGACCCTTCTGCCCAGAACTATCGCCCTGTCTCTCTCCTCCCGTTCCTCTCTAAAATTCTCGAGCGAACTGCCCACTGCCAACTGGCATCCTTCCTCACCAAGCACTCTCTGCTTGATCCACTTCCGTCTTGCACATTCCACAGAAAGTGCTCTCCTTTCTGTAACTGACTCTCTCCTCTGCTCGGGCTGCCTCTCTCTCCTCCATTGTAATTCTCCTTGATCTCTCCTCTGCCTTTGACACTGAATCATGCTATTCTCTACTCTCTGACCTGGGATCGCAGGCACTGCTCTTGCCTGGTTTCCCTCCTATCTCTCTAATCGTTCCTTCCAGGTTTCCTGGCATGGCTCTCTCTCTTCTCCTCACCCTCACACCCTTTCAACAGGTGTACCTCAAGAATCTGGCCTGGGACCCCTCCTCTTCTCACTCTACACCTGCTCTCATCTCCTCTTTTGGCTTCTTCTACCACCTTTACGCAGATGATGCTCAGATCTTCCTCTCCTTTCCCTTCTTTGACTCCCATATCTCCTCACGCATCTCAGAGTGCCCCTCGGCTGTCTCAACCTGGATGCATTCTCACCACCTCAAACTCAACCTCTCCTACCACATATCTTTTCATCTTCGTATCCCTTGACTCTATCACACTCTCTCTCTCTATCTCCATCTGCTAAAAACCTAGGTGTTATTTTTTTTTTTTTTTTAATAATTTAGTTGTTGCCAATTAGTTTTTATTATTTTCTCCCCAATTTGAAATGCCCAATTATTTTTTAGGCTTAGCTCACCGCTACCACCCCTGCGCTAACTCGGGAGGGGCGAAGATGAACACACGCTGTCCTCCGAAGCGTGTGCCGTCAGCCGCCCGCTTCTTTACACACTGCGAACTCACCGTGCAGCCGCCTCAGAGCTACAGCGTCGGAGGACAAAGCAGCTCTGGGCAGCTTACAGGCAAGCCCACAGGCGCCCGGCCAGACTACAGGGGTCGCTGCTGCGCGGTGAGCCGAGGACACCCTGGCCGACCTAACCCTCCCTCCCCCCGGGCGACGCTCGGCCAATTAAGCGCCGTCCCCTGGGAGCTCCCGTCCACGGTCGGCTGTGGAATAGCCTGGACTCGAACCGGCGACGTCCAGGCTATAGAGCGCATCCTGCACTCTAGCGAGCGCTTTTACTGGATGGGCCACTCGGGAGCCCCCTACCTAGGTGTTATTTTTGACTCCTCCCTCTCCTTCTCAACATATCTCTTCCCTGACACGCACTTGACACTTCTTTCTTAGCAACACCTACCGAATCTGTCCTTTTCTTGCTCCTTATTCCACCCAATTCATTTTTCCAAGCTCTTGTACTTTCCTGAATGGGCTACTGTAACTGTATCCTTGCAGGTCTCCCTGCTTCAGCTATCTGCCCCCTTCAGCTCATTCAAAACCTCGCTACTCACATGCTACCCTTCTGCTTCACACCCTCCGCTGGCTACCTACCTCTGCTCGTATTCAATTCAAGACCCTGGTTCTTACCGTCCTTGATGGTGGACGAGTCAAGGAGACCAGCTCCACCGCAACCCCGACCACCACCCCTGTGCTCGAATCCGGCGCATATGGGTCAGCTCCCTCGGCCCATGCTCCCAGACACCCCACCAAGGCTCTCACCTCTGCCTGCAGCTGCCAGGTCACCAGCCTGCGCTCCGGTCTCGCTGTCTCGGTCCCTGTAAGGGGATACCAGGGTGAAAAGTGTGACCCGCACAAAGATCCAACATTCCCTCCCATCCAGCTGTCTCAACCACCCATGCAGAGTGCTGCCATTCAAGGGAGGAGGTGGCCAGTGGTGGTTATGTGTGCTTTGCACAAGGAGGGAGGTATGTGACAGGGCAGAAGCCCTGTGCATGAAGAGTGGGTTTTGTGTGTAAATATTGTAAATAGTGTGTATTTATTGTAATTAATTAATGAAGTACCTGATGCTCCTGGGAGAGCCTTCCTGCTGTGTGTGATTACCAGCTGTGGAATCTTAACCACTTCAACTCCAGATGTAAAAATGAAACCCCTTCCCAGGTACCAGATTTTGAAAATAATAATAATAATGTTTTCAAACCTGGAATTGCTATAAAATGTTAACATATGATGAATAAAACACAAATAAATGACTTAAACTGTGTTTTTCATTAACCCTTTATGCTGCTGTGTACTATATACCCATATTCAATATAGAGATAAAAACGTTTTTTTGTTTTTTTTTTAACAATGAAAACAAAAACGCTGCTAATAACGATAATAACAATAATAATCAGTAAACAGTAATTATCAAATTAAAATCAAACAACATCAAAATGTGTGCCAGTATCGACTTGCTCTGTGCCATTTATTGAAATGTTCAATACAACAGAACCCAACCACTGCACATTTTTCTTGTGTCTTTTCTTTTGTTTTCATTTTCGTAGCAGACCCTGTACCTTTTTTTACGGTGTCTGCTTCGCTTCTGTTGGAGAGATGCGTGTCACAAATGCGTGTACACAGCTACTTTGCACAGGCATTGTGATGGATCTGGCTGCCGCATTGCCTGTACCCAGTGCAGTGTTTTGATAGTATTTTGTCACAGCACTGCCATTTCAAACCATTTGCAGCTGGCTTACCTGTAAAGTAGCTGCATGCTCTTCTGTTCGTACAATTTGTATTGTTCTTGGCTCCTCATCCTCTTCATCATAATCGTTGAGTAATAAGTCAGCATCACTGTCGCTGGTATCGAAATCCTCCGAACCAACTTCACTCCCGTTGCTCATTATAGAAACACCACGTACGTTGCCATGTTTAGCTTTCGCTAAAAACTATATACACTATAACTAAACAAGTAAAACTAATAATAAATAAAAAAATAATAATTTAAAACACTATATACAGTGCCTTACATAAGTATTCACCCCCCTTGGACTTTTCCACATTCCGTAGTGTTACAACCTGGAATTAAAATGGATTTAATTAGGATTTTTTGTCACTGATCTACACAAAATAGTCCATAATGTCGAAGTGGGGAAAAAATCTACATATTTTCCAAAATTATTTACAAATAAAAAACTGAAAAGTCTTGATTGCATAAGTATTCACCCCTTTTGCTGTGACACCCCTAAATAAGCTCTGGTGCAACCAATTGCCTTCAGAAGTCACATAATTAGTTGAATGGAGTCCATCTGTGTGCAATTAAAGTGTCACGTGATCTCAGATTAAATACACCTGTTTCTGGAAGGCCTCAGAGTTTGTTAGAGAGCATATCTAAACAAACAGCATCATGAAGACCAAGGAGCTATCAAAACAAGTCCAGGATAAAGTTCTGGAGAAGCACCAATCAGGTTTGGGTTATAAAAAAATATCCCAAACTTTGAACATCCCCCAGAGCACCGTTAAATCCATTATTAAAAAATGGAAAGAATATGGCACAACCGCGACTCTGCCTAGAGAATGCCGTCCACCAAAACTCAGTGACCAGGTAAGGAGGGCATTAGTCAGAGAAGCAACCAAGAGGCCAATGGTAACTCTGAAGGAGCTGGAGAGATCCACAGCTGAGATGGGAGAAACCATCCATGGGACAACTATAACCCGGATGCTCCACAAAGCTGGGCTTTATGGAAGAGTGGCGAGAAAAAAGCCATTGCTGAAAAAAACCCATATCAAATCCCGTTTGGATTTTGCCAAAAGGCATGTGGGAGACACAGCAAACATGTGGAAAAAGGTTCTCTGGTCTGATGAGACCAAAATTGAACTTTTTGGCCTTAGCGCAAAACGCTATGTGTGGTGCAAAGCCAACACTGCTCATCACCCTGAGAACACCATCCCCACGGTGAAGCATGGTGGTGGCAGCATCATGTTATGGGGATGCTTTTCATCGGCAGGGACTGGGAAACTGGTCAGGATTGAGGGCAAGATGGATGGAGCCAAATACAGGGAAATTCTAGAGGAAAACCTGTTTCAGTCTGCAAGAGACCTGGGACTGGGGCGGAGGTTCACCTTCCAGCAGGACAATGACCCTAAACACACAGCCAAAGCTACACTGGAGTGGTTTAAAAACAAGAACCTGAATGTCTTAGAATGGCCCAGTCAAAGCCCAGACCTCAATCCGATTGAGAATCTGTGGCAAGACTTGAAAATTGCTGTTCACCAACTGTCCCCATCCTCAGTCAGTGACCTCTTTTCTATTCTGTCTTCGGTCGCTGGGTCCTTTCGCCCCTGAGATGTGTCGGCATCGTCGCCCTCAGTCAGTGACCACATTCTGTCCTACTAACTGCTCCTTGCTGCTTCTTCTGCCTTATCCTTCACCCCAGCTCACGCCCAGTGAACTATTAAAAAATAAAACCTATTACAAAAATAATAATAAATGCATTTCCCAGTGCTGCTGGGCAATGTCCCACCTTCCTGACTTGTATCTATCATTGATTAATTCTGAATACTTTAAACCCGCCCCAACTACTGAGTATCAGAACATTCCTACATTTTTATTGGAGACTCCGCTTGCAAGATTTAAAATGAGATTACAATTAGGAATGGAGGCTTGTTAGCAGGATTTAAAGCTGTATTACAGTTAAGATATGGAGGCTTTAAAACAGAATTGTGGTGAAATGTACAAAAAATGCCTACACACAAAAACCCCAGAAGACTGTGCCCGTGACCACAGGAATTTCATTGTGGCAGACAGCAAAGGAAAGAAGGTACAACTTAAGTGTGCAAGTACTGTCGAGTTACTATACATATTTTGACAGAAAAAAATGATCAAGCATTTTCAAAAGTAACCGAAAACACTAATTTCATACAGTAGATCAAAAACGAAAGCCCCCCCCCACCCAAAAAAAAAAAAAAAAAAGATTTACATAAAACTCAAAAATAGCTAAAAATAAGCACCAAAAAATACAATTAATAAAACCCGAAAACAGAAGCCCTAGCTATACATAATGTTTAAACAGCTGGACTATGCAAATACACTGGAAAAAAATAAATACATTGTAAAATACTAGTGAGTCAGCACTACCCGGAACAACACTACACCACAGTCACTGTGTAATTGTTATCACCCACCACGAGCACTACTGCACACACCCAGGACTGGTGACCGTGTTAGTATATTGTGGGATGGATATTCGTGTTTATTATTTGGGACTGTAACCCTGTTGTTATTTACTCCGTGCACTACACATTGTTGTGTATTGCCGGGGATTATTATTTGGTCACCAGACCTGGATACAATTAAAAACTGTTCCAAACTGGATTATAACTCTGTGTTTCATTACTGCACTGCATTACCCCTGCACCTGCACGTACAACTTACCACTTTACATAAGCAAATGAGATGTCCTTTTGGAATACCATGTTCCTTCTTTAATAAAGGAAAACACCTGCATTTTCATGTATCGGTTTCACTGCAATGTAGTTTCTTCATTGTAATAATAAAGAAATACACTTTCTTCTGGTGTACATTTTTATGGTAAACTGAACATGACCTAGAAGCGTTAGGTTACTTACCGTAAGCCTGGTTCCCTGAAAGAGAAGATGACCACCAAAACATTACTTATGGTATATGCTTGCCTATTGGTAGGTATTTACTGAGCTCTTTATATCAGAGCTGCCCTTCCTGGGGTGATATCCTCGGTCCCGCCTACCGAGGGGTTAAAACCATCATCCCACGGAAGCCATTTCTCTTTTTGCAACAAACCCATGAGGGCGACCGATGCGACCTCGCTGGTTGGTGGTCGTCTTCTCTTTCAGGGAACCAGGGTTACGGTAAGTAACCTAACGTTCCCTTTCAATTCGAAGATGACCACCAAAACATTACTTATGGGAAAGTATACCAGAGCTGTCGCGAGGGAGAAGGAGCGGCAGCTTATGAGGGACACATCAGAACCACATAACCCAAGGTTAGCGGTGCGAGCGTGCAACCTCAAGGACCCTCGTGCCTAATGAAGGCAAGGAAGGATCTATCACGTTAAGACGATAGAACCTGGAGAAAGTATGTTGCATAGCCCAGCTAGCTGCATTACAGATATCGGACAGCAAGGCCCCTCTGAAGAGGGCCCCGGATGTAGCCAACCCTCTGGTAGAATGCGCGGCTACCCTCCCAGGTGGGGGCAAGTCGGCACTATCATACGCAGTCGAGACTGTGTCCACAATCCAGTGCGACAGTCGCTGTTTCGAGAGGGGCTGTCCTAGGGTCCATATCCCGTGACAGACAAAGAGCTGGTCAGAATGACGCAGAGCTCTTGTCCTATCCACGTAGCACCTCATCGCCCGCACCGGGCAGAGGAAGTTCAATCTCCTATCCTCCTCTGAAGAAAATGGAGATGGATGGAAAGACTCCAGATCCACAGACTGGTTTATGTGGAAGGCTATGATCACCTTAGGGAGGAAAGCAGGGTTTGTACGCAGTGACACCCAGCTGCCATCATCCCAAATGATGGCAGACAGGAGCTGTGCACTGACAGCACCTGTAGCTCACTGACCTGCTTAGCGGAGGTGATAACCAAGAGGAAGGCTGTCAGATACTTCAACTCCATGGAGTGTATGGGCTCAAACGGGGCCTTCGTGAGAGCCTTCAGGGAGAACGGTCCTCCTTGGAGGGCGTAATCACCGAGCACCCTTAAGAAAACGGGTTGCCAAGAAATGCACACCCGGAGATACAGAGTCTACGGGGGCATGGCACGCAGAAATAGTAACTAAATACACCTTCAATGTAGAAGGTGACCTACCAGCATCGAGCAGTTCTTGCAGATTGGCTCTTGTAATGCTGAAATTCGCATATTATCAATCAGCATAACAAGAGCCAATCAAACCGTGTGAAAGCACAAAGTGGGCAGAGCTCATTTTCATACAGATTTAGCTGGCCAGTTAAATATTTAGCTAAATATTAAATCTAGTTATGAGATTTAAGATTTAGTTAAATATTTAGCTAAATGTTAAATCTAGGTAAGAGATTTAGGATTTATTTAAATATTTAGCTAAATGTTAAATCTTGCTAAATGTTAAATCTTGTAACTAGATTTATAAAGTATGTCTGAATGTACACATTTAAAAAAGATTTATTTATTTTCACAACATTTATAAATCTGGGGAAAAAATACAAGATTTAAGTTAAATCTGGGAAAAAAAACAAGATTTACGTTAAAACTGGAAAAAAAGACATTTTACTGCTTTTTTTACACATGGCACCCCAAAGTTTTTCACACATTTTGCTTCATTTATTTCCCCATGTTCATTTCATGTTGAAGTTCAATGGTGCAGTGTTTTTTTGAGCCATCTATGATTACAAAATATATAGCAGTGACCAAACATGATTTATTTTTACATATATTCTTATCTCTACCACATATAGTAGGCCTGATCCTGTTGCAACTTATATAATATGAAAGGACATTTTGTGGCCTTTCATTTGATATGTTACATGCATGCAGTACAAACTATCCAGTAGTTACACATACATAAACGAAAACAGTGAAAAACAGGTGGAAATAGGGCTGCGTGTATATTAATGTTTTCTTTTACACAATGATAAGTCTGGCAGGCTGCTTAAACTCTTTAATTATGGTAAATAGTAGTGCAAAATCAAAACACACTTGGTAAAGCGTCATTTGTCACTGACTGTTCTTTATTGTTTGGTAGGGCTATACATCCCATTTCATTATAGCGTTGCAAATGGGAAATGCAATCCAGGCCTAACTCAAATATTTTGGCTTTTGTCTTCACAAGTTTTACCAAAATAAAAAAAAGTAGGAGTAAGGAGTAACCATCCCAAAGACAGCATTGTTAAAATCAATTTTCTTTTTTTTCACAAGCATAAATCAAATAGTGTATTTACCCAGTCAACAAAAATAAAAACTGTTATTACTTTCAAAAGACGTGTTTACTTTGGGAATGATTTACAACTGGCAACTACAAGCAATTGGCCACAACAAGACAGATTTGGAATAGTGCTGAGATTTGTAGACATCTTGGTTGAATCCAAGTCGAATGGCATGACTTTTTTAGGGCTACAAAATGTAGCCTATATAATATATAAATAATGGTGCACTTTTCTCTTTTACCCATCCTTTTCTTTTGAATGTAATAGAAGAAGGAGAATATCCTGCATGTTATGATATTCGTAGAACTTTAATGGTTGATTATAGTTATCTTTCCATTCCTTCAGGTGTGAAATGTCTTTATGCAAAGAGAAACAGATTTAGATAACTTTGATGTGTGGATTTTGAATGTTCTTTCAACCAAAAATAAGTCACCAATTTTAAATTGCAAGCCATGCAAGTTTTTCCTTAAAATTCACAGCTATTTACTTATCAGAAATTAGATTGATTGATATTCTTATTAAATCTAAATAGAGTGATGAATGCATAAATACATACAGGTACATATAAATCCTTGAAGGAAATAACTGGTGGAATTCTGGAGGTTTTGTTATTCATGTTGGCACTATATTATTCTCACACATCTGGTGGTCGGAAAAAAAAATGGGAAAGGTGGACCAAGACAATCCCTATAGCAAGTATTTGGTTAGAATGTTTTTTTTTTGTGTTTGTTTGTTTCTTATTAGAACTCAGTACTACATTAGGAATGATGATAGTTGTGTTCCCTAATATTGTTTCAAGAAAGCTGGTTTTGTGGCACGTGGACCCAGCATTTTAAATGGCAACATCACTGAAAAGGAGATGTATCCTATGCCGGTGTTGCCATAATGAGATAGTAGAACGTGACACATATGTAAATATATATTTTGTGTGTGTGTGGTTAGGAATAACACAAGTGCAGAGGTTATGCTGTGATAAAATAATTATTGCTATAAAATAGATATACATTTACATTTGTCATGTTATTCTTAAAAAATGTAATACAATAATAAGTGGTTTGTGTAAATCTGAACAAGGACTTGTGAATAAGTAAAGATCCATGATAGAAGTTTGTCTCCTGCATCCACAACATGTACCTTTAGACTAGGCTTAACACAATTGTTCTAGTTTTTGATGTATGGAAGCAACTTTCCAGAAGTTTGATTTTATTGATGTAACACTATGAGCTGCCAATGTGAAACTGTTACTAAGGTAACATAACCCAGTGAGGGGGCCATTTTAATACACTTGGTAGCTCTAATGTTTTCCATTTATTTAAAACAAGTGGTAGTTTATTGTTTTTCCCTTGCATGTTACTAATCCCTTATGTGATTCGCCCAGTGCACAGACATTTGCATTGCTCAATTCTGTTTTCTTGCAGCTTTCTTCTGTGTGTGTGATTTAGTTTGAAATGAAAGAAGTGACCAAACAAGTGCCCTTGACATGGCCATCTCTTGTACAGATTGGTGATTAAAGTGATAAGGCAGGACCTCTACCAGTTTATCTTATCCTCCCACTCCCCTCATTTCCTTGGCCTTGCTGACAGACAAACTACATAAACAGCACTTGCAACACAGCAGGTTTGCTTGTCGAGACTGTAGCGTGTTCAGTCTTCACTGAGGATATTACAGTGCTTGGTTTGCTTGTATGTATTACTATTAATTCAGTATTTAAACTGTATTTCACTGATAATGGTGTGGAGCAAAAATATGTATAATACATGGATATTTAATAATGTTAAGTGATACTCTTTGAAACCCAACTGTATAAATATTGTCTGTAATGTCTCTGGTATTGAGCTCAACAGTTAAAACTTTCCATCCCTGTTTTTTTTATCATTTTTATGAATGCTGTAAAATACAAGGCTTTGATGTTAACATAGAATGATGTATAACTAAACTTTGTTGGTATCTAACTTTTCAAAACATGTTCTTTGGTTATATCTTTTGTTATTTTAATCTTTGATAACAGTTTTTAGAATACAGTATGTATCAATCTTTTGTAATTTCAACAGTTCTTGGCATTTCTCATAGTTTTCAAAGATTTTGTTTTAATGAGGTATAAGCAAAAGTGGTGGTGGATCGGTTTCTAGCCTACCTGTATAGCCTGTTACCACTGGTTTAGTCTAATATTGCTGAGGGGCTATGCTGGCCAATTAGTTCTGCTTTGCTCTCCTGCCATATGTATAGAAATCCTAACAAAATACTGGCATATACATGGGGAAACCATTATATTTAAATTAATTAATTAATTAATTAAATGGTATATATATATATATATATATATATATATATATATATATATATATATATATCAAAAAATGATAATTCCTCTAGAGGAAAATATACTTGAACTTTGACCCATTCGACTCCTCGAGACCATCACTTTCAATTCAAGCACAAAATGTCTTGTTTGCAATCACTCGACAACACCCACAGTACAGAAATGTTCATTAATGATCAACAAAATTAGAATACGTTAAAAAAAAATGATGTACATTCGTATCTCAGAGAAACTGGAGAAATGGATAACGACATAGAATGTCTGTACAGCACTGAAACACTATGTTTTAAAAAAAAACGACCTGTACTGCTGAACCTCGTCTTCTTTAATATTAGCTTCACAAGGGTATCCATGTATTATAAAAAAAAAATAATAGATGGGCCTCTTCAGTGAGTTACAGGAAAACAATTCCATCTCAGGTTTCTGTGACAGATTATAAATGACTCAACCTTCTGTCTCGTAATTTATGATGTCACAGAAACCCTGGATGAATGATATATATATATATATATATATATATATATATATATATATATATATATATATATATATATACAGTGGCTCTCAAAAGTATTCACCCCCCTTGGACTTTTCCACATTTTATTGTGTTACAACATGGAATCAAAATGGATTTAATTAGGAGTTTTTGCCACTGATCAACACAAAAAAAGTCCATAATGTCAAAGTGAAACTAATAAATTTTCTAATTGTTCTAAATTAATTACAAATATAAATCAGAAAATAACTGATTGCATAAGTATTCACCCCCTTTGCTATGACACACTTAAATAAGCTCTGGTGCAACCAATTGTCTTTAGAAGTCACATAATAGGTTGAATGGAGTCCACCTGTGCGCAATTAATGTGTTTCACATGATTTCAGGTTAAATACACCTGTCTCTGGGAGGTCCCACAGTTGGTTAGGTTAGTACATTTCCTAACAAAAAACTACATCATGAAGACAAAGAAACATTCAAAGCAAATCCATAATAAGGTTCTTCAAAAGCACCAATCAGGGGTAGGATATAATAACATTTCCAAGGCATTGAATATCCCCCGGAGCACAGTAAAGTCCATTATTAAGAAATGGAGAGAATATGGCATAACTGTGAATCTGTCTAGAACAGGCCGTCCTCAAAAACTGAGTATCCAGGCGAGAGGGGCACTAGTCATGGAGGCCACCAAGAGGCATATGGCAACTCTAAAGGAGTTACAGTCTTCCACGGCTGAGCTGGGAGACACTGTGCATACGGCAACAATAGCCCGGGTGCTTCACAAAACTGGCCTTTATGGGAGAGTGGCAAAAAGAAAGCCATTGTTGAAAAAAACACATCAAATCTCGGCTAGAGTTTGCCAGAAGGCATGTGGGAGACTCTGAGACCATGGAAGAAGATTTTATGGTCTGATGAGACCAGAATTGAGCTTTTTGGCCTTAACGCTAAGCGCTATGTTTGGCGCAAGCCTAACACCGCACATCACCCTGAGAACACCATCCCTACCGTGAAGCATGGTGGTGGCAGCATCATGCTATGGGGATGCTTCTCTGCGTCAGGGCCTGGAAAGCTCGTGAAGATAGAGGGCAAAATGGATGCAGCAAAGTACAGAGAAATCCTGGCGGAAAACCTGCTGAAGTCTGCAAGAGACCTGGGACTTGGGAAAAGATTCATCTTCCAGCAGGACAATGACAAAGAAAAAGGTTTTTTGTGTTGATCAGTGGCAAAAACTCCTAATTAAATCCATTTTGATTCCATGTTGTAACACAATAAAATGTGGAAAAGTCCAAGGGGGGTGAATACTTTTGAGAGCCACTGTATATATATATATATATATATATATATATATATATATATATATATATATATATATATATTTTGTGAAGAAAGAGCAGGGACGCCTTTAAGGAATGGTGTCTCTGAAGAAAAACTACACACCCCAGAAACCTCAGCGCAAATTAGTGAGGCAGGGTTAGACAGTTTAAAAGGGAGCAGGGGAGAACAATCGGGGGAAGTGTGATTGTGGGGAACACGGCCCGATTGTCCTGCCTGCGTAAACTTTGGAGTCTCCAATATCTTTGGACTCTGCTTGCAGTACCCACGAGTTTCCCACGGGGGCAGTGTCGGAACTGCTTTCTGACCCCTGTCTTACTTCCCTGCGGGTCCTCCAAGTTCCAAAAGGGTGCGCTGCGGTGCAACCAACTTACCTGTGGTGTACCACCACCTGTGACACCCCGTGGCTCCAGCAGAGGGCAACCCATACCTACCGTTCATCCTTGTGAATCACCACGCTGCAGTATACCTGGCGCCCAGGAGGGGGCGTGCTGGAATATTCCAATAACCTGTACGACTCGAACACCTGAAAAACGAAAGGAAATGAACTGTGAGTAAAAGCAAAACATTCCTGAATCCAGAAATATATGGACTGTTGGGGTCTGGGAGTTTTACTTACCAGTGGGACTCCGGGTGTTGTATCCTCTAGTCTGTACCATTTGTTTTGTAGATTATTAATTTAGTTAGGGAATTAAAGTGAGACAGGTTACACCCGACGACGGGCTAGGTGTTTCTTTTCTGTGTTTTTATTTTGTTTTACTATGTACTTCCTGTCATCCAATAAAGTCACGTGGCCAAAAGGCTGAACGACCCTTCCGTTTCTGGTCTCTTCTGTCGGGAAATCGCCACAAACAGGACTAAAAGCTCACTATATATATACTTTTTTTTATCAGTGACTAAGGTCCTATTCCTATTTCAATCCTAACGTATAATGAAAGTTACCGGTACAGTGACTAATTGCTGTTTAAAACTGGTTAGTAATTTGTATTCACTTAAAAGGCAAAAAACAGCACAGTATAGTGCTATAGTGACAGATTGCTGGATAAAAGTCAAGTCTATAAACAATATCGTCAGCTTTTTTCACACATCCTACGTTCACAGCCATTCAACTATGGATCAGATTTTCATGGTGAAGCTCACTAATAGTTTGGCAGTTACAAGATTTCCACATTCAAATCAAACCCAGATTTTTGGAACAGCTTCAGTGTTCCCCATAAAAAAGTCTGCCCCAAGTGCCTTTGCAAGATATAAAGTTTCATTGGAACTGGATATCCTGTTCAATTGCATCTATAAACTTGATACAGCAAAGACAGACAGATAGTTAATCTAGTGTAAAACTAATAGTGTTAATCAATTAGATTTTATAGAAAGCTTCTAAATTGGGAGGGAATGCTAAAAGTGATACCAGTGCAAGAAACAGTACATAGTGATCTATATTAGGCCCTGCACTGAATATAGTACTTGTGAAAATATTGACCAGGATCTCTGCAAAGATGGTGGACAGATTAACCAAACAAAACACTGAAGCCCAAACTCTACCAGCTCCTCTGCACTGGGGCTTAGCAATGTGAGAAGTCAAAAAACAACTTAATATGTTCCTGTAATATAACACTCCAGTATCAAAAAGATATAGGTGGTAAGCAAATACAATAATTGTAAAATAATAGTTTTGATGTGTGCTGTTTAAATATGTTGCAGATTATTTCTAAGGGTGTTAAATAAACCCCAGCTGGAGCTGTGTAATACTGAGTAATGGGAAGCAGATACTTTGCGAAATAATGCTGACAAAGTATATTTTAATTTCTCAGGTGATGGCCTATAATTATATGGCCAGAAATTGTTATAATTATCATTATTATTTTGAATGCTGGTCTTTAACAAGATGAATTGTGATAATGCAGTTAACAAGGCAGAAATATCCTGCCCCATGTAAAAGTTTAGCAGAGTAATTAGCAGTTTACCTTTTATACTATGCATTTTTAAATGGTTCATATTTTTGCGTTCTTTACCATTCCTGCCTATGCTCTTTCGCTGTAAACTATATTGCTGTTGCTCCCATCAGATGTTCAGTGCTGCTGTTTTGTTGGAGCATTGTATGCATATACTCATTGTTTAGTGTAGATGGTGCACAACCTTGTTTTACACGTAGAAAGATATTGAAGTCTAGGCTCTTTCAAGACACAGTTGTGGATGTATTCCCTTGTTCAACACCTATACACAGTATGAGCTTGCAAAACGGCTCCTTTTTTCTATTCCGTGAAAACGACGCTGATTTAATACTGGCTATTAGCCCACAGCAAAATTAGCATAACTGTATTGTATACGGTATCCTGCTTAGCAAAAATGGGCAATTGGTTATTAACTTATTTGTACTTGTCCACAGCTGCAGCCAGCTTAATATTACAAACCACACATGGATAGGACTGTATATTTTATGTTTCTCTGTCACAGCTGTCATTTGGCATGATGCCCACTCATCGAAACATCCTCAGGGTTTAGAAAAGAATGTCTTACTCCCCTGAGCCAGTTCAAACACCATGACGTTTTGAGAAAAGTGGGTCAATGCCTGTAATGTTTTTTTTTTTTTTTTTTTTTTTTTTGTAATTCTTTTTTTATGGCACGCATCCATGGTCCTAATGACAACAAGCTGCAAACTTGTTGCTGCTGCTTACAAAAGGAAAACATCTTTTCTGTTTATAGAATATACACAATGTTGTTTCATTTGGTGCTGTGTAAATTATATTATTATTATTGTTATTATTATTATTATTATTATTTATAATAATAAACACCGAAATGTACGTAATTAGGGTGTAATTCCTTCATGGGTTTTTGGTGACTTTAAAATCACGACAGTGATGTACAATAGGGTGTCATTTATTTGTTAGAGCTTTGTTGTAATTTTGGGGCGAGGTTCTGCCCACTGTGCTAACATTATCGGCTAACCAATTCTATATAAGCCTACCTTTCACTAAAAGTTCTGAAAGTCCTTCTCCCCCAGCCTTCATACCTCTCCTTAGCAAATGTATCTCTGAGGGTCAGTGGTCCTCCATCACTTAGTCTTGGCTGATCTCGGACCGACGTCAGAGGTCGCACCTCAATTGAGGGCAGCGCCTGCTTGTCCAGAAGGCTAGATCCTGAGCAAAATAGTTTCAGTAGTTCGGGACAAACACCAATCACAAAATGTTTTAGTACAAATATTTATTGTAGAGAATGCGGAGTATGCGATTTAACAGAAAAGTATGCTGTATATACACATTCATTTGGCATCAAACCTAACTTGGTTTGAGGGTTCGCTGCCTGGCCAACTGGACGAGGCTGAGACCCCAAAAAAAGAACAAGCGGTCTCAATGCCACAATTAGAATTGAATATAGCCCACTTGAAGGTTTAGCCAACCTTTAACAAATGATCATCAGCACGCAGGAGAGGAAAACAAAACCCATTTTTGGGAAATAAACCTCTGGGAATCCATGGCTGATTCGATTGCCCTTCCTCCAGGCAGGCTACTAACACTTAAGAGCACATTTCTGTAAAAGCATTTTTAGGCTCCATAATATTTGTTATAATGTAAACTTGGTAAGCACTGGAGGATCAACAACCTAACCGTTTGATAAAAGAGTCTGGAACTCAGTGGGAAAAAGCTGCTACGATTCTGAAGGAAGGACCGGAAAACTGCTCAGCTGCGAATCCGGACCTGGAAATAAATCAGGTGAAAAGGTGAAAGAAGAACAAATGTTGGGTGACGATTGTTCAGTTTTCGTTAATAAACAGCGGGCCTGAGGGTGATGCGCCCTGAGAAAGATGGAGATGGACAAGAGAGAAAGGGGTCATATGGGCCAACATGGGAGTTTAATTTATAAACAAAATTGAAAAGCTTTCTCTAATCTTCCTGGTCCGTTTTACTTCTTTTGAGCAGGAAGGAAAGGGTATCAGATGAGGGATTGCTAGGTCAGAGATTAAGGGGTGAATCTGGGGTTGAATTTGAGAGCGATGTAGACTCCCAGCACCTATGGGGAACGCAAGAAGGCTAAGAGAAAGAGCTGTAAGGTTTTATCTAAAACAGGTAGGAGTAGCTGGAGCAGATGAGAGGCACCAAGAGAATACGTTGATGGCAATAGGTAGGCAAGCAGGAGGAGAAAAGAGATTCTGATAGTTGAAGCCCTTTCAGGATTAGTGAAATTTGTGAGTTGCAGAGTGTAGAGCTGGGACACTGAAATTGAGTTGAGTTTGTAGAAAAACTTGATGCGGAAATTCAAATCTTATAGCTCTGTTCTTAAGGGACATAAAATAGGATGACGCCACGGGCACTGAAAATGATGGAAAGGAATGTTGAATGCAAAGTGAAATTTTAAAAGCAATTCCAGGATGACCAGTACATTTGCAGTGAGCGGGGAGTGATGCTGAGAAGAGTTGTTTCTTGAGCCTGCAGAAATCAGGGAATGCAGCAGGTGGCTCACATGAATGTCAGGTCTGAAAAATGAGGAATCTGAGTTTGCAGGAGGTCGTCTTCGGAAGCCAATGCTCTGAATCTTTGCGTTTGGAAACAAGAAAGAGAATCGATTATATTCAGGTGGCGAGAATGTGTTGAGCTCTGAAAATGAACTGATGAGTAACAGATAAACAGGTAATCCTTCTGAATATTCTCATTATATGGTGGGGGAGAATGAACGATCTTGTTAAAGATTTAGACTGTAGGTGAATTATGTGAGTGGAGAAGAATGGATTTTGAGCCCAGGAAGACCCCCAAAAGGAGTGCGGCTACAGCAAATGGACACATTTTTGCGCAATGACGAGGAGTGATCGGTTATAGGAATAATGCTGAATTCGTTGGGCCATGGAGCAGAAAACCAATTTTCCCTTGTAGTATCCTCCAAAGCCAAGCGAGGGAGCTGCATCTTTGAACGGTTGAATGTCTTTGTGCAGCAGGAGACAGCTGTCGTAAAAGAAAGTACTGCCATTCCTTTCTTTTAGTAGGAGCTCCCACAGGCGGAGTTCCTTGCGAAAAAAAAAAGGAACCAAACCATGAGTATGACATCATTGAGGGAATCGACAGAAAGGATCAAATAGAGAGAAGGTAGGAGATAAAAGCTCTGCCTCGAGGATTTATCCTCATTGCGTACAAATTGCAAAGCATATGACATGGTTTATTTAAATTTCCAGAAAGCTTTTGACAAAGTCCCACATAAAAGATTAATTTCTCAAACTGAACGCAGTAGGGATTCGAGGAAATGCATGCACGTGGATTAGGGAGTAGTTAACATGTAGAAAATAGAAGGCCTCCAGAGTATGCAGTATTGCAGCCCTGACTGATATTCAAAGAAATGGGAACGGTTTTGAAAGTGTTTGAATAAACTGCCGATAAGATGAAAGAAGAAAAGCATCTCACAGCGAAGAGACCACTATGGGGTCGTGCTGGACACCCATGGCGGCCAGGGAGGTCACTGCAGGGGCCTGCTGAATGCCTGCATTGAGGGGAGGGTAACCTAAAAGGTTACATTTGGAAGACCGTGGAGGTAAGGAATAGAAGGGGGCTGTGGGGCCCTGTTGAAGCTCGCAGCTGGTAGAAAACCGTTTGACAGAGAAGGGAGCACTATGGGGGCCTGCTGGACGCCCACAGTGGCCAGCGAGGTCACTGCAGGGGCCTGCTGGACGCCTGCAGTGAGGAGAGGTAACCTGAAAGGTTATAGTTGGAGGTGAAGGGAGCACTATGGGGGCCTGCTGGACGCCCATAGTGGCCGGAAAGGTCACTGCAGGGGCCTTCTGGACGCCTGCAGTGAGGGGAGGTAACCAGAAAGGTTATAGTTGGAGGTGAAGGGAGCACTATGGGGGCCTGCTGGACGCCCATAGTGGCCAGCGAGGTCACTGCAGGGGCCTGCAATGATGGGGGTGGGGGCGGGGAGCAGCCGCTCCCAACTGTAATTACTGATTAGAGGAGACATCAAAATGGAGCAAGGTAACCAGTGGTGTACTACAGGGATCAGTATTAGGTCCTCTGCTATTCTGATTTAGATTATGGCATAGCAAGCAGACTTGTTAAATTTGCACACAACACAAAAATAGGTGGAGTGGCAAAAACTGTTGCAGCAGCGAAGGTCATTCAAAATGATCTAGACAGCATTCAGAACTGGGCAAGCACATGGCAAATGACATTTAATAGAGAAGTGTAAAGTACTGCACACAGGCAAGAAAAATGTGCATTATAAATATCATATGGAAGATACTGAAATTGAAGGAATCTTTGAAAAGACCTAGGAGTTTATGTTGACTCAGATATGTCTTCATCTAGACAATGTGGGGAAGCTAAAAAGGCCAACAAGATGCTCGGATATATTGTGAAAAGTTTTGAATTTAAAATCAAGGGAAGTAATGTTAAAATGTACAATGCATTAGTAAGACCTCACCTAGAATATTGTGTTCAGTTCTGGACACTTCATTAAAAAAAGGATATTGCTGCTCCAGAAAAAGTGCAAAGAACAGCGACCAGAATTGTCCCGGATTTAAAAAAGACATGTCGTATGCAGACAGGCCAAAAGAAAAGAAGCTATTCAGACTTGAACAAAGACTACACGGTGATCTGATTCAAGCATTCAAAATCCTAAAAGGTATTGACAAAGTCAACCCAGGAGACTTTTTGAACCAGGACCAGGGGTCACAAATGGAAATTAGACAAAGGGGCATTCAGAACAGAAAATAGGAGGCACTTTTTTTACACAGAGAATTGTGAGGGCCTGGAACCAACTTAGTAATGTTGAAGCCGACACCCTGGGATCCTTCAAGAAGCTTCTTGATGATACTCCGAGATCAATAAGCTACTAACAACCAAACGAGCAAGATGGGCTGAATGGCATCCTCTTGTTTGCAAATCCTCCCATGCTCCCATGTAGTTTAAATGGCCTAGGAGGGACAGAAGATTGCGTTTAGTAGGAGGGGGACCGGACAGAAAAGTGGAAATATAAAAAATACAATCCCCTGAGGACAAGCTCAATGGGCATGATTTTCAATGTGTTTGATATATTGGCTTTAGCCAGTCATGCGTTTTTCCCAGCAATTTTGATTAAGAATATGGCGTGGTCGATTTGCATATTGCAGGGAGCAATCTTCGTGAGGGACTGTTGATGCTGGGTGTGATGGAGTTACGGTGAGCGGAAATGAAGGAAGTTACAGGCGGAATAGCACAGGTTCCTTCAATGAAGTTATTACAAATCTGGCAAAACAATCTCTGGATACAAATGGTCAAAACTGCCGATGAGCAGAAAGAAAAGCATTTCACAGAGAAAGAATCACTATGGGGGCCTGCTGGACGCCCATAGTGGCCAAAGAGGTCATTGCAGGGGCCTGCTGGACGCCTGCAGTGAGGGAAGGGAACCAGAAAGGTTATAGTTGGAGGTGAAGGGAGCACTATGGGGGCCTGCTGGACGCCCATAGTGGCCAAAGATCACTGCAGGGGCCTGCTGGACGCCTGCAGTGATGAGGGGGTGTAACCAGAAAGGTTACTGGTGCATATTATACAACAGTGGCGGGTGTCGAAACCCCAGGATAGATCGCGGGAGCAGCCGCTCCTAACTGTAAAAACAATCTCTGGATACAAATGCTCAAAACTGCTGAAGCGCAGAAAGAAAAGCATTTCACAGAGAAAGGATCACTATGAGGGCCTGCTGGACGCCCATAGTGGCCAAAGAGGTCACTGCAGGGGCCTGCTGGACACCTGCAGTGAGGGGAGGTAACCTGAAAGGTTATAGTTGGAGCCAGAATGCTCAGGAACTGCTAAATAAGCCTTTGATTGACAGGTGCGATGGTCCTGCTTTCGGATTTTTCCGGTAGTAGACGCGCTTCGTGGAGATGCAGTCGGTGCGGGCGAGGTGTTTCAAGTCCGCTTATAATACGCGGAAATTGGGCTAGCTTCTTGGAATTTGTAAAAACACCCATACTGACATGGGTTGGGCTTGTTTTGTCGTGAGACTTGGCAACACTGGGTAAAGCAACGATCAGTGCTGACGTCATAGCGCCTGCGACGGGAAGGATTTAATAAAGTAAACAAATTCTCCTTACGTGCTGTAGATTTGAATGGGATGTTGTTGCTACGAAGATAAAGCTGGAGCCGGGAGATCGTCCAGTCTCTGATTTCAGGAGTTGCGGAGGAACGAGTGGCCAGGCGGGAGCTACAGCAGACAGGAGAAGCAGACATCTGGGCAGAGAAGTTTGGAGTGGTAATACCGCCGACCGAAGTTGTCGTGGAGTTGGCCCGGGAAGGGCTGGTTGAACTGGTTGCGTGGATCTCGGCTCAGGGGAAACAGCAAACAGATCATCATACGTCGAAACGGAATAATCCAAAATGCAGACCATGATGCGTGCATGTGCGATGAAATCAAAACGCAACTGAGAGATAAGTGAAGAGGGTATTTATAGTGCTAACAATTTAAATTAGCTAATGTGTAAATTGAATGATTCAATTTGGTGATGCGGAGATTGGTGTCTGACCCTCCTCCCGAACTTTAATTATAAATTTCATTTAATCATTCCAAACTACATTTAATACTTAATCTATTACTTGATGTACGGGTAAGTAAGCTGGGCTGAGTTGAGTGGGGGATGGATGGGGGTGATGCTGGGACGCCAGAATCAACGTCAAGCCCTCTTGAGGTGTCGTGGGCTAGTCGACGAAACACAGAGGATGGAAGGTGCCCACTTGAAGACCCCAGAGATGTACCCTACTTAGCTTAATCCAGATGCTTGTCATGCTGATGTGCTGGGGAGACCGCACTGTGGTTGATCCCCGGAGCCAGCATCGCAGCCGTTGTGTGTGCTGATGCGCTAGGGAGGCAAATAAGCTGATCCCTGGAGCCAGCATTACACTTCAGCCATCAACACCAGACAGAAGGATATCTACATCATATGGAAGGAAAAGCAAAAATGGATGGAGACACAGATGGATCACATTAGTTTACTGTAAAGCTACGTCTTAGTTGGTGCTTATCTTGGCGAGAGCCGAGTTCAAATCAGCATGAAGTTTTAACATTTACTCTTGTGTAATGGAAATCATTAATCTTAATGCTGTGCCTCAGTCTTTGAATTACAGTATACTTTGTTGTACATGATGAATTTCTTCTAGCTTCTCCAACTTTACTACATTTAAAACCTTAATTTAAGTATTTATTGATAACATACTTGCCAACATTTGGAAACTGTTCAGCGGGACGCTTGTCCCGGGGCGGGGGGTGTTATATGCATCATACACATGGGAGGGGTCATACGCAAAAAAAACACTATCAGACACAATGAAGCGTTCTTACCTTTGTGTACCGGTAAGTTAGTGATCAGCAGATGTGTCAGCCACAAGAAGAGCACAGCGTGTGGTTTTCACTAACTCTACTATGCAGAATAAATGAATTTTTTTCTATGGGTAAATATCGGGACTTTCTTCCTATGCATCGGGACGCAGGACATTTGCTAGGAAATCAGGACTGTCCCCACCATATAGGGACTGTTTGGCATGTATGTCATAATTAATTTGAACAGAACATTTCCCATGTTGTACCACGTGTGGAGCATTGTACCACGTGTGGAGTCTAGAAGCCAATTTCAAAATGAGCATTAGTTTTTGAGTTGGTTGCACCCCTATTGCAGAAAAGGTTTGTCAGTTGTATCTGAAACTATGATGGGTGCTGATCATTTTTAGCTTGGGTGTCACTCTGTATTCAGTCACCGAAAGTTCTTTTTCAGTAGGGCAACTTGTAATTTTTTGTAAATCAGCTGCTGCAGCTGTTTCTTCAACAGCTCCTAATCCATTATTATTATTATTTATTTCTTAGCAGATGCCCTTATCCAGGGCGACTTACAATTGTTACAAGATATCACATTATTTTTACATACAATTACCCATTTATACAGTTGGGTTTTTGCTGGAGCAATCTAGATAAAGTACCTTGCTCAAGGGTACAGCAGCAGTGTCCCCCAACTGGGATTGAACCCACAACCCCCCGGTCAAGAGTCCAGAGCCCTAACCACTACTCCACACTGCTGCCCTAAACAATCCATAAACAATTTGTGATGCCATCTTTTGTATTTCTACTGTTTTTGACACTACTATTGGAAAATGTACCATACCTTTTACTTTGACCTGTGACCTAATATGGCTTCTGTGTTGGGGTCATGCGACTTTTTTGTTTCCAGAAAATAAAGATAATAATATTCTGTACTTATCTTTATTTAATTTTTCCCAAGCTCAAATTCAATCGTGGGTGTTGCACATGACAAATGGTGTGTTTGCTTATACATTTGTAAAACAACAAGAGAGACAGACAGTCATATGTACTTTTATTTATTTTGTCCCACTTAAATTAAACAATATATAAATTCATGCAATTTTAATTTAGGTTTGTTTAACATCATCGGCAACAAATCAAAAAAAGAAATGGATGCACATGTCCTCATTTTTATTGTGTGAATTAGCATTTAAAATGCGTGAAATAAAGGTTCCGGCTTCTTTATTATGAACACATTACAGGTTTGTTTTCTACTATTGCTTAAAAAAGCGTTTTTATCAGAAGGCTATAATTTCTTATCCTGACACTTTCCCCAAGTAATTTTTATTACTTTATTAATTTAGTTTGGCAGAAGAGTGAGTGAGATATAGTTTCCTATTTGAAACATTAATGGGAAATCAGATTCCAATAACATTTCAGCTAAGGTTGTAACAATTTTTTCTTGGATGTTAAATTAGTTCCTTTGATAGCCACATAAAAAATATGAACACATTACAAACGAACAGGGAGAGAGTTGATATATTGATATTTCATGAGGTGAGAGGCCAGTGCTTTCCACACGTATTTGATATGTATCTATACGTTTCAGTGTCAGTCCAGGATGAGTTAGCTTGGAATTATCTGCAAAGATTAAATACATTACAAATGCATATGATTTCTATTCAGCTTTGGAGTTAAAACATTGTGTTTTTGAGAAACAATCAGTGCAATGACTCTACAGTGATGCCAAACATTGACGATAAAGAGCAACATACAGTATATATAAACAAACTTAAACAACTAGGCAGCTGCACTGTGCCCAGCAGCACATCTCGTGTGTATCACCACTTCTCACTGGCATGCAGACATTAATGTGCACCCACCCGGCCAGTTGATTAATTAACCAATTGAATAATGTATTGGATACCAACCAGGGTCCCAGTGTTCTCTATTCCAGACACATTTTCATATGGATGGAATGGAGGGAACCAGAGAGAATTGTAACCCTTATAGCAATAATTGTGATCTTATTGCCATATTCACGCAACCTTTTTTTCTGCCAAGATAAATAAAACACCCCCTCTCCTCCTGTGCCACAACTTTTTGATTAAAATCTTTGTGAAGCACTTGACATGATAAATAATAAAATATAGATTTTAGACAGGATATCAGAAACCTGTAGCAGTTGGAGAGCTTCTGACTGCATGTTATCATCAGTTTCAGAAGGGCTGTCAAATCCTGCTCACTTACAAATATGTATATAACAGATTATATGCAAGAAAAACATTTTATAGCAAAATCTAAATTTGTTGGAGACTGGTTAGCCACAGTGTAACCTTTTTGTCTGAGTGCACAGAGCATTCTATAGATTATGTTTATTTAATTGATTTATTTATTTATTTAAATCAACAATAGACCATGGAAAATTACTGAAGCAGAACATGTGTGGTTAGAAATTCACAAAGATTGTTAAACCTTTACTACAGTTATTATTATTATTATAATTCTTATGCAGTTCGAATTACAAGTCGGGTCTCAGTCCCAGGATGTAACTCCACCCCCCTTTTATCCCTGAAGAGGGTGATCCCTGCCAGCCTAAGGTTAACACTAGAAGGACCGGATATATATTCATACCTAGAAGCCCCGCAGCAGTCTTTCTGACGGCTGTATTCAAAACACTGTAAATAGTATAATGAAAGGAGAAACAGTCGGATGTAATTATTTTTTTTTTTATTGAGTACATTACATAAACATCTGAACAACTGAAGCCTATTATATACATATGAACATTTATTTTACAAATGAAAACAAGAAAATGTAAATAAATAAACATCTGAACAGACATCGGTTTACAACACACATATTCATAAAACTGAAACGATAGCAATACATTTTTATCTTTTCAACAGCAATCGGTTTATTATCAGATGCGCAAAAGCAACTGAACAACGTAGATAAATAAACTTAGAAGAAAACATTTTACAGAAGCACACAGCACAAGAAGTTATAAAAAAAGTCTAATTTATTTTTCTTTTTTTTCGACAAAATGGTATTCCTTTACCTTGAGTCTAAGGCTGTTCACAATCAATACAGATAATGCGCTTCTCCACACCGCCTTTCTGCACAGGGCACAGCTGCCCGAAGTTTTATTTTTATTGCACTTGCCAACCTGGCATTGGCGTCTCTTGCGGCTCTCAGCGGGGTTGCCAGCTTCAGCTGTGGGTACACGCTTTGCAGTCTCCCTCTGTTCCAAATGCTTCTTGTGAAGTTGCTGTGCTAACTGTAAAATATATTCTCTCCTTGGTAAATTCTTCTCCGTGCATTCTTTGACAGCAGCAGTGTGGAGTAGTGGTTAGGGCTCTGGACTCTTGACCGGAGGGTCGTGGGTTCAATCCCAGGTGGAGGACACTGCTGCTGTACCCTTGAGCAAGGTACTTTACCTAGATTGCTCCAGTAAAAAACCCAACTGTATAACTGGGGAATTGTATGTAAAAATAATGTGATATCTTGTAACAATTGTAAGTCGCCCTGGATAAGGGCGTTGGCTAAGAAATAAATAATAATAATTTGAGTACCCAGGAGTTGATGGCTGCTAGGTCCAATACATTGTAAAACACCTGAACAGACCACTGTCGGGAGCCAGATTTCACGGCATACTTCCGTGCCATCTGATCCAAAACATCAACTCCATATTTTCTTGAGTTGTAAAACTCCACGGTATTTATTTTCACTAGTCCTGATGCTAATTGACTGACCAAAACAGCAGAGCTGGCAAGCAGGTGCCAGCCTTTGAAAAGGCTGATTGAAAAACAATAGACTTGTCAGTCATTCACTCAGGCAGAGAGTAGAGACTAATCTAATTACAGCTAAACACACTGCGGGCTGGTAAATAAAAATAATAAAGTAGAATACCGTTCTGTATAATCAAAATACAATTGTTTTCTGTGTGGCCGTCAATGTGACTGCTCCCGGGGCTTTTAGGTATAATGTAATATATCTCCTTTATTTCTGCACTCCCGCGTTTCATGCTTTGTGAGAATATTTAATACATACGGACAGAAAGGTACACGAACGCACAGCCCCATATGTGTTACACGACTGCAGAAAATGACATTTTAAAACCAAAAACTGCCAAAATGCCTGCCGCGGGGCTAGTGTTAAGGGACCAATGGCAGAGGGACTGGGAATGTCTGGAGCTGTGCCTGCTGAGCTAAAGTAAAAGGAATGTAAGCCACTTTCAGCTGTAAATACCTTTGCTGTGCTGTCTGTGAATCAGGGGTTCTCAAAGTGGGGTTTGCTTCTCCATGGGTGGTCATAGAAAGGTTTATAAGGGTCGCTTTAAAGTACAAATCACAAGAATGTCTGTGCAATGAAGTTACCCAGTCAAATCATTTGTGCTGAATCACGGGAGTCAATGATTTCTGCTCGAGTGACATTGATTTCTATTGAGAGACAGACTCTTACGGAATGGCTACAGTTCATTGCAGCTGGTCTTTTGTAGAGATTAGAAAAGTGCAAAGGAAAAAGCACATTTTCTTTGAGGGATAAAACAATTGTAATGATATGAAACTAATAAGAAACATCTCAGTTACAAGGAAAAGAAAACTCAAGTTGAAAGAAACCTGCTGAATAATGTTACGTTAACATATTGAATTACATACTGCTTTGTTTCCCATATTCTTAACGAAAAACTGACAAAAATGGAAAATGTGACATTTCGAAAATCTAACATGAAATACTGAACTACCCTTATGGCTTCCAATAGACTTTTGCGATATCATATTGTAGTTTCTTTGATTGCATGATGTTAAATAATTTTTTAAAATTTTTTTTAAAATTATGTCTCAATCCTAAAATTCTACGTGATGCCAAACTTTTGGCCATAGCAGTAAAACCACTTTATTATGGATTACGACTTTTGTTGTTCTGTGTTATTACAGAATACCGATGTTATCCTCGGCCAGCTGGCTCCGTGCAGAGGGAGTTTCAGCCACCCAGCCCTTTATTTCCTTTTACTGAATATCAGTCCTTTAACTTTATACACTAAAGGGCCCAATGAATGTTTTATATATCTTGAATCACTACAGTATGTTACTGGGAGAGGACTCTTTTTAAAGGAGCAATATCACACACATTATTGAAACAAGCACAGACACCAAGATGTCAGGAGAAATCCAATTAGACAAAAGCAGGTTTAAAATGAAGAAGTGGTTATTTCTCAAAATGGTACTGGTCGTGAAATCATTTCAGCATTTAGTTTTCCACTGCAACTGTGACACACCAGAAGGCATATACATTTACTAAATGAAATTGCAATATGTCACTGAAAATCTATTTTAAATCTATATAAATGCAAGAGTTCATTCAGTTCCCAGGTTTTAAGTCAGGCAGGTAAAACCAGGAAACACAGAACAAGAGAATGAAGTCAAGCGCATTTAAATTGTTTTCAGACATAAAATAAACAAATAGACATTTAAAGGGGAGCTGCAGCTTCCCCTGATACAGGCAGAGACTCAGACAAGCGCTCTAGCTGCAGTGCTTTGGCCTTACCTTAACATACAGCTCTTTAAACAGTCTGCTTTGGTACTGAACCTGTTTATTTTTATTTATTTATTTATTTCTTTCTTAGCAGACGCCCTTATCCAGTCGTAAACAAAAATCCATTTCAAGAATCACAGTACAAGTAATAATACAATTAAGAGCAAGATAAAAAATACAATGACTTTGGTTCTAGCAAGTACAAGTATATGACAAAATACAATCACAGTTTACATCACAGTTCCTACAGTCTACCACTCTGGACCAGCCAATCAAGGCTCTATGTTCCCATATTCCAGCCACATTCTCCCTTTATTTCATGCTGGGACAACTGAAAAACAAAAACATAAATATTTACATTGTAATGCACACCTTGTCACAGTACTAATTTAGGCCTACGTCTTTATTTTAGACTGCAATTTATAATTCAAAATCTGAAACGCTGGGCCATTGGATTTCGAAACATTTAAAATCTTACATGCAGGATAAATTTGAAAATTGTATTACATAGGTATCTATACAAAATATTACCTATTGCTCTGACTTGTAGCCTGTGGCATTGAGCGGCTTTCACTGTAAACAGCTTAAACTGATAAGACATTCTTTTGAGGGCAGCTTGAATTGTTTTAGGAGGTTTAAACGTAGAGGCTTTTATTAGAGGGCAAGTTCAGTTGGAGAAAATAGGGTGATGTGCCTATATATATATATATATGTGTGTGTGTGTGTGCTGCAGCAGAGAAAAGGTTGGGAACCACTGTTTTAAAGAATATATTCCACAGCAGTGGTTGAAAAATAGCAACATAATAACCTGTCCTACTGAAGAATTAACTGATTTTGATATATAAATTGGGGAAAAAAACATGTCCACTGAAAATTTAAATTAAATAAATCACTTATTTTTAAAATAAACTGCTGTTTTACTATCCAGGAAGTTAAAGGCTTAGTGTTTTTATTTAACATGTTTTATACTCCTGAAATTATAAAGTGCAACTTTTCAAAGTCAATCATGAACCCAGCATCGAATTGTGAGTGCAATAATCTGGAATACTAAGCATTTCGACAGTTTCTGATGATTTATATAGTCCATGGAATGCCACAGTTGAACCATCCATTTCTCCACATGCAAAGAATATATAGTATGGTACGTGAAATATGTAGAGCTTTGTATGGAGAATGTACAGTGTAAATGTACAGTGCAGTTTACCATTTTTTAAAGATTGTAGTACCATTTATTGTAGGACATGCTGTATGTATTTACAGTAAAAATACCATGCACAGTACTATTAAACGAGTAACAAAAACAAATTGCTTGCCATGTTTTTATTTTAGGTCTAGCTGTTTTTTTCCAATTTTGTTTTATATAACCCTTTTAAGGTGTATAAACCCATTTTGGAAATCCTCTTTACAACAAGCTGCTTTGTACAGTATGTATTTGTACAGTAAGTGATTAAGATTTGACTGCTTTGTTTCTGAAAATGTGTAATGTCAATGTCTACAAGGCTACCTCATCCCATTAGGCATCATGGTTTATTAGAACAAGGAATTTAAAGGGAGAGGGACTCTGAGCACCTCCACTAGTAAGGGTTAAATAAAACCAAACCAAGGCTCTTCAGAAAGCATAGAGACCTTCTAACCTCACCCTGGGAAGAAGGATCTGTTAGAACAGATAGGGGAGTAAAACAGGGACTGAAAAAATGCACAATCTAATCTCTTGTCAAACAAGTTCAAAATCATTGTTACTTTAACCACCAATTGTAATTAATTCCAGTTTGGTGTACTTATGTGTAAAGCAAATAGCCTTACTCCTCCAACGCCCACTATCAGAGCAGAGGGCCATGGGAGCAGAGTGCCCTAGGGACTAAAGACTCCACCAGACACCTGGAAGTCTGTTACACTGATGGTCTCTGACGCCTATTTAAAGCCTTAAGAAATGGAACAGTGCCCACCTACACGGAACTCCCTATTCCCAATACACTTTCCGATCTGGCAACATCTGCGATAGTTTAAGTAAAAGGCTAACAAGCTGCCAGCATTGAAATGTAACTCTAATTCTTGATGTATGGTAGTGTTCTCTTTTTTGACTTTAGCAAATGTCAAAATATTTTGGCAGTGCATTTTATTAGTTTTCTTAAAAAACAAATTTGGGAAAATCTCCCATAATGCAAAAAGATAAACTGTTTGGAACGAGCATTAATTAATGATAATAAACTTAGACCAGACAAAATAGATTGTACAGACTACTAAACAGCAAAGGTTTCAAAAGTCAAACTAGTAAAAAATCTGATAAGAACGACTGCCACATTTACTGTACATTGTTTGCAAACCTCATGCAGTAAACTGAATGTCAATAAACGGGAATTCTCAAAAAAGTATATTAAAGACACCTTATTATACCTTATAACTGGGAATTAAATGAGCTGTGTCCTTTAAAAACTTCAACAAATTTTACTTAATATTACCATCAAAAACTATTTGGTGGAAAATTAAAAAAAGATAAAATCCACAAACGTTTCAGTTTTCAGAAAACTATATTCGGTTGGTAGTAGTAAGCAAGGATAGGTTATCTAAACAGAATTATAATGTGGGTTATCAAGGTAACCCCTCAAGTATTACTTCACATTTCCAGATAACTATGAGTGTATGAAAATGTTTGTGTTTGAGATTAGAGTTTATTTAATAAAACTGCCACAGAAGTTGCTTTGCCCAGTTTTCATTTAGTGTTTGTGGAATGGTCTAGTAAGGCTTAAATATATTCTGGAAAAAACAAACAAACAAAAATGTATCTGCAGTACAACCTTCAAACAGAGTTTAGGAATAAAGGTGAAATTTACCAGGTTTTTCAGCTTGCATGCTGAAGAAGCACTCATCATTGTCCCAGTATGGTAAAAGCCAGTCAGAGAACCTCCTGGAACCAATTAATAAATTTAATACATCTGTACTGATAAACAGAAAGCTTTACTGAAGCAATCCATATGTGGTCTTGACTGATCTGGACAGATTTGTTTTGAGATTAAGGATACTGTAAATCCTATACACAATTCTTAAGGAAGTGGATGTCTCTTACGATTACTAGATTCTACATCTGTCCTTTAATATATTAAAGCTGAATTTTCCTGTCGCAAATCTCATTCAGTCACAATGGTCATGTCAGCAGATCTGATACTTTTATATGGGGCTATACATGTCTCTTATAATAAGATTGCATACTTTTGTTTTTGCTCTTATCCATTCCTTCCTTTTCTTAGCAGATTTCTTAGCAGATTAATTTCTTAGCAGATGCCCTTATCCTGTCTCTTCTTGTTGTTCCCAACATACATCTTTCCAGACTCTGTTGAGTCGTTTGTAATTTTTGAGTCATTTTTGCATTAAGGGTCCAGGTTTCGCATCCGTAAGTTAGCACTGGCAGCACACATTGGTCGAAGACTTTCCTCTTAAGACATAAGGGTAGTTTCCCTTTCAGATCCATGCTTAATCTTCCAAAGGCACTCCAGCCTATTTTTGCTCTTCTGTTGATTTCGCACATTTGGTTCTCTATTGCCGAAACTAACTGTCCTAAGTATACGTAGTTATTGACTTCTTCAAGCTTGATCCCATTGACTCCAATTGCCTGTGGAGTGGTATATTTAATGAACATGACTTGAGTCTTCTTCAGGTTCATTTTCAAACCCGCTTTGATGCTAGCTTCATGTAGTTATTGTATTCTTGTTTGTAATTCTTCTGGGCACGTTGTAAATATGAGGATGTCGTCAGCAAACCGTAGGTGATTCAAGTAGGCTCCATTGATCTTCATCCCCTTATTTTCCCAATCCAGTGTTCTGAAAATGTATTTTAGGGTGGCCGTGAAGAGCTTTGGGGAAATTGTATCTCCTTGACAAACTCCTTTATTTATCTTGATTTTGTTGCTGTTTTTATGGAGTCTTACTGTGAATGTTGCATTCTTATATATGGTGCTGATCAAGTCTCTATATGTTTTCTCAATTTCTTGTTTTTTTCAGTGAGCTTAATACAGATCTTGTGTAAAGAGAGTCAATGGCTTTTTCATAGTCGATGAATCGGTAGTTCGTACTCATTGGTGGTTTGACAATGAGTTGACATACAACTTGAAGATTATTATTATTATTATTTATTTCTTAGCAGACGCCCTTATCTAGGGCGACTTACAATCGTAAACAAAAATACATTTCAAGAATCACAGTACAAGTATTAATACAATTAAGAGCAAGATAAAATACAATCACTTTGGTTCTAGCAAGTACAAGTATATGACAAAATAAGAATCAATAACGGAGCAGATAACAGTGTCAGTGATAGTTACATCAGGATATAATTAAATACAAAATACTACAGATTAAATGACACTTGACAGATTACAGTACTCTAAAGTACAGGGTTAAATGCAGTAAAATAGGGAGCAGATAAGAGCAAGTAAAGTGCATTTAAGGAAGAGTGATGTGTCCAGATGGAAAAGAGGAGTTTCTACAGGTGCTGTCTGAAGGGGTGAGTCTTGAGGAGATGCCGGAAGATGGTCAGGGACTGGGCAGTCCTGACATCTGTAGGAAGATCATTCCACCACTGCGGGGCGAGGGTGGAGAAGGAGGGCTCTGGAGGCAGGGGGCGTGGGAGGAGGTAGAGCCAGTCTTCTAGTGCAGGAGTAGCGGAGAGGTCGAGGGGGGGTGTAGGGAGAGATGAGGGTCTGGAGGTAGCTGGGTGCAGTCTGGTCAAGGCATCTGTAGGCGAGTACAAGAGTCTTGAACTGGATGCGAGCGGTGATCGGGAGCCAGTGGAGTTGCGTGGGAAAAGCGAGGCAGAGAGAACACCAGGCGAGCAGCGGAGTTCTGGATGAGCTGGAGCGGACGGGTGGCAGACGCAGGGAGACCAGCCAGGAGGGAGTTGCAGTAGTCTAGGCGGGAGAGTACCAGGGCCTGGACCAGGAGCTGGGTGGTGTAGTTGGTGAGGAAGGGTCGGATTCTTCGTATGTTGCTCAGGAAGAATCTGCAAGTGCGTGCCAGGGTGGAAATGTGCTGGGAATAAGAGAGGCAGGGGTCCGGGGTGACTCCGAGGTTCTTAGCTGAGGAGGAGGGAGAGAGTGTGGTAGATTCGAGAGGAATGGAGATAGAGAGATCAGAGGAGGGGGAGGAGGAGGGAAAGAAAAGGAGGTCAGATTTAGAGAGGTTGAGTTTGAGGTGATGCGAGTGCATCCAGGAGGAGATAGCAGACAGAGATAGAGATACGGGAGGGGATGGTGGAGTCAGAGGTGGGGAAGGAAAGGAAAATCTGAGCATCATCAGCATATAAATAGTATGAGAAACCATAGGATGCGATGAGGGGGCCCAGGGAGCGGGTGTAGAGAGAGAACAGGAGAGGAGCCAAGACTCATCCTTGGGGGACTCCTGTTGAAAGAGGGCGAGATGTGGATGATCCATTGTGCTAAATCCACTCCTGAATCCTGCTTGCTAATTGAATTGTGCCGAGTCAAATTTATCTTGAAGTCTGTTGGTGAGTATCTTGGTAAAAAAATTGTAGATTATAGGAAGTAAGCTAATAGGTCTGTAGTTCTTGAGGTCTTCTTTATCTCCTTTCTTATGTAAAAGTATCACTGATGCATTGTTCCAGTCGTTTGGTACTTTCTTTTGCTTAACTGTTTGCGGTCCATTTATTCAGCGCATGTCAGGCGCGTCAGGTCCGATTTATTTTCACACACGGAGTTTATTTTAGACGCGCTGTTTAAAAGTATTTTTTCATAGTAAAACAGGTTTAAAAGGCACTGCATATCAACAGGACACTCAGTACTGCATCTCCAGCACCGCCCCACCCCTCGTTCGCTATATTTTTCAAATAACATGTAATAATAGTACATACCAATAAATCATCTCTTGATCACTCGTTTTATCACCAAACTCCTCAATAATGCGATCCAAGTCGTTATTTTATTACTATAACATCTCAAAAAGCTCTTCAAATGTCTGTGATATTCTCTGAGCGCTCGATGCGGAAGCAGCTATCTTGTTTGTGTATGTCCGGCTTCTCTCGGCTCCTATCGGTCTCTCTCGGCCATTGAATGGTTTTCTCAGCTTTTTCCGGAGAAAAAACGACTAGAGACCTGTTTTTTGCGTCTTTTTGATGATGTCGGACAGGGTCCGACATTGGACCGGAAAGGGAAAATTGTGATGTCGGACCAGGTCCGACATAGGACCGCAAAGGGTTAATACAATCTGTAAAAATATGTGACAGTATTTTTGTCAGTTCTTCACCTTCTTCATTCAAGATGTCAAACGTTATGCTGTCTTCTCCAGGTGCCTTTCCTCTCTTCTTATGTTTGATAGCATGTTTCACGTCTTCCAGTAGAACGTCTGGAACTTCTTCCTCGGGTTGTGTTTTTTCCGTCTCGTCTTCGTCATCTGCTATGTTGTTCTTTTCATCTTGATATCATTTTCTGTAAAAGTCTTCGACTCTCTTCAAAATCAATTCACTGTTCTTGATGACAGTCCCGTCCTCTTGCTAAATCTGTTGTTTCCCTGACGATTAGTCTTTGTTTTGCTTTCTTTATGCTTTGGTTGTTTTCAATAGTTTTCAATAGTTTTCTCTACCACCCTACAGTTGAACGATCGTATATACTCAGTAATGTGCTTTCTTACTGTCTTGCAGAGCTCAATGTATTCAATCTTTGACTTCAGTGCTGCTGTTTGTTTCATTTCCCTTCTTTTTTTCATGAGGTCTTTTGTCTCTTGTGTGATCCTTTGTGTTCCAGCAATGTTTTTTGCTGTTTCTGCAATTACTTGCGTCACTTCCTCATAGATTTTGTTTACCTCGATTACTTCATCTTTTTGCAGATCTTGAAGAGTGCTGAATCTATTCTTCAGTTCCAGTTGAAACACCAGGCTTTGCTTCTGGAGCATTTGATTGTGGAACACGTTGATTGTGTTGGATTTCGTCATCACGAGTTTCGCTCTCTCCAGTGCTGTGTTTAGGTGTATTTTGCATCTGACGAGTCTGTGGTCACTTCCTGTGTTAAAATTGTTTAGTACTGAGACATCTTGTATGGTGTGCTTCTTGTTGGTCAGTATGTAGTCAATTTCATTCTTCACTCCATTGGGTCGTCTCCATGTCCATTTCCTGATGGGTTTCTTCCAGAAGAAGGTGTTCATGATGAATAAGTTCTTGTTCTCAGCAAATTCGACTTGTCTGTCGCCCCTCTCGTTCCTGTCGCAATGTCCAAATTTGCCGACCAAATTCTTCTCTTCTTGCTAGGCTCCTATTTTGGTGTAGAAGTCACCGATAATGAACTTAGTGTCTCTTCCCATTTTTGTGTAGTTCTTGTTCTTGTACTGTAGATAAAAATCTTCGACTTCATTAATAGTTTGTTGTTGGTGCATATACTTGGATGACCTGAAGTTCATACTTCCTTGAAACTTTCACTATCAGGGTTGCGGACCTCTCTGATGCACTGTCAATCTCTACTACATTATTATTGATTCTCTTGTGGACAATGAATCCAACGTCTCCTGTTCGTCCATCTTTAGTGCCTCGGTAGAAGAGAAGATGTCCACTCGAGTTCTAGTAGTCCTTCGTCTTTTTGCCGTACATCGCTTAGTCGTATGATGTCCCACTTGATTCTTCCAAGTTCGTCTTCCAGCTCTTGAAGTCTTGCTTCACCTGAAGAGATCTGCAGTTGTACGTGGCCAGGGTCAGTGTTCTGTGGCATCCTAAAATCATAACCCAGTGATTTTTAGCACCCTCTGCCTTCATGCCTAACTGGCCGTTGCTTTGGTCGGTGGCAATCCAGCCTCCGGGGCATGAGAACCATGCTTTTGTCTGTGCTTTCATCATGGGGGGGTTGACCATAACTCACCACGCAGGCCAGGCAGGTTGGTGAGTGCCTGTCCCACTTTGGCCGAGTATGTTAGTCAAGCTTTCAATGCATGGTTGAACCTGCCAGAGTTAGGGGGACCCTGCTGTACTTCGTCTTCAGAAACCATTGTCACCCTCCTGCCACTTTGAGGCAGTGGAAGTTTGACTTTAGGAGGGATATTATATATATATATATATATATATATATATATATATATATATATATATATATATATATTAAGGCTGGGACGAAAGTGTTTTTTTTACTATCGATGCATCGTTTTCATAAAAACCCAATGCATAGTTGCATCGTTTTTTTATAATGCAAAAATGTAAATGCAAAGTGTAAATACTAAGTACATATATTTTCACCAAATCTTTTTTTTTTTTAATTTAGTCGTTGCCAATTATTTTTATTATTTTCTCCCAATTTGGATTTGCCAATTATTTTTTTAAGCTCAGCTCACCACTACCACCCCTGCGCTGACTCGGGAGGGCGAAGACAAACACACGCTGTCCTCCGAAGCGTGTGCCGTCAGCTGACCGCATTTTTTCACACTGTGGACTCATCATGCAGCCACCCAAGAGCTACAGCGTCAGAGGACAATGCAGCTCTCGGGCAGCTTACAGGCAAGCCCGCAGACGCCCGGCCAGACTACAGGGGTCGCTGGTGCGCAGTGAGCTGAGAACACCCTGGCCGACCTAACCCTCCCTCCCCCCGGGTGACGCTCAGCCAATTGTGCATCGCTCCCTGGGAGCTCCTGTCCACGGTTGGCTGTGGAATAGCCTGGACTCGAACTCGCGACGTCCAGACTATAGAGCGCATCCTGCACTCCACGTGGAGCGCCTTTACTGGATGCGCCACTCGGGAGCCCCCATTTTCATCAAATGTAATCACGAAAAGTAAACGTTTTCTCCAGTTGAACTAAAAACTACACATTTCTAATTATTTATGTCTAGTCACACTGTCAGCGAGGTTCCCCACAAAAAGTTAATAAAACATTAAAAATATTACTGTCTTACCTGAAGATGTCTTGACAGCAACGGATTAGAGAAAAAAAAACTCCAATGGGAAACTGTGGCAATGCGCCCCGCCCCTGTGTGCATTTGTGTGTTATGTGTTGTATGGTGCGTGTGTTAATGTTGGTGTATAGTCATTGGTACACGGGATATAAACGGGTCTGTGTTTCACGTGTATTTAAAAATGTATAATTGTATTTAGGCACGGGATTGCACATCACTGCACGTGCATTTAAAGTAAATAATATGCGCGCATGAGGTTGCACGTAATTAATTCACGTGCTGGGATTCAAGTGAATAATTAATTAGTAATTGAATCCCAGCACAACAGTATAAATAGATGCACGTTTCATTCAGTCGGGGTTGTGTGTTTGGTGAGTGGAGAACGGGATTGGAGACGGAGGTAATTGTGAAGAATAGGAGCTCACCGTGTTTGTCTGTGTAGTCCGTTTTGTTTGTCTCTTTATTTTGGCGTGAAGTGCCGTGTCCTGTTTTGTGTTCAACCCTTTTATTTTCTGGTCTGTTAATTATTAAATGCTGAGCGCGATCACGCGCTCAGCTTCACCAAAACTCCAAGTCTCTGTTGTTTATTTCCTGGATCTGGTCTGACGCCACCCACTCCGGCCGTCTTTGTGACACGTGGTGTCAGAACCGAGACGACAGCGCCTCCAGGCCAGAGCAGGAACCGCATTTTTTTTGGGGAAAAAAAAAAAAATTGATTACAAAAAAAATATATATATATATAAATAAATAAAATGGGATGGAAGGAGGATAAAGAGGTGAAGGACAGGGAGGAGGAGTGCCGCCTAAGGGCCAGACATCCACGGCGATTTAACAAGCCAACGCCGGGGTGCCTCCTCTGCGACCAGGATCATCTGTTCGCCAACTGTCCCTTCCGCAGTTATGAGGAGGAGCCTGAGCGTCCACAGCCCAAGCGGGAGGAGCCAGAGCGTCCACAGCCCAAGCGGGAGGAGCCTGAGCGTCCACAGCCCAAGCGGGAGGAGCCTGAGCGTCCACAGCCCAAGCGGGAGGAGCCTGAGCGTCCACAGCCCAAGCGGGAGGAGCCCCGAACGCCCCACGCCTGAGTGGGAGGAGCCCGAACGTCCCCACGCCTGAGTGGGAGGAGCCCGAACGTCCTACGCCTGAGTGGGGGGAGCCCGAACGTCCTAAGCCCAAGAGGGGGGAGTCGGTGCGTCCACAGCCCAAAAGGGAGGAGTCGGTGCGTCCACAGCCCAAAAGGGAGGAGTCGGTGGCCCACAGCCCAAGAGAGGGAAGTCGGGGCTTCCACAGCCCTAGGACCCAAGCTGCCAGCAGAGGGAGAATGCCTGCTGGTTCCACCTCCACCAGCAGAAGAACAATGCCTGCTGTCCCCATCTACACCAGCAGAGGAACAAGGCCTGCTGTCCCAGTGTCCACCAGCAGAGGAAGCATGCCTGTTGGTTCACCTGCTGCTGCCGTCCCAAGAGCCAGAAGGGGAGGAGTTACAGGCTCAACCCCTGAATTTTTCTGGGGGGGAGAAGGGCAGGATGCTGGTGTCCCCCAGCAGCCTCTATTTATGCTGCTGAAGGGAGCACGCACACCAGCCCAGCCCGCCACAGCAGAGGGAGCCAGCACCGCCACAGCCTCCCTCTGAGTGGCCAGCATCCGCCCCATCGCCACTGCCTCCACCACAGTCCCCTGCAAGAGAGGCAGAGCCGCACCAGTCCCCTGCAAGAGAGGCAGAGCCGCACCAGTCCCCTGCAAGAGAGGCAGAGCCACACCAGTCCCCTGCAACGTCAGGAGACTACACGCTGCTCCCACCTCCATCGCCAGGAGACTACACGCTGCTCCCACCTCCATCGCCAGGAGACTACACGCTGCTCCCACCTCCACCGCTTCCGCCACTAGGAGCAGAGCAGCAGGAGCTGCCTCTGCCTCCGCCACCTCCACCGCTTCCTCCACTAGGAGCAGAGCAGCAGGAGCTGCCTCTGCCTCCACCACCGCCAGGAGCAGAGGAGCAGGAGCTGCCTCTGCCACCTCCACCGGCAGGAGCAGAGCAGCAGGAGCTGCCTCTGCCTCCGCCACCTCCACCGGCAGGAGCAGAGCAGCAGGAGCTGCCTCTGCCTCCACCATGTCCACCAGCAGAGGGTGAATGCCTGCTGGGTCCCTGTCCACCAGCAGAGGGTGAATGCCTGCTGGGTCCCTGTCCACCAGCAGAGGGTGAATGCCTGCTGGGTTCCCGTTCACCAGCAGAGGGTGAATACCTGCTGGGTCCCTTTCCACCAGCAGAGGATGAATACCTGCTGGTATCACTTCCCCCACCAGCAGAGGATGAATACCTGCTGGTATCACTTCCCCCACCAGCAGAGGATGAATGCCTGCTGGTATCACTTTCCCCACCATCACGAGGAGAGGAGCAGGAGCTGCCTCTGCCTCCATCACCATCAGGGGGAGAGGAGCAGGAGCTGCCTCTCCCTTCACCAGAAGGACCAGGACTAGATGCTGGCGGTCCTCAGCAGCCCTTGCATAGGCTGCTGAGGGAAGCAGGGGGAAGAACCGCCCGGCCGCAGAGGTCGAGAAGAGGGCCAACACCCGCACCCCAGCTTGTCCTGACTCCCCTGCCCCTGCCTTAAGGATGCCTGCCTCGCTTCACCCAAGGATGCCTGCCTCGCTTCGCCCAAGGATGCCTGCCACGCTTCGCCCAAGGATGCTTGCCACGCTTCGCCCAAGGATGCCTGTCTGGCATCGCCTGGGGCTGCCTGTCGCTCCGCATCACCTGGGGCTGCCTGTCGCTCCGCATCGCCTGGGGCTGCCTGTCGCTCCGCATCGCCTGGGGCTGCCTGTCGCTCCGCATCGCCTGGGGTTGCCAGCCGCTCCGCATCGCCTGGGGTTGCCAGCCGCTCCGCATCGCCTGGGGTTGCCAGCCGCTCCGCATCGCCTGGGGTTGCCAGCCGCTCCGCATCGCCTGGGGCTGCCAGTTGCTCCGCATCGCAGCAGGAAGTACTGTGGCCGGAACCCCACCAAGGGGAGCTGCCGGCCACGAAGAAGGTGGGGGAGGTCAGGAGACCTGCTCCCACTGCAGCAGTTTCGCTGCCGGAGATCGTGGGGGAGGTCTGGAGACCTGCTCCCACTGCAGCTTCTTCGCTGCCGGAAGTACTGTGGTCGGAGCCCCACAAAGGGGAGCTACCGGCTACGAAGAAAAGGGGAGCGGTCAGGAGACCAGCATCCCCCGCAGCAATTTCGCTGCAGGAGTGGACCAGCATGCTGTCAGCCGTGCCACTACCGGCAGGGGTGCTGACGCGCTCAGCTTCACCAAAACTCCAAGTCTCTGTTGTTTATTTCCTGGATCTGGTCTGACGCCACCCACTCCGGCTGTCTTTGTGACAGAAACACAAAAATTTAACGTAACAAAGTCTGTGCTCTCTCCAGAGCTTATTTTCTGGTTTTATTCAGAAATATTATGGCATCCACATTCTCCGGTTTCAAAGAACAGAGTTTGTTCACAAGCATCCCTGCTTTGCTGAACACACCCTCGCTCGGGACCGATGTTGCAGGGATACTTAACATGCTCTTTGCCAAGGCTGCTAGGTTGGGAAAGCGTGTCTGGTTATTTTTCCACTAAATCAGGGGATCTTAGCTGATGTTTAATGGAGTTTCAAAAGCATAAATCATCACCTCTTGTTGGATTAAGGTTTCCTTGGAAGAGGTGTGTGTTGGTTCCATCCACGAAGTAACAATTCAATTGCTTGTTTGGTCTTCTTTTTCTTTTTAACGGGTAGGTCTTCTGTGCTGCACTCACTTGTAGAGGCATGATTTCCATCATTTTCAAGGTTGTCCTCCTCCAGCCTCACTAGTTTGGAAGACAGTGCTTCAGACACGCGGGCTTTGGCCTGTTCGGATAGGAAATCCAGATGACGAAATCGGGGGTCAAGAAATGTCGCAAAAAGCAGTGGCATAACCTCATTACTTGGGTCATTCAGCTTGTGTAAACAAAATCGCTGAGACAAATTACGCACTAGCTTATCTCTCAAACTCTGTGTAACTGGAATTAGCAAATCAGTTGAATTTGAAGATGGCGGTGTCTCCCCTTCATAAGGAACTTCAGTCAGTCGTTTGTTTTATCACTGTTGCAGCTGGGTACAGACTAGCTGTAATGTTTTTCTCTGTACTCAGAAGTACTGTAGCCAGTTCGAATGTAATAGAAGTAGTATCTCAGCCATTAGCTTCCACTGCTCAGTTGTGAGATCTAAAGTAGCTGCGGCAGACTTTTTGGTCAAATCTGGGTTTGACAAAACAGCAATAACTGGCCATTTTAATTCAAGAAGGTGTTCAAACATATAATAAACCATGTTCCACCTTGTTTGTATGTCCTTATTAACTTGAGTGGTGCCTTTTCTGTGTTCATTTCTGTTTGTTTCCTATTTAAAGCGCTTGTCATCTCACTCTTTTTAAAATGTTCAACCAGTCTCCTTGCTGCTGCAACTAACGTATGGACTTGTCGTACATCCTCCAAGCTTTTCTGAATGCAGAGATTTGTATTGTGCCCTGCACAGCTCACACTTGCCATGCTACCAAAAAGTAACACAGCACGCTCGCTTGCAGAAAGCAAAGACATTGCTCTGCACACGTTGGCCGCGTTGTCATGAACACAAGCTATTACTTTTGTATCCACTTCAAACTCTGATTGATCGCTTCTGCTAAATTCACAGCTGTGTGTCTCTTGTGTAATTTTCGTATCGCCAATTCTTTTGACTCGAGTTCCCAATTTTGCTTTTGTGCCATGCTTGTTCATACATCGGTAGTGATGGACATTGAATTACACTCCTGACTTAAATCCTGTCTAAGCTTTTCCTTTGCACGGTCGTGATCCAGAGTAATGAATTTGGAGATTCTTTCTACATGGCATTTCATAGCCCGGAGCAAGATTCGCAATCAGATTTTTAAACGCAGCTCCCTCTACTATACTAACAGGTCTGATACTTTGTCTGACAACATCCACTATCAGGCCTGTTATTTCTTTTGCTCAGATGCTTTTTCAGCTTTCTTTCCAAAATAAGCTGTCACTGAAGATGTTGCTTCCTTTTTGTTTTTTACTTGTGTTCCTACTGTTGTATTTTGTCGGGTGCTGTCTTTCTAAATGATCCCGCAGGTTGGTGGTATTGCCACAGAAGCTCATTAAAACTCCACAAACAGTGCATTTTACCTTTCCATTTTTTTTTGTAAAAAAAACTCTGATGGCATTATTTTAAATTAAATTAAATCAACAATTTAACTAGCAAAATCTGATCCTGAAATGCGGCCTACCTCTAGTCTCTTCTCTAGGTTTTTTTTTGTCACGCTTACTCTGTAAATGTACGGGCTGCGTAGTGGGCGGGTTTTTTTTTTTTTTTTTTATAATTATTATTATTATTTAAAGGAACCAAAAAAAAAGGTCCTAATAATGAAATGATAGATGTGTTTTTGTTTTTTGAACCATTGCTGGCTATTTTATCCAACGATGGCTATTCCAACGATTCGATGCATTGTCCCAACCCTAAATATATATATATATATATAATAATAATAATAATAATAATGAGATTCAGATTGTGACGGGTTCTTTCTAAGTAAACAAACCAGAGTTGAACCAGAGAGAAAACGAGTGTTTATTTTCAACAGACTAGGGTGGGACCAGGGGAATACATGTTATAGAGATACATCAGGGTACCCTGCATTGTGCAAAAAAAAGTGGCAGGTAATAAAGTGTAAGTATTAATTAATCATTATTTTATAAAAGGTTGCAATCCTACTTCTTGGGTTCAAAAATAAATTAGTACTGTATGCATATGAAGATCACAACTAGGTGTTACAGTATTACACAATGTGTATTTGGAATTTCAACAGTCGATCAGCAGCAGGTAGGAAGTGTTAACCAATCTTTAAAATAATTATAAAGATAGATTGCTGTCTATGTGTCAAATATGAAGGCACTTAACTAGATAGATTGACTGTATAGGACAGCAAGGAAGCAACTTTGTCTACATTGACAGACAACATTGAAAGTGTGTGTACTAGAACTGAGATTTTCTGTCATCAAGCAGAAAAAGGTAAACTACATGAATACTGTATTTACGTATTTTCTGGCGAATTGATTTAGAACAGTATTTAAACATAGTTTGAAAGATCATTTGAAATGATACCAAACAAACTAAAATTTGGTTGTATTATTTTTACTTTTTTATAAACAGGTTAGTAGTAACAAGACATGTTACAATACATTTTATACATTTTATTTATTCAGCCGATAATCATGATAATTTAAAATAACTGAAAACGTCATTATTGTGCAACACTACAGCAAGCTAATTCACTGTTTTGGCGAGGCTTAAACCTTGGATATTTGGGGGTAAAGAAACATGCTGAAACTTGTTTGAAAAGAGAACTGGCATATGATAAAAAAAAACATTAAAGTGCATCTCTGAACACAGCATGTAAAGAGTATCACCTTTCATGCAAGATCAAGGATAAAATAACACAGCTGTAATCATAACAGAACAGTATACTTTAGACTTCTGCTTTAGACACATGTACTTCTTCAACCCAGAAACGTTAAAGACAACCTGAAGACACTGCGACAAATAAATCACAGAACTTTACATGGACCATACCTATGACAATAATGAGAACAGACTTCTGCAATCAGAAACATTCAGCAGCTGCAATTACTGCAGTCGTTTCACATTTTTAATTGTACAACCCATCTCAAATTTAAGCTTCAAATGGAATTGCCAGAATAAAGTGAAGGACCTTACAAACTTATAAAAATGTCTACCTGGCTGTAAGGTTCTAACATAAGCTAACCATTGGGTTTGCCTTATTTTGGTGACTGTGTCTTCAAACTCTGCAAGCTAATTAGGTCAAGCTTAACTAAAGGCTTAGCCTTCCTGCATATTACCGGTAATCTCAATCAATTTGGACAATGGTACTGGGAGTGGTGACGGTGTTCTGCCCCTTTTTTTGCCACCAGCACACTGCACATCTTCAGCACATCTACTATGCCAGAACTAGCTACCCAACCCAACCAAGAGACAAAAAAGATTTAGAAGGTAAGATACTTTCATTTCTGCGACTGTTTCTTTATTAATAATATTATTACTTTTTTGATTTGAAAATATTGCAGCTGTTTATATAAGTATCTGAAAAAAACATTCCTAAGCAAACTACTCGATAGTTACTACACTCAAACTAAGCGGCTTAAGTTAGTAAAATATGTTATACTTTTGTGACAATTATTTTATTATTCAAATTGCAGTTTTTTATAAAGTTATGTGGTTGGTTACTGTTTTATTCACTGGTGTCGTGGCAAATTTTTCTGTGAAAAATACAATATTAGAAAGTGTTTTTGTTATGCATGAAACACAATGACAATGAGTCAAATAATTCACTGTCAGTGTCAAGTTCTGAGGTAACAATTAATTTATTTTAGGTTAATTTAATACCTAATTTTTCCTACATTGAGAGGAATGGTAGCTCCTCGTACAAGTTAGAAAAACTTGTTTGAAACTACCGAGAGTCTCTTTATAGCTCAAAGAGTTTAGCTGTTTTTACCATGTTGCAGCAGCAAAACTAAATCACTTAGAATTACCATCTGTACCAGTATCAAAAGTCTGAAACTTTCTTACCTCAAATGTGAAAAAAAACCATACATACCTCTTATACACAATGAGATATAAGTCGTCAAACTAAGGTAAAATTGTTAATTCTCCTTCTTCCTCTTCGGTCGACTTTTTAAGGGTGTGTAGCGACTAGCTAAATAACTGGACATCTACCAATCATGTGATTCCACATGTTGGTTAACGTCAGAACAGACCAGGGTGTGCAAGCATTTTGATAGCCACACCATTTATATTAAACAAATTATTTATGTTTTAAAACAGCACATATCGCAGGAGAAAAAAAAAAAATACCGTGGTTTGAACTTGAAACATGATGCTCTTGAAGAGCACATGACCTTAGCCCACTGCGCCACTGTGCAGTTGTCAAAATGCGTTCTTTTTTTAAGTTTACATCCAAGCCTAACCAGCTTTCGCTGAAAACCTGAAGGTGCTGCTCGATTCTAGAAATTTTCGATTTCCTGTTTGAAAATTTCTAGTTTCCTGTTTGTTTGGTAGATACCATAGAATGGAATTGCACACAAGCGTGGCATGTAGTTTCCTTGTCTAAATCTCTGAACTCTGATAAATTGTAGTTCCTTGTTTAATTAAAAATAAATAAAGGAATCATTTATTTGTAGAAATAAATACATGATTTAAATAAATGCATAGAGGAATAAATACATTTAGAAATAAATATTTTTAAATAAATAAATGTAGAAATGAATACATGTTTATGTTATAAATGTATAAATAGCAAGCTAGAAAACTACATGTCATATTAATTGATTTGGCTGATGCATTTATCCACAGCAATTGACATTTATATACCTATATAAAAAGTATGTTTCATGTAAAATATATATATATATATATATATATATATATATATATATATATATATATATATATATGGTAGCTCAAACTGAGTCAACATTTACAAAAACATTTAAATCAATTTTTTGAAAAAATGAAAACAAAACAAGGGTCATTTAAATTTGTTGGCTTAAAAAGTTTTTTATTCAGACAAAACTGATTAAAACAAAACAAGTTTGAATGACAAAAAATTGGGACGGCAACATTGTTCACAAGTTTTGTAAACATTTAAAACTTCAATGCTATGTTCATACAGTAATTAAACGGACTGTCAGGTTGTATAGTGTTATGCTGACTTTGAAAAACAAAATGTTAAAACAGGGTTTAGTGCAAGTGACAAAAGTCCAATGTTTTTTTTCTTTACACACACTAAATTATATATGACACGCACGCAAGCATGCTCTCTTACACACACACACGAGCACACAAACACACACTCACATACACACACACTCGGACACACGCATACACACACACGCACACATGGACACACACACACACACACACACAAATTAACTGGCCCGTGAGCAGAAAACTAGTTATTTGTTGAAGGCCAGCATGGGCAGCAGTGTGGAATAGTGGTTAGGGCTCTGGACTCTTGACTGGAGGGTCGTGGGTTCAATCCCAGGTGGGGGACATTGCTGTTGTACTAAAATAAATAACAATAATAATAATCCTGCATCTTGTTGCAGTTTCAACACTCGTGGTTTGTTTTTGTTGTGTAAAAATAATAATAATATGCATGTTTGGTTGGTACTTGGATGGGAGACTGCCTGGCAATACCAGATACTTCAAACTTTTCTTTGAAGTTTTACTTGTATTATTAACAAATAGTAGATTAAAACAGCAAAAATGAGCTGATTTACTTTTAATTTAATGAAATGGACCGCAAAGGATATTAATAGCTATTGAAATAATTGCATAATTGCAAGAGAAGTTATAAATATATTTATTTCACGCCTCCATCCACTGTTTTAGTTGCATTTGGATCATTCCAGACACCACCTGATACGTGAGCGAACAAACTCAGCATGCATTGATCATTAATACATTTTAAAAACAAAACATCAAAGTCACAGCATACATTATATTCAGGCCGGGACATTTCAATTTGATGAGAGTAAGCAGAGTGTGACATTAACCGACGTGACATTAAATTTGACTGTATTATGGCTACGTCTGTCATCTTTTCTTACATTTACACTGTAAAACACTGGCTGAAGTTGGGGGCTGAAGTTGGCTTATTCGCCAGCTTCTTATTCGCAAACTTTTAAGTGCATAAATGTATTTGTCTACGTTGAAGAAGTAACCTTGCATTTAAAGGATTAAATCACTTTGGTGCATTGATTTCTCTGCAGGTACCTGAAAGGGGCAACCCTCCTACAAGCCCCACTTGTATTTTTAGTCCGGCCCAATGTGGTTTACTGGGGCAGAACAGAGGGCAGAACAAAACACGCCTGTAGATTAAACATATACCAATTGCACAGCATTCAAATTATTCTTCGCTGGAAAAAGTTGCATTTGCATTTAAAGGGTTAAATCACTTTGGGCTGCCGATTTCTCTGCATACCGGTACCTGACAAGTTGGGCAACCCCTGCAAGCCCCACTTGTATTTAGCCTGGCCCAACGTTTTCTTTTTACTGGGGAAGAACTGAGTTGGGGCTGAAGGGTAAAATATGCCACATATGCCAATCACTCAGCCCCTCGTTATTGCTTTATGTATCTATGTAGAATAAGTAGCTTTGCATTTAACGGGTTAAATCACTTTGATCACTGATTTCTCTGCAGGTACCCAGCGGGGCACCCCCTGCAAGCTACACCTGTATTTAGCCTGGCCCAATGTGGTTTACTGGGGCAGAACAGCAGGCAAACATGCCATATATGCCAATCGCTCAGCTTCGTATTCTCTTTATGTATCTATGTTGAATAATTTTTACGGGTTCAAAATCGGTGGCACAAAGTCTGCATTTAACCCTTTAAATGCAAGTCCCATTTTATTCAGGGAAGAATCTGTGCACTGGCAGAACGGAGGGCGTGCATGTTTGCCCTCTGTTCTGCCTCAGTAAAAACCACACTTTGGGCTGGGCTAAATACAGGTGTAGCAAGCAGAGGGGGTGCCCTCAACGTTGTTTACCTGCAGAGAAATAAATATGGCCCAACGTGATTTAACCCATTAAATGTTGAATAAGGCTATTGCATTCAACGGGAGATACATGATTTCTCTGCAGGCACCAAAGAAGACCCTGAGCTACACCTGTATTTATCCCGACCCAATGTGGTTTCTGAACGGGGTACCCCAGCCAAACCACGTTTATTGGGCTTTAAATACAGGTGTAGCTTACAGAGGTGGTGCCCCTCGCCAGGTACCTGCAGAGAAATCTGTGGCCCAACGTGATTTAACCCGTTAAATGCAAGGCAACCTATTCAACATAGACACATAAAGAGCAAATAAGGAGCTGAGCGATTGGCATATGTAGTAAGTGTACCCGCTGTTCTGCCCCAGTAAACCAGGTTGGGCCAGGCTAAATACAGGTGTAGCTTGCAGAGGGGGTGCCCCTCGCTGGGTACCTGCAGATAAATCAGTGGCCCAACGTGATTTAACCCGTTAAATGCAAGGCTAGTTATTCAACGTAGATACATAAAGAGCGAATAAGATGCTGAGCGATTGGCATATGTGGCATATTTACCCGCTGTTCTTCCCCAGTAAACCACATTGGGCCAGGATAAATACAAGTGGGCCTTGCAGAGGGGTTGCCCCTTGTCAGGTACCGGCAGAGAAATCGGCGGTCCAAAGTGATGCTTTTTCCTGTGAAGAAGCTGTGCAATTGGCATATGTGGCATGTTCGCCCTCTGTTCTGCCCCAGTATACCACGTTGGGCCGGGCTAAATACAAGTGGGACTTGCAGGAGGGTTGCCCCTCGCCAGGTATCTGCAGAGAAATCGGCGGCCCAATGTGATTTAACCTGTTAAATGCAAGGCTACCTATTCAACATAGATACATAAAGCGAATAAGATGCTGAGCGATTGGCATATGTAGCAAGTGTACCCGCTGTTCTGCCCCAGTAAACCACATTGGGTCGGGCTAAATACAGGTGTAGCTTGCAGAGGGGGTGCCCCTCGCTGGGTACCTGCAGAGAAATCAGTGATCCAACGTGATTTAACCCATTAAATGCAAAGCTACTTATTCAACACAGATACATAAAGAGCGAGTAAGAAGCTGAGCAATTGGCATATGTGGCATATTTACCCACTGTTCTTCCCCAGTAAACCACGTTGGGCCGGGCTAAATACAAGTGGGGCTTGCAGAGGGGTTGCTCCTTGTTAGGTACCGGCAGAGAAATTGGCGGCCCAAAGTGATTTAACCTGTTAAATGCAAGGCTACTTATTCAATGTAGATACATAAAGAGCAAATAGGAAGCTGAGCGATTGGCATATGTAGCATGTTTGCCCGCTGTTCTGCCTCAGTAAACCATGTTGGGCTGGGCTAAATACAGGTGTAGTTTGCAGTGGGGATGCCCCGCGCCAGGTATCTGCAGAGAAATCAGCGGCCCGACGTGATTTAACCTGTTAAATGCAAGGCTACTTATTCAACGTAGATACATAAAGAGCAAATAAGATGCTGAGCGATTGGCATATGTGGCATATTTAACCACTGTTCTTCCCCAGTAAACCACGTTGGGCCGGGCTAAATACAAGTGGGGCTTGCAGAGGGATTTGCCACTTGTCAGGTACCGGCACAGGAATTGGTGGCCCAAAGTGATTTAACCAGTTAAATTCAAGGCTACTTCTTCAATGTGGACAAATACATTTATGCACTAAAAGCCAGCGAATAAGAAGCTGAGCGAATGAGAAGCTGAGCGAATGAGAAGCTGGCGAATGAGAAGCTGGCGAATGAGAAGCTGGCGAATAAGAAGCCAACTTCAGCCTCATCTGTAAATCCACAGACGTGTGAAACGTTTGTAAGTAAATGGAATGTGTGTATAGTAAAAAACAAAGTGCTCTATTCCTAAACAGCAGTGTTTATACCTCATTATACCTGGACTCTTGACCGGAGGGTTGTGGGTTCAATCCCGGGTGAGGGACACTGCTGTTGTACCCTTGAGCAAGGTATTTTACCTAGATTCATTATAAACAACTGGATAAATTGGTAATTGTATGTAAACATAATGTGATATAATTGTGACAATTGTAAATTGCCCTGGATAAGGGTGTCTGCTAAAAAATAAATAATAATAATTTAAATGCAATCTGCTGAACTATTTGCATTTGACTTGGTATTTGTATATTCTGAAATATAAGAATTTGCATTTGAATTTGAAATCATGGGAAAGCTTCAAAAATATTTCAATTTTAAACACTTTTCAATAATAATGCTCATAAAAAAGTAGAGAGACTTTTCAGTATTGCTGGTAAAGTTGATTAACCTGAAAGATGCAAACTAAAGGACACTTTTGAGAACTTCATGTTTATTAAACATAACAAACAAAACAAGTAAAAATAATAATTGTGCAATGCACACATATATAAATATATACATATATCTCATCATTGATGTCAGTTTTTCAGAAACCTGGTCCTGCGGGCCCACTGTGTCTGCTGTTTGTGTTCCAACTGAGTTCTCAATTATTAAATTGATACCCCAAAAGAACCAACAATTAGTGACTTAATGCAATGTTAGAAATAACTTGAAATATCCAACTCTTTTGGCTGCTTTCACAAACCCTGATCAGCACTAACCTTGGACTACCTTACCTGAGTTACATTACATAGTCCTAGATTAGTGTTAATTGAGGCCTGTGCAGCCAACCATTTCTACAAATAATTAAAATGCTCTGATTAGACATTTTATTCATTCAATTGAGGGATCAATTCGTAATTTAAAGCTCAGTTGGAACACAAATCAGCAAACACTGGGTCCTCAGGACCAAGATTGGGAAACATTGTTTTATGTAACTTGCTTCCTATATTGGTATATACCTGTTAATTATTATGAACTACGTGATTACTGTGTTTATGTTGTTATTATATAAACTGCTTTCCTTGTATGTCACCTTGGATAAAGACCTCTGACAAATTCATGTTAATAAATTAACATTTGTTGTATGGGAAAGTATTTAAAGTCCATTTAGCATTTGTCACATATTTGCATTTGTATTTAGTTTGGTAGTAAATGTATCACTTTTGCATTTGTATTAAGCAAATTCGCAAGAACATTGACATTGCCACTGGTCTCATCAATTTCCTACTATCTGGAAAACACAAGTATGCTCAAAACCATAACCATCAAATTTAACAATGGAGTCACCCATACCTTTCAACATTTATGCTCAAAGTTTGAAATCATGGATAGAGTCTACATTGTTCGAGAGCAGTTCCCAGTCATTGGTGCTCATGCAATCACCATTCACAAATGTCAGGGGATGACTCTAAAAACAGTTATGATGGATCGTGGTAACTCCATTTTCTCCTATGGACAAAGTTTTGTTGCATTTTCCACTGTTACTTCCTTAAGCGGTATCCACCTTATCAACTTTGACCCCACCTGCATCTACACATGTCAAACTGCAGTTGAAGAGTACCATCGGCTCAGAGGGCTTTATTGTCCGGGTTGAAAAGCTTGAAGGAGACTAACACACAAGGGACACAAGGTAAAAGATTGTGCGCATTTCATTCACCGAGCCATCATTAATGTTCAGGAACAGCAAAAGCCTCAGTCTTCTAAGAGAACATTGCACTTACACATCCATTCAGAGGCTTGAGCAACCCCAATTTCACCTCATGCTATGCAAATGCAACATTGCAGTGCCTTTTTCACTTGCAACCTCTGAAGGATTCATTAAAACACAGTCAACAAGAGGCTATCAGGAGCTTTGTTCACAAATAGGATCACTTGCCAATCCACTGCATCTCTAACTACTGTGGATATTTGTCACTTCTTAGGAGAAACTTTCAATAGAGGTGAGCAGCAACATGTTGCAGAGTTTCTCACCAAATTGTCTGAAATTTGTCCTATTGTGGACAACAGGAATTACCAATTAGATTCCATTATCATACACCAAGGACATGATGTTACTTTAGGACACTATGTGTCTGTTCTTGCTGTGGGTGCTACTGGAAAATGGTGCATGCAAATGATGCACTTATTGAAGTCAAACCATAAACGAAATGTATATGGCCTTTAATGAAGAGATCTAATGCTTTACAAATACCTTAGCCTAAGTTCATAACACCACTATATCAAGGAGAATAATGTGTTTTTTCCAGCATTAAAATGTGTTAGTATACTACCCTTTAGCACGGACATGCATATGTACCTTTTGAACCATTTATAACATTGTAGTTTTGTACCTACGTAAATATCAATATATCAATACCTACCAAAACAGACACATTGTTTTCGCCACTCATGCAACTATAAGAATACAATGTTTACACTTTCAATACTGTCCAAAAGTCCATTCTACCATTATTTTACTTTCAAATCTTTTCTCATTTCTCTTATATTACTCTACTTATTACTTTCTAGTAATGTCTGTCTGTCTATTTACCATACACATTCTCGAATATCTTTCCCTCGCTAAAATATACAAGAGGCATTTTCTGACCTCAAAGTACAACTTGCCACAATTCACTCCCTTCTTTATTCTACAGAATATACAAGAGTGGCATTTTCTGACCCCAAAATACAACTTGCCCCAATTTAATACCTAATTTGTCCTACAGAATATAAAGGTGGCATTTTCTGACCTCAAAATACAACTTGCAAGAATTTAAGTGGGGTGCGTGCTGCAGGGGTTGGTACGATCCCCAGACCACCCCCCCCGGACTAATTATCATATATTATTATTTATTTCTTAGCAGACGCCCTTATCCAGGACGACTTACAATTGTTACAAGATATCACATTATACATTATTTCACATTATACAGATATCACATTATTTTTACATACAATTACCCATTTATACAGTTGGGTTTTTACTGGAGCAATCTAGGTAAAGTACCTTGCTCAAGGATACAACAGCAGTGTCCCCCACTGGGGATTGAACCCACAACTCTCCGGTCAAGAGTCCAGAGCCCTAACCACTACTCCACACTGCTGCCCTTGACATGAAATTATAGCTTTGCTGGACTAACTACATTTTAAGCACGCCTATTGTAAAGAAAATGTACAAAACGATATTTGGATTTAAAACATAGAAAAGGCCTGGAACAGAAAGATTATCAAATAAAAATCAAACAACATCAAAATGTGTGCCATTATCGACTTGCTCTGTGCCATTTATTGAAATGTTCAATACAACAGAACCCAACCACTGCACATTTTTCTTTTGTCTTTTCTTTTGTTTTCATTTTCGTAGCAGACCCTGTAGCTTTTTACGGTGTCTGCTTCCCTTGTGTTGGAGGGATAGTCACAAATGCATGTACACAGCTAATTTGCACAGGCATTGTGATGGATCTGGCTGCCGCATTGCCTGTACCCAGTGCAGTGTTTTGATAGTATTTCGTCACAACACTGCCATTTCAAACTAAACAGCTCCCCATTTGCAGCTGGCTTACCTGTAATGTAGCTGCATGCTCTTCTGTTCGTACAGTTTGTATTGTTCTTGGCTCCACATCCTCTTCATCATCACTGAGTGATAAGTCAGAATCACTGTCGCTGGTATCGAAATCCTCCGAACCAACTTCACTCCTGTTGCTCATTATAGAAAGACCACGTACGTTGCCATTTTTAGCTGTTGCTAAAAACTATATAAACTACAACTAAACAAGTAAAACTAATAATAAAACAAAAAATATTAATTTAAAACACTATATATATATACTTGTAAAAGTTGAATGGCTTCCTGCAATATATCTCAGCCTTCTAAACGCCCACAGCTAGATTGGAATCGCTACATGACACGCAATTGGATACAAATGTCACCTGACCCTACCCCGACTTTCATTGCACATTCCACAGTACTAGCACTGCCTTAGAGAATGAAACTTGAAATGCTAGACTGAGAAACCGATCATAGAATAGAATGGGAAACTTGATGTACGCAGGTACGGCATGGTACTGTGTGGGTTTTCATTTGATGTACGTGCGTATGTCATGGTGTTGAAGTGGTTAAGGAATTTTGTCAACCCCTTTGAAAGTTCGTATGAACTTTTAGGTCTTACATCCGGGATAAAGGCAGGCCCTCAAGTCTCAGCAGATTTACTGTAAGCACACAGAAATGTCAAAGGAAGCCTTATCTCAGTTTGTAAAGAAGAGACTTTTAACAAAGGAAACTTCCTTTCATGCTCCACTCCCCAAGTTGAAGTTGAAATCCTTTGCCGATTTACAAAAAGCAGCTAAAGCCAAAGTCTCTGTGCAAGTAGTCATCCTCAAAGCTGATCGGAACCTCTTTGCACGAATGGTTGTAATTGCTCAGACTCGTCAGATGGATATATGAAATGTGCTGAAACATTCACTTGGACCTGTTCCTTGGGCGCTAGCAACTGCCAAGAGCAAGCTGGGTGATTTAATTGAAAAGGGTGTCAACCCAGCTGATGTAATTCCAGACCAGGCTGTGTGGATCATCAATCTGATGGCTTTGCTGCAATCCCTTACTAGCCTCCCGGAGCCTTTTGCTGACCTTGCCATGGTAGTTCTGGATAAAGCATTACAGTTCTCCAAGGGATCACCTCGAGTGGATAATGCTGCTGCTGAATACAGAAAAAAACTCCATCAAAGCCACTGAGCGTATTTGTCATGCTAGCAGTGGAAAATTTGTGATTAAAATCAGCAACAGTACCCAAAAAGTTCTGAAGCAATGGAAGAAGTTCCTATTGCATGATGTCAACAAGACAGCTCTTACCCAGTCCTTCCTTCATGAGTGGTCCAAAGATGAATATGCAGAAATGTTTGGTAGCCATGTCATCTATTATGGATTTAGCAAACACTGCCATACGTTTTATGTCAGCAATTGGAGGCAGATACTCGTCTGTTTCTGCATGCCAAACATGCAGCTGATGATGGAAACACCACGTAGTGACCAAGACTCCAGACACAGATGTGCTAGTCCTGGCTTTCATTTTGCAGAAGGACATTCCAGCAAGAATTGTGATACACACAGGAACAAGAATACACACCCGATTTTTAGATGTGGAAGCTATGTGCAAGAACTTGAGCCTATCTGTGTGTGAAGCTCTGCCTGGAATACATGCTTTCACAGGCTGTGACACAACCAGTGCATTATATGAAAAGGGAAAGAAACTCTCCTTTGACTTAATTGTCAACTATGCAGGACATTGTCAGTCAATGAGCAAACTGGGGCAGCAGTTTGATATAAGCAAAGGGCTACTCAAGTCTTGTGAGGTTTTTGTTTGTTCCTTTTATGGCAAAGCAGGAGATGATTTTAATGAGTGTCGTTACAAACTCTTCTGCAGTGAAATTCTTCAGAGCAACCAGTTACCACCATGCTAAGCTGCATTAAGAAGCACATTTAAAGGGCAAACTACCAGGCTGCCATATGGAGACGTGCTCTGGAAGCCACACCAACATGGGTGGACTGTGGTTGAAGGGGATCTCACTTTCAATTGGATGGATATGTTGCCTGCTCCAAATGCCCTCATGGAGCTTGTTAATTGTGGCTGTTCAGGGAAATGTAATGGAATCTGTTGCTCCTGCATCACCAACAAGCTGGCTTGCACAGAACTCTGTGTGGACAGAGCTGTGAAAACTCTACAAGTTGCCAAAGTGACAGAGAATCTGAGGATGACAGTGACACTGACATAGAAAAAAAAATCTAACTTTGTTTTCCCACCAATGCAATCCTTCTAAATTTTTTTTTAAAATTTGTGATCAGATGATAGTGGTTCATTTTTGTACACCAGTTATGGGGCAGTATAATCCCCAGCTGAGAAACAGGGAGGGTGAATAGTCTACTTCACCCCCACTTACTCACATGCACTCTCACTCTCATACTCTCTCTCTCTCTCTCTCTCTCTCTCTCTCTCTCTCACATACATATATACATATGTATAAAAAGAAGATTCACAGTTCAGTGTTGGTTTAGAACTGGAGGACAACAACTCTTTCATCGATTGTGACTCCTTTATTTATTTTGAACTTCATCCTGCCTTAAAGGAACAGCTTTATTAATAAAAAAATATATATTTTTTTTAAAACCAGAGCTTGACTCCGGCATCCTGCTTTTACCATCTTTACTTGCCAAACGACTGCAGTATTTGACCATAAATGCAATTTATACAGCTTAAAAAACAGTAAAATCAGGATAAGTGAAATTCTGTGAAAATGTGGTTTCCATGCGCAGAGAACTAGTACACGAGTGAATCTAAACTGCTGTAATAAAGCAAAATACCTTGTGCCTGGTTGGTTAATAACGTGTTTTACTGCTTTTGCCCAAATTGTTTTTCAGATGTCATTAGTGGAGTGTCATGTCGTTAGTAGTGAATACCGTTTCAACTCTTACAACTCATTAATTAAAAATGAACTTGGAGGTATAAAATGAAACTGACCAACAGGTATTGCAGATCACCATGGCTGAAAACCGGCAGAGACGCTATATATATTTCTTTTCATTCAGGCAATACAGCATATAGGGGATCAGGTGATGCTGCGTATACTACCCTGGCTTAGAAACCCTACCCATCCGGACGGCTGACAGCTGCTGAGGAAGCATTCAACACCATGCTTGGGCAAATATGGGTAGTGGGCATTTGAAAGGGGGGTGGCAGATACTGATGAAACAGGCTGAAGTGCAGCATTAGTTTGTTCCCAAAATTGTGCCTGTGGCTGCCTGCGAGACAGACGGGAAGGATACCAGTGTTGCCAAGTTTCAAGAGAAAAAAAGCAGCACTGCCTTTGAAAACAAGCCCAAAACAGTTAGAGTATGGGTATGCAAATTCCAAAAAAAAAAAGCCTAATCCCGCTTGTTATAAGCAGACTTGGCAACTGTGAAGGTTACCTCAGCCGCCAGTTTCAATTGGACAGCAGCGATTTGAGGAGGCTCGTGCTGTCAGAGATTCTCTCCTTTCTTTTAAGTTGTGTTGGGTTTACTCTTGTGTTAAATGTTAATGATGCAAACCAATAAAACACAATCAATATGTTAATTTGCAATTTTATTTGGTCAGTTCTGAGAGGACATGAACAACTAGTTGGTATATATGTTGTTGCGCTGTTTTGGGTGATCGAGCTGGCTCATGACACCCAGTTCACCAACTATATTTATTAACGTGGAGGGCATAGCTGGGATCAAAAAAGGACGGGAACTAATTCAGTTAGACATTTAAGCAGCTCACTTGCTCTTTGTGCTTAAATTTAGCATAGTTTTTACAGCAATTCTCAAACAGCTGCTCTAATACTATAACAAGGGCATAACGCAGTTCATGGTAAGTGGTTTTATACAGAAATGTAAACCCACAAGAGATATACAACATGACAGGCCAGACACAGCAAAAACAATAATAAAAAAAGCCGCCCGCATTATCATTAAGGTGAACTACTCCACTGCTAACCATATAACTGCCCATCAGCCACTTACTTTCTGCCATCTTGGAATCCACAGTAACAACTGGCCTGCTCCCTTGCAATATTTATGGTAATGTTACTTAAGGGCAGCAGTGTGGAGTAGTGGTTAGGGCTCTGGACTCTTGAACGGAGGGTCGTGGGTTCATTCCCAGGTGGGGGACACTACTGCTGTACCCTTGAGCAAGGTACTTTACCTAGATTGCTCCAGTAAAAACCCAACTGTATAAATGGGTAATTGTATGTAAAAATAATGTGATATCTTGTAACAATTGTAAGTCATCCTGGATAAGGACGTCTGCTAAGAAATAAATAATAATAATAATAATAATAATAATAATAATAATAATAATAATAATAATAAAAAGGGTAAACAAGCTCATTAACATTTAGACGTGAAATGCGGGTTTCCATGCGAAACTGGGCGTGGATTTTCCCGTGTTTTTCGTCATTTAAACGAGTAAATGAGATTTACCCTATCCCTGTCTTTGGTGTTTTTTTTTGGCCACAAACCTGATTTACGCGAGTAAGTCTCCCAAACGTGCATGCGCATCGCCATTTCACGTGTAAATTGCCCTGCATGGAAACCCCATGAATGATATCAAAAAACTTTAGTCTGACAGGGGGTGCAGCCAACTTGAAAATGTCTATTACTATACTGCACGTAATGGACTATTACATGCAGTATAGTAATAGCGGACTTCTGTTTGTCGCCTTTGATCTTCAAGCCTGTTATTTCCCACTATTCATGTTATATTATGTTTCCCGGCATACAGGAGTTAGAATGAGGTCAAAATATCAAGATTCACTGGTTTTCCGCTGTAATGCTGCCATGGATACCTATAAACAATGTCTTTCATTGGTTAGCATGTAATATTAACATGTTGGGTGAGAACGAGGTCTGCCTTATTTGTCATTCGATCGTTGCAATCGACGAAGCAATTTTTTTTTACATTGATCAGATTTATGCACAAATAAATTATGCCTATACTGTACACAGTAAGTGCTGATAGTCATAACCTACAATACTGGTATATTAAAATGAGTAAGTGGCAAACTTCACGCATGCTTTTTGATAGCCTCACAGCTGGCTACGGCCTTGTATAGTTGTTTAGGTTTAAGTTTAAATATGACTAGTGTTTGCAGATAGCAACTTCAGAGAATGTGAGAGGTAGTTGTGAAAGTGAATTAGAGAAGTATAGTCTTGAGTGCAAGGAAGGTAACTACTTTGACATCAATGCTGTCACATTTTGTTGGATCGAGAAACTGTTTACACAAGAATCTCAAGGTTAGGCCAAGACCTGTATATAGCACCTGCCTCCAGGCATACGTGTATACGTAAAAGTTATACACATTATTTGCAGGATCTACCCTTGAAACCACAATCTTTTGAAGTCTCTGTAGACAGTTCACTTACAATAACTGTGGCATTGTTGCCCAAAGCACATGGATGAACATGTTTGCACTGTCAAAAAAGAGAACTGGAATTATAAGTGATTAATATGTTTTTTTATAAGCAGCAACTCAGCATGAACCTAAAAAAGTATCTTAAAATGAAAAGACAGAAACTTTTTTTTTTAAAACTCAAATATATATACAGACGTGCTCAAATTTGTTGGTACCCTTACAGCTCATTGAAATAATGCTTCATTCCTCCTGAAAAGTGATGAAATTAAAAGCTATTTTATCATGTATACTTGCATGCCTTTGGTATGTCATAGAATAAAGCAAAGAAGCTGTGAAAAGAGATGAATTAGAATTCTACAAAGATAAAAATGGCCTGGACACATTTGTTGGTACCCTTAGAAAAATAAAAAATAATTGGATTATAGTGATAAAACTAATTAGTTTCTTTAATTAGTATCACACATGTCTCCAATCTTGTAATCAGTCATTCAGCCTATTTAAATGGAGAAAAGTAGTCACTGTGCTGTTTGGTATCATTGTGCACCACACTGAACATGGACCAGAGAGAGCAAAGAGAGAGTTGTCTGAGGAGATCAGAAAGAAAATAATAGACAAGCATGGTAAAGGTAAAGGCTACAAGACCATCTCCAAGCAGCTTGATGTTCCTGTGACAACAGTTGCAAATATTATTAAGAAGTTTAAGGTCCATGGAACTGTAGCCAAACTCACTGGGCGGCTGCAAGAGGAAAATCGACCCCAGAGTAAATGGTGAAAAAAGAACCAAGGATAACTGCCAAAGATACAAGCTGAACTCCAAGGTGAAAACGTCAGTTTTGATCGCACCATCCAAAGAGAAAGTGGGCTCCATGGAAGAAGACCCAGGAGGACTCCACTTTTGAAGAAAAACATAAAAAGCCAGACTGGAATTTGCTAAAATGCATATTGACAAGCCACAATCCTTCTGGGAGAAAGTCAAAACTGGAGCTTTTGGCAAGTCACATCAGCTCTATGTTCACAGACGAAAAAATGAAGCTTTCAAAGAAAAGAACACCATACCTACAGTGAAACATGGAGGAGGCTCGGTTATGTTTTGGGGCTGCTTTGCTGCGCCTGGCACAGGGTGCCTTGAATCTGTGCAGGGCACAATGAAATCTCAAGGAAACGTACTGCCCAGTGTCAGAAAGCTCTGTCTCAAAGGTCATGGGTCCTCCAACAGGATAATGACCCAAAACACACAGCTAAAAGCACCCAAGAATGGATAAGAACAAAACATTGGACTATTCTGAAGTGGCCTTCTATGAGTCCTGATCTGAATCCTATCGAACATCTATGGAAAGAGCTGAAACTTGCAGTCTGGAGAAGGCACCCATCAAACCTGAGACAGCTGGAGCAGTTTGCTCAGGAAGAGTGGGCCAAACTACCTGTTAACAGGTGCAGAAGTCTCATTGAGAGCTACAGAAAATTGATTACAGTGATTGCCTCTAAAGGTTGTGCAACAAAATATTAGGTTAGCGGTCCCATCATTTTTTGTCCATGCCATTTTCATTTGTTTTCTTATTTACAAAATTATGTTGAATAAAAATCAAAAGCAAAGTCTGATTTATATTAAATATGGAATAAACAATGGTGGATGCCAATTACTTTTGTCAGTTTCAAGTTATTTCAGAGAAAATTGTGCATTCTTCGTTTTTTGTGGAGGGGTACCAACAAATTTGAGCACGTCTGTATTTCTGAATTTAGTTCACTGAAACTAAAACTAAATAATAATTTTAAATGAAAACTAAATAGAAACAAAATAAAAATTTTACTAACTAAATAAAAACTGAAATTGAACTGAAAAACTGAATCTAAGGTACAAGTTTCAGATTATAATCTTCCTTAAAAAACAGGGTTCAAATCCCACTTCCAAAAAAGTTTCATTATATAATTATTAAACATTTTAAAACAATGCAGGTTACAGCCAAAGAGAAATAGAAAAAAAAGTACTGCACCAGACAGTGCACTCTATACTACAAAAAAACAAGATAGTGAGCAGCTTGAAAGGCAGAGGGAGGAAAAGAATCACCACAGAGCGACAAGACCGTGCCCTTGTTGCCAAGGTCAGAGGAAACAGAATAGTGCGTGCTTCAAATATTGTGCAGGTGACGTCTTGTAGATTTTTCCTCCAAATTGCTTTATTTTGTCCACAATCTCTGATAATTGTGTTAAAAATATAATAATAATAAGTGTAAGGGGAGGTAAATGTTTTTAACTTTTCACTAGCTTCCACTTTATTAATTAACAGCTTACATTTAAAAAAAATAATCTTTCTCTAAATGTAAAGGGCACATCAGCACTACATGAAAGATAAAACAGAAACTATCCCACTTTGCTGTTCCGAATGTATTTGGTCATTGTATAATAATAATTCGTATGCACCCAAACATCTGCATAATGCGGCCTCGTGCCTCACAACGCACCCAGGGCGAGCGGTAAGAATTGTCGTGGGTTATTTCTTACTTAAACTCGCGCATCAGTGCTTTCGGGTCTGACGTCATCACCCAAGTCATCCTGCCACAAGCCTACAATAGTATTATTTTAGTATACAAGCCCCACCCCCACTTCCTTCCTAGCCCACATGGAAGTATGTATTTCAATGGAATGTGGGGTGGTCTTTGTGTGATTCAATGAAACTGCGTCTGTGTTTTACATGACAGCTCCTGGATGTAAACAAACCTGGGATTACTTTTTTTATATATAGACAATGTCACAGAATCGTTTTCGCCAAATCTTGAGATGTTTGCTTTTTGATTTGAGAGAAATTAGAAGCATTTGCAATGGCAACAAGGGCAACCAAGATTTGCTCACAACAATGGAGGTGCTGCTGTTTCCCACAGAAGCACTATGCTGCAGGGTCACGCAATAGAAAAGGTATTATTATTATTATTATTATTATTATTATTATTATTACACAAACACTAATGCCCTTGAGCTGCAATGTGACAGTGGGAGAGTGGTCATTTTCAAAGATGGCTAGGATAAAACACAAACTGACAAGCTTTAAAATCAGACCCTGTATACTGTATGCAGAGCTAGGCAGATCATTGTGTATGCATACAAAGATGGATGAAACAACAGCATGACATTTGAACTTGGACAACTGTTTAGGCTTAAGAACTGGCTAGCTGAAAAGCATTTTAATACTGAACTTGAAACTGATAGTGTGAATGTACTAAACAAGCGACATAGACATTTTTATGCCTCTGTAATGAATACACAAGGTGTAAAAAGTTACATCTCTTTCAGAGCTGGCATTAATAGGCATTAATAATTCTCCCCAGAGTAGAAGCCTAAATATCATACACAATACTGATTTTACTTCAGTGATAAAAAAAAAAAAAAAAATGTGCAGGGGAGGGAAAGACACATGAATTTCCCTCTAAACCTGATCAAGAGAAAATGTAATCATCTGGCATCTAAACACCCATGAACCAAGAGAGCTTCTGTATAAAGTGTGGTTTGATATACAGTTATGCGTTGCCCGTCGTGGCAGAGAAGGTCTGAGAGATGCCTGCAATCACCTTCAAAATCAATACTGATAGAACTGGCTTAAGATATGCTACCCTGACCTATAACATATCTACAAATAACCACTCCGATGCAACTGAAATAAATAATCTATTCTTAGAGGCAGCATGTGTGAAAAGCCCGGTGACCCAAAGTGCCCAATACAAGCTCTTATTATATACCTCTCTAAAATGCCTCTTCACCATGTTTCTACCTTCAGCCAAAGCCTTTCTCTCCTGAAAATGCTGCCACACAAACTATTTGGTATACCTACAAACCACTGAAAAAAACATGCTTGGCAAATGAATGGCTACCATGAGTGACAAATCAAATTTCACCAAAAGGTATGCAAATCACTCTGTGAGAGCAACAGCTGTTCATCTTTTATCTGATGCTTGTACAGAAATAATGTCTGTCAATGGACACCATAAGGAAAGCTCAATTTGCAGCTATTGGACAGCAACAGTGCAGCAAAGACACAATTGGTCCACAGTTCTATCACTGGCTGGATCCTCCAACACAGCCTCAAAACCATCTAATCTATGAATCCTGTGTCTGTCACGACTGCACCAGAAATGATGCTCCAATAGCAAGCAGTTCAGACTCCATCTTACACGGACTGTTCAGTTCTCTGGCACTGCCCAGATCAACTATAAATAGGGAAATTAAAAACCGAAACAATTTAAAAAAAAAAAAAAAAACATTTGCTAAATAAAAATTAATTGTATCAATGCAAATATCCACTTATTAAGAAAACAGTATTTTCACTTTATGGCAAAGGATGCCCTACATTTACCCTGTTTGATGGGAGCACAGGCTCATCTAGAATCAGTGTAAAGAAACTTGTCATCTAATAACCAGTAAACAAAACACCTTAGTGTTGCCTACGGTGCAGTACATTCATTTTGCTTTGTTAATCACTTTATACTTTTCACTTTATGGCAAAGTATGCCCATCCAAGAGATCTTCAACTTCTATCATCCCATCAGCATCTTCTGTAAAAAAAAAAAATATATATATATATATATTTAGGTTGGTAAGTATTCTTGTCTTGGTTATGTACAGATATTTTGTATGCTTTCCAGTAATGTGTGCACTTTGAAGCATGGGTATATGGTAAACTAAACCATAGCTGCTAAATGTTTGGTCTTGCTTTATTTTAAGGGCAGTTTTTTTTTTTGTTCATTAACTGTTAACAAACTGCTAATAAACATGTTAATGTACATTATTTATTTGTTGTTAACTGTTAGTTAATAATATATAATAGGCCAGCTAAAACTGCAAACACCAGAGCCCTATGGATGCTCAATACCCAGTCGAGCATATGCTTGAAATCAGTTCAGATTGTTACTGTAGTAATGTGTAGCAAATTAAATCAGGTTTTTATTAACCCTAACCCTAACCCTAACCTTAACCCTAACCCTTAGCTAAAAATTAACAATTTGTTAACAGTTAATAAACTAAAAAAACGGCCTGTAAAATAAAGCCTGACCAAATGCTCTGCATAAAAAAGTATCTCTATTGGCTTGGGGCTTTAGTGAAGTGCGTTTTATTTGGGGAGTCATCCCTGAAGTTTCTCCTGTGGATATTTCACAACAGTAAATATTTAGCTAATTTCTTTTTGGTTTTATGAACATTTTAGGAGATTTAGTATGATTTCTGGTAAGTTTTGACTTCTGATCGCTGAATCTCCCCGCACAAAACAAAAAGCTAAAACATTGCTAAAAAAAACAAAAACAAAAAAATATCACCCCTGGTTTATAAATGTGACTAACTGCATTTTGGTTGATTGTCTGAAGTCTAATGAAGGCTTTTAAGAAAATTTGGAAAATATAACACATTTGTCACTGTGTTGTATGAAATTACCGTAAAAATCGTTGTATAGGTGGCACTGGTGTAAAAGTCGCTACCCCCCTTTTGAGACTTCAACTTTAGGAAGATACCTTTTTTGTGTTTAACATTAGCACCGCCATAGCCGCTTTTTGAACGGCTTTTGCAATTCAAATTTAAATATCTCCGCGTATGTGAATATCTCATGCATGTCCATTCTTAAGTGTTACTAAATATTTGAATTAAATACTCATACGGTGTTTCAGCTGCAGAATCATAACAATGAATAAGTTATAAGCACTTGCTTCTTCAACCGCCAGACCCGCAGTTTATGCGGCACATTGAAATCAATATAATATAGCGACAATTTAGTCTGGGATTTGTAATAAAATCAAAGTCATTGTGAAAGAACGTATTATAAACTCCTGTAGAATGCTGAAACACTAATGAAAGTCATTTTATACATCATATATTATTATTATTTTTATTTTATTAGCAGTTGTCACAAAATATACACATTGAATCACAATACAGTGTGATATATCTGCTGTATTCTGTCATAGAAAATGTAAAATAAATAATAATGATACATACAGTGTAAATAATAATCATACAAACACAAAATGACAGAAAATTAACTAATTACTTCAACCAAAATTAATATAAGCAGCCACTAATAACCCAATGGCCACCTGTCCCTTAACTATACATATAATTAAAAATAAAATATGAATTTAACTAAATTAAAGACAAAACATAACTGAGAATACTTTAGGGAGGAATTAATGAGGGAAAGTGAGGCACATCCGTGTTATATTTAAAAGACAAAAACATAAATACACAGGTACACGGCAGGCATAGTACATCAATGCTGTCAGTTTCATGTCGTTACGCTGTCTGACACGAATGTCAGAGACCACTGCAGTTCTAAAGGGACAGCCAGGAAGTGATGCGCTTTTGTAGTTCTGCCGGTTGTAGTTTTTTTATTTTTATTTACTAGCTCAACAGAACTACAACATGTTTCCCTCTTGTTGCTTGGCTACACAATAAAAAAATAACTTTTGATGTACAGTTGAAAAGGCAGTGTTTTCAGTTCGTGTTTTCTCCGTAATTTGTACTTAGAAAGCTGTTGCATATGTTATGTTACATTTTTGTTTTATGCTATTTTTATAACTAGTTATTTATGTGTTATAATGTTATATGTGCATAGAGCTTTCTATACTTGTTTACACAGAAGTTTATTGCGTAAAGTCTATTTTAATACAGTTTTTCATGTTTATGTATATGTGCTCTTTTTGAAAAAAATAAGAAAAAAGTTAAATTTTCAATGTAAATAGTGTTTCTGCTCTGAAAATGTTATGTATGATGTCCATAAATAAAAATTTTAAGTTGTATCCTGATTGTTTTTTATTTTCATATCAAAGCAGTTGTAAAATGGAGCCGCACTTTTTGCGGGGGCGGTGGTTGTATGTAGTCCGAAATCTCGGCGGTTCTAGTGTTAAAATACTTTTTTTACAATTTTTTTTCCCTGCATGCTGATAAATAAAGAAAAATACACAGGTTTTGAAACAACCCTTATTTGCAACATTTTATTCCATTAATAATTTTGTACTGTTGTTTTTCTTTTCTAAATAATTGGTTCAAGTAAATTTAAGTGCAATGTCAAAATACATCAATATATAGATATTGTGGCAAACCTCAGTTCCCGCAAGCAGGGGCTTCTCACAGGTCGGACACGAACCCGGGACCTCCCACTTTGTAGCATAGCGCCGATACCGCTGTACAAAAGAGCCGGGCTCCCTTGCAGGAACAGATATCATCACCTACCAGCTCTGACCCCTACACCCGTGCACACTGCAATATAATACTACTAAAGTACTGAATTCCAGTAGTAACGGTGTACTGACAAATGGTACTTGAATTAACTTAAAAATCAACTTATACATCCTACATCACATCTGTATTTACCTATTTTATTTTTTGCTTTACTGAACATTTCTTTCCAAAACCATGCTTAGACAATAGTTCCAGCCGCATTGGCTTTTACAAATTCATTGTATTAATTCAAATTTAAAAGAAAAGTATTAAACAGTGCTGCTGGCATCAATTAAAAAAGCAAAAAAAACAATAAACTAAACAGTGCACCATCTAATAACTAGTAAACAAAACATCTTAGTGTTGCCTATGGTGCAGTACAACTGCATTACATTACCAGCTGTAGAAACACATTCATTTTGCTTTGTTAATCAGAACCATAACCATACACATACTGGTACATACTTTACCAGTGTACCACTGCATTACACTGACATGTAGAACAAGTTACAGTGTGTATTAAAGTCATTAAAAGTATTCCATTCAAATAAAATGTTTTCTACGTCGGGCCATAAACACTTTCCTCCTCCTATCAGCTTGTTTTTTTTTCGCCATTTTAAGTTTGTCTTTCTTTCGTCTCCAGTCACGTTTTTTTTTTTCAGCATTGCGATTACCATGTATTTCGGCAAATTCAACAACGCACAATTTCAAACCTGTTGAGTAGCATTTTCATTTTTTGTCTGACTGTCCTACTTTATCCAGCCTCAAAGTCACCTGCATTATTATAGCATTGCAGTTACAATGAACGGAAGACTTGATAAGTTTACTCGGCTTTGTAACCAATAGCTATTTGCTACAGATCCCAGGAGTGGGTTTAGTTTGAATGTTGACAAATCAATGGCTCGGAAGGGTGGGAATAAGGAAATTTATAAAGACTGACAGCTATTGTGTTAACAGTGAAACAGTATAGCTGTGACGTTTTCATATTCCGAAGATTGATAACTTTAACCACTATTTTTTTTCTCCACGTACGCACGCACACGAGTCTGGGTCAAGAGGAGGTCAGTCAAGAGTCTGAAAGCTTGCGTTTAACATTCAAAATGACTAAGGGTATTGAGAGTAATAAATTCAAACTTTTAATTAGAAAAGTGGTTTTGTGTTTCTACCGAGCAACAACATGACCTGAATGCCGTAGAAATTTTTAAAAAATCAATCGGGTTGTTGACAGTTAAGTTTGTGTGAGCCATAACCATGGCTGTAGTAATCCCACTGTGGCCCTGGTACAGTAATTTAATATTACACACACTGTTGTAACACCGGTGTGACATGGCATACGTCACACTGGTGTATTAGACGTTCCCCCCTTTTAAGGGATTCGCAAAAATGCCTAGAAAATCAACTTCTACAATGGTTTTTACGGTACCTTAAAATATGTGTTCATCCTTGTCCATTTAAACGTAGCTTGTTAAAATAGGTTGGGCTATATCTGCCTGCATCATGTCTCACACAACAACAGTTTGCATCATTTAGTATTACCCAGAACTGGCTGCACATTATGTACTCTACCAACTACGCATGGCTTCTTTGTATAACATTCAAAAGGGCCTGACACAATAACGTCTTCTTTGATGCAATCATTTCTCGTTCCTCTTCCCTCAGCGGTCAGGGCTTTCTTTTTATTTGTAAAATTATTCTAGTATCTGCCTGAAACATCAAGCATGAGATAAAGAGCCTATTGCTAACACAAGCAGCAATTCCCTGCATTGCCAGGGAATGACAACATTGCATTTGGTGGTACAACTGCCTTTCCTGTATTGAGCAATACCCTTCCTTATTTCTATTGATAAACTGACAATCTTATTTATTGACCTCAGTCTAGGATGGGTACTTTGAACTTCTATAAAACTTCTCTCTATTAGAACATAAAAATAAATAAATAAATAAATAAATTGGGACACATTCTCTCTTGGTTTGACAGACAGTTATGCAAGCAAAGTATGATTTACGGTAAAAGCATATTTCAAATTTAAAAGAAATAAAAACTAAACATTGCAAAGATAGTTACAAATCTTAGGCTCCTGGGCTTGCCTTTCTGATTGAAACAGTGAGGTCTGTTTGGTCTTATAATTAATTAAAATTAAGTCTTTGGAAGATGTGAGGAATTTTCATAGCAATTAAAAATATACGTTTTTCTAAATCATTAATAAGCAACTTAAAAAAATTCTTAGACCAGCTCTTGAAGCAAATTTGATAAATTCTTCTTAAAACAGATAATGTTTGATATGTGTAGTACATTTGTCACATATTGCAAATAGTGTCTTAAAACATGTAATTACACTTTTTCTAATTAGTCCATTTGAAAAAACATAACCAGCTAAAAACCTATTAAGTTTCAAACAATTGGCCTTTTGCGTCTTCTGTATTAAGCCCGGCTGGAAACCAGGGCATGCAATGTCTGTAACTTTTAACCTGCCAGTATTCACATCTGTGGACAAGCCCAGGCTGGGAACACTTCCAACCAAGGGGTCATGTACCAGGGACATGCAGTTGGAAGGGGAAACTGTACAACTTTTTACAGACATGATTTATATTATTATAAACCGTAACACTGCAATTTCCCATCATGCCCGGCATCTAAAGAGGTCGCTACCCCCAGCAGATGTTGGAAACATACCGTTTGCAGTTGCAGGGACAAGTGGCCTGTGACCTTCCTTGCATGTCATGAATTACACTTCTTTTTCTCCCTTGTATCCTGAGAACGCTAGCAGTTTCCTTCCCAACTGCACCTGCAAACTTCGGACTGGTAAATCCTGCCCCCCTTTGCAGTTGGCAGATGAGTCCACAAGTAATCATTTCCTGTTTAGAACTTTGCATTCATTGTACTAAGGGACTGTTGGATTCACATTCAACTGGACCAAAGGCAAACATTTTTGCTTACACTGTACAAATATATGTAGCTTTTGACTCTCTCTCTCTCTCTCGCTCTCTCACACACACACACATAGACTGTATTTTTACAGACTGAAATAGATGAAATTAAAAAATATGTATAAATGAATACAAAAAAAATAATGATTTTGTAACAAGTAAAAATAAAATAACTAAAAACACAATAGAGTGTTACATATTCTAAAGTATTAAATATAAAGAAAATAAAATATCTACTCAAGAATAATGGGTACCATTTTTCAAAACAAGGGGTTTTAAAGCTGTCCTGAAAAAAATGCACAGAATATCTTCGAGAGAGAGAGAGAGGCAGGCGACTGCTCCAGCCCGAAGTTCTTTTTGAAATGAGCTAGGAACTGTTAGAATGAGAGAGACTGAGAGGGGGCTGCTTCTGGGGGTGGAGGTGGTTTGAACAGGTTGTACAACAAGTGAGGGCATGCTTTCCGTCTTCTGTGACTGATTGATCTCCAGACCTAATAAAAGGGGGGTAAACACTTTATTTTTGATTGAAAGATCCACAATGTCTTCTGAAAACTTTAGATACTTCTCAGAAAACGCCGTTCTTGAGGCTGATGATGCCGTGATGGGGAACTCCATTTCTGAGGCAGCTAATGTCGTGATGGCTTAATGATGCTGATGCCATGAAGGACCTCACAAAAACATTTGAAAATATGACCCTCGACACATTGTTAGAGACGGATGTGACCGATGGAGCTTTCGATACAATCCTAAAAATGCTGGTGTCTAAAGCTCTTGCTTGTTTCAATAGTCAGCCTTCCTTGACCAAGATTAAGAAACTGGTGGATGACATTTTAAAATAACTAAAACCTGACTCAAGACATTGTCAACAAAATAACTCAGGCCTACTGCCATCAAAGTTTTACTCAACCCCAAGATCCTTTAACGTATTTCAGAGCTAGTGACTTTGAATATGGGAAAAATCCAGACTCCAGTTGAGCGCAACGACATGGAAGGACTGCTGTTTGAGTTCATTGCAGAGAAAGTGGGGTGTAAGAGACTCTTTAAAAAAAAAAAACAATATCCCTGTAAATATAAAGTTGTACAACAATTTAAACCTTTAAAGACCGTGAAGTGTTTTTCTGGGCCAGTGATCGTGTAAACACGATAAACGCAATTTATTGACTTACTGGAAACACATATCATTGGATAGGGGAGGGATTGGATTTCATTCCCTGATACTTTCTTTCATGTGATGTTATTCATCACCCCATATGACAAGCCCAGTCTCTGCTTTATTCTTAATTGAATAGCAGTAAGGGCCAGGTTAGTTCGATTTTTATACTCAGATTAAAGTTGTCAGAAGTGTTCTCTGATTTTAACAGACAAGATTGCCTAGTTTTTTAAAGAAACTCTTTAGGCATTAGTTTCCCATGCATGAGGAAAAAAATTAAATATTTTGAAACTGCCCCTTAACTGTCTTTTTTTTATATTGTGCTGGTTAGGAGTATTTGTCTAGGTCTGCTATGCATTGTGTTTTTGTATGTTCTTCGTATTTTTCCCCTTTTGGCTATCCGTAGTTGGGGCGGGGCTTATGCTCCTTTTGCTCAACTGCCAGTTCAAAAGGGAACAATTTTGGGCAACTGGTCGTCGCCTGCGTTTCTTTCTCCTACTCACTCTGGCAGATGATTTTTATCAGAACTTTTGGTAGATGAGGAGTTTATATTTTTGTTAGTCTGTGTTTTAATGCAGGTCTATTCATTTGTTCAGCAGTATGTTATTTTGGTAAAAAGGTCAAAATCTTCTGCTTTTGATGTTGCTTCCCGCACAGTCAAGTCAAACTGTTTTTTTTTTCCTCTGTATCGTTTTTTTTTTCCTTGTTTGGTTATTTTGTGACCGTTCTATCGCTACTTTGGATCTTCATTTTCTCTGCTGAAGAATACAGTTTTGCCTGGACTTTTAAAACTATATAGTTTTAATGGAATCAAAGGGAAGACGTCTGCACAGCGGATTACAAACATCATCCGGGTGAGATCAAACCTTTTTGTTCTTTCATTTTTTGCTACTGTGTTTGCAGTTTTTTTTTGTGAATGGCCATTCTGGTTTTGCATTGGATTTTGGATTTTGAAGTATTATTTCTTGAGGGGTTTTTTTCTTTTTTGGATTTGTTTTTCATGAAGGGGACTGAACTATGATGTAAAAAACCCGTGATTGGGTTAATTAACTCTTACCTGCTTACACTGTATTGTCAATTGCTGGTTAAACTAATTGACACCTTTTTATAGTGAGCCTCAGTGACATTATTGTTTTGCTGATATACTGTTTCATTTGGTCTATGCTCGTATGGTTTTTATATCTCTTTTACGTTCTAGACCAGGGGTGGGCAAACTACGGCCCGCGAGAGCTTTTCATCCGGCCCGCGAGCTTCCTTGTGTTTTAACAATAAAAGTACTAGATTACTATAAATAGTACAAATATAAAAATCCATTAAATCGATCCATGTTATTGATTGATTTGGGTTAGAAATAACTAATTTACTAATTTACTAGGCTAATTCACGACCGACACAGACAGAGATTGCATTGCCAAAAACAAAGCAGTTTTGCAACGTCTGATGTGGGCGCAGTGTATGACGTTTATTCATCTTTGCTGAGTGCATGCAAGCTTGCGAAACAGCCGTTTGAATTGCAGCAGCTAGGTTTTGTTTTTATGCTTTCTGAAGAAAAAAGCACTTCAAAGAGAAGAAAAGTGGACAGTGAGTGTCGAGTTTTCAAAAAGAGTGGATTGAGAAATATTTTTTCACAAACAATCCTCGAAGGCTGTATGCCTGATTTGTCAAAGAGCATCGCTGTGTTCAAGGAGTACAATTTGAATCGCCATTTTACAACGAAACATCCTAATTACGGCAGCAACTTAACAACAGAAGAAAAGTCAAGAAAAGCTCAGAAACTGCTTCTAATTTAAAATCTCAGCAAAACATTTTGTGCGACAAGCTGCAGTTCAGGATGCCACTACGAAGGCAAGTTATGTTTTGGCATTCAAGATAGCTAAACAAAATAAGCCGTTTGCTGAAGGGGAGTTTTTGAAACAATGCATGGTCGATGTTGCTGGCATGCTGTGTCCTGAATACAAAAATACGTTTGAGAATATTAGTTTGTGGAAGAACTGTTGCTGCCGTATTGAAGTAATTGATGAAGACTTGGCCTCTCAGTTGAACAGGAAAGCACAGTGCTTCACGCTGTTAAAGTTAGCTCTCAATGATAGTACTGACATAAAGGACACAGCGCAGCTCTTTTTTTTGTGAGAGGAATTAACAACAAATTTGAAATCACAGAGGAATTTTTTATCTATGGAATCAATGAAAACAACAAAGGGATTGGATTTGTATGAGAGGGTGTCTGGTTGCCTTGAACGTCTGAAGCTCCCCCTGGAGTAAACTTCAAATGTGACCACAGATGGATCGCCAAATTTAACTGGGAAAAAAAGTAGGACTTTTAAAAAGAATTGAGGACAAAGTAAAAGATGTAGATTCTGAGAAAGAAATCATTTTCTGCACTGCATCATACATCAGGAGGCACTCTGCAAAAAATGTTCTGGACATAGATCATGTTGTTCACACAGCAGTGAAAATAGTGAACTACATTAGAGCAAGGGGGCTTAATCATCGGCAATTCATTTCCCTTCTTGAGGACACTGATGCTGAACACCAGGACTTACTTTATCATACGAATGTCCGCTGGCTCAGTTTAGGAAAGGTGTTGCATAGTGTGGGAGCTTAGAGATGAAATTAACATTTTCTTGAAATGCAAGGAAAGGATTTCTGGAATTAAGGAATTCAAACTGGGTGTGTGACCTCGCTTTTGGTGTGGATATCATGGCACATTTAAATGAACTTAATGTGAAGCTGCAGGGCAAGGATGTGTTTGTTCACGAATTGTATTCCAATGTGAAAGTTCAAAAGTCAAGCTCATTTTGTTTTCAAAACAAATGAAGAGCAAACGTTTTCGCTCACTTTCCAACACTTAAATGTTTGGAAGTGTCGTGAGCGGGCAGACAGGTACAGCAACATTCTGAGTGACCTGCATGGAGAATTTTTTCGATTCTCTGACTTTGAGAAGATCGAGAAGACACTGGAGCTGGTGTCATGTCCACTTTCATTTGTTCGAGAAAGCACCAGAAGAATTACAACTGGAGCTCATCGAACTCCAGTGTGACTCCACTGTGAAGGAAAAGTACCATTCACAAACACTGGACAAGTTTTATGCCTCTTTGAATGAAACAAAGTTCCCAAATATCCATAACGTAGCCCAGACAATTCTTGTGTTGTTCGCCTCCACCTATGTTTGGAACAAACATTTTCACTACTGAATTTCAACAAAGTTTTGCTACAGATCCCAGTTAACTGACCAGCATCTCAGCTCTGTTTTAATGGATTTCAACAACAAGGACAGCACCAGACTTTGATGCTATCGTAAAAGAAGGCGACCAACTGCATTGTTCACATTAACAGCAAAGAGAAAAAAGGGGGGGTACGTTTTGTTTCCTTTTTCTTGTAATGCATTTTTATGATGATATATCTATAATAATAATAAGGTCGTATGTTTCCCCAATATCTATCTTTATTTTAATACCTGTTCTTCAGAGTTAAATCAATTAACAACAACATTGCTTTGTGGTTTACTTTTTTAAAATTGTTTGAATATGTTTGGTCATTGCAACAGTTTAATAAAGAAACATTGATGGTTCAAAAAGCTCATTATAGCAATAAACAGGAAAACTACCAAACGTATGTAGTGCAGTACACTGAGAATTGTGAGCGATGCACATAATTTGTGTTGAGACAGGGGCAACATAACTGAGCACGTAAAATCAAAAGACAACTCAATGATGCTATTTTATGATGATTTTACCACAAAATTGTTTTGTGTCTGTTTGAACATGATTTTGTTTGTTAAGTATACATTTATATGGCCCGCCATACAATTTCCATACCCTGATGTGGCCCTCAGTCCTAAAACTTTGCCCACCCCTGTTCTAGACGGACTTCTAATACATTTTCTGGGTTAAGCATATTCCTCAGGTCCCCTTTTAAATCCCTCTTTTACGCTGTAACTTATTACTTGCTGTTTCCAATAAAATTAAATGTTTGCTTATGGAATCAGTATACGCTTATGGTCTAAGTGTCTAGTAGGAATACTAAGGAAGTTTGTTACAATGTCACTGAGACAGGCATTTCATCACCACATGAACTTGTTTAAAGATAAGAAAGAAACAGAAAAAAACATTGTAAATCTGTATTTGACTTATAATTATATTAGAAGATGTATTCTGTCTCATGTGTTTTTTATATATATATATATAATGTGGCGGAGTGTCCCGCCCCTTTGTTTGTTATTTATTTATATTATGATTTATATGTTTATATGACGGCGAAAGCCGATTATTATTTGTTAGTTTTGTATATATATTTTAAAAACCTCATGAGGATGCGTGACTGATCAGCTAGTGATTTATTTAACTAGCTGACAGTCACGCATTCTTATTAAACTCGTGCAGACTCTGGCCGAGGGGTAATAGGATAATTAATTAATTAATAGCTAGTTAACCCCTCGGCCAGAATATAAAAGCGAGGAGCTGTCTGCGCTCGTGGAGAGTGTACAGAGGAGAGTACGGGAGAGCGAGCAAGGAGAGAGAGAAATTAAAACCTAAACAATTGCTAAGCATGCTGGTTTTTACACCAGCACAATCCTTATTTGTTTATTTCTGTTTGTTTGGCCAATGCACCTTTTTGTTTTGTGTGTTTGAGTTTGTTTAAATCTTTTGTTTTGTTTATTATTTAATAAAACGCTGAGCGCCGTCGCGCTTCAGCTTTGCCCCGCTACTTCCTGAGTCTGTGTTTCTGGTCTGTCACCACTGCAAGCCCACCTGATCGGTCTGGTGTTAATGGCTGAAGTGTAATGCTGTCTCCAGGGATCAACTTATTTTGCCTCCCTGGCGCATCAGCACACACAACGCCTGCGATGCTGGCTCCGGGGATCAACCACAGTGCGGCCTCCCCAGCGCATCAGCATGACAACCGTCTGGATTGAGCTAAGTAGGGTACATCTCTGGGGTCTTCAAGTGGGCACCTTCCATCCTCAGTGTTTCGTCGACTAGCCCACGACACCTCAAGAGGGCTCGACGGTGATTCTGGCGTCCCAGCATCACCCCTCGTCCCCCACTCAACTCAGCCCAGCTTACTTACCTGTACATCAGCGTTTCTTTCTTTCTATTGTGCTTGAGATCCCCAGCCAGAATCTTTCCTTCTCAACCACAGCCAGTTGCTGCTTCTCTCTGCTGCTTCAGATAAGTTCTTCACTGTGCGACGCAACTCTTGGCCACTGATCCGACGTCTCTGAGAAACCCGGTTTGTAGAGTGTGCCACAAATCCTCGACAACCCACCTCCACTGGGTAAACCGGACTCTCCATCCTCGCTGTTCCGCTTCAGTGGCTAGTTGAGCATACCGCAGTTTCTTCCTCTCATACGCCTCATCTACAGCATCCTCCCATGGCACTGTTAACTCTACCAGGTGAACAAGGCGTGCTGATCCAGACCACAAGACAATATCTGGTCGAAGGATAGTGGTGGCAATCTCAGGTGGAAAAATAAGCCGTTGACCAACATCTGCAAGCATTTTCCAGTCTCTAGCAGCTTCCAGTTGTCCTGGGCGAGGATTGGTTTTAACACCTTTTTTTGGTGGTTGCTCTCCTGGGTGGAGGAATGTTGTCTTTTGTGTGTAATGTTTTGATGGAACAGGTGGCAACTTATTGGTCCTGTTACGCTTGTCTTCCAATGCTAAGGCCAAACATCGCAGCACCTGGTCATGACGCAAGTAAACCGTCCTTGGCTAAGAGCCACCTTACATCCTGTCAAAATGTGCCTTAATGTTGCAGGTGATGAACACAAAGGACATGAGGGATCCTCTCCTACCCAGAGGTTTAGGTTCTATGGTGATGGGAGAACATCATATGTTGACCTGATGAGGAAACTGATCCTGCTATGTTCCATTGACCAATAGGTCTTGCCAGCCAATCTTGCGTTGTTCCACACTCTCCCATCTCATCCATTCTCCCTGCTTGGCCTGGGAAATGGCCTTTATACACCTCATCCTCTCCTCCTGCTTTTGCACCTCGTTGACTACCAGCTTCCTCCTTTGAGCTGGGGCTGCCTTGCGCCATGTAGGAGGAGCTGAACTGAGACCAAGACCCCCTCTTCCATGCTGAACTTGCCCCATGATATCACCAATTCGAAGGGCAGCCTTTGCATCTTCCACAGCTTTCTTTGCCGCCCACTTTCTTCCAGTTTTCAACACAGGTGCTGCCTCCCTTACGCATTTGTCGCACTTAAACTCCTCGGTTAGAGCGGAGACTGGTAGCTGCAGTATTCCTTTACCATAAAGTCCCACTCTGCTGAGGCAACGTGGAACTCCCAACCATTTCCTGATGTATGAACTGATTAAAGCTTCCAACTTCTCTACTGTTGTCAAAGAAACCTCGTACACAGTCAGTGGCCACAGCAACCTCAGCAGTAGACCAAACTGAAAGCACCAGAGTTTTAGTTTGCCTGGTAGAGCGCTGCTATCTATGCTCTTCAACCCTTCCACTGCTTGTTGTCTAACTTCTCCCACACGAACTGTGTCCTTTAGGTCCCCGTCGTACCATCTCCCAAGACTCTTCACTGGCTTCTCAGACACTGTTGGTATTGCCTCACCATTAATGAAGAATGTTTTATCTACTACTTTACCTTTAATTATAGAGATGCTCCTTGATTTAGTGGGCTTGAATTGTATTCGTGCCCATTCAATGTTATTGGTTAATTTCCCCAATAACCGATTAGTGCAGGCTACTGTTGTAGTCATGGTTGTCATGTCATCCATGTATGCTCGAATTGGTGGTAGTCGCATTCCAGATTACCCATTGTGATGCCCTAATGAGGTAAAAGCCAGTGGAGAAATTATATATATATATATAATGTATGTGTGTGTGGTTTTACAACATTTGTACATATCAACAAGCAAGTGAATGTAAGCAAATAAAGTTTCAGGAGCTAAATTGATGTCTGTTACATTTTTTTCCCTTATTACTGATAATAATGGAATGAACTATTTTATTTAGAAATATTTATTGTAAGAAAATAATCGAGAGTATTGTCCATTATTGCTTCTAAAGATCCTGAGAATAAACGTGCATTATGGCATTGCAATTCCAGGGGCGGTTCGCATTGGAAGGCAAGTGCAGCATGACCAACAAGTTGCCACCAATGCCAGCAATATATGACACACGAAGAACAACATTCCTCCATCCAGGAGAGCAACCTCCAAGAAAAGGTATTAAAACCAAAACTCATGTAGGACAACTGGAAGCTGCTAGAGTCTGGAAAATGTTGGCAGATGTTGGACAACAGCTTATTTTCCCACCTGAGATTGCCACCACTATCCTTCAACCAGATATTGTCTTGTGGTCTGGATCAGCTTAACTTGTTGCCATTGGAGGATGCTGTGGATGAGGCGTACAAAAGGAAGAATCTTCAGTACACTCAATTAGCTGCTGAAGTGGAACAGCGAGGATGGAGAGTCGAGGTTTACCGTGGAGGGGAGTTGTTGAGGATTTGTGACACACTCCACAACTCGGTTTCTCAGAGACATCGGATTCAGTGGTGTGACAGTCTGGCTAGCAGTGGTGACGTCACAGACCAGGAAGTAGAAACCAAAACAAGGGATGGGCGGGTGAAGCTGAGTGCAGTAGCACTCAGCGTATTTATTAACAAACAAAATATTTAAACAAATCAACAAAACACAAAACAAAAGGGCACGAGGGCCAAACGAATAAACAAACAAGTAAGTGTCGTGCTGGACAATCCAGCACGTTTTAGCAATTGTTTTTCGAATGTTGCTCGCTCTCTCCGCTCCCCGTACTCTCCTCTGTACACCCAACCTCAAGTGCAGAGAGCTGCAGGTTTATATACTCTGGCCGAGGGATTAAATAGTTGGTAATTATCTTATTATCCCTCGGCCAGAGTCTGCACGCGTTTGGTAAGGATGCATGACTGTCAGCTAGTTAAATAATCAGTAGCTGATCAGCCATGCATCCTCACGGGGTTTTTAAATATAAAATAATAAAAGACGCGGCGCTTTTACCCGCGCCGTAAACAAAAATACAAATAATAATAAATAGGGGCGGGACACTCCGCCACACATGCCCCCCCTTGTGCGCAGCACATGGCCTTTTCGGCCACCTCCCCCCTTATTCCCTAAAGTCCCGGTTAGCAGTCCGGCGCAGGAGCGGGTAGCAGCGGGCCAAAGGTGGCGGCCACGGTGGGATGTCCTCCTCCCACCCAAACAGCCGTAGCGTTCCAATGGCCCGCGCACAGGCCGGCTCCTCTGGCCAAAAAATTTTTTGGGGTGGTCTCCAGACCTTCCCCCCCTTCTTCATGGCCGGCCGCTCCCCTCCGTGGGGCTCCGCCACCCTTTCTCCTGCAGCGAAATTGCTGCGGGGAAGCTGGTCTCCTGACCTCCCCCTTCTTCATGACTGGTAGCTGCCCTTCACGGGCTCCAGCCACAGTATTTCCTGCCGCTGAAAGTGCGGCTGGGGAGCTGGTCTCCTGACCTCCCCCTTTTCCGTGGCCGGCAGCTCCCCTTCATGGGGCTCCCTCCACACCTCTATCCTGCCGCGAAAGTGCGGCTGGGGAAGCTGGTCTCCTGACCTTCCCCTCCTCTTCACGGCCAGCAGTTCCCTCCCGTGGGGTTCTGACCACATGATCTCCGCCCCCGAAGAAGCGGCTGGGGGAGCTGGTCTCCTGACCTCCCCTTTCTTCATGGCCGGCAGCTCCCCTCCGTGGGGCTCCGACCACAGTGTAGTGACCCCAGGCAAAACAGGCCCCTCAGGAGGCGAAGGTAGCAGCTGCCGACCTTCGGCAGGCAATGGCAGCAGCAGCGGACCCTCGGGGGGCGACGGCAGCAGCAGCGGACCCTCGGGAGGCGACGGCAGCAGCAGCGGACCCTCGGGAGGCGACGACAGCAGCAGCGGCGGACCCTCGGGAGGCGACGGCAGCAGCAGCGGCGGACCCTCGGGAGGCGACGGCTGCAGCAGCGGACCCTCGGGAGGCGACGGCAGCAGCAGCGGCGGACCCTCGGGAGGTGAACTCGGGAGGGGAGCCCCTGGCCATGAAGTTGGCAGCGGGAGCTCCACTTCTCCCTCGTTCCCTGTAGCTGGTGGCTCTCCAGGCGATGCGGAGCAACAGGCAGCCCCGGGCGATGCGGAGCAACAGGCAGCCCCGGGCGATGCGGAGCAACAGGCAGCCCCGGGCGATGCGGAGCAGGGCAGGAGCAGTCCTTCCCATGAAGGTGGATGTGGACCCAGCAGGTATTCACCCTCTGCTGGTGGAGGTGGGAGGGGAAAGCAGTCCTCCCACGGCGGCTGAGGCGGAACCAGCAGGCATTCACCCTCTGCTGGTGGAGCTGGGAGCGGCAAGCAGTCCTTCCACGGCGGTTGAGGCAGAACCAGCAGGCATTCACCCTCTGCTGGTGGAGCTGGGAGCGGTAAGCTGTCCTCCCACGGCGCTTGAGACGGAACCAGCAGGTATTCACCCTCTGCTGGTGGAGGTGGGAGTGGCGGAGGCAGAGGCAGCTCCCGCTGCTCTGCTCGTGGAGGTGGCGGAGGCAGAGGCAGCTCCCGCTGCTCTGCTCCTGGCGGTGGAGGTGGCGGAGGCAGAGGCAGCTCCCGCTGCTCTGCTCCTGGCGGTGGAGGTGGCGGAGGCAGAAGCAGCTCCCGCTGCTCTGCTCCTGGCGGTGGAGGTGGCGGAGGCAGAGGCAGCTCCTGCTGCTCTGCTCCTGGCGGTGGAGGTGGCGGAGGCAGAGGCAGCTCCTGCTGCTCTGCTCCTGGCGGTGGAGGTGGCGGAGGCAGAAGCAGCTCCCGCTGCTCTGCTCCTGGCTGTGGAAGTGGTGGAGGTGGCAGAGGCAGCAGGTATTCTTCCTCTGCTGCTGGAGGCCTAGGTTCTGGACCTGTGGGCTTCCCCCTGGGCGCTGGATGCACGGGCTCCCCCTTCTGGGCGCTGGATGCACGGGCTCCCCCCTTCTGGGCGCTGGATGCACGGGCTCCCCCTTCTGGGCGCTGGATGCACGGGCTCCCCCTTCTGGGCGCTGGATGCCGGGCGCCGCCTCTTCATATTGTGCGTGGGGCATATGGCCAACGTGTGCCCATATGCCCCACAGCCAGGGCACAACTCCGCCACGAGGTTCACAATATAAACCTCACAGTCATCCTCACCGATCTCCTCCTGCTGTTGCTGCGGTTGCTGTTGCTGCAGCCTACCTCTCCCCCTTCTCTTCCTGCTCCTTCTCCCTGCCTTCCTCTCCTGGGCCAATTCCTCCTCTTTGAGGCAGGTGAGGCAGGTTTCCTGATCCACCTGCGGCGATGGTATGGCCTTCAGGTGGATCCCTCCTCCGCAGTCTCCACCTCACCTCGATCAAAAGGCCTGCACAAAAGGGGTCTTCATATGGGCACACCTCAGGGAGGTGCCCATACTCCAGGCAGGCGAGGCACCATGTAGCCCCTCCTTCCTTTAACTCCCTCTGATGCGCATACCACCTCTCCATGTAGGCGTCCACTTTATCCATTTTTTTTTTTTTCAAACACAAAAAAACACTATTTGAAAAAACGAACACAAAAAAAAACTTCCTTTGCTGTTCCTGGTCCGGCTGTTGGAGGCGTTGTTTGTCCCACGCAGGACACCATATGTGACAGTCTGGCTAGCAGTGGTGACGTCACGGACCAGGAAGTAGAAACCAAAACAAGGGATGGGCGGGTGAAGCTGAGTGCAGTAGCACTCAGCGTATTTATTAACAAACAAAATATTTAAACAAATCAACAAAACACAAAACAAAAGGGCACGAGGGCCAAACGAATAAACAAACAAACAAGTAAGTGTCGTGCTGGACAATCCAGCACGTTTTAGCAATTGTTTTTCGAATGTTGCTCGCTCTCTCCGCTCCCCGTACTCTCCTCTGTACACCCAACCTCAAGTGCAGAGAGCTGCAGGTTTATATACTCTGGCCGAGGGATTAACTAGTTGGTAATTATCTTATTATCCCTCGGCCAGAGTCTGCACGCGTTTGGTAAGGATGCATGACTGTCAGCTAGTTAAATAATCAGTAGCTGATCAGCCATGCATCCTCACGGGGTTTTTAAATATAAAATAATAAAAAACGCGGCGCTTTTACCCGCACCGTAAACAAAAATACAAATAATAATAAATAGGGGCGGGACACTCCGCCACAAGTGGTCAAGAGTTGCAACGCATAGTGAAGAACTTATCTGAAACAGCAGACAGAAGCAGCAACTGGCTGTGGTTGAGACAAAAAGATTCTGTTTGGGGACATTGTATAGGCCACTAAAATGTGATTAATGTGGATAATGGACAATGCCTACCAAAAACACAACCTTTTTGTAACAAAAGGGAAACAGTTCTCGGCCTGTATGTCTGGCCTACAGGTTTATGAGAAATATTTAATAATAATATGGTAAATACGTGTGTGTGCGGGGGTCGCACAAACTCCAACCTGTCGGCATCAGGTGCATGCCTTTCGAGGGAAAAAGAGTGCTGTATTTCGCTCCTGGGTGCGGTTTGTCAAAAGAGGGGACTTCACCACGAAATCCGTTCACCAAAAGAATTCTGTCGTTTGTGGCACGCACTTTCTCGATAGTGATTATTTGGAGGGCAACTTACTTGAATATAGCATGGGATTGAGAATCAAGCAACGAGTCAGGTTGAAGTCAGATGCGGTACCTTCAGTGCACGACAAATGTGTTTTTTTTTTTTTTTAATAAATATATTATTGAGGTTTTATAGGAAACCACCATGAACGAACACACACACACACACACACATATTACAATATATATACAGCTCTGGAAAAAATTGAGACCACTGCAAAATTATCAGTTTCTCTGGTTTTACTATTTATAGGTATGTGTTTGGGTAAAATGAACATTTTTGTTTTATTCTATAAACTACTGACAACATTTCTCCCAAATTCCAAATAAAAATATTGTCATTTAGAGCATTTATTTGCAGAAAATGACAACTGGTCAAAATAACAAAAAAGATGCAGTGTTGTCAGACCTCGAATAATGCAAAGAAAATAAGTTCATATTCATTTTTAAACAACACAATACTAATGTTTTAACTTAGGAAGAGTTCAGAAATCAATATTTGGTGGAATAACCCTGATTTTCAAGCACAGCTTTCATGCGTCTTGGCATGCTCTCCACCAGTCTTTCACATTGATGTTGGGTGACTTTATGCCACTCCTGGCACAAAAATTCAAGCAGCTCGGCTTTGTTTGATGGCTTGTGACCATCCATCTTCCTCTTGATCACATTCAGAGGTTTTCAATGGGGTTCAGGTCTGGAGATTGGGCTGGCCATGACAGGGTCTTGATCTGATGGTCCTCCATCCACACCTTGATTGACCTGGCTGTGTGGCATGGAGCACTGTCCTGCTGGAAAAACCAATCCTCAGAGTTGGGGAACATTGTCAGAGCAGAAAGAAGCAAGTTTTCTTCCAGGACAACCTTGTACTTGGCTTGATTCATGCCAAAGCTGCCCGATTCCAGCCTTGCTGAAGCACCCCCAGATCATCACCGATCCTCCACCACATTTCACAGTGGGTGCGAGACACTGTGGCTTGTAGGCCTCTCCAGGTCTCCGTCTAACCATTAGACGACCAGGTGTTGGGCAAAGCTGAAAATTGGACTCATCTGGGGGGTGCTTCAGCAAGGCTGAATCGGGCAGCTTTGGCATGAATCAAGCCAAGTACAAGGTTGTCCTGAAGAAAACTTGCTTCTTTCTGCTCTGACAATGTTCCCAACTCTGAGGATTGGTTTTTCCAGCAGGACAGTGCTCCATGCCACACAGCCAGGTCAATCAAGGTGTGGATGGAGGACCACCAGATCAAGACCCTGTCATGGCCAGCCCAATCTCCAGACCTGAACCCCATTGAAAACCTCTGGAATGTGATCAAGAGGAAGATGGATGGTCACAAGCCATCAAACAAAGCCGAGCTGCTTGAATTTTTGTGCCGGAGTGGCATAAAGTCACCCAACATCAATGTGAAAGACTGGTGGAGAGCATGCCAAGACGCATGAAAGCTGTGCTTGAAAATCAGGTTATTCCACCAAATATTGATTTCTGAACTCTTCCTAAGTTAAAACATTAGTATTGTGTTGTTTAAAAATGAATATGAACTTATTTTCTTTGCATTATTCGAGGTCTGACAACACTGCATCTTTTTGTTATTTTGACCAGTTGTCATTTTCTGCAAATAAATGCTCTAAATGACAATATTTTTATTTGGAATTTGGGGAGAAATGTTGTCAGTAGTTTATAGAATAAAACAAAATGTTCATTTTACCCAAACACATACCTATAAATAGTAAAACCAGAGAAACTGATAATTTTGCAGTGGTCTCTTAATTTTTTTCCAGAGCTATATATATATATATATATATATATATATATATATATATATATATATATATAGGCGCGTGCTCAAATTTGTTGGTACCCTCCACAAAAAACGAAGAATGCACAATTTTCTCTGAAATAACTTGAAACTGACAAAAGTAATTGGCATCCACCATTGTTTATTCCATATTTAATAGAAATCAGACTTTGCTTTTGATTTTTTATTCAACATAATATTGTAAATAATAAAACAAATGAAAATGGCATGGACAAAAATGATGGGACCGCTAACCTAATATTTTGTTGCACAACCTTTAGAGGCAATCACTGCAATCAAACGTTTTCTGTAGCTCTCAATGAGACTTCTGCACCTGTTAACAGGTAGTTTGGCCCCTCTTCCTGAGCAAACTGCTCCAGCTGTCTCAGGTTTGATGGGTGCCTTCTCCAGACTGCAAGTTTCAGCTCTTTCCATAGATGTTCGATAGGATTCAGATCAGGACTCATAGAAGGCCACTTCAGAATAGTCCAATGTTTTGTTCTTATCCATTCTTGGGTGCTTTTAGCTGTGTGTTTTGGGTCATTATCCTGTTGGAGGACCCATGACCTGCGACTGAGACAGAGCTTTCTGACACTGGGCAGCACGTTTCGCCCAGAATGCCTTGATAGTCTTGAGATTTCATTGTGCCCTGCACAGATTCAAGGCACCCTGTGCCAGGCGCAGCAAAGCAACCCCAAAACATAACCGAGCCTCCTCCATGTTTCACTGTAGGTATGGTGTTCTTTTCTTTGAAAGCTTCATTTTTTTTCGTCTGTGAACATAGAGCTGATGTGACTTGCCAAAAGCTCCAGTTTTGACTCATCTGTCCAAAGGACATTCTCCCAGAAGGATTGTGGCTTGTCAATATGCATTTTAGCAAATTCCAGTCTGGCTTTTTATGTTTTTCTGTCAAAGTGGAGTCCTCCTGGGTCTTCTTCCATGGAGCCCACTTTCGCTCAAAAAGCGACGGATGGTGCGATCAGAAACTGACGTACCTTCACCTTGGAGTTCAGCTTGTATCTCTTTGGCAGTTATCCTTGGTTCTTTTTCTACCATTCGCACTATCCTTCTGTTCAATCTGGGGTCGATTTTCCTCTTGCGGCCGCGCCCAGGAGGCTGGCTACAGTTCAATGGACCTTAAACTTTAATAATATTTGCAACTGTTGTCACAGGAACATCAAGCTGCTTGGAGATGGTCTTGTAGCCTTTACCTTTACCATGCTTGTCTATTATTTTCTTTCTGATCTCTTCAGACAACTCTCTCCTTTACTTTCTCTGGTCCATGTTCAGTGTGGTGCACACAATGATACCAAACAACACAGTGACTACTTTTCTCCATTTAAATAGGCTGAATGACTGATTACAAGATTGGAGACATGTGTGATACTAATTAAAGAAACTAATTAGTTTGAAATATCACTATAATCCAATTATTTATATCTTTTCTAAGGGGTACCAACAAATGTGTCCAGGCCATTTTAGAATATCTTTGTAGAATAAGCAATAATTCATCTCTTTTCACAGCTTCTTTGCTTTATTCTATGACATACCAAAGGCATGCAAGTATACATAATAAAATAGCTTTTAATTTCATCACTTTTCAGGAGGAATGAAGCATTATTTCAATGAGCTGTAAGGGTACCAACAAATTTGAGCATGTCTGTATATATATATATATATATATATATATATATATATATAATAATTATAATACCTGTATTAGTCCAAATATAAGGCAAGGTTTTGTTTTTTTTGTAATGAAAATAAGAATTTAAAAATACAACTCGCCCTTCAAGTCAAGGCTGTTGCGAAAGTGCGTATGGAGTACAGTATACAGTAATGAAAATGGATAAAACTAGCTGCAGTGATCATGTGGATAAGAGTGGATTGAAAGAGGTCAAGCATCAAAGGGATTACAAAGAAGTTATGATGTAATTTTTAAGATCGTGGTTATCAGAAAAGCTGATTCACCCAGCAATTATCGTGCTGCTGAAAAATTTGTGTCACCTAAAACAACACAGGCGGGGATAAAACAACTGCTATTGAACCACCACTCAGAGGAAATCGTTTTGTGCACTGTGGGTTGTCTGTTTCTTAATTTCTTTGCTTACCTAACGAGTAAGTAAGTTACAGTATTTCAGTTACATTACTATTGACAGAAACCTAAGGTTATAATCTCGGCACTCACTTTTAAAATTATATAGAGACTTTAATTTATTGTGTGTGCATCATCAGGATACAAAACATGTAAATAGTTGTTATGGCATTACCATATTGGAATATAAACCTGTATATCTGGATTACAAACAACTATCCGAACTTTCCTGCATCAGAAAATTTGTACCACTAACCTAATGATGAGTAAAGAAATGTTTATTTTTCCATATTCATTGCTGAAGTTCTCTTATCTGCCTTCTATAATGCCATCTTATCAATCCTTATGTCTACTGTACATTATTGTAATGTTTGTAATTTATCGTCTTTGAAAAGATTTCAGTGTCACTGTCAGTCGTCTGCTGTTCTGTGACACTCTATGGCCTGTGATCACAGACAAAATGACAAAAATGGGTATTACAGGCCATAACAGACAATCGCTAAACTAATATAACTAATTACAGAGTATAGATACTGAAGCGTATTTATTGGTAATCAAACACATTACAATTTTGGAAATTACACTCGCCATGCAGTGTTGCCGATCCGCCACAGGTTTTGCAGGGTCCACAACTCTATTTCTTGTAGATCCCCATTTAGTCGCTGCCTCTGTTGATCAGTGGGATCCTGCTGCCTTGCCGGCGATTAAAAAATGTAGGGTTCTAGCCCTTGTTCACTAAAATTAATTGGGTCTTCGACTTCATCTTTTTTCAGCGGCAGTCGCCATGTGTGTTTAACTTTTCATACATAACTTCCGGTTTATTCCGGCCAACATGATTTTTGAGTGGGTGTGGCCATACACCACACAAAATCCATCATATCTTTGTTGTTTATTAATATTTTTTAACAGTATAAAAACGATTTTATTTCTATTGATGAAATCTATACAGAAATGTATTGGTGTGTTTGACCTGCAAGATACACTTTAAGGTGTCGTGGGCTAATTGACGAAACACCAAGGATGGAAGATACCCACTTGAAGTCCCAAGCGAAGTACCCTACTCAGCTCAGTCCAGATGGTTGTCATGCTGATGCTCTAGGGAGGCCGCACTGTGGTTGATCCCTGGAGCCAGCATTGCAGCCGTTCTGTGTGCTGATGTGCCAGGGAGGCAAAATATGCTAATCCCTGGAGCCAGCATTACACTTTAGCCATCAATACCAGCCAGAAGGATGTCTACATCATCAGATGGAAGGAAACGCAGATGGATCACATTTGTTTACAGTAAAATAAACTATGTCTGTGCTTATCTTGGTGAGAGCCAATATCAGCATGAAGTTTTAACACCTACTCTCATGTAATGGAAATCAAAGATAGAAAGGCAAACTCAGCAAAAAATGTGTAAAAAGATCACAAAAACACGGAGGTGAAACAATGTCTTGTAATTTGCCCAAACATCAATATTTTTCAACAAAACATTCAGGAAGTATTGTAAACACTCAGCGGTATATACATAATAATAATAATAAATACTTATTGTATAAAAAAATTTAAATACTAAATAGTGTTGAAAAGAGAGAAGTGCTACTGTAAAAAAATATATTTTTAGTACAGTTTCATAGGAAGAGAGTTAAATACCCCCCCTGGTCTAGGGGGAGCATCCCACTGAAAAATGCTTGGTCCTTAAAGGGTTAAAAAGAGTTACAGAATTAATACCTGAATATGTTGATGATCAAGAATGGAATGTTATGGTCACAGCATCTGTAAAAGATTATAGCCCTTTAAATGAATTCTTAAAGTGGCTGCTAACTCAAATGTTTGCTGAAATACAAGAATATAAGTGTATTCATATAATGGTTTTGTTTGCTTATGTGTCGATGTCTGTTTTTTATCACGTTGACCGCAGTTCACGAGACAATATAACATTGGCTGTTCAAGACACTGTGCCGTATTTAACCATTTCGTTATGGTGAAAATTCGACCTGTTTGAGGTCTGACTGACATGACTTTCGGCTTGTTGTTAGTGTAAATAGCCACCAAACGTATACCATAGTATACCTTTCTCAACAGCTGAGTCTAAAAATTATTAAGAAAATAACGTTTTTACTCTATGATGAAATATACCCTATGATTACCTGTTTAAATGTAAAAAAAAAATCTTTTTAAAATGTACTTGAAAATTATTTTTTCTTTAGAAATGTCCTCATAACTGTAATTTAGTGATCTTCTACCTAAAAACTGTAAAATTACCAGTGGTAGCCACAACCCTCAGGAACTAGAATCAGAAAGAATTTTATAAATACCGTGTATGGTTTTGATTTTACACCAAATGGTTTGACGTGTGCACAGGCTCGTCTACTTCAGATTCTTTACTAGAATCAATGTGAAGAAGTTCACCATCAGAGAGAACTGTCAACTTAACCTCTGCTGTAAAAAATATATATATTTAAGAACTACGTCATATGATTCTGAAATTAACAGTAAATGAACAGTTTGAAATGGCAGCCATTAAACAAAAAAGGGGCAAAAGTGCACTTCTATTAATTAATTTGTTAGAAGATGAAGAAAAATGCAAATGCCAGCAAAAGAGCATTTGGGTTAAGAAGTGGTTCTTACGGCAACAGGAAAAAGGTTGCTTTCACAGTTTACTGAATGAGCTTCAAAGCGACGATACAACCAGTTACAGGTAAGGCTAACATTATTTATAACTGACAGTCGTTGCAAAATATCACATTACAGAGAAGCACAATAAAAATGTCATTATAAATATCATGTGGGAGATACTGAAATTGAAGAAGGAATCTATGAAAAAGACCTAGGAGTTTATGTTGACTCAGAAATGTCTTCATCTAGACAATATGGGGAAGTTATAAAAAAGTCCAACAATATGCTCGTATATATTGTGAGAAGTGTTGAATTTAAATCAAGGGAAGTAATGTTAAAACTTTACAATGCATTAGTAAGACTGAATATTTATTGAATATTTATTTATTTATTTAGCAGACGCCTTTATCCAAGGCGACTTACAGAGACTAGGGTGTGTGAACTATGCATCAGCTGCAGAGTCACTTGCAATTACGTCTCACCCGAAAGACAGAGCACAAGGAGGTTAAGTGACTTGCTCAGGGTCACACAATGAGTCAGTGTCTGAGGTGGGATTTGAACCGGGGACCTCCTGGTTACAAGCCCTTTTCTTTAACCACTGGACCACACAGCTGTTCAGTTCTGGTCACCTCATTACAAAAAGGATATTGCTGCTCTAGAAAGAGTGCAAAGAAGAGCGACCAGAATTATCTCTGGTTTAAAAGGCATGTCGTATGCAGACAAGCTAAAAGAATTGAATCTATTCAGTCTTGAACAAAGAAGACTACGCGGTGATCTGATTCAAGCATTAAAATTCTAGGTATTGACAGTGTCGACCCAGGGCACTTTTTTACGACCTGAAAAAAGAAACAAGGACCAGGGGTCACAAATGGAGATTAGATAAAGGGGCATTCAGAACGGAAAATAGAAGGCACTTTTTTACACAGAGAATTGCGAGGGTTTGGAACCAACTCCCCAGTAATGTTGTTGAAGCTGACACCCTGGGATCCTTCAAGAAGCTGCTTGATTAGATTCTGGGATCAATAAGCTACTAACAACCAAACAAGCAAGATGGGCCGAATGGCCTCCTCTCGTTTTGTAAACTTTCTTATGTTCTTATGTTCTTAATACAGTTGAGAGCAAGTACAATATACAGTAATACGATATATTTTATTTATTTATTGGCAGACGCCTTTTATCCTCTATATAGTCAAACCCACGTTTTATTTTTAAAGCCCTAATGCACCAAATAAAATAAAAATGGTGTCTGATGTCATTTAGTCATATTATAACCTTCCATGTTGATCCTTCACCTAATTTTTATTTTTCTACAGGTTAATTTGTTACTACTAATACTAGAATATACCTATTTCACATACTGTATACACCTTGATGGAAGGTAATGCAATAGGTTTAATAAGACATTTAAAGTTTTTTTAGCGACTGGGGAACAGTTTACTTCTCTCACATTTAATTTTAGGATTAGCCGTCTTGGCACTTTCCAAGGTGCTTTGGAGCATTAGATGGCAAGCATATTACAAGTCAGCCACCAAAAAACAGTGGTTCACATTAGTATAACACCGTGTAACAATTTTTTTTTTTTTCGGTTCCTGGGTAGTAAGTGTTATTTCCTAATTGCTTATGCCTCAAAAGTATAGAAAATGGCTATTATTCCCCACAAACTTTGCTTTTGTGACCAGGACAGTGATATTTTGAAATTTACCTATTTTCCAGAACATTCCAGATAGATTCAGTGCTGGGTGAAATAAATGTATTTTTGTAGGATGGTACAGAGGGGAAAAGAGAGCCATGAAGTTCGCTATCCCAAGAATTTGGTGGGAACCCACTGACCACTCAAGCAACTGCTACTTCTGCATGGTGGACCCTTCCAAACGTCAGACTGGCAAGAATGCACCTGCTATCACGTATCCGGACCTTCCTTCATCCATCGCCCCGGTGCCACACTGCCATGAGCTCCCCGTACCCACTCCTCCGGAGAGAGAGCAGCCGTCTTTAGAAGAGAGCAGCAAGTCAGAGAGCGAGGAAGGCGTTGTAGATCCAGATGACAATTTCAGAGGTGGAGCTGAGGAGAGAAACCCATACTACCCCAACCAAAAAGACCTCAACGACTTGATTAGAGATCTTGGTCTCACCAAGTCCAATGCCGAGCTTTTTTGACATCTAGGCTCAAGCAGTGGAACTTGTTGGATGAAAGTGTGCAAGTCGCAGATCAGAGGAAGCGTCACCAACCTTTTTCCAGCTTCTTCACCCGTCAAGATGGGCTCTGCTTCTGCCACAATGTGACCAGTCTGTTCGAGGCAATCGGAATCGCCTGTAACCAGAATGAGTGGCGCCTCTTCATTGACAGCTCATCCAGGAACCTCAAAGCCGTGCTGCTCCATAATGGTAACAAGTACCCGTTTCTTCCCCTGGCTCACTCGGTGCACCTCAAAGAGGATTACAACAGCATCAAGACCTTGCTGGATGCCTTGAAGTATGATGAGTACGGCTGGGAGGTCATAGGAGACTTCAAAATGGTGGCATTCCTGATGGGTCTCCAAGGCGGTTTTACCAAGTTTCCCTGCTATCTTTGCCTTTGGGACAGCAGGGACACCAAGGCGCACTACCACAGGCGGGACTGGCCACAGCGGACCGAGTTCTCTGTGGGGAGGAACAACGTCAAGTGGGAGCCACTGGTGGACCCCGGAAGGTGCTGATGCCACCACTGCACATCAAATTGGGCCTTATGAAACAATTTGTCAGAGCTCTAGATAAGGAGTCGGCAGCCTTCAAGTACCTTCAAGACTTCTTCCCTAAGCTGTCTGAGGCAAAGGTCAAAAGCCGTGTCTTCGCCGGACCACAGATAAAGAAGATCCTGGAGTGCAATGAATTCCCAAGAAGCTCACTAGTAAAGAGAAAGCGGCTTGGAACAGCTTTGTCGCAGTGGTTTGGGGCTTCCTGGGCAATCACAAGGCCGAAAACTATGTGGAGCTGGTTGAGACTCTGGTGAAGAACTACGGCACAATGGGCTGTAGGATGTCCCTCAAAGTCCATATCCTTGATGCTCATCTTGATTAAATTCAAGGAGAACATGGGAGCGCACTCGGAGGAGCAAGGCGGCGCTTCCACCAGGATATACTGGACTTTGAACGCCGCTACCAAGGACAGTATAACGAGAACATGATGGGAGACTACATTTGGGGCTGATTCATGAAAGTGATTTACAGTATAATCGTAAATCTCGAAAAACTACTCGCTTCTAAATCTTTTGTAGTCATTTTTGTATTACTTTAGTATAAATACATGTTAATTTGGATTCATATGTTGTTTTTTTCTGACTTTATGTGAACGAAAAGACACAAATTCGCCCGTTTTCTCATTGGAAATAAGTAAATTTCAAAATATCACTGTCCTGGTCACAAAAGCAAAGTTTGTGGGGAATAATAGCCATTTTCTATACTTTTGAGGCATAAGCAATTAGGAAATAACACTTACTACCCAGGAACAAAAATTGTGTTACACAGTGATAATTACAAGGGCACTAACTCCATTGTTCTTATGGCCGTGGTGGATGCTGATCTTAAGTTCCTATATGTGAACATAGGTACAAATGGCAGAGTAAGTGATATTGAATAATGTACATTAAGTCAGGCTTTGTAGGATAATTCCCTGCACTTGCCACAACCTTCTGCCCTTCCATTATGCAATGATCCTGTTCCTTACGTGGTTGTAGCAGAGGCCTTAGGCTTAAAGAAATGGATTATGAAACCTTATCCACAAATTCAGTTGAACCTAGAGAATCGCATATTTAACTACAGGTTAGTTAGTTATTACTCATACATTGCCTCATAAACTATGTTCACAAATTTTAACTGTATTACATGGTTACAACTACATACCATTTTTTTAGTAGTGTATATATAGCAGTATATATTAAAAAGTAAAAATATTAGTGTTATTTATATACTTGTAATATTACTTGTAAAAGATTGATGCTACCATCGATGTACTATATTTTTATAATTATTATTATGCTGCATTTATAAAATCCATTGCATCTCCAGTAAGTGAAATTTGTTTTTTATAGGCTTTCAAGAGCTAGACGCTGCGTGGAAAATGCTTTTGAATCCTAGCAAACAGATGGCAAGTCTTTTGGTCTACCATAGCCTTGGCTCCACAGAAGGTTTCTCATCTTGTCTTGGCTGCGTGTGCATTACACAACTATCTATGAACACAAAAGACATCTAGGCAGATTTACACACCATCAGACAGCATTGACTTTGAGGATGTCCAGACTGGCCAGATCATACCAGGGCAAAGGCGTACAGATATACCAACTGATTTAATGTATGACATTAAATCAATGTAAATATGTACAATGTTTTATATATTTGTTTCTTATACCAGTTATAATATGTACAATGTTTTATATATTTGTTGTGCAATATATTTATTCTTCAAGGTCCTGAAACTGAGATAGTTTGTTAAAAAAAAAAAAAAATGGTATCTCCAATTTTGCAGTCTTCCTAAAAGAATATCTGAATCAGTTTCAGTGTTGTGTTGTTCTGTAAACATCTAAGAACCTCAGCATATAAGGCTTCTTTGCTGTCGGATGTTCTTTTTCTTTTTGTGTTGTTTCCTCCTGATTGTGCCCTGGGAGATGACTCTGCTGGACTAGGACTGTCCGTCATTACGGTTTCTTCCTGTGTACCATCTGATTGCTAAAAGGTTGAAGAAGAAGAAGAAGACGACGAATTCACTAATATTACATTCCTGGGTGTCTGATTGTTTTGCTATATGCCTGTATATGAACCTACACAACGGAGTATAACCAAACATCCTAAAGTGGGTTTTAGAAGCAGGTTCACCACTATTTGACCTGCTGAATAACACAGTTTTTTTAAAGCTACAATAGAATAATGTAATGTAAAATAATATTTTAAACAAAAACAAAAGAAAATTATTTGAGAGCAAAAATATGTTTGTGAACAGTTTTAAAATAAACAACTAAGACTAACTAGATTGGTCCTATTGTTGAAAATGTTGACAGTGCACTGTTCATGTTGTCCTGGCTGATTCCTGCATTTAGGACATCCTTCAGGAAAGTTAAACGGTTGTAATGTACCCATCTTGGCACATACTGCTGGTCTGTCCTGGCCCCAGACCTTTTCATTGCCTCCACCGTTTTATTTTCTCTATTAAATGTTGTTCTCAAGTTTTTAAATTTCTCTGTGATATCTGAAACTGATTAAAGTTTTTTTTCAGGTCATATTCTTACAAATACCAAGCATCAGTACAACTATTTAGTATTACTGTCATCTTTAAATAATTGAACAACAAAAAAATATAATAAAGTAGTAACGTTTACAGAATAAAAGCAAATAAGCCAAATATGTAAAACTCAATTTAACGTACAGTACTACACGTAGATCAAAATGAACGATAATTCTAATTAAATCCACCTTCAAACGTTGACAATATGTTGTCAGGGCTGTTACACGGGGCTTAAGTGTGGAGTAGTGGTTAGGGCTCTGGACTCTTGACCGGAGGGTCGTGGGGGATACTGTTGCTGTACCCTTGAGCAAGGTACCTTACCTAGATTGCTCCAGTAAAAAAAAACAAACAACTGTATAAATGGGTATTTGTATGTAAAAATAATGTGATATCTTCTAACAATTGTAAGTTGGCCTGGATAAGGGTGTCTGCTAAGAAATTAATAATAATAATATTAAGAGGTAGCAAGGATCAAACCTCTTTTTATGTGACTCTCCCAGCAATGCTTCACATGATATTGTCCCTAAAAACACTATATCTGAACACTTGCCATACTTTCAATTCAGACTCAAATAAAACATAGTTACACCTTACCTAGAGGTTACTATGAGGGCCTTGATGACATCATAACGGCCGTGAATAAAGCGTTGAGTGGAAAAAGCCCTGACCAGAGGACCTATAATATAGGGAATACCGGCAAACAAAAAGGTGTTATGCAATGAACAGACACCTCTATAGAAAGAAGAGTTTATATAAACAGTACTCAAAACACTGTAATTTATGCCGACGGACAACTAGGCAGGATATTGGGTTTTAATGACACTGCAATGCACCTTGTTAATAATAGGGCTAAGTAGCCCACTGGCATCAGAGCTTTTTTTTATACCTTGCATGTATACACAACATCATTTCAAATTAGACAGTTGGAGATAGCTGTGTTCCTCTTCTAAGGTGTGTCTCTACTGAAAGAACCAACAGCAATATAGTAACTGTAACTTATGAGAGACCTCATTATGTACCAATCAGTAAGACAAGCTTTGATACTATAACTATACAAATTAAGACGGTTCAAAACTCTTGTGCCATTCCAATGTTTGAAGGTTATAGTAATGCTGCATTTCTGACCTGTTAAGCCATATTTATATGCATAATTGAAAAGAACATTACAGTTATGAGGCCCTATGGAGATGACAATACTTATATTAACTATTACACTGATCCTCAAAATTACCCCGGAGAACACTGGTTGGGGATATATCTTAAAGAACATGGAATTGGATAATTTCTTTATTCTTATTTTCCTAAAACTATTTCAAATTTTTTATACACAAACTCTAAACAAACGGTGTAGACATCATTGTGGACATCATCATTCTGCGGACATCATTGTGTTTTCTTCTTACATCACCGAGCAAAGGGTCTTTCTAACCAAAAGGTCCTGGCTCTATACAGTGAAGATGCTGCTAAAAATGATGTGATTGATTACAGATTTATACACAGGCCAAAACAGGAAGGTGTAAAATTTTCATGCGTCCAGTGTGTAAATTCATGCAAGGATTTTAAAAAGTGTTAGAAATGCTAGAAATGTTAGAAATGCTTAGTGAAGTAAGAAAACTCAGGACAATGAATTGAAGTCTTAACAAAACATTTTTATTGTATACATGGATAGACATACATATATAACAGAAAATGAATACATACAACATTTGTAAGACATGTATACATTAATAAAACCTTTTCAATTTAATAAGATTCCTACTATTGTCTGAGGGAAAAATATTTACATTCTTCTAGGAGCTTATGCGTTTGAGAATTGGGCACAGTTGAATAAGGCACATTTATTGTAGCCAGACACTTTAGGAATTCTAGCCACCCTACAGGTCTCCTATGATCAGGAATATTGATGATCCCTGTAGCAGCCCTCATTAAATCAAACATATGTGTAGGTATCCCGGTATACACACGGTGATAACCTCCCAATACACACAACCCCGGTATATACGTGGCTGTTCTTTTTGGTTGCATTTATCCCAGCATACACATGGTGATAACCTGTAGCTCCTGGTTGGACAAACAGCCATGAGAGATCTCCATCCACCAGAACTCTGGTATACACATGGCCGTAATGCAGTTACTCAGCATGTTACCAATCACAAGGACTATGATTTCACAGTGTTATGTCCATATGACCAGTCTTCGTGGAGAATTTGTCATGTGCTTAGTGATGTCATTGCCGATGTCATTGATGATGTCATATGTGATGTCAAATGTGACAGGAAGCATACACATAAGGGTGCGGAGTTAAGGTTGTGTGGCTATCTTAACTTGCAATTTCCTAACATTTGGACTTTTGCAACAAAACCTTAACGTTACTTTAATGAAGTTCTTTGCCATTGAATTTCCATTGTTTTGCAGAAGGCATCCTGTAAAATCAAACAACCACATCTGCCACGCAATGCAGTGGTGAAAACACAACTTAAGACACTAACTAGCACAGAAGAAAGAGACACACCAAGTTTTTTTTATTTTTCTAAAAACCAGATTTATTGACGCCAAATCAAATGTGAAAAATGTTAATCCCTGGCCCTGAAGCTGGAGAGGTGGGGACAGCAACACCTGCCCCTGAGGCTGAAGAGGAGCAACGACTGTACCTGAGACTGGAGAGGTGGGGATAACTTTGAACAGTAGTGCTGAGGGCAGTTATTCTTCATGTTGTGTGGCTTTGTCCACTCTCTCTAGAAAGATCATCTCAGAATCATGCATTGTGTACATTGTGTATACATTGAAACCATTGCTCATCTTTTCACACCCAGGCAACATAGTGACCATGGCTGATGGTTTTCCCTTTGTGGATCACAATTGCCTGAGTTGAAAATGTTTTCCTTTCAATTACAACTCTGTCATGCTTGAAATTGGCAAGTGCTGTATTAATTGCATTTTAATAAACTGATAAACAAAATGGGGATAATTAATTCTGTGTTTGCATTTTAAAATGGTGCTATATAAATCTGGTGATACAGAGCAGTATGTTTATTTTCTAACTCAGCACAAGTGACATTTCAAATAAGTAATTTTTGGTGGGAATAAACGTGTATAAAATGCATTCATGTCTTTACAAAATCATGTGTGTGCTACATATACGTAAGTCATGACAGTGGAGAGAGAATCTGGAGTTTCTTAACTGTTTGGAAACCCGGACAGTGTTTTAGACAGGAATCATGACATTCCCAATCATCAAAATAATGGACTGCCATTTTAAATTGCAGTTATCTAGGACAGGGGTTCTCAAACTGGGGGTCGCAGGGATATCTGAAGGGGGTCGCAAAGGATTTGGTTGATTACATTTTTAATTATTTTTATTTATGTACATTTTTTATTTTATTTTTTTATTACATTTATGCACATAGACTCACAAAAACAGCAAATTGACTTACTAAATATAGCACAATACAAGCTTTAGACGTTATCATATCACTTACTAGGACCTTGATCTCAGTGTTGACCTCAGAGATCTTGGGAGGTCACTTTGGCCCTGAACTGTTACTACCAAGGCAGGTAATAGAGCTTTGAAGTTTGCATGACATATAACTTCAGCTTTGAAGCATATATCTGGGCTGCAGTCGCACTGCGTGCAGAACACAGAAATTAATTATCAATAGATTTAACTTATAATGCATAAAGCATATTGTAACTGATTTATTATTCCAGCAATGTGGGTGGTGAGTGCCAGACTGGTTTCACTGTTAAAATTATATTTTTACAAGAAACATTCTTTGAACATTTACTGGCAGATGTATTTACACCAGTGTAAAAGCATAATAATAATAATGATAATAATTTAAGTTCCCTTACTAAAACTAAATTACTGCAGTTACATTACTATGTTTATGCTACCAGTACTGAAGCATAACTATCTCTTTTGATAAACGCTTTTGTTTTGTCACAGTGTGTTCTCAGTTCCCATCAGTGGCAGCTCATCATAAGCTACGGAGGCTAAGCCTACGTGTAATTTCCTATTACGTCATGCTTTCCAAGGTCTACTGTATTTCTATTGGCTAATGTAGCCTCAAAATGGGTGGGATTCTGTGTGTCTTTCACTTGCAATCACCCTCTGTCTGTCAAGTTTGAATGAATTTGTATTGGCTACACCATGCAAGCTTGTGGCTAGCCTCTACCACTCATAATTAGATGTCATCTTGATGTGTCTGTTGCCAGGCAGGTTATGGGTCACGTGTGGCTACTCACTTAAGTTTTGACTTCCATACAGTATGTTGTAGATTTTTTAAAATTCATATGTCATTTTCCTAGCTTTCAATTGAGGAAAAAATAACAATAAAGGTCATCCAAAGCCTAAATTGGACCTTCTTCAACAGGAAGGACCAAACAAAATTTACTTTTTAATTGCTCATGGTACAAAAAAAAAATGAAATGTTTGACAATGTGTATTCGCAGTTTGGTTTTTCAAACCGGCTCTTCATCTTCCTAATGGATTTCTGTAGGCTACAGTGATTTAAAAAATCTTCCACAGGCTGTAAAAATATTTTTTTCTACAAATGACATCACTCAAGTTTCATCAATCAAGTAAGTCCACGATGTTGTTATATATATTCTGTTGCTTGCCATATGTACTGCTTATACTATATTACTGTATTACATTTCTTATTAAATTACGTACCTTTTGAAATGTGCAATGTTTTATTGCGTATAATAAAGATGATATATATTTAGCTTCCCCACGTATTAAAGTCAGGAGCCACTACTGGATCCCATATAAGATTACTGCATTAAATACATGTTTTGAGTTTTGAAAGCTGCTTTACTGAAACTTTATTGAGGTTTTGCCTGATAAATAACATGCATAACAACGTGTTGTAATGTATTAAAAAGAATGGAAAAAATACAATACTACAAGCATGGTGAACAGTGAAACTACCAATCAGATTTAGACTTTTATAGAAGGAAACAGTTGATATTATACTGAACATCCTACATCCTTAACCAGCTATCCATTTCATTTTGGATGAATGGAAGCAGGGGTATTCAACAGAGAATGGTAATGGAAACACTGGGGAAGGCCCGTAAAGCTCAGTGAAGAAAACCTTTGACAGGAACACTGCTGATTTGAGAGAGGACTTTGACAGGCTGTAGCTGTGGGAGACTTGCAGTCAGTTGACCCAATCTTGGAGCACTCAGTGGGAATTGCTAGACAGAATACTCCCAAGGTAGGGGAGGGGATACAACTGGATAACCCACACTATAGCCAAAGTATGCAGTTTTTTCAATAAACTTATTTAACCACATTGGTCCCTTAACAAATGAATTGATGCTTTATTAGACCTGAAAGTAGTTTCTGAATATGTGTTTTCAATCATGTTTCCTTTGATTTTGAAGAAAGTACAAAGGCAAAATCAAATGATGGGAGTGAATAAAGGCCTGGATTTTGCCCCCATCCTCCCCATCCTTTGATCCATAAGCCCACATACATGACTATTGTATTAAAAATAATATTGTTTTTCACAAATAACTTTTGCTCTTCCAGATCAAGTTATATCATCACTACGTACACTATATTTATAGTTATGGTAAGATATTTTTCATCAGTACTAAAAATAAGGCCTTAGAAACCCATGATTTTCTCTGACAAATACAACTAGCAAGAAACACTGTGTTAAAGGAAGGAACAGTTCAATTATTTTTTAGTAGTTTATTTCTAGCTAAAAATTATTATATTCCTCTGTGTTAAATTGCCTTTGTGTTGGTTTAAAATAGGGCCCTAATTTTTGAGACTGGTGAAGATTACCTGCTGGTGACCTTGACTCTCCACACTTCCCTTCTGTGCATGGAGTGTCAGGCTGAGGCACATCCTGCGCTCATCCTGCGCTCCCACTGCCTCTAGTGTGGATCAGCTGCCCACCCCTTGCTGATGAGGGGGCAAGACCTGATGGCCCCTGTCCTTCATCTTCCAAGGTTTGAAAACCCAAAGCTAGCCCTCTTTTTCTGTCTTCCTTTAAGCCTCTTAACAAGTTTTATCTTTATCCCTCCCTGATCAAAGCTCTGTTTTACCTTGGGATCAGGGTTCTCAATTAGATGGATTAGTATCAGATTGAAGTTTGATGTGTGTGATTGTGACATAAAGAAGCCCTTTTATTTCTGAAAGGAACTGGGGGCATCTGTTAATTAGGTTTAGATACACACACACACACACACACACACACACACACATATATATATATACTGTATATATATATATATATCAATCAATCAATATTTATTTTATATAGCGCCTTTTGTAGTGGACCACCGTCACACAGCGCTTAGTGAGGAACAATGCATAATACATTACATACAGTGCATAGTACATTAAATACAGCTGTAAAAAAAAAAATACATTAAATATAGGCATAATAGATTAAATAAAAGGCTAGGATGTGAATTCTAAACATTGTGGATGTGCGTGTCAAGCAGAATTAAACTAATAAGAAGGAGTGAAAAACCTGGAATAACAATTTAGACAACAGCTAATAACAGATACCAGACTTAGAGAGCATTAAAAGCAAGAGAGAACAAGTGGGTTTTGAGAGTTGATTTGAAGTAAGCGATTGTGGGAGCTGCACGCACTAAAGGTGGGAGAAAGTTCCATAGAGTTGGGGCCATGAAGCTAAAAGAGCGCTCTCCGAGTGTGGCGCGCTTTTGCTTAGGTATAACAAGCAGGCCTGAGTGAGAGGACCTCAGCTTGCGGGCAGGGACATAGCTGGGTCAGAAGGTTGGAGAGATACTCTGGACCTGTGTGATGGAGGGCTTTGTAGCCAAGCAGGAGAATTTTGAAAGTAATCCTGAACTTAACAGGTAGCCAGTGAAGCTTGGCAAGACAGGTGGTAATGTGATCATGTTTTTTACATCTGGTAAGGATCCTAGCAGCGGGATTTTGAACCAGCTGCAGTCTGTTTATGGTGCGTGACGGAAGACCACCATAGAGAGAGCTGCAGTAGTCGATTCGAGAGGAGATGAATGCATGACAGAGTATCTATATACTGTAGATGAAGATAGATTCTGGTAGAAATTACTAGGGTCTTGTCATTAATGATAAGCTTTATGCATATGTTCAAAATATTGTTTTACTTCAAAGTACCACTGCAGCAGCTTTTTGAAGTGCCTCACAATTGAGCAATCAGCTCAAGCAAATCTTACACGTCCCATTCCTGATCTGCTGTTTTCCCGTTCCAGGATTGCTGCTGTTTTAACTGCCCACCTTGCACAATCATTTGGGGGAAGTGTCGACAGTGTGGTCTCAAGAAACGTGGTTGTGCAACTTTTTTGCAAATACATTTTCAACTAATTTGCTTTGGCTTTAAGAGGAAATATGTATTTTAGTGCATTTTATAGAAAAAGGAAACTGCTCTTCAACAGGGAAATAATGTACATTATTGTGGACCAAGCTATTTATTTATTTTTTTTTACTTAAAACTTAAGTTATCGATATTGGAATAAAATGCATTTTCTTTAAAATATGCTCTCCATGATGAATCCTCAAAGCCTTTTGCTACACCTTAAAATAGTCCAAATTAAATCAAGGAGTTACTGTTATGACTAAAATGTGTAAAACTGAAGAAAAAACTTCTTAAGTCAAGTGGAAGAAAAAAGTTTTGACAGATTTTCTTTTGGCTTTCTCAAATTATATCCATAATGTATAATAAGTTTTTAAAACAATGGATATTGATCATTAATTTAATAGCAACGTTCATACTGGCATACAAACTAATGTTTGCCTTTGCACACAGACTGGCAGAAGAGAGACATATTTAAAAGGTAGGATTTATAACTGCAGAGTTGGCGGCTCCTTTACTTTAAACATAAACCATAACAGATCAAAGCTGTGACTCTCATCATTGGAGCTAACAGTTTGTCTGTTAAAGCAGTTGAGAAATCTTGCAGTTCAGTCAATTATGAGCAGAGCAGAGCAGTGGGTTCATGTTTTGCTTTATTGAGGTTAATGGGAGCTAGAGTTAACTTGTAGTACAATTTTGAGTTACTCACCATCATGTAACGTCTATATCTGTGTTCAAGGTATTCAATGTTCTATATGTACTTTATAAGATCAGTTTTGTCATATTGTGCCACTAAATACCAACAGCACTAGAGCCACGTGGAAGTGCTGAAGAAGAATCCTAGAATCGTTCTAGAGCTAGTGAGTTGGCGCTAGAAGGCAGAAAACCTTAATTTATATCTTTTTTTCATTTTTCAGATAAGTTTAGACCTGCATTTTGACCCCACTTTCCAGTCTGTCTGAATCCGGTTTAATTGTCTCAGGTTCCTTGTTCACTTTTTCTGTCTGTGAAAAAAGAAAGAGTAATAGAGACTAATGGGTGGAGGTGAAACACAGAATAGGTTGTAAAGCGCAGCTGAAGTCTTACAAAACTTACAAAAATCAGCTAGTACTTCAAAGCAAAGTTCTTCAGAATTCCCCTGAAATAAATATGACTTTTTCAAAGTGGTTGAAATAATTCTCCACTCTTTTTCATTCATATTTTATATTTCAGTGCCAAAAACTAAATATGCTGCCTGGCTGATAGAAGAGCGAGTTAAATATCCATGTTTAAATGACTTAGGAGTTAAGTGAACATTTGTGTTATTGTTCATCATTTCGTCTACCCATAGGTCATTATAGCCATGGGTATGCTGTCACTTACTTGTTAACCATCTGAAAGCATCGCCCATTGGGATTGCAATTGGCTCATGCATGTCAAGATGAGAATTAGGAAGAACGATGACAAAAAAGCCACCATGTTTTTGAAGAAGCTGAATGAGTAACACGTTCTGAATATAAGAAGAAACTTTGTGCAGTTTTATAAATCAACAGTCAGTTAATGTAGACTTCTATTAGTGTGATAGGTCTCATTTAGCTTGGTTTAATCTTATCTGTATTCTGCTCCCCCAGTAGAGAATGCATAGTGTGGTGGGGTACACCCGCCCCTATGCATATTTTAGGTTTGGATTATGTAGCATGGGTGATTTAAAATGTATATTTGTGTTTGGGCATGGGTGTTGTTCACGTGCAGACTGTGCCTGGACTCAATTGAATGATTGGGTGTTCAGAGAGAAAGAACGTGAGAGAGAGACGGGAGAAAGAACTAAAAGAAAAGGAAACAATTAAATCAGACCCATTGTATTATAATTACAAATAAAATACACAAAAAACTTAAAAAAATCTTAAACCATAGTTCCCCATCCTGTGCTCTAAAGCCTGTGAGTAAATATCAGGTAACAGGGCTAAAAAATTGAGGGAGAACTCACCTCTATGTTTAAGCTGTAAGGGTAGAGCTCGAGGCCACCCTTGACACTCTTGTTCCAAAATCAGGGTTTTGTGGATCCACGACATTCAGTCGATAGAACAGCTTAAAAGTATGGGGAGTAGCCTGCACTGCGGCATCACAAATCTCCCTGACAGATGTGCCCTGGAACAAAGCCCACGAAGTTGCCATGCCCCTGGTAGAATTAGCAGTGAACTTTTTTGGAGGGGGCAAGTTGGCTCGCTCATATGCAATCTTAACTGTGTCTGTAATCCACCTTGACAGCCTCTGTTTAGACAGAGCTTTCCCATAGGACGTAACCCCATAACAGACAAAAAACTGCTCAGACTGCCTCCAACTCTGAGTTCTGTTCACATAATACACTAGTGCCCTGTGGCAGGGCGATTGCCCTGCACATGTGGGAATTAGTGTTGGTGTAATTTATATGTGGAAATTGGTTTATTGTGTGTCTTTTTGGAGTTGTTTTGTTTGATTTAGTTGATTGTGTACAGACGGGCGCTCAATTTGGACTTGCTACCTGCTGGGCTTGGTTGAGTGGAAGGGCAGCAAGTGATTGGCTGTGCCAATCCTCAATCAGCAGGTGGGCGGGTCTTGACCGAGTCTCCATCAATTTAAAAACATCCGGTGGAGATGGCTCGGGGCGACTGCAACGCCATGCCTCAGAGGGAGGCGCTGCGCACAAATGAGGAGAGAGCACCCGCTCTGCAGGAACAACAGCTACGCAACCCTGAAACTGTAAGTGGTGCTTGTGAAGGCAATGTCCAGCCAAGGCCGTATGAAGCAGCAGGAGTCGTCATTTAGATACTGGTTCATAAGTAGGTTAGTTTAGGGAATAGTGATCCCAAGTAATGTATAGCGAGGGTTACGTAGTGGAGCAGGTTCCGGTTCCTTATTTATAAGGCTAGTGCTCGCCCTGTGTGGCACCTTCTATGTGTAGTTTTTGTAATGTTAACCTATTATGTGTGGTTCAGGGGGTGTAGCTAGGCCCCCTGTGTCCTATCATCTTCTTCTATGAGTTAAATCTACTCTATTTAATGCATAGCCACCTACACGTAGTTGTCCTGCGTTTTTTCGTTTCCTCCTCCTCCTTCCTCCTCCTCTAGAATCTCAACCGCTCAGTCTCAAGACGGTGACCCTTCTCCTGTTTGTCGGGTCTCCTCAGCGATGGAACCTCCCTTCTATAAATGTTGAGCTTTTGAAGAGGCGAACACCCAGCTCTATATGTTCTAACATCTACTAACTTTGTTTTCTTTCCGGTTCGCGAGCCTCTTCATATGTCGGGTAACCTCAAAGACGGTGCCCCTCTTTCTATGTCGGGTCACCTCAACGACTGTGGCCCCCCTCGGGTTGTCGGGTCTCCTCAGCGATGGAACCCCCCCTACTGCATATGTTGGGCCATTGAAGAGCTGGAACCCCTTTTATGTGTTAATATTACTAATCAATGTGTTTTCTTTCTGGTTTGCAATCTTCGTTGTATGTTGGGTCATCTCAGAGACGGTGACCCCTCTTCGTATGTTGGGTCATCTCAGAGACGGACCCCCCCTCCTGTTTGTTGGGTCTCCTCAATGACGGAACCCCCCTTTATATGCGTAGGGCCTTGGAAGGATGGAGCCTTTCCCTTTATATGTTCTATTTGTTACTAACATTTTGTCCTAAACATTACAGCAGGTGGCCTAGCTCTGCCCCGTGAACAGTTTACTGTATGTGTCCTCTGTGCGTTACCATCGCTGTTAGCATCACATGACCTGTTTATTTACTTTATTTTGTGCTAATAAATCCTGCACGCCTGAGCGGCGTTTCAACTCCACCTCCCATGTCTCTCTGTCATGCATATCAGCGGTTACCCACACACGTGACACGAGTACCCTGTCACATGCCTGCACCGGAAAAAGCGTATGGAGCTGTTGCTCTCTATCAGACTGGAAAAGAGGCGGATGAAAAGCCTCAAGTTCCACCATCTGGTTAATGTGGGATGCTGAGATGGTTTTTGGCAAAAAAGCAGGATAGTTGCGAAGTGTAATTTTCGCCCTGGCTTCTGCAAAAAGTAAGCAGTCTTTATGAATTGAAAAAGCTTGCATCTCACCCACCCTCTTAGCGAATGTGATTGCAAGCAAGAAAGCCACTTTCATAGATAAGAACTTCAGCTCAGCTGAATGCAAGGGCTCAAAGGGGGGCTTTGTGAGTGCTTCTAGCACTACATTAAGCCTCCAGCGAGGGACAATGTTCTTCATAGGTGGCCAAAGCCGCCAAGCTCCCTTTAAAAATTGCCCTGCCAGGAAATGAGCTCCTGGGGAGAATCATTCTTAATATGACAAACCGAAATGGCTGCAAATAGACCTTTAATGTAGAGGGGGATTTCCCCTCATCAAATAGGCCACTGCAGGCTCGATGGGTCGGGATGCCACAATATCCCCTGCGCCTGACTGAGCAAGTCGTGGCGTTTCAGCAAACTCCACGGCTGGCTGCTCAGGAGCCTATAAGGGGCTACTAATAGCACTCTGGCCTGGTCCTGCCTGATCTTCTCCAGGCACAGCGGAAGCATGGGGAGTGGCAGAAATGCCTACAGAAGCTGCCTCAGCCACATGTGCACCAAGGCATCTGTTGCCAGCGGGACCCTGGCTCCTGTTATGGAGAACCAGAGGGGACAATGTGTTGATTCTAGGGAGGCAAAAAGGTCCACCTGTGCTCTCAGACAGAGACAGGGTGGACAGCATGGACCTGGAATCCAGATGCACTCCTAAATAGGAGGCTATCTGTGAGGCTGTGAGCTGGCTCTTTGCACGGCTCACGGACAGACCCAATCGGTGAAGGTGGTCTTTGACGAGTTCCATGTGAGCCACTGTCTGTACTGGAGACTGAGCACAAATGAGCCAGTCGTCCAGGTAATTGAGTACTCTGATGCCTCTGAATCTCAATGTGGCCCGATTAGCCTCTATGCACTTTGATAAGGCACAGGGAGCTAGAGAGAGGCCGAATGGCAGTACCTGAAACTCGTATGCTGTCCCTTGGAAAGCGAACCTGAGGTACTTCCTGTGTCCTGGTCTTATGGGGATGTGAAAATAAGCGTCCTTTAAGTCCACCGTGGTGAACCAGTCGCCTGGCATTATTGACTACAACAGCTGCTGCATAGTCAGCATTCTGAACCTCTGTCGACTCAGATACAGGTTGACCTGTCTGAGGTCGAGGATTGGTCTGAGGCCACCATCCTGCTTGGGCACCAGGAAGTACCTGGAGTAAAACCCTTCTTCCTGAAGAGAAGGATGAACTGTGCAAATTGGCAAATTGTCACCTCCTGAGACAACACCATCGTGTCTCGAGGGTCCATGACTAACATTGTAGTCACACCCCAAAAGGGAGGGGGACCGTGTCTGAATTGTAGGAGGATAGCCAGTCTGTACAGTATTGAGCACCCAGGTGTCTGAGGTGCATTGACGCCAGTACTCCAGATGACTACCTGAAAAGGGGCCCTGGGCTGGTGGTAGCAGATTGCTAGGGCTGCTGCTTTGCCTGAGGCTTTTGCCTTTGGTTTAGCGGCGGAACTTAAAGTTTCCACTATGCGCAACTGCAGGTCGGTTGTGGAAACCCCCTCTGGCTTTAGCAGGAGTTGGCTGTCCTGGTCTCTGAGGCTGCTGGGACCTTGGAACCTGGAGGAGGTAGCTTGGGAAGCAGGCGCATCAGTTCCTTTGTAGACTCTCACGCATGGTGCGAGTGCTGCAGCATGTCATCTACTGTGGGACCAAAAGTGTGCCCCGGAGTAATGGGAGCATCCAGCAATGGTGTCCTGTCCCCATCCGCTATACGCACTTGGGACAGCCAGAGTTGCCTTCTTGCAGCTACTAATGCAGCAAGGTTCCAGGTCTTCTTGGTGCATTCTACATGTGCTACTCCCTGTTGCTCTACAGGCACAGAGGGAGTAGGTGGAGTGGTGCACTCACGCAAAAGCTCAGCTAGCAAGTTGCCCTGTTGGGACACCGCCTCCCAGAGCTTGTCCAGCTGCTCAGAGCTCTCCGATCTATGAGATCTGTGACTCTTTCTCCTCCTCTTTTTAGGAGGGGAAGTCGGAGGGGGTGAGGGAGGAGAGGAAGATAAGGAAGACCGCGAAGGCTGTCTCCTATGTGACGTTCTCCTGCACTCCCTAGACACAAGCCCTCAGGGGAGGATACAATCCTCTCTTTTTGAGCTGAGGATAGGGGGGAGCCTTGTCCAGGTGGAATGGACAAAGATCAATCCACAGAGCTGTGAGATACTCACTTCTCCAGTGTGCACTTAGAAAAAGACGTAGAAAACTCATAGGAGTTGCAGTTGGCGAGTGCCTCCTTATCATGCTCCGGCCCCAAACAGGCAGCGCATCTACGTGCCTGTCCTCAGCGGGGAGACCCGTCTTGCATGTATTGCAAGAATGAAACTCCGGCATAATGTCACCACTGTGGTGTACAATTTAACAACCACTTGGTTGTAATTGCTATAACATATAGCGTATAGTACTCTTAACCTAGAAGAAAGCTGTTGAACAGGAGGCTGTGTGGTCCAGTGGTTAAAGACACGGGCTTGTAACCAGGAGGTCCCCGGTTCAAATCCCACCTCAGCCACTGACTCATTATGTGACCCTGAGCAAGTCACTTAACCTCCTTGTGCTCCGTCTTTCGGGTGAGATGTAATTGTAAGTGACTCAGCAGCTGATGCATAGTTCACAAACCCTAGTCTCTGTAAGTGACCTTGGATAAAGGCGTCTGCTAAATAAACAAATAATAATAATAAATAATAATAACAGCGTCATCAGTGGCTGCTAATAGACCAGGGATGGTACTGTTTAGCCTTGGTTACTTTTAAGTACCTACACTGTGCCTAGGCATTAGTACAGTACTGTATAGAATTTTTTAAAATACAAACACACGGCACGACACGCACTGTATGGTGCTTGCACGGTGCACAGTAATGCAATGGTATGGTGCGAAGCACAGGGCACACAATATGGTGCAAACGGTATGGTGCGGTGCACAATGCAAGGTACACATGGTACGGTGCAACATCGCAGTGCACGGTGCACGTTGTACAGTGCAAACGGTACGGTGCAACTGTGCATTGCATGGTGCACACAGTATGGTGCAACAGTATGGTACAGTGCAACGGTACACACGGTACAGTGCAATGGTATGGTACGGTGCACAGAGCATGGTGCAGTACGGTGCAGAGCATGGTACACTACCGTTATGGTAACGTCGCTCACTAAGAACGGTGGTAGATCAGTGGCCTACAGTTACCGAAAGAAGTAAAATACAGGGATGCCCACCTGTAAAGCTTCTGGCTTAACGCAACACAACTCGAAGACTGGTGGAAGCCTGCTGTCACTGACTGCCTTCGCAATGGTGCCCAGCGACTGCCAGTGAATCAGCAAAGGTAACCTCGTAGTACCGGGAGCAGGTCTGAGAACTACAGTTACCCCAGGAGCGATATAGGGATGCCCACCTATAACGCTCTTGGCTGACCAATAGTTCAAAAACTAAGGAAAGCCTACTGTTAGCTAACAGTCCTCACACTAATTCTGCAAACAGATCTTAATGTGGCAACAAGACACTGAGAAAAGCTGCAAGCAGCCTCACCTAACGCAGGACAGCTGAGCCCAGCAGCCGCGTTAGTGTTTCTGTGGAAAAAACAGAAAATACACAGAGAATTTTTTTTTCCCCGGTTTGCAGCAGTAGCGGGTGGACCCCCCCTTGGACACACAGCTGTTGCTGTCCCAGGTCTAGCGTGGCCCTCATGGCCATCAGGACATCGGCCCTCAAAATGCACTCCTCCTCGATGTCTGCTTGCCAAACTGGGTGTTGGTGCTTGATGCCACCCAGGTCAACTTCAAGCTCCTGAAGGTCGGAGACTGTACTGAGACAGACCTCGGTCAGGACCTACAAGGCTTCACTGTCTTCCCCACAGCATGGTAACAGTCTAGGCTGAAAGAGAGTGATGGTGGCGACCAGGGCTCTGCACTGTACCCCACCAACTGTGCAGGGCACGTGCACATGGTTACCCTGACCGACCAGCCCCACCATCACAGTGTCTTGGTTAGATGCGGGACTAAGCTGTATATTGCGGGCCTGCCCTCACTCCCCTAGGCCGATCCGTGGTCTTTTGCTGCTGGCAGAGCATGAGGATCCAGGGCCCGGGGTGACTGGGGGCAGCGGGCCTCCAAGTGGCCCTGTACCCTGTAGTTTCAGCACACGCATGGTCGAATTGGGTCCCTGGCTTCAGGCCTGTTGGCTGGCCCTGACAAACAGCCACACTGTCTACTTCTGTGGGCACTTCAAGGGTGGCCTGCGTTACTGCACGTCCACCTGGACCACAGCAACATGTCTGTGAATGGGAGAAGGTGGTCTGGGCTGGCATGAGGATCTATTCCAGGCGGTGTGCCTCCTGTACGGGCTTCCTTTGCATTTATGGCTCTCCTAAAAGGATGTGCTGCTGTAGCTCCCCTGGTGTTATTGCCCCAATAAACACATCCCTCCCTATCTTGTCCCTAGCTTTGTTGGACAGTTCTGGGTATGCCTTCTGTATTAACATGGTTACATCATTTCCCAGTACCCCCAATGACTCACCCGGTCGACTAAGTCGCTCCTTCAACGACGTCACGTGTGTGAAGCTGGATGCGGCCTGTCCAAATTGCTGTTCAACAGTAGCTGCTAGCGCGGTGTAGTTGGTCCTCTCCCACATCAGTAGGGACAAGATGCAGCTCTGCCCCTCCCCATCTAGCGCAGCGATCAATTGACCCTCCTTCTCTGCCTCTGACCACCGGTTCACTAATGCAATCGCTTCAGACATGCTCTGGAAGGTCTCCCTGCTGCCCTGCCCATCAAACCAATTTGTTTTAATGCGCAGAGATGATGTCACCGCTGCACCTTGCATGGTTATTGCAGGCTGCGCTTCCTTTACCACCATCCCCAGCCTCGCATAGGGGCCCTCACCTACCTCAGAGCCATTTTGAGCAGACCGGGCTAACTTTTCGAACCGTCTCATCTCTATCCCACTCTATCTGACACCAATGTAGCGTTTCGTGTTCTTGGGATAGAAATAAGATGGAGGCTGAATTCAATGCAAGCCGTTTATTTATTTACAACAGTGATCATGAAAATAAAAAGCATAAATTAAGGGAAGGGAACTGGGTCAAAAACTAAAATAAAATGATAATTTCTGTTTCTTTTATTTCACTACCCACTAAATCTTTTCTGTTCTCCCTCTTTATCTCTCCATCCACGCACCCTCTCCACTCACTAATGTCTCCCCCAATCTCCCAGTCATTTCAACACACACCTTTATATCCCTCCACCCCCACCCCTTTCGTGCCATTCCTGCAACTCAATACCCCTACACACACACACACACACACCCAATGCAACCCCTGCACACACACACAACCACACCATTTATACTACCCATTTACACATCCCTGACACCCCACCCCCCCCAGGATTATTATTATTATTTATTTCTTAGCAGGATCCATACAATATGTTTTAGGATGCAACATTACTAGTATTTTTACAACCCAAGCGGCGAAATACCAAAAAACTAGCACTCTTAACAACAGCTGTGTCGTTGCTCCTGTCCATCAGATCAGTTGGCCTGCCACTGGTATTGCTCAGATCTGAAGATTATGTTAAAACATGGCTCGGCAAAGGTCAGCATGCAGCTACTGATACCAACAATAAGGCACGAAATCCACAAGCAGATGAGAGCTTGACGCATACATCAAAGTCAGTAAATTAAGTCTAGAAACAGAAATGCTATCACTCTTCCTTAATTATAAGATCCGGTACCTTTTTATTTACAAATTGACCCCTGTACCAGTACATAACTGCCCTGTAAACAAAAGCAAAACTGTACAAACAATCTTTAAAAAATGTATTTGGGAAAAATGCCTAAAGTAAACCCTATCAATACAGTATTTTAATTTAATAAACAATACATCTGGATTTTAAACTGAACAGGAAAATATATTTGTTGTTATATCATGATTCAAGAAATATAGATATTTCATTAAAACATATTAATTAAATATGCCCAGCCCTCATATTGTATCCTAATTTGCTTCAAGGCTAAGCTGTGTCTGTAATGTCTGTCTAGTGAAGTCAGATAGTACTGTGCATTAAACCTAGAAATATGAAACAATACAACTGTGTTTTCCAATGGACAACAGAAACAATCGACCAAAAGAACACACTAGTAAACATATCAATCAACACCCTAATTCACCTTTCATATAATGCAAGTGCCTCATAAGAACATAAGAACATAAGAAAGTTTACAAACGAGAGGAGGCCATTCAGCCCATCTTGCTCGTTTGGTTGTTAGTAGCTTATTGATCCCAGAATCTCATTAAGCAGCTTCTTGAAGGATCCCAGGGTGTCAGCTTCAACAACATTACCGGGGAGTTGGTTCCAGACCCTCACAATTCTCTGTGTAAAAAAGTGCCTCCTATTTCTGGTCCTTGTGTCCATTTTCAGGTCAAAAAAGTCCCCTGGGTCGACATTGTCTATGCCTTTTAGGATTTTGAATGTTTGAATCAGATAGCCACGTAGTCTTCTTTGTTCAAGACTGAATAGATTAAATTCTTTTAGCCTGTCTGCATACGGCATGCCTTTTAAACCCGGGATAATTCTGGTTGCTCTTCTTTGCAATCTTTCTAGAGCAGCAATATCCTTTTTGTAACGAGGTGACCAGAACTGAACACAATATTCTAGGTGAGGTCTTACTAATGCATTGTAAAGTTTTAACATTACTTCCCTTGATTTAAATTCAATACTTCTCACAATATATCCGAGCATTGTCTAGATGAAGACATTTCTGAGTCAACATAAACTCCTAGGTCTTTTTCATAGTTCCCTTCTTCAATTTCAGTATCTCCCATATGATATTTATAATGCACATTTTTATTGCCTGCATGCAGTACTTTACACTTTTCTCTATTAAATGTCATTTATTCATGTTGCTCTTCTAGTTTCATTTCCTTTGAGTTTCCTCAGCAGCTGCTTTGCCCTCTGGGACTCTCACTGTCCCAATAAAGGCATTTACAATGTTGTTCTAGTATGTCATAATTTATTAAGTTGCTATATTTATGAGGTGTTGTATTTGTACTACTTTGCCTTTCTTTTAAGTTAACTTTGTTAATAAATGATTTTGGGATATTAAACGGGACCATGTCTTTTTTTTTCAACTGTTTCAATGCACAAACCTGCAATGCTTTCTTCATGAAAGCGTAAACAGTACATGTATCAGATAGGAAGAACATGCAATCATAGCTCTTCCTGGAGATCACAAATTTTGCAGAATGGAGGTGTGTTATTGGAAAGACACAATTCCAAATGAAAGCAAATGTGTTGCAGCCACATGCCTACATCAGTGCGTGGCTGCAACATGCTTGCTTTGACTTGGAATTGTCTCTTTTTTTGTATTTAATTCTTGTTTTGAATTGTATAGACTGTTTTTTGTAAATAAAATACGAAAGCATGATTGCTAGTGTTTAGTGAGTGTTTTGCATTTTAGGTTGATATCTTGTGCCTTTAGCACCCCAAAAAATGTTTTACATATCATTTTTACAGTGTCCTCTATCTTTTAACTACATATAAGAAATCCTTCTTTTATTTCACAGAGAATCTGTGAACTCATCAGGGCAACCACCCTCTATATATAGTATCTAGGGGGCCTGAATTATTTGGACCAATTTTCCTGTAATGACCAGCTGTGTAGAGAAGGTTTGCCATGTAACCTGCATCTGCTCTATAGTTTAGTAAAATGCTGACTCTATGTTGGAGCTAGAATGGCATTCAGAATATCTTTTGGGATTCTTTGTTGCAGGGGAAGATAATTAGGATGGCCTTTCAAACTCTTGCCATTCATTGACCCACTTCACTTGTAGGCCATTCTTAGTATGACTCAAGGGGAAATCTTGTGGCGAGACTGACACAACATAACCATAAGTAATTTAACTAAATGATAAGTACCAGTTATTTACTGTAGCAGTAGGAATTCTTCATTACCTTTGTAACAACAAATTCACAAAATGTAATTTTTGGCATGGGCATATACTACACAGTCACATGATAACTCCATTTATACTTCTTCTTCCTTCTGCTCCCTTGCCAATGAAAATACCCCCAAAAAAAAAAAAAAAAATGCTGCATATGCCCATGCATACAAACATATGTAATATAGTAATATAGGCAGATCAACAGTTTTTTTTAATTGTTTTTGTAGATGAAATTAGGTCAGTTCACCTTAATAAAGTGGTCCTCCTCAATCACTGTCACACACTAATTAATACTAGTGTTCTTCTACTGGGCTGACAACAAGACTTATGGAAAGTGACCTTTCCCCAGTGTGCAAAAAAAAAAAAACGCTGGACATTTTTAGTCCTGTCATCACCTCCACAGCGGTCAAACTGGGGTCACTTTGACAGAATGCTTAGCCCTTCTCGTTAAGATTGCACTCTTCAAACAAATAGGCTAATTTACAACCTTTAATGTGACAGTGCCTCAGGCCTGTGAAATGCAGTCCCTCGTACTAAATGGAATCATTTGAAATTCAAGTTTAGTTTGGATAGCAGTCAAAAACTAAAGACTCATAACAGTGTTTATTTATTTTTGCCAGCATGCACACATCCTTTTTTTATTATTAGTTTAGTCTCATGAGTGAAGATGAAAATTACTGATTAGACAAGGGATGAATCTGAAATTACTGTGTCCATTTTGACCACAGGGGGCAGCAGTGTTATTCAGAATGCAAGTTTAAGCACTTCAGATTAGAACATTTTCAGAAAGGATTTGGTATGAAGCTTTTGTAGCATAAATATCATGAAACTACATTACAGAACCATTATAAGGCTGTTATTTAAAATACATAATAAGAAAGATATAGACACAATGTCAATGTGTCTAAATAAATCGTTTTTGCTAACTACAGTTAATTCTCATTAATACAAATTTCAAGGGACCAGCAAAAAAAATGATATTATCAGCAATTTGTATTATTAGGAGTCTAAGCCAAATGCATGCCATCAGTTTTTATTGAAGTTACAGTAACACTGAAATCAAATTTAAATTACAGAGCAATGAAAAGTATTATACATTTAAAAGTGCTGTGTATTTCATTAAAATATAGTTGAAGAGAACATTGCAAAGAGAAAGTATACATTGTAAATGAACTGCACTTGCAATCTGCATGTCCCTTTCCGATCAAGGGTATTTTTAAACCACTAAAAGCATCCCCAACATCAGGTATTGAGCAAATCCGAAGTGCTGATGACTTGCATCCACAGTTTGCTGTTCATAGGCCTGTACGTTTGTTCATAATGGTTGTGAAAGGTTTTGCGGTAATGTTGAAATCTGCAGTAACATCTTTCTTTTTTTGTATGGTGGTGCATTATCCACAGCTTTCAACACCTCCACTTTTGTCTGCAAAGATATGATGCGTGAGCACTATGGCAAGTGTATCATGGGATGGGGGCAGTGTGGCGAATGGTTAGTCCCAAAACAGGGTTGTGGGTTCAATCCTCGGTATGGGACAAATGACACCACCAAATTGCTCCAGTAAAAAAAACCCAACTGTATAAATAAATGTAAAAATAATGTGATACATTTCCCTGGATATCTAAGAAATAAATAATTTAATAATATGTTGTTAAAAACACCACAGACGCACTAATCGAAGTTTTGTTTCCTTTAAATATTTGTTTTATTCCTGCGAGGGCTCCAAAATAATAACTCATGGGAAATTTGTGTTAAGTGAATTTGTATTATAAGAAGTCATTTACAATAAGCAACTGCTAATTATGTTGAAAATTCATAGTATTAGGAAATTCCTCTAATCTGAGTTCGAATTGACTGTGTACTTCAAAAAAGAAAGGTCCTGTAATGCTCCGTCATTAACCTAGGTTATACCACCAACTGTTCTATTGTTTTTGGATAACAAAAGCAATGAAAGGAAAAATCAGAATAAAAATGTCTTTTTAATATGCTATTTGTTAACATGCTTTCAAATTACCACCTCAAGAATTAACAAGCATCTCAACCCTTGTGAAAGCATGGCATGGGGGCTCAGCATCTTTTGGTAGCCTTAACCTACATGGGCTTTCACTCCATGCATCGCCCACTTCCTTTCTAAGTCTGTCAAGCTTGGCAGAGCCCCTTAATTCAAAGATGTCAATATGCATCATTCAAGCTTATAAGAGTTTACAAAAACAACATTTTTAAAAACACCCAGATGCACCAGGACAAATTTATGATTTGAGCATGCACTGTGTATATCCATATGTATTTTTTGTTTGTTTATTATTTATTTATATTCAATATGTATTTATTTTGTCCCATATATGTGGAAAAATAAATTAATCAGATGTTAATCTCTTAAAATGTGCATAAAGGTTTATATCATATTAAGCCAACCTTATGATGCATACAACATAACATGTTTTTCATGTTTTTCTATCACAAATTTATACAATATTAAAAGCTGTTTTGACATATATCTCTAGGATTTCAACCTGTCGAACAAGTTCAACTTGAAAGTTGCGTAATAAATAAAATAAAAAAAATACTTTTTGTTATCTCTGTTGTATCCAAAGATGTTGTTTAAATGTAAGGAAAATAAAACACTGTGGCAGATTGCTAGTGTTTATGGTATTACAGATCATGTTTCAATGCTCAAGAGATTTTTTTTTTTTTTTAAATAATAGCAACCGAAGTGGCCTTCTGACTTCATAACCACCCCGTTCTAAAAGAAATATACAGTATTTTACTGGTATGTAACAAATGTGTTGTGGCTCGAGAAAATGCAGAGATAGTTTATGATTTGAGCAACAACATTAAAGTTATTGAATGTAATTCAACTTTGCTCCCCAAGGTAACTATGCACTTTTTTTCTATCTGAATTAAATGAACTGAATTAAATGTTTCTTTGAAATAAATCTACCTTCAATGGAGTCATATCAGAGGACATACAGTATCTGTCATTTCAAGCCAAAAAAGAACAAGGCAAGAAACGTATTAGTTTTGCAAATGCATAACCTTAATGTAGAGATGTTGATAACAGAGACAAAAGATGTTTTGCAATGCTACACAAGTGACTTACTGTAAAAGAGGTTTTAACTTTCAAATATACTATAACACAACTTCTGTAGATATTCTTAATAATCCAAATCCTCATATGCATTGTTATAAATCATTTTGTCACCAGAGTGAGCGGTGCCTCCCAGCCCTTACACAGTGATTTATATCTTTTACTCATCCAAATACAGGCTTATTGAGAAGGACTTAAGACTGATTAACGCAGTCTCATAACTGTGACATATCTCGGCTGTAATTTAGTTTATGATTCTTTCACTCTGGGAGTGGGAGACATGTCCACTAACATAAAAGGAAACGTTTTGTCACAGTGATAAAACTGGGATTTGTTTAACATAAAAAACAAACATCCACACTCAAAAACGTCATTCCCTATCAGTGAGTCCTTCTGGGAAATCTAGCTAGTGAAATAAGGGAAGTGAAATACGTCAATGTTATACGATGACTAAATACACAGCTACAGACACATCTGTATGTGTAGTTTTTACTCGCCTTTGTGGTGAATAAATTGTGTATGATTGTTTATATTAATCATGCTTGCCTTTGTGGTGCTTAAATGTCTGGGCTTTTTTCTTAACTAGTTAAATATGGGTATACAGAACTCTCCACAAAACATTCACAAACCTACTTGCCTCAACGTCACTTCCTCTCCCAAGGACAGCAGTAGGAGGAGATAAATGACATTTAAAGACAACTTCCATAATATACCCTGGTATTCAAGATATCTTATCAAGTTTATTGTACTGTCAGCACCTTGAACACTAAAGCACCTGTGTTCCTTTATATCTGAGGTTACCCCCGGCTTCCTCCCTTCTCCCTGTCAGCCTGTTCACTATTTCGAACAACTACGACTTTGTGTGTGCCTGACCTATGAATTATATTTATTTATGTTAATTATCTGCACAATTTAAACATGTTTGGGGAGGATTTTTTTTTTTCATTTAGAATTCAGTTTATCCTTTATTTAAGGAAAACTTAAACTTTGTAAATGTTTTTACAGACACATTTTCCTTTTAAAAACAACCCTTGAGTTTAACTCATTGAACTAATTCAGGGGTGAGGTTAATTTACTACTAGTTTCTACCTTTTTCAGGATGGAAACTCCTGGCAATCCAATTAGCTGAAAAAAAACCCTTTGTTGCCAGGGGGTTCAGCAAATTTCTTATTTATCAGTGATTCCTTAATCTGGGGGTTACATTTGAGACAATATAATCATGTCTAAAAGATGTTGCTGACTCCATTTTGGAATATACTGGGAGCAATACAATTAAGTTGGCCTCACTCAAAGGTATAATAACAAACATAAAAATAGAACTGATTGATGCTATAATTGGTATGGAGAAAACATTTACACTAAAAAGTAGCTTAAAAAGTTATATAGCTTTTAATGCCTTTTCTTTTTCTCTCACAGGTTCCATTGCTCCAATATGAGATATTTTTTCTCTAACTGTCTCCTCCTGGTTGGGAGTGTTTTCTTGGAGTATCCTTGAATTAATTTTTGCTTCCAGAAGAAAAGAAAAAAGAAAACATGCGACAGTGTGATCTTTCAACTCTATGGCATTATAAGCATGAGAAGTCAAAAATGAGAGGTATGAGATGATATTTCGAGAGAATTAAACAGCTGTATATCCAAGGAGAATCAGAATCAGAATCAGAATCAATCACCAAAAATACTTAATGAAGAAGTAAAGTAATTTATAAACTAAAAACAATGCATCATTTTAGGATTGGAACTCCACCTCAGAACTGTCTGTTTCACTGTGTTCTTAGAACATTAATCTCACTTTCACATTTAAACAACATTAGTCTACCTAGCTATTTCTACCGTGCTATCTGAAAAAAGCGGAAGCCAAAACATTGTAGCTAATTATTAAAATAGTGATTTTTCAGTTTATTAATTATTTTCAGTTTATCTTTTTTGGTACACAGCAGTTTTCCCTTTAAAATTATATATCATTTTGTACAATAACATGCTATATGTAATATATCGTAATATACTGTAGTAGCTTTGAATAATATTGGCAGAATGTGTGAACTGCTACTGTTGAGATCATTACACTTCCTATTTACATTTCATATTCTTTACACAGCCAATCACTTCTCCACCAGAGATTGGTTTTGTAACACATTTTGTAACTGGAATTCTTTGGTGTATCATATGAAAGAAAGGTTGTAATCATAAGTAACTGGTCACTCTGACAGGATAATTCCCCAGGTGTTTGTTAGAGGGGTATGAATAAGCAGACACTCGTAACTGTCTTATGGTAGCACAGACAGGAAAGAATGGTCATGTCTCATTCTACAGCTATGGTCAAAAGTTTTGCATCACCTAAAATTTTAGGGTTGAGACATAATTTAAAAAACAACTATATGAACATAATTTAGATATTTTATTCAACATCATGCAATCAAAGAATCTACAAAATTATATCGCAAAAGTCTACTGGAAGCCATAACAGTAGTGAAGTATTTCATGTTAGATTTCGAAATGTCACATTTTTCAAATTGTCAGTTTTTCGTTAAATATATAGAAAACTAGAAAGAGGTGTGTAAATCAATATGTTAACGTAACATTATTCAGCAGGTTTCATTTGACTTTATGAAGCAACACCCTCACTTTTTTAAAGGTACTCCCTTGTGTGTTTGCACATGATCGGTACAGTGCATGTCTGCCACGAGACACAATGACTCTTTGACAACGCCTGTACATCTCACGAATCGGCTTACACTTTGTTGTGGAATCTGAGCCAATTATTGGATAAGGGCATGCTGGAGCTCCTGCAGAGTCCTGGGTTGAACTGGACGGGCTGCTACCAGCACCTATAGCATGTCTCAATCATGCTCAATCGGGTTCAGGTGAAGAGATCTCGTTAAATGTAAGCGTGTGGTCAAAGTAAAAAATAAATATAAAAAATAAAATAAATACAACAAAAGGATAGCGGCAGTGTTTTAGCAGCCACTCATCCTTTCAGGCTTTGCTTTGGTAGCACTGTTCTAACAAGGCATTCATGCATATTATATATATATATATATATATATATATATATATATATATATATATATATATATATATATATATACAGTGCCTTGCAAAAGTATTCAGACCCCTGACCAATTCTCTCATATTACTGAATTACAAATGGTACATTGAAATTTCGTTCTGTTTGATATTTTATTTTAAAACACTGAAAATCAAAATCAGTTATTGTAAGGTGACATTGGTTTTATGTTGGGAAATATTTTTAAGAAAAATAAAAAACTGAAATATCTTGCTTGCATAATATCATAATAGCCACCTTTCGCTGCAATAACAGCTTTAAGTCTTTTTTTGGGGTAAGTATGTACCAGCTTTGCACACAGTGTCGGAGTGATTTTGGCCCATTCTTCTTGGCAGATTTGCTCCAGGTTGTTCAGGTTGGTTGGACGACGCCAGGACCGCAATTTTCAAATAGTGCCACAGATTCTCAATGGGATTGAGATCAGGACTTTGACTGGGCCACTGTAGGACATTCACCTTTTGTTCTTGAGCCACCCAATGTTGCTTTGGCCTTGTGCTTGGGATCATTGTCCTGCTGAAAGGTGAATTTCCTCCCAAGCTTCAGTTTTTAGCGGACTGAAGCAGGTTCTCTTGCAGTATTTCCCTGTATTTTGCTCCATCCATTCTTCCTTCAATTTTAACAAGATGCCCAGTCCCTGCTGATAAGAAGCATCCCCACAGCATAATGCTGCCACCACCATACTTCACTGTAGGGATGGTGTGTCTTGAGGCATGGGCAGTGTTAGGTTTGCGCCACACATAGCGCTTTGAGTTTTGGCCAAAAGCTCTATCTTGGTCTCATCTGACCACAAAACCTTTTCCCACATCGCAGCTGGGTCACTCTCATGCTTTCTGGCAAACCCAGACGTGCTTTCAGATGGTACTTTTTGAGTAACGGCTTTTTCTTGCCACCCTCCCATACAGGCCAGTGTTATGCAGAGCTCTTGATATGGTTGACTGGTGCACCATTACTCCACTCCCAGCCACTGAACTCTGTAGCTCCTTCAAAGTGATTTTTGGCCTCTCTGTGGCTTTTCTCACAAGTCTTCTTCTTGTTTGAGCGCTGAGTTTTGAGGGACGGCCTTTTCTTGGCAGTGCCTGGGTGGTGTGATGCAGCTTCCACTTCCTGATTATTGATCCAACTGTGCTCACTGGGATATCCAAACACTTGGATATTATTTTGTACCCTTTCCCTAATCTATGCATTTGTATTACTTTATCTCTAACTTCTGTAGAATGCTCTTTGGTCTTCATGTTCCTTCAGATTCACAGCCTGACCAATGATCCTTCAACAGTTGGGGTTTTATCCAGAAAATGTGACAGCAACTTTAATGGTTCACAGGTGGAGGCCAATGGTAAGGTAATTGTGTCCTTGTTAGGGCAATTTCTATCATCGGTGTAAACGGGGAGCTTCCACAGCACAGGGGTTGAATACTTATGCAAGCAAGATATTTCAGTTTTTTATTTTTCTCAAAAATATTTCCCAACATAAAACCAATGTCACCTTACAATAATTGATTTTGAGTTTCAGTGCTTTAAAATAAAATGTCAAACAGAACGAAATTTCAATGTACCATTTGTAATTCAGTAATATGAGAGAATTGGTCAGGGGTCTGAATACTTTTGCAAGGCACTGTATATCACAACAGACACAAAGACACAAATCACATGGGCAACATCAAGACATTCCCAGTCACATTCTGTTAATAGAACAAATTCACCACAGTAGAATTCAATTGGAAGTAATTCATTTTCCCCAAAGCATTACCCTGTTTTCTATACTTTGTTTGTATGTGCTATTATACAATACAAACATTTTATTTAAATTAGGCTGTAGAGGCAATACTGTGCTTTTGAAACCCTCAACAGCCTGTACATTACAACCCTTCTTAGCAAGCAGAAATCCATTTCAAAATATAACTTTGCTTACAGGAAGTGTTTCTTTACACACACTTTTGCCTTATACCCTAGAAAATATATAGATGCACAAAAGAAATGCAACACTCACGTCTAATGGATTTAATCAAATACTTTAAATATAGATATCAAACAAAATCACAGAAAATGTGAACAAAAATACAGATCAAAGAATCATGATAAGTTTTCAGTATGAAACGTGACACACTGTCAAAATGAAAACATAACAAAGTTAGTATCGGGTATGACCTCCCTGAGCATTACACTCAGCACTCGCATATCCGTTACCCAGATACACGTCAATCACGTTTTACCGCCCTTGTATTAAGAATAAAAATATACCCCCTTATGTACATGTAACAAATTAATGCACTTACCCGTCACACATGATTTCCGACTCTGTCACCAGTTTTCTGATACAAAGCCCATTTCTTCAATATTACAATTTATCTGAATATCCGTCACAGCCTGCATTTAAAAAAAATAAAATCTCTCTAATGCCAAATCAGATAATGCCAAATCTTATATTGTGCAGTTACACAGCGCTTCCTCCAGTTTCACCTGAAGAAAATGCAGCCAAAACAAAGCGAACGAGACAAGCTAAGATAATGTAACAGCTAATCATTAAACAGCTCTAGATACTGTGGATGTATTATTTTTTTATCTGTGATCTTTAGTTGTTCTTGTGCATCTTTATTTGCAAGTGAACTGTGACATTAGGGCCTTATCGAGCACTATATTCTGCAATTTTGAATACTGACTTTGGATACTATTTTAATTATGGAAACAGTGTTTTTTTTTTTGCTTTTTTTTAATCTTTTGGTTTTGCTAAATTACATTGCCTTTTACATTTAACGCAGTTCTGTGCATGGATAACATTTTGATTTCATTTTGCTGTTGGATCATTAAAGGGAATTTTACATACTGCTACAATACGTACCGGATTTAAAAGTATGTACTGTATTGCAGTTAATGTGTCGTCTCTCTAGTTTTGGCAAGGGATATTTTCAGAATCATATAGTTCTGAATTAAAATACTTATTCTGTTGGAAATATAGTACTGTACCAACAAAACCAATACAGTACATCTAAATGGAAACCTACTTTTTTGTGTTCCCTGAAAAACAGACAAGAGTTGGAACGGGCCAAAATGAAATAAACAAACAGACGCATTTAATTTTATAGGGTCGGATATTTGAGTGCTGACTGTAACACAATCATGGCAGCGTTGATGCATAGACCTGATCAGCCTCTGGATAGACTGCTGTAGGATGTTCCGCCACTCTTCCTGTGCAGCTGCAGCCAGCTGGCAAAGGTTGGCTGGTCGTGGTTGTCTCCTGTGGATGGCACTGGCGATTTGGTCCCACAAATGTTTTATTGGACTCAGGTCAGGAGAAAAATCTGGTCACGGCAAGACCTCGACATTGTTTTCTTGAAGTCGTGCAATTGTAATCCTAGCACTGTGTGGTCTTGCATTGTCCTGCTGGAAAATCGACACTTCCAGATTGGCTTGCAGGAACGGAAAAACTGTCAATGTATCTGTAACAGGGCGAGGTGCCCTGTACATTGTTTTGTTTATTTTATTTTAGAACGGAGTCCCCCTCCGCCCCTGTGCAGTGTATTTGTTTTGTATTATGATTTATTTATGGTAATTTGTGACGGCGTACCGCCGTGTTATATTATTTTGTTTATTTTTAAAACGTGTCCTGGCAGAGGCGAGATGGGTGCTCGTCCTCTGCCAGGAATAATTAAACTCGTGCAGAAGGTGGCCATCTCCCGAATTAATTAAGTGATTAATTTTGTTGCTAATCGGGAGATGGTCACCTGTTATAAAAAGCCTGCAGCTCTCCAACTCGGGGTGGTGTTGGAAGGAGAGAGTGAACGAGAACGGAGAGAGAGAAACTTTATTTAAAAAAACAATACAGGAACAGTGACGACGACTGCCCAGCCTGACCTGAGTTTTGTTATTACTTGTGTGCGAGATTTGTTTTTGTCAACCCTTTTATTTTGCTCTGTGAGCGCAGTTTATTTTGGTTAAAAATATTTATTTTATTTTTGTTATTTAAAAATAAAAAGACGAGTCTTTCTTACTTTAACTGCAGTCCCTGTTGTCAGTATTTTGTTCCTACTTCTGCCGTGACGTCACCGCTTAGTCACCCTGCCACAGTATCACTAAGCAGTAAGGTTGCCCTCAATCTGCACCAAAGGCGTTCTTGTGTTAAAGGAGATTCCTCACCACATCATCACACTTCCACCGCCCCACCGGTTGGCTTGAACAATGCAACAGTCAGCATAACGCTCACCACAATGTCTCCACACACGTTGTCTTCAGTCAGGTCTGTCAAGGGCAAAACAGCATTCATCGGTGAATAAAACACTCCACTGCTTTCTCTGCCGCCACCTCAGATGTTCTCTGGCCCAGAGAAGATGGCGATTTCATCTCTCAACTGTCAACATGTTACCCCTGAACGGCCTCTGAGCATGCAAATCATTTTCATGCAGATGGCGAGCTACAATTATTCTGCTGATGCACGGGTTATGTCTTCCTGGAATTTCCGGGCCGGTGGGGTGACCTTCTGCCTTCCAGGATGTGGCCTGTCCTTCACAGAGCTGGTTTCCTGGTTTCTCTGGACTAGTCTGCTGATTGTTGAAACAGAACATCTCATTCTCTGGGCAACTTCTCTCACAGACAGGCTGCCTTCAATCATGCCGATAGCAACCTGGTGATCTTCATTCCTCAAGCGAGGTATGGTTGTATCTTTTGCTGTTCTTGCGTTAATTAAAATCATGTCTTTTCAAATGGCTAATTATACAGATTCTTAATCAACTCAACTCATTTTGGCAATTTTAACTGAACTCAAATACCAAATACTGAGCACCTGGTGTTTTTATGAAATCACATGACTTGAGCTCACTATTTTGTTATCCCAAGGAACAATACTACTCAAACAATCAACAAATCTATTTAAAATGTAAATAACATTATGTATGTGCCTGTGACATGGATGGCTTTGTGGTGTGACATCACAGACCCGGAAGATACACACAGACGCTCAGACAGCACTGGAGTAAGAATGTGCTGCTTGCGCATTTTATTTAATAAATAAAAGGTTTAAACAAACACAAAACCCTTATACAAAACAAAATGGCTCGTTGGCCAAAACAAACAGACAAAACACAAAATAAACTGAGCACTAAATAAAACAAGTATTGCGCCGTTACAAAGTACAATAAAATCAGTAGCAAAAGATCAAATTAAAATAAGAGCAAAAATAGAGAATACGGTAAATAATTACATGTAAGAGTGACTAACAGCAGTGCAAGTACAAGCTGATGCAAGTACTGTTACAATTAGGTGCCATATAGTCCAGTATAGTCGAGAGTTGTGGGGTTTACAGATGCTGTCTGAACAGGTGTGTCTTGAGGAGGCACCGGAAGGTGGTCAGGGACTGAGCAGTCCTGATATCCGTGGGTAGGTCATTCCACCACTGAGGGGCAAGGGTGGAGAAGGAGTGAGCCATGTCAAAGGCTGCAGAGAGTCGAGGAGAATTAGGACAGAGGAGAGGGAGGTGGCACGGGCAGAGATAAGAGAGTTAGTGACAGTTTCAGTGGAGTGTGCTGTGCAAAAACCAGATTGGAGGGGGTCGAGCAGAGAATGTGTTGACAGGAAAGCAGAGAGCTGGGAGGTTTTTTTAAAGATGGGGGTGATGCAGGCCTGTTTGAAGGCAGAGGGGAAACAGCCAGAGAGCAGAGGTGTTGAGAAGAGAGGAGATGAAAGGGTGTAGAGCAGGGGCAGCAGCCTGGAAGAGGGGAGTGGGGAGGGGGTCCAGGGCACACGTTGTGGGTTTATGGCGCTGGAGCAGGAAGCAAAGATCGGAGTCCAAGAGGGGCGAGAAGGAGGGTAGAATAGTAGGAGTTGCAGAGGATGATGGGGAGTGAGTGAGCAGAGGACGGGGGGGTGGGGAAGGAGGTGAGGCAGTGAAGAGTTTGCAGATGTCTGTGATTTTTGGAGGAGAAGAAGGCGGCAAAGTCATCAGCTGAGATGGAGGAAGGTGGAAGAGGGGGGACTAAGGAGGGAGGAGAAGGTTGAGAAAAGTTTATGGGGATTGTTAGTGGAAGACTGAATGACAGAGTGGAAGTAGGAGAGTTTGGCAGAAGGGAGTATAGAAGAGCAGGAAGCGAGGAGCGACTAATAGAGATCCAAGACAGCAGGGAGATTGGTTTTCTTCCATTTCATATGAGCAGAGCACAGTTTGGTACAAGCCGAGCGGAGCATGGAGGAAAGCCAGGGCTGGGGTGGGGAGAGGCGGGCAGGTCGAGGGATGAGAGGGCAAAGGGAGTCGAGGCAGGAGGTGAGGGACGAGAAAAGGGTGGAGGTAGCCAAGTCAACAGAGAGTTGGGAGAAGGAGTCGATAGAGGGGAGGTGTGAGAGAGCAGCAGTGGAGAAGATAGAGGGGGAGAGGGAACAGAGGTTTCGATGGAAGAAGACAGAGGGGGAGAGGGAACAGAGGTTTCAATGGAAGGTGACAGAGGGGTTTGGCGGAGCCGGAAGGGATGGGAGCGACAGAGAGAAGGAGATAATGTAGTGATCAGAGATATCGAGAGGAATGACCAAGAGGGTGTGGGGCAAGCAGTCCCTGGTGAAGACGAGGTCCAGTTGACGACCCACTGTGTGAGTGGTGGGGACAGGGGACGAGGAGAGACACACTAAATAGCTGGTATAATTTTAACATTTTAGACAATGATTATTTAAAACTGGAGAAAAAAGATATTTCGTCCACAAAATAGAAAAAGCTTGGTATCAGCACACTGCAGGACATCTCTCAAAATGGCACACTGTTATCCATTGACACAGCACAGTCAGTCACAATACATCATTGCAAACAAACTATTTCAGTTCTTTCAAACAAGGCAAGTCCTCAAAATGACCACAATATAGCCTACACATCCAATCGAAGAAATATCATTGTTGCATGCTGCATAAACCAGATAGAATCTTCTCTAAAATCTTGAAATATTATAATATCTAATAACAAAATATTTAAAACAGAAAATAAAAAATTATTAAAATGTAAAGAGGATCAGAGCAGGAGTGATAGGAAGGTCGGAAACATTTTAATTAGGGCTATCAAGCAATTAAAAAAATGAATTGCGATTAATCTCACGATTAAAATTTGTAATCTTAATTAATCTTGTGTAATGTTAGTTTTCTTCTTAAATAATAAGCAGTCTTCTTCAGGTAATTTTCAATCAAAACTGTTTAATTCAGGAACAAAGCAAATTTTAGACCCAAATAGGCACGTTTTCTTTGTTTTGACTCGGTACTAATAAAATAAATTCCTGGATGGGACAAATAACATGACAACAAACGTGCTGCATATATTGCCTTTATTAAAGTATGCCAGATGCCCTTGGGTAACCGAGTTTTGGGACTGTTTCTAATCGATTCCCACATCTGTATAACTTGGCAAAGCTTTGCCTTACACTTCCAACCAATTCAGTGGATGCAAACGTGCAGTCTCAATGTATGGGCAAGTCCACACCAGACAGAGAATATCGGCAGCAACTGTTGGGAGATGTTACATGCTTGCCTTTTAACAAATGACAGCACTCTGTTTTAGCAAGGAAGCAAGTACCACTATTTTTATTTAATGTTTAAACAAGTCCGCGAAATGTCAGTGAAATCCTAATTATAACCCTAATCCTAATTGGATGACTTGACCATGGGATATGATTGAATCCATTTTTTTCCCAACTGTGTTCGGTACTTACTTTTTTGCTTTTTAGTGACATGCTCGTCAACACCAGCCATCATGACACTTCGCCAGTAAAACCGGACGCACAGACACACGCTCCAAGAAAAACACATGACGCATACCGCCTCATATGACTGCAGGTTAACGTGATTGGATAACCGCATAGATGCAATGCAAACAACTTACTCAAACAACACGCCCTAAACCAGTAGAGTATGCTGTTGCACTGCGAGACAGTACAGCAGCCACATATATGAAATTTCCTAACGAGAAAATAAAAATTTCACACTATACACCTGGGTTTTCAACTTTTACTCAAAAAATCGGGACAAATGGTGTCCCGACAGTACCTCGATCGGGACGTGGGACAAAGCCCCTAATTTCGGGACGATGCCAATTTTATCGGGATGTCTGGTCATCCTAACTGTGGTTCGCACCTGTGATTAAAATAAGCATTTTAATTAGCATAAACAAGGGTCCTCCGCCTGAGGTCACAACTGCTCTTTGAATCATAAACTAACCAGTTTGTTTTGTTATCTTGTCGCTTCTAGACAATCAGACACCTTTTGCTGGGTGTAGAATTACAGAGCCTTAATGATTTATCCCTTTTCTGCCATCCAAAGTGGTGCATAAAAAGGATTACAATTTATATAAAACCTTAAAACCTTACACTTGGTTTGAATCCAATATTTAATTGATACAATTACTACTTCCATCTCATTTATTATTATTTTTTATTATTATTTTGTGAACAATTTTTTTTTTTCCCACCCTTTAGGGAATTGGGGGAGACAGTACAGTTCAAACAACAACAACATTTTACATGAATCCAAAAATACAACACAATATACAGACAAAAACAAGAACACTACAACAAGAAGAAGAGTCCTGCATTGGTCAGGTACCCGAAAAATAATTTTCGGGTCTGAATTTGAATCACCTAAAATGTTTTCTGTCTTTTCAGCGTACTCGTCTGTAACCCTTTCCCAAATAACGTATTGGAAGGTAAATCTACCAGTATTTCCAGCACAAAAGCAGGAGGCGATTAAGGAGGAGTCAGCTGACTAAGCAGTGTTGTTTTCGCTTGTTTGATACGTCGCAAGATCTTTTTATCACGTCTGCTTGGTGATATTAAAAATGTTTGTGAACGAGGTGAAACAAAAGATAGCGCAGGGTTTATATCATGTAGTGGATAATAGTGCGAGAGGTAAATCACAAGTGTGGAATTCTTTTGGAATCATAGCGAATGAAAATAATAAACATGTGACTGGATTCGTTGCTTGTAAAACCTGTCATTATATTTTTGTGAACGAAAGCCACAGAACTCTCTGCAAAAGCACAGGTGTAGCTCCCTTTCAACTGGTGGCATGAAAGGAATAGACAGGTATTTTATAGTAAAGTAAGTAGAGATAGTTAATGTTAAAATATATTCAGACCACTAGAAAAAGCTACCACTCTGTATAGCCTATTGTAGAGATATCTGTGTGTGAATGAGAGAGTGAGAGAGTCAGTCAGTGCAGGCAGTAGGTAAAGGTTTGGGTCGGGTTGCAGGTCTTATTAAAGAGGGTCGGGTCGCAGGTAAGAAGACGATGTTGCAGTGGGTTGCGGGTTCGGGTTGGGTCCTGTAGTAGTGGGTACGGGTCGGAAGCGGGTCGTAAAAATCGGACCCGCGCAGGACTCTACAACAAGATATACATTATTGATTAAAAGAAAGCTGCCCTAGGGGGAACTACCACAATATAACAATAATATTAATAATAATAACTTTAATTTGACAATAATGATAATAATAACAATAATAATAATAATATGCACTTGATGTCACTCAAACAACTGTGCCTCTTTATCTGCAGCAGTATCCCATGCTGCCATCTTGTTAGCAGTGGTTAAGTGTAGCCAAGCCGTGGCTCTTTCTAACAGAAAAATGTCATAAACCAGATAGAAGAAAAGGAGATAGATGGCTCCACCCAACCCTTCAGAATAGTTTTCTTGGCTGCTGTCATCCCTGCCAGGAAAAGCCTCCTGGACTGTAATGGCAATGCTAACAGAGTCATCGGCCAGCAAAAGCACCTCAGCAGAGAGGGGCACGACCATCCCCATTAGAGAGCCCATAGTAGTTGCAACAAACTTCCAAAAGTTAACAATTTTTGGGCACTCCCAGAACATATGCAAGTATGTGCCCGTTACTCCCAAGGTACAAGCCTGGTAGGTAGGATCTGCTACCATGTTTTGCATTCTGTTTGCAAAGTATTGGCAATAATGGTGCCCATGCGAATAATAAGGCAGAAAAGGGGAGATCCTACAAGCGATACAGTTGAACTAAAATATCCTCAATGGGACGCCAAGAGCCAGGAGTTTCTGGATGAAACCACATTTTCATAGCCCTAAGCTGGAAAGCCCAATAGTAATATTGAAAGTTAGGTAGGGCGAGACTCCCGGTGGATTTAGAGCGCTACAAGGTGGCTAAACAAATTCTGCAGTTCTTGCCATTCCAGATAAATTTCGAGCACAGCAAATTAATCTTAGCAATACATTTGGGGGGGAGTGATAAAGATAACAAGGAGAACATGAGAGTAATACGCGGCAGCACATTCAGTTTAATCGCAGATATTCTGCCATGAAGGGTAAGCTGAAGCGGTGACCATCTGTCCAAATCTAACTGTATTTTAGACAAGATACTACCAAAGTTTTCTTCCCTAATTGATGGCAGCGTTTTGCAAATTTTTATGCTCATATATGTAAAACTGCCTGTGCAAGTAAGAATAGGTGCTAAGGTTATAAGTAATGGATCTGTAATAAGTAGATTTAAGGGTAGACCAATTGGTCTTGTAACCTGAAAAAGAACCAAAAAAATCAAACAACTGCAACACATTAGAGAGGAAATTAGAGATATCTGTAAGATATAATACATCCTCCATATACAGAGATATGTGGTCTTTGGTGCCCTGGATGTCAATAGGAGTAATCACAGTGCTCTGCCTAACTGCTTGTGCTAGAGGCTCCAACAAGATGGCAAACAGAAGAGGACTGAGAGGACAGTCCTGTCTCGTTCCTCTTGTCATAGGAAACTGAGCAGACATCACAGATCCAGTTAATACACAAGCAGTTGGAGTACTATACAGCGTACGAATCATATCGATAAAGGGGGTCTGTGACGGGGTGCCCACCCCTTGTGTGTGTTATTTATGTATGATTATTATTTTCATTTGTATTATTATTATTATTATTATTATTATTATTATTATTGTTGTTGTATTTGTGTGCGAACGGACGAAAGCCGTCCGACGTTATTGTTTATTATTATTGGCCCGGTGAAAAGCCAGCATTATTGTTATTTGGAAAGGATGGGGTTACTTCCCCATCCTTAAAATATCTTGTGAGAATGTGGCTGGAGCCTTAATAAGGTAATTGTTTGATCAATGGGTAATTAAGGCTCCAACCACAGGATATAAGAGAGACCCACTCCAGGCTCATGTGGAGAGAGCTAAGGGAGAGCTAAGTTAAGAGCTAAATTAAGAGAAAGAAACAAATGCTACTCGTTGTTTACAAGAAACCATAATTGTTAGTGTCTGTTTTGTTGGCCACACCTGTGCACTACAACCACTCTGCCATAGAGTCCAAAAGCCAAAGCGCCGCAATACAGCCCACAAATAATGCCATTCCGCTCTGTCAAAAGCTTTTTCAGCATCTAGTGACAGAACAGCAGAGGGCGATGGTGATCCCTCAGCCAGATCTATAACATGAAGTAAACAACGCAAATTATCCGAAGCAAGTCTGCCTTTCATAAACCCCGTCTAATCGTGGTGAATTAGGGAGTGAATACATGAGTCAAGTTGACGGACTAAGCACTTAGCATACATTTTTATATCTGCATTCAAGAGAGACAGCGGATGATAGCTAGAACATTCTAAAGGATCTTTCCCCTTTTTCAAAAGATGAGAGATCAACGCAAACTTTAGGTCTCTGTGAAAGGAGCCGATTTCTAACGAATAGTTAATTGACTTTAGGAGAAGGGGGCCAATCTGTTTCCATAGTAATAATAGAAGTTCCGACGGCAAACCGTCCAGTCCTGGGGCACGACCCTTATTCATTGCATGTACAGTCTCCTCTAGCCTCTGTCATAGGCTCCAGCTCCATGGGTGCTTGAGCACCTCCAAAATGTGCTGCTGAGTAGGGGTGTGCGATAATACCGATATGCCAGTATATTGCAATATTAATCAGGCAACACAATAACCGGTATTTGAACAAAAATACTGGTATTTTTAGTTGAACTGATTCATGGAAACGTCTACTGGAAAATGTTGGCTACTGTCTTGCGAGATAATCACTTCCAGCGAGAACTCGTAATGCGAGCAGTGCTACTTGCTAACACAAAAGAAATTATGGCAGAAGCACACAGATATTTTGAGCTGCTTAAATTATGCAAAGCAAAGAAGCAAAGACATGTGTGGAATAATTTCCTAATAAAAAAATCTAAAAAGGATGACTGTATAGCATCAAACATTGCGGTATGTTGTTTATGCCAGGCTGAAGTAAAATATGCTGGCGGTACCACCAACCTTACATACAGCTGTGTAGTCCTACATCTTAAAGTACCGGAACGCCAATTACAATATTGATTTTTCTAAAACAAATTGTACAAATTCACGTTTTATTTGTGCATTGAACTTGGGGTAACATTTAATAGGTAATGAATGTGTCTCGCATGCAACTTTTAGGCTACTCCCTCTTGATCAGTGCTGCCAGATTGGTGGTTTTCCAGCCAAATTTGGTTTGTTTTGGAAGCATCTAGCAGGTAAATGTTGTCTCTGATGGTTTGGTTATTTGTTGGCTATTTTTATCATGCGTGTTTTTTTCTATTCCTTTCGATTATGAGGTCATCACCAGTGCAGAACTTCAATCACGATGTCCTGTATAGTATATCACGTCCTCCCCTTGTCTTTTTTCTGGAGCTCTGCATTGAATAAAATTACAAATCACACAAACGCTCAGTTATTTATTATTCGTCACCAATTTAAGAACTGTATCAGTACAATTAGAATTGTTTTTTAATGTATTTTTAAAGACTATCTGCTGACAGTTGTGGACGATTTTAATTTTATACTACTGTGACAGGGAGCGAGAGGATCAGAGCTGCAAATCTCCCTCCCGATCCAAGAGGGTGCTAAGCAGAGGTACTTGCACGCCTGTACCGAGATGGGCTGGCTTGGGGAGAGGGGCGGAAATGGAAGTCGGCCATCTTAGTGCAGGGCAGAATGACCATAGGGGACAAGATTACTGTGATCAGCTGTGCTGCATTAGACAACTGGGCTGAGTTGCGCTGATCATGGGGTGGAGTCTCCTAGTATATAAGGGCTGTCATTTTGTAAGTGCCGGGCCTTTGAGGTAACACTGAATCTGTGTTGCTGAGCCGTGTTTTTGTTTATTTATTGTCAGGACCGAGGTCAAAGTGATCTGTCACACCAAGGAGCTACCGCACTACTTCCAGCACTTTCACCTTGGACATCACACACCCCGCATTACTGAACTGGAGCACCTGGACTTTCCACCACACCAAAAGTGCACCAAAGAGCTGACAGAGACTCACTCTATTGGGACCTATGATTTATAATTTTGTTTTTTTGGACTGTGTTCCTCTTCAATATTGTACACCTCTCTACCATTGTTGGTATTGGGGTCGTTTGCACCTGTACCCGTTACTCTGTGACGTCTGTTCCACCAACACACCCACCACACCGTCACAACTACATTCTGAATATGCTGTTCTCCCTGGACCTACCGTATTTGATCTCATCAGATAAAAAAATAAATAAATAAAACAGCGGTTCTGGTACTGCAGAGGTGTGTCTAGCATTGAAGCTTGATGAGAAGATAGTTAGGGTAATTCCAGGGTGTTCAAAAAATCATCAATAACACTGATGTCTACAGTTGCCTCAGACGTGTAAAGTCAAGAGTAAAATATCTTCAAGACCTTGCTTACTTACTCTGGGTGGGTAACCACCCTTCCCATTGTATCTTTGATTGTATCCATATCTACTTCAGCATGTTCATAATAAAGCTGTCTAGATTTATGCAAAATAAATTTCGCTTTTTTTCTAGACAGATTTTTATGTCTGGCTTTCAAAGCACGTAGACAGTCCATTTTAGAGTTACAGAAATTAAGCTTCAATTGCGATTTAAACTGATCTAACATCCTGCTCTAGGCTTGTAATCTGCTAATATCTGGATTTGTTCAAATGCAAAGCATTATTATTGCAATTTTATAAACACCAATACATCAGGTAAATATCACACAAGTGAGCATAGAACAGAGCAAGAAAACAAAAATTATGATTGAGGCACAGATAAGGGCCAAGAGGAAAAGAAAACAATAATCCTTGCCAAATCACTTTTGTCTTCCACCCACGTAACAGTAAGTACATGCAATTGATATAAAAAATAGCAAAACAAGCAATACAAAACAATGTCCTGTTTATAATAGTCCCATAATCCATTCACAAAAAATAATCCAATAGAAAAAAAAAAAAAAACTGTAGTAGTAGTGCACAAAAAATATCCAAACATATTCGTAATTCCAAAAAACCAGGAAAACTAAACCAAAAAACATCCAGGTAAACGAAACAATGCGGAACATAAACAAGTCAGAATAATAATAACACTATGTAACACAATTTTTGTTCCTGGGTAGTAAGTGTTATTTCCTAATTGCTTATGCCTCAAAAGTATAGAAAATGGCTATTATTCCCCAAAAACTTTGCTTTTGTGACCAGGACAGTGATATTTTGAAATTTACCTATTTCCAATGAGAAAACGTAAGTAATTTGTGTCTTTTCGTTCACATAAAGTCAGAAAAAAATAACATATGAATCCAAATTAACATGTATGTATATTAAAGTAATACAAAAATGACTACAAAAGATTTAGAAGTGAGTAGTTTTTCGAGATTTACGATTATACTGTAAATCACTTTCACGAATCAGCCCCCAAATGTAGTCTCCCATCATGTTCTCGTTATACTGTCCTTGGTAGCGGCGTTCAAAGTCCAGTATATCCTGGTGGAAGCGCTCGCCTTGCTCCTCCGAGTATGCTCCCATGTTCTCCTTGAATTTATCAAGATGAGCATCAAGGATATGGACTTTGAGGGACATCCTACAGCCCATTGTGCCATAGTTCTTCACCAGAGTCTCAACCAGCTCCACATAGTTTTCGGCCTTGTGATTGCCCAGGAAGCCCCGAACCACTGCGATAAAGCTGTTCCAAGCCGCTTTCTCCTTACTAGTGAGCTTCTTGGGGAATTCATTGCACTCCAGGATCTTCTTTATCTGTGGTCCGATGAAGACACTGGCTTTGACCTTTGCCTCAGACAGCTTAGGGAAGAAGTCTTGAAGGTACTTGAAGGCTGCCGACTCCTTATCTAGAGCTCTGACAAATTGTTTCATAAGGCCCAATTTGATGTGCAGTGGTGGCATCAGCACCTTCCGGGGGTCCACCAGTGGCTCCCACTTGACGTTGTTCCTCCCCACAGAGAACTCGGTCCGCTGTGGCCAGTCCCGCCTGTGGTAGTGCGCCTTGGTGTCCCTGCTGTCCCAAAGGCAAAGATAGCAGGGAAACTTGGTAAATCCGCCTTGGAGACCCATCAGGAATGCCACCATTTTGAAGTCTCCTATGACCTCCCAGCCGTACTCATCATACTTCAAGGCGTCCAGCAAGGTCTTGATGCTGTTGTAATCCTCTTTGAGGTGCACCGAGTGAGCCAGGGAAGAGACGGGTACTTGTTACCATTATGGAGCAGCACGGCTTTGAGGCTCCTGGATGAGCTGTCAATGAAGAGGCGCCACTCATTCTGGTTACAGGCGATTCCGATTGCCTCGAACAGACTGGTCACATTGTGGCAGAAGCAGAGCCCATCTTGACGGGTGAAGAAGCTGGAAAAAGGTTGGTGACGCTTCCTCTGATCTGCGACTTGCACACTTTCATCCAACAAGTTCCACTGCTTGAGCCTAGACGTCAAAAGCTCGGCATTGGACTTGGTGAGACCAAGATCTCTAATCAAGTCGTTGAGGTCTTTTTGGTTGGGGTAGTATGGGTTTCTCTCCTCAGCTCCACCTCTGAAATTGTCATCTGGATCTACAACGTCTTCCTCGCTCTCGGTGACTTGCTGCTCTCTTCTAAAGACGGCTGCTCTCTCTCCGGAGGAGTGGGTACGGGGAGCTCATGGCAGTGTGGCACTGGGGCGATGGATGAAGGAAGGTCCGGATACGTGATAGCAGGTGCATTCTTGCCAGTCCAACGTTTGGAAGGGTCCACCATGCAGAAGTAGCAGTTGCTTGAGTGGTCAGTGGTTTCCGCCAAATTCTTGGGATAGCGAACTTCATGGCTCTCTTTTCCCCTCTGTACCATCCTACAAAAATATCGGATCCAAACCTAACGGGCCTCTAGAAGAAGCTATCTACTAGTCAGGTCTGCACCCTCCACCCTACTGCTCCTACTGTGCCTTTTGTCCTGCTTGTCCTGCTATGACTGTCTCTCACATCCCTGTTCTGTCCTCCCGTCCTCGCCCTCTGCCCTCCCTCCGCTGCTGCTCCTCCAACCCCTCTAACCTCATTTCTCTGCCTCTCCCCCCTCCCACACTCTCTGGTGCACTCTGGAACTGTCACTCTTCTGCTAACAAAGCTGATTTCATCTCTGCCTTTGCCTCCCACCTCTCGCTCGATTTCCTTGCTCTCACTGAAACCTGGCTGTCCCCTGATAACACTGTTACTCCCGCTGCCCTGTCCTCTCTCTACGTCCTGTCCCATACCCCGCGTCTCACTGGACGGGAGGTGGGACGGTCTTCTCCTCTCCCTCCTTACTCTTTTCTGTCCCCTCCGATCTCATCTCACTCTCTGTCAATACCTTTGAATTTCATGCAGTCCAACTAACCTTTCCTGTCAACTCCTGCTCATTGTTCTGTACCCCCCTGGGCCTCTCACTCACTTTCTGGATGAACTCGACTTTCTACTCTCCTCCTCCTCCCTCTCTGTCTACCCCGACTGTCCTGTTGGGTGACTTCAACATCCATCTCTCCAACCCCAGCCACTCTGCTGGATTCCTCCCTCCTGCACTCCTTCGACTTCTGTCTCTCTCTCCGTCCCCTCCTACCCACAAAGCTGGCCGTCAACTGGACCTCACCTTCTCCAGGGCCTGCTGCCCCTCCACCCTCTCTGTCACCCCTGGACCTCTCTGATCACTATTTCATCTTTTTCTCTGTCTCTCCCCCCTCCCTGCTCCTCCTACCCCCACTGTCACCTCTCGCCGTAACCTCCGCCTCTCTCTCCCCTCTGTCCTTGCCTCCACTGCTCTCTCTCACCTCCCTCCCATCGACTCCTTTTCACAACTCTCCATAGACTCTGCTACCTCCACCTCTTCTCCTCCTCACCTCCTCCTCGACTCCCTCTGTCCCTCACCTCCCGACCTGCTCGCCCCTCCCTCCCCATCCCTGGCTCTCCTCTGCGCTCCGCTCGGCAAGAATCACACTGCGATCTGCTGAAAAGAAATGGAAGAGAACCAAACTCCTGCTGCCCTAGACCTTTACCGCACTCTCCTCTCCTCCTTCTCCTCTACTCTCTCCTCTGCTAAATGTGCTTATTTCCAATCTGTAATCCAAGCCTCCACTAACAACCCACGTAAACTATTCTCTACCTTCTCCTCCCTCCTAAACCTCCCCCTCCTCCTCCCTCCTCTATCTCCCCTGATGACTTTGCCTCCTTCTTCTCTTCTAAAATCTCAGATATCCGCAAACTCTTTAACACCTCCCTCCCCGCACCCCTCCTGCTCCAACCCCTACACCCACTACATCCCCTACTTACTCGCCCTCCTTCTCCACCTTCTTGCCCCTCTCAGACTCTGACCTCTCCTCCTGCTCCAGGGTCACAAACCCACCACGTGTGCCTTGGACCCCCTCCCACTCACCTCTTTCAAGCTGCTGCTCCTGCTCTACTCCCCTTCATCTCCTCCCTCCTCAACACCTCTCTACTTTCTGGTATCTTTCCCTCTGCCTTCAAAAAGCCTCTATCACTCCCTCCTCAAAAACCTACCCTCGACCCCACCTCCCTCCAGAGCTACCGTCCTGTCTCCTCCTACCCTTCCTCTCCAAAACCCTCGAGCGGACTGTACACCGCCAGCTCTCTGCTTTCCTGTCCAACCACTCTCTGCTTGACCCTCTCCAATCTGGCTTCCGCTCTGCTCACTCCACTGAAACCGCCCTCCTGTCTGTCACCAACTCACTTAAGTGTGCCCGAGCTGCCTCTCTCTCCTCTGTCCTAATTCTCCTCGACCTCTCTGCCTTTGACACTGTTGATCACTCTATTCTACTATCATCTCTTGCTGACCTGGGGATCTCTGGCACTGCTCTGGCCTGGTTCTCCTCCTACCTCTCCAACCGCACTTACCAGGTAACCTGGCGTGGAGCAACCTCCACACCTCACCCTCTCTTAACTGGAGTCCCCCAAGGGTCAGTCTTGGGTCCTCTCCTGTTCTCTCTCTACACCCGCTCCCTGGGCCCCTCATCGCATCCTATGGTTTCTCATACCATTTCTATGCTGATGATGCTCAGATTTTCCTCTCCTTCCCACCTCTGACTCCACCATCTCCTCCTGTATCTCTACCTGTCTGTCTGCTATTTCCTCCTGGATGCACTCTCATCACCTCAAACTCAACCTCTCTAAATCTGACCTCCTTTTCCTTCCCTCCTCCTCCCCCCTCCTCTGATCTCTATCTCTGTTCCTCTGGAATCTACCACACTCTCTCCCTCTTCCTCAGCTAAGAACCTTGGAGTCACCCTGGACCCCTGCCTCTCTTATTCCCAGCACATCTCCACTCTGGCACGCACTTGCCGATTCTTCCTGAGCAACATCCGAAGAATCCGACCCTTCCTCACCAACTATGCTACCCAGCTCCTGGTCCAGGCCCTGGTACTCTCCCGCCTAGACTACTGCAACTCCCTCCTGGCTGGCCTCCCTGCGTCCGCCACCCGTCCGCCTCCAGCTCATCCAGAACTCTGCTGCCCGCCTGGTGTTCTCTCTGCCTCGCCGCCCACGCTACTCCACTACTCCGCTCGCTCCACTGGCTCCCGATCACCGCTCGCATCCAGTTCAAGACTCTTGTACTAGCCTACAGATGCCTTGACCAGACTGCACCCAGCTACCTCCAGACCCTCATCTCTCCCTACACCCCCCACTCGACCTCTCCGCTCCGCCTGCACTAGAAGACTAGCTCTACCTCCGCCACGCTCCCCTGTCTCCAGAGCCGCTCCTTCTCCACCCTTGCTCCGCAGTGGTGGAATGACCTTCCTACAGATGTCAGGACTGCCCAGTCCCTGACCACATTCCGCGCCTCCTTAAGACTCACCTCTTCAAACAGCACCTGTAGAACTCCTCTGTTTGTATCCTGGGACACTATCATCCTTCATGTAAATGTGCTTTATTCTGCTCTTATCTGCCCCCTATTTTACTGCATTTAATCCTGTACTTCAGAATACTGTAATCTGCCAAGTGTTTAACCTGTAGTACTTTGTATTTAATCACATCCTGATGTAACTATCACTATTTAATCATATCCTGATGTAACTATCACTATTATCTGCTGTATTATTGAATTGTGGTTTGTCACACTGAACAAAAGTTATTGTATTTCTTGCTCTTATTGTATTACTTGTATTGTAACACTTGAAATGTATTTGCTTACGATTGTAAGTCGCCCTGGATAAGGGTGTCTGCTAAGAAATAAATAATAATAATAATAATAATATTTCACCCATGACTAATGTGTAAGAGATTCTCGCAACATTTTTCATATATGATATATTTTTTCAATAGCATTGAAAATTGTAAAACATTTTAAAATTAAAAACTTTTACAATTTTAAAAATTTTAACAAATTTTATAACATAAAATTCCGAGCAACAATTGTCCATCTTACCTTCCAGAGTTTTTTTTGCAGTGCTCGCAGGTGAAATGAGGTGCCCAGGGTTTGTCTTGATCCCCGACAGGCATGCCGAAATATGCCTTGCAGGCCTCATACATCTTAGCAGATGCTTCCACGGAGTACTTTTTCGCTCTTGTCTTGATAAATTGGCCGCAGACATAGCAAAATGCGTCTGCCGGATGCTTGCAGCCTCTTGATGTCATCTCAGAGAAATGCAGATATGTATCCACTTAGGCAGCTGGAACTAAACTGAACTGGTGGGCTTAAGGCCCCTGTATTTATACTACTATTTATATTACTGGAAAGTTCTAGAAGTTACTCCAAGTTTACTCAGCACTGAATCTATCTGGAATGTTCTGGAAAATAGGTAAATTTCAAAATATCACTGTCCTGGTCACAAAAGCAAAGTTTGTGGGGAATAGCCATTTTCTATACTTTTGATGCATAAGCAATTAGGAAATAACACTTACTACCCAGGAACAAAAAAAAAAAAAAAAAAATTGTTACACGGTGTAATAATAATAATAATAATAATAATAATGTCTCACCGGTCGGTATGGCTGTCCATAAGCGATCCAGTTGGCAAAAAAGAGAAAAAGAACAGATACTGTCCAACAGCAAAACATCCCAAACACGAAAAGATGCTGTCCCAAAGTGCATTAGTGCAGGGTTTAAAAAGGCAGAGGCCCACCTTCACCAGAACAGCCCTGAGCCCCACCTCACTGGCGTCGGTGTAAACACTGAAAGGCTGGTTGACATCTGGATGAGCCAAAACTGGAGGAGATTGAAGCACCTTTTTTAGGCTTTCGAAGCTGGTCTTACATTCCAGGCTCCACTCCCTCTTGACATCTTTCTTTTTAAGATTGTTAAGTGGAGCAGTGATGTCAGCAAACCTGGGAATGAACTTGTGGTACCAACCAGCGAGCCCCAGGAACCGTTGAACCTCCTTAAGGTTAGTTGGCTGAGGATAGTACTGAATGGAAGACAGCTTCTCTGGATTGGCAGCCACATCCGCTTCGGACACCACATGTCCAAGGAACGTTAAAGAAGTCTTAAAGTGACATTTGGCAAGATTGAGTTGATGAAAAACGTGACTGAGATGTTCCAAATGCTGGGCTTTATTGGAGGAATAAACAATGATGTCATCAATATAGACAAAGTAGCAAGTTCCTCTCAAACCTCCCAGCACCTGCTCCATGAGTCGCTGGAAGGTTGCAGCAGTGTTTTTTTAATCCAAAAGGCATAACCTTAAATTGATATAATCCAAAAGGGGTGGTGAAAGCAGTTTTTAATTTGCTTGCCTCATCCATAGCCACTTGCCAATAGGCAGACCACAAATCCAATGAGCTGAACACTTTGGCACCACTGAGAGACTCCAAAATATCATGGACGTTGGGCATTGGATATGCGTCAAAGTGCATCTTGGCATTAATTCGCTGATAGTTAACACAGAAACGGTATGAACCGTCCCGTTTTTCGATGAGCACAACAGGAGCAGACCATGGTGACGTAGATGGCTCAAACACATTGTCCTCCAGCATTTCACTCAAGTGTTGCTTTATAATCATTTTCTTATGGGGTGACACCCTATAATCCGGACTGTGCACTGGCACTTCATCTGTGGTGTGGATCACGTGATGAATTATCACAGTTCTTCCCAGTTGGGATGTGCACACAGTAGGCCAACACTTCATGAGACTGTCCAGATCCTTAGGACCATCAACCTGAACAGGTAAAATAGAACAAGCTGAGATGATTTGGTTAAATTTGTTGTTCTTGATGATGGGGGAGACAATACTGGGAGGGCGCTGGATGGCCAGATACACATTGCTACCCCCATTCTTCTCTTCGCAGGAAGGGATAAACTAATGACTCTGGTGGGGTTTGACACCATATCTCCTGCCCACCATAAATCTGGGTTTGGGTTTTGGCTAGGAAATCCAATCCTAGGACCAGTGGAAACACCAAATGTGCATTATCCATAACATATATGCATAAATTCCAGAATTCACCGTGCAAATTGAAAGTGAGGTGTTTTTTTCCCAGCGTGCCGTGTGACTGACCATTAGCCAGCACAAAGGTTTGTTCTTCACATGGGGTCAAACTTTCTCCTGGTCTTTTAATTTGCTGCCAAAACTTACACTTTGTTTTTCAGCAAAGTGTAAGTGCAGCCGGTGTCAAGCAATGCTGTCATCCTTAGGTCTTTCACAGACACCCGAACCACAGGTAGGGTGAGATCTGGTAAGTTTTGTTGAAATCTAGGTCTTAAGGCATGGTGGTGCACATTCACGTCAGCTTTCTGGGCTTCCCCTAGGGATGTTAGGTGCTCACCCTTTTCATAGGTATTTGGAGGCTTGGAATGTATCTTCGTCCGGTACTGCTTCTGGCCCGACCAGTCCTTCTCCACCATTGACCCCACACGCACCAGCTCCTCCACAGTCTTCACTGACACCCTCAGACAAGCAGCAAGCAGATGTTCTCTCCTATGGTCTGCATTCTGTCCCACACTCGATCTTCTATTCTGTGATGAAGTAGCCATAATATCAGTATTACTCATAGGCCGCAGAGCCAGAAATTCTTCACACAGCTCAACATAACTGACTGCATCCTTGTTTCCTTCCCCCTCTCCAAATTCAGGGAAATTAAAACGGATAGGCAGTTTAGCAAACAGTGCCCCCCTTCTTGGTGTAGGTACAGGGGGTTAGTGGCACCCACCAGTGTAGTAGCAGCAACAGGTCCTTGAGAAGAAAAATCAAGTATAGACAGATCCCAGGTGTGATGACTGGGAGCAGTTCTGACTAGAGGTGTGCTTGTTTGTAGAGTGATTTTTTTTTATTTCCTCCTTCCAAGCTAAATCGCGCCTCTCAATACAGTTTACAGCATCATTTTCCAATGTTTCCATAGATGTTTGAAATTCTGATGTTTCAAATTCTGAAGACTCTCAACCTACTGATTAATATACTGTCTGAGAGCCTCTTCCCTATTTATAGTACTTTGTTGGGCAGCACTACAGACAGACTCAAGCACATCTAACCTGTCAGCCAACTGAGTTAATTTATCTTCCATATCAGATTCTTGTGGTGCAATAACTTCCTGTGAAGGAGTTCTTGCAGTGAGCCCAGAACCACTAACATAAAGTCTACTAAGCCTGGAAGCCAGCTCTCCCACTGCTCTGTGGGTCACATGATGATCATCTACCTCAGCACCTTGATCACAATCCAACTCCCCAGTAATGTTGTTGAAGCTGACACTCTGGGATCCTTCAAGAAGCTGCTTGATGAGATTCTGGGATCAATAAGCTACTAACAACCAAACGAGCAAGATGGGTTGAACGGCCTCCTCTCGTTTGTAAACTTTCTTATGTTCTTATGTTCTTAATTATCTACAGATTCCCAATCATCCATTTTAAATCAGACAAAGTAATACCTGTGTGTGGAAAAATAAATCAATGAATGCACTGAACCATATATTTTAATTGTTCCCCGTACAGGCCACCAATTCTGTAACAAACAACCTTTGACCAAAAGGCCAACCCAATATTCCCAGAATCAGAATAGTTTACTAGCAAAGACCATTTAAATAATACTGTAAAAAGTAAATGGCAGAAAGGCTGATTGACAGCAAAAACAGGATTGCTAGGTTTGTTGATTGCAAACAGTTTAATTTCTGTACCACACAGAAGCATACACAAAACTGGAATATTTGTTATAAGAGTAATTTTATAAACACCAGTAAACCAGGTAAATATCACACAAGTGAGCATAGAACAGAGTTAGAAAATAAATAATACGATTGAGGCACAGATAAGGGCCAAGAGGAAAAGAAAACAATAATCCTTGCCAAATCACTTTTGTCTTCCACCCACGTAACAGTAAGTAGATGCAATTGATATAAAAAATAGCAAAACAAGCAATACAAAACAATGTCCTGTTTATAATAGTCCCGTAATCCATTCACAAAAAATAATCCAATAGAAAAAAAAAACTGTAGTCGTAGTGCACAAAAAATATCCAAATGTATTTGTAATCCAAAAAACCCAGGAAAACCAAACCAAAAAACATCCAGGTAAACGAAACACTGCGGAACATAAACAAGTCAGAATAATAATAATAATAATAATAATAATAATAATAATAATAATAATAATCAGTTCGGTCTCACCGGTTAGTGAGGCTGTCCATAGGCGATCCAGTTGGCAAAAAAGAGAAAAAGAACAGGTACTGTCCAACAGCAAAACATCCACAAGACAAAAATGGCTTGCAGTCGAATTAGAAAAAACAATAGCTTTTTTCCTGGTAAACGGCAAGGTAAAAAAAAAGTATAAGCAAAATTGCTAAATAGAAGAAAAATGTTTTAAAATTGTACTAACGAAACAAAAGCCAGTCAAACGTATTGAACTTTCTAACTTAATGCAGTTTTACATTAAAACACAATCTGCTTAGCAAACCTGAACACTTTCAAATATCCCGCGGCAAACCTTCAGCAGCCCACAAAACAAAAGGAACTCCCAAACATGAAAAAGTGCTGTCCTAAAGTGCATTAGTGCAGGGTTTAAAGGCCAAGGTCCTCCAGCACATTTAAAGGGGCAATGATTCCTAAAACCACCACTTAAAAGGGAAACGGCAAACATACATTGAAACTTTAGGTTTATTTTTTTATTCTTAGACACACATTTTTAAATGACTGGCCGAAATCCCAGCCTCCCCTTCCCTGCTTCTACCTCCCCAGCCTCCCAACCCCCAACGAATCTATCAATTGTCATCGTGAACCAGATTACCCTGAGAGGGCTTGCTGTGAGCCGACCCACTACGCAAATAAGAAAAATGAACTGTAAACGACATGCACATAATCTAGTAGCCCATGCATTCAATATTTAGGTAACTAATTAGAGTACAGATTGTCACTAACTATAACATTAATGTCACAGACAGTAATAAAGATTGTGGAAATGAACACAGCCACGTCTCCAAATTATTAGTAATGAACCACAGTAGTATTCTTAATAAGGTTATCATACCCTCTGCAGTGTAGATATCTCCTTGAGGATCTTACACAATGGCTAGATCAATGTCAAGAAACAAGTAGAAAAGTGCAAACCTGACGGGTCACTGACAGTCCCATACAGCGAACGTACGAAAAATAGCAATCTGGGGCAAAGCTAGTCCATTGATACTGACACTCCATCCGGACCAAGGGATGAGAAGCACAGGGCCCTGCCCGCCAAGGGATCAACAGACCCCATCGTATCCTAAAAGACAGACGCTCCCCTCCATGATTAACTTTCAAAATAACTGGAGAAACCAAGAAATTGTCCACTCCCTGGGAGTGAAGCTTCGATCTCACTTCACCAAAGGCGGTGACAGCACAGTAATCCACATAAAAGGAGAGCTTTTGACCCTTTACGATGACTGAAGCAGATTTTCGAGCAGCCTGGAGAATCCGTTATCGATCAGTATAAAGAAGGCCTTGAAATATCATGGTGTGTGGTTTATTGGAGTCCCGAGAGCCACCTGCGTATAGACGATGTGCTCTATTTAACTCCAGAAAAGGGTGGTCATTGGATACCAATGTGGAATTTTGACCACCCTACTGATAATAACTCCCAGCGATTTTTTTTTTTTTATGCCGTTCAAATTCAATGTTTTAATGATTCTTTTTAAATAACATTGGAGTAAAACGTAAAAAGAGCAAAAGGTTAAAAACAAAGAAAAAAAATTAACCCGTCTCAAGCAACCTCATTACAATACCTACTCTGCCTTTCTAAAAATATAAAAGACTACAAATGAAATACATCCACATCACACATGTTGGGGGGAGGTGAAGGGCAGCCGGTTTTCTCACATCTTGCTTCTTGACAACGAGATTCAACACTGATTCAGGCTCCTCAATCACAATATGCTGCCATGGATTGAAGAGCTCCATTTAGTGAGCCTAAAACTAAAGCATACAAAAATCGGACATTAGCCTAACACTTTTTACATACAGTATACCAAAGCGCTTTTACATAAAAAACTATAAAGACCATACAGACACAGGTTACTGTTTAGCCAGAGAGCACATGCAGATGTAATAAAAGGAAAAGTTGCGTCGGGAATAGAGCATGAGAGCGGAGCACGGGCGAGGAGTGGAGCGGGACAATTTTGCTAGGAGCATGGAGTGGAATGGGTAAAGTGCCCGAGAGGCACGTGAGCATGAAAAGCCTCTGGCACCGCTCCAGCTACAAAAGATGTTTTGCAAAGGAAAATATTTGACACTATACATATGAGATATGATCCATAAACGATGCAGCTTTTGCGATGCTCCAACAATATTGTGCAATCTATGAAATCGCCCTATATAATTAAAGTTAACAAAATAATCAATAATATCCAATTTGCACAGTAAGAGTTTTATTACAACAGTGAAAGCCATTGTGTGCTTGTATATGAACCATGTTAATTGCAAATTTCACAAAGGTTATACAATTAAAAAAAATCTTTCACCACATGATATGTGCAAAAGGGTCAGTGTATGTTAGGATCCCAAGCCAAAATACGACCCCATCGGCTTGGGGTTAAATTATTTTTTTAGATAGCTGAAATCGTGTCGTGTTTGGCTTGGGGTTGTCTTGCGAATGAGCCCATCGAGGTGCAGAAGATTCACTTTACCCAAAGCGTTTTCATCACTTCGTGTAAAAGTGAGATTGAATTATTCTCCAGGGAAATAAATATAATTAAAAAAAAAAAAACTTTTTTTGCAGACTTTTTTTTTCTTCTAAGTGTGAACGTGTCAGTTATAGTTATCAAATGTATTTTTGACAGAAATTAAAGTTTTAATAATCAGTTTTACTAAAAACATAATAATACTCACTTTTAAAGAAAAGGGTTTGTAACCAGGAGGTCCCCGGTTCAAATCCCACCTCCGCCACTGACTCATTGTGTGACCCTGAGCAAGTCACTTAACCTACTTGTGCTCTGTCTTTCGGGTGAGATGTTGTTGTAAATGACTCTGCAGCTGATGCATAGTTCACACACCCTAGTCTCTGTAAGTCGCCTTGGATAAAGGCGTCTGCTAAATAAACAAATAATAATAAAATAATAATGTACAAAAATACCCACAAATATACCCCATTCACCTCATGAAAGTCTTGATGCTAATGAGTAATTTATGTCTCAATTTGTGTGAGTTATTATTCTCTAGTTATGAACACGCGAAATACGCATAAATATTCACTTTACATTATACAGTAGGCCAGGGGTCAGCAACCAGAGTGTGGCACGCCAAGACATTTTCAGAAACGTTGACAGAATCAACTTTTTTTTTTTTTTTTTTTTTTTTGGGATTTGTGGAGTCACGTTGTGTTATCTCACATATATTTCACAAAGGTGATTGATGAAGAAATAAAATTCACCCATCGTTATATCGCCCCTCGCTATACTGCAGATTCAGATATATCGCGGTTCTGGAGTTGGCTCCCCATTTTTACAGTCTAACTGCGCATGCCTTAGCTGCAATATACATAGGCACTTAGAATTACTGTTTATTTTATTTTGTACTGCACATCACAAACAAAAATATACAAAACAAATAAAAATAAGGAATTAATATCATACTGTTATCATATATGCATGCATTGTACAATAACACAAAGCAAATTTAATATCTACTTGCTGATGCGGTTTTTATTTTAGCCAGCGAGGTGTTCACTTGTGGCAGCAATGCATTAGCAAAAGTCACAGGGCATTGGAATGGGATTCTTTCAATGCAGTGGGTTTGTGCATTTGAGAAAGGAGAAGACTCATGAAATTAATAGGATACTTAAGAAGCAATTACCCTTCGCAGTACGAATTAAAATGGTGTGCTGCTTTTTATACAAAAAAAGAGAACAAGTGGGTTACGTAGAGGATTTATATTAGACCCTGACACCCCTGATAAAACGAGGGCATGGTTGTACAGTATTTGTTAGTCTATTTGTTTTTCTATGGGTCTCTCGCTATATCGCGGCCCTCGATATATAACAGATTTACATTGGACCCCGACACCCATGATATATCGAGTGGGTGCTGTACCTGCAAAAAAAAAATCCTTAATCCGCAAACTACTGACGCCATGCATAGTGTCGAATCATCTTGCGGTTTGTAAACATGAACTTCAGGAGATGTTTTAAAAAATGTGTAATGATAAATAGTTATAACACAAGATGTTCAGTAATTCAAACTTGTGATAACATGTACTGTATTATTGTTTTTATTTTGAATATAACCTACAATATTACATTTTTTACATATATATATATAAGCCTGTTGTTATCTCAATTCCTAAATATCAGTAGGAGAGATTTCATCTTGAAGCTAGCCACAGCGCTTTGGCAGAAACATTTCGATCAGAAAACTGCAAAGCAGCAGGCTGCTGCAGCTCAACTTGGATTCTGTGCTGCATGAGTGACACACACACAAGAGAAAACATGTTACTTTCGTTTTAAATTAAAAATGACTTTTGTTTTTACAGTTTTGTATGCACATATACCTGTTTACATACTAGTTTCTTTTGAAATGTTTATTTTATTACAGTTTTTCATTTTTTTAAGTAGTGCTTTATATGTGGTAAATTTGAAAATAAACTCTTATATGTTTAATTGTTCATTTCAATACAACGTTTCGGTTGTGCAAATGTTTGATTTGACGTGCTTGAATAAAACTTTTGAGTTGTATCCGACAGTTTGTCTTTCATTTTAATATTGATGTTGTTTACAATGTAACCGTGTTTATGGCTGCCGGTGGCAGTTTTAGGTATGAGTATAACCACAGCGGTTCTAGTGTTAATCCTGAGGTCTGTACTATAGTTGAGGATCAGCTGACCCCGAAGTTTGTTCCATGTGTTTTCTCATTGCAATTGGTACTAAGGTTGTACACAGCTGGAGATGATTCGCAGGTAGTACTGTACTGGCTAGTTCTCAACTTAGCACAGAACTAAGGACTACATTTTCATGTGATCAAATGAGTGTGCGCCACTGTAAACAACCAGGGGAGAGAGAAACAGTCCACTGGGGGCATGCCACCTACAAAACCTGTGTACAAAACATAACAAAACGAGAAAAGTAAATCATTGAACAAAAATGGGACATATAAACTTACAACACGCAATAAATGTTCCAAATCAACTTCTTAAATCCAGCTGTTATATATTCACAAGACCAAAATCAGGAAAGGATTTTTTACGACTGCCGTCAAAACCAAGCTGCCTCAATTTACGGTAGCTATTGCGACAGTCCATAACATAACAGCAGTACTGTACTACTGCATTTGTTTTAAAACTGAACATAACAACCCCCCCACCTTCTGTCTTTTATTTTAGTTCTCAGTCACATAGTTTCTCATCCAAGCAGGTGGGCTCTGACCCTTTGAGTTTGGTCAGGCATCGGATGTGGGACAGGAGGTCAGGAGGGCCACACAGCCTGCGGTTGCCTAGAGAATGACATCAGGCTATTACCCCCCATCCGAGTTGCGGTTGGAGCAGGAACCTTGCGCAGATGATTTGCATGCCAGCGAGACCCATTCTGAAGGCAATAGGTAGCTGGCCCTAACTTGTTCGCCACCCGAAGCAGGGAGGACCAATGAGGTTGAAGTTTGCTGTGGCGACAGTCGTACTGACGCGCACCCAGTCAGATTCCTTAAAAGTAGGCCACTTCGCTCTGTGAGATTGGTCATACTGGAGCTTCATCCGCTGCTGCTCGGCCTATACACAAGGCTGCCTTGCTGAAGGGGTAGCCTGATTTGTGGTGAAGCTCAGGCAGTCCAAAGGAAGTTGCAATTCCCTTCCCAACATAAGGAAAGCCGGCAAGACCCCTGTGTTTGTGTGTTTGGTGGTTCGGAAATGCAGGAAAGTGTGAAGGAGGGCAGCTTCAAACTGGAAGCCCTAAGTGAGATATGCACGGATACTATTAATAAGGGCCTGGTTAAAACGCTCCACTCCCCCCATTGGCCTGTGGATCAAACACAGACGTCCTGATGTGCTTAATAGCATGTTCCTTTAACCCTATGCTGCCTACGGAAAATGTCCATATTTGGTTATGAATATGAACACTTTGTGTTTAATTGCCTGTAGCTTTTAAACCGTAAATCAGAAATTAAAACCCAATACGCCTACAGAAAGGCATTAAGTAGATGTAGTTTATTTTGTTGTGGGGTGATTTTTTTTCCATATGAGCTACTCATCATAATTTTTCTTTGAAAAATAAAAAAATGTACAAATATTTTAAAAAATTGCAAATTTCAACCTTTTTCCAAGTATTCCATAAAAAAACTTAGAGCATATGGTAGTTGCACAATTTCTCAAGGATTTCAAATCTGAAATCAGAATTGAATTATTGTGTACAGTTGCAGAGCTAGATAAGGTTTTATAATACCACATATTTTACAAAAATCAACCCTGGAAATGGCAAATATGAAATATTAATAAAACCATTTTAAAAACTGCCAATTACAACCTCTTTCCAAGATCCATATAAAAAACTTAAAGGATATTGTAGCTTCAAAATTTCTCAAGGATTTCAAATCTGAAATCAGAATTGAAATATCTTGAACAGTTGCAGAGCTAGATATGGATTTTTAATGTATGGAATTTTGGAAAAAAAAAATCAACCTGTGACATGGCAAATGCCAGCCAAGCCTAAGACTTGACAAAAACTTATTGGAAACATGATTACCCTGTTTGAGATACAACTATATTTAAGTATAAAAATGAAGAAACAACAACACACAAGATTTTATTTATTTATTTAAATAGATGCAAATTACAAGGTAAAATAAACTTAGACAAAATTAAATTTAAGATGTTTATTTTCAAAACTACAATAAATAATAAATCAAGACTCAGTCAGGGCCCTCCTCCATCCATCTTCTCGCTTACACACACCTACACAAAACATTAAGATATCGATTAATAATAATAAACAATTCTCTTTTTCACAGAAAAATTAACAACAAAATAAAATAAAAAAGTAAACTAATAATAAAATAAATGGCTGATTAATAATACCTACAACTAAATAATGACTCACTGTTCTTTGCACAAACAAAATAAAATATTCATGGTTAAATAATACACAAATAAAGTAAATCATGATCAAATACATGGCTGAATAATAATAACTAACTTACAGCTAAATCATGCCTCTTTCTCTTCTCTACACACATATACACAAAGTAAAAAAACACCCTAATAAAATACGAAATAATTACCGAAAGTTTAAATAAATTAAAACAGCTAAATAATAATAATATTGACTAACATTACAGCTAAGAATCATACGTCCTAAAAAAAACTAAAAAAACAAACAACAAACAAAACATATCGAAAGAATATTCAACATGTACTGCTGATGAAGTTTCGCATCGCACACAGTATGTCTATTTTCTCCTGAGGAGAAACAACTTAAAAAAGGGGGAAAAGAAACTAAAATGAACACGAACAGAAGTGAAACTAACTTAAATATTTTTATTTTATTTTTGTTATATGCTAGTACAGTAGTTACTCTTGTCTGGATCTTACAAAGTTAGCAAGCAAGCAAGCAAGCAAGCAAACACACACAGACAGACAGACATGACGCAGCGATTTTTTTAAAACCCAACAAATATAAAGTTTTAAAAACAAAATAAGGAAAAAAAAATACGACTAATTATTTTAAGTATTTACCTTTTCGATTATGTGCTGATTATCAGTCCTGGAATTGTAGAATTGTAGATAAAGAACTTCGAGTCCGCTGTCCACTCAGTCGTAATGGTGCTGCCAGTGAGACTCGTCTTCAACCTGAAAATAATATATGCCACACCCATCCTAGCCTTAAACCAATGGTATAATGACAAGGCCCGTGGTCATGGCAATGACCCAAACTCATGAATTTTTCAATGAAATTAGAACGCGTCGGCTGGAAAGGGTTAAATAGGTGGTGAACTCCACTGAGATGAACTAGGGACCGTTGTCTGCAGAGATTATGCTCGGCAAACCCCACTATGCGAACAAAGTGTTGAGGCTACGCGTAATGGCCTGGGTGGTGGTTGAAGTCAAGGGCAGTGCTTCGGGCCACTTGGAGTGGAGGTCATATACAACCAGCAGGTAACAGGCATGAGATGCTCCCATGGGGTGACCGGCCACTCTACTGGGGACAAGGGTGTCGGTGTTGTCTGGCTCAACTTACCGCTGAGGAGGCAAACTGTGCAGTCCTTGACTAACAGTTCGATGTCTTGGTCGAGGTTGGCCCACCAGATGGTATCTCTACAGAGCTGTTTAAGCTTCAGACCCAAGTGTCCCTTGTGCACCATACGCAGCACTCAAGCTCTCAGGGTCTGAGGAATCAATGTGCGATGGCCCCTAGCAATACACACATCCTCCCAGCAAGACAGTTCATCTTGCAACCTAAAGAATGGAAGCAGCCTTCCTTCCACCTTAGGTGGCCAACCCTCTCTGATGTAAGTGCGGAGGGTCTCAAACAGCATCCTCTTGTGATGCTTGCCGCAGCTCTTGCATGGAGACAACACTGTTTAATGGGCCTTGCAGCAGTTGCACCAATTTCAATTCCTCGTCTATTGCTTGATGTACTGGTGGTAGTGGTAAAACAGTCCGTGACAGGAGATCAGCAACAGTGTTGTGGCATCCTGGGGTGAACTCCAGGGTGACGTGATACTGAAGGCAATCGGCCCACCTGAGTAGCCGCAGTGGTTGTGTCCTGATCCATGTGTGGCCAGCAATGCGGTGAGGGCTTGATGATCTGTCCTTAGTGTAAAAGATTGACAACAGAGATACAGGTGCCAATGCTCACATGCCCATATGCACGTTAATGCCTCCCTCTCCCCCACAGAATACTGTTCCGCAGGGGTGAGGACACGAGATGCGAAAGCGACTTGCCTTTCAACACCATTGTGCAGCTGTGACAGAGTGGCGCAGAGTGCTACTCCAGAAGCGTCGCAAGTGACCACAGTGGGAGCAGAAAGGCTGAAGTGTGCTAATGTTGGAGGGGATGTAAGCTGGCACTTTATAGTGAGCACTGCTTGATGACAGGCTGGAGTCCAGTCCAATGGTGTGTCGTTTTTCAACAGCTGATGTAATGGTGCTGTGGTGGAGGCATACTGCTGGAGAAAACGGAGGTAGTAGGTGGCCATGCCCAGGAATGAAGCTAGCTGGGGGACAGACTGAGGATCAGGGGGATTCAGTATGGCCTCCACGTGAGACAATATTGGTGTAATGCCACGGCTGGAGAGTTTGTACCCCACAAACTCAATTTCAGGGACCTCAGACACACATTTCTCAGCATTGAATGTGACGTGATGCAAGGACAGTTGGTGAAACACCAACCAGCAGATGGGCGTCATGCTCTGACTGGGTAGAGTCGTGCACCACAATGTCGTCCAGGTAGATAGCAACACCTGGAATGCCTGCCAGACTGAGCAGCATAATTTTCTGAAAACAGCTGGGCACCGAGCAGAGACCAAAAGGCATGTGCTTGTACCAAAAGATTCCCATGTGTGTCCGTGAAGTCCCTGCTGATTGGTGCCAGGGGTACCTGGAGGTAGCCTTGGCGCAAGTCCAGTTTGCTGAAAACAACAGAGCCATGAAAATTGCTTGTGAGTTCCAAGCTGTCGGCAATGGGTATTTGTCTGGTACAATCACTTTGTTAACGTCACGGAGGTCCACATACAGATGCAGTTCTCCAGTTTTCTTGCGTGCAATAACTATATTGGACACCCAGGGCGATGTGTTGATTGGTTTGAAGATGTCTGCGTCCAAAAGACGCTGCAGCTCCACATATACCTGGTTACGGAGGAGAGTGGAACATGCTGTAAGGGTTGAATTACAGGCTGCCATGTTGACTGTTGGCTGGTGTAAAAAGTCTGTAAAACATCGAAGTCCGTCAAACAGTGCTGAAAATGGTTGATGCCAGGGGACGGAGACATGAAGAACATCAGTGCCAGCAGAGTTCGAGAGCTTCAAACTTAGAGTATGAAACAAAACCAGTCCCATCAGTTTAGCGCCATCATCCGAGACATAAAAGAGGGTGGTGGATGCAGAATGTGTCTTATAGTGCACTGGTAGACAGATAGTCCCTATAACAGTAATGGGGCAGGCCGTATCCAGAGAGGGAGACTGCAGGCCTCTGCAGGGGCACATGGGAGGAAATGTCTCATATGTGGATTTGTTCAGAAGAGACACATTAGCGCCTGTATCAATCAGCAGTGGAAGTAATACATCACCCACAGAACACCCACATGTTTTGAACAGTGTTGAGTTATGCAGCACTGAATTGATGGAAACCAGTGTGGAGGGTTCTGAGTCGGGTGGTGGTGGCTGTGCAGGCGCTGAGTGGCATCAGCGGGCAAAATGGTTGCACTTGTTGCATTTCCTACAGCGCTGACCCAGTGCTGGGCAGGTGGGAGCACAAGTTTCATGTCTGGTGGAGCCACAGTTTGCACAGTGTCTTGCAGGAGGTGTGTTGTACACTTTTTGAAGAGGAATCTGTGCTGTGACATCGGAAAACGGTGCACTCCCAGTTTTTGTTAATTTACAGGCTTCTGCTAATGCAGCCTCCACTTGTTTCCCTATAGTTAACGCGGTTTCTAATGTCAAATCTTCCGATTCTAACAACAGTCTTTCCCTCAGTTGTGTGCAGGATGTTTTTTCAATGAGTTGATCTCTAATGAGCTTGTCTTGTATACCGCCAAATTTGCAGTGTTTTACTAGCTCCCTCAGTGACTGAACAAATTGACATACTGACTCACCCGATCTTTGAGCTCTTTGCCGAAATTGGAAAAGGTGCATAAGCATGCTCTGACGAGAGCTGAAGTGGTCCGACAGTGCTGCGGTAGCTGCCTCAAAGCTATCATCCGTGGCCTGCAAAGTGGAAAACACGTGCTGGCCTTCAGTGCCCAGACAATGCAGCAGGATGGCCTGTTTTCTGGAGGCCACAACATCTTGTAGATCCAGCTTAAGCAGGTACATCTGAAAAGAATCAATCCAGAGGCTCCACGGAACAGGTGGTTCGTCTGGGATTGACAGGAATGGAGCGACCGGAGGCAAGGTAAATTCAGCAGTCCTCGTCGCCAGATGTTATGTATTCATAAGACCAAATGTAGTAATCAGGAATGGAACTTTATTGTTACAACAAAAAAGTCTTTTACGACCGTCAAAACCCAGCTGCCTCAATTTACGGTAGCTAGTGCACTCCATTTATAAAAATCACATCCTTCCCTGATGATTTGATTCTTATAAGCGGTTGATTAAAATTAGTAAAAGCGTGCCTATGCGCATCAGCAGTTTAAATTCAGTATACCCATGTCAATGGTGCTCAATCACTGAGGACAATACATCAAAACAATCGAAACAAGTCCTCGTGGGTAAGCAACATGTTATATGATCATGATTATGTTTACTCAAGGCTGCAGAATCCTATTTTACTACAGTATACTTGAGAAGCGATCATCTCGTGAGGGTGCCTAGTTTAACTACCGTGTGCTGTTACATGTAATGGCCTTTGAATTAAAATGACATTACAGTACAGTAATTTACTGCCAGGACTACCACTGCATTTAAGCATCTGTGGCTTGTTTTTTTAAGTTGTGATGCAAATCTCACAGTTTTTCACTAAGCGGAGATGCAAAGCTCCGTAACCCCCCCCCCACCGGGTTGCACCACAATCCCCCTTCCTCTACATGCATATCAGTATTCAATGAATGTGTATTCACTTTATTAAAACACATTTTCACTAACAGAGAACACAAAAAATACCTGTACAATCCAGTCGCGCGTCTTTCTTTTTTCTGCCATGTTGACACACATAAACTGCACAATTGATTTTTTTCTACTGGGAGTCACTGCAGACCAGGGATTATACTGCACACGCTGCGTACGTGCCTAATCATGCGAGATGTGATCAAATTCAAATTAAAAAACAGCTTTATTGGTTGTACACGTCATTGCACTTGATCAAGTATCGTATTACATGCAGTCAGTTTGCCCCGAAATGATTCTTATAAGCAGATTGCTTGATTCTTACAAGCAGAGTATTTTAGTATGGTTAGTATAGGAATGATTTTGTCCCAGTGGTTTTGATCACTGTATTCTTATATCAGTAAGTCTTCTAAACAGAGTGCACTGTAGCAGTGCTTTACTACTGTATTTTTTTTTAAAAACTAAACATTTAAAAAGGTAAAGTGAAAAGTGCACAATAATAGCTACTAGTAATAAGTACCTACTTATAATAATACTTGTTACATTCCTTCTCTTGATTTTCAGTGACATTTTCGATCAAGGTAAGAGGATAAATAATATTCCACATTGTTTTGAAAAAGACCCCCCTACTCTGTAGTGCTGGCTGCACTTCTGTACTAGAAAAAAGACTGTCAGTGAATGGTGTAAAGTGTAAAGTACAGCACCATAATATAGTGTGTCACAATAAACATTATTTTTTTTCCAGTAGAAAGCATCAGTGCTATTACAAAGGGAACAGGTGGTGACAATTACACTTCACCCTTGGGACGCAAGGATTAAGCATATCATAATATTTAGATATAGCATATAGCAGGGATTTAACTGTGTACATATTGAAGATAAAGCTTGGCTAGACAAAATAAAGCAGATATCCATAGAATATTCTTTTATTTTGGTGATAATGATGATTGGTCTTTTGTATAGACAAATGGGCATAGCATCTGTTAAATGTGATGGAAGTCCCATTTGGTTTTACTAAATGTCAGAAATGCTTCCTACTGAAAACACTCTTACACAGGATGTGAAGCATCAGTATCACCAGAGGGTGAAACAGAAGTACAGTTACATACAAATGTCAGTCAAAAGAAAAAAAGTCTCTGAGATTACATCTCAAACGATGACATGCATCATTGCAGCAACTTCAACTATGATGAACAACGTCACATTCCTGCCTCATGAGGGTAGGCACAGGATGTATCATTTCTAGAAATGTCTCGAAAACAAAAATGGTTTTGTCTACAATTATTTATTTCAGCAATTTTTTGCAAAACTCCAAAAATGCTAATTCAAAAGTATTCAAAAAAATAAAAGTATTATTTTTATTTATTTTGTTTTATTAAACATGCACGTAAGCGCATAAATCTCCATTTCTGTGTCGGGTCAGTCTTTTAAAGGGGCATACAACCAACCGTGAGTGTGTCTGTGTTACTATATACAGTATATATATATATACAAAGTAGAATTCTGAGTTTGACAGGGAGATGTATTGCCACTTTGTCGTACCCTTGTATTTTAAAATTAGACTAATATTTAGTTATCATTGAATTTGATTACCTTTTTTAATTTACCTCATTTTGTCAGTTATTTTTTGTAATTTCATCCAGCTGCATTCATGTAATTACATCTTAATCTGCCTCTACAGGTCTCAAAATCAGGGTCGTGGAACTGCTCAACATCCAGGATGGCAGTCAGGCTCTCCAGTGAATGCGGACCAAGTTAAGAAACCTGTGGATACATTTAGGCTCTTTTCACACTGAGTTCATTACAGGGGTTATTTCCACACTTTCGTATGATTCGTTTGGAGGTTCACTTGACAAACAAATCAGACTGAAGAGGAGACCTCAGTTCGTTGGTTCGCTTGCTAAACTTCAATGTGAACAACAGGAGAGCTCCGTTTTTGCACAGGAAACAAACCATACATGTTGACCTTTGTAGCAGTGAAGTTTCACAATTATTTTTATGTAGTTGGTTGATAGTGTAAAGATCTAGTCCACTAATCATACAAAAACTACCCAAGTTAACTTGCAATGTGAACACAAATGAACACAGTCCTGAAAAAACAAACTCCATTTCACACCCAAACAAGCTCAGTGCATTTACTTCCAGGTAAGTGTGAATGGCAAGCAAATGTATTCATTATTTTAAACCAAAGGAACTGAATGAGACTGTATATAACAAACCCAATATGAACATGAGCTTAAAGAGGAGAAGCTAGTATAGGAGAGGCAGTGGAAGCACAGCAACAGTGGTTACTGGTTTTTTGGGGGGGGGGGGGTTTGCAGACATTCATCTCTATATTTAGTAGCATGTGGATGATTTACCTTCTGACAGCTCTCCGCAATGTTGGCCGACTAGTGAAAACACAATGACATCATGTAGTCTAGTGCCGCGGAAGTGGCTCGTAGGGCCACCTCCCCCCAAACGACAAAGCCACCAAACCATGACTAGAAAAATGAAAATGATGAATGGTTAATGCAACAACTGCAGTGGCGCAATGCCACCTACCCCAAAAGGATGAATGAAAGTTAAGCATCTGAAACACGGGCCCGCCCCCCACGCATAAAATGCACTGAAGGAGAACCTGGCCTCTCTGGCCTGCCACGCACCCTGCAGAAACTGAATATGAACCGGGAAAAAAACTGGTAGGGGGAAACCTTAGGGAATCAATGGCGGAGGGTAGCCCTTCCTCCAGGCTCTAAAGACGGCCGTCTCCCTGTTTGGCCTCGCCTCACTGCGCGTGACTGAGAGGCCAAACAAAAAAGAACCAACATGAATGCAAGCCACACATAGTTTTTATGGCGCTTGGATATGATGTGTTGATTAGTGGGCGGATTAAAATGGAATTTACTTCATAACCTGAATGGCTAAAAATAATGAGACAGTATACTGACTAGTGATTTGTTGTGATGTAGACTTTCATGGAACCTTACTGTAACAAGTGGCGGAGGGGTTTTGTCACATGGTAATAAGATGTGCTCTTTATGGTATGCTTCTACACATGTTGTGGTCCCATTGGCAGTGAGTATTGTGAATATAACTAGGTGATTTTCCTTACAAATACCTCATCCATTATGTTTGCGCTAATGTAAATAAGTGAGGAAAACAGTAAACATCTTAGATAAGACCCAAAACAGCGGTGATTAAATAACAAAAATTCTGCTCTCCCCAAAGTTAAACAGAATATTAAGATTCATGCAGTTTTTCAGGTTAATATAATCACCTGGCATTGGGTAAAAGCTGTCAGACATCTCACCTCATAAAGAGGATATCTCTTATCAGACAAGATCATGGGCCACACTAACAGTGAAACCATATATTACAAAAACTGTATTGGTTCAGTAAAGTCGTCATTATGACATTCCCAATGGAGAAACCTCCAGAAATATTTACAATACAAATGCTACATTACTACAAATACCAGACTGGAGTTTGGTTAGCACAGTTTCTCTTTGACAACGTGGCTAAAGAGCATTGCAAATATACCTGATAACCATTGGGTTAAGCTTGGTTAATCAAGGTTTAAGTGAATATTCATATGCATGCATGTTTAACAAAACCTCTTTTATTCTCATGTAATGCTTAGCTTTTTGGTTGCTGTTTAAACATTAAAATTGGTATATGATAGTTCCAACCAGCACAATAAAGCAATACTGATTTGTGGTACATACTGTACTTTCTACCTCTGATGTACTATAAGTTTTCGTTGACAGGCTCCGACATGAGTATAGCGTCCCACTCTATACAGTTTCACAATGGAAATGCAAGAACTGTTTTAAATCCTAAACCTAGGAATGGATTTTGAAGGGCAAATCTTGTAAATTAACTTTTTTGACCCTGAAAAATGAATACACATTAAAGTATTTTTGTGTTTTTTTTTTTTTTTTTTTATATTAGAATGTTTGATTTACAGAGCTGGAGACACTGTGCTGATGGGTACAAAAGGCAACCAAAAGGCTAACATTACATTAGCATAAAGAGGTAAACAGAGGTTTTGTTAAACATGCACACATATAAATATTCACTTTAACTCAATTGTACTAAATTGCAAATTCTATGCAGTTTCAGAATTCTCTTAAAGAGTAAGTAGCGGGGTTTCCAAAAAATATAGCGTTACACCTCCCCGCGTGTTGCTACAACTGTTTAAATAACATACCTGTTTTTTTTTTCTTTTCATTGTTAACACCCTGAGAACATTTTACACTTCTAACTGTAAATTCTGTTTCAAAGATCTTTACGATTTTGGCACAGTGTTTTTAGTACATTTCACGGGCGAGTTGCGGGAAAAAAAACAAGAATTCACAGAAAGGTCATGGAAAGGTCACCAAATAATGTAGCTTTAGCTACATCAACATACACTAAAGCTTTTAAATAGTACACCAAAACCAATAATATAAAGACTATTGCTTTTGACTGCTAACAAGTTTAAATGTTACTTTAGAGTACAAAACTTAGTTAAAGGTCCTTTCACACCAATGTTACATTTTTTTTTTTTTTTTTTTTAAATTCTGCACGATGCAGGCTTTCACACCGGCCTCATAGTGAAACAGACAGTGTCTGAAATAAACTGTGTCTGTGTGCATCCGGCATAAATGTACATATATATATATATATATATATATATATATATATATATATATACATATATATATAAAATCAGTATATCATATATATATATATATATATATATATTATTTTATATACTGTATATATATATGTTCAAAATGTAAATAATGTTTTTATATTTTTCTAATTTTTAATAAGAATGAGATGTTTAAATTGGTTGTTTCTGAGTAGCCTATAGAGCACAGCTCCTTTAAAAATAAAAACAAATAAAAAACAGAGAGTTGAAAAGTCAAATCACACAGGCAGGCACCATGTCCAAGAAATGGGGCATCACAAAGACCAGAAAAAAAGACTATAAAACAGATACAGTTTGCAGGAAATAAAAGATGTTCAATGGCAGTCTGAAGTGTTTTGTTTAGTTTTAGAGAAAGTGAGTATTTATTTTCAACAGACTACTTGGGTACACTACATTGTATGAAAAAATGTTTCAAGAAATAAAATGTAAGTATTCATTAATAATTTTTGAAGATGCAAGCCGACTTTTTTGTTAAAAAAAATAAATTAACAAGCACTGTATGCATGTGAAGATCACAACCGAGAGTTTACATTTACAAGCTCGCTCAGCTACAAAATACAAATCTCATTCGCTGACCTACATAGCTACACATAAATGCTGCGTGCACACACAACCAAACAATTTACAGATACTCGCAGATTTGTATTTTCAGTGCATGACATACTGCATTTTTAAAGGAAATAAACCAAATTTTTAAATCCATTTCCAAGATTTCACAGACTTTTGTTCAAATTCACTATTTTCACTATTTCCATGACCACCGTGACAAAATCATAGCGTTACATATAACCCTATATTTTTTCGTTTAATTTTCATTTTTTGGAGGGGAAAATTCCAATATGGGAAATTAAACAAGGCATCAGAATAATACAATTGCACACTCAATATTTCCAGCTGAAGAATCTTTATTGAGGAGTCACATTTATTGTGATTAAAATTTACTGTGACTCCTCAATAAAGATATTCTTCAGCTGGAAATATTGAGTGTGCAATAGTTTTATTTTGATGTTTTGTTCCTGTAGTTATGCACCTCAGATGGAATGGACTTTCTCCTGGTATTTTGGGGTTTGGCTGCCTAGTCTGTTGATTGTGTTAAGCATTTTTGACAAATTAAGTCTCCTGCAAAACCAATTAACACTATTTATATATTTTTAAAAAAATACATCAAGGAAAACTCCTCTTTAAGGAAAGTGCAGTCACTTGATTTGCAAATTTACAGCATTTCATTTAACCAATGTGTCACATGCCTTTCCTTTGACCTGGAAAGCTGGGAACTTATGGTTTTATGTGTATGGGTATATAAATATACAAAAGTGACCACTGCAACCAGTGGACAGTCCAGGTATGTAAATTGTAATCCTTATCTATTCTGCCTGGTCTCAATCCTAAATATTATTTGAATTTTTCTAGAATTTTTTAAGAATTATAAATTTGAAAAAAAAAATGTTTTATGTTTAATAACAATACCAAAGTTTGATCATAATGTGTGTTATTCATAATAAAACAGTACTAAACTGAACAAACTGGACTTGCCTTACTCACTGTACTCCACAGCACAAAAAAAGTTAATTATCATTAGCATATAGAACAACATTGCTGCTTTTTTTTTTAGTGTGTCATTTTATTGTATTCAAGTTTTTACTGTTGCTGGTCTTTGCAAGGTGACAGTGGTGGTCAACTTTAGTGGTATTCAAGACTATCTTTCCTAATGATGGGAATCACATTGCTGTATAACAGATTGGTAAATAACGAGAGTGGATGTAAGAACATTTTTAAACTATTGCATTGACATGAAAATGGATGTCAGATTGGCCAGCAAGCATGCTATCAAGAGTTTAAGTCTTTGTTGGGAGTCAGATTGGCCAGCAAGCATGCTATCAAGAGTTTAGTCACAGCGCTGATACAGTTAGTTTACCATTGATAAGGCATACCATTGATTGATACTAGGTAAAACCCCTGTTTTACAAATCCTTAGAGCAAAATTGGAAACATCTGTTTGGTCATTGGTCTGAGGAGTCTACACTTCAAAGCGATACAATAAACTTCAAGTAATTTGTTGTTAATAACATGAAACATAATATAGAGTTACACATGTCAGTGTGGCAATCTGGTTTGGAAAAGACTGTCGGTTTGGATGTAAGGAGTTATGCGGTATAGTAGACTCTTATTAATCCGTGTTTAATTTGTGTTTCGATAATCCATGCGGTTTAATACAGTACATTATCAAAATGTATTAGTGCAGAAATCATCTGATCTATATGGAAGCAGGTATTTGCACACTTTATTAGTGTGGAAATCAGTGTATCTGTGTAGAAGCGGACAGTCATAATTGAATTGAATTCAATTAAATTGAGTACAGTATAATGCAAGCCAATGGACAGTACTGTGTTGTAGTTACTGAAACCAGTGACAAGCAAGCAGAAAGCAGATTTAAGACTGTCTTAGCCTGGCAGTCTGAATATGAAGCAAGATCAGTGACTTTTTTGAACCAGCTCTCTCTGCCTCTGAACAACACTGATTATGTACAGTATATATTTTGACCGTTGTTGGGAAATTATATTTTATTTGTATTATTGCATTTTTTGAGTTTTCAATTAATCTGTTTTTCACTAATTCAGGCTCAAATCGGTCCCAATCTGCATGGATTAACAGGGGTCTACTGTAACACCTTTGTAATTTCTGAAGACTCTGCAAAATTCTTGCTGCAGATCCCAGTAAGTATGATTTTTTTGTCCCCCTGATTTCCTACCATTGACTGCACCACCTATCTGACCTTGTTAAAGGGGACAGAAAGTAAGGATGACAGACATCAAAGCTAATGTAGAAGCTGAGATTGAATCTGTGATACCGGATCTTTCTGTTGTTGAACTGGCATACAAGCTGCTTCTCTGATCTTCACAAAAGTTACGCCTCTTTCCTGTCTTGAAGGGATTAGTCGGGCAACAGGGTAATAATTTACAAGCACTAGTAGCTTGTGTTTTTATTATCACTATTTCAAATTGTATTCACTAAATACTGATAAGCAGCACAAGGAATATCTCGATAATGAATACAAACAGAAATTATTGGAAAATATAAGTGAGGAAATCGGAATTCCAGGTAAGCACTGTATTAAGAATAACATCAATCCTATATATATATATATATATATATATATATATATACGACGTGCTCAAATTTGTTGGTACCCTTACAGCTCATTGAAATAATGCTTCATTCCTCCTGAAAAGTGATGAAATTAAAAGCTATTTTATCATGTATACTTGCATGCCTTTGGTATGTCATAGAATAAAGCAAAGAAGCTGTGAAAAGAGATGAATTATTGCTTATTCTACAAAGATATTCTAAAATGGCCTGGACACATTTGTTGGTACCCTTAGAAAAGATAATAAATAATTGGATTATAGTGATATTTCAAACTAATTCATTTCTTTAATTAGTAAAACACATGTCTCCAATCTTGTAATCAGTCATTCAGCCTATTTAAATGGAAAAAAGTAGTCACTGTGCTGTTTGGTATCATTGTGTGCACCACACTGAACATGGACAAGAGAAAGCAAAGGAGAGAGTTGTCTGAGGAGATCAGAAAGAAAATAATAGACAAGCATGGTAAAGGTAAAGGCTACAAGACCATCTCCAAGCAGCTTGATGTTCCTGTGACAACAGTTGCAAATATTATTAAGAAGTTTAAGGTCCATGGAACTGTAGCCAACCTCCTGGGCGCTGCCGCAAGAGGAAAATCGACCCCAGATTGAACAGAAGGATAGTGCAAATGGTAGAAAAAAGAACCAAGGATAACTGCCAAAGAGATACAAGCTGAACTCCAAGGGTGAAGGTACGTCAGTTTCTGATCGCACCATCCGTCTTTTTTGAGCGAAAGTGGGCTCCATGGAAGAAGACCCAGGAGGACTCCACTTTTGAAAGAAAAACATAAAAAAGCCAGACTGGAATTTGCTAAATGCATATTGACAAGCCACAATCCTTCTGGGAGAATGTCCTTTGGACAGATGAGTCAAAACTGGAGCTTTTTGGCAAGTCACATCAGCTCTATGTTCACAGACGAAAAATGAAGCTTTCAAAGAAAAGAACACCATACCTACAGTGAAACATGGAGGAGGCTCGGTTATGTTTTGGGGCTGCTTTGCTGCGCCTGGCACAGGGTGCCTTGAATCTGTGCAGGGCACAATGAAATCTCAAGACTATCAAGGCATTCTGGAGCGAAACGTACTGCCCAGTGTCAGAAAGCTCTGTCTCAGTCGCAGGTCATGGGTCCTCCAACAGGATAATGACCCAAAACACACAGCTAGAAGCACCCAAGAATGGATAAGAACAAAACATTGGACTATTCTGAAGTGGCCTTCTATGAGTCCTGATCTGAATCCTATCGAACATCTATGGAAAGACCTGAAACTTGCAGTCTGGAGTAGGCACCCATCAAACCTGAGACAGCTGGAGCAGTTTGCTCAGGAAGAGTGGGCCAAACTACTTGTTAACAGGTGCAGGTGTCTCATTGAGAGCTACAGAAAACGTTTGATTGCAGTGATTGCCTCTAAAGGTTGTGCAACAAAATATTAGGTTAGCGGTCCCATCATTTTTGTCCATGCCATTTTCATTTGTTTTATTATTTACAATATTATGTTGAATAAAAAATCAAAAGCAAAGTCTGATTTCTATTAAATATGGAATAAATAATGGTGGATGCCAATTACTTTTGTCAGTTTCATGTTATTTCAGAGAAAATTGTGCATTCTTCGTTTTTTGTGGAGGGGTACCAACAAATTTGAGCACGTCTGTATATATATATATTGTAGCAGGGTGGTAGAAAGCCCTGCTGTGTAAATGTATTTATTTATTTTTAGAACGGGGTTTCCCCCTCTGCCCCTGTGTTATTTTGTATTTGTTTTGTTTGATTTAGTATTGTATTTGTATGACGGCGAAGCACAGCTGGTTTTGTTATTGTTTTTATTTTTATGTGTTCTGGCAGAGGCAAGATTGGTGCTCATCCTCTGCCAGGAATAATTAAAAAAAACCTCGTGCAGAAGGTGGCCATCTCCCAAATTAATTAAGTGATTTAATTTGTTGCTAATCGGGAGATGGTCACCTGCTTAAAAGCCTGCAGCTCTCTGCACTCAGTGTAGGTGTTAGGAGCGAGAGCGAGAGGAGCGAGAGAGAAACGAAAATTAAAAACCATAACGTAAGGATCAGTGAAGGCAGTTGCTCAGCCTGACCTTAGTGTTCTTTTGTGTTCGAGATTTGTTTTGTTTAATTATTTATTTTCGCTCTGTGAGCAAGTCTTTCTGTTAAAACCTTTTATTTTTTAACCTTATATTTTTTTTAAATAAACGGCACCACACGTCTTTCTGAACTGCAGTACTTCCCTGGTGTCAGTGTTTCCCTTCCTGCTTCTGACCTGACATCACCGCACAGCCACCCTGTCACACACACACACACATATATATATATATATATATATATATACAGTGCCTCATGAAAGTATTCGCCCCTTGAACTTTGCGACCTTTTGCCACATTTCAGGCTTCAAACATAAAGATATGAAACTGTAATTTTTTGTGAAGAATCAACAACAAGTGGGACACAATCATGAAGTGGAACGAAATTTATTGGATATTTCAAACTTTTTTAACAAATAAAAAACTGAAAAATTGGGCGTGCAAAATTATTCAGCCCCTTTACTTTCAGTGCAGCAAACTCTCTCCAGAAGTTCAGTGAGGATCTCTGAATGATCCAATGTTGACCTAAATGACTAATGATGATAAATAGAATCCACCTGTGTGTAATCAAGTCTCCGTATAAATGCACCTGCACTGTGATAGTCTCAGAGGTCCGTTTAAAGCGCAGAGAGCATCATGAAGAACAAGGAACACACCAGGCAGGTCCGAGATACTGTTGTGGAGAAGTTTAAAGCCGGATTTGGATACAAAAAAGATTTCCCAAGCTTTAAACATCCCAAGGAGCACTGTGCAAGCGATAATATTGAAATGGAAGGAGTATCAGACCACTGCAAATCTACCAAGACCTGGCCGTCCCTCTAAACTTTCAGCTCATACAAGGAGAAGACTGATCAGAGATGCAGCCAAGAGGCCCATGATCACTCTGGATGAACTGCAGAGATCTACAGCTGAGGTGGGAGACTCTGTCCATAGGACAACAATCAGTCGATACTGCACAAATCTGGCCTTTATGGAAGAGTGGCAAGAAGAAAGCCATTTCTTAAAGATATCCATAAAAAGTGTCGTTTACAGTTTGCCACAAGCCACCTGGGAGACACACCAAACATGTGGAAGAAGGTGCTCTGGTCAGATGAAACCAAAATCGAACTTTTTGGCAACAATGCAAAACGTTATGTTTGGCGTAAAAAGCAACACAGCTCATCACCCTGAACACACCATCCCCACTGTCAAACATGGTGGTGGCAGCATCATGGTTTGGGCCTGCTTTTCTTCAGCAGGGACAGGGAAGATGGTTAAAATTGATGGGAAGATGGATGGAGCCAAATACAGGACCATTCTGGAAGAAAACCTGATGGAGTCTGCAAAAGACCTGAGACTGGGACGGAGATTTGTCTTCCAACAAGACAATGATCCAAAACATAAAGCAAAATCTACAATGGAATGGTTCACAAATAAACATATCCAGGTGTTAGAATGGCCAAGTCAAAGTCCAGACCTGAATCCAATCGAGAATCTGTGGAAAGAACTGAAAACTGCTGTTCACAAATGCTCTCCATCCAACCTCACTGAGCTCGAGCTGTTTTGCAAGGAGGAATGGGCAAAATTTCAGTCTCTCGATGTGCAAAACTGATAGAGACATACCCCAAGCGACTTACAGCTGTAATCGCAGCAAAAGGTGGCGCTACAAAGTATTAACTTAAGGGGGCTGAATAATTTTGCACGCCCAATTTTTCAGTTTTTATTTGTTAAAAAGTTTGAAATATCCAATAAATTTCGTTCCACTTCATGATTGTGTCCCACTTGTTGTTGATTCTTCACAAAAATTACAGTTTCATATCTTTATGTTTGAAGCCTGAAATGTGGCAAAAAAGGTCATAAAGTTCAAGGGGCGAATACTTTCGCAAGGCACTGTATATATATATACACAGTGCCTATAGAAAGTCTACACCCCCTTGAACTTTTTTCACATTTTCTTGTGTCAATGCCTCAGAGTTTCATGCATTTAAATTAGGTTTTTTTCCCACTATCTACACAACATACTGCACATTGTTAAGGGGGAAAAAAATTATATATTAAAAATACAAAACTGAAAGATCATAATTGGATAAGTCTCCACCCCCCTGAGTTAATACTTGGTGGAAGCACCTTTGGCAGCAATTAGAGTTGTGAGTCTGTTGGGATAGGTCTCTATCAACTTTGCACACCTAGATTTGGCAATATTTGACCATTCTTCTTTACAAAACTGTTTAAGCTCTGTCAAGTTCCTTGGGGAGCGTTGATGGACAACAATCTTCAAGTCATGCCACAAATTTTCGATTGGATTTAGGTCGGGGCTCTGACTGGACCACTCAAGGACATTTACCTTTTGTTCCTTAGCCACTCCAGTGTAGCTTTGGCTGTGTGCTTTGGGTCGTTGTCATGCTGAAAGGTGAACTTCCGTCCCAGTTTTAGCTTTCTTGCAGAGGGCAGCAGGTTTTCCTCAAGGACTTCTCTGTACTTTGCTCCATTCATTTTCCCTTCTATCCTGACAAGTGCCCCAGTCCCTGCCGATGAGAAACATCCCCATAACATGATGCTGCCACCACCATGCTTCACAGTAGGGATGGTGTTCTTTGGGTGATGCGCTGTGTTGGGTTTGCACCAAACATAACGCTTTGCTTTTAGGCCAAAAATTTCCATTTTAGTTTTTGTCAGACCACAAAACATTTACCACATGGCTATAGAATCTCATGAGTGTTTTTTTGCATACTTCAAACAGGATTCAAGGTGGGCTTTCTTGAGTAATGGCTTCCTTCTTGCCACACTACCATACAGGCCAGATTTGTGGAGTGCTTGGGTTGTCACATGCACACTTTGACCAGTCTTGGCTATAAAAGCCTGTAGCTCTTGCAAAGTTGCCATTGGCCTCTTGGTAGCCTCTCTGATCAGTCTCCTTCTTGCTCTGTCATCCCGTTTGGAGGGATGGCCTGATCTAGGCAGGGTACTGGTGGTGCCATACACCTTCCACTTCTTAATAATCATCTTGACCGTGCTCCAAGGGATATTCAAGGCCTTTGATATTTTTTTATACCCATCCCTGATCTGTGCCTTTCAACAACTTTGTCCCGGAGTTCTTTTGAAAGCTCCTTGGTGCTCATGGTTGAGTCTTTGCTTTGAAATGCACTACCCAGCAGAGGGAACCTACAGGAACTGCTGAATTTATCCTGAAATCATGTGAATCACTACAATTTAACACAGGTGGAGGCCACTTAACTTGGTGTGTGATTTTGAAGGTGATTTGTGATTGCTTATATGCAGATATAAGAGAGTATTTACTTGAATTAGACAGATGCATTTGTGATGCGGCACAGGCTCACTTTGTTTTGAACTGTTTAGAACGCACATCCAGATGTCCTGAAGATCATCTTCATATTGTACTTCAACTGCATTTCTTATTGCTCTTCATGCACTACCCATACCAAATGTATATTTTACCGACACCTTAAATCGGAACTTACTGTGCAAATAAACAATATAATAATTCTAATATAAGGTCAAATCAATATAATGCAAGTGCTCATTTTGTGCTTCATTTGCCTTCTGGTGTTTCCGTGATTTTTCGTGCTGAAGCACATCATTCCGTGTTCCACATTAAAATCAGTCCAGCTTGCAGAAAGCGTGTCCTTTTCCAATCTTGCTTTCAGCTATAAAACTAAGGTTGTTATAGGCAGGGACAGAGACTCAGAGCCACGGAAGGATGCATTTTAAGCGCTGTTGTGCACTTTTAATAAACACAAACAATAATCAAAAACAGAAATCAAAAGGCACAAGGACCAAATCAAAAGGTTTAAACAAAATACAAAAACGTAGGCTGGGCATTCGTCTTGACTACTAACAAAAACACAAGATACAGTAACAACTCACCAACTCCCTCTCAAACACCACCACCAAACATATTTGTTCCCCCTTTTATCCCATGTGGCTGGAGCCTAATTAATCATCAATTATTCAATAAAGACTCCAGCCACATTGTCACATGTTTTTGGCAGGGATAGGACATTAACCCCATATAGGACATTAACCCCTGCTTCAAGTAATTTTAAATTAACTACATTCAGTAACATTGTAAGGTGGTGTTTGAATTAGCTGAGTTAGTGTGTGATTTGTACCAAGTGAGTGGTTAAATTGAATAGAAGTTGATTTGCTATTTGATTGGTTTCCACACAGTTTAGTTGGTTCTTTTGCCACGCAGTTGTTATTTCAATCAGGCAGCCTATTTCCCCGCCAGCAAACCGAAGAGCCTCAACAAAAGAGCCGGGAGTCTAGCTGTGGGAGTCCAGCGAGGGGAGGCCTGCGCCGAGATGCTGTTCGAATAGATCCGAACCTAACAGCGCTCTGGAAGAAGCCATCTACTAGTCAGGTCTGTACCCTCCACCCCACCGCTCCCACTGTACCTATTTGTCTCGCCTGTCCTTCTATGACTGTCTCTCACATCCCTGTTCTGTCCTCTCACCCTCGTCCTCTGCCCTCTCGCCGCTGCTGCTCCTCCAACCCCTCTAACCTCATCCCTCTGCCTCTCCCCCCCTCCCGCACACTCTCTGGTGCACTCTGGAACTGTCACTCTTCTGCTAACAAAGCTGATCTTATCTCTGCCTTTGCCTCCCACCTCTCTCTCGATTTCCTTGCTCTCACTGAAACCTGGCTGTCCCCTGATAACACTGTAACTCCTGCCGCCCTGTCCTCTCTCTACGTCCTGTCCCATACCCCATGTCTCACTGGACGGGGAGGTGGGACTGGTCTTCTCCTCTCTCCCTCCTTACTCTTTTCTGTCCCCTCCGACCTCTCCTCACTCTCTGTTAATACCTTTGAATTTCATGCAGTCCAACTAACCGCTCCCTGTCAACTCCTGCTAATTGTACTGTACCGCCCCCCTGGGCCTCTTGCTCACTTTCTAGATGAACTCGACTATCCACTCTCCTCCCTCCCCTCTCTGTCTACCCCAACTGTCCTGTTAGGTGACTTCAATATCCATCTCTCCAACCCCAGCCACTCTGCCGGATTCCTCTCTCTCCTTCACTCCTTCGACTTCTGTCTCTCTCCATCCCCGCCTACCCACAAAGCTGGCCGTCAACTGGACCTCACCTTCTCCATGGCCTGTTGCCCCTCCACCCTCTCTGTCACCCCCTGGACCTCTCTGACCACTATTTCATCTCTTTTTCTCTGTCTCCCCTCTCCCTGCTCCTCCTACCCCCACTGTCACCTCTCGCCGTAACCTCCGCTCTCTCTCCCCCTCTGTCCTTGCCTCCACTGCTCTCTCTCACCTCCATCCTATCGACTCCTTCTCACAACTCTCCATAGACTCTGCTACCTCCACCCTCTTCTCCTCCCTCACCTCCTCCCTCGACTCCCTCTGTCCCCTCACCTCCCGATCTGCTCGCCCCTCCCCTCCCCAACCCTGGCTCTCCTCTGCGCTCCGCTCAGCAAGAATCACACTGCGATCTGCTGAAAAGAAATGGAAGAGAACCAAACTCCCTGCTGCCCTAGACCTTTACCGCACTCTCCTCTCCTCCTTCTCCTCTACTCTCTCCTCTGCTAAATGTACTTATTTCCAATCTGTAATCCAAGCCTCCACTAACAACCCACGTAAATTATTCTCTACCTTCTCCTCCCTCCTAAACCCTCCCCCCTCCTCCTCCCTCCTCCTCCCTCCTCTATCTCCTCTGATGACTTTGCCTCCTTCTTCTCTTCTAAAATCTCAGGTATCCGCAAACTCTTTAACACCTCTCCCTCCCCCGCACCCCCTCCTGCTCCAACCCTTACACCCACTGCATCCCCTACTAACTCACCCTCCTTCGCCACCTTCTCGCCCCTCTCAGACTCTGACCTCTCCTCCCTTCTCCAGGGTCACAAACCCACCACGTGTGCCCTGGACCCCCTCCCCACTCACCTCTTTCAAGCTGCTGCTCCTGCTCCTCCCTTCTCAACACTCTCCTTTCTGGTCTCTTTCCCTTTGCCTTCAAACAAGCCTCTATCACTCCCCTCCTCAAAAAACCTACCCTCGACCCCACCTCCCTCCAGAGCTACCATCCTGTCTCCCTCCTACCCTTCCTCTCCAAAACCCTTGAGCGGACTGTACACCGCCAGCTCTCTGCTTTCCTGTCCAACCACTCTCTGCTCGATCCTCTCCAATCTGGCTTCCGCTCTGCTCACTCCACTGAAACCGCCCTCCTGTCTGTCACCAACTCACTAAACTCTGCCCGAGCTGCCTCTCTCTCCTCTGTCCTAATTCTCCTCGACGTCTCTGCTGCCTTTGACACTGTCGATCACTCTATTCTACTATCCTCTCTCGCTGACCTGGGAATCTCTGGCACTGCTCTGGCCTAGTTCTCCTACCTCTCCAACCGCACTTACCAGGTAACCTGGCGTGGAACAACCTCCACACCTCACCCTCTCTCAACAGGAGTCCCCCAAGGGTCAGTCTTGGGTCCTCTCCTGTTCTCTCTCTACACCCGCTCCCTGGGCCCTCTCATCGCATCCTATGGTTTCTCATACCATTTCTATGCTGATGATGCTCAGATTTTCCTCTCCTTTCCCACCTCTGACTCCACGATCCCCTCCCGTATCTCTACCTGTCTGTCTGCTATCTCCTCCTGCATGCACTCGCATCAGCTCAAACTCAACCTCTCTAAATCTGACCTCCTTTTCTTTCCCTCCTCCTCCTCCCCCTCCTCTGATCTCTCTATCTCTGTTCCTCTGGAATCTACCACACTCTCTCCCTCTTCCTCCGCTTAAGAACCTCGGAGTCACCCTGGACCCCCTGCCTGTCTTATTCCCAGCACATCTCCACTCTGGCACGCACTTGCCGATTCTTCCTGAGCAACATCCGAAGAATCCGACCCTTTCTCACCAACTACGCCACCCAGCTTCTCGTCCAGGCCTTGGTACTCTCCCGCCTAGACTACTGCAACTCCCTCCTGGCTGGCCTCCCTGCGTCTGCCACCCGCCCGCTCCAGCTCATCCAGAACTCCGCTGCTCGCCTGGTGTTCTCTCTGCCTCGCTTCTCCCACGCAACTCCACTGCTCCGCTCACTCCACTGGCTCCCGATCACCGCTCGCATCCAGTTCAAGACTCTTGTACTAGCCTACAGATGCCTTGACCAGACTGCACCCAGCTACCTCCAGACCCTCATCTCTCCCTATACCCCCACTCGACCTCTCCACTTCGCCTGCACTAGAAGACTGGCTCTACCTCCCACCCCTGCCTCCAGAGCCCGCTCCTTCTCCACCCTCGCCCCGCAGTGGTGGAATGACCTTCCTACAGATGTCAGGACTGCCCAGTCCCTGACCACATTCAGGCGCCTCCTCAAGACTCACCTCTTCAGAAAGCACCTGTAGAACTCCTCTGTTTTTCCCCTGGGACACTTATCACCCTTCCTTAAATGTATTTTACTTGCTCTTATCTGCCCCCTATTTTTTACTGCATTTAATCCTGTACTTTAGAGTACTGTAATCTGCCAAGTGTTATTTAATCTGTAGTATTTTGTATTTAATTATATCCTGATGTAACTATCACTGACACTGTTATCTGCTGTATTATTGAATCGTATTTTGTCACACTTGTACTTGCTTGAACCAAAGTCATTGTATTTATCTTGCTTTCAATTGTATTATTACTTGTACTATGGTTCTTGAAATGTATTTGTTTACGACTGTAAGTCGCCCTGGATAAGGGTGTCTGCTAAGAAATAAATAATAATAATCCCATCCCTGCCAACCACCACCATAATACACTAGTTACAGGCAGGGCCCTGCCCTGCCACAATTCCTGAAATAAACAGTACATAAAGACACCGCATTTTATTTATTAATTTATTTTCATTCCTTTCCATTGCTGTTTTTTCACAGTAAACAGTGGCCATTGACACGTTTTCATAAACTAATAACACAAGCTGAACAAGCAAACGAAAACTGAAATTTAAACGTGGACATGGCGTTGTAAAATGAAGGGGAAAAAACTCACTGTTTTGCCTCTCTTTTATTACATTTCACATAACAGAAAGTCGCAAGAAAAAAGATATAATATCAGGGCTAGAAGTTAACTTTTTAAGGCAGTAGTGAAGGTAGCAAAATGGTGTTATTCGGTAGCGGTTTATTCGACTAAGAATTATATATAAAAATAATTTTAAAAATAAACATCTACCTACTGTTTTAAATAGACTGAATAACCCAAAATATCATGTATACCTATATTTAAATCAGAGTGTATTTATTGAAACCACTGTGTGCTCAACTTAGTAATGGAACTAATGCAATTCCATGTCAAAATGTATTTTGTTTTATCCTCAAGTTCTACAAGAATGCAACCATATCTGTCATCTAAGCATTTGATCTGCCATCAGTATGGTTAACCAGGTTATGTTTCATCAGTGCAAATTAAGTGGTACGAAATTATCGACTTATGTCTTCAGTTGTTGACTGAGATTTCGGTAACTAACAAATCATACAGACGATGATGTGTTTGACAATACGGTTAATGACTTAGGAAAGGAAACGGATATGAGAAAGGAGAGCACTTTGCAAAGGACTAGCTCAAGATCTGCAGTTAGCAAAGACATGGAGCTCTAGGTTTGTGCCTGCGGCTGGAGCAAAGTGACAACGGTTAAGGGATTGAAGATTCATCAAGGGAGAATGAAATGCTTGAGGGGCCTCACATTGATCAAGACTTTTTACAAAGTCAGTCAAGTCAGTCGAATGAAATCCAGCAACAGGAACAAACCACAGTTTGCAGGATATCAGCACCCCTGTCATAGACGTGAGGAGGACTAGCATAAACACAACTAGTGATGAACCTAATGATCCTTATGAATCTGGTCAGATGAACCAGCGTAAGAGAGAAAAGAACCTCAAAGGACACAAGCCTGGAGTTAAATGGCCAAGAGCTTCTGAGAAAACAGCATGGGACACAGTAAACACGGATCTCTGTTTTGTCTTTGGAAAGGTTATGTGGAGCAGTCGAAAATAAACTGGAAACATTTGGGGATACCATCTACGCATATGGAGGTGAGAGATTTGGAGTTGAAAAAAGACAACTAAGTCTGAGCTGGAGAGATATCTCAAGGAAACACACACAGATTTAAAAAGGCAGGAGCCTATGTCGATTCCTTCAGACATCCCAACTATCAATCCACCAGAATACCAAATGGAGGACTGAGCACCTAAGTGGAAAAGAAGTAGAACAAGCTGTGAAAAAGGCAAGGGTGTCATCATCTCCTGGGCCTAATGGAGTTCTGTACAGAGTGTACAATAGAGCCCCTGGTGTTCTACGAATGCTGTGGAAATTGATGAAATGAATTTCACTTCAGTACAGAAAGCCGGTATTCCAGGTTTCCTAGGATGCTTAGAGCACATCAATGTAATCTGGCAGCAAATTCAAACAGCTAAAAAGGAGAGGAAGGAGCTCCATGTGACATTCCTGGATTTAGCTAATGCATACAGTTCAGTACCACACTTCTTTGGGCAGCATTTGATTTTTTTAGTGTACCGAGGACAATAACAAACTTAGTGAAAGGCTACTTCGGAGATCTGCAATTTTGTTTTTCATCTTAAGAATGCACCACTACATGGCACTATCTAGAAATTGGAATAATGGCAGGATGCACCATTTCTCCACTGGCTATTACCATGGCAATGGAAGTAATCATTAGGGCATCAAAATGGGTAGTGGGAGGAGAATGCTTGGCTTCTGGAATGCGACTACCACCAATTACATCATACATGGATGACATGACAATCATGACTACAACAGGAGCCTGCACTAATTGGTTATTGGGCAAACTAATCAATAACATTGAATGGACATGAATGCAATTCAAGCCCACTAAGTCAAGGAGCATCTCTATAATTAAAGGTAAAGTAGTGGATAAGAGGTTCTTCATTAACGGTGAGGCAATACTAACTGTCTGAGAAGCCTGTGAAAAGTCTTGGGAGATGGTACGACGGGGATCTAAAGGACACAGTTTGTGTGGGAGAAGTTAGACAACAAGCAGTGGACGGGTTGAAGAGCATAGACAGCAGCGCTTTACCAGGCAAACTAAAACTCTGGTGCTTTCAGTTTGGTCTACTGCCGAGGCTGCTGTGGCCACTGACTGTGTACGAGGTGACTTTGACAACAGTAGAGAAGCCGGAAGCTTTAATCTGTTCATTCATCAGGAAATGGTTGGGAGTTTCACGCTGCCTCAGCAGAGTGGGACTTTATGGTAAAGGAATACTGCAGCTACCAGTCTCTGCTCTAACCGAGGAGTTTAAGTGCGCCATGGTTCGATTGGAAATTACATTGGTAGAGTCACACGACAAATGTGTGAGGGAGGCAGCACCTGTGTTGAAAACTGGAAGAAAGTGGGCGGCAATGGAAGCTCTGGAAAATGCAAAAGTTGCCCTTTGTATCAGTGATATCATGGGGAATGTACAGCATGGAAGAGGAGGCCTTGGTCTCAGTTCAGCTCCTCCTACATGGCACAAAGCAGCCCCAGCTCAACGGAGAAAGCTGGTAGTCAACAAGGTGCAAAAGCAGGTAGAGAGGATGAGGTGCGTAAAGGCAGTTTCCCAGGCCTAGCAGGGAGAATGGACGAGATGGGAGAGTGTGGAACAACGCAAGATCAGCTGGCAAGATCTACAGACAATGGAACAGAGCAGGATCAGTTTGCTTATCAGGTCCAACATTACAATTTTTCCTTTCCAGTCCGATGTCGGACCCCATCCAACATCATCAAAAAGACGTCAAGCACAGGTCCCTAGTCGTTTTTTCTCCGGAAAAAGCTGAGAAAACCTTTCAATGGCCCAGTGAGACCGATAGAAGCCGAGAGAAGCCGAAAAAAAAGGAGGCAGATCTGAGCAATACACATAGTCTCTTCAACACAGACTTAACACGGACATAAACAAACAAGATAGCTGCTTCTGCATCCAGCGCTCAAAGAATATCACAGACATTTGCCAAGCTTTTTGAGATGTTATAGTAATAAAATAATGACTTGGATAGCATTATTGAGGAGTTTGGTGATAAAACAAGTGATCAGGATTTCTCAGTATGAACTATTATGAAGAGATATGTGAAAAATACAGTGAACAAGGAGTGGGGCAGGGCTGGAGATTCAGTACTGAGTGTCCTGTTGATATGCAGTGCTTTTTAAACCCGTTTTACTATGAATAAAATTACTTTTAAACAGCACATGTGGAAATAAACTGGACCTGATGCGCCTGACAGGCGCTGAATAAATGGACCGCAAAGGTTAAATGTTTTAGGACAGACGTGTAGCAGTCAAAAAGTTGTATTAAAATATATATATATATATATATATATATATATATATATGCTTTGTGATTGATGATTACTGGGATAATCTTACATCGATTTCAAAACTGCTGCATTGACGATACGCACACACTGTCCTCATAGGGGATGAACCCGATCACACGCTGTTCGCCCACCCTAATAAAACAAAACATACATATAAAATAACAATATAATCAGAATAGGTCAATACTACTTCTATGCAAGAGGCAGAACGACAATATTCCATGCCCCAATTACACACATGTTTACACTGCTGAATGACAAGTGAAAATATATGGTGAAAAACGTTTCTATGTCTTGTGTTGATGTAAGCGATGTATATTTACAGTTCGCTGGGTTCCAGTGCAGTTTGTTAAGTATTTCAGGTCAGATGCTAAGAATTAAATTTACGTAAAAAACATAAGTAAATACAATTTACATGGTTGTATGTTCTTGGTGGTTCAAAATATGTTATTTGATACAATTATATATGTGTATATTATAATTTAGTTTTTATAATAAATACTAAAAGAATGTGTGGCATTCATTATGTTATTCCTTTTTAACTTTTAAGTCTTTACATCTGAAATCATCCATGATATGCAGTATGCAACACTGGTGAGTGACAATGTATTTGGATATTTATTTATTTATTCTGCATACTGTTGATTGTTGCTCCACTTACTTTATATATCCAAGTAGCCCACGCCTATCAGTATAATCCATCTACTTTTAAACTGTTATATGGATAGAATCAGTGTTCTATAAAGTACAGTATCTAGTATGACATGGTTACATATTACAAAAATGTTCACCAAACTTGTATTTTATTTGACACTCCTACCCTACTATAGCTGTTTCAGAATGTCTTTCACTTTGTGAATATTTGAATAATTGGATTTGCATGCTGAGCCACAAGATTGAAGATAGAAAATGAAATTGATAAAAACATGTAGCAATTTGTCTTTCACATAATTGTTTACCCTCCAGAAGAATAATAAAAAAGAATACAATAGTGTTTTAAAATTGCATGACTGATACAGCTGCTTGTAATCACATGTTTTCTAAACAGCTGTTGCCTGGAAGGGAGTTAAAAGCAAAACTGTATTCATGCTCTAGCAGCTTGGCAGCATGAAGCTTTTGGGAAACCTAGGACTGTGTCCGCCCACTATTCCCAAAAAAGCTGGTACCTTTTACAATGTGACTTCCATCCCAAGGGAGGAAATAAGACTTTATAATAGCAAATGAGATTAAACATAATTTTTAAATGAGACTGAGCTTTCCCACTAAAGATGAAAACAGTCCAGAATTATGGTAAATTGTAAAAAAGCATCAAAGATTCATGTGACAAAGTGGTTAACAGTGTGCAGGTGCAGGAATGCAGCAGTGATCAATGAACAGACAGACAAGGATAATCCAGGTGCAGTGATATTTTATTTGTAATTCCAATGGTCTGATGACACAAAACACAGTAAATAATAATACAGCAGCTGGTCCCGAAATAATAACAGTCCCGTTCTTTTTACACCGACACGTAACACAAACACAATCACCAGTCCAGAGTGCATGCTCTAGTACTCATGGTGCAAATACAGTTTACATGAAACAAAGTGCAGTGTTGTCCGGGTTTAGTGCTGGCCTTTAGCGACAGCTCCGGATCGTGTTAGCCATCTAATAATAATAAACAAGTATTCGTTGGACACGACAAACAAAACAAACAAAACACTCACGATTACAACACAGGTTCTCCTGCCAGTTCAGCTTTTAAACATAACAAGGAACAGATCACTTCGCTACGCGCCCTTTTGTACCGTCAATCATGACCCCTTGGTTAACTAGTGCAACCGCTCCTATAATCCGTGGCTGCCACGTCGTTTCCCTTCTGGGTCGATGATTTAGTGTATTGTAGCTCCACCCCCTTTCTAGATGACTGACTTCCTTTTAACCCTGGGAATGAATTGTCTGGCCATCCAGTCCAGTGCACTCTGTTCCCTTTACACAGCGCCCTCACAGGTCGGGAGAGAGATTTATCACCAAGAATCATGTCATAATTCAATACAGCCATTTGTCATTTTTGTTCTTTTTCAGTAAAACAATTAGCCCTTTTTCTATCTTTGTATCAGCCCTGGTTCGCTGATATGAACAAGACAGAGTTGCTTGCTTCTTCTTCCCAGTGTCCTTCTGAAAGTGGGTTGGGGAGTTCAACTCTTGTCACATGTATATGCATCCATGCAGGTTTTAGCAAAAGAAAAATCTTGAATGATTTAAAAGCTGATTGGAGGTCATTTTTTCTTTCACCCGAGGCAGTTTTACTGTCGTACCTTGATGAGTAGCAATCAAACCACTCAAATATTTATCTGCCATTTTGTCTTACCTGGTTTTTTTTATCCATTTGATATAAAATCATTTTGATTAAACTCACCAAAAACACTCACACATACAGGTAGATGACCTTACCTAGAATTATCGACCAGCATTCTGGGATATGTAGTTGTTGGCAAGTATAATCAAATGGCCAGGACTAAAATCCCACAATTTCAGCTCCTGAGTGGTGCATCCAGTAAAGGCGCTCCGCGTGGAGTGCAGGATGTGCCCTGTAGTCTCGACGTCGCGAGTTCGAGTCCAGGCTATTCCTTTGCTGACCGAGGACGGGAGCTTCCAGGGGGCGGCGCTCAATTGGCCGAGCTCCGACCGGGGGGAGGGAGGGCCAGGTCGGCCAGGGTGTCCTCGGCTCACCGCGCAGTGAGTAGTCTGGCCGGGCGCCTGCAGGCTTGCCTGTAAGCTGCCCAGGGCTGCATTGTCCTCCGACGCTGTAGCTCTGGGTGGCTGCATGGTGAGTCCACAGTGTGAAAAAAGCGGTTGGCTGATGGCACACGCTTCGGAGGACAGCGTGTGTTCGTCTTCGCCCACCCAAGTCAGCGCAGGGGTGGTAGCGGTGAGCTGAGCCTAAAAATAATTGGCCATTCCAAATTGGGAGAAAATAATAAAAATAATTGGCAAAAAAAAAAAAAAAAAAAAAAAAAAAAAAAATCCCACAATTTCTGTGAAAACAAGCAAAGTGAAATCAAAAGGAAATTTCAAACAAATAAAAAAATCCAGTATTGTACAATTATTTTCCTTAAAAATAACAATGCAAAACCATTTAATGGGTGGCTTCCATCTGAGGTACTGCGATTATAAAAAAAAAATACAACTTTTAACAAACAAAAAAATTTACAAAACACACGGCACGATGGCCCAAACAAAACAGACAATAAGTGAACAACGAACAAGTATCGTGCTGGTTTTGACCCAGCAATTGTTGTTTCTTACGTTCCTCCTCTTAACAATACCCAACCCTGAGTGAGAGGTCCCTGCCTCTTTTATACAGCCATGCCTGAGCTTGATTGCTTGTTAATCATATAATCGGGCCCAGACACATTTTGCATGTGAATTGATTTGGTGGTGAAGGCCATTAACCCTTCCCTGCCTACCTAAAACACCCGTGCACACATACATTTAAACTATAAAAACAACACAACACAAAATACACACAGCGGGGGTGTACCCCGCCACATAAACTAAAATGTTTTCCAAAATTATATTCTTCTTCTTTACTGGACCTAGAGGTTAGAGAGATAAAAAAAAGTAGAACAGCCTACAATTGATGCTACATTTCAACATGCTGTCAAGGTGTGGCCGCTTTGGCCTAAGCAACTAGCATAAAATATTTAAAAGCTTTTCCACCTTTGACCAAACAATCCTCCTTTTCAAATTAATTGACCTGTTAAAAAATGCATTACTAGCTCTGTGAATTCTTCTGCAAATACAAATACTGGAAGCACATGGACTTCCCGTCGAAAGTAGTGTGAAGACTTAACAAAACCGTATTTATTTTCATTATTCTGCAGGTTACTGATATTGTGTTCCATCTGTATGAATTGTGTTTTAACCTAAAAATTAAAAATAAAATCATTGCTTTTGTCCCAAAAAATCTGCAGGAAATGGTTTTAAAATGTTTTATTGTTTTGCATTAAAATTAAAGGAAACTAAATCCCCTTGTGGGAAATTCCACATATATTATACATTTATTTTGATAATGTGTTTAACTTGATGCAGTTCTCATGGTACAACATTCCCCTTAACCATTTCTATACAGTATGTGTTGCCAAGAGCTTGGTAGCTGGCACTGGTTGATTAATAGCTTAAGGAGGGTAGAAAGCAGACCATTTTGGATTATTTGTAAAGCTGTCTGTAAAACAAAAGAGGAATAAAACATGTTTTCATATGTTCATTGACTTTAGGTTCCACTTGTGCTAGTAGAACAGCTGGGTCCAACACCACTTCCATCATGAGTCCTCTGTGCGCTTCGGTATTGATAAAAACATACTACTAAAAAGGCAAACACAACTTTTAGTGGACACTTTTCCTTTGAGATGACGTAATAGTAATTTATTCCCCTTTGAGACGGCTTGGAACAATTTAATTGTTGGGAGGGGTGACGATATCCCTGGCCACACCTCAACACTTTATTTTATACAGCAGTCAATGTGAATTTAGAAAAATTGTCTCATATATCAGTATACTTTTGTGGATACCAACTGACTTTTATTAAAACCACTGCTGCCTGTAAAACCTTGTTGTCTTATAAGTGACAGCAAAATGTCCCTGTAAGGACTGTAATTGCTTGGTACAAGATATCTATGGTACAGTATCTATTCTGTTAAGGATCAAAGGGAAATGTTATTATTGATTCAAGTTATTTCACACACTTATAACCATTGGACATAAAGGGCTCTATCATATATTCATTTCTCCACATCTGAATATGTACTTCAAGCAGGGTAAACAGCACAATCCTTTACAAACAGCACTAGAGTTTTGTTTGTGTTGGACATCCTTTTAAAGCACCTCTATCAGGCCCAGGCAATCAGGCCTTTTTGAAGAATTACAAATCTCCCCTATGTTGTGTCATTAGCTGAGGGCTTTCAGTCAGCCTTGCTGACAGCCCCAGACTGTTCAGGAGCAAGCGGTGTGACCAAGTTCAAAGAGCCCTCTGTGCCTTCCCCACGGGACCCCTCATTTAATGTCTTGTTGAGCATCAGATATGCGCCTTTTGTTGGAGTTTTCTTGCGTCTTCAATTGGTCCGAGCTCTTTGGGATTCCTGGAACTTAATTTTCTATTGTTGAAATTTTCAACAGTGTGATCTCTTTGGGTAATAACTAAGACTTTAAAAAACATTTATTTCCCTCATAACATTCTCATAAGCCCCGCATTTCGATTTCTAGACTTTATTGTTTAGACTTTACTTTGGTGAAGTCAACGATGGACTTATTTTTTAAAAGTTGAAAGACAAAGGCACATTTTCTGAGAGGAATAAACTACTTGAGGTGAAGTAAAACTCGCAGGAAACAGCATAGCAGTGGCGCTGGAACAATTTTTATAGTGGGGGTGCTGAAAGCCATTGAACAAAACTGTAACCCCTGTATATGATGGAAGCCATGCATTCAGTTGCTATTATGTTAACCATGTTAATAAAATAAAGCAGCACCAACACCTGTTGGTCTATTTAAGTAAAAAAAATCCTTGCTACAATGTTTACAGCATGCTTACCATAAAACGTTTAGAGCAAACAAATCAAAAGGTAGCGTATACTGTTATGATCCACTTAAATACTGCAATTTAGAAATATTTAAAAACAGGTTGAACAGTTCTATTTTATCTACAGTAATCGTTGACAAGGACAGTCAGAAGGCTCCAAAGGTTGACTTTCGATGCTGATTAATTTTTTTTCATGAGGGAATGGACATTGCTCTACAAAGCATCACACACAGTTAGCTGCATTTGTGATGAGCTGATTTTAGCAGGTGGTGCCGCTGAAGAATTTACAAAGCAATCTGATATTCTTTTTGGGACATTTTCAATAAGTGTTCTACTTTACACACTAGCGTCTAATGCATTCCAACTGCTAATCGAATATCATGAGATTGCGTTATTTATAGAATATCCCACCCCTATTGTGACAGTCAGCGTTGATTAGTCTATTCTCGTTTATGTTCCAAAGCAATGTAAAAAGGCGCAGTGCTTTTCACACACAGCTCATAAGATTCACAAAACTAGCAAGGTTTATCGTTGTACCAGCAGGTGCACAGCACCCATGTAAATTCAAACCACGGTTGCTGCCGTACCCCCAGCACCCCTAGTTCCCACACCCCTGCAGCATAGTTAAAATAAGGAGAAATCAAATTATTATTTAAATTATTCTTTTCATCTCTGAAAATCTGCACATGAAAATTGGGCTCCAACACATGCAGTGCAAGTTAACTTATTTATTGTGACTTATTGGTCAAAGCACTGTATGCTATAAATTACTGTTTTCTATTTATGTTCCGGGTGATTGAATTGGTTACAGTTTACTTAACAATTCTATTGTGTGGCATCAAATATTCTAAAAATGTGTTTCTTTAGAATAGTACAAATATAATAAATAAATATGTTCTCATAACATCGTATTACATGTGTACCAATTGCTGTTTCCTTTTTCAGAAATGTCAGCTTTACTCCCTACTAAACACCTTCCACAATGCTTACAAGAATAATACATAGATTATAACAAAGTTTAAGGTGATTAAAATAAACAACACAATTTGATTATATTCTACAGTTCTACATCTGCACTGCATTCTTACACAATAGCTTGTTTTTCACTGGAGAAATATGACAGTGCCCTTTTCTATCCCGGTTCTAATAACAATGCCATTAATATTGATTCTGTGGTGATGGTTTGTAGGTCTGCCCTTTAGGTAACACCCTTAATTGTAAAGTAACTCAATATCACTAGGGATTGTTTAAAACCAAACATGTGAATATGAATTACCCAGAATATCAACTGTTGTGCAAAAGCTTAACATTGGTCTTGAAAGCCCATGGATCATCAGAAGAAAAAAAAAAAAAGTTTTGTGTATGTACGTGGCCTTGCCAGAATTCATATAATTACCGAAATCGTTAAATCACTTGCTTTGAAATGTCATGAATTCACAATTTCATAACATATGACAGTGGTCCCTGGTGAAGGTTTATGTGTATTTATCAAAATGAAACTGATCTGTCAACAAGTCAAAACCTGTTCAACCCTGGATACATAGGGCCAGGAAAGCGGATTGCTTAAAAGATGAAACTTAATGCCGTCATTCCGTTAATTAGACATAAGCCTGTACCATGTGCATGTTTTGATAACTTTAGTGTTGGTGACATCTGAGGTTTTGTTGTGCCCTTTTCAATTTATTTTAAAATGATGACAAAACCAGTGGCATTGCTAGGGTGCTGGTTTGTGGGGTCCCTCTGCCAGTAGTGGTGTTCTCTGCATGTAATGTATCTTACCTGAACACATTTAAGTATGTATAACTCTGCAGCCAATGTACACAGAGAACAGAGAAGTAGGACAATAATATTGGAAACCTCCTTCCAATGTACATACTATGGCAGACATACTAAATAAATAAATAAATCGATAAATAAAATGAACTACCCTGGCTGTTCAGTGCATGTGTACACTACAGTCTTAACTCGTTTTAAGTTGACTAGTGTATTATACTTTTATACTTACATTTTACTTTTACAAAACATGCAGACAAACTGCACAGCAGAGAATGCCATGGATAGACTTACATTGCATTTAAGAGTGCTTACAAAGCTTATTCAGCAGGGCTTCCCATGAGAGGGATGGAGCAGTGATGTTGTGAACTGAAACCCCTTCTTGTTTCAAACAAGCAGTTTGGTAAATAGTCTGCTTGACCTTTAGTTGGTTTAGAATGTGTTCCATATGTGTGTTTTCATTAAATGTTTCATTTATAGAGTTGAAGCTTTGTTGTAAGTTTTTAGAACTGTTCACTGTGATGACATATATGTTGAGCTGTGAACAAACTTGTGTACATTGGCAAACAGGTTTATCAAAATGGACACATTCACACATGTGTGTTGAATGTAACCCATTCTTGCCAGTAATAAAACATTTGTTCAAACAAACAAAAACAAAAAAAACATTGTGAATGCCAGTGCTACACAAGTGTTTGAAAAAACTTTTCAAGCATGGGGTTTATCGTCTTGGAACAACTGCATACAAAAATCTCCTCCAGTGGAAAACTCTAGAAATATCACAGTTAAAACTCATTCAAACAGAAGCTTTGAAAACTAAAGAGAAATGTCAACAGGAATACAAAAGGATGGATGAATAATGAGTTCTTAAGAAATAACTTTATGGATTTAAAGCTTTAGTGTAAAGCTTTTCTGTTTTCTATTGAAATATGATTCCTGGGTGCCCTTAGTATACTTTGAACTGCAGGCACACAATCTTATCTACACAAGCAAAATATACATGTTACCATACACCTTTAATGTGTTGTTACTGTTCACCTCATTTGGTAGCCTTACTGCATTGACAAATGCATAATAGAAAATGGATCAGAGATGTCCTTTAACCTGACTGGTCAATATGAGGTCCCTAATCTCTGGCAAAGTATCTTGAATGTTATCTTTCAAACTATTTTTAATCACTGTTCCAAATCAATCCGCCGGAAAATATGTGAATATAGTATTCATTGATGTATTTTATTTTGATGAAAGAAAATGTGTTCTAGTACATGCCCTCTAAATGTTGACTAAGAGCACTATGTATCATTGATTTTTCGTATCTTGACTTTTCGTAGGTTTTTGTGACTTCGTAGACCTATCCGCGATGAATTAAAGTAATTTTCACCCCCGTAACCTAGGGCTTCATTTACTAAACAGTGCTAACATGTTTTGCACGCAGTAAGCCCCTTTCCTGTGCACTTTGTACACCTGTTGTATTCGCTAACCAGTGGCAGGCAACTTAGTGCGTGGAAAAAAGCAAGTGGAAAAAGTATTGCGTTCGAATCATTTAAATATAATGAATAATGTTAATGGGTGGGAATGTATGCAAATTACGTCTCAAAATACCACGACGGAGGTATTTGATATGCAAACCATATTCACTTAAGGGTGTTAACTTTACTAGATGCCTCAGTGTGTGTTATTATTATTATTATTATTATTATTATTATTATTATTATTATTATTATTATTATTATTTTTTCTTAGCAGACGCCCTTATCCAGGGCGACTTACAATTGTTACAAGATATCACATTATTTTTACATACAATTACCCATTTATACAGTTGGGTTTTTACTGGAGCAATCTAGGTAAAGTACCTTGCTCAAGGGTACAGCAGCAGTGTCCCCCACCTGGGATTGAACCCACGACCCTCCATACAATATTTTACATACAATATTTTACATTTCTCTTCGCCTCCCCTGTTCATTTCATACTTTTATCAAGTAGAAGCAGCGCTACAGTAGCTGTACACGGTCCGGCGTCAATCCTGTGCATTTGGTTACTACGGCAACAGGGTCAAACAAATACTGGCTTCATGATTGATGAATTCCTCCTACTGTAACATGCGAGTCAGAGGCGGGAAGTTTAAAATGGTTGTTTTGATATTATTATTATTTGTTTATTTAGCAGACGCCTTTATCCAAGGCGACTTACAGAGACTAGGGTGTGTGAACTATGCATCAGCTGCAGAGTCACTTACAACTACGTCCCACCCGAAAGACGGAGCACAAGGAGGTTAAGTGACTTGCTCAGGGTCACACAATGAGTCAGTGGCTGAGGTGGGATTTGAACCGGGGACCTCCTGGTTACAAGCCCTTTTCTTTAACCACTGGACCACACAGCCTCCTATTGTTGATTTATTAGCTTGCAGTATATGATTAACATTAAAAAAGCACACAACTGACAAAAACAAAAAAGCTAAATTCATTTCAGCAGAAGATCTTGTTCAGAGCTATGAAAAGAGAACGTTGCATGCAGATGGTGGGATTCTGTTTTGATCAACTTGTAGTCTTGAACCTACTGCTTACTTAGTAGAAACCCTGCATCTTGATTATGTTAACCACACAGTAGGTCAGGCTGTCATTAAGACGCTTGTGAATAATGGCATTGATTTAAACTGTGTGTCTGCCTTTTGTAATAGACAATGTAACAGAGGGAGAAACACTAGTTGTTTAAGTCTATGCTTAGTCGAGGCTCCAGTGGCATATATCATATATTATGCATTTCTCTGTATTTAAAGTATTATGGATTTTCTTCATGTTACTGCGTCTTGTAAAGCGCTTTGTGATGGTGGTCCACTATGAAAGACACTATATAAAATAAAGATTGATTGATTGATATATTATTTACTAATAATTTGACAGTATCTGTGGTTTTAAAACTTCATAAAAAATAATTTCTATATACTACTAGAAATGTACAGCGTGTATAAAGAAAAACATGTTTCTTTTCTTAATGTTTTTTGGCCCTGCAAAGTGTTAAATAATATTTCCTGATTTTTTCCATTCCACTAACATTTGTTTTCCTTTTCTTTTTGACCAATGCCATAGTTGCATCAAGGTCGGAGTCTGCAGAAGCCAGAGCTCGATCTTATTATATCTGCCTACTACTTCTTTCTGTTCACTATACCACTAATTTATCTTTACCAGAAGGAAGTTCTAAATCTTTCAGCATTGCAAATCTATTTATATTGAGATGCAAATTCCGATCTCTCCTGTATAAGGAGCAGTAATTTATGCTGTGATATTCAGGTAGTTGTTCACGGAAAATAGCTGTTTTCCGTAAATTCTACGAAGGACGAGGCTATGAATTTGTAGTATTTACGAACACATAAGTAATATTGGTACATAGAGCCTTGCTGACATTAACCACATCTAGCCAGTACATGACAAAATGTCTGGTCTCCAATAAAGCTGATTGTTCATTTAAAAACCCTTCACAAGGCTCTTAATGCGTAGCTAGTGGATGCCACTGGAGTGATGAGATCCACACATGGGCCAGTTCCGTTTACTGGTGCTTAGCTCATAACAAATATCATAATTGTTGACAGGTACATGCTTTCTTTGCAGACAACTTCAATTAAACTATGCAATACTACTGATACTAATGTGCAGGGTGGTGCTCATATGAAACTGCAACTCCAATCTAAATATTGCCTGTTTACCACCATGTTAAATTGCAATTTCATTTTGAAGTTGACTGGGCCTTTTCCAAACTTATACAAGAGTATACATGCATTCTTGGTCTTCTTTTTATACAGTACATGATGTCATATATATATATATATATATATATATATATATATATATATATATATATATATATATATACTCAACGTGCTCAAATTTGTTGGTACCCTTACAGCTCATTGAAATAATGCTTCATTCCTCCTGAAAAGTGATGAAATTAAAAGCTATTTTATCATGTATACTTGCATGCCTTTGGTATGTCATAGAATAAAGCAAAGAAGCTGTGAAAAGAGATGAATTATTGCTTATTCTACAAAGATATTCTAAAATGGCCTGGACACATTTGTTGGTACCCCTTAGAAAAGATAATAAATAATTGGATTATAGTGATATTTCAAACTAATTAGTTTCTTAAATTAGTATCACACATGTCTCCAATCTTGTAATCAGTCATTCAGCCTATTTAAATGGAGAAAAGTAGTCACTGTGCTGTTTGGTATCATTGTGTGCACCACACTGAACATGGACCAGAGAAAGCAAAGGAGAGAGTTGTCTGAGGAGATCAGAAAGAAAATAATAGACAAGCATGGTAAAGGTAAAGGCTACAAGACCATCTCCAAGCAGCTTGATGTTCCTGTGACAACAGTTGCAAATATTATTAAGAAGTTTAAGGTCCATGGAACTGTAGCCAACCTCCCTGGGTGCGGCCGCAAGAGGAAAATCGACCCCAGATTGAACAGAAGGATAGTGCGAATGGTAGAAAAAGAACCAAGGATAACTGCCAAAGAGATACAAGCTGAACTCCAAGGTGAAGGTACGTCAGTTTCTGATCGCACCATCCATCGCTTTGAGTGAAAGTGGGCTCCATGGAAGAAGACCCAGGAGGACTCCACTTTTGAAAGAAAAACATAAAAAAGCCAGACTGGAATTTGCTAAAATGCATATTGACAAGCCACAATCCTTCTGGGAGAATGTCCTTTGGACAGATGAGTCAAAACTGGAGCTTTTTGGCAAGTCACATCAGCTCTATGTTCACAGATGAAAAAATGAAGCTTTCAAAGAAAAGAACACCATACCTACAGTGAAACATGGAGGAGGCTCGGTTATGTTTTGGGGCTGCTTTGCTGCGCCTGGCACAGGGTGCCTTGAATCTGTGCAGGGCACAATGAAATCTCAAGACTATCAAGGCATTCTGGAGCGAAACGCACTGCCCAGTGTCAGAAAGCTCTGTCTCAGTCGCAGGTCATGGGTCCTCCAACAGGATAATGACCCAAAACACACAGCTAAAAGCACCCAAAAATGGATAAGAACAAAACATTGGACTATTCTGAAGTGGCCTTCTATGAGTCCTGATCTGAATCCTATCGAACATCTATGGAAAGAGCTGAAACTTGCAGTCTGGAGAAGGCACCCATCAAACCTGAGACAGCTGGAGCAGTTTGCTCAGGAAGAGTGGGCCAAACGACCTGTTAACATGTGCAGAAGTCTCATTGAGAGCTACAGAAAACGTTTGATTGCAGTGATTGCCTCTAAAGGTTGTGCAACAAAATATTAGGTTAGCGGTCCCATCATTTTTGTCCATGCCATTTTCATTTGTTTTATTATTTACAATATTATGTTGAATAAAAAATCAAAAGCAAAGTCTGATTTCTATTAAATATGGAATAAACAATGGTGGATGCCAATTACTTTTGTCAGTTTCAAGTTATTTCAGAGAAAATTGTGCATTCTTTGTTTTTTGTGGAGGGGTACCAACAAATTTGAGCACGTCTGTATATATATATATATATATATACAGTATATATACAGTATATATATATATATATTAGTGACTTAGCTGAAAGTTGCTTTGTTTCTTCAACTAGTAATATTTGGTTTCAAACATATAACTTGTGTATTCTTTGTTAAAAAATAAATACAAAATAATAAATATAATGCAGAACAAATGCAGAATGACTGGGGTGGGACATTTGTGGCCTGTTTTACCACGCTTAACCAGTCACCAAGGAGCACATTTAACTGACTCATGCAAATACAGACTTTTGGTTAAAAGAAACAAAAACATATAACTTGCTGTGTGTTACCAGTCTTTTGTTAGGTCATGTCTGACCTGACCCCACACTGTGACCTATGTCCTTAAAAAGGAATTGGCATGTGAAAATGTTTTATGGCTGACTAAATAGCTGAGACAGGCCAGACTTCTCAATTGTAATCCAGGCAGAGTAGTCAGGGTCAAGGATGTATCCGTCTGATACCAGCTGCACTCCACTGGCTGCATTGTAGCTGCTGTAGTCAGTATAAATTGTTTGAAAATACTCACTGTGTTGGTTAACTTACAATATACATTGGATATTTTACAGGGGCTGAACAAAAAATCAAGATCACCTCTCATTGCACTGTCAATAGGGTGCAGGGCCAAAATGTGCAGCTATGGCTCTACGAGTCAAGTCTGAGTGTATACATTATTCTGGAGAGATGCATGACCATTACTAAATTCCTCGGGGGAATTTGGGGGACAGAATTCAGCAGCAAAGTCAACTCTAAACTCCAGAGTGGCCCATAGTCAGTTCCAAATGCAACACCAACAATTAGTGCAGTCTTTGACTTAGAATATGTTATCTAAAAAGTTAAAAAAAATCACAATAAGAGAATGTTGCTCAAATGTTTTAAGAGCTGTGTGACAGGGAACCAGGTCGCTGGTTCCTGCGCAAGTGTGTGCCTGTAGAAAATCAGCTGCGACGCGCAGTTGGAGACGCGTTGCTAAGCAACCAGTTGAGTGGCAGGCTAGTCCTGAGCTAAAGTGATCGGGGGGTCTGGATTGGCTGGGGGGCGTGCCTGGGGATGCTGCGCAGAGCTCAAAAAGCGGCTGCGCTACAGCTCGGGGCTGCTGCAAGGCCATTGCTGTACAGACGGGCGCTGAGTGAGTGTTTGTTTACATCCAGGAGGGAAGCGTCCGCTCTGCGGGAACGACTACTACGGAGCCCTTTAACTGCAAGACGGGGCCTGTGAAGGCGATTGCCCAGCCAGGACCGTCGGAATGGCCCGGAGTCGCTGGGAGGCCAGGACTTCAGAAATAACACAACAGAAGTAGGTCAGCTTAGGGGAGGTGGATCCCAAAACAGTATAAAGAGGGTTACCGTAGAGTAGTAGGTTCCTGGAGCGGGACGTTCCTTTTAGTGGGACTAGCGCTCATCATTTTGTGTGGCAAACTTTTATTTTTAGCTTTTGTTTCTTTGTTTTTATTGCTTTATTAAATGTGACACTAGGTCTACCATCGCTGGTACCCTAGTGTCAGTTTGGTGTTAAAATTAAATCTGCGCGTCTGAGCGGCGTATCAACACCAATGCTCTGTGTCTGTCAGTATTTTCCAGTGACTACCCACACATGTAACACTTCACCCTGTTACAAGCTGTAAGATACCTACCTACCTGAAAGTAAAAGGTGCCTCTACCCTAAAAGGAAGGTTGAAAAGGGAAATACAAACTTAAATAGCATATGGTGATTACAAAGCAAACCAATTTAGCATGATATAGCAGCAAATGGGTTCATCTTGGACATAGGAATTTATTTTACATAGGTGACTGTGACAGAAATACAATGATTCTTGGTTGTAAATCTCCCTCCCGACCTGTGAGCGTGCTAACAGCGAGAACAGAGTTCCTTGGACGGGCTGGTCTGACAGTTCTTTCCCAGGGTTCAAGGGAAGTTGACCAGCCTGGAAGGGGGCGAGACTCTGTTGCAATAACGCATTAACCCGGAAGGGAAACGACATGGCAGCCGCAGATTGGAGAGGTGGTTGCACTCATTTACCAAGGGGTCATGTGTGAAAGCATAAAAGAGGACGGAGAATCGTAATCTGTTCCATCGCTTTGGTTTGTTGTGAACAGAACCGAGAAGGACTGTGAGAGACCCTGTGAGAAACAGAATTGTGAGTGTTGTATTTTGTTTGTTTGTAATTGTCTTGTTTATTATATTACTAGACGACTAAACACATTTCCGGAGCTGTCGCCGAGGGCCAGCACTAAACCAGAACATCACTTCACCACTGTCACTAAATAAACTTGTATCACCCTCCACGAGCACTACTGCACGCACCCAGGACTGGTGACCGTGTTAGTATTGTTGTGGGACTTTAATCCCGTTATTGTCTACCCCGTGCAGTACACATTGTTGTGTATTGCCGGGGGATTATTGTTTGGTCACCAGACCTGGATAAAAGAGAAATAAAGTCATTTCCAAACAGCATTACAAATCTCTGTCTGTTTCTTCACTGCACTGCATCACCCCTGCACCTGCATCCACTCAGTCACTTTGCCACAGTGACACATAGGGCCATAGTTCAAGGACTACACTTTAGGTTGTAATGAGTTTGATATGCCTGCAATGTTGCTGCAGGATTCCTTCCACTTTCATAGAAGGGTTCCACAAGGGCAACACTGATCCAGGGGCAGCATGGTGAGTGTCAATAGATGGAGTAACAGCTCCTTTTATAGCACCCTGATCATGGGATGTGTTAGTGTTGCCTCCATAGTAAAATGTGCCACAAATGAGATTTCACTTCCTATGTTATCTGCAGTCATGTGAAGCAAGGCACAGAATAATAACCATATCTGTGTTCTGTCTGCACAAAGCATATGCTATGATGATTTTGTCTGTGTATGGTTCAAGCTGCACTTAACAGAATACATGATTGTACACTTCTTATTGCTTCTATGTCATCCAACATATACTTTATGGGCCCTATTTTCGTACTTGACTAAATTGATTGAGGTTATGTATATTTTTAGGCAGGTGTAGTCAAAGCTGGTACAGCCCCATTTTTTTAAATGACTCAGGGGTAGAGGTACTGAAGTGTTGCGGCTGTCGCAATAGTTGCAAATGAATCGGATGTCTAGGGTAAAATGTACTAAATATGCGCAATGCTATTTGTGACTTTTTAGGGAATACTTTGCGGCAGCAGTTTTGCTTTGCGGTTCAGCCTTAGATGAAAATATAATTATGGGCGTTCCTGCATACATTCACAAAAATGGGGTGGAGGTAGTGCAAAGGAGCGTTCTCAGATATTATGAGATATATAAAAGCTGCCGGTAATTGTGACACTTACAATTGCATCAGTTTGTTAAGAACTTTTGAAAGCACGTTTTAAACAGTCACAATTGTTGCTGGCATGTCCCAGTCCGCTTTTTCTCGTGCGTTGCCAGTTCTGCTCAATGATTTTTTGAGGCAAACACCGAAATACCTTTTTTTTCCCTAAAAGCAGGATGTTCTTGCAAGCCTTGAAAACTAGTTTCTGTGACATTTCTGGATTCCCCAACATGATGAGAGCAATAGACTGCATACACGCGAATCCTTCCAGCTCATTCTGAGCATCTGTATAGGAATAGGAAACACACCTATTCTATTAGTGCAGGTGGTTTGTAATTGTGCACAATTTAGCTATGCACCACTGACTAACTGATGAAAACTGACAGTATACATTTGGCTTATAGGCTACTGTGACACCAATGATTCTTGGTGGTAAATCTCCCTCCCGACCTGTGAGGGCGCTAAGTAACGGGAACAGAGTATTCTGGACTACTTGGCCTGACACTTCTTTCCGAGGGTTAAAAATAAGTCGGTCATGCAGAAAAGAGACGGAGCTTCAGTACACTAACTCATTGACCCGGAAGGGAAATTATGTGGCAGCCACGGATTGGAGGACCAAGGGGTTATGAGTGACGGTATAAATAAGTGATGTTATCTGTTCCTTCATTTTGGTTTATGAAAAGTAACCTGGAAGGACCTGTGTTTTGTATATTTTTGTATCGTGGGTGTTTGTTTGTTCTGTCTATTTGTTGCTTGCTATCACTAGACAGCTAACACGTTCCAGAGCTGTCACCAGAGGCCAGCACAAACCCGGGACTGCACTGCACTTGTATCACCAATAATTGTATTTGCACCACTAGCACTAATTCACGCACCAACGGACTTGTGTATGTGTTTTGTGTTTTGTATGGGTGTATAATAAAAACGGGACTATTATTTCGGGACAAACCCGGGGATTACAAATTAAGTAATACACAACGCTGTATTACTTAACATCATTTATTGTTTACTGTTTGTTTTGCCGTCAGGCACTGAACACAAAAATAACATCAAACAAATTTTTCACCTGGATTATAATTGTCTGTCTGTTCATTGATCACCTGCACACTGTCAACCACTTGGCCACAGCTACTCATGATAATATGAATTAGTCATCCCTTGAAATTCGTATTAATGAGAATTGACTGTCCTCCTGTAAGTATCATAACTTGTCAATGTGCCATCATCATCTATTTTGTGTTAATTGCCTAGGCTACTAAGTAGGCCAAGTTAAAAATAATAATAATAATAAAAAATAAAAAATAAATGCTAAAATCATTTAGTTTAAATTTAAAACAATCTTGTATTCACTTTGTACACCAATGTGTACTATGCAGCAGCATGATGTGTTTTGTGTTACCGGTAGCCTATCATTTGATTTTACTACTGTATTGTATACTGTATAGGCCTACTGTACATATTTATAGTTTTACATAATGTAATGTGTAGCCTACCCAAAATACATTTGTGTTTTTTCAGAACAACGATTTATACATTGAGCACTTAAATGTATGTGTGTGCGATGTGTATTTTTGTGTGTGCGATGTGTATTTTTTAAAAAACCCAACACCTCTTTATGTCGGACAAACATGTCCGGTTTAGTGAGGTGCTAGTATATGATTATGAAAAGCTTTTTGATAGAAACACATTTTTATTTGGGGGTGAAGGTCAGGCCCCCACTATAGAATCTGATGGGATTAAACTGCCTTAAAATATATATGCAACGCTGATGTACAGGTAAGTAAGCTGGGCTGAGTTGAGTGGGGGACGGAGGGGGGTGATGCTGGGACGCCAGAATCACCGTCGAGCCCTCTTGAGGTGTCGTGGGCTAGTCGACGAAACACTGAGGATGGAAGGTGCCCACTTGAAAACCCCAGAGATGTACCCTACTTAGCTCAATCCAGACGGTTGTCATGCTGATGCGCTGGGGAGGCCGCACTGTGGTTGATCCCCGGAGCCAGCATCGCAGCCGATGTGTGTGCTGATGCGCCAGGGAGGCAAAATAAGCTGATCCCTGGAGCCAGCATTACACTTCAGCCATTAACACCAGACAGAAGGATATCTACATCATCATATGGAAGGAAACGTAAATGGATGGAGACACATATGGATCACATTAGTTTACTGTAAAGCTACGTCTTAGTTGGTGCTTATCTTGGCGAGAGCCGAGTTCAAATCAGCATGAAGTTTTAACATCTACTCTCGTGTAATGGAAATCATTATATATACAGTATATATATATATATATATATATATATATATATATATATATATATATATATATATAGTGGCTCTCTTTATTAACATATTTTCTTTTTGTACATACGACAAAATGTATACTTTGTAAATTATCACAAGGAAAATGTAAATTGTGGTATGTTTGCGCTGCGACTGACCCAGCTTAGTACATCTACCCCTGAGTGTTTAATTCTGGGTTTTAGCTAAGTCACTTATGCTCGTCTAGATGACTATATTCTTTCCTACAGGTAGGCAGAATATCAATTAGGATGGTAATGACCAGGCAGGGCTCAGAATCACCTAAATGTAGCTGTTTAGGTGTTTGTAATCGTCATTTGCGTTTCTGATAAAAAAAAATATATATATGAGGTGTGCTTTACAATAAATGGCTGCAAACCCCAATACAGTTTTGGAGAAAATTAAAAACAACAGAAAACCAATATATTTGTCTGAGGATGTAGAAATACTTGTTTATGTAGTTCTTCATTTATATAAAACCTTCCCACAAGGCAAAAGATCAACAGATCCCGTGACCATACAAAAAAAGAGGATGGGATAATTTGCTGAATCCCTGCAATTGTATACAATTCTTCTATTGTTTTTGTAGTTTTCAGAAAGTATATGCTTTCTGTAGTTTTCAGAAAGCATATATATTTATACAAACGCAGTCACTTCAGTCACTATTATTCCCGAATTGTCTCTGATGGATTTTTGATATGGAGGATATTTTATGCTAAAAAGAAAAATAAATAAATACATGTTGAAATAAATATATATAGGAATACAATATCCTCCATACTTTCACTGCCACAGGAACAGCAAAGCTGTGCATTGTGGAGTTCTCCAAATCCTAGGAGAACTCCTCACATAAATCCAATATTTCTTATGTATTTAGTCAAAAATGACTAATAATCTTATCAGCTGTTAGGTCCAAAACATGAATACAGGGTCTGTATGATCTAGCAAAAGGATACCTCCCCCTCTTCATTTTTCTTTTTCAACCGCTTTGAAAAAAAGGGTAGTGAATTATCTAGCGACTGAAGTTACACCAAGTACAAACAGGTGTAACTCGAAAAGCCCCAGAAGCCTAATAAGAAATCGCACGTAGGGGTATGTCAGCTAATTGAACTAGCCGTGAATAACTTAAAATAGACGGTTGACTAAATCCCTGGAAGCACCTAAACTTACACGTTTGAAAATCGCACATACAGAAGTCACCCATCTAAACGACTAAAAAGACCCCTTAGTCATGTATGAAAATAGGGCCCTATACATTGGCAGAGGAAGAGAAAGATGGGTCCCTGTGCAGGACCTTATTGTGGGCCCCGACCTTTATGTAATACTTTTATAAACATAAAATATGCCGAGTCAAGTGTTCAGTATTTAACAATATTTTATTCTGAGAATGTTATCATGTATGATTAGGGACCTACCTAATTCGCGATTTCACGGATTTCGTGGAAATCGTGAAATTGAGGGGTCACCGCGAAATTCACCTCTTAGGGGCCAATGCATACAAACAAGTACGGAGAGGAAAGAAAAAAAAGAAACCGCGTTTAAATGAACTACTGCACAACGCAAGTGACGCAAACTACGTATCTTCCTTCTGTAGATAGCCCATTCTTTTTCCTTCGCCGTCCCGTGTGCATTGCACTTAAGCAAAAAACAAACAAAAAATGTCCACAAGTAACATTTACAAAAGAAATTCTCCAAAGCTGTTAACGTTCTTGTTTACTATTCAAATGACAAAGTTTTAATCAGCCTATCAGTGCGTCTTTACTGCTTTTATGTGATCTGTACTGTGCAGTCGGGGGTGGAACAAAGGTTGTGCCGCATTGTTTTGATTTAGGTTGCTAAAATCTAGTTTTCAGCATTGGAGGTAAAATAGTAGAAATGGACCACACAGAAAGCAAACTATATTTCGGCTGATGATCGTTTCAAGATATTTCCCAAATAAACTACATGCAGACTGAGGTAATTGTTTTCCATATCTTAATGTGTATTTGAAGAAAATACGATCGATCGCTATTTAGCTTCAGAATAACTATGGCTGCGGAATAGAATGTAAAATAAACAGCTTCCAGAAACCAAACTGGAAAGTCAGCCGAGACAAAAAGTATTCCTGTCTGCAAGTTAAATCAGTACTAAAACGATCCAGCACAGCCACCTCGCTTCAACCTGCTGCTTACAATTTGAATTTTAGACCCGAATAGCCACGTCTTCTTTGTTTTGACTCGGTACTAATAAAATAAATTATTGGATGGGACAAATAACATGACAACGCACGTGCTGCATACATTGACTTCATTAAAGTATGCCAGATGCCTTTGTGTAACCGAGTTTTGGGCTATTTCTAATCGATTTCCACATCTGTATAACTTGGCAAAGCTTTGCCTTAACTTCCAACCAATTCAGTGGATGCAGATGTGCAGTCTCAATGTATGGGCAAGTCAACTGCAGGGGGATGCTGCATACTCGCCTTTAACAAATGCAAGCACTCTGTTTTAGTAAGGAAGCAAGTACCACTATTTTTAGGCTTTATAGTGTTCTGAAATACGGTCTACTTAGGTTTATTTAATGTTTAAACATGTCCGCGAAATTTCCGCGAAATACTAATTTTATTCCGCAACATACCCGTGAAAAATACGTAAATTTACCGCGATTTAAGTAGACCCCTATGTATGATAGTATACGACTACATGTAATAAGAAGCTTTTCTGCTCACCTACTTGAATTGCATTTTGTGTGCATCTTTATTTTCAATACTACACGCTTTTTAATCACAAGCTAACAAGTTAATCACCAGTCCCCTCCAGGATTCCGCAGAAATTCACAGAAATTCTCCAAAAAAAACGATTTTTTTCCAATCAGAAATACAGGCATGTTAATTTGCTTTAGTTTATTTTAGTATCCAGCAGCACCCGTTAACAGTTACCCTTTTAACATTATGTGGGAGAGCACAGTAACAGAATTATAAATGTGTTATGATGAACAGCTGTACATCATTATTTTGCCATACCCAGTGCTGAGTGAAGTGGGATGCATAGATCATTGTGAATAAATATCCTACTTTACTAAAAGCCATCTTGAGATGTGAGTTTGCTTAATGCAAAAAAAATAAAAGTTCTGTGTCAAATAGATTTTTGTTTTTTCAAGATCATTTTTAAATCTTTGGAATTCTGTGCAGCTAGTGTTGCCTCCGTTTAAAGAGATAACATTGATTCACTGGCAATAGGAACATCATGTATTACTTACTACGTGCCGTTTATATGTTGTGTATATTATGTTATGTCTTATTTTATAGAACCATGTTGTGAGTCAGGTTCTGCCCTCATTCAAAACATACAAACCAGACAATTACAATACTTATCTTACATCTGGCACTCCATCTGATAATATTATGCCTCAATATGTCATGTTCTGTAACAGGTAATGCATACCTGCAGATTAACGCAGACACAACGGAATTTATATTCTTGGGTTCATGGAATGCTCTCAAAAACTCCCATCCCTTACTGGCTTTTCAGACAACTACATTAGCCTGGGGATTCAATGATCATCTCCTATTACAGTACAACCCTAGCAATGTTGTTGAGATATATCTTTCACACACTAACACAGATGCCGATATATTAATCTATGACTTTGTCAATTTTACTGGACAATTGTAAATCAGTATATTCCCTCCTCCATCAAAAGTTTCCAAATGGTTCAGATTTCTGCTGCCAGGTTTCTCTCTTGATCCATGCTCCATATCACCCCTGTTCCACAGGCTTTTCACCAATTGCCTGTTAAAACCAGTCCTGCTTACATTATTGTAAATGCACTTTGTGGACTTTGCTCACAACTGCTTTGACCTGCTCTGTGGAATCACTTTGAGCCTAGGCTTCTCTCTCTCTGTGGAATAATCTTCCCCAAGCTCTATATGGGGGACTGGATCCTTGAGCACATTCAAACTCAAGTCTGATATTTGTTCCAGACTTCCTTCAACTATTGACGTTTTATGTTCTTAACCTACCTTAATAATTAATCAGCTATTTGAGATGGTAGCATGAAAGACAATCTACATAATTTAATTATTATTATAATTATTGGAAGAATCATTAAAGCTTTCTAGTTAGAATAAGATGGTAAGCATAACAGTAAGAAATTGTTCAAGTCTTAAGACATTCTTCTTATTACATTTTCAGACAATTAGTCACAGACAAAAGTATTGTCACCCTACACTTAATATAAGAATTCAAGAAAACATGTTAAATACACGCATTTAGTGAACATTAGCCACTAATTAATATGACAAAGACAAAAATACACAAATACACAATTTCTGGTAGTTTAACAAACAATATTTATAAAAAAAACAAAAGCACTTAAGCAATTTCAATTATTTGTTCATGACAAAAGTATTGGCACCCCTGCTTTGGTATTTCATGTGTCCTCCTTTTGCTTTTATTATGGTGTTCAGACATTTATGATCAATCTTAACCAGTATGTTACTTCTTGTTGGTGAAATCTGGGCCCATTCTGTCTTGCACATTTCCTTAAGATCAGACAGATTGGACATGTAATGCTTGACTACAGCTTTTTTCAGATCAGTCCGAATAATTTCTATTGGATTGAGACCTGGTGATTACAAAGGCCATTCCAGAACTTGCATCTTCGTTTTCTTCAAGAATTCCAGAGTTGACTTAGCCGTATGCTTTCGATCATTGTCACGTTGGAAGATAAACTGTCTGGGATCTTATCTAGAGGGCATTCAATACCACTATAGTCTCTACAAGAAGATGGTATCATTGTACTTTGTAGAATGTTTTGATACATGGCTGCATTCATTTGTTCTTCAAATCACATCAATGTATCCAGTCCCATAACTGCTAAAACACCCCCATATCATGATCAATGTTTAACTGAAGGTACATGGTTTTCTTCATTGAAGGTTTTCCAATTTTTTTCTGCAAACATACTATGGTCCATTTTTGGGGAAAAGCTACATTTTAGACTCATCGGACCAGAGAGTTTTGTTGAAGAATGCTTCAGATTTCTGTTCATATTTCTTGGCTTATTAAAGGCAGTTTGTATTATGAATTTTCTTTAAACGTGTACGTGTTTACAAATCTTCTGTGTCCTTTGTACAGCTCTTGTTCTGTGGTACTTCTTGGTTATTGCTCTGATTGTGGATTTTGGTATTTCATATTTATTTGATACTCTTCTCTAGCTATTTCCTTTGGTGTAGCTTTTTTAAATTTTTTTATAAAGATTGTTTGTTAAACTACCAGAAATGGTGTATTTTGGTCTTTGCCGTATTAATTAGTAGCTAATGCTCACTAAATGCTTGTATTTAACATGTTTTCTTGACTTCTTGTAACCATTGGGTGTTGTTTGGGGAGCAGGTGCAGGGGCTTCTCTCTAGTTAATCAATACAATCTATCAATTAAGCCAATCTATCAATTAACCTCCCTATTTAAGCCTTGGGTTGAACACTCATTCTCTGTTTGTTTTTTCGTTTGCGTAAGCCACTCAGCTCTGCAGACTCATACTTAATTACTAATATAATGAGTTAAATTTAAGCTTAAAATTGATACTGATTGATGCTTATCCCCGCCGTCTCAGCCATTCAGGCACTCGGTCCAATCCGCCCCGTCGCTCCAAACAAGGTTTACTTTATTGACGGTTTTACCATTGAATATCCACTTGCTCTGCTTTTCTATAAAGACTGGTCCACCGAAAAGCTTTTGAAAGTTATTTTTAAAAAAAGGAATCCCAATTACAACAGGAAGCAACCAAATTTCTTTATTTTCTTTACACAGTAAATCCATTTCAGCCGAGCCTGTTTTCCTCCACTGGCTTCAGTACAGCAATCCAGGCTTGTCAGCAGACGCCCCTCCCCCTCAGTGCAAGCTTTCAATTCTACTGCCTCGCATTCATTCCTTCAGCTAACTGTACTTTCTGACCCTGCCACATCAGATTCTTTCTCTGACTTGTGTTTACAAATATTTAACCCTTTGCGGTCCTATGTCGGACCTGGTCCGACATTGCAATTATTCCTATCCGGGCCATTGTCGGACCCTGTCCGACATCATCAAAAAAACACAAAAAACGTGTTTCTAGTCGTTTTTTCTCCGGAAAAAGCAGAGAAAACCATTCAATGGCCGAGTGGGAGCGACAGGAGCCGAGACCAGCCGATAAAAAAAAAAAAAAAAAAAAAGATTATCTCATGATTAGTCATACTTGCCCCTGGCATCACATAGGGGCGGTCATAAGGAAACAAGCTGGCTGTTATTGAATCAGCGCACAGAGACTATCACGGACATTTGCAGAACTTTTTTGAGATGTTATAGTAATAAAATAATGACTTGGATTGCATTATTGAGGAGTTTGGTGATAAAATGAGTGATCAGGAGATGATTGATTGGTATGTACAACTATTATTATTATTATTATTATTATTATTTATTTATTAGCATACGTGAAAGCGATAGCGAACGAAAGGGAGGGGCGGGGCTGGAGATGCCTAGTGAGTGCTTTGTTGATATGCAGGGCCTTTTAAACCCGTTTGACTGTAGAAAAAAATACTTTTAAACAGCGTGTCTAAAATTAACTGCGCGTGTGAAAATAAATTGGGCCTGACGCACCTGACGCGCACTTAATAAATGGACTGCAAAGGGTTAATGACATTAAACATTTAATTCAACATCTCAATGCTTCTGTTTACTGTCTGCCTGGAAGCGCTCGAGAACAGGATTATGAGTCTGAAGCCTGCAGCCCGTCAGCAGCGCCAGCCCCTGCTGTCCAGCTGCCAATCTTCACGCTTGTGACTGCCTCTACATCTGGCTCCTTCACAGCTTCAGTCGTCCATTGACACACTTTTCTCCACTAATTAGAGAAATATTATTGAACGTAAAGATGTTAACCTGTTCTCAATTTGCATTTCTACCTCAGAATTTCTGGATCATAGGATAGTTGACTTTGGAGATGTATCTGTTACCCTTAAATCCCAGGATCTCAGACTACTTAAAAATCTTACTCTTGATTAATTCATTCTTGTGTTTTCTGTTCTCTGGGACATTTGTTGCGAAGTTTACCCCCACCGCAGGCAGAAGATGGGGCTCTTATTTATTTAATATTGTTGAGATCTCTGCCAGATATGGCGGCACCATATTTTTTGAATACCACAAAGCGTTTTCTGCCAAAGCAGCATCCCAGCTGCGTTAGATAACACTGGTCCCAATAGACTGGTCCCAATAGGTTCCTGTCCCATGCAAATGGTGTATTTTCCAGTGGCTCCACTCATGTAAAGAGAAAATTAAATATTTTCTTGTTTATGCAAAAGACAAGCTCATATCTCGTCCCCTCCTATCTCATCTATCTGTCGTTCACCTCCTCCTTAAGGGTATGTCGAAGAGTGTCCTTCCTCCTCCTTTTTCCCGTCTCCCCATCACTACTGATATTCTCTTGCATCTAATCTCAATCCTCCATTGAGGCTATTTTTCTTCTTTGGTGATATAGTCATGTCTTTCTGCTGTCTTTGGTTTTCTCCACTGTTCCTAATTCACTGTCCCCTATCATTTCAGTTTTCCACCCCTGAGCTTTCGTTCCGGTGACCTCTCTCTAGTCCCTGATTCACATTATCTCCACTTTCTTCTCCAAAACAGACTCCGCCAGGGTCAATTCGTACACCTCTGAACCCTCAGCTCTCCTCTTTGTCCTTATTCCTTCCTATACCATGATCTTTCCTGCCACAACCCCTCTGATCCTCTATACATAAATGCTAACGTGATCTCATAACAAATAACACAAAATCTTTCCTCTCTCATTTCTAAAGCTGGTCTGCCCCCTCAATTCTATTCCCCTCATTCCTTTATATAGGTGCGGCAACATCGGCAGCTAAAGTTAATGTTAACCAGTTCCTTATCAAAAAAATGGGCTGCTGGTCTTCCACCACCAAGGAATCTTACATTTGTTCTTTACTTCCTGATATTTATTCGTGGCCAGAGGTTTCCTCCCAATCAATGAGGGTTTTTTTCTTCTCCGCTGAGGGTTTGATTAATCTTTATTATTATTATTTATTTATTAGCAGACGCCCTTATCCAGGGCGACTTACAATTATTACAAGATATCACATTATTTTTACATACAATTACCCATTTATACAGTTGGGTTTTTACTGGAGCAATCTAGGTAAAGTACCTTGCTCAAGGGTAAGCAGCAATGTCCCCACCTGGGATTGAACCCACAACCCTCCGGTCAAGAGTCCAGAGCCCTAACCACTACTCTACACTGCTTTAATAATTAAACAAAAAAACTCCAGTATTGATTGTCACAAATTATAATATGTTTCTTTACTAACCCTTAATTTTTTATATTTTGCATTGGTGGCGCAAGTGACAATCACTTTCCAACCTTAGGCCCAGCCGAGCTGGCCTCGACCTCCAAGAAGAAGGCTCTCTGAGAGCCAGGGGCACCCCTAGCCAAATAACAATCTCCCTATCATTCCAGCCTTGGAGACCGATCGGTTCGGTCTCACCTCCGAGAGGATGGTGTCTCCCTGTGCCAGGGGGCAACCCTGCACTTTTCTCAAATTTCCATCTTTGCTCACTTGTTCCCCTTGGGGCCAGCATACATGCTCTCCCTGAGACAGGGGGAAACCCTGTATTCTTTAATAACAACTTGCTTTAATTTATGCCAGTGTTTCTCTCTGGCCCCTTTGCATGTTAATTTAATTTTCTCTTTCAGAATTCCTGTCACGTTATTTGTTATGGCTTCTAATCTGTCAAATGTATCCTCTATCCTTCTCTTCATGGGGTTAATCTTGCTTCCAAGCCTTGGAAGCCAATCGATTTGGTCTCACCTCCATGAGGGATTTGAGCTAAGAGGAAAGCATGTCATCTTTTTAAATCCAATTACTATTTCAAGTATACTTCTCACAAAATTATAAAAGTAGCTACTTTTGTGGCACCATTTTGTCAACCCTGGTGGTCCTTTTTGCATTGTCTGATATGATGGTTTGGACCCATTGCATTTTGATCCACTGTTATACTAAAAAATGATAAAAAAGCTACTGCCATTTGAAGAACTTTGTTTTACCATTGGAACCCCATTGAAGAACTGTTATATAATATATAGATCTTTTTTATATTTTTCTTGAACCCCATGGGTTTATTATTCTTAACTCTGACTAGCATTGCCAGATGACTCTCAAAGCTCTTGCCACCCTTGCATGTGGCAGCCAAGATATTGCTGACTCAACTCCCCCAGAAATTCACACTGGAACACTGTAGGACAGCTGCAGCCATAACACCTACCACTGGCCTCCCCAGCGATTTAGAAAATAGATGAAAAATGTTACTTGAACCTGGGACCTGCACCACACTCAAACTTGGCTTGAATTCTAACAGACTCAAACACATTTTCTTTCTGCTGGGGAGGACATGGTAAGGATATTGAAATCATCCTCTGCATACCTCATTCTGTTGACATAGGTGTCATGTTTTTTTCTTACAAATTGCTGGCTGCTGTGCTTCATCTGGTAATACAGGTTTACTATTTCCTTTATACAGTAAGGGAAGTTAATTCCAGTTCACATTTATCCCTTTTGTATCTGTTTTTTTTTTCTATACAAAGCTTTTCCAAAAATATATTGTACAATTCAGTGTGACCCTGTGGCAAAGTGGCTGGTGATTGGAAACAGATGCAGAGGTGATGCAGTGCAGAAATAATCACACACCAGGAAACTGTAATCCATTTGGAAAAGGGGTCTTTATTTTATAACTCCCAGTCTGGTGACCAAACAATAAACCTCCGGCAATACATACCAATGTGTAAAGCACGGAAGAAACAATAATAAATGGATTGCAATCCAAATAATAAAGACATGTTATCTGCCCCACAATAATACAATACACGGTCACCAGTCCCGGTGCGTGCAGTAGTGCTCGTGGTGGGTGATAACAATTAAACAGTGACTGTGGTGTAGTGTTGTTCCGGGTAGTGCTGGCCCAAGGCGACAGCTCCGGAGACGTGTTAGCCGTCTAGTGATTTACAAAAACAAAAGACAATTACTAACAAACTCTTTTTTTAGTTTTTAGGGGTTTTCTCCTGGTCCTTCCAGTTCCTTGTCTCTCGAACCAAGCTAAGGAAAAGATTGTGATTCTCCTTCCCCTTTATGCTATCACGCATGACCCCTTGGTAAACGAGTGTAGCTGTCTCTACTATCTGCAGCGGCTACGTCGTTTCCCTTCCGGGTGAATATGTTCAAATTCAAATTCGCCACCATTCTGAGATGTGGGGGAGGGGTGGAGCCCGCAGCAGAACACAGAAACAAACAAAAGCCAGCCAGTCTACCCAGCGACGGCGTGTGGATAAGACAGCCTGGGAGAAGTACAGTCGTGGAAAAGTACAGAGCAGTAAGAAGCAGTTTGAAAGCTGCAGAAGCTAAACTAAACTTCCAAAAATAAATATATATATAAATAAATAAATAAATAAATAACATGGTCTTCAAGCCAGTAATCTGTGACACCTGCATGATGTGGGAAATCCGAGAAAACCCAGCAGAGCTCAACCAAGTGTGTGTAAAGTACTACACAATCCAGGACTTGCTTAAATGAGTAAGTGTGCTAGAAATGGAGCTGTTGGAAATGAGACAGCAACAGGAGCTTGAGGAGCTGACACACCCACAATTCATGGAAGTCTGCACCCCTAGCAGACTGAAAGCCACCAGGGAGATGGAAGAGGGTCAAAACAGCTGGGTTCAGATAGGCAGAAGCAGGGAATAAAATAAACTTCATCAAACACAACCACCAGAAATCAAAACATCTAACAAATTTGAGCCACTTCAAAATGTAGATGATCAAAACCAAAATCAAGAGAACGAAAGGAACAAAATCCAGGACCCCATAAACAGTGCTGGCCAGGCAGCAAAAAGAAGGGAGGTCATGATTGTTGGGGACTCCATATTGAGAAACACAGCAAGTTCAGTTCGCAGTTTGGACCCCCTTACTACAACAGTGTGCTGCCTCCCAGGAGCCTCTGTCACGCACATCACTGAAAACGTGGACAGGCTCCTAGAACGAACAGGACACAACCCGGTAGTAGTCATCCACATCGGTACAAACAACAATGGAAGAGACACGCTAAGATCCCTGCAAAACAAATTCAGAGAGCTAGGAAGGAAATTAAAAGACAAGACCAAAACTGTGCTATTTTCTGGGATACTGCTGGCACCTTGTAAAGGACCATATGGACAGCTGGAAATACAAAATCAAAATACATGGCTGAAATCGTGGTGCACACAGGAAGGCTTCATCTTTCTTGAACATTGGAGCACATTCTACAACAAGGACTATCTATATAGGTGGGACGGACTGCACTTAAACAAAAAGGGAACCAATCTACTCAGAGAAAGGATCCTTGGAGGTCCAGAAGCATTTAAACTAGAAAGGAAGAGGGGAGAAAACAAAAAAACAGAAGGGAGACCACATCAAAACAAAGGCAACAACTCAGGTAAGACAGCTATTAAATGTATTTATCTAAATGCTAGAAGTCTCAGAAACAAAATGTTAGAACTTGAAGCTACTGCACTAACAAGTAACTACGATGTGATAGGTGTTACAGAAACTTGGTTGTCTGCGAGTGATGGAGACGAATATAATATTATTGGGTACACACTGTATAGGAAAGACAGGCAGAACAGAAGAGGCGGAGGGGTAGCGCTATACATAAGAAATAGTCTTTGAGCCCAGGTGTTAAATCTGGACGAAGAAAGCAATATGGGTCAGAATAATGGACAAAAATTCAAAGGGCATAATAATAGGAGCATGCTATAGACCGCCAAATTCAGATGCCAAATTCATATTCAGATGTTTACAATTTTAAAAAAGCAAACTATGAAGGTATGAAACAGAGACGAACAGAAGTAGATTGGAGTAAAACAGAGAAAACGTCCAAAGAAAAAGGATGGCTGTTTTTTAAAAATGCAGTACTAGAGGCGCAAAACAATTACATACCAAAAAGTAGACAAATCTAAATCTAAAACAAAATGGCCCAAATGGTTTAATAGATCAATTTAAAAAAATATTCAGCGAAAAAAGGCACTTTACAGAGCGTTTAACCCTTAGCAGTCCATTTATTCAGCGCATCTCAGGTGCGTCAGGTCCAATTTATTTTCACATGCGCAGTTTATTTTAGACACGCTGTTTGTCAGTTTTTTTTTACAGTAAAACAGGTTTCAAAGGCACTGCATATCAACAGGACAATCATCTCCAGATGCCCCACCCCTTGTTTTATTTTCACAAACTCCTTCAATAGTGCATCCAAAATCAATTATTTTATTCAATAACGATATAATTTTATCTAGAAAAAGCTCTGCAAATGTCTGTGATATTCTTTGAGCGCTGGATGCAGAAGCAGCTTGTTTGTTTATGTCCATGTTATCTATGTGGTGCCGGGGCTGTATCTCCTTTTTTTTCGGCTTCTCTCAGCTCCTATCGGTCTCACTCAGCCATTGAATGGTTTTCTTTGCGTTTTCCAGAGAAAAATGACTAAAGACCTGTTTTTTACGTCTTTTTGATGATGTCGGACAGGGTCCGACATTGGACCGGAAACGGAAAATTGCAATGTCGGACCAGGTCCGACATAGCACCGCAAATGGTTAAAAGGGACCAAAAACAAAGTACACAGAAAAAGTACTTGGAACTGCAAACGCAAGTCAAAAAGGAAGTTAGAAAGGCCAAGAGAGAGATAGAAATGAACATTGCTATGGGAGCTAAAACCAATTCCAAAATGTTTTTCCAATATTATAACAGCAAGAGAACATTCAAAGAGGAGGTTAAATGTTAAATAACTTCAGCATAACAGCGGCAGAAGTGTTAAAGGGACTAGGAGCTCTTAAAATAAACAAATCCCCTGGGCCGGATGAGTCCTCCCAATAGTACTCAAAGAAATGAAAGAAGTTATTTACAAACCGCTAACCAAGATCATGCAACAGTCTCTTGACACAGGGGTTGTATCGCCGGACTAGAAAATTGCAAACGTAATACCGATCCACAAAAAGGGAGACAAAACCGAACCAGGTAACTACAGACCAATAAGCCTGACTTCTATTATATGTAAACTTATGGAAACTATAATAAGATCCAAAATGGAAAATGACCTATATGGTAACAATATCCTGGGAGACAGTCAGCATGGTTTTAGGATAGGGTGAAAGTACAGGTGAAATGGTTTCTTTTATTTATAATCCAATGGTGTGATGATCAAGCAGTAAATAATAGAGGGCTGGCAATACACAGCAATGTGTATTGCTCAGTAATAATAAAGGGTTGCAGTCCCGCAAATAATAAACATAGTACTAAACACAATTAGACACACACACACACGGTCACAAGTCCAAAGTGAGTGCTGCAGTGCTTGTGGTGAAGTACAATTTATTACGTGAAACAATGGTGCAGTGATGTTCGGGTTTTTGTGCTGGCCCTAAGCGACAGCTCCGGAACGTGTTAGCTGTCAAATCTTAAACAAACAAACAAACAGGTTTTAGACAGACGGAACAAACAAACAAAACACTCACGGTTCTTTCTTATACTGATCCTTCAGGGTTTAGCGTAACCATACAAAGGAACAGATCACATCACTACGTCCCTTTATATACCGTCAACCATGACCCCTTGGTTAACGAGTGCAACTGCTCCTCCAATCCATGGATGCCACACCGTTTCCCTTCCGGGTCAATGATTTAGTGTATCGTAGTTCCGCCCTCTTTCTACATGGCCGATTTCCGCCGAACCCTGGGAGTGAATTGTCAGGCCATCCAGTCCAGGGTACTCTGTTCCCTTTACACAGTGCCCTCACAGGTCAGGAGGGAGATCTAAAACCAAGAATCATTCTTTCTCTGTCACATTGTTTCTCTGTCACAAAGACCATTGTTCTAGAGATGTAATGTATCATGCATGTATTGAGACGGTACTGTGTTAGACCAGAAGTCTACTGGGCCTGTTTTCAAACACATATATAAGCACATTATCATGTTCATGGAGACTACTCTGTTTTTAAGGTCAAGTGTAGGATAAGCAGCTAAGGCATTTCTTCATTCTCTCTTCCCCTGTGCTGCTTCAACATTACTCCTCCATACTCTGTCCCTGTAGCCTTGTTGAGTTAAAGCTGTCAAACTAAATTACTTTTCTGTTTCTGTTTCGATTTTAATCACCCATACTGAACTAGAGGAACACAATTTACATTTGTTAAAGAAATGCATGTGCTGTAAAGTTCCACCCTAATGCTAATCAAAGTTGACAAAAGTAATCATGCAGAAACTCTCCCCATACTAGGCAGGCTTATGTTGAAATTAATTGTGTTCCGATTTCTTACTGTTGGAACTGCCAATAAACATATAACCTGTAACTAAGCGATATACAAATACTACTTCTAAGCCTCATCATGTTTAATGAAGTTATTAGAGAAGAGTAAATACAATTTACCAGTCATGTTTACCACATATTTAACAGGAATCCTGGTTTGCACAAATAACATTTCTCACTTTGTCTCAGCTGAGCCACTTAAAATATCAGATATTCTTAGTTATGTATTGTAATAAGTGGAAATAAGAAAGAAAAGATGGACCACCCTGTATTCCTGGTACTTACAAGCTGCTAAATGTATACAGTGTGTTAATTATTTAGTTATACAAAATCATGTAAATTAATTTGTCAGTGGAGGGATGGACAACTACATTTCATTCATTTCTAGCACTGAAACAGCTGTTATGCAAAGGACGGACATATTTAGTTTCCTTGGAATTTTTAACATGAACTGGTGGTATATTGAAATCACCTGACATCACCTGATTTGAAACACTGTTTAAGCTGAGATATTTAAGTTAAATTTCTCTTTAATTGCTAATATCTGCACCATTTAGGATAACTGCTTTAGTTTTATCAAGTCACCCCCTATGAAATGGTCTTAAATAGTAATGCAGGGATACTACCAAATGAAAACTGCCTCCTCGCTTACATTTGGTACACCTGTGGTAAGCTTGTTTTTTTTCTAAATATAAGAACTGGCTGTTTATAATGATTTGGCATTTGCAAGCAGATCAGAGTCGCTGCTGACCATCTGAATACCCCTATCATGAAATGAGATAATGAAATAATGTGGCACAATGCCTCAACACATTCATGCAGTAAAATGTTGACCTTCAGTATTAAGTGGTCATGAAATTGACGAGCAGCTTTTCCTGTCAGAATGGGGTCCAAACACTGCCTTGTGTCTGTATGTGTATGTGTGTATGTGGGGCTATTTTTATATATGTGAAACTTTCTCTGCTGTTAATGCAGGACAAAGCTCACAGGATGCATACGATTTCTAACTTTGTATTATTCAGGCAAAATTAAGAAAGTAATTCACATAAAGTTTTGGCTATGCTTTAATCTGTGTTTTGGTTTGTCACTTTGGTTGTGGTGCCATGTGACAGAGAGCGAATTAATCTGAATCAACAATCTCCCTCTCGACCTGTGAGGACACTGTACAGCAGGAATTGCGTGCCCCGTACTGAATGGTTGGGCAGTTCATTCCGGGGGCAGTCGGAAGCCGGCCATTCAGGAAAGGGACGGAGTCACGGTACCAGGAGTCACTGCCCTAGTACGGTAAGCAAAGTTTCATTCATGAATTGGAGGAGACGTGATTGAAACTATTGGAGGGGCGGGCTGAGGGTATTCAGGGGACGTGGGGTTCCTTTGTTGTGGGATGACTGGAAACGAAGACTGGGGAACCTGAGTTAAGTGTTTTGTTTTGTTTGCAAAAGTGTGTTTTGTCTTCGCCAGACTGATTTTGATTGGGAGCTGCAGTTTCACCGGACTTCACCGCACTGCAACCAGCATCCCACACATTTACATGCCAGTATATAGCTTATACCAGACTTTATTATTTAAACCCAAAAGAAGACTCAAGGAAATTAAAGAAAGAACTTGTTGTGTTTGTCCTTTTGACAAACACCACGCACTGCAATTATGCCAGTAATCTTGGACTCAAAAAGTTTGTTTACAAACACCAATTAACTAAGTAACTTAACTTTAGCATAGGCAGTTTAAGATTAGTGCTAATTGTGTTGAGTTATACCTAGAAGCCCCGCAGCAGTCTTTCTAACGGCTGTATTCAAAATAGGTCACGTACATCACTTCCTGTCTCAACGACTAGAAAAGGGGAACTAGTTAATCAAAATGCATGTTAACAAGATCAAGAAAAATGAATGGAAGCACGATTTGCTGTTATGGAAACTACTAGCGTACAGGGAGAAGGCTCTCCCACCAGCAAACAGCAGCCAAATGGAAATACTAAATAATGGGAATATCTATTTTGTGTATAATTTGTAAACTTAATTTAAAATTGTGCATTTTGTCATGCAGAATGTACATTTATTTAGAGCTACTTCACATATAAAATGCTGATTTACGATTATCTGGCATGTGTGCATTTTGCAAGCTTTTTTTTTTGGTTAAAAGGAAAAAATGTACCTTTTTTATTTATTTTTTGGATGGGGTGGGGGGTAAGCCATCTATGTATATTGGTTAGAATTTATTCTCTTATGTTGACACCTACTTTTATATGTATTTTAGTATGTACGATTGTAGGTTATAAATAAATATGTTTGAAGTGCCATTTGTGCTTGTAGTTTTGTCTCTAGTTTGTATTTATTATACACGTATACCATGTATGCAACACTTCATTATATTTTTATTAAGCTTTTAAAATTACGATAGAACTCCCTAACCCCAGACACAATTTGTTGATAATTAATTGTTCGGTGAATTCTTCTAATCATGCATGTTCTCTGGTACTCTTTGCTCACCTTTGCGTTAAATGTCTGTTTCAAGGTGAGTTACATACTCTTTCGTTAATTAAAATCCTCATTTTCCAAGTGCAAATTAACTCCTGATAAACTGTGACAATTAACACGTATTTGCTTTTAAATTCCCATGCAAACAAAATAAATAGTCGCAAGAAGTCCTGCTCGTTAAGATATTAACCTTATTTCATAAATCAACATAATTTCGGAAATCACATTAGCACGATTATTTAATAACGAAATAGGCATAACGACCGCTTAAAAATGCCAAAATCAATGCTACATACTGATTTCTTGATTAACACTGGAATTATCCTTTACAACCTTTTGAAAATCGTGCCCCTAGTGTTGTAATCACTTTTATACACGTATACAAACTTCGTTTTAACCGTGAATTTTTTTTTTCTTTTTTTTTTTAAATTTAGTCGTTGCCAATTAGTTTTTATTATTTTCTCCCCAATTTGAAATGCCCAATTATTTGTAGGCTCAGCTCACCGCTACCACCCCTGCGCTGACTCGGGAGGGCCGAAGATGAACACACGCTGTCCTCCGAAGCGTGTGCCGTCAGCCGCCCGCTTCTTTACACTCTGCAGACTCACCGTGCAGCCGCCACAGAGCTACAGTGTCGGAGGACAACGCAACTCTGGGCAGCTTACAGGCAATCCCGCAGGCGCCCGGCCAGACTACAGGGGTCGCTGGTGTGCGGTGAGCCGAGGACACCCTGGCCGACCTAACCTTCCCTCCCCCCGGGCGATGCTCGGCCAATTGAGTGCCGCCCCCTGGGAGCTCCCATCCACTTAACCGTGAAATTAAGCTGTATGTTTTTGCCTGTTCCATTGCCCAGATGAGGTCAACAACACATACAGTTGTAGTCAAAAGTTTTACATAGCTTTTTCTCAAACAAATAATTACAGGAAAAATCTTTTGTAGCAAAAGTTTTGCTTTTGTGGATGAGGAAAAAAAAATAAGAAATTGAGTCTACAAGTATTTATTTCAGCAATTATTTTGCAAAATTCAAAAGTATTCATACCATGAAAAGGAAAATGAAATTAATAGCTAGTTGAGGCACCTTTAGCAATAATAACCTCTTTTAAACAATTAGAATATTTGTCAATGAGCCTTGGGCATGATGTGTTCCAGTTCATTCAAATGAGTACTTCTCTTGTGCACGGTTCTTCTTCAACTCATACCAAAGATTCTTAATCGGATTTAGATCAGGACTTTGACTAGGCCATTCCAGAACCTTGATTTAATTCTTCTTTGACCATTCTGAAATAGATTTTGATGTGTGCTTTGGATCGTTGTTGTGTTGGAAAGTCTAGTTGCGCTTTAAACCAAATTTTGTAGCGGAGGGTTTCAGATGATTGGCCAATATCGTTTGGTATGCTGTGGAATGCATTTGACCATATATTGGAACTAAATTTCCTGTGCCATTAGAGGAAAAACATCCCCATAGAAGAATATTATTCGGATTGTTATTAACCTTCCTCACAATTCTTCTACTTGTTCTTGGTGAAAGAACCTTCTTTCTTCCAGACCGAGGGAGTGTTGTGACAGTACCATGAGTCTTGGACTTCTTGATAATAGAAAAAATAGTTGAAATTGGGATACTCACATGCTTGGAAATCTTCTTGTATCCTTCTCCAGCTTTATGACAATAAATAATTTTCTGCCTAAGGTCTTCAGATAGCTCTTTACTTTTTCCCATATTGTCTTATTGGCAATCATCCTATGCCTAACCCTAAGAAGACCCTCTCTAAGAATGTTGACCTACAAGCCAGCATTTTCTAGACTTTTCTAGAATTAGGTTCTGCATTATCATATTGACATTTCTAGCACATTGTAGACAATACTATCACAGCATCAATACTTTTGAATTAGCATTTTTGGAATTTTGCAAAAACATAATTGTAGACATCTATTTCTTGTAACTTTTTCCTCATCCACAAAAGCAAAACTTTTGCTACTAAAGATTTTTCCTAACATTCTTTGTTTTCGAGAACTTTCTAGAAATTATACATTTCCATTGGGATATGTAAACTTTTGACTACAACTGTACATAAAATATGTGTGTTGCTTTTTTTATATACACAGCTCTGCAGACTCAAATTGTTAAAACTTCAATGATCAACATAGTTATAAAATTGCTACTCACCCGCTGCAACTTTCTTTCTCCTCTGAATCTGAATGCTCGGATGGTGACTGCATTCATCCGTTTGGACATTAACTCTTAAGCCAAGTTTTTTTTTTTAAAGAAACCTGTCGGTCCTACTGCTTCTCCTCCACCTGACAACACCGCTGACCCATCTTCCCTCAACCTCCGCTGATCCCGCTCCTGCTGTCCTGGCCATCCAGACCTCCGATGCTACCAATCTTCCCCACCACTCTAAACGCCTTTGCCCCCAGGATGCTTCTCCAACTCTTCTTTAAAGACTGGCCCACTGACAAGCTTTTTAAAAAAGGAATTTCAGTTCTGGCGGGGAGCAATCGGAATGCTTTATTTACTTTTGTGACAGGGTAACATCACTAGCAAGGCTGTTTCTGTCAGGGAGAGAGACTCGAACACTTAAAGCGTTTAAGCGCTACTGCAAACATTTATTACAAAACTAGACAAACAAACACTAACAAACAAAATAAATAGGCACAGTGGCCAAAATAAAAGGTTTAATCAAATGTCAAAAACAACTGTACATACGCAAGGACAGCTAAGCACACACCAAATCACGAACACTAACCTTCACCAACATTAACTCTAATATTAACACCCGTGATTACCCTTTTTATGCACCTGTGACTTGAGCCTCATTAATCATCAATGATTCCATTATGGCCCCAGCCACATTCCCACGTGTGCTCTGGCAGGGAGGAATTTAACCCCTCCCTGCCAGCCCAATATTTCCCTCACACACCCATACATTTTTTGCAACATATAGGATTTTCAGTTTGTTATGTTGTTTTAGTAAACTGGGGAGGCACAGTTATTTTTTTCATAGCTCCGGGAGGCTCACTATGACAAAGTTTGAGAACCACTGCTCTAAATGACTATCATCCCTCCTCATATTTTCTACTCCCATCAACATCCTGGTCTTGCCTGAGGCTCCACAAAATCATCCTGATTGCATTTTCATGTCCTACCTAATTTCTGGACTTTCCAATGGATTTTCTACTGGACTAGAATACATTCCATCATCCTACCTTTGTTGCAAAAACCTATACTCTACACTAAAGGAACCAGAAATCATCGACTCCCTCATCTCTTCAGAGATCTCCAAGGGCATCGTGGAGGGCCCTGCCACCCCCCCATTCCGAATCAACCTGAAAAAATGCCACCAGAAAAATTTCAGGCAAGAAGCGTCTTATCGACCTATCCGCCCATCAGTTCTTTCATTAGCAGTATTAATTTGCTTATTCCCTCGGACCAGTTCTCTCATCACTATAACACCATTTGTGATGCTATCCATTCCGTTAAGTCATCCGACCAAGGAACCTGGTTAGCCAAAGCAGACATTTCAGATGTATTCAAAGCCATGCCTTCCCTCCACCACCTCTTTGGTACCTGTTGGAGGGGATTTCGCTACCCAGCTAACTTTTGGCTGCTACAGCAGCCCTAAAATCTTCAATTCTCTCAAGCTCTCTGCTGGATTCTGTTCAACACCAATCGAGCCCCATTCTTACTGCACTTACTGGATGACTTTATCCTCATTTATCTTCCCTCGGACGCCCCAGCAGATGCACTCATGAAACTCAGGTCATTCTCCTCTACACTCGGAGGAGAAAATCATATGTCCCATCTACTCACTCCAATTTCACTGAATAACCTTGCACACTCCACTTTGAAGTGTACCCCCCCAACTTCTTCGGATGCTTAGAAAGTCATCAGGATGTGGTCTTCCCTCCTGCAGCACTGGAATATCCTTTCTCTCTTCTATGACGACTTCATATCTGCCCCCCATGAACTATCTACATATCGACGCCTCCTCCATCGGTTTCGCAGTATTTTCCATAACTAATGGTTCTCCAGTGGATGGCCTCCGGAAACCCAACTTCTCCCCCCACATTTTAAATCCAGCTCAAGCTATTTCTTATCATTGTCAGAGCCTACCTCTGGATTCCCTACTGGCAGAAACAGTGACAATCAATCCACTGTACACATTATTAATAAAGGCTGTTCTTCACCTTCCCTCATCATGCAACTCCTCCACCAGCTCATCTGGATTTCTGTCACATATATATATATATGATATAATTAACCTATTCTTTCCTTAGCATTGGTGATGCAGTTGCAGAGAGAAAGGGGGTCCTCTTTCCTCTTTGGGGGCAAGTGAAGCTCACTTCCCAACCTCTGGCCTCGTCCTTGGCCAGGAAGGTTCTCTATGAGCCAGAGGGGACCCCCCGTCAAATCTATTGTAACTCTCTATCAGTCTGCCCCTCTGGAGAGCAAAGCTTGTTCCCAGCCTCTCTGCATGTTATTTATTTTATTTTTTTCTAGCGTTCCTGTCTCCCCGCAAGGGAATCGAAGCTCAAAAGTCTGACCATGTTGATCTCCATCAGCATAGATGACCCTTGCAAGCCAGGGCAATCTTTGGACTTCTCTTAATTTCTTCGATTCGTCCGCTGTTCTATTTTTGGTACCCCTTGGGGGAGATAACGCTGGCTTCCCACCTGTCCTCTTTTCTAAGTCACAAAGCACTTATCTCCTATTTCAATTCTTTCTCCTGAATTTGGTCTAAGAAACAGAAAATTAAATCCATTTAACAAAAATGACACTTTAGGAAAACAAAACAAAACTATTCAAATATTTCAGAGCTGTTTCATTGCTCAGATGCAATTTGGACATGTGATGGACAAACTGAAGACAGATGGGACAAGAGACATTTGTCTTTCGTTCCTTCGATAATGGGCTGTCATCGGGTGCAGTGGTACAGTGAATGAAAAAGAATGTCCAAACAGCGTTTTCTCCCAAAAACAGTCTGTGTCTTTAATAATAACAAATAATAATAAAAAAAGTAGTCCACCCCTTTACCAATGATGGTACTGGGGGGTACACGACAGGCTTTCAATCCCAAACAAAAAAACAAACAAAACTAGACTTTGTCTGTCCTCCGTGCACATCAGTGTGCGTGCTCGAGTCCTGGGAAACGTAGTGCCAGTGAGTGTGGTGCGGTGTGGTGCTGTGCTGTGCTGTGCAGAAACGTGCTCTTGTCTGCCGGTCCGCGGCTCACTCCTCCTCTACAACGAAACAAACACAAACAACAAACCAAAAAGGTAAACAGTACAGGCTCTGGCCGTCTGTACACGTCAGCGCAAGGCAGCGTATTGACGTAGTTGCTTCCCCTTTGTACCCACAAAGCCCTCCCTGCAAACAACCCGTTGCCATGGTTTCTCCAATAGAGGGCCGTCCCGCAGCTGATTGCAATGGAGTCTATCCGGGTACATGAAACTACGTGCTCCCCCTAATATGGTCACCTTCCGGTTTCTGCCTACCATCAAAAGCAGTCCATCTAGGAGGCAGCATACCAGAGTGATGCCGAAGGAACACTCGGCCAACTCTACATTCTCCAATGGTCTCCCCTCCCTTGAAAAAAAATCTGCATTTTGATGCTCCTTACCCGCACGATGTTTCACAGTGTAGTGGAAGGGTTGCAGCGCCAGATACCACAGAGTTATCCGAGCGTTATTGTCCTTCATCGTGTGTAACCACCTTAAAGGAGCATGATCAGTGACAAGAGAGAAAGAATGCCTCAACAAATAATAGTGAAGGGCGTGAGTAGCCCATTTGATGGCTAAACCCTCCTTCTCAATGACGGAGTAGTTAATTTCCCTAGGAGCCATTTTTTTGCTCAAATAAATGATAGGGGTGTTCCACTCCGTCAACTTGTTGGGACAGAACCGCCCCCAGACCAATGTGGGAGGCATCAGTCTGAAGGATGAACTCTTTGTTGAAATCTGGTGAAATCAGAGCGGGAGCTTGACAGAGTCGCTTCTTAATCATATCAAATTCCTCCTGACACTTCCCTGTCCATTTAACTAATTTTGGAGCAGCCTTTCTGGTGAGATCTACCAGAGGTTTAACTATGGTGGCATACTCGGGGATAAAACGGCGATAATAGCCGGCTAACCCCAATAGTGATCTCACCTGTGACTTGGTCCTCGCCGTCTCCACGCCTGGACTTTGGAGGCGATCGGCTTTACCCGGCCATTACCCATAATGTAGCCAAGATATTGGGTCTCCTGTTTGCCAAATACAGACTTGCCCAGCTTGGCTGTTAGCCCCGCCTCCCTTAGAGACTGTAGGACGGCTGAAAGCCTAATAATATGCTCCTTCCAGGTGGAGCTAAAAATCACCACATCATCAATGTACGCGGCTGCATACTGATTATGCGGAGCTAAGACCTGGTCCATCAGTCTCTGAAAGGTGGCGGGAGCTCCATGCAACCCGAAGGGCATTGTCCGGAAATGGAACAAGCCATCTGGGGTAGAGAAAGCAGTTTTCTCTCTTGAGCTCTGAGTGAGTGGAATCTGCCAGCATCCCTTCATCAGATCCAAGGTCGAGATTAACCGCGCCTTACCCAGTCGGTCAAGGAGCTCATCCACTCGGGGCATTGGATATGTATCGAACTTGGAGATGGCATTAACCTTTCTAAAATCCACACAGAACCGAGTGGAGCCGTCCTTCTTGCCCACCATCATGATAGGACTGCACCACTCGCTCTGGGAAGGGTTCAATGACTCCAAGCTCAAGCATATCCTCAACCTCCTTGCGAACGGGACCCCAGTGACACTCTGGGATCCGGTATGGTCTCTCTCGGATCCTGACACCTGGTGGAGTAATAATAGCATGAGAAATAACATTAGTTCTGCCGGGCAAGTCAGAAAAAACATCACTAAACCTTTCCACCAACTGGTGGAGCTCACGTTTCTGATCCTTAAGTAACCCCCCCCCATCCCCCATCGGAATGTTAGTTGTAACCAATGGATTGACAGTGGGACCAAAATCCTCTTCTATACTGTCACAAGCTATATCATTCCAGGGTTTTAGCAGGTTAATGTGATAAATTTCGGTCTTATTTCGGCGATCGGGTTGCCTAATTTCATAATTCACATTACCATCCCAGTATCACCTCATATCCGACGAGGGAAGGAGCAACAGTACTTTATCACCTGGCCGAAAAGTCAGAATTCGTGCTTGTTTATTGTATTGCTGCTCCTGGCGATGCTGAGCTAGTTTGAGATTTTCTTGCGCCAAACGACCAACCAATGCTAGGTGGTCTCTTAACATGATTACATACTTGACTATGTTTTTGGAAGTTTTTGTTTGCTCCTCCCACCCTTCTTTCACAAGATCAAGGATACCTCATGGTTGCCTCCCATACAGCAGCTCAAAGGGAGAGAACCCGGTCGAACTCTGAGGCACCTCTCTCAATGCAAACATCAGGTAGGGGAGGAGTTTAGCCCAATGTTTCTGCTCTTGGTTGACAAACCGCTTCAGCATCTGTTTTAAAGTCTGATTAAAACGTTCCATCAAACCGTCCGCTCATGGGTGGTAAACGGAGGTTCGAATGGACTTAATTTGCAACAATTTATACAACTCTTTCAAACATTGTGACATGAAGTTCATTCCGTGATCAGTGAGGATTTCTTTTGGAATCCCTACTCTCGCTATAATCTGTACTAACTCTTGAGCAATGGCTGCGGCACTAGTGGATCTCAATGGTACTGCCTCTGGATATCTAGTCGCGTAGTCCACCACTAGCAAAATGTGCGTATATCCAGAGTCAGACTGGCTCAATGGACCCACCATGTCCATAGCAATGCGTTCAAAGGGAACTGAGATCAGGGGCAGTGGGACCAGCGGGGCCGGGAGAACCCACCCTGGCTCTACTTGCTGACATTCCGGACACTCCGCTATATATCGCGTCAACTCACTATAGACTCCCATCCAATAAAATCGAGCCAATATTCGCTCCCGAGTCTTATCGCAACCTAAATGGCCCGAACATGGGACATCGTGAGCCAACCGCATGATCTCACGTCCAAAAGGCTGAGGAACGAGTAATTGTGTTACAATCTGGCTTGTGCTCGTGGCTTGGGATACCCTATACAGCAAATGCCCGACAATAATATGGTGAGGATATGTAAGCGGCTGGTTGTCCTCTACATCCTTTCCCTCGATAGACCGAACCTGCCCCCAGATGTGTGCCAGCGAAGGATCGTTTTTTTGTTCCAACGCTAGGTCCACATCTCGGTCCCAGAATTTCGGGATATCGAGCGGAGCTACAGTAGCTTCAGCACTGGGGGCCTCAGTAACCCGCCCCCGCAGGTCACACTGAGTCCCAATCATCCCCTTTCCCTTGCATTTAACAGACCCTGAAGTTTCCCCTAACAAACCCCAGCCTTGTCTCATTGACATTCCTTCTCATTTTTCAACCCTTCGCTCTCTTTTTGTTTTTTTCGGGCGAAATCGGGAATGGAACAAATCGGCAGCGGGAAGATTTTCCCAATAGTTTCCCCCGCTGCTCCCATGGTCTTACCGGAGACTGGCTTTACCGTTTTATTAATCATAGTTTCAAAATATGGCCAGTCTCGACCTAAAATAACTGGATATGACATCCAATAGTCAAATCTAATTTAGTGAGGGGGTAGTCCTTGTTATCCACATGAATACAGGAAATGACCACTACCCCGCGTGACCACCAAGGTACCCCTGATAACAGAGCCTCCTCAATTAAAGTTTGCCCACATCCTGAGTCCACTAATGCGTGGGTGCTCACATCACCAACCCGTACATCAACAATGCAAGGCCTCTCCCAATCATTAACCCTGGACTTACCTGGTGCTGTTGGTAGATAATGGGAGGCCGCACCACATTCCATCGCCGCTGGACAATTCCGGGTGAGGTGGCCGACCTCATGGCACCGGCAGCAAGTGGGGTGAAAGGGCGCCCACGGAGCTTGTATGTCCCGCTGCCGGTTTGGCAGTGGGGAGGGGTTCTCTGTTCTCACCCCGCTGGGGGTCGACCTTGCCCTCCATTGGTGTGGAGGAAGGCCCCCCGTGGGGTGCCGATAAGAAGTAGCCCCGTGGGGGGAGGGGGTGAAGTGTTAGGAGGGTCCTGTCCTTGGACCCATCGTCCGGGGTCTGTTGGAGGGAGGAGCGGGGGTGACGACCACGGGAGCTGACGCCAATGCATCCTCATAGCCCTCAGCCAATCGGACTGCTTCCTCTAGCATGGTGGATCGATGCCTGGTGATCCAATTCTGGGTGTCCTGCCCCAGCACCTTCACGAACTGCTCTATGGCAATCAGCTCAGTGAGCTTTTCTGCATCGTTGGTGCCGGGGCAGAACCACCGGGTCACATGATCCACTAATTGCTGGGCCACCACGCGGGGTCGCAGTCCTGGGGGACACTGGTACTCCCGGAACCGGCGGCAGTGTGTCTCCTCCGTGATGTCAAACCGCTGGAGAATGGCCTGCTTCACCTGGTCGTACACCAGGGCTTGCTCATGTGTCAGGGCTTGGTAGGCTGCCTGGGCCTCTCCGATCAAATTGGGGCCCAACTGGGTAGCCCACCACTCCCGAGGCCACTGAGCTGCAGTTGCCTGTCTTTCAAAGGCAACTAAGTAAGCCTCGGGGTCATCCTCCAGCGACATCTTCACTACCCTCACCCTTGGTAGGGGTACTGCTGGTTGAGCCCCGGTTCCCTCCCCCGATTAGCCTCCAGGAAGAGGCTGTGCATCCTCTCCATCATGGCCGTCAAATATTCCTGATGCCTCCACTCCTGTGCCTCCAACAGCGCTGCCAATGTAGTTGGGTCCATTGTAATCCTCTTCTGAACACCAAATGTCATCAGGTGCAGTGGTACAGTGAATGAAAAAGAATATCCAAACAGCGTTTTCTCCCAAAAACAGTCTGTGTCTTTAATAATAACAAATAATAATAACAAAAGTAGTCCACCCCTTTACCAGCGATGGTATTGGGGGGTACACGGCAGGCTTTCAATCCCAAACAAAAAACAATCAAAACTAGACTTTGTCCGTCCCCCGTCCTCCGTGCACGGCAGTGTGCGCGCTCGAGTCCTGGGAAACGTAGTGCCAGTGAGTGTGGTGCGCTGCGGTGCTGTGCTGTGCTGTGCAGAAACGCGCTCTTGTCTGCCGGTCCGTGGCTCACTCCTCCTCTACAACGAAACAAACACAAACAACAAACCAAAAAGGTAAACAGTACAGGCTCCGGCCGTCTGTACACGTCAGCGCAAGGCAGCGTATTGACGTAGCTGCTTCCCCTTTGTACCCACAAAGCCCTCCCTGCAAACAACCCGTTGCCATGGTTTCTCCAATAGAGGGCCGTCCCGCAGCTGATTGCAAAGGAGTCTATCCGGGTACATAAAACTACGTGCTCCCCCTAATATGGTCACTTTCCGGTTTCTGCCTACCGTCAAAGCAGTCCATCTAGGAGGCAGCATACCACCGTCCTTACACAGCGTCCTTTCCGATCGGGAGAGAGATTTACAACATCGACTCTTTCTCTCTTTATCACATGGACCAATGGAGCACCTTTACCTTTTGGATTTGGCAATATCATCTGCAGGGATTGGATCAGCAGGCAGCGACGTTCCGAGAATATCTGCTGTAAGGGAGCGGAATTTGCGAGGTACTTTGGTGTTGGTCATTTTGCACTCCATATAGGGACGAGCTAGGGCTTTACCAAGTGCCTTGAGGAATTCACAGCGACTCTCATTTGGGGCTGCAGACATGTAGAGAACACGACTGTTTATCCCAGCAATGTTTAGAATGGCATGAAACAGTGCCATTTGCCAAAATAAATAAAACACAATTATTTTTATAAAAAATGAATCTGAAAAAAATTTGAAGAGTTTTGTTCTTTCCTTTTGCAACATATCAACTTCATATGACTCAAGAATTAACTCCTAGTAACTCCAAAAATTATTCATTCTAAATCGCATGATTGATCAAGAAAGGTCACGCAAGTACTATCCACAGGCCCCCTGGAACCAAATATTCACCTGTACAGAAACTCAGAGTACCCAGCCCAGCAAGAAAGACACCATACAACTGGCGTTGACGTGACATGAAACTACTAGAGGGTACAGTGAGTGGCTGCACGTAGCAGAAGAGCAGTGGGCATTTTAAAAGTGCTCTAGGTCCACAGGACCAGTGGATATTAGTTATGGGTTAAGAATATTTTCCAGCTCTATAACCCTTAACCTGATCAATAGGTCATTACATTAACAAACACAGGTGCTTGGTTGGCTTTACAGAAACAGTAACCAAGCGGTTAAGCGATACTGTATTACATTTGAAATATCGAATTTCAAATAAATGAATACTTTTACACTCTCTATAACATAAAATTTCAAGCTATATAAATAACATCACAAAGTAAACAAAACAATTAACTTACCAATTTATTGGCCATGATTCAAGTGTCGTGCTCTGCTCTTCATATTAAAATTGGCAATGGCAGTTTTCACTTGTGATAAAAATCTGCAACAGCAGTTCAAGTCTCATTAACTCTTAGCGGTCCATTTATTCAGCGCGTCTCAGCCGCGTCAGGTTCCATTTATTTTCACACACGCAGTTTATTTTAGACGCGCTGTTTAAAAGTATTTTTTTCACAGTAAAACAGATTTAAAAGGCACTGCATATCAACAGGACACTCAGTACTGCATCTCCAGCCCCGCCCCACCCCTTGTTCACTGTATTTTTCACATACCTCTTCATAGTCATGCATACTGATAAATCATCTTCTGATCACTCGTTTTATCACCAAACTCCTCAATAATGTGATCCAAGTCATTATTTTATTACTATAAAATAACTTCCTGTTCATTTGAAGATATCTTTAAATGGACAGGAAGTCCATTGAAAACATAGAGCACTTCCACAGGAAGTCATTTCGAGGAATGACAGTTTGGACCGGAAAGGAAAAATTGTAATGTCGGACCTGGTCCGACATAGGACTGCAAACGGCTTAAAAAAAACAAAAAACATCAGGATGCATTGTAATGATTACTATAAAATAAGCTTCTAATTTTGTTTAATACAAAACAGTTTTTTGAAGAGTTTTATCTTTAAATGGACACCGCTCTGGGTTCTAATGTCGGTAGTTCATTGAAAACTATTAAAATAGTTTGGTTACATAAAAATATATACATTCCACCAAAGGTACCCTTACAGCTCATTTCCTGAAAAGTGATGAAATGATCATGTTGCCTTTGGACTGTGAAAAGAGTACAAAGATATTCTAAAAAATGGCCTGGACACATTTATTTGGTACCCCTTAGAAAAGATAATAAATAATTGGATTATAGTGATATTTCAAACTAATTGTTTCTTTAATTAGTATCACACATGTCTCCAATCTTGTAATCAGGCCTATTTAAATGGATAAAAGTAGTCACTGTGCTGTTTGGTCCGAGTTGTCATCAGAAAAAAAAATAATAGACAAGCATGGTAAAGGTAAAGGCTACAAAAGCAGCTTGAAAAGTTTAAGGTCCACAAAACATCAGATTGGATGCATTGTAATGATTATCAGTTTTGGTAGTCCTTTTAGTGGGCTGTACTTTTGAAAGAAAAACATAAAAAGCCAGACTGGAATTTTAAAATGCATTTAATCCTTTGACAGATGAGTCAAAACAGTTTTTGGCAAGTCACATCAGCTCTGCAAAAAAAAAAAGCTTTCAAAGAAAAGAACACCATACCTACAGTGAAACATGTTTTTTTAATATACAATGAAATCTCAAGACTTTAAGGCATTCTGGAGCAAAACGACCGCTCTGGTAGTTAAAAGCACCCAAGAATGGATAAGAACAAAACATATATTCTGAAGTGGCCTTCTATGAGTCCTTTCGAACATCTATAGCTGTGTTGGAAGGCACCCATCAAACCTGAGACAGCTGGAGCAGTTTGCTAGTGGGTCAAACTAAACACAGAAAACGTTTGATTATTAAAATAGTTTGTCCATGCCATTTTCTTTTGTTTTATTAAAATATTATGTTGAATAAAAAATATATTAAATATATAAACAATGGTGGATGCCAATACTTTTGTCAGTATTCAAGTTATTTCAGAAAATATATATATATATGTATATATATATATATATATATATATATATATATATATATATAGTTTGGTTACAGTTCCTAGCAGTTCAATGGACTGTGGGACTTAATCTGACATTATCATGTCGCTCCATCATCCACCATTTAACAGCAAGCCTCAGAAATTATATACAGTACAGCAGTATTGATAGTCATTCTCAACTCCTTCAGACGCCTGTTCCAAGTACTATATTTGTAATGTCCACTCGTCAAAACATCAGAAAGCATTTTAGGATATTGGAGGATACAATAAAATGTAGTTGGCGGAAGTCGGCCATCTAGAAAGGGGGCAAAGCTACAGTATACGAACTCAATGACCTGGACGGGAAATGGCGTGGCATCCACGGATTGGAGGAGCGGATGCTTATTATTATTATTATTATTATTATTATTATTATTATTATTATTATTATTATTATTATGTGGTGGTGGGCGCAAACACAAATGGTCCTGTGCAGGGCTGATGACTGGCGCTGTTAATTTTTTTTTTTTCTTTCTTATATGTTTGGTATTCATTGACCAGAAATGTTAATAACGCCTTCTTGTGGGCCTGGCTTTGGTTAAAGGTGTGGTGCCTCACAGAATAAAAAAAATTTGGACACATTTAAGAAGGTTGTTACCTTATAACCCATTGTGGCAGGGCAGAGCCCTGTGTATAAGTATGTGGCAGGGCAGAGCCCTGCTGGTAAATGCATTATTTAAATGTATTGCTATGATTGGGATGTATTGTTTTGGGTTTATTTGAAACTAGTGATTGTCATTGTTTTGCAGCATGGATGGGCTTAAGGAAGCCCCATCCATCTAAACATGTGCAGAATGTGGCCATATCTGAATTGATTGAGTGATTGCTAATTTGGAGATGGCCACGTGTATAAAAGCACAGCAGCCACTCATAGCGTGAGAGAAAGTGAGAGAGAAGAAAAAAAAGGTGGGGGGTAAAGGATTTAAAACAATTGCTACGCGTGCTGGGTTAAGGCCAGCACGATACTTGTTAAGGACTCTGATGCAGACGTTAATCAGAAATGGGTTTTATTTAACCAGAAATAGGCTTTTTATTCTTGTACAATTACTGTCTCTTGCAACAGTTCAGCTTTCTCTCACATCGCCATCTTAGATCGCTCCAGGAAAAAAATCAAAAAACAGGAAAAAGAAAGTAACATCCTGTCAATGTAATGCACTAAACAACTCTACTTTTAGAGTGAGTCCCCCTAGCGAAACCCATAAGGTTCATATTACAAAAATTTAAATGACAGATTCTCTTATATAAAATATATGAATAAAACAAAATAAATGCAGTTAATCTAATAACATAAACACACTGCTGCTATACATTGCTCAGCGTTAAAATTTCTGCTATACACTTGTTTTGTTTTTGTTTTGTTTTAACCTGTGTGTCTGTTTATTTTGGCCACCGTACCATTTTCTTTGTGTTCGTGACTTGTTTTGTTTAAACATTTAGTATTTACAATAAAGAAAAGAGCACATTGGTGACTCACCCGCAGTACTTGTGTGTGTCAGCTTCCTGGCCTCTGACGACACCCACTTATCTGTCCTGTCACACCCATATTGAAAACATTGAACATTTCCAGAAAGTTTTCAGCAGATTTGCCCTTTGGAGCAATCTCTGAGCAAGCCTGAGCAAGGTCGAATATCTGAAATGAAGACCAAATAAAAATGATCACTAGGGATGTTCACCATTATCTTCCCTCCTGAAACAGATAGTTAATTGTTTTTTCACAGTTGATTTCATCTATAGATTAATCGCACTATTAAAATATGCTTTTTTCATTTTTTAACTCAAAATATACAAACTGCGGTTTTACCATTAAAATTACTATTTGAATATTTATTACAATATGTTAACAAAAAATAAATATGTATATATAATTAAAATATAACATCTTTAATCATCTCTAAAAAGTACATGTCAAACCATGGTAAACTAGGATAAATGCACCGTGTAACCATATGGAAATCATGGTAAAACTGCAAAAACCGTGAAGCTTTAACACATAGATTGTGTGCTGTGCGTTATAATTGATTTAGATCTATAACACAATGCCACTAAGACAAACATTTCCTATTAAAAACAAAGAAAAAGTATTGTTTCTATCATAAACATAACTTTGAATTTGATTTTCTGTAGGCTGTGCTTGCTGTAATTGTTATTATATTAGATATACAAGATTGGAATAATATTCAAAATCAGTTAATAAGTGCTGAAAAGAGTAATCCTTTGTAAGTGGGGTCAATCTTATCCTCCAAACATATGGGGAATGGAAAGACACTATATTGGAAATGGTGAAATGTGGTGGATTTCTGGCCCAGTGCACTGGCAATATTTTATAAATGGGAGTGTTTACGTATTAGGAATACTGGTTTAGTATAAGGAAATGTGATTTAGACTATGAACTGGGGTGTTTTTTCTGTTCTTAATTATGTATATTTTATTTTTGCAAGCACAGAATATAACAGAGCAGCCTGCCAGTTCATTTGAGTCCCCGAGAGTTAGTCCCGAAGCTGAGTCTATTCTCTCAGCAATTGTTCTGGCACTGGTTAGACAGACGTTCAAACAAAGAAGTAATATTCCACAGTTCACTGTGTCGCAAGGGTTAATTGTCCTGGCCTGGCCCGGCTCTGCTCTTCTCTCCTGGCATCCCCCAACACGACTGACACCCTCAACCACAAATCTCCCCTTTATACTCCAGACCCCACCACCTGAATCAGTCCTGCATCTATCCCTAGGCAACAGGTGCAGCTAAATCAACACTGAATCAAGAAAATAGCATCTAGAACACATGTTTTCCGCTACCAAGGTGGGAGTCATAAAAAACAGCGCTACCATCTCTCGGGAGGCCAAACTTCACCAATGAACGAGGGGAAATCATTTTTCCTGCCACAACAAGCAAAACAATTTTGTCCGTTAACTTTCAAAGCTATCCTTTCACCAGGGTTATGTCAAAACAATGATTAAGCACAGAATTCAGGACTTGAAATAACATTCCATGTCATTCCAGTTTTCATTTGTATATCCGTGTCCCTATTAGTAATAGGGTGAAGGGATTTAAGATTAATATTGGGGTTTTAAAGATACAAGCTGTCATTCCCTATTTTACACTGGTTTTAGTATATTTTCGGTGTTCCAAGGCTATTATTCTATAGAAATGAGCTGTCATTCCATGTCATTCCACTTATTTGTTATTTATTAGACTTCCTTATATTACGGACATGGGGGGTTAGGATCTGTTTATTGGTTTGAAAGATATGTGCTGTCATTCCATTTTGTTCATTGTTTTCTACGGGCATTCCGTTTTGTCATTCGTTTTAGTACGTCCCTCTTTTATAACAATTTTGCAGATTCAGTACAATTAAAAATCAGTTTAAAACACAAAGAATATAAGTTTACACTTCTTATCTTTCTGGTTGTCATCGAGACCAGGCCATACATGTGCAGTAAAAAATATTTTAACATTTGTCTTTTATTCTTATTTCTGGGACATCTTCAATTCGCAGGGTAGTAATGTTTGGCTCTGGTTGTTGTCTTTTGTAGTTGCCTTGGCAGTTCAGCCAGAAAAGTTCATTGGCCACTGGGTGGGTTCTGTAATGTGCAACAGAAAAACATTGCGTCAGTGTTTGATTTATCTAAAAAGGAGTGACAATGAATATAAAGAACTGTAATTAACGGACACCCACACCCACAACATCTGAGGTTATGGTTCTTTCTTAATTAAAAACGGAAAGGCCCAATGTTCAGGAAAAGACCATGTTTTCTGAAATTGGGTGATGTCTAAATGCAATAGTGTGCTTTCAGATGTCATACGAAATCTTATAATGCTTTTAAAGGAGAAGACGATTACATTAAATGAAAAACATATGAAAGCTGCTGAATAAAAGCTGGTTTTAAATCAGGCGTCAAGATTCATTACCTAGGATTAAACACAGAGATAAAGTAAATATTGTTGGTGATATTTTAATGAGTTATTGTAAGGAATGAAAGATTAAATATACAAAATCAGGAGTGTATGTTTAAATGAGTAATCCTATACTGCCCAGGAACATTGCTATGATATGGTGCAAAATTTCAGCAGGAAAAAGATGGCTAATAGCCTGAATTATATATTTTTTACATTTAAAGTACATGATACATTTCACACATTTATATGATCAACCTTAATCCACTATTTGTCAATATTAACGGCTACTTACGGTAAAGTGTAAGCAAACATTATTTAAGGCTTAGCATGCTCTAACTTGTCTAGTATATGGCACTATTAATTTGATAACTTGTTCATTTTAAACATATACACTACCATCCAACAACAACTGTATCAGGACACACTGTATTGCAGCGCAACATGTACACACTTTTGTTTGAATGTCACCATAGAACAGTGGAAATGCCCACACACTGTTTCTATTCCAAAATTAAGGCACCAACTGAAACCAAAGACTTTCACAATATTGCATTTCTTAATGTGATCTGGCCAATGTATCTCCATAATGCCATGTTTATTTTCAATTATTGCTCTAGCCAGCAGTTATAAATACTCTGTCACATGCCACTGTCACATTAGATCTTTCCATGCTTCTGGGCTGCAAATTATTACAAACAAAAAACTACATTACAAAATGATAGATTTTAATTCAACCACCCAAAATAATGTATACTATTATAATAACAATACTGATTCAATAAAAACTTGGGCATTTGCAAGGCTTGGATTCAAATTTTTATTTTTTTTAAACAGTAAATACATATCATCCTACAAATAAATGTTGCTCATAGACATTGTTTTATTTGTGACATGTATTAGTATAAACGGTATTTCCATCATACATAACAGATCACAGGGTCTATTTTAATGATCTGAACAGTGGCATATCTAAATACCACTGTATGACAGTTTTGGTTGTAAATCTCCCTCCCGACCTGTAAGGGTGCTAAGCAGCGAAAGGGGAAGTCTTTGGACGGGATGGCCTGACAGTTCTTTCCCCGGGCCGGGAAGTCGGTCAGTCTGGAAGAAGGCGAGACTCCGTTGCAGGAACTATTGACCCGGAAGGGAAACGATGTAGCAGCTGCAGACAGTAGAGACAGCTGCACTCCTTTACCAAGGGGTCATGCGTGATAGCATAAAGGGGACAGAGAATCGTAAATCTTTTCCTTCGCTTGGTTCAGAGTGACACGGAAGTGGAAGGACCGGGAGAGTTCCCCATTGTATTGTATAGAAAGAGTTTGTGAGTGTTTTGTTTGTTTGTATCGCTTTTAATAATTGTCTTTTGTTTTGTAAATTCACTAGACGGCTAACACATCTCCGGAACTGTCACCTTGGACCTGCACTACCCGGAACAACAACACCACAGTCACTGTCTATTGTTATCACCCACCACGAGCACTACTGCACACACCTGGAATGGTGACCATGTTAAGTATTATGGTGGGGTGGATAGCGTTTATTATTATTTGGTCTGCAAACCATTATTATCATTTCCTTCCGTGCTTTACACATTGGTGTGTATTGCCGGAGGATTATTGTTTGGTCGCCAGACCGGGAGTTTTACAAATAAAAGAACCCCCTTTTTCCAAACTGGATTACAGTTTTCGTTGTGTGATTATTTCTGCACTGCATCACCTCTGCACCTGTTTCTAATCAGCAGCCACTTTGCCACACGTGGTGCCAGACACGGGACATGGATCGCAACGCACTAGCGGAGCTGCTGGAGGCGCTGGAGAGCAGACGGGACACAGAGGAGAGAAGGAGAGAGGAGCTCTACACTGCGCTCATTGAAAGGGTAGGACTGGCACTTTCCACAGCACCAGATCCTACCACAACACCAGCAATGTCGGCACCGAAGGCTCAGGCGATGAAGATGACGGTGGAGGATGACCCATAGGCGTACTTGGTTGCGTTCGAGAGGATGGCTACCACTGCATCATGGCTGCGGGAGCTCTGGGCAAGCCAGCTGAGACCCTGCCTGATCGGGGAGGCTCAGGCAGCCTACCAGGCCATGAGCGACCTCAGTGCTGCCAGTTATGACCTGGTCAAGCTGGCCATTCTCTGCCGCCTCAACATCTGCCGCCGGTTCAACATTAAGATCCCTGAGAGACCCCCAGGATGGTTGCGGGTTCAGGGACCACCGAAGATCCCTGGAGAAAACCAACCCAAAGGATGGTTGCGGAGTTCTGCCATTGGTGTGACCACATGGTACACTGGCTGACCCCAACACCCTGGAAGCCGCTGTTAAATTGGCGGAGGATTACGAGGACTCCCTGGTCTCTGCCCGGACTGGGGTAGAGGTGCTGCCCCTGCCCCGTTGCCATACCAGCAACGGGACAAATACCTAACCACTGTTCCCTCTGTCCCCCCAACGTGTTTTAGGTGCAACCAACTGGGACATCTGGCCAGGTCATGCCCCGCTGCCATGGAGTGTGACGTGGCCACGTGTAATTGGGCACCTGAGATAGGTAAGTGTGGTGAAAATGGTCGACAGGGGCCTTGTATGATTGATGTGGTTTTAGGTAATGTGAAAACCCACGCATTAGTGGACACGGGATGTGAGCAAACCTTGATTAGAACCGCTTTCTTGGGCGGTGTGTTGTGGCAGCCACAAGGTCAGGTGGCCATCTCCTGTATCCATGGAGACACGGCGGCATACCCCACTCTAAAACTATATTTATCGGTAGGACCGATAAAATGTCACCTGGTAGTAGGGGTGGCAGAAAGGTTGCCACACCCAGTTATTCTGGGCCGAGACTGGCCAAAATTCAAAGAATTAATGCAAATAATGGCAGTCTCAGCCGCACACGTAAACGTGGCAGAAGAAAAGAAAAAGGAACAAATTGGTGATGTGTTTCCTTTTCAAGCTGAAATGCTTTCTCCTATTTTCCGTCCTAGAAAAACCAATAAAGAGAGATGGACCGCAAAATGGGAGGGAGCATCACTAAGACAAGGCTGGGGTCTGGTGGGAGAGTGCTTGAATGGTAACAAACACCAGTCAAAGCGAGTCGGAATGCAGTGTGACCAAGAGGTTGAGGTTACTGAGCCATCTAGGGCAGATGCTACTCCGGCCCCTCTCTATATACTGGACATGTGGCACTCAAGCGCGAACATAGTGTGGGGCCAACTAATGACCCGTCACTAGTGCACGCTTGGGGGCAGGTCCGGTCTATTGAAGGTAAGGATGTTGATGGCGCTGGGGTGCTAGTATAACCACACTTCAGTATCAAGGGGCAATTACTATATAGGGTAAATCTAGCCGCGGGCACAGGACAGCCTGTAACACAATTATTGGTTCCCCCGTCTTGTAGGACCGAGGTCATGAGGCTGGTGCATGATATCCCTTTTGCAGGGCACCTCGGAGCTGACAAGACAAGGGAGCGGATATTGGCTCAATTCTATTGGGTAGGTCTTCATACTGATGTGTCGAAATATGTAGCCATATGCCGAGACTGCCAGCGAGTAGCACCGGGTTGAGTGCGCCCCCGCACGTCCCATCAGGACGTCTGTTTATCATCCACAGACGGACGGTTTGGTGGAATGCTTTAATCAGACCTTGAAGTCGACGCTGAGACGGTTTGTAATGAAAGAGCAAAAACATTGGGCATCACTTCTCCCCAACCTCCTTTTTGCAGTGAGGTGCCACAGAGTTCAACAGGGTTCTCCCCCTTCGAGCTCTTGTACGGCCGACAGCCTCACGGCATCCTCGATCTGTTGAGAGAGGGGTGGGAGGAGCACAAAGGCTCGTCCAAAAATGTAGTGCAGCATGTGCTTCTACTAAGAGATTGCCTAGATTTGGTCTGTCGTTTGGCCCAGGACAACCTCAGATCGACTCAGCACCGACAGCAGCAGCATTACAACAAAAATGCACTAATTCGAACCTTTCGACCAGGAGACAAGGTAATGCTGCTACTTCCCTCATCAGAATCAAAATTGTGTGCTAAATGGCAGGGGCCATATGAAGTGATTCAGGCTATAGGGAAGGTGAATTATGAAATTAGACAGCCCGATCGTCGCAATGAACGTGAAATTTATCATGTAAATTTACTAAAGCCCTCGCAGGCAAGGGAGGTCTTGTTTATAGCCCCATGCAATATAGAGAATGATTTAGGCCCCTGTCCAGAGACTCCTAGCACAAAAATCATTTCGATGGGGGAACAGTTGGTTCCAGATCAGCAACAGGAGCTGCGTAAGCTTATTGAGGACTTCAGCAATGTTTTTTTCTGACTTGCCCAGCAGAACTAACTTAGTTGAATATGACATTATCTCTCCACCAGGTGTCACTGTGCGGGAGAGACCTTACCGGATCCCAGAAAGTCGACGAAGTGGCGTTCGCAAAGAGGTATGGGACATGCTCGAGCTTGGGGTGATTGAACCTTCCAGGAACGAGTGGTGCAGTCCTATTGTCATAGTGGCCAAGAAAGACGACATTAACATTTCAGAAAGGTAAACGCCAAGTTCGATGCGTTCCCTATGCCTCGGGTCGACGAACTTTTAGATAGACTGGGATAGGCGAGGTTTATCTCCACTCTGGACCTGACAACGGGATACTGGCAGATCCCCTTAACCCGCAGTTCTAGAGAGAAAACCGCATTTTCAACACCAGAAGGGCTGTTTCACTTTAAAACCATGCCGTTTGGTTGTGTATATTATTATTATTATTATTTATTTCTTAGCAGACGCCCTTATCCAGGGCGACTTACAATCGTAAGCAAATACATTAAGTGTTACAATACAAGTAATACAATAAGAGCAAGAAATACAATAACTTTTGTTCAAGCAAAGTACAAGTGTGACAAACCACAATTCAATAATACAGCAGATAATAGTGATAGTTACATCAGGATATGATTAAATACAAAATACTACAGGTTAAACACTTGGCAGATTACAGTATTCTGAAGTACAGGATTAAATGCAGTAAAATAGGGGGCAGATAAGAGCAAAATAAAGCACATTTAAATGAAGGGTGATAGTGTCCCAGGATACAAACAGAGGAGTTCTACAGGTGCTGTTTGAAGAGGTGAGTCTTAAGGAGGCACCGGGATGTGGTCAGGGGCTGGGCAGTCCTGACATCTGTAGGAAGGTCATTCCACCACTGCGAGCAAGGGTGGAGAAAGGAGGGCTCTGGAGGCAGGGGGCGTGGCGGAGGTAGAGCCAGTCTTCTAGTGCAGGCGGAGCGGAGAGGTCAAGTGGGGTGTAGGGAGAGATGAGGGTCTGGAGGTAGCTGGGTGCAGTCTGGTCAAGGCATCTGTAGGCTAGTACAAGAGTCTTGAACTGGATGCGAGCAGTGATCGGGGAGCCAGTGGAGCGAGCGGAGTAGTGGAGTAGCGTGGGCGGCGAGGCAGAGAGAACACCAGGCGGGCAGCACAGTTCTGGATGAGCTGGAGCGGACGGGTGGCGGACGAGGGGAGGCCAGCCAGGAGGGAGTTGCAGTAGTCTAGGCGGGAGAGTACCAGGGCCTGGACCAGGAGCTGGGTAGCGTAGTTGGTGATGAAGGGTCGGATTCTTCGGATGTTGCTCAGGAAGAATCGGCAAGTGCGTGCCAGAGTGGAGATGTGCTGGGAATAAGAGAGGCAGGGGTCCAGGGTGACTCCGAGGTTCTTAGCGGAGGAAGATGGAGAGAGTGTGGTAGATTCCAGAGGAACAGAGATAGAGAGATCAGAGGAGGGGGAGGAGGAGGGAAAGAAAAGGAATATGAAAAGTGTATATGAATTACCGTTGTGTTTTGTTCATTTATTTATCTTTTTCACACCAGAAGCGTAATTCGGAGTGCTCTCTCATTGGTTACTAGCGATAATGTTAGAATTGTTACAAAATAACCAGAGAGAGAAAAAAAAAGACTGGTCTCTCTTGCTAGTCTGTAGTTACAATTAACAAAGAAGCTGTGTGCAGTGACTGTGCAGATTAGGCAAAAACGAGTTGATTATACGACTGTCACCTGGATTGTGCCAGCTACCTCCACAATCTGTGCGATCGGTAAAAAAAAAAAAAGTGAGGGGGACTTAACCTCCCCTGCTTTTCAACTCTCACATCAATAATTGTCGTCAGTATTGTGGTTGTGCTTTCATACATTTTATAAGAGTGTATGACCCCCTCTCTGTGAGAATCAGTTGTGAATGGCACACATTATTATGAGAATGTGTTTGGGCCTGGTAGGGTACCATGTACACCAATAGAATATAAATAGCAAAAACCTATGAAAACATATGAAAAAATAGTATAAATATAATACTAAATAAAAAGAACACTAATAGCATTGCATGAAAAAATGAAGAGGAATATTAAGGAACTTTAGACATAAAGGCTGACAGTAAAAGGTTGTGAAAATGTGAACTGTGGTGGCAACCATAGAAGCACGTGACATCCTGTAAGTAGGATTGTGAGGTACATTTAAGAGTCCTTTGTGATAACAATACTGAATAGAATTAACCAAGACCACATATTTGCTGTACTGGGGTAAGGGCCACTTTGGTATGATTAACATCGGTCCATGCGTCAAAATATGTTACATTCAAGGGACAAATTACTGAGTCATAAATACACTCCCTTATCTTCTGTAATGCCGTTGCAAATCTCATATTAAGAATTACATATCACGCTACATCAGAACAAATAATTCAAGGCCCAATGAAACTCGGTATAAAAAAAAAACAATCTGAGCAACAAGCTGAGCTCTCCATTTAGATCAATCAATAAACCCTTACCTAATGGTCCATAAAATTACAGCATCAAATCCCGCTGTTGAAAAATATTTTAATACTAAATATGTATCTTATAATAATTTTAGTAGTTATAGCCTTTCTTTGAAAAATATATTGATTTGAAGTTAAGAATCGTAAATATTTTACCAGACACATTTTTTGTTAAGTTCCTGTTACAGTGTAGCGATTCTGATACTCACAGTGCTAAGTAACCAAAAAACATAGCACATATTAGCTTACACAGTTAAAGATGTTTTACTTAATTTAATTAGTCGTAGTGGTAGCATGTTGGCACAACTTTAGCATAGCACATTAAGGAATCTCTTTTGTGCTATGAGGGGATTTTATTTTAAACATTTAATAAATAATTACATTAAACCATCTGCTAAATATAAATAAAAAAAACAGAGATGACCAGTACAAACTATTGTAATCCCAGATAGACATGGTTAGTTAAGTAAAATTGGAACATTTCTCTAATACCATTAAAACAATCTTACAAAGTAGTTGTAAACACCCTTTTAATGCAATGTGTGCTTAACTGTTAGTACATTCTTATGTTGCGTGTAATTAAATAATAACATACCCCCTCCTTAATTACCATAAAATGACCCACTGACACAGCACTTAGAAGTTTGTTGTAAACCGTTGTCAAAATAAAAAATGACACTGTCAAGGATTTTTTTTCTAGAATAATAGAACAACAATCATAGTATGCTACCTTTATTTTTATTGTAAATGTAGCCAAAATGAGTTAAAGCACTGGAAAGATAGGAAGGAGCCAATAAGTTCAGCCAAACTTTTAATACAATATTACTACCAAAGCCGCCAATGTAGCAGCTTCAGAGTCACTGTATTGTTCTTAGTTCCAGAAAATACAATTTCATCAGTGTTTCAGATTGTTTTTCATCAATGTGAAAATGTGAATCAACATTCATTGCTTCTCCTTCAAGACAATGAGATATTCTTTTGTGGAAAATAAATCCCAAACCTTGTATTCTTCCAACACAAAAAATACCACATTGTACAAGTGATGTACATTGTCTATTATATACAAAGTTTGAATACATGTTTGGATATGTATGTCCATGTCTGTCTTTGTACAATCCAACCCTTAAAAACCAATGAACCATTAGTGTTTAACTGTACATCATGAATTTTCATAAAAATTGAAAAGATAAACTGTTTGTCAACAGAGAGTACTGTGAATGCAGTCTTATTGGCACCAGATAGAAAGTCAAGTATCCCTGAATTTAAATGAATTTAATACCAAAAGAACAGCTGCTAACGGAATGAAACTATAAGCCAAGTAGTTTAGATAAGCACAAGTCAAATTTATGTCTTGTCAGTCTTCAGGTTAATCCACTGATAACACGCATTAGATCGGTTGTTGGCTATGCACATGTAAGGAAAGGGTTTGCGCAGCTAATCTGTTGAGCAAGTGTTCTGCAATTACAGTGAAAAGCCATGAAATCATTGATAAACAGTGGCCTGGCCTCCTACCAGATTTCATTATCTTGAAGCATACACAGCCGGTGGCCAGCAAGATTGTGTCCAAAGCAATCCTAATGGCTTCCATATGTAGCTCTGTCTTGACTCTGCTTCACCGTGACTCATACAGTACTTTCACAGATGGGGTTGGAGGTGGTTAGTGACAACTTAGATTTTGAAAGAGTGCAATGAATGAACATGAACTGGTCCAAATATGGCAGCTGCATATCAATGTATAGCTGTAGTCAAAAGTTTACATACCCCAGTGGAAATTTCTATTTTCTAGACATTTCTCGAAAACAACGAATTTTACGGAAAATCTTTTGTAGCAAAAGTTTTGCTTTTGTGGATGAGGAAAAAAATCTACAAGAAATAGATTTACAATTATTTAGTCTACAATTATTTATTTCAGCAAATTTTTTTTGCATAGACATTTCAATATGATAATGCAGAACCTAATTCTAGAAAAGTCTAGAAAATGCTGGATTGTAGGTGAACATTCTTAGATAGTATAAAAGGGTTAGGCATAGGATGATTGCTGTCATTACCAATAAGTCAATATGGGAAAAGATAAAGAGCTATCTGAAGACCTTAGGCAGAAAATTATTTATTGTCATAAAGCTGGAGAAGGATACAAGAAGATTTCCAAGCATTTAAGTATCCCAATTTTAACTATTGTTTCTATTATCAAGAAGTACAAGACTCATGGTACTGTCACAACACTCCCTCGGTCTGGAAGAAAGAAGGTTCTTTCACCAAGAACAAGTAGAAGAACTGTTAGGAAGGTTAATAACAATCCGAGGGTGACTGCCAAAGATATTCAAAGTGAATTGGCTGCAAGTGGGACTGGGGTTTCCATTTCAACCATAGGTCCAGTATTGCATGGTGAAGGTCTCAATGGTCGCAGGCCAAGGAAAAAAACACTCTTAGGAAAACGTCACAAGAACTATCACTTAAAGTTTGCAAAACTGCATTTGAGTGATGGATTGAGTGAGTTCTGGTCAAAGGTTTTGTGGAGTGATGAAATAAAAATCGAGCTATTTGGTCACGCTGATAGTCGTTATGTTTGGAGAAAGTCTGGTGAGACGTACAAATTAAAAAAACACTATACCTACTGTCAAGCATGGAGGTGGCAATATCCTTCTATGGGGCTTTGTTCCAATACATGGTAAAATGGATTCCATAGCATACCAAAAGATATTGGCTAATCATCTGAAACCCTCCGCTACAAAACCTGGTTTAAAGTGCAACTGGACGTTCCAACACAACAACGATCCAAACCACACATCAAAATCTACTTCAGAATGGTTAAAAAATAAAATCAAGGTTCTGGAATGGCCTAGTCAAAGTCCTGATCTAAATCTGATTGAGAATCTTTGGTATGAGTTGAAGAAGGCTGTGTACAAGAGAAGTCCTCTGAATTTGAATGAACTGGAACAATCAAATTATCATATTGCATGTGTATTTAGAGTTTCCTACTTGAAACTTCAGCAAAATTGAAAATACCCCTACATGTTCCACTTAAAATCTAATACACAATTTACTTAATCACACCTTGCTATGTTAGCTGTGCCTGTTGAAATGGGAAATCTGTATTAGATTGTTTTAAAGCAATGTTTATCATGATCGCTTTGAATTATTAAAAACAACACAATCATGACTCAAATGTGGGTCAAGTAATGGAGCTGTTTTTTTTCATCTGTTCACTTGCACTGTGCCACAATGCACTGTGTACACACAAGAAAGTCTATTTTGAGGACTATGTGGTATACACATTCACAATCTGCCAAGTTCCTTTTAGTTCATACTTATCATTCTTTCAGGCTTTCTTATTCAGCTTCCTAGAAATAATCATCTTGCACTTTGTTCTTAATATACTGTACTACCCCCTGTTATGTCACAAGGGTTGTTTAATAGCCTTTCCCCCTGTAAATGCCTATGTTTATTGTACAAGGAGTTTAACACAAGCAGTTGAAAACAATCTATATGATACATGTGCTGTTTTCAAAACAGGCCTAAGAACACAAATGGTACACTTGAAAATGTCAACGAGGAGCTATTATGAGAATTTATCCTTCAGGGAAACTCAGGGATTTCGTGGTATTACTTGTTTACATTTTGGTGTTTAGATTAAGTGTTTAAATGGTGAAACAATTAAATTGATGTTCTACAATGAAATTTCTATTTTCAGATTTTCAGAAGGATAGAACATCATAGTTAATGAGACTGCAAAATTAATGGGTAACCAGCAGCAAAATAAAGCTAACACAAAAACTTAATTTTTATAAACACTTTGAATGAATTGTTCAGCAGCCAAAAGAAAAAACCAAGTAGAAAACAGTGGAAGGAGAATGTGTATACTCAAAATTATTTCATTTTGGATATAAACATGTTTTATGGCTTATGAAACTAATTTAAAATATTGTGAAGCAGATCTTTATCTCAGGTGGCATATACAGCATAATAATTGGTTGTTTTTTTTGGTGAGTTTGAAATTACATCAGTTACAATCTAACTAAAATCAGAAAATAATACCAGCATCTGGAAACAATATGTCATGCAAAATCATAATTTGTCTGTGTTTTTAAATGATATTTAATATTTTTTAGTTATTTTTATTTTATTGTTCAGAGCATAGACTAACCCACATGGTATAGAGTTGTGGGGATCCTGTTGCTTCTTCGGAGCATCTTGTTACGTGACCAAACTAAACACTTCTTAGCTCAAGAAAAAACTGTCACACTTCACATACTGTCTGATTTGATGGTTGCTCTCCGCCATTTGTACTTTTGATCCCCCCCCCCCCCAAAATGTAATCTGGTACATCAGGTTTGTGGTTTTGTGATTTGCATTTAATAATCTTAGTTGCTGTACAGCACCCTGTTTTCCTTTTAATTGTACAAGCTACATTCATGATTTCCATTACACGAGAGTAGATGTTAAAACTTCATGCTGATTTGAACTCGGCTCTCGCCAAGATAAGCACCAACTAAGACGTAGCTTTACAGTAAACTAATGTGATCCATATGTGTCTCCATCCATTTACGTTTCCTTCCATATGATGATGTAGATATCCTTCTGTCTGGTGTTAATGGCTGAAGTGTAATGCTGGCTCCAGGGATCAGCTTATTTTGCCTCCCTGGCGCATCAGCACACTGGCAGCTGCGATGCTGGCTCCGAGGGGATCAACCACAGTGCGGCCTCCCCAGCGCATCAGCATGACAACCGTCTGGATTGAGCTAAGTAGGGTACATCTCTGGGGTTTTCAAGTGGGCACCTTCCATCCTCAGTGTTTCGTCGACTAGCCCACGACACCTCAAGAGGGCTCGACGGTGATTCTGGCGTCCCAGCATCACCCCCTCCGTCCCCCACTCAACTCAGCCCAGCTTACTTACCTGTACATCAGCGTTTCTTTCTTTCTATTGTGCTTGAGATCCCCAGCCAGAATCTTTCCGTCTCAACCACAGCCAGTTGCTGCTCCTCTCTGCTGCTTCAGATAAGTTCTTCACTGTGCGACGCAACTCTTGGCCACTGAATCCGACGTCTCTGAGAAACCGGGTTGTAGAGTGTGCCACAAATCCTCGACAACCCACTTCCACTGGTTAAACCCGGACTCTCCATCCTCGCTGTTCTGCTTCAGTGGCTAGTTGAGCATACCGCAGTTTCTTCCTCTCATACGCCTCATCTACAGCATCCTCCCATGGCACTGTTAACTCTACCAGGTGAACAAGGCGTGCTGATCCAGACCACAAGACAATATCTGGTCGAAGGTTAGTGGTGGCAATCTCAGGTGGAAAAATAAGCCGTTGACCAACATCTGCAGCATTTTCCAGTCTCTAGCAGCTTCCAGTTGTCCTGGGCGAGGATTTGGTATTCTGGTGGATTGATAGGTGGGATGTCTGACGGAATTGACATAGGCTCCTGCCTTTTTGAATCTGTATGTGTTTCCTCCAAATATCTCTCCAACTCAACCTTAGATGCTTTTAGTGTGCCATTCTTCTCACTGGTGAATAACTTCTTTACAAATTTGAATGGGTCTTTATAAAAGTTAGCTCTCTTACGCTCCTTCTTTTTTGTAGCGTTTCCGTGGGCGCTCAGCTCTGCGCAATGTTGCAAGCTTATCTTTTATGACCCTTTGTAAGAGATTGAGTCCCTCCTTCTGACTTTGTTCTGCTCTTCTCCATTGGTTCCTCAGCTGTCTCCTTTCTCTAACTAAGCGTTCAATCTCCTGCTGCCGTCTAGACTTTCCAGGAATAGTTTGTACTTTTTCCTTCCTTTTTTCAACTCCAAACCTCTCACTTCCATATGCGTAGATGATGTCCCCAAATTTATCCAGCTTCTTTTCAACTGTTCCACTTAATCTTTTTCTGTGCCTATAAACTCTACCATTAAAATTGGCAAAAAGTACCAACTGTTGTTTATTTTACAATATGACCTTTAATACTCACACTTCACACAGGGGTGCCAGAAAGCTCTATATTTTGTGATGTCTAGGTATCTCTTAATAATAATCTTTATTTTATATAGTGCCTTTCATAGTGGACCACCATCACAAAGCGCTTTACAGGATACTAGGGTGTGTGAACTATGCATCAGTTGCAGAGTCACTTACAACAATGGAGCACAAGGAGGTTAAGTGACTTTCTCAGGGTCACACAATGAGTCAGTGGCTGAGCTGGTAGTTGAACCGGGGACCTCCTGGTTACAAGCCTGTTTCTTTAACCACTGGACCACACAGCCTTGTACTGTAAGAGTTTACAGTATAGAAATCTTTCTATTATACAAAATGATATGAGGGCACACACCTGGAGAGTGAAATTGTCCCCACCCCTTCAGGGACTTCTTTACTGTCGGTAACCAACCAACTGATTCCGCCAACAGACATGCTCTACAGTCAGCACGATGCTTTGACCACGAAGACACTGCTGGGGTGAAATGACCAGGGAAGTAAAGCAATGTCAGATAACTTTTTTTAATCTAGCGTAGTCCCAGATACTGTGCTGTAAAATAAAACATGGGTTTCTCTCCAAACTGCATAGTGAATGCAAGTGCATAAGAGACACCATTTATGGAGTTATTTGGTAACCTACAAACACTTTTAAAAGGTTGGTTGGTGTCTCCTCTCCTCTCATCCTTTACATTTACATCCGGTACACAATGTTATATAATAAACTGTGAAAAAAAGATTAACTAGAGCTGTGAGTAAGTATCTTTCTAGGATATTCTTAAAGAAATATTTTAGTGCTCATGGGGATTGGTGAATGACACTGGCGCTAAAAACAGTGGTTCCATGAGAAGCTCAGTTCCTTACCAAACCAAGTCTGCCATTCAGTCCTAGGCCTCTCTTAAATGGAGACTGATAATTTTGCTCAATTTTGCAACTATGGTCAATTAAGCGACTGGTCTATTGAGCTGTGTTGGGGAGTTACACAATACATGGAACACATTACTGTAATCTGATTACATTTTTCAGAAACTTGTAACTAATGATTCCTTTTTCAGACAGGTAACATAATGTGCATTACATTTTGTGAAAAAATGTAAGTAGTATGGATAATGCATACCATAGAAATCAGATATTGCTACGAGTGCAGGTCAAACTTACATGTCACATGAACACCCTGGATCTTGAAATATTGAGCTGCAACCTGACCAAACTAATAAAAAATACCTCTGTAAAATGTTAACTGTGTCTGAGAAGTAACTATTTGTTACTGTAACTAGCTAAATTTGTTCAAAGTAATACGTTACTGTAACTAGTTACACTTTTGTTCAAGTAACTTGCAACTGTAACATACTCAGTACCGGTAACTACCTAACACTGCTACTGAGGGATATATTGAAATCCCAGATGTGGAATTCAGGCTAGTAAATTATCTTGCTGCTATCTCACATTTCGGTTAAGTTATTATACCTACAATTTAACGTTGCTGTAAATCTAAAATCATAACACAGTTTTAATTAGCCTGTGGGTAAAAAGTGAAATGAATGATACTTATTTCAGAGTGGAAATCTTTTACTTTTGCACGAAAGCAGAGCCTTTACAGGGCTAACTAGCAGAACACAACGTATGACCAGAATTGCAACCAATCAGAAATATTACTGGTGCAATAAACTGTTTATTTTAAGTTGGATACGTTGGTTCCAAATACATCTGTTGTGTCACAATCACATATCAAATAACAGATTCCTTGTATATAAATGTTACAAGATTCATTTTACTAGAGGTGTAAAATGTTATATTTTCACAGCTGCATGGGTCCAATAACTGCTAAAGGGTAAGTATAATTTCAAGGGCTGCTCTCCTGTCCTTCGATGTGTGTGTAAAATATTAGTAATGTGTCAACCAATGTATGATGCAATCAGTTTCCTGTGTGGCATTTATAATAAAATGTCACCTGTAACTATAAAACCCTCAATGGTAGTATATTTAGCAATGCTAAATGAAAATAAAGGAATTGAGAAAGACTTCTGTAAGTTTATTTTAGCATTGGTAGTTAGAAAAAAAATATTATTGCGTGGTGTGTAGAATAAGCAGGAGCAGCTTGGATTCACTGTATTTGCTTGTAAGTTATGTACTGTAGTAATAATGATTGTAATTAGTATTTTATTTCAATTAGTATACTAAAAGGAATTAGTTAATGTATTGTTGCAGGGAGTTCCTGGAAATGCCTTGTCACCAAAAAAAAAAAAAAAAAGAAAACTGTCCAAGGTAGTGTTAGCTATAAAGGACGTCAAACAATGAGGGGCCAGGTAGGCAGTAATCAGTAACAGAAGGAGTTTTAACTGAACTGCTGTTGTCCAGGTGGCTCTAATCTCAGTGGGTAGAATGCCCTGACAAAGAACTAAGGGCTCTGTGCTGACAACTACTGTGTATGCCATCAGCTAGAGAGTCTTATTAAACAGAAGTTGACTAAAATGCCTGTTTAGTCTTTTGGACAGGTTGATATTACTAATACATTCGGAGACAGAAGATAATAACCAGGTCAGACTCATTTACTCTAGAAGTCTTGTTGTAGCTCAGTACATTTCTCTGTTGTTCATACCACTTTTTACTGTTCCTGTTTCTGGTGCTGTTCCTGTATTTGTCTGAAAAATGCCTCTAAATCCAATTTTATTAGTGTAGCTAATTTCGCAGGGTCCAGTTAAATGTCTGCTAATCGTGCATTTTACTGCATACTGAAATATAGTGCCTGTTTAACAAAGCTTGTGGATCAAACTATAGAAGTTAGTTTTGTGCAAGATGGTAAACTATCTCTGTGGTATTAGCCAAAAAAACAAAACAAAACATAGCGATGGCAATCAGTGGATGAAATTTCCAACAATAATCAGGCCTTCTTTAACAGAAATATATATCGCTTGTATATTTTGTATCGTTTTTGTATTGAATGTTACAGGTTTAATGTAATGCTTTTTTTGGTCCAGATAGACCCCTTATCAATCCTGTCTTTGCTATCATAGGTAGTAAACATCCTCTAGTGATCATTTTGTAAACATTTTGAGGTTGTTTATTTTAATTTATGTGATGTGGCTATGGGGTTGATTGATCATTAATCATTCACAGCCACACGCTCAAACTTAAATAATATATATATATATATATATATATATATATATATATATATATATATATATATATTAACCCACCACGAATACATATGTATTTACAGGACAGGCCTCAATCCTGCCACAGAGCGTAATGTAGTTTTTATATTGTTTTTTAATGGTCTGCACGCTGCAGGATGGAGTTGAGACAATTAACACCACAGGACTGGTGTTTTGTTTTTTGGTTTTTTTTATAGCAGTCAAGAGTGTCTTTAATTTACATGCCTGACTTTACACTCTTCAAGACTTTAAAGCAATACTTTAAGATGCAGTGTTCTACGATAACGCTCAACGCTATAATAACATGTAATATATTTACAACTGTCAATTCTTGTTAATACGAATTTCAAGGGACCAGCAAAAAATGTGTATTATCAGTAATTCTTATTTTCAGTAGTCTAAGCAAATGCATTCTGTCAGTTTTTAGTCACACTGAAATCCAATTTCAATTACAGAACAATGAAAGCATAGTACATTTAAAAGTACTGTGCATTTTATTGAAAATACAGTTAAGTGAACTTTTAAAAAGTATATACTTGCACTTGAAACCTGCATGTCAGCCAAAGACAGATATATAGGTTGTTCAATGATTAAAGTTCATAGATAGAAAATGCCAACTAGCGTGAACACTCCCTTTAATTTCATAAATTCACGCATGTGCAGTAAAGACGATATCTGCTTTTTTCACGCTCTACTAATTTCCAGTGACACCGATTGGTTGAAAAAGTGTTTGTGGGAATGTTGGAATCTGCAGCATCATCCAACGCTTTCAACACCTCTACTTTTGTCTGCAAGGACCGTGCACTTTTTTTCGCTGCTTCATGGAAATGTCATTGATGCGTGAGCACCATGGTAACTTGAAATGCATCATAGGATCAGTAGTCCCAAAACACCACTAAAATACAGAACAGAGGCGCTAATCTGGATGCAAGTGAATACATTTTTTAAATTTCCTTTGCACTCAGCAATCAAACTAAAGCGATTCGTTTTATTCAACATTGTCTTCCCTGTGAGGCTCCAAAATAATTCGCACAGGAAATTTGTGTTAAGTGTGTTCATATTATAAGAAGTCATTTTCAATAAGCGACTGCTAAATTTGTCCTGGACCATGTAGACAATTCATAGTATCAGGAAATTAGCCAAGTTTGTTTTAATGATAATTGACTGTATGTATATTATTACAATACAGTTCTTCCATAGTTTAGCCACTTTATTAGAAAGCCAACTTTGTTTTAATTCCTGGTCCGTTCCCCAGAATAACATTTAATGTTCTGTTTTAAACATAGCATCCACACATCTTGAAAATATGAGGAGCCAAAAAAAAAAGTTTGTCTCTCTCACACATATACAGAACTTCAAGACATTCAGTAGGCAGCAGGGGAAAAAAACTGTAATCCTGTTTATGATCTGATTCGCCACATTTTGCTCTCTAGGAGTGACAGCAGGATCTGAGCTGGAGAAACTTGTAAAATGACACATTAGGTTGTCAACCTCACAGCATCTCTAACCTCAGTTTCAATGCTTTTCCACTTATAAAGGATTTGGTTTATTCATTCTACTCCAGGGGCTTAGCTGTAATTAACTAACCAGGCTAGTGTACAAGTGACATGTTGTCAATGCATCCTGAGCCAAATGATTCAGGAACATCCACACATCCAGGAGCATCTACTCAAAAACCTAATCCTAAACCTAACCCTACCACAAGTTTTTAATTCCAAGTTTTGACCATAAAAGTTTCTATTGGAAGTGCATACTATTTCTTCAACTTGGTCTCTAAATCCATGGGTTGTTTACCTTCTCAATCTGGAAACTATATCCTTCCATTCACACAGTGGTCCGTCTTTGGTTTAGCTGACCTGTAACAGATAGGGTGCAAAGCACATGTTGTGCAATTGTATGTGAATGTAAGTCTTTCATAGGTTTGCAAGTTACTATCCCACCTGTAAAACTAATGTTTTAGCAGGCTTATGTTATCTCATTTTACACGGTGGTTATAAAGACAGTAGGACACTTTATAATGCTGAGCACTGGAAAAGAAGAAAAACACACATTCCTAAACAATTTGAAGGTTGCCATTTGTCAAGTGGAAAGTGCTGTATATGCTGGATTTTTTTGTTTGTTTGTTTTTTGTTTATTTTATTGTTATCTTGATAAAGGAGCGATTTCTGGATACAAATGGTACTGATATTATGCAGTTGATGCCAAGTTGCCCATGATTTGGTACCTCCAGTTCTGCCAAGTTTATTGCTGTAAAGTATTTTCTCCGCAGCAGCATTGCAAAATGGTCAACTGACCTTTTTGGAATTGTAAACTGCTCTTACATAGAGCATTGCAAAACAGAAATTCCTAAAATTAAACTTTAAATTGTTCATAAATAGAGCAAAGACAGTGACTGTTCAGCAAATCAATGTACCCTCATTTCAGTGCCATATCGTTTGGAGCTTGGCCAAACTATATATATTTGTGGAACATTTATCTGATCTAAACAATAAGAAAATGAAATAAAAACAAAAAAACGAGAGTAGACCATTTTCAAATTCATGAAACAAACAAACAAACAAACAGTATACTGTAGTCTTTAATGCAAGAGAATCATAATTTGTCCAAAATATCAGACACAAGTCGCCGAGCACTTTTGATGTTTTCCTTTCTGGTGAGTTGCTTCACTATTCTGTTAAATAATTGTGTGCATGTCTTGAATATTGCTCCTATACATGTAGTCATAATTAATCTAGAGCTGCTGCTGCATTGTTTAACATATGTAGGGGTGCTATGTTAATTAAATTTGACAGTTAGTTTATTAACGCTAGTTTGTCTGTTACTTTATTATAGTTTATTAACATACACTTGTCTATTGCTTTTCTCTTACTTATTCTATTAATTTCATATGTCATATTTCATGTGTGTCATGACAAGTAATACATATTTATGTATTTATTGATTCATATTGTGTCTGGTGGTCTTAAAGAACACTTCGGCCAAGAGAACACTTCGCTTGCTTCCCGAGGTGTTCTCTTAGACGGAGACTGCTGTATATATTTCTTATATTTTAAAATAAACAGTAAATAATGAAGTTGTGCAAACTGTAACTTTACGACTGTTCTGAAAAATACAGATTTATATGGGGAAAAATAATGAATTCAAAAATATATATATATATATATATATATATATATATATATATATATATATATATATAGTTTGGAAGGCAGCACACTGTTGGACCCCTTACTACAACAGTGTGCTGCCTTCCAAAACCTCAGTCAAGCACATCACTGAGAATGTGGACAGGCTCCTAGAACGAACAGGAGGCGACCGGTAGTAGTCGTCCACATCGGTACAAACAACATTGGAAGAGACAGGCCAAGATCCCTGCAAAACAAATTCAGAGAGCTAGGAAGGAAATTAAAAGACAAGACCAAAACTGTGGTATTTTCTGGGATACTGCCGGCGCCTGCAAAGGACCATATGGACAGCTGGAAATACAAAATCAAAATGCATGGCTGAAATCGTGGTGCACACAGGAAGGCTTCACCTTTCTTGAACATTGGAGCACATTCTACAACAAGGACTATCTATACAGGTGGGACGGACTGCACTTAAACAGAAAGGGAACCAATCTACTCAGAGAAAGGATCCTTCAGGAGGTCCAGAAGCATTTAAACTAGAAAGGAAGGGGGGAGAAAACAAAAAAAACAGAAGGGAGACCACATCAAAACAATGGCAACAACTCAGGTAAGACCACTATTAAATGTATTTATCTTAATGCTAGAAGTCTCAGAAACAAAATGTTAGAACTTGAAGCTACTGCACTAACAAGTAACTATGATGTGATAGGTGTTACAGAAACTTGGTTGTCTGAGAGTGATGGAGACGAATATAATATTAGTGGGTACACACTATATAGGAAAGACAGGCAGGACAGAAGAGGCGGAGGGTGGCGCTATACATAAGAAATAGTCTTGAAGCCCAGGTGTTAAATCAGGACAAAGAAAAACAATGCAGAATCAATATGGGTCAGAATAATGGACACAAATTCAAAGGGCATAATAATAGGAGCATGCTATAAACCGCCAAATTCAGACGCTGAGCAAAATAATCTGTTGTACAATGACATTCGAAATGCGTGTAGAAAAGGAGAAGCCATACTAATGGGGGATTTCAACTTCCCCGTATAAAATGGGAAAACCCGATGGGGAGACACGACGGACGAAATTGAAATGGTGGAAATGACAAATGACTGCTTCCTAACGCAATTTGTCAAGGCACCGACTAGAGGGGAGGCATGCCTTGATTTAGTCTTTTCAAATAATGAAGACAGAATAACTAAAACAGAGGTCCGAGAGCCATTGGCAAACTCAGACCACAACATGGTCTCATTTTAAATATTTTTTAAAACCCCAAAAAGTAATGACTAAAGCTAAGGTTTACAATTTTAGAAAAGCACACTATGAAGGTATGAAACGGAGACTAATAGAAGTAGATTGGAGTAAAATAGAGAAAACATCCACAGAAAAAGGATGGCTGTTTTTTAAAAATGTAGTACTAGAGGCACAAAACAATTACATCCCAAAAGTAGACAAATCTAAATCTAAAACAAAATGGCCAAAATGGTTTAATAGATCAATTGAAAAAAAAATATTCAGCGAAAAAAAGGCACTTTACAGAGCATTTAAAAGGACCAAAAACAAAGTACACAGAAAGAGTACTTGGAACTGCAAACACAAGTCAAAAAGGAAGTTAGAAAGGCCAAGAGAGAGATAGAAATCAATATTGCTAAAGGGGCTAAAACCAATTCCAAAATATTTTTCCAATATTATAACAGCAAGAAAACATTCAAAGAGGAGGTTAAATATCTAAGAGACACAAATGGCAAAATCATAGATGAAGAAAAAAAAATAGCAAATATATTAAATGATTACTTTTCACAGGTTTTTACAAAGGAGGACACGGACAACATGCCCGACATGTTGACCTGTTCCTATCCAATTTTAAATAACTTTAGCATAACAGAGGCAGAAGTGTTAAAGGGACTAGGAGCTCTTAAAATAAACAAATCCCTGGGCCAGATGAGATCCTCCCAATAGTACTCAAAAGAAATGAAAGAAGTTATTTACAAACCGCTAACCAAGATCATGCAACAGTCTCATGACACAGGGGTTGTACCGACAGACTGGAAAATAGCAAGCGTAATACCGATCCACAAAAGGGAGACAAAACCGAACCAGGTAACTACAGACCAATAAGCCTGACTTCTATTATATGTAAACTTATGGAAACTATAATAAGATCCAAAATGGAAAATTACCTATATGGTAACAATATCCTGGGAGACAGCCAGCATGGTTTTAGGAAAGGGAGATCGTGTCTAACTAACCTACTTGACTTTTTTGAGGATGCAACATTGAAAATGGATAACTGCAAAGCATAACACATGGTTTATTTAGATTTCCAGAAAGCTTTTGACAAAGTCCCACATAAAAGATTAATTCGCAAACTGAACGCAGTAGGGATTCAAGGAAATGCATGCACATGGATTAGGGCGTGGTTAACAGGTAGAAAACAGAAAGTACTGATCAGAGGAGAAACCTCAAAATGGAGTGAGGTAACCAGTGGTGTACCACAGGGATCAGTATTAGGTCCTCTGCTATTCCTAATCTACATTAATGATTTAGATGCTGGTATAGTAAGCAAACTTGTTAAATTTGCAGACGACACAAAAATAGGAGGAGTGGCAAACACTGTTGAAGCAGCAAAGGTCATTCAAAATGATCTAGACAGCATTCAGAACTGGGCAGACACATGGCAAATGGCATTTAATAGAGAAAAGTGTAAAGTATTGCATGCGGGCAATAAAAATGTGCATTATAAATATCATATGGGAGATAGTGAAATTGAAGAAGGAACTATGAAAAAAGACCTAGGAGTTTATGTTGACTCAGAAATGTCTTCATCTAGACAATGTGGGAAGCTATAAAAAGGCTAACAAGATGCTAGGATATATTGTGAGAAGTGTTGAATTTAAATCAAGGGAAGTAATGTTAAAACTCTACAATGCATTAGTAAGACCTCACCTAGAATATTGTGTTCAGTTCTGGTCACCTCGTTACAAAAAGGATATTGCTGCTGTAGAAAGAGTACAAAGAAGAGCAACCAGAATTATCCTGGGTTTAAAAGGCATGTCGTATGCAGACAGGCTAAAAGAATTGAATCTATTCAGTCTTGAACAAAGAAGACTACACGGCGATCTGATTCAAACATTCAAAATCCTAAAAGGTATAGACAATGTCAACCCAGGGGACTTCTTTGACCTGAAAAAAGAAACAAGGACCAGGGGTCACAAATGGAGATTAGATAAAGGGGCATTCAGAACAGAAAATAGGAGGCACTTTTTTACACAGAGAATTGTGAGGGTCTGGAACCAACTCCCCAGTAATGTTGTTGAAGCTGACACCCTGGGATCCTTCAAGAAGCTGCTTGATGAGATTCTGGGATCAATAAGCTACTAACAACCAAACGAGCAAGATGGGCTGAATGGCCTCCTCTCATTTGTAAACTTTCTTATGTTCTTTCTTATGTTCTTCTTCTTATATATATATATATATATATATATATATATATATATATATATATATATATATATATATATATCTTTATAATTACTGGAAGTAATTTATTTTAAAGTGTTTTACATCTGATCAGAAAATGATTCCATATCATCAGCCAATCAGCTTCCAGCTATAGCAGGCATTAATACACAGTAGATGCCCGCTGGAACATCACTGCATCACCTGTGAATGAAATTTAAAATCAATCCACACAAGTACCGGCTTTTTCATTTTGACTTGCTGTATGTTTAAGCTTAATTCACATCAATTGGACAATAAATACTAAACAAAGACACAATTGGTCCAAATTTATTTTATTATCCACAAAAACCAGCCAAGCAATATTTTGCACTGACCAAAGCAACCAATCACAGCCTGTCAGCTCGACTGGAGCTCAGACAGCATCTTTCAACAACAACAAACAGACACTGACAGTTCAGTTATATTGCTCCATTCAGATATCTGACACTGTTCAGATAAACTATAAGCAGCTCTGACAAGTAAACACGTTATTTGTTATATAAAGTAATTTTTTCTCTAATTATGTGTGTGATCCTTTATGAAAATTTTTTGGGACTATTTTCCTAAAACTTGTCTCAGCAGAAGGGTACCCGACGAATCATTACGAGTTCAAGGCAAATGTAGGTTTTAAATTGTTTTTTTTAAAGAAAATACAGTACACCCTCGCTATAATGCCCTTCATTATAACGAACCTTCGACTATAACGAACCTGGCCCCTGGACCCCCAAATCAAAAAACAAAAAAAGATAATATAAACACACACGGTCTGTACGCAATTTTGTCTTAATAAAAAGCGTGCGCTGTGAAACCAAAACAAAAATAATTTAATGTTGCTACAAAGCTGGAAACTACAGTATATTGATTGTTTGAAAAAAGGAGTAACATAGGCATATCTCTGTTGTAAATATAGGTTGTCAAAAAGCACTCTGTTTTTTGGCTTCTTCAGCAACCATGCGGCAAAGCAAAATTGATTAAAAAAAAAAAAAAAAAAAACTTTAACTTTTCATGTCAAAGTTTTTATGTCAGGGTGATTTGGAATAAAAGCTCAGTTTGGGATTCTTGCATGTTGGATTAAGATTTGATGCATTTTGAAACGATTCATGTCAGATTGATATTGAATAAAAGTTTAGCTTCAATTAGGGATTTTTCCTTTTTGTAATGCTTCACTATGTAACACAATTTTTGTTCCTGGGTAGTAAGTGTTATTTCCTAATTGCTTATGCCTCAAAAGTATAGAAAATGGCTATTATTCCCCACAAACTTTGCTTTTGTGACCAGGACAGTGAAATTTTGAAATTTACCTATTTCCAATGAGAAAACGGGCGAATTTGTGTCTTTTCGTTCACATAAAGTCAGAAAAAACAACATATGAATCCAAATTAACATGTATTTATACTAAAGTAATACAAAAATGACTACAAAAGATTTAGAAGTGAGTAGTTTTTTGAGATTTACGATTATACTGTAAATCACTTTCACGAATCAGCCCCCAAATGTAGTCTCCCATCATGTTCTCGTTATACTGTCCTTGGTAGCGGCGTTCAAAGTCCAGTATATCCTGGTGGAAGCTTCGCCTTGCTCCTCGATGCGCTCCCATGTTCTCCTTGAATTTATCAAGATGAGCATCAAGGATATGGACTTTGAGGGACATCCTACAGCCCATTGTGCCGTAGTTCTTCACCAGAGTCTCAACCAGCTCCACATAGTTTTCGGCCTTGTGATTGCCCAGGAATCCCCGAACCACTGCGACAAAGCTGTTCCAAGCCACTTTCTCCTTACTAGTGAGCTTCTTGGGGAATTCATTGCACTCCAGGATCTTCTTTATCTGTGGTCTGACAAAGACACCGGCTTTGACCTTTGCCTCAGACAGCTTAGGGAAGAAGTCTTGAAGGTACTTGAAGGCTGCCGACTCCTTATCTAGAGCTCTGACAAATTGTTTCATAAGGCCCAATTTGATGTGCAGTGGTGGCATCAGCACCTTCCGGGGGTCCACCAGTGGCTCCCACTTGACGTTGTTCCTCCCCACAGAGAACTCGGTCCGCTGTGGCCAGTCCCGCCTGTGGTAGTGCGCCTTGGTGTCCCTGCTGTCCCAAAGGCAAAGATAGCAGGGAAACTTGGTAAAACCGCCTTGGAGACCCATCAGGAATGCCACCATTTTGAAGTCTCCTATGACCTTGATGCCATCTCAGAAAAATGCAGATATGTATCCACTTAGGCAGCTGGAACTAAACTGAACTGGTGGGCTTAAGGCCCCTGTATTTATACTACTATTTATATTACTGGAAAGTTCTAGAAAGTTCTAGAAGTTACTCCAAGTTTACTCAGCACTGAATCTATCTGGAATGTTCTGGAAAATAGATCAATTTCAAAATATCACTGTCCTGGTCACAAAAGCAAAGTTTGTGGGGAATAATAGCCATGTTCTATACTTTTGAGGCATAAGCAATTAGGAAATAACACTTACTACCCAGGAACAAAAAAAAAAAAAAAAAAAAAAATTTGTTACGGTGTTATTTAACGAATAGGATAAAGCAAAGGCAGAACAATGCATACATGAGACGAACAGGTGCATGTAATTCTACTTTTATTCACAATCTTATTGCATTAACAGTTTATCATTCATTTTGATTGTCCTTTCGCTATAACGAACCTCTCAATATAACAAACAAAAGGCTTGGACCCCTACAGGTTCGTTGTAGCAAGGTTGTACTGTAATGAGAAATATTGTTTTTCTAATAGCGATATTGACCTCTCGATGAAGGCACTACCATGTGGTAGTTGAACTCGCTTTCGCCTCGGGACGCATAACTCCAGTCGTGGTCAACTCCCACACAGTAGAGCCTTCATTGACTGCCACTATCGCTTAAATATGCATGTGTAGTCATTAACTGTGTGGCGTCTTTTGGAATTTGCATATTGTATGTTTCAAACTCCACACAAGAAGAAAATATTCTCTTAAAAAAATACATGATCTGGAATACATTATTTCACACAGGTATGAAGCATGGGCTTTATATTTCAAAGAATATTATCCATACCGTAATCTGGCTATTGGCGAATCAATGGTGTCTTTTCATCAATTCATTCCAAACAAGCGCAATCGTTTTGGAATTAAAAATGTTGTCCTCACTGATGCTGTCACCAATTACACCTACTCGTTAGATGTCTATACTGGAGGAGCATATTCTTATGACCAAGATGTAGGGATTGGTCACAGTGTGGTAATACAGCTTTTAACAAATGCAAACCTGCAGGGAAAAGGACACATTGTATACACTGACAATTTTTGCACCTCATCCGCTCTGTTTGACAAGCTGTATTAAAAGAACACAGGATCATAAAGGCATGCCATTCAAGTTTGGAAATTATAAACCACTGTTTCTACAGAAGGGACCCCTTTGGCAGGAGATCCAGTCTTCTTTCCACTGTTTCTACAGAAGGGACGGGCGATACAGAGTAATTCAGTGTGGAGGTTTAGTGGTTAGGGCTCTGGACTCTTGACTCGGAGGGTTGTGACAGGGGGGTTCAATCCTCCCGATGGGTGGGGGACACTGCTCCTGATACCTTTTGATGGAACAGAGTAAGTCTATGGTTTTAGCCCTAGATTGCTACCCTACTTAAGGAAGACAGACAAAACCCAACTGTATAAATGGGTAATTGTATGTGGAAAAAATAATGTGATATCTTGTAACAATTGTAATTATTCAGCCCCTGGATAAGTGCAGCAAGCAGAAGTTCAAATGAAATCCAATAATAATAATAATAATAATAATAGAAGGGATCAAGTCCCTTTTGCACTGTGCTTGTTTTAAAGATGCAGGCACAGCAAGATCTGTTGTGGAGAAGTTTCGATTTTTCCATTTCCCGCTTTAAACATCACGACACATCCATAATAACTGGCCGTCCCTCTAAACTTTTCATACAAGGAGAAGCATCAGAGATGCAGCCAAGAGGCCCATGATCACTGGATGAACTGCAGTAATTCAGTGTGTAGGGAGGACTACAACAGGTTTATGGGAGGAGTGGACAAGAAGAAAGCCATTTCTTAAAGATATCCATAAAAAGTGTCGTTTACAGTTTGCCACAAGCCACCTCAAATATCCTGGTCAACATGCTTTTTTTCTCTGCAAAAAGTTACTGTGACAGGGTAAAGGATCATACTGGCAGCATCATGGTTTGGGCCTCCCAGGGATGGGATGGTTAAAATTGATGGGAAATGCTCACTACAGGACTTCTGATACCTTTCTCAAAAGATGGAACAGACCGTGTCTTCCAACAAGTCTATGGTTGAATGGTTCACAAATAAACCATCTTGGTGAATGGGTTAGACCTGAATCCAATCGAGAATCTGTAAAGAATGAAAACTGCTTCAATACCCTACCTTAAGGAAGACAGACATTTTATTACACCTGTTAACTAGTGAAAAGGTTTGAAATATCACTGATCACAAAAAATTACAGTTTCATATCTTTGTGGAGTTAGAAGCATATAAGGGGAACGTGTGGGGTATGGGGTTAGTGAGCCTGGGGATGTGAGAAGGGACGGTATGAGACCGGTGCGGCGTATAAATCACAAATTGCTCAAATAAACTTGTCTTGTTTATTGGTTAATACAGTACGGCAAGTGAAAAACACCGACCTGGACAGAAACGAGCCAGAACGGGGAACTGTTGAGTCGGCTGGAGCTAAAAACCATGGATTGTTACCACAGGACTGTATTATTTTGCTGTGAGAAATACTTCACTGAAGTTTATTTTTTGTTTTGTTAACCACAACGGTGTACATCAATAAAACAATGTTGAACTGGAACTTTACTTGACTGGTGTGACTCTGTCTATCTGCTTTTCCACACACTTGGACCTCCCACAGGTACCAGCGTTGTATCACTATGTAAAGGAGATGCCCTACATCCTGCTTTGAAGTCTACCACACCAAGTTTATTTATAAACAATAAAGTAAGTTACTAGCAGTAATAGTAAATATAGCTATCATTAAACTACAATACTGTATATTAATATAGTTTATAATAGTTTATTTATTCTAAACATTTTTTGAATATCTGAGTAATATAAAATTCTGTAGATAAATATAGATAAATCGATATAAATATGTAAACACTGTGTTAATATATTAAAGCTGTGCAGCTGTATAGGGATAGTGTTGCTATTTATTAATAGTGCAATTATAAATAAACAACAAAACAAAATAACTATTTGTAAATGCGTCTAACTTGAGAACTAAATAAGTGACATTGCATAACATTATTTTAACAGGGAGAGATCAGCCAACGCAATGATAGCACATTTTCTTTCGAATGTTGGCATCCATCTTGAATGGGCAGACTGGGAGCACAAGATTCCATGCCAGCAAGGCAGGGAATGAGTTAATGAAACAGCTTTTGTTTGTCACAATTTTTCAGAGCAGCAAGCTGGTAGGATCATTCTACCTGTACCGTGTCAGTCTGGAGAAGTCCTAAAATCTGTTTTGCAAAGACGTGATTGATACAGACGGCATTGTATGTAGTTGGGGGGACCCTGGTTAGATGTTACTGGCATTTGTAAAACTATTGTAGACAAATAATATCCATGCTTTTGAAATCTAAAGACTGCACCCTTTCAAATGATGTATTAGACAACCACATCAATGAATGTATAATGATGTACTGTATGCAGTACAGAAAGTTATGCAACTTTATTCATTTCCTCAGATCTCTCTGCATTTGATAAACTATTGCATGGCTTAACTTACATTCTAGCCTGTCAAAAATAATGTTATAAGTACCTCCAAATTAGAGTAGATGACTGATTGGACTAATTCTGTAGGATATACAGTAGACACGGCTCTCCTGACACAGGCTACCAGGGGTATAGGGGTCCTGGAGAGGACTGGGGCATCTGTACTTTTTTTGAGGGGTGGGGTGCTGCTCCGCCACTTATTTATTATCTAAAGTCAACATTTTATTTTGGTATTTGTATTTTTTAATACAGAAATTTTTCATGGATCCTGGTCTCAACTCACATTTGTCAACTACTGTCACTTACTATCATACAGCTCACTGTGCCTGTGCCTCAGTAACACAGCACTGGATAGCAGGCAAGGTTTTTATTTTTGTATATACTATATATATGCCCAGACTGTAAAAAACGACTTAACACATGTTTGTTTGTTTCTTTATCCAACCAAATAAGTGTTTAACCTTTCAGTTTTCACCTTCTTATTTATACTGTATCACTGCTTGTGACCCCATACTTCATGGCATGTACTATTAACACTGACTTTCATTGGCACAGTGTCTTTGAAGACAGAGATCAGAGAATACATTAATTCATAACTCATTGCATCATGGATTATTTTTTGTCATTCCTTATCTATACACACCCTTCTACAAGAAATGCCTCATTAATTCTGTAACACACATAAATCTGTACCCTTTTAGAATATATCTTTTTATTTTTCCTTCCTTGTGCATTCCACACTACCTGTCAGCAGGGCAGACTGGTCATTTTGTTAGAAGGCACTCATGACAGCCTCAGAAAATTTTAATTACTTACAATTATTTGGCTTTGGAAAATACCCTATTTGCCTAATATTCCCATGACTGAATCCATTGGGAAAAGACTGTGCTATCAAACACTCCATCACTTAAAACATGACTATGGGTGAAATCAATGGGATTGTTGCATTCCTGGTGGGGTTTGGCACTTTGCTATGGCAACATTCACAGTGCCAGCTCACACATGATTGAACTTTTTCGCTTTCTAAGTAGGATAGTCAGTTTATTTAAACATCTTTTTAAAGCAACTTCAAAATGTGTGTGGCCTACTGGGGGAACATGTCATAGGTCACTGTAGGAGGCTCATGGTATGTCCTCTTTTGTAAACTGGAGCTTGGAGCCTTTATCTGCAATTATTCTGTGCATTGCCTGCTACTTTTATAAGAAATGTAAAGTGTTTCTTATACATTTGCTGCTAACATGACCATAAGGCTTACAGTACATACACTGAAACTACTGGTTAGTTTGCTTAGCCTATAATATATTTTAGTAAATTGAGAAAAAGTGCCTTTTACAGTAGTTGTTAGCAGATAATGGTGCAAAAGGGTGAATTCTCTTATGTATGGGCAATAAAAAACCCACTTGTACACAGTACTAATTCAGAAAAGAGTTGAAGGGAAAATAGTAAAAATCTATTACAAATGCACTTGCAAGCCTTAAATATGACCTGCTATCAATTTTACTAGCACAACTTACCTAGTTTGTTGTATGTTGTGATGGAGTGTATACGCACTCCCAGATTTATAGTGCACATGGACCATGGGCTTTCTGAGAGAGGTTGTTGCCCATGGAGTTGTGGGAGGAGCTGAGAGCAGGAGACTATATTCACAGGTTTACTTAATAGATTTGCTTTCTCTCAACAAGCCAATCTTTCAGCCTATATAAACCTGCCTCTCTTGTGTGAATTTGTCCACCAGGGAAGAGAACTGAGCTTTGCAGCAGGAGAGTATGAGAGAGTATGAGGAAGAAAGTCCCGATATTTATCCTTTATTCCTTACAGCTCTAGGGTGTTCGCTCTCGCGCCCATACTGGTTTTTTCTCTCTCTTTCGGCTCATGATCCTCGTGCACTGCGCTGCCTGGCAGGGATTGTCCTCACATGACCAGATCTCAGTTTTATGACATATGTCCTACCCAGTCATATTGGAGAAGCGTATTGTTTCCTCACTGCTGCAATATGATTTGATGTGTGTGATTCAGAGTAAAATGTGAGAGCCAATGGAACATGAAGGACTGGAGTTAGTTACACCCTTCATTTTCATACAGCATCTGTTGATCACGGTTCTGAGATATATATTAAAACGAAAAAGGCCAAAAATGAAAAAAATGAACATTTTCCCTAAAAAAAATAGTAATAGAAACTGGAAAAACTAGAACGAAACGGAAACAAAAAAAGAAACATAAAAAAATGAATATTCTGAGTTGTATTAATGTTGTTTCAAGAAAATTCTATGTAAATAATGTAATTTAAATAAAGTCAGCCTGTTCTGCTCATTACATGATAAATCAGGGTTTGCGTGTATGTGTGTTTTTTGAGTAAAGTAACCTGGCCCACACACCAGGGCAGTGTGTTGGAGGATAAATAATGTTGGCACTGTGGGCTATGCTTTCTAAAACCTACTGTATATCTAAACCTCAGCTCCCCTGTTAGATTTATGACTGAACAAACAGATGTTTCTACACACAAAAAGACATTAGTTTACAGATGTAAAGAGTTTACTATTATTTTTTTATTTTCTTACTATTATTTTCTACTTCAGAAAGTAACACTAGCAACCTTGATGACAAAGGAAAGTGTGACCAACCTTTGAGGTAAAAAGAATTGTGGACATTTACTGTCAGTCTATTAAAGAATCTTCTGCTGGGGTGAAACAGGATTTCACATAAAAATGGTCTCTGGACTTATTCAAAATATAACTATTCTGTTTATAGGAGTCTGGAACCCCAACGAGTGAGATAAGAATGTGTGAAACGAGAACACAAGCTGCAGAACATATAAATCTCATTAATTATTGATGAATTCTAGGTATGGGTTTGTCAAGTTGAAAAGCTAAGGCCGCCAGCAGTTGATCCAAATCTCTTATCAGACTGTACTGTACACTGAGTGAAAATCAATGCATGTCCTGATACTGTATGTCTTCTGCATTTTCCAAAAGCATAGAGCATTAAATTAGATTAATAAATATGGAGAGTTATAGTACATTGGGCCAGATCTATCAAGCTAAAGTACATTGTGCACCAATCTTCAACAATTGGTGTGCTAAATAAAATAAAATGTTCTTGTTTCTTGATACCAACGCTGTTTACAAAAGCCTGTTACTGGCTGTTACTGGAGTTTCATATGCTCCATTTAAAAACAAAACAAATAAAAACACCATGTTACACAAAATAAGAATACCTAAGAGCCTTTGAGTTACATTTGTGAGTTATGTAATTATTGTTTTGTATCATTAATATTTGTTTTATTTAGAAAGTGGTCCCTGTATGCAGGGACTGAATACAGCAAAGTTAAGAACTGCTTAAACAAATCTTAACATGTTGAGGTATTTTGGATACTAGTCTACATAGTTCAAATGACACCAATATAGACTCAACATACAGTATAATTAGGCTTGCTGCATTTTGATATTACTCAGTAAAGCTCGTTTGACTGAAATAAATTCATATAGGACAAATGTCGGTAAAACCACTCGCTATTTTTTATTTTCTTACCAAAAATAATAATTTAGAAATCATCTCTTCTTTGTGTAGTTTTTATACTTCCTGTCTGTCCCATCTCCGTTCCGCTCTGAATGGCTAGGGGTCGCTGTCAGTCATCTCAGTGGTGCGTTAGTATTGTAGTTTCACTGTCGGCTGAGCTCCAACATGTCCCTCCCACCCACCTGGGATGGAGTTAATCAAGGGGGGAGGTGGCCAGTGGAAGCCATGTGTGGAAACTCTGAATGTGTAAATAGCAAGGATTTGAACCAGATTATTTTCCGTTCAGCTCCGGAATTTTCCGCTCTGGTTCCAAAAGTTCAGAACGTCTCATTTTGTTTAGTTCGAAAAACGCCCCACTTGTACCCATAATGGGAATGCGTGGACACTGTTCTGGCATTCTGTAAGGTATCAATGACCCTATTAGATAATCCCAGACGGCTCAAATGTTGCCGTTCAGGTCTGACTGAGCAGGTCGCGGCGTTCGGGCAGACTCCACGGCTGGCCGCTGAGGAACTGCATCAAGGTGGAAAACCACAGTCTCCTGGGCCGATAAGGGGCTACTAATAGCACCCTGACCCAATCCTGCCTGATCTTTTCCAGGCACAGCGGAAGCATGGCGGTGGAAAGGCATATAGCAGTTGCTTCAGCCATTGGTGTGCCAAGGCATCTATTGCCAGCGGGTCCCCGGCTCCTGTTATGGAGAACCAGAGGGGACAATGAGTGGATTCCTGGGCGGTAAAGAGGTCTATCTGTGCTCTCCCGATCCGTTGCCAGATGAGACTCACAACCTCTGGGTGAAGCCTCCACTCCAAGCACTGGGGACCCCTTGAAAGGAAGGTTGCTGCCCAGTTTATCACCCTGGGCAGGTGTGCTGCTCGCAGGGAGAGGAGGTGATCGTGTGCCTAGAGCAACAGCTTGCGGGCCACTTGATGGAGACTGGGGGACCTGAGCCACCAACGTAGTGTTGTCTGTCTGGACAAGCACGTGTCTCCCTTGAACCTAATTCTGCAAGGCTAGGAACACTGCCTGCAGCTCCAGAATATTTACATGGAGACCCTGCCACGGGGGTTTCCATACCCCTTGCACTCCCCTGCCATTCCACACCACACCCGAGGCATAGTATGTATGCAGCAGTGGTGTAAAACAACCTCTACTACTATAATGGTACTTACTGCAACAAGTACAGTATACAGTACTCGTAACCAATGCCGCTATGTGACAGGCAATAGCACCTTAATAAAGTTAATCAGGTATAGTACCCAAGAGGGTGACCTGAACCGCTTTGAGTACCTGTACGGTGCCTGATCACTAGTACAGTACTGACCGGTGTGGTGTGGTTACGGTGCGTTGCAGCACGGTGTACTGTAAATAGACACAGTACCACTGTACAGTGCACAAGGTGCACGGTACAAGGCATGGTGCACACACCCACGGTACGGACAGTATGGTACACAAGGCACAGTACAAAGCGGTAGGTCTGTGACCTACAGTTACCGAAGAAGCAATATATATAGGGTTGCCCACTTATGTAGCTTCTGACAAGCCGACACAGTCCTAAGACTTGAGGAAGCCTGCTGTTAGTGACAGCCTTTGCAATGGCACTACAAGCAGAACCAGAGCGGCAACAAAACACTGCAGAAGGGACAGCAAACAGTCAGACCTAAAGCAGAGCTGAGTCCAGCAACTGCTAGTGAATCGGAAAAGGTAACCTCGTTGATTGTACAAACAGGAGCAGGTCTAGGACCTACAGTTATCACGGAAGCGATTTTATGGATGCCCACCTATAAAGCTGTTGGCTAACCAACGTCACACTAATTCTGTAAGCAGAACTAAAGTGGCAGCGAGAAACTGTGGGGAAGGCTGCAAGCAGCTTAACCGAAACGTGTGTCTCAGAAAAAAAACCCAGAAAAATACACACCGAGAAACACATTTTCTCACACAACACAGTAACAACTCAGTTATAATTTAATATAATTTTCATTAACAGAAAACTACATTTTATTATTAAACTTCAAACAAAGCTAGCAGCCTGTGAGAGAACACAAGTAGTCGACTTAAGGTTATTCGATCCCGGGAAAGGGGCGAGATCTGTGATCTGTGCGTGCAGTCTATTTATATCCTTGCGGCAGGCATGACTGTGTCACAGGCTCTGACGAGCAGTCTTTGTTATATGTATTCAGGTTACAGGGTCTTTAGGGATAAATACCCATGAGGTAATGATTACATTTCATACTTGATAGGGAAGATATGCAGAAAAAATCCTCTACAAGTAATCAATTAAGGGGAACATTGTTATCATCGTTATGCACATTTCACAGTAAGACATACAACAAATGTAACATGTACACATGTGCAACTTTTCTACATACTTCTTGTAGATATAACAATGAAAATGAAACACTGAACAATTAAATCATGAATCATTAAATGATTGTATGTTTGAAAACAATGGAAAGATGCAGAGAGAACAGGCTGAAAGAGAATGAAAAAAACAACTTTATTAACCGATAAACAAAAATAGCGTTTTCGTTACAGAACATAATAAATTAATTTAGTTTCATTTTTTGTTTCTTACGGAAGCGCATTGCTGCCATACATAAATATATATATATATCACGTAATTATGTGATAGGGAATTATCACGTAATTACGTGATAATTTCTAATCACGTGATCATTCTTAACACATGGTACTGCAATGCTGGGTCACATGTAAGTTTTCTCTATATTCAGAATGACTGTGTGGTCTTTCATTTCCATGTACTAGTGACACGCCGGCTTAAATTCCATTTCTGCAAGTGTGTCATATGATACTTGTTTCTTGTTGTTTGTATACTCTTAGTAAATTAATGGTACAACCAACTTTTTTTTTTTTTTAAAAAAACAGCATTTATTTAATTTAACAACAGGTTTATAGAATAGCATAAACATTATGCATGGACAAATGTGATCACAAAGTTTTTCCAAAGCTGGAAATGCAGTTACTATATGCAGTTACTGTATGATACTTACAGCTTACATCTACAGCTTACATCTACTCAAACAACATGGTTGTAAAAAGCCCCCATAAATGATCCCTATCACGAAATTAGGTGATAATTCCCTATCACGTAATTACGTGATCATTTGTTAACACATAATTATGTCATAATTTGTTAACACGTAATTATGTGATAATTCCCTATCAGGAAATTACGTGATATAATTTTTTTTTTATGGCAGCAATACGCTTCCGTAGTTTCTGTTCCATTAAAAATTTCTTTCTTTTTTTTCGTTCATCATTCTGGTTCCATTTCAAATCCCTGATAAATAGTGTGTGTGTTTGTTTTCTGTTTCAAATAAAGATTAATTATTTTGAATTTAAGTTTAGCAGGGATGAGGTTAATACGTGTGGATTGTGGCTGGGTCTTAGTTGACTAATTGATCATCAATCAAGCCCCAGCCACATGGTATATAAAGGGATCCAGATCCTTTGTTGGGTTTGTGAGTTTTGGAGAAGGAGTGTTCAGTAAAGGTGACGATAAACAGCCTTGGCTGTGAAGCTATCCTGTCACAGAGGGATAAAATACCCAAACTACAAAAACATGCAGCCGTAGGAAAACCTATAGTAAAGATACACCATGTTGATACATTACTCATGTCACTTAAAATTTTTATTATTATTATTCCTGATAACTAAAAGGCAATACAAATGTGTGCTTATAATGAACCAAAAAAGAAAGTAATTGCACATAAGCTTGATAACGATAGGTTGCGGATGCAACCCGGTTTCCCCTGAAAGAGAAAAAATAACCATCAAGGTATGGGATATTGCTTCAGGCAGTGTAGGGATTGGCTGAGCTTTAATAGCAAAGCTGCCAACACACTTCCTCTTTTGCTCTTAACAGCGACCTCGCGGTGATGGTTATTTTCTCTTTCAGGGAACGGGGTTGCAAACCCATCGTTTCCTTTCAAGTCGAAAATATCAATTGGGAACATTAAGAAAACTACATTTTATTATTAAACTTCAAACAAAGCATATAGCGCCTCAGCGTCTATGCAGCAATGTGGAAAGAACACCATATCGTGACAATACTCAATATGACCGCCAACTAGGGCGTCATAGAGTGTAACACGGATGCTCCAAATGACGGAGCAGAGGATTCCAGTACATTTAAACGGTAGAACCTCGTAAAAGTATGCGGTGTAACCCAACTGGCTGCAGCGCAAATGTCAGACACCGGCAGTCCTCTAAAGAGGGCCCAGGATGTCGCCATACCCCTTGTGGAATGTGCCTTCAACTGCCCTGGTGGCGGAAGGCCTGCAAATTCATACGCTAATTTAATAGCATCCACTATCCAATGGGAAAGGCGTTGTTTAGACAACGGCTGACCCAAAGTCCTAGAACCATGGCATATGAACAACTGTTCTATTTGCCTCACAGTCATTGTACGGTCAATATAACACCTCAATGCCTGCACGGGGCAGAGCATGTGTAACCGTTCTTCCTCTGGGGAAGAAAAAGGAGGAGGATGGAACGCCATCAACTCGACTGGTTGGTTCATATGAAACGGGGGATATGACCTTGGGTAAAAGGCCGGATTTGGACGCATGGAGACCTTAGAACCGTCTCCTGCGAAATGAGTACATGATGAATGCACTGATAGTGCATGTAACTCGCCCACGCGTTTGGCTGATACCACTGATAGCAAAAACACGGTTTTCATAGATATGAGCTGTGGAGAGGCTCGAACGGTGCCTTGGTAAGGGCTTCTAGCACCACGTCAAGGCTCCATGACAGTAAACTGGTTGTCCTAGGAGGTCGCAAGCATCTTGCGCCTTTTAGAAATTGAGATGCCAGAAAATGGCAACCTGGTGATAAACCGTCAATGCGTACATGGCAAGCCGATATGGCGGCTAAATACACCTTAAGTGTGGAGGGAGATTTCCCTTCATCTAACAGTTTCTGTAGAAACTGTAATATCACTGCCATAGGGCAGGATATTGGGTCATGGCCCTCAGCTAGACACCAATCTTGAAACAACTGCCATTTGTACGTATATTGCGACCTAGTAGAGGGCGCTCTGGCACTCTGAATGGTCGAAATCACCGCTGTCGAAAGCCCTAAGGCTGACAGGTGATCCTGCTTAGGGGCCAAGCCCATAGCTGCATGAGCTTGGGGTTCGGGTGCCATAGCCCTCCTTGGGCTTGGGACAATAGGTCTGCTTGCAGAGGGAGCTCCCTCGGGCGACCGTGCAACAACTGCACCAGACTCGGGAACCATATTCTCCAAGGCCACCGAGGAGCGATCAGAATCATTGTTGCTTGCTCTACCCTGACCTTCTCTAAGGCGGCGGGGAGCATCGGAATCGGTGGAAATGCATATAGGAGCCCTGGCGGCCATTCGTGAGCCAGTGCATCGACTCCTAGGGGGCTGTCGAGGTCCTTCACCGAGAACCATAGGGGCAGTGCGTGGTCTCCTCTTGGCGAAGAGATCCCACTGCGCTGTGCCGAACCATTCCCAGATGCGCTCTACCAGCTGAGGTTGAAGACGCCATTCGCCTGCAAGAGGGCCTCCTCTGGATAGGAGATCCGCTGCGTAATTGACACTGCCCGGTAGGTGAACCGCACGCAGAGAGGTTAAATGCGGTTGTGCCCATAGCAACATCCGTGTTACCATCCGGTGAAGACCTGGGGACCGCAAGCCACCCTGGCGGTTGATATACGCCACAACCGTGGTGTTGTCTGACCGCACTAACACGTGCTTGCCTAGAAGCACTGGCAAGAAGTGCCGAAGGGCGAGGTCCACCGCTCTGAGTTCCAGAGCATTGATGTGGGCTGACCTCCAGGGTCCTGACCACACTCCACGGGTCCCTGTCCTGTTCCAGACTGCTCCCCAACCTTGGTTGGAAGCGTCGGTCGTGATGATTTCCCTCCGAAGATGGGACCTAAGCGTACACCCTGGCGGATGTTCAATGGAACTTTCCACCAGCGTAGTGCTTCCCAGCAGGTTTGGGATACCTTCAACCTGCGGTGTTTCTCTCTCCGCGGATGCAACGCGAAGGCATTGAACCAGGCCTGCAGAGGTCTCTGGTGTAGTAAGCCCAAAGGAAGGGCTTGCGAGGCGGCAGCCATCAACCCCAGCATGCGCTGACACAGCTCCATGCTGACTGTTTCTCTCAACCTGAGTAGGGAGAGAAACCGCTCCATCGAGGCAACTCTTTGTGTCGACAGGGTCGCTTCCATGGACACTGAGTCCAGATGCAGACCCAAGAATTCGGTCTGTTGGCTCGGCACGAGGCGCTTTTCTGAATTGACCTTCAGACCTAGCCGCTGAAGATGGTCTGTAACCATCACTGTGTGCTGTGCCAACTGCTCATTCGACTGCGCGCAGACGAGCCAGTCGTCCAGATTGTTCAGCAGTCGAACGCCTTGAGCTCGTAAAGGAGCTAGAATGGCATCTAAACATTTCGAAAAGGTTTGAGGAGCTAGTGACAGGCCGAATGGAAGGACACAAAACTCGTATACCCTGCTCTGAAATGCGAAAAGCAGATACTTCCTGTGACCCGGGCAGATGGGAATGTGAAAGTACGCATCTGTCAGGTCCACAGTGGTGAACCAGTTGCCGTGTCGGACTGACTAGATGATGTGCCTGTGCGTAAGCATCCTGAACGATAACACCCGCAGGAATTTGTTCAGTACTCACAGATCTAGAATAGGACGGAGCCCGCCGTCCTCCTTGGGCACCAGGAAGTATTTGGAATAGAACCCCTGGTCGATCAGAGCAGGGTCTACTTGTTGAATGGCACGCTTCCTGAGCAATGCCTGTATTTCCGCATTCAGAGCTGAGGACTGAACCGAGTCCTTCACTGCAGTTACTACCACTCCCCGAAAGGGGGGTTAATCAGAACTGAAGGGTGTACCTGGTGAGTATAGTTTTGCGCACCCAGATGTCGTCGGTGCAATGTTGCCAAAACTGGAGCTGTGGAACAGTGTAGGGGTGGGTTAACAGCTGCCTGGAGTTCTCAGGGCTGTTTTGGCTGCGCTCGTTCGCGAGCGGCCTGGCTAGAGCCACAAGGGCGTGGCCTGCTACCTCCTCTAGGGCGCCTCCCTCCTCGCTGCGGTCTTACAAATGCGAGTTGGCCGCGCACTGATGCACCTGAAGGGGAGGCTTTATTACTCCGTGGTTGTGCCTGCTGCTGTGGCGGTGTCCTGCGCCACTGGTGTTCCTGTGGCCGCTTTGGCTGGAACGGCTTATTTGGCCACATCCTTGCCATCTGCTGTGACGCCTCACGCGCCTTGACGGAGCGTTGCAGCATCTCCTCCACCGCCCCGGTGTGATTGGGGCATCCAGCAATGGGGCCTTGTCGGGCTCCTGTACACTCGCCTGCGAGAGCCAGAGCTGCATCCTGGCCACCACCAGAGACGCGATGCTGCTGCCCTGAGCCCACGCATTCAGCTGGGCAAGCTTTACCAGCAGCTGAGTGACCATCCCCAACTCGGTCCTGAGGGCTGCGGAAGGGCACTCAGGTAGGTCTGTCATGAGTGCCGCTTGGTAGACCGTCAGCAGGCTGGCCACATTCGACAGCCTGACCGCCTCTGTGGCCGCAGCGTGCCCCTTTTTAAGGTGCACCTCTGTGATCCTGCATTGCTTATTGGGGCATGCAGGATCTTCTTCAGCCCTGATAACGTTGGCGTCTTCACCAACGCGGCGAACGCAGCGTCCACCGGTGGAAAGGATGCCAACCCAGCCTCGCTTGCCCCCTGCATATTAAAGGCCGAGGCCTTGCGAGAAGTCACCAGGGCAGAGGCCGGAGCTCCCCAGGTGGACTGCACCTCCTTGATAAAGTCCGGGAATGCTGGGAGCATCCTGGACTGATGGGGCTGGGCTGAAGGCGACCCAAAAAGAGAACACCGAGGTTGCTCGATCCCCAGATGGCGAGTTGCTCGCTCCACTAGTGGCCAAAGGGGGTCGTTGGTGTCCAAACCCTCCAACTCAGACTCCTGCTCTGAGTGGTGAGACACCAATTCTGCCTCCACGCTATCCTCTTCAAGGAGAGGGTCCCCTTCAGACGCATCCCTGGAGATGACGCTGGCGTCCCAAACCTCTTGGGGTTGTTGGACAACCTGGGCGGACAGGGGCTGCAGCGGAACCGTTGGCTGGTTAGCAACTGGTCCGACTAGATCGTCCGTGGCCTGAGGCACCCTATTGGCCAGGGTCATGAGCAGGGTCTGTTGGCCCATCATGACCTCCATGAACTGGGACATCTTAGAGGTGAGCTCTAAGACACCCGATCTGTCCCTATGGTGCCTTTCGCGATGAGGGGAACGGGAGCGTCCCCTTCGGCGAGGTGACCTAGAGTGAGATCGCGATGTCCGACGGGAGCATTCCTTGTAAGGAGAGGGGTCTCGCGGTTGTATGGACGGGCTGCGGGGTTGCCGAGCGCATCCACTGACCGGGGACCTCTGACCAGCTGTAAGCTGGGAGAACGGGCTCCTGGACAGCCGCAGCCTTACAGGCGGAGACGCCGCTGGCGGAGCAGACAGGGTGTGAGACGACCCTGAGGAGGGGGAGTGACCCCCAACCGCTTTCCTCGCCCTCTGGCGAAGAGTGCGTGGCTGAAAATTGGCGCACAATGCGCAGAACGACCTGTCCGCCAAGGCAGACGCATCGTGCTCTGGTCCCAGGCACGCCACGCAGTCCTCGTGGGGGTCATTCGCCGGCAACTTGGCCTGGCATGTGACGCAACGCTGGAACCCAGACATGCTGAGACACAGAGCGCTGAAGCGCACCGAATGTCGAGCGTAAGGCGTTGAACGTTGAGGCGTGTGCACCAAGCGTCGACACAACGAGTACCGAGCGTCGAGGGTGCGTGCACTGGCGCTTGATCTCGAAGCGCTGGAAGACACGGCGTCGGCACAGAGGGTCGCAATCGCTGGCGCGTCGGCGTCGAGCACCGAGCGTCAGTGCGAGCACGAAGGTGCGGCGTCAACGTCGGCTCGAAGCGTCAGCGCTGAAGCCGTCGAGCAACTGCCGCCGAGCACCGAAGCGTCAGCCCGAAGTGGTTGAGCACCGAGCACCAAAGCCGTGTTGGCTCGAGTCGTCGAACCTCGGCGCTGAACCCACAAGTCCCAAGCGCTGAGGTGCTAAGCACCATGCGTGGAAGCGCTGCACCATGCGCCGGAGAGCTGCACCAAAACGCCATGGCTTCGAGCGCCGGGGCGTGAGTACCAAAGCGGCGTAGAGGCGGTAGCCGCAGGCGCCCTGTTGTCAGCTGACCCGCAGAGCGGAGACGCTAGTGCTGGTACGGTGTCTGGTGCTGTGCAATACTTACCTTAGGTGCCTAAGGGAATATATGCTTGGTGGTTGTCTTTTTTTTTTTTTTTTTTTTTTTTTGGGGGACGCTGCAGCAACACTATATATAGTGATTGGTGACTGGGGCACAGTACAGCTACCACGCGGTAAGATAGAACACACTGCAGTGGTAGTATATGGGAGACTGCAGTGCAGGCTCACACACACGCGGTCTAGCCAGAGGCAAAACTGAGGCTGCAGATGCACGCGTTGCCAAGGCCAACACAACGCGCGTCCTACACAAATATATATATACACAGTGTATACAATTTTTATTTACAAAAAACCCCAAAACACAACAATAATAATTATAAAATAATTATTAATAACACAGGAAAGACGAAGACCAGGAAATTAAACAAAACGCGATGCAGAAGCAAAGCGTGAAGGAATTGTAACTGAAATAAACTCGGAGAAGGGGCAATAACCAGCTTCTCAAGCCTAAACTTAGTGAGTACAATCAGTCTTTAAGCTCTATTGACCTACCACTACTGATGCTGAAGACAAAAGAGGAAGTGAGTCTCTGCGCACTGCGTATAGTAAGCTCCCAAGGGGGCGGGCTTACACGGCAGCTCGTGCAGAGGCCTATCGGCAGCTTTGCTATAAAAGCTCAGCCAATCCCTACTGCCTGACAGCAATATCCCATACCTTGATGGTTATTTTCGACTTGAAAGGGAACTTACTCCTGTAGGAAGTGTATTTTACCTGAGCATGGAAAGAACGTATATATTTGAGCATGGAACATACATATTTTAAGCTGCCCTGACTTGCAGTACAAGTCAGTTTAACCTGCTCTGTGATCGTTTATGTTCTGTTACCAAACAATCGCTGCTAAATGTACCTAATCCCAACAGAAACAACAGGTAGCTGTTGTTCTGATGCAGCTTCTGATAACAAATTCCTTTGGCTTCGAGAAGATTGTGTAATGCTTGTGTATTAGTTTGTTGATACACAACAAGCGGGTTCAAAAGCCTTTATGAGGTATACAGAGTAAAAGGGATAGTGTAGCTGTTTAATCTTACTCACAAGTCTCACTCATGTTTCTCTCTCATTCTCACTTCCTGTATCCCCTACATAAAGGTAATCAATATTCAGGAACCCTGTCAAAATGCAAACGTGCATTAATTCAATCCTGTAATTTAAAGGTGTAGACACAGATTCAAACATTGTGTAACCAATACAAATTACTTCTTTTCTATCCTACAAATGTGTTTGCTTCTCTTCATTTTTCTAACTTTACTGTTTTTAAAAGTTTCAATGGTAGTCCATTTTTTTTCAGCAGGAATTTCCCCAAGCACTTTCAAGAACTTGAAAAAAAAGAGCGGTTTGAGCATAGCAATGAAACACCAGTATATGTGGTAGCTAGAAAACAGTCCATAGAGATGCTAAGAACCAGCGAGGACAGGAGGGGTATTTCACAGCCATTCTGTGACATTTCCCTGTCGTTGAACACGCCTATGATTAGTTTATACATTAGATCCTCTCATATCCTTCTCGGTAAGACAAGAGGCCCTTACCCAATGGATCTGTGACGTGTGATTTGCACACGCTGTTACTAACTGGACGGTAATGATGGAAACTGTTCAATGCTCATTTTATTATGGGTTTAAAACACTACATTGAGCTCTTAGCAGGACAGAATGGATTTAGTTGCAGATAAAAAAGATAATGCATCTGGGAATTCAGTTTCACTTTTTACATGCTGTCACTTCACATAGCTGCCCAGTTTAAACATGTTAACACTAGAATGACCGTTTTTGGAATTGCTGTGCATGTGTTTAAGATATGGAGCTGTGCTTTCCTGACTTTTCCTAAATATATGTACTAATTACCCTGACAAAGAAAGAATCGCTTAGCTGCAAAAATTAAGTTGATAAAATACTGTCATACCTATTCCGACCAGGAGCAGTCAAATTGACTGATAAATATAAAACATAACAAGTAAATGTTATGGTATTATTTGTATTTATCAGTCAGGACTTGCCGCCATGTATTGAAGTTTGATTATAACAGTCTGCATTCCTCAAGTGAGCGGTCTTCTGACATTTCTATTGTTTCAATGAGCCTCCTGATAGCCCATCAATCAGCCTTGACAGCTCATGGCGCCAGGCTGTCTGTCTGCACTCTGGTTACTATACAAGTCACTTGTTTCTCTAAGAAAGTCATTACTACCCCAATACTTATTGAAAATGGATCGCGGAAGACACAGGACAGCAAAGCAGTGTTTGGAATTACTGCAAAGTTTAACAAACAACGATTCTGATGCAGCAGAGATGGACAATGACAAATCTGGCTCTGAAGCAGACTGGGTTTGCGAAGATGAATCTTCCAGCAGCAGTGACAGTGAGGAGGATTCCAGCGAAGTGCCAGGACCAAATGTGCAAAGAGGGCACAGGAAATCCTGTGGGAGAAGAAGCAATCCTGTGGCAACACCTGCAAGGATGCCAGCCACTTCACCTGCATCAGCCCCTGCACCTGATCCAGCCGCTACTTCATACTTCACCTGAGGCAGCTGCTTCTCCAGCGGTAGTGCCAGCATCATCTGGCACTCATGATGGCACTGTTTGGAACACTATAAATCCTGGTGTTGAAGCTGCAGGTAGAAGGGGTGAACATAATATTTTGAGGGAAGTTCCAGGGCCCACGGCATATGCAAAAGACAACATTGATGAGAGCGCATTGAGTGCTTTTCGCCTATTGATTGACATGCATATGCTTCACCACATACAATGTTGCACTGAAGCAGAAGCCCACTGACAACTACAAGATGATTCCTGGTCAATGCCCTTGGAGGAATTCGAAGCTTTCATTGCACTAGTATATGCCCGTGGAGTATTTGGTGCCAGAAGCCTGGGTTACTGTTGATAGCTGTGCCAAATGCGCAAAGACAGTCTGCAGTAAGTGCACCGCATATTTTGAAAAGTACAGGATCTGTGTGATTTGTGCCAACGATTGTAAATTAAGTCCATTCTGTTCAAATGTTTATTTATTCATGTCATTTCGATTATATGCGTATATGCGCTTTGTTATGTAGGCAATATAAACCCATTAATTAAAATATATATATATATATACTTATTTACATCGTTACAGTTATACAGTTTTGTATGTACATGATATACCTGTATATACACACACATTTATTTTCAAATATTTGTTTATTTAATTTTTTACCATTTTTTGAGGCTGTGCTTTATGTAATATGTCTGTATATAAACACATTTCTGTTCAAATGTCAGTTTATTTACAATGTTTTGGTTGTGAAGATGCTTTATATGACGTTGCTGAATAAAACTACGACTTATATTCAATTGTTTGTCCTTTCATTGTAATATTTATGTTGTTAACACACAATGTGCAAAAAAACCTATTGGATTACTTTGGCGTACACAGAGAAAATACTGTAAATGTTTTTTTGGAATGCTATTTTGTAAATTGCCAAATACTCTATTACAGTTCTTTGTTTTGTAATAATTTGCACTGATTGTCTTTGTATAGTATACATGCAGTACCATCCTGTGGTGTTTTAGACACACTGATGTACCGGACATTGTTAATTTATAATGCCCCTGACGTTAATACAAGGTAGCACAACTTCCTATGTGATATGATATTTCTACATTCCCGATGGACCCCTGGAGCCAATTATTTATTTGTTTTGTCTTGCAGAAGTGCAGTAAATTTACATTATGACGAATGTGCAGAACATATACAGTATGACTGATTTTCCACACCCTGATTACACAGCAAGATCTGTGCCACTGCCATCTTTAGACTACAAGGTTCGAAATTAGCACCCACCAACCTGCCAAATGTGGGTTAATTTGGTCTGTGGCGAGTAAATTTCACATACTTACACACCACAGTGGCAGATCCGGTTTTTTTTGGCTTGAGTTTAAATGATTTTGAGCCCTGCAGCGTTAATCATATACTGTACACTTTACAATCAAGCGATCTGTGGTAAATACTGTCTGTATACACATCACATAGCTCCCTGAAAGAAAACAGATGGATGAAGACCAATTACAGGTGCACTCCACTTATAACAGACTCCAAGGGGCAATGGAAATCAGTACTTTATAAACAACGTACGTAGCAAACACAATTCGAAATGCTGTACCTTAAATAGAAACAATACAAGAAAGCTTAACTACCAAACAATGGGAGTTTATTATTTGTACAAAACATGCCCCTGTAATAAGTAGTACCATTTTACAAATTTATATTTTCGCTAAATGTAATTAAAATTGTATACGCTATATGTTTAAACTGTACAATGGCTGTGCCAACAAAAACATAGAAGAATAAAAGTAAAAACATTTTTCCTGCCTGATGTCACTAATGCTGCCGTACATTTACTGTCCCAGATGTACATTATGTAGAAAACTATGTATTAAACGGTACTGTATGTATTAAACTGTACATATTAAACGCAAAAGACCTGCCTGTGAAACAGGAAAACTGTACGTATTAAACACATCTTGGGGCTCCAGAGTGGCGCATCCAGTAAAGGTGCTCCACGTGGAGTGCAGGATGCGCCCTATAGCCTGGAGATCGCAGGTTCAAATCTGTCATTGCTGACAGTGAGCGGGGGTTCCCAGGGGGCTGCACACAATTGGCGAGTGCCACCCGGCTAGGGAGGGTTTAGGTCAGCAGGGCAATCCATCGTTCACCGCGCACCAGCGACCCCCTGTGGCTGAAAGGGCGCTTTAGGGTCTGCATTGGAGCCATCAGATGTGTGTTGTCCTCCGACACTATAGGTCTGATGGCTTCGCTGTGGATCCGCAGTGTGAAAAAAGACAGTTTGGCAGGAACACGTTTCGGAGGATGTGTGTTTCAGCCTCCATTTCCCGAGTCGCCGCGGGATTGCAGTGGTGTACCGGGATTAATAATAACACAATTGGCGATTCCAAATTGGGGAGAAATCTGGGGTAAAAATCTGTAAAACCGATGGGGGCCAAGGTTGCCCCAATTGTTTCTTCTAACTTGTATAAAACACTTAAGCTAAGTTAGAAGAAACAATTGGGGCAACCTTGGCCAGCACCAAGCAAATAAGAACATAAGAACATAAGAAAGTTTACAAACGAGAGGAGGCCATTTGGCCCATCTTGCTCATCTGGTTGTTAGTATCTTATTGATCCCAGAATCTCATCAAGCAGCTTCTTGAAGGATACCAGGGTTTCAGCTTCAACAAGATTACTGGGGAGTTGATTTCAGACCCTCACAATTCTCTGTGTAAAAAAGTGACACCTATTGTCTGTTCTGAATCTCCCTTTATCTAATCTCCATTTGTGACCCCTGGTCCTTGTTTCTTTTTTCAGGTCAAAAAAGTCCCCTGGGCCGACATTGTCAATACCTTTTAGAATTTTGAATGCTTGAATCAGATCGCTGCATAGTCTTCTTTGTTCAAGACTGAATAGATTACATTCTTTAAGCCTGTCTGCATATGACATGCCTTTTAAACCCAGAATAATTCTGGTCGCTCTTCTTTGCACTCTTTCAAGAGCAGCAAAATCCTTTTCGTAGCGAGGTGACCAGAACTGAACACAATATTCTAGATGACGTCTTACTAATGCATTGTAAAGTTTTAACATTACTTCCCTTGATTTAATTTCAACAATTTTCACTATATATCCAAGCATCTTGTTGGCCTTTTTTATAGCTTCCCCACATTGTCTAGATGAAGATATTTCTGAGTCAACATAAACTCCTAGGTCTTTTTCATAGATTCCTTCTTCAATTTCAGTATCTCCCATATGATATTTATAATGCACATTTGTATTGCCTGCATGCAGTACCTTACACTTTTCTCTATTAAATGTCATTTGTCATGTGTCTGCCCAGTTCTGAATGCTGTCTAGATCATTTTGAATGACCTTTACTGCTGCAACAGTGTTTGCCACTCCTCCTATTTTTGTGTCGTCTGCAAATTTAACAAGTTTGCTTACTACAGCAGAATCTAAGTCATTAATGCAGATTTGGAATAGCAGAGGACCTAATACTTATCCCTGTGGTACTCCACTGGTTACCTTGCTCCATTTTGAGGTTTCTCCTCTAATCAATAGGCACAACTGTAAAAGCAGTGGGGGTCAAGGTTGCCCCAATTGTTTCTACTAACTTGGCTTGTGTTTTTCAGGCACAATAAAAGCGGACTGAGCATATGAAAAACACACTGACTTTAATCTTAGTTCTCAAGTGTTGTGTAATGCATACTGACACACTTTTGTTAAGCCTCTTTAGATTCACAATAGTTTCACAAATATTTTACTGTAGGCCCTTAATTGAACAGAGAGCTCCCTTTCTTAATTACAAAATGTGTTATATTAAAAAGAAAAAGAAACATCCCATTTCCAATCACCAGTCTAATAGTGAGTTGACATATCTTTAGTGTTCACAGTAAGGTAGTAATCACTTAGTATGGAAGCACTGCTTATCATAAAAAAAAAACAACAACATGAGGTGTTAGTGAAATAACTTATCTTGACATTAGTTCAGGATTTTAAGATGTGCTGACTCAAGTAAACAGTTGCAGCAATCAATGTAACCCAGCTGTTTAATGGTAAGTTTGTAAATTAGCCTATTACACCATTTCAAACAAGAAATCTACTTTTGTACATTAAAATGAGAACTTTTAATTTTTATTAAAAAAATACCATAAGCTAGACATTTATCAAAAATTCATTCCTGACCTGAAGTAGTTTGATATCTTTTCAGTATTGTATTGTTATTATTTAAAGTTTAGTATTAAGTGGGTGGTGGTGTTAGATACATTGTTAATTTAATTTAAATTATATACTAGACATTTACCAGTTATTTAAACAAATCAATAACAGGTAGGTAGCTATTATTTTCTTTGATACTTAGTGAGAAGCATTTCTGTATCAAATGAAAATGGGCGTATCTCACTCCGATTCTGATTGGATGTGTTATGTTAATCATGTTGTGTCAATCATGGCAGAAATTTCACGTTAAAAAAAAAAAAAACCTGCAGCATTTTGCTAAAACCACCAAAATATAGACAACCCGTCTACATCATTTTCTCCCACAAAATGTAATTAAAAACAGCCACATTTTGCTGAAAAAATGCTCAGTTTGCAGCAGTGCAGCTGACATCCGACAGGCCAGACAGAAGGCTCTTGTGGGCCAGATTTGGCCTGCGGGCCGCCAATTGAAGAACGCTGCTTTACAGCATGTTGCTGTAGAATCATTATCGGCATGAGATGGGATGTCAGTGTGTTTCAGTTTTGCATACCATGTGAAAGATTTCTGGGGGTGTTCCTGTGTTATGGGATTAGTTTCTATCTGTTGCAAGCCTGATCTTACATGATAGCTGCTATTGCTCCCTATATTATTATTATTTATTTTTATCATTTATGTATTTATTTGTAGTTTAAATTAAGTACAAATACAACTACTAAAATACAATATGAATTAGGATGCAACAAGTTCAGATTACAACAAGGGGCAGCATTGTGGAGTAGTGGTTAGGGCTCTGGACTCTTGACCGAAGGGTCGTTGGTTCAATCCCAGGTGGGGACACTGCTGCTGTACCCTTGAGCAAGGTACTTTACCTAGATTGCTCCAGTAAAAACCCAACTGTACAAAGGGGTAATTGTATGTAAAAATAATGTGATAACTTGTAACAATTGTAAGTCACCCTGGATAAGGGCGTCTGCTAAGAAATAAATAATAAATAATAAGTTATATCTACAATGACATAGTAGTGCAATAGCGCAAGGATAGTGCATTAGCTGAGGACCCAGTAATGCAGTGCATTGGTCAAACAAGTCCAGTGCATGATAGGCACAGTAAGATCTACAAGTGCAATCTAAACAGGTGGGTGAGAAACAGAGCAGTCCTGAAGTTCTGCGGTAGCTAGTTCCACCACAGAAGGGCAGGGAAGAGAAGGAGCAGGCATGGGAGGATGGAGAGTCGAGGGAAGACATGACCAGTCAGCCTGTAGAGGAGGAGCGGAGAGGGTGAGAGGGGGTGAATCCAACAAAACCAGATGGTCTGACACGGTACAGTCTGCTACTGTTCAGGTTTAAATTCAGGCTGTTCTATGACAACTTTGCACAATTTAAACCTGAAGCCCTACAATTACGGCATTCATAATTTCTCTTACACACACTACAAGAGTTGAAAATAGTTGTTCAGGTTTAAATTCAATTCAGTTGTCATAGCAAATACAGATGCACAATAGCACCAGATAGAAAGTTAATTAATGACAACCCCATCCTTTACATACATTAAATACATGTTCTGTTCTTTCTGTTGGTCAGTCATGATTGAAAGGCAGTAGTGAGTGAAGTGGTTCAACAGTGTTTCTGAGTTTTTTGCTCCTGTTACAAATTGACACTATTTTTTTTCTAAAAGGAAAGGGCACCAAATACTAATCTATAACTACAAATAAATACATTAGCAGTTTTATTGACGGGCTCTTCCTGTAAGGTTTTTATTATAATAGTCGTTTGTATTCCTTTTGAATAAATGTAAATGTTTTTAATGGATAAATGGGTAACTATTAAAATGTTAATTGAGGTTATTGCACTTATTAAAAATGTGTTTAAAAATATGCATTTGCAAATATTTCCCATTCCAAAAGATACTACTCTTGGTCATTAACAAGAGGAAGAATATACATCTAGCAAGTGATGCCAAGTTTGTAATAAGCTAAGACAAACATTGAAATCCAGGTGAATTCTCTCTGTTAAAAACAGAAATGCAAACTGAGTGATGGGGCTTAGTGTTAACTAATCTAAGACGACCCCTTCTCAATGATATCTACCACTGGCATGCTATAATAAATAAAAAGGAGTGCAGTTACAGATACTGACAGGTTACACGGATCCTACTTGCTTTACAGAATTAAAGCCTTGTCTGGGAACAAGAGCATTTCAAGGCATCGTTTTGATGAATTACCTTCATTAATGCATAAAAAACGTTTTGAACAGTAAAACTCCCAGTAAGAGTAGCTCCAGTGAGGTTGGGAGGTCATCTGCTTTCTATCAGCCTCTATCTGCCAATGCAGATGACAGCTGAAGGGATCTGCATAGTCTTTGTGCCATTGTGTGCTCCCCTATTTAGATGTTTTAATCAAGTATCATTTTGGCAGTGTAACTGATGGAAGCCATTGCCAATGAGGGTTGGACATTAAGTTTTAGAAAAGGAAAATGTTTGAGTTTTTTTGTTTTTTTCTCTGAGGACATATAGTTCATAGTTTATTTTGAAAATGTATTTTACTTTGTTACTTTATTTCATTTTTAGAAGAAAATGGTTGATGTGTTGATGTGCATGGGACACCATTGGCAAGGTGCACAGTATGTTTTTGAATCAGCCATTTTGATAAGCAAAGATTAGGTCCTATGCATGGTCCACTTTGTTTTGCTGCTTTATTACCAAGGTATTAATCATATACAAGCAGCTAGTAGGACCAAGAACAGTCTTCACTTCAGTGTAAGGCATGCAAATCCTTTATTAATGTCCAGTAACCTGTTAGTAAGGCATGTTTGAGAATAAACATAAGTACCTAACAAACCCTTATTAGGAGGGTATACATGATGTATTATGTGCTAATTAGTCACAAATAATAAATGCCTGATATGTAGTGCGTAAAATAGTTACTAAAATGTTATATAGTAAAATTAAAGAGATTATTTGTATTTGGTTTTATTACTATCTGTATTAGTATCCCAGCCAATGACTAGACATAAAAAAATATATAGGTTCCGTCTACTCCACTGGGATTAGAAAAAAAAAAATGTAGCAAGGTAGTATTGGCGGACTGTCAATCAAAACACAAATTCCCAAATCACAGCTGACAGGCAGGAGAGCGGGCGAGCGCTCTGGCAATATGTCAGTGTTAAGGTCATGTGATTGCTCTCTACAGAACGATACCTACCAGAAGCTATAATAGTGTACAGTTGTATTTAAGGCATGCTAGATTTCGAAATTCCACATTTTTAAATTGTTGTCAGTTTTTTTGTTAAGTATGGAAAACTACAAAGTGGTATGTAATTCAGTATGTAGCACTATTCCACTTGCTTCATTTGACTCTGTTAAGCAAAACTTTTGGCCATAGCTGTACTGCTAATTCACTGTATTCTAACAGATAAATTACAACTGTACATGCATGTGGCAATGTGGCCACGCCCTTGTGCGTAGTTTGTGTTTTGAGACCTGCTCCCACTGCAGCAGTTTCGCTGCCGGAGATCATGGGGGAGGTCAGGAGACCTGCTCCCACTGCAGCAGTTTCGCTGCCGGAGATCGTGGGGGTGGTCCGGAGACCTGCTCCCACTGCATGTTCTTCGCTGCCGGAAGTACTGTGGTTGGAGCCCCACCAAGGGGAGCTACCGGCTACGAAGAAAGGGGGAGAGGTCAGGAGACCAGCATCCCCCGCAGCAATTTCGCTGCAGGAGTGGACCAGCATGCTGTCAGCCATGCCACTACTGGCAGGGGTGCTGACAGCATTGCCAGCCATGGGCCCACTGAAGCCTCCCTTCCCAGCCCGAGACTTTGTCCTGGACTGCTGGGTTTTAAGGGGAGGTGGCCGTTGAGGCCACAAAAAGGCGCACAAGGGGGGTATATGTGGCAATGTGGCCACGCCTTTGTGCGTAGTTTGTGTTATATGTTACGTGTTGCGTGTGTTAATGTTGGTGTATAGAGATTGGTACACAGGATATAAACGGGTCTGTGTTTCACGTGTGATTTAAATTGTATATTTGTATTTAGGCACGGGATTGCACATCACTGCACGTGCATTTAAAGTATAGTATGTGAGCATGGGGTTGCACTGAATGAATTCACGTGCTGGGATTCAAGTGAATAATTAATTAGTAATTGAATCCCAGCACAACAGTATATATAGATGCACGTTTGACTCACTCGGGGTTGGGTGTTCGGTGAGTGGAGAACGGGATTGGAGACGGAGGTAAAGTTAAAGTTAAAAAGAATAGATAAAATATCTGCTCACCGTGTTTGTCTGTCTAGTCCGTTTTTGTTTGTCTTTTTGTTTTGGCGACGTGTGCCGTGTCCTGTGTTTTTGTGTTCTGTTTAAACCTTTTACTTTGTTAATAAACGCTGAGTGCTACCATTTGCACTCAGCTTCTCATCATCACTGTCTGTCTGTGTGTTTCTCTCTCTGGTCTGAGTTCCTCCCTGCAGCCAGCCTGTCACACATGGTGTCAGAACCGGGACGACAGCGCCTCCAGACTCAGGCCAGAGAGAGTACTACAGGAATAAAAAAAAAAAAAAAAAAACCACCAACCAAAAAAAAAAAAAAAAAGTGGGGGGCAATGGCAGATGACTACATCGGGATGCGGGACTGGGTCCTGGAAAATGCTGGGCTGGAGGCCCAGTCTATGCCAGTAGCCATCCGGATCCTGTGGTTGATGGACAGGAGGCGATGGGAGGCCTATGAGAGGGAACACACCCCAAACACCTTGGAGGAAGGTTTGAGTTGGTCCTCAGCTACCTGAGGCAGCTATAACCACAACAGAAGCCCAGGTAGCAGGTCCACCAGCAGTGGAGTACCTGCTGTCCCCATCACCACCAGCAGAGGAAGAATGCCTGCTGTCCCGTGTCCACCAGCAGAGGAAGAATGTCTGCTGGTTTTGCCTCCACAGCCCAAGTGGGAGGAGCCTGAGTGTCCACAGCCCAAGCGGGAGGAGCCCAGGCGCCCCACGCCTGAGTGGGAGGAGTCCGAACGTCCTACGCCTGAGTAGGAGGAGCCCGAACGTCCTACGCCTGAGTGGGGGGAGTCGGTGCATCCACAGCCCAAAAGGGAGGAGTCGGTGCGTCCACAGCCCAAAAGGGAGGAGTCGGTGCGTCCACAGCCCAAAGAGGGGGAAATCGGGGCTTCCACAGCCCTAGGACCCAAGCTGCCAGCAGAGGGAGAATGCCTGCTGATTCCACCTCCACCAGCAGAGGAAGAATGCCTGCTGTCCCCATGTCCACCAGCAGAGGGAGAATGCCTGCTGTCCCCATCTCCACCAGCAGAGGGAAAATGCCTGCTGTCTCCATCTCCACCAGCAGAGGAAGAATGCCTGCTGGTTTCCCCTTCAGAGGCAGAGCCGCACCAGTCCCCTGCAAGAAAGGCAGAGCCGCACCAGTCCCCTGCAAGAGAGGCAGAGCAGACCAGTCCCCTGCAAGAGAGGCAGAGCAGCACCAGTCCCTGCAAAAGGGGAGACTACACGCTGCTCCTACCTCCGTCGCCAGGAGACTACACACTGCTCCCACCTTCGCCGCCAGGAGACTACACGCTGCCCCACCTTCACCAGCAGGAGCTGCCTCTACCTCCCGCCACCTTCACCGGCAGGAGCAGAGCAGCAGGAGCTGCCTCTACCTCGCCACCTCCACCGCCAGGAGCAGAGCAGCAGGAGCTGCCTCTGCCTCCATCACCATCAGGGGGAGGAGCAGGAGCTGCCCTCCCTTCACCAGAAGGACCAGGACTAGATGCTGGCGGTCCTCAGCAGCCCTGCATAGGCTGCTGAGGGAAGCACGGGAAGAACCGCCCGGCCGCAGAGGCCGAGAAGAGGGCCAACACCCGCACCCGGCTTGTCCTGACTCCTGCCTCCCTGCCCAAGGATGCCTGCCCGCCGCCCAAGGATGCCTGCCCGCCGCCCAAGGATGCCTGCCACGCCGCGCCCAAGGATGCCTGTCTGGCACGCCTGGGCTGCCTGTCGCGCCCGACGCCTGGGGCTGCCTGTCGCGCCAAGACGCCTGGGGCTGCCTGTCGCGCCGCATTGCCTGGGGTTGCCAGCCGCCCGCATCGCCTGGGGCTGCCTGTTGCTCTGCATCGCAGCAGGAAGTACTGTGGCTGGAACCCCACCAAGGGGAGCTGCCGGCCACGAAGAAGGTGGGGAGGTCAGGAGACCTGTTCCCACTGCAGCAGTTTTGCTGCGGATATCGCGGGGGAGGTCAGGAGACCTGTTCCCACTGCAGCAGTTTCGCTGCCAGAGATCATGGGGAGGTCAGGAGACCTGCTCCCACTGCAGCAGTTTCGCTGCCGAGATCGTGGGGAGGTCCGGAGACCTGCTCCCACTGCATGTTCTTCGCTGCCGGAAGTACTGTGGTCGGAGCCCCACCAAGGGGAGCTACCGGCTACGAAGAAAGGGGGAGAGGTCAGGAGACCAGCATCCCCCGCAGCAATTTCGCTGCAGGAGTGGACCAGCATGCTGTCAGCCATGCCACTACTGGCAGGGGTGCTGACAGCATTGCCAGCCATGGGCCCACTGAAGCCTCCCTTCCCAGCCCGAGACTTTGTCCTGGACTGCTGGGTTTTTAAGGGGGGAGGTGGCCGTTGAGGCCATGTGTGCTGCGCACAAGGGGGGGTATATGTGGCAATGTGGCCACGCCTTTGTGCGTAGTTTGTGTTATATGTTACGTGTTGCGTGTGTTAATGTTGGTGTATAGAGATTGGTACACGGGATATAAACGGGTCTGTGTTTCACGTGTGATTTAAATTGTATATTTGTATTTAGGCACGGGATTGCACATCACTGCACGTGCATTTAAAGTATAGTATGTGAGCACGGGGTTGCACTGAATGAATTCACGTGCTGGGATTCAAGTGAATAATTAATTAGTAATTGAATCCCAGCACAACAGTATATATAGATGCACGTTTGACTCACTCGGGGTTGGGTGTTCGGTGAGTGGAGAACGGGATTGGAGACGGAGGTAAAGTTAAAGTTAAAAAAAGAATAGATAAAATATCTGCTCACCGTGTTTGTCTGTTCAGTCCGTTTTTGTTTGTCTTTTTTGTTTTGGCGGCGTGTGCCGTGTCCTGTTTTTTGTGTTCTGTTTAAACCTTTTACTTTGTTAATAACGCTGAGTGCTACCATTTGCACTCAGCTTCTCATCATCACTGTCTGTCTGTGTGTTTCTCTCTCTGGTCTGAGTTCCTCCCTGCAGCCAGCCTGTCACAATGCAATACTGGCAAAATACAATAAACGTAGCCTCGATTTACGATGGTCTGTACTGTATAGCGAGATGTTTTTATATATTTGACCCATAATATTAATGTTATAGTTTATCACATAAGATGTAACTACTTCTTGGAACTTTTTGTCTAAAGAAAATCACCACAATGCACAAACAGCATCCCCAAATCGCTGTCAGCCAAAATGCTAAAATCAGTTCATATTCCACATCTAACAAGCTGAATGTGTCGGAGTCTGTCTGCCTCACAAAATTCCACCTTAACTAACGGATGGTCAAAATTCAGTATTTGAAAAAAATACATGCTTTTGGCATATTAATTTAAGTTTGTTCATAGAATTATGTTTTTGCTTATGAATTGTAACAAATGCATTTGTACTGTGGGCAAGGTTTTGACATGCACATGTGTTATTTTTTATAGAAACATTTCCGTACTAACTTTTGTACTTGATAACATTAATTTAGAAATCCAGTTGATGCCTATGATTAATATGTTTTAATATGTTTTGTGACTAATTTGAAGTTACATATATGTTTCAATATTAACTAAATTGAGTTATTAATCAGATTGATTAATCTTGTTACACAATTGATTTATTAAAATGTTTGGATATACTGTTACTTGATTGATTACTGTCTTGTTCACAGTCATCTTAAAATAACGTTAGAATATGTTTGGTTGAAAAATAATACGTTTTTGACCAATTCAGATTTTGCTGCTGATGTATTTATTTTCAAAAGGGTTTCTTTATGTTGTGCTTTGTTTTCTTTGGGGGGGTCGGGGGGGGGTCTATTTCACAGTCTTGCATCAGTGCCGGCACTAGTTGGGGGGTGGTGGGTGGGGATAAGATCGCTAAACACTTTGTGTGAATAGATGAAGAAAAACTAATGTGTATTATATATAAACCTGTGTCAGTGTTTAACATATGTACACCTGTGATGTGTTTAATAAAGTTTACAAATATAGCCATGTGGTAGGGCAGAGGAAAAGCCCTGCACATAATTAGAGGGGGCAGGGCAAAGCCTTGATTGTAAATATATGTATTGTTTATTTTAGCACGGGTGAATGTATTGTTATGATTTCAGATGTATTGGTGTAGTATTATTATTTAAAAGTAATTGTTGCTCCCAGGGGGTGGCACACAATTGGCCGAGTGCCAGGGAGGGCTAGGTCGGTCAGAGTGTCCTCGGCTCACCGCGTACCAGCAACCCTGGTGGTCTGGCCGGGCTTGTCTGTAAGCTACCTAGGGCTGTGTTGTCCTCCGACGCTGTAGCTCTGGGTGGCTGCATGGTGAGTAAAAAAGCGGGCGGCTAATGGCACACGCTTTGGAGGACAGCTTGTGCTCGTGTTCGCCCCTCCCGAGTCAGTGCAGGGGTGGTAGCAGTGAGCTGAGCCTAAAAATAATTGGACACTACTAAATTGGGGAGATAAACAATAAAAATAATTGGCGAATACTAAATTTATAAGAAAAGGAATTGTTTATTGTATTGGTATGATTTGAATGTATTTTGTTTATTTAAAAAAAAAACGCAATATTTTTTGTTTGTTATTGTTTAGCAGCATGGCTGGAGAAGCGCCATCCCACAAACCTTGTGTAGAATGTGACTATCTCTTGAGTAATTAGTGTTAATTCAGAGATGGTCACAAGTATAAAAGCCTACAGCTTTTGTTTGTTTGAAGTGGGTGTTCAGAGGAGAGAACGAGAGCGAGCAAAGAGAATAAATAAAAAAAGAAACCGCAAGTAAAAAGTAAGCAATTGCTACTCGTGCTGGGCAGACCAGTACAGTATTTGCTCGGGTGTCAGTGTTCATGATTTGTTTTTTTTAACTTTTATTTTTGCTCTATGAGTGTTGTTTTTGTTAAAACATTTATTTTATTTTTGTGTTTAATAAAAACTGCGCAAGAGAGCACTTTTCACCCGAGTACCTGACTGTGTTGTCTAGGACCCCCGGACTAGGAGGCAGAACAGGAGCAGTGAAGGGCTGAAGGGGCCCCCCTTTGTGTCATGTGAAAAGAGTTCGGGCATGACCGGGAGGACTGCCCCTACAAAGGCGCACGTTTCTGGGAAAAGCCCTGCACATAATTAGAGGGGGCAGGGCAAAGCCCTGATTGTCAATACATGTATTGTTTATTTTAGCACAGGTGAATGTATTGTTATGATTTCAGATGTATTGGTGTATTATTATTATTGTTATTATTTAAAAGTAATGGCTTATTGTGTCGGTATAATTTTAATGTATTTTGTTTATTTAACAAAAAACAAAACAAAAAAAAAACACTGTTTTTTGTTTGTTGTTGTTTGGCAGCATGGATGGGGAAGCCCCATCCCACAAAACTCGTGTAGACTGACCATCTCCGAAATAGAGTAATTAGTGTTAATTAGGAGATGGACACAAGTATAAAGTCCTACACTTTTGTTTGTTTGGGGTGAGTGTTCTGAGGAGAGAACAACAGCAAGTGAAGAGAATAAAAAAAAATGAAACCGAAAGTAAAAAGTAAGCAATTGCTACTCATGCTGGGCAGACCAGCACGGTATTTGCTTGGGTGTCAGTGTTCGTGATTTGTTTTTGTTTAAACTTTTATTTTTGGTCTGTGAGTGTTATTTTTGTTCAAATATGTATTTTATTTTTGTGTTTAATATAACAGCACAAGAGAGCCCCTTTCAGCCAAGTACCTGACTGTGTTGTCTCTGTCAGTTATCTGGTCTGGGCACGGCAACCCTCGGCTATCCTGTCACAAGCCAGTTTTACTTTTCGTGCTCTATAATAGAATATACTGGATTTCTAGCTATAAATATATTCTCAAAAAGGAAGAAATTATTTGCAAAAAACTTTGTTAATGCATCAATTAGGTTTGATATTAAAACAATAAAAGTGGGGTTTATGCGATGTTATGGTTTTTAACCCTAACTCTGCATTCTCTCCCACCCCCTTACAAGCAGTGGAAGGGGCAAGGTAACACAAGCAACCGCAGACAGTCATCATCAGTTGAGACAAACAACATACAACTCTCTGCAGATAACACAAGATAAGAGACATCCATCATCATGGTCCACTAGGTGTATGAGGCCTACTGCCATACCAGTGTGTTGGTGAGTGTTTATTTTTAATTTTTATGTTTAAGTATAAACTCTTCCTCAAGTAACCATGTATCAGGGCTTGAATTTCAGTGCAGGATTGAGGGAATCGCGCATTTTCCAAGTTGCTCCTGCATATCTGCAACTTTCAGTGCAGGAAATTCCCGCAGAGATATTTTAAGACAACAAGCTACTGTATTTTTCACCCAATCTAAAATACCTGAAATGCTACAACAATCTCTAATGAAGTGGTTGTCAGTGACGAAAGCACTATGAGCCGCATTCTGAGTAGTTCTGGTTAAAATAAATAAATAGAAGTAGTGCTGGATATTTTAAGTGCCATGAGACTTTATTCTCTCGTACGCGATTCTCGGCCGCTATCTTTAAGGATTATAGAAACTCAGTACACTGCAGTAAGTAAACAGTTTTGAAAAAAAAAGATCATATTCAGTCTATCTATGTGTTGTTTTGCTAGCGGTGACTTTCGCTTTAACTCTTAAAACTCAGCCCCATTCATTTTGGGGCGCCAGCGCACCGAAGGTTACGCACATATTACTCAGGCACCATGGATAACTACTTGGTTCATGGCTTGTTTAAAAGTACAGACTCAAAGTTTTCCAAATACATATTCAGTGTGTGTATTTGGTACTCCTAGCCGGAACTACGATCGCCTGAAGTTAAGCCTATCATCAGGTTTAGTTTTGAGTACATTGCTCCGTCATTGTAGCAGCTAGACTAAAAGGGGCGGTATCATCAGAAAGCTTAGAAGCTCAGCTACCCCCCACGTTCATTTCATTTTGAGCTTCAATGGTGCAGTGTTTTTTTTTTTTAGCCATCTATGATTAGAATATATATATACAGTAAATATATATATATATATATAGCAGTGACCAAACATGATTATTTTTTTTACATATATTCTCATCTCTACCACATATAGTATGCCTGATCCTGTTGCAACTTACATAATATGAAAGGACATTTAATGGCCTTTTAATTTGATATGTTACATGCATGCCGTACAAACTATCCAGTAGTTCAACATACATAAATGAAAACTGTGAAAAACAGCCGGAAACAGGACTGAGTGTAAAGAGTTAAAAAAAGTGGAGCGCTGGTTAAAAAGAAAAGCACCTTTTTCTTCTGCTGCATGCAAAAACTTCACATCAGGCCATGGCAAAAGCAATGGAGAGTGCTCTGTCTCACAGTGATGAACAGCTGTTAGGTCTCCTGAAAGCAGCTTATTTTAAAGCAACACCAGTGTGAATGATGATGCAGTAATATATATATATATATATATATATATATATATATATATATATATATATATATATATATACACTACCGGGTCAAAAAGTTTTAGAACACCCCATTTTTCCAGTTTTTATTGAAATTTAAGCAGTTCAAGTCCAGTGAATAACCTGAAATGGTACAAAGGTAAGCGGTAAACTGCCAGAGGTTAAAAAAAAAAAGTTTAGGTTACCAAAAACTGAAAAATAATGTACATTTCAGAGTTATACAAAAGGCCTTTTTTCAGGGAACAAGTAATGGGTTAACAACTTACAGCTGTTCTGCAGCAATGGAAGTAAATTAAGCCTTGAAAGTTGATGCTAACAATTCCTACAGGTGTCCCAACTTTTGTTGATTACTTACAAACCCTCTGTCTGTATAAAAGCAGTGTTGGAACAGACTGTGTTACTACACCCTCTTAAGCATTATTTGGACAGTATTGTACTGCAGGAAGTAGTATATTGCTCTCATAATGGCGAGAAAAAGGCAATTAACAAAGGAAGACAGACAGACCATTATAACCCTTAAAAGTGTAGGTCTTTCCTTTAGAGAAATTGCAAAGAAAGCCAAGGTGTCAGTGAGTACAGTTTCCTACACCATCAAAAGGCACTTGGAAACTGGAGGAAACTCTGACAGGAAGAGGTCTGGCAGACCCAAAGCCACAACAGAATCAGAAGACAAGTTTCTGAGAGTCAACAGCTTGTGTGATAGGCGGCTCACAGGACAACAGCTTCAAGCACAGCTTAACACTGGTCGAAGTAAGCAAGTCTCAGTTTCAACTGTGAAGTGAAGACTTGAGCTGCAGGTTTGACAGGTCGAGTGGCAGTAAGAAAGCCATTGCTAAGATGGCAAAATAAGAAAAAGAGGCTTGCCTGGGCCATGAAGCACCGCCAGTGGACTACTGAAGACTGGAAGAAGGTCTTATGGACCGATGAATCAAAATTTGAAATCTTGGTTCATCACGCAGGGGTTTTTTACGCCGTCGAGTAGGTGAAAGGATGGTTCCTCGGTGTGTGACACCAACTGTCAAACATGGAGGAGGAAGCGTGATGGTCTGGGGCTCTTTGCTGGATCCAGAGTCGGGCGACTTGCACAGAGTGAGTGGCACCCTGAACCAAAACTGCTACCACAGCATTTTGCAGCACCATGCAATACCCTCTGGTATACGCCTAGTTGGTCAGGGGTTCATCCTACAGCAAGATAATGACCCAAAACATACCTCCAGGCTATGTCAGAACTACCTTAGAAGAAAAGAACAAGACGGTAGGCTTCAAATTATGGAATCATGGAATGGCCAGCACAGTCTCCAGACTTAAACCCCATCGAGCTGGTTTGGGATGAACTGGACAGAAGGGTGAAAGCAAAGCAACCTACAAGTGCAACACATTTGTGGGAACTTCTGCAACAGTGTTGGGAAGAACTTTCTGAACAATATTTGATTTCCATTGTAGAAAGAATGCCACGAGTGTGTTCAGCTGTTATATCTGCAAAAGGTGGCTACTTTGATGAGTCAAAAATTAGATTAAATTTTGTTAAACAAAACGATTCCATGATTTCTTTTTTATCTCCAATTGTTTATTTGTTCTATGCTTTAATTTCAGAGTACATTGAGACATTAAACTGCGTAAATTCAATAAAAACTGGAAAAATGGAGGTGTTCTAAAACTTTTGACCGGTAGTGTATATACAGTATGTATATATATATAGTTAGTTTTTTATATGCAAAAGTGCCTTTTCTTTTGCCATTCCCCCATAAAATTTTGGAATCCCCCCATTGGCTGCAGCATAGGGGGGAAATCTCCCCAGCACACAAAAATGAAATTCAAGCCTGGATGGCTACTGTCGTTTTAAAAAAGATTAATGTTTTATTAAAATGACCTGGAGATACTGTAATTGTATAACTAAAAAAAGAAAATATTTGAATTTATTGCAAACATAGAAGGTTGTGTGTGTGTCTTTTTTTTATTTTTTTTTGTTAACCCTCACTATAAATGCCACCCTCGCTTATTGCCTGATTTTGCCCATGGCCCTTACCTGGCGTTATAAAGACGGTTTATATATATATATATATATATATATATATATATATATATATATATATATATATATATATATATATATATATATATATATACATAATGTATACAGACACCTTCTTCAGATACCGTGGTAGAAACAGATAGGTAGACTGATGTGTAAGTTTGAAATGTTGTACAGTAGCTATTGATTGATGAGTACCCTGTTGGATCCTGATTCTCCTTGGATATAGAGCTGTTTGCTGTTTTTGAATTATGTGTGTGTGCGTGTGCATGTATATGTATAGTCACCTTTAGTTTTAATAAACTGTAGCACCTTGTCTGTGTTGGGAATGCGTGACTTTGCACATTCTCTGGATACTGAATTAAAAAAATAATAATAATAATATAATGACTTTGGGTGTGTCAATTTGCTTAGAATTCTCAGGGGAAGCTGGACTTAAACTTTGCCAAGCAGACTCTAATCAGAGACAGAGCATTACAAAATAACTTGAAGTCTGAGATTCTGGCACAGTCAAAAACTACTGTTCACAAAGAAGAAAATGGCGGAAATTAGATGAGAACATTGCAAAACTTTCTTCCCAAGAAAAAATCAAAAATAGAAAGCAAAACATTCTCACAGTTTTCATTCATTGCTGAAACATTCATTGTAAAGTTCAAGGAGTGGGGATATTTGCAGAATCTATAGCTATGTTTATAACCCTCCCTGGATTACTTAACTGAGAACACTGGAGAATAATGAATGGCATGTTGTGATGGGGAGCCCTCCCCTTGTGCCTATTTTATTTATTTATGTATTTCATTTGTATGTGTATTATATTATTACTTATGTATAATGTATTTTGTATGTGGGCGGAAGAAGCCATCCAGCCTTATTATTATTATTATTATTATTATTATTATTATTATTATTATTACTATTACTATTATTATTATTATTATTATTATTATTATTATTATTGGAGACAGGTGAAAAAGCCGGTCTCGTAAAATGTAGCGAGCACAGATGGGGATAAATTCCCCATCCTAATAAAACCTGTGGGAATGTGGTAGTTAAGGCTCCAGTCACAGATATAAAAGACCCACTCCTGGCTCATGAGGAGAGTTTTTTTTGAGGAGAGAGTGAAGGAGAGAAAGAGCAAATGCTACCAAGAGAGCGAACCACGGTACTCGTTATTTAAAAGTATAGTAATTATTAGTGTCTGTTTTGTTTGGCCAACATTGTGTGTGTTTTGTGTAAATTTTTTGTTTTATAATTTAATAAATGTACTGCTTAGGCAGTTTCAGCCCCATACCTTTTGTTGTTGTTGCACTTCTTCCTGGTCCGTGACGTCACCACCCACACCACTCAAGCCAACTTTGCCACATATGGTGTCCTGCGTGGGATAAACAACGCCTCCAGGAGTCGGACCAGGAAGCAACAAAGTGTGTTTTTTTATTCTTTTTTTTCGAAAAGTGTTTTTTTGAAAACTGGAAAAAAAAAGATGGGAAAATGCAGCAGAAGGCAGCAGCCGCGACAGCAGCAACAACCTCCCCAGCGTCCAGCACCCAGATGGGAGCAGCACGAGCGTCTAGGGCCCAGGAGGGGCACTGGAATGAATACTTCCGCCTGGTGGAGGCATCGAGTTGGTGCCCGCTCTGCAAGGAGAGGGGCCATTCCATCCTCAACTGCCCCTGGCCTGGAAAGGAGGAGGGACGATCGGAGGGCAGCTGGGCCGGCGTCCTTCGTAGAGCTTGCCCTCATGGTCGTTAACTACCTGGCGGTAGATATGGGAGAGGCCCCAGTCATTCAAACAAAGAATGTGGAGCTGTCGTCCCGAGAGCCAGAGAGGGAGGAGCTGCCGTCCCGAGAGCCAGAGAGGGAGGAGCTGCCGTCCCGAGAGCCAGAGAGGGAGGAGCCGCCGTCCCGAGAGCCAGAGAGGGAGGAGCCGCCGTCCCGAGAGCCAGAAGGGAGGAGCCGTCCGAGAGCCAGAAGGGGAGGAGCCGTCCCGAGAGCCAGAAGGGGGCCGCTGCCATCGCCCAAAGAGGGGGAGCCGCTGCGCCGCCAGAGAGGGGAGCCCGAACGTCCACAGCCCGAGAGGGAGGAGCCCAACGTCCACAGCCCGAGAGGGAGGAGCCCGAACGTCCACAGCCCGAGGGGAGGAGCCCGAGCAGGAGGAGTCGAAGGCCCACGGCCCGAGCGGGAGGAGTCGGTGCGCCCATGGCCCGAAAGGGAGGAGTCGGCAAGGCCCACGGGCCCGGCGGGAGGAGTCGGTGCGCCCACGGCCCGAAAGGGAGGAGTCGGTGCGCCCACGGCCCGAGCAGGAGGAGTCGGTGCGCCCATGGCCCGAGAAGGGAAGCCCACAGGCCCAGGGCTGAAGGGACCCGCAGGGGAAGAATACAGGCTGTTCCCACCTCCACCGCCAGCAGAGGGGGAACAGCCGGAGCTGTCTCTCCCTCCACCGCCAGCAGAGGGGGAACAGCCGGAGCTGTCTCTCCCTCCACCGCCAGCAGAGGGGGAACAGCCGGAGCTGTCTCTCCCTCCACCGCCAGCAGAGGGGGAACAGCCGGAGCTGTCTCTCCCTCCATCGCCTGGGGTTGCCTGCCTGTCCGCATCGCCTGGGGTTGCCTGCCTGTCCGCATCGCCTGGGGTTGCCTGCCTGTCCGCATCGCCTGGGGTTGCCTGCCTGTCCGCGCCGCCAGGGGGTCCAGAGGGTCCAGCGTCGCCAGAGGGGCCAGGGGGTCCCGCATCCCCAGAGGGTCCAGCGCCGCCGGAAGGACCAGCGTCGCCGTTCCCGCCTCCGCCACCAGAGGGAGCCGGGCCGCCGGTCCCGCCTCCGCCACCAGAGGGAGCCGGGCCGCCGTTCCCGCCTCCCTTTTTGAACGTTTAAACTGTCTCTGAGTCTCAAACCTCTGTCATCCTTGTCATAGAGATAGATATATATATATATTTTAACACCATTAATTGACGGGTACTCAGTCAGCCACATTGTAATGTTCATTTTCAGGATGCCTGCCTCGCTTCGCCCAAGGATACCTACCTCGCTTCGCCCAAGGATGCCTGCCTTGCATCGCCTGGGGCTGCCTGTTGCTCCGCATCGCCTGGGGCTGCCTGTTGCCCGCATCGCCTGGGGCTGCCTGTTGCCGCGCATCGCCTGGGGCTGCCTGTTGCTCCGCATCGCCTGGGGCTGCCTGTTGCTCCACATCACCTGGGGCTGCCTGTTGCTCCGCATCGCCTGGGGCTGCCTGTTGCTCCGCATCGCCTGGAGAGTCACCAGTTACAGGGTACGAGGGAGAAGTGGAGCTCCCGCTGCCGCCTCCATGGCCAGGGGCTCCCCTCCCGAGTTCGCCTCCCGAGGATCCGCTGCTGCTGCCGCCGCCCGAGGGTCAGCTGCTGCTGCCGTCGCCTCCCGAGGGTCCGCTGCTGCCGTCGCCTCCCGAGGGTCCGCTGCTGCTGCCGTCGCCTCCCGAGGGTCTGCTGCTGCTGCCGTTGCCTGGGGTCTTCGGGGATCCTGCTTCGCCTGGGGTCGCTACACTGTGGCCAGAGCCCCACGGAGGGGAGTTGCCGGCCATGAAGAGGGGGGAGGTCAGGAGACCAGCTCCCCCAGCTGCACTTTCGCGGCAGGATAGTGTGTGGCCGGAGCCCCGGAAGAGGGAGCTGCCGGCCACGAAGAATTGGGGGGTGCCGGACCTCCCACCATGGCCACCCCCATGGACACTGTGCTTCCCCCTCTTCCGGGACTGAGACTGAGGGGGGAGGTGGCCATTTAGGCCATGTTGTGCTTGGCACAGGGGGGGGGATATGTGACGGGGACTGCCCCGTCTTTATGAACGTGGTTGGGACTGGCAGGGAGGGGGTTAAATTCCTCCCTACCAGGAAAACATGTGAGAATGTGGCTGGAGCCCTAATTGAATAATCAGCAATTATTGATTAATTGGGCTCCAGCCACAGGGGATAAAAGCCAGGGGAGAGGCCCTGGCTAGGGAGAGAGTTCTAGAAGGAGTAAAAGGAAGGCAACGCCCAGCCTGGAAGCCTTATTTGTAAGTTTTGTTTTGTGTTTATTATTTTGTGTTTTGAAACCTTTTTGTTTGGCCGTTCTGCCGATTTTATTTTGTATTTTTGTTTATTAAAAAGCTTTATTTTGAACGTTTAAACTGTCTCTGAGTCTCAAACCTCTGTCATCCTTGTCATAGAGATAGATATATATATATATTTTTTAACACCATTAATTGACGGGTACTCAGTCAGCCACATTGTAATGTTCATTTTCAGCAGTTTCCTCATCAAGTTGATGAACTGCTATGGGATTACAGCACCCCTCCTCTCCCTGGCATGAGCAAATGTCAATACATTGCAGATTTTGCTGGCGACAACTGCACCTTGTTAAAGAACAGCAGCGACTGCTAGCACTGTAAGAGCATACAAGATCCTGTAAAAGCTCAGAAGCTGTCGGGCCTACAAAAAACACTGGTACCATGCCAGCATCTTCCATTCTCCACCCATGGTCTAGTGGAGATCCTAAATTAGGCTTGGCTACATGGGATGCCATCAAAATTTTAGTTTGCCATGATGCCGCGTCACATGTTGTTTAAAACTGTCCTCACAAGGTGGTAACTTTGCTAGTCCATTATTCTTTTTTGTTGACAGTTTAGCTTACAGTTTATTAATATTTTCATGGTTTTTGTTTTTGAGCTGAATAGATCATTTCTTCCTCATAATCTCCCCCGAGCGATACAAGATCTTTAAATATGACTGGGCATTTTCTTGAATTATTTTTAAAAAACTTTTTTTTTTTTTTCCTATTCCAAAAAACGAAGATGTGGAGTCACATCCAGTAAGGGCATGAACAGCAGGCAACACTACAGACAACGATTGACATATTTCATGAACTGGAATAAAAAGATGCAGGTCTGTTGTAGTTGTCACAACTCCTGCTTCAGTCCAGAATTCATCAATATGTTACATCTGGGGTAATGAATTGCCAGAACTAAAACATCAGTATCTGGCATCTTAATGATAATTCTCCCTTTTCTTCCAGCTTCACCAAAAACACTGTTTGCATGGATGGCGTGTAGAAGCATCAGAGTGTTAGCTTCTTTATGTGTACTGTATAATTCCAACACTTCTTGCACACCATTAGCAGTGACACATTTTGTGACCTCAGCGTTAGAAAACCCACCAACCAGTAAGAGTATCCTATCTGGATTAAATGAAATATGCTGTGGAGCATTTTCAAGTATATAAGAGCTGAGGAATCTCGACAGGAATTGCTTATTAGCAGCTACATTCATGAATATTTTCCATGGAGGAACTACTCGTCCACCAATAAGCTGGTATTGTATTTGAATTATACAACTGAAATCTTCGTATAGAAAACGGCATTTAAGATTTTACAATAAAGGTTCTTTAGGTGGTTCTGGATTTGCAATGCGTCCTTGTCTTATCCACACAAGAACAAAGAACAGGCATCAAAGACACACGGCGATGCACTAGGAATGTGATCGAGATCATTGACATGGATTTTGTCTAGACGTATTTGTAATGTTGTCAGACTCCCCCCACACTTTATGTACAATGTACACTTTAACCTTCACACATTTTGTATGCATATAAAATGCTCTTATAATATTGTAAGTGTTTGGTGGCTACTTGTAATCATATTTATCACAGAGGTAAGCAAAGAGTAACAGAAGAATTCACCAAACAAATAATTATAAACAAATTGTGTATTGGGTTAGGGTGTTCTATCGTAATTTTAAAAACTTCATAAATACAGGCTAACTTCAATATAACGAAGCGCCATGGGACCTTGTGGCGGAGTGTCCCGTCCCTTTGTTTATTATGATTTGTTTATTACGGCGAAAGCCGATTTTGTTATTTGTTATTTATATTTTAAAAACCTTGTGAGGATGGGTGGCTGATCAGCTACTGATTAACGAGCTGACAGTCACGCATCCTTACTAAACTCATGCAGACTGTGGCCAAGATAATTAACAGCTAGTTAACCCCTCGGCCAGAGTATAAGAACCGGCAGCTGTCCGTGCTGCGGGGTTGAGTGTACAGAGGAGAGTACGAGGAGCGGAGAGAGCGAGGAAAACAAAATAAAACAACTGCTAAGTATCGTGCTGGGTTAAAACCAGCACGCTTATTTGTTTCTATTTGTTTGGCCAACGCGCCTTTTTGTTTTGTGTTTTGTTATTTGTTTAAATTTTTTGTTTTGTTTTATGATTTCAACTTTCACCCGCCCATCCACTGTTTTGGTTCTGTTACTTCCTGGTCCGTGACGTCACCACACCTCACCACTGCAAGCCATCCTGCCACATATGGTGTCCTGCGTGGGACAAACAATGCCTCCAACAGCCGGACCAGGAAAGGAAAGGACGTTTTTTTGTTTTTTTCGAATAGTGGTTTTTGTGTTTTGAAAAAAAAAAAAAAATGGGAAGAAGCGGCCGAAGAAAGCAGCAACAGCAGCAGGAGGCGCATCAAGAGCAGCGCGGGGCCGGTCACAGGTCCCGTCGCGTCTCTACTACGCGTCTCAAGCACCGTGGGAGGACTGCTTGCCCCTCCCACCTCCACCAGCAGAGGGTGAATGCCTGCTGGTTCCATCTCAAGCGCCGTGGGAGGACTGCTTACCGCTCCCAGCTCCACCAGCAGAGGGTGAATTCCTGCTGGTTCCACCTCAACCGCCGTGGGAGGACTGCTTGCCTCTCCCACCTCCACTAGCAGATGGTGAATACCTGCTGGTTCTGCCTCAACCGCCGTGGGAGGACTGCTTGCCCCTCCCACCTCCACCAGCAGAGGGTGAATACCTGCTGGTTCCATCTCCACCTCCACCAGCAGAGGGTGAATACCTGCTGGTTCCGTCTCAAGCGGCGTGGGAGGACTGCTTGCCCCTTCCACCTCCACCAGCAGAGGGTGAATACCTGCTGGTTCCATCTCCACCTCCACCAGCAGAGGGTGAATACCTGCTGGTTCCACCTCCACCTCCACCATGGGAAGGACTGAATACCTGCTGGTTCCACCGCCCAAGGATGCCTGGGAAGGACTGCTCAAGGATGCCTGCCTCGCACCGCCCAAGGATGCCTGCCTCGCTTCGCCCAAGGATACCTACCTCGCTTCGCCCAAGGATGCCTGCCTTGCATCGCCTGGGGCTGCCTGTTGCTCCGCATCGCCTGGGGCTGCCTGTTGCTCCGCATCGCCTGGGGCTGCCTGTTGCTTCGCATCGCCTGGGGCTGCCTGTTGCTCCGCATCGCCTGGGGCTGCCTGTTGCTCCACATCACCTGGGGCTGCCTGTTGCTCCGCATCGCCTGGGGCTGCCTGTTGCTCCGCATCGCCTGGAGAGTCACCAGTTACAGGGTACGAGGGAGAAGTGGAGCTCCCGCTGCCGCCTCCATGGCCAGGGGCTCCCCTCCCGAGTTCGCCTCCCGAGGATCCGCTGCTGCTGCCGTCGCCTCCCGAGGGTCAGCTGCTGCTGCCGTTGCCTCCCGAGGGTCCGCTGCTGCTGCTGCCATCGCCTGCCGTGGGTCCGCAGCTGCTGCTGTCGCCTCCCAAGGGTCCTGTTTTGCCAGAGGTCGCTACCAGTCCTGCCATGCGGCAGGAAATACTGTGGCTGGAGCCCCATGAAGGGGAGCTGCCGGCCACGAAGAAGGGGGGGAGGTCAGGAGACCAGCTCCCCCTGCAGCAATTTCGTGGCAGGAACTACTGTGGCTGGAGCCCCATGAAGGGGAGCTGCCGGCCCCGAAGAAGGGGGAGGTCAGGAGACCAGCTCCCCCTTGCAGCAATTTCGCTGCAGGAATACTGTGGCTGGAGCCCCATGAAGTGGAGCTGCTGGCCATGAAGAAGGGGGGAGGTCAGGAGACCACCCCAAAATTTCCTGGCGGAGCCCCCGGAGGGGAGCTGCTGGCCATGAAGTGGGGGGGGGGTCTGGAGACCACCCCAACAGTTATTGGCCTGGGAGGAGGACATACAGTTATTGGGGTGGGAGGAGGACATCCCGCCGTGGCCGCCCCCGGAGACACCTTGCTGCGGGGAGAGAGTGTACAGAAGAGAGTACGGGGAGCGGAGAGAGCGAGGAAAACAAAATAAAACAACTGCTAAGTATCGTGCTGGTTTAAAACCAGCACGCTTATTTGTTTCTATTTGTTTGGCCAACGCGCCTTTTTGTTTTGTGTTTTGTTATTTGTTTAAATCCTTTGTTTTGTATTATGATTTAATAAAAGCAGCTGAACGCCGTAGCATTTCAGCTTTCACCCGCCCAGCCACTGTTTTGGTTCTGCTACTTCCTGGTCCGTGACGTCACCACACCTCACCACTGCAAGCCATCCTGCCACAGACCTGGAGAAATGTTCGTTATATCAGGGTGTTCAGTATAATAGTGTTTGGCAGTTTTCTGTATCAGAATAATGACAAAATGGCAAATTTGAATTGAACATCAATATATAGTACTTTTATGAAGATTTCTTCACATTGATCAACATTTAAACGGTATTGTGACAAGGTACATTTGTGGGTAACAGCACTGCACGACAGAGAGACATGGGAGTTTGGAGTTGAAACGCCGGCACAGGTGCGCAGGATTTATTAACCACAAAAAGTAAAGAAATGGGTCATGTGACGCTAACAACGATGGTAACGCACAGAGGAGACAGTACAAAAACTACAAAGAAAAGGTGCAACACAGGATGAGTGCTAGCCTTACTGAACAAGGCGTCCCGCTCCAGGAACCTGCTACACTACGTAACCCTCACTATACATTACTTGGGCTCAATATCCCCTAAACTAACGTACTTATGAGCCGGTATTCTTACGACGACTCCTGTTTCTTCATATGGCCTTGGCTGGGCATTGCCTTCACAAGTACCGTGTTGCTGTCTGTAAACAATCAATTGACCAAACATAACAACTCCAAAAAGCACACAAAACAAACCCATTTCCACATATAAATTACACCAACACTAATTTCCCCCTGTGCAGGGCAATCGTCCTGCTACAGGTATGTTTAAAAGAAAACAGTAAAGAAATGAAAAAGGAAAGAATGTACCCTTACATGCTGAATACAGTAACTACATGTCCTTTCTTTTGAAATAACTATCCAGTGTAGATTGCTCCTCACGCCCGTTGCCTGGTTGCAGTTTGTGTGAAAATGACTGACAGGCAACGATTGCATTCGCCATGCATGATTCGTACTACAATAGGTCATCTTTGAATGGTCTTTGTTTTCACTGAGAGAGTAGTAACACACTTGACACTGGAGAAAGTTCGGTGTCAGCCATTACTGAGATCGTTGTATCCGGTTCGATCCTTCTATGTGATCGTTCTAATAGGGCTAATTTGCATTGAAAAAAACGGTCCTTGGTGTTGGGATCGTTAAAAACGGGTGTTCGTTATAAGGAGGGTTTGTTATAATGAAGTTAGCCTGTATATAATGAAGTGTTACATACATGGTATATATGTATAATAACTAACAACGACAAACACCAATGGCACTTCAAACATATGTATTTATATATAGCCTACAATTGTACATACTAAAATACTGTAGCGATCCTGAGGGGAGTCGAGAGAATTAGGATAGTGTGTGTGTGTGTGTGTGTGTGTGTGTGCATGCAGGGGAATGGGGTTACAGGAAAGACATGGGGAGCAGGGTTCTGTGTAAGGGGCTGGGGGAGCTAGGGCACTTAAGGGGGTGCGTGGAAAAGACCGGGAGATTAGGGGATTTTTTTGTTTTTAATCTGTGCTGTCCGACTTTTACCCGCACGCCAGATAATCGTAAATCAACATTTTATATGTGAAGTGTTCTAAATAAATGTACATTCTGCATGACAAAAATGCACAATTTTAAATGAAGTTTAAAATTGTACACAAAATAGATATCCCCATTATTTCCATTTGACTTGTGCGTGAGCCATCTCCCTGCTTGTAGTTTCCATAATAGTGAATTATGCTTCCATTCATTTTTCTTGTTCTTGTTAACATGCACTTTCATTAACGAGTTCCCCTTATAATGAGTCGTTGAGACAGGAAGTGATGTATGTGACCTGTGACAATTAAAGAGAAATGCCTTCATTAACGACCTCATTGACTCAATTTCAAAGCATTAACGGATTGATTTAATTAACACATTTCATTTGAAAATCACTTGATACTAAAGCTATTGTTACTATACCACGAGTTTGATACAATAACACTGTTTTTTGAAAATCCTGCCCTTTGTGGTTAAGGAAAAAAGACGTGATTTACATGAAATCGGGACAAAAGACACCTGTTAAAATATAAAGTTAATGTCTAACGTTTTAATATTTGTGTGGTTTTGGGGGGGGGGAGGTGCAACAAAATGTATGTTAAAAAGGGGGCCGGCTTTTAAAAAATGTGCACACCACTGCTCTAGAATAGCAGCAAGCCTTTAAGTAGCCACTCTTGTTATAATCACTGAACAAAATCCCAATGGTTTTTATTTAGGTTTGTGTTGTTTTTGCTTACTTTTGGAATATGAGCCATTTTTTTAATTCTAAGTAGAACTCCTGAAACAAACTAATGAAGCTTACAAGATGTTTTAAAAGTTATGTGCAAAATCTGACCAAAGGCTCACCTCTCTAAGATCTTGGAAAAACACCTGTGTAGGATCAGAAGTTAGTCAGAAAAGAGCAGGACAGAAAATAATGGTGACAACGGGTGGATTGATTTGAACCAAAGTAGACAATGTGAAGCAAGTGTTAGCAGCCAATGCAGATACAGATGAAGCAGGCTGCTGACAGCTATGCCAGGAAGTAGCTAGAGAGGTACGAGTGGACAAGTACAACGCAGTTAGAAGCAGTTTGAAAGCAGGTTGACAGTTGCAGAAGCTACACTAAACTAAAAAAAAAAAAAAAAGGTCTTCAAGCCAGTAATCTGTGACAACTGCATGATGTGGGAAATCCGAGAAAACCCAACAGAGCTCAACCAAGTTTGTGTAAAGTGCCGCACGATCCAGGACTTGCTTCAGCGATTAAGCCTGCTAGAAAAGGAGCTGGAGGAAATGAGACAGCAACAGGAGCTTGAGGAGCTGACACACCCACAATTCATGGAAGTCTGCACCCCTAGCAGACTGAAAGCCACCAGGGAGATGGAGGAGAGTCGAAACAGCTGGGTTCAAATAGGCAGAAGGAGGAAAAAAAAGAAAGCCGTCAAACACAACCACCAGAAATCCAGACAGCCAACAAATTTGAGCCACTTCAACATTTAGATGACCAAAACCAACATCAAGAGAATGAAAGAAACAACACCCAGGACCCTATAAACAGTGCTGGCCAGGCAGCAAAAAAAGAAGGAGGTCATGATTGTTGGGGATTCCATATTGAGAAACACAACAAGTTCAGTTCGCAGTTTGGACCCCTTACTACAACAGTGTGCTGCCTTCCAGGAGCCTCAGTCAAGCACATCACTGAGAATGTGGACAGGCTCCTAGAACGAACAGGAGACGACCGGTAGTAGTCGTCCACATTGGTACAAACAACATTGGTAGAGACAGGCCAAGATCCCTGCAAAACAAATTCAGAGAGCTAGGAAGGAAATTAAAAGACAAGACCAAAACTGTGGTATTTTCTGGGATACTGCGGCGCCTTGCAAAGGACCATATGGACAGCTGGAAATACAAAATCAAAATGCATGGCTGAAATCGTGGTGCACAAAGGAAGGCTTCACCTTTCTTGAACATTTGAGCACTTTCTACAACAAGGACTATCTATACAGGTGGGACGGACTGCACTTAAACAGAAAGGGAACCAATCTACTGGAGAAAGGATCCTTCAGGTGGTCCAGAAGCATTTAAACTAGAAAGGAAGGGGAGAAAACAAAAAAAAACAGAAGGGAGACCACATCAAAACAAGGGCAACAACTCAGGTAAGACCACTATTAAATGTATTTATCTTAATGCTAGAAGTCTCAGAAACAAAATGTTAGAACTTGAAGCTACTGCACTAACAAGTAACTACGATGTGATAGGTGTTACAGAAACTTGGTTGTCTGAGAGTGATGGAGACGAATATAATATTAGTGGGTACACACTATATAGGAAAGACAGGCAGGACAGAAGAGGCGGAGGGTAGCTCTATACATAAGAAATAGTCTTGAAGCCCAGGTGTTAAATCAGGACAAAGAAAACAATGCAGAATCAATATGGGTCAGAATAATGGACACAAATTCAAAGGGCATAATAATAGGAGCATGCTATAGACCGCCAAATTCAGACGCTGAGCAAAATAATCTGTTGTACAATGACATTCGAAATGCGTGTAAAAGGAGAAGCCATACTAATGGGGATTTCAACTTCCCCCGTATAAAATGGGAAAACCCGATGGGGGCACGACGGACGAAATTGAAATGGTGGAAATGACAAATGACTGCTTCCTAACGCCAATTTGTCAAGGCACCGACTAGAGGGGAGGCATGCCTTGACTTAGTCTTTTTCAAATAATGAAGACAGAATAACTAAAACAGAGGTCAGAGAGCCATTGGCAAACTCAGACCACAACATGGTCTCATTTGAAATATTTTATAAAACCCCAAAAGTAATGACTAAAGCTAAGGTTTACAATTTTAGAAAAGCAAACTACGAAGGTATGAAACAGAGACTAATAGAAGTAGATTGGAGTAAAATAGAAAACATCCACAGAAAAAGGATGGCTGTTTTTTAAAAATGTAGTACTAGAGGCACAAAACAATTACATCCCAAAAGTAGACAAATCCAAATCTAAAACAAAATGGCCAAAATGGTTTAATAGATCAATTTAAAAAAGTATTCAGCGAAAAAAGGCACTTACAGAGCGTTTAAAAGGGACCAAAAACAAAGCACACAGAAAGAGTACTTGGAACTGCAAACACAAGTCAAAAAGGAAGTTAGAAAGGCCAAGAGAGAGATAGAAATCAATATTGCTAAGGGGGCTAAAACCAATTCCAAAATGTTTTTCCAATATTATAACAGCAAGAGAACATTCAAAGAGGAGGTTAAATGTCTAAGAGACACAAATGGCAAAATCATAGATGAAGAAAAAAAAATAGCAAATATATTAAATGATTACTTTTCACAGGTTTTTACAAAGGAGGACACGGACAACATGCCCCACATGTCGACCTGTTCCTATCCAATTTTAAATAACTTTAGCATAACAGAGGCAGAAGTGTTAAAGGGACTAGGAGCTCTTAAAATAAACAAATCCCCTGGGCCAGATGAGATCCTCCCAATAGTACTCAAAGAAATGAAAGAAGTTATTTACAAACCGCTAACCAAGATCATGCAACAGTCTCTTGACACAGGGGTTGTACCGACAGACTGGAAAATAGCAAACATAATACCGATCCACAAAAAGGGAGACAAAACCGAACCAGGTAACTACAGATCAGTAAGCCTGACTTCTATTATATGTAATCTTATGGCAACTATAATAAGATTCAAAATGGAAAATTACCTATATGGTAACAATATCCTGGGAGACAGCCAGCATGGTTTTAGGAAAGGGAGATCATGTCTAACTAACCTACTTGACTTTTTTGAGGATGCAACATTGAAAATGGATAACTGCAAAGCATACGACATGGTCTATTTAGATTTCCAGAAAGCTTTTGACAAAGTCCCGCATAAAAGATTAATTCTCAAACTGAACGCAGTAGGGATTCAAGGAAATGCATGCACATGGATTAGGGAGTGGTTAACAGAAAGTACTGATTAGAGGAGAAACCTCAAAATGGAGTGAGGTAACCAGTGGTGTACCACAGGGATCAGTATTAGGTCCTCTGCTATTCCTAATCTACATTAATGATTTAGATTCTGGTATAGTAAGCAAACTCGTTAAATTTGCAAACGACACAAAAATAGGAGGAGTGTCAAACACTGTTGAAGCAGCAAAGGTCATTCAAAATGATCTAGACAGCATTCAGAATTGGGCAGACACATGGCAAAAATTTAATAGAGAAAAGTGTAAAGTATTGCATGCGGGCAATAAAAATGTGCATTATAAATATCATATGGGAGATACTGAAATTGAAGAAGGAACTATGAAAAAGACCTAGGAGTTTATGTTGACTCAGAAATGTCTTCATCTAGACAATGTGGGAAGCTATAAAAAGGCTAACAAGATGCTCGGATATATTGTGAGAAGTGTTGAATTTAAATCAAGGGAAGTAATGTTAAAACTCTACAATGCATTAGTAAGACCTCACCTAGAATATTGTGTTCATTTCTGGTCACCTCATTACAAAAAGGATATTGCTGCTCTAGAAAGAGTGCAAAGAAGAGCAACCAGAATTATCCCAGGTTTAAAAGGCATGTCGTATGCAGACAGGCTAAAAGAATTGAATCTATTCAGTCTTGAACAAAGAAGACTACGCGGCGATCTGATTCAAACATTCAAAATCCTAAAAGGTATAGACAATGTCAACCCGAGGGACTTCTTTGACTTGAAAAAAGAAAAAAAGACCAGGGGTCATAAATGGAGATTAGATAAAGGGGCATTCAGAACAGAAAATAGGAGGCACTTTTTTACACAGAGAATTGTGAGGGTCTGGAACCAACTCCCCAGTAATGTTGTTGAAGCTGACACCCTGGGATCCTTCAAGAAGCTGCTTGATGAGATTCTGGGATCAATAAGCTACTAACAACCAAACGAGCAAGATGGGCTGAATGGCCTCCTCTCGTTTGTAAACTTTCTTATGTTTTATGTTCTTATGAAAACTGACATATAAACACCTGCGAAAGCTCCTTTTAAATAAACACATTTAAGCTTCAGCGACACACATCATTAAGGGAGTTTTGTCTTTTTAATTTATTCATATATTCAGTGAGTGTAATATAGTACCACAAAGGTAATGGAACATGGGACAACTCCGGTAAAGCACACTACGATTATATCTTATTAATTATGAAATGCATTTCAATTGCTTTTCTACTTCTTCTGCTTCACCAACATCTTCCCAGGTTGCATGTCCTTGGGTCAATGTGTTAATCAGCTTCTGGGGATTCTGGGGGTGCAATAGCCATTTATTCAGAATACAACAGTTATTCATGTAAGCAATAGCACACACAAAGGCATGGGTTGTACTGATACAACCCACGCCTCAAATGCGTTTTCAGGCACGAGACACAGCCGAGCTTCTGTAGTTCAGCTCTAATGGTGATGCAGTTTTCTGGGCAGGGATCTTATTATTATTATTATTATTATTATTTATTTCTTAGCAGACGACTTACAATCGTAAGCAAATACATTTCAAGTGTTACAATACAAGTAATACAATAAGAGCAAGAAATACAATAACTTTTGTTCAAGTGTGACAAACCACAATTCAATAATACAGCAGATAATAGTGATAGTTACATCAGGATATGATTAAATAGTGATAGTTACATCAGGATGTGATTAAATACAAAGTACTACAGTTTAAACACTTGGCAGATTACAGTATTCTGAAGTACAGGATTAAATGCAGTAAAATAGGGGGGCAGATAAGAGCAAAATAAAGCACATTTACATGAAGGGTGATAGTGTCCCAGGATACAAACAGAGGAGTTCTACAGGTGCTGTTTGAAGAGGTGAGTCTTAAGGAGGCGCGGAATGTGGTCAGGGACTGGGCAGTCCTGACATCTGTAGGAAGGTCATTCCACCACTGCGGAGCAAGGGTGGAGAAGGAGCGGGCTCTGGAGACAGGGGAGCGTAGCGGAGGTAGAGCTAGTCTTCTAGTGCAGGCGGAGCGGAGAGGTCGAGTGGGGGTGTAGGGAGAGATGAGGGTCTGGAGGTAGCTGGGTGCAGTCTGGTCAAGGCATCTGTAGGCTAGTACAAGAGTCTTGAACTGGATGCGAGCGGTGATCGGGAGCCAGTGGAGCGAGCGGAGTAGTGGGAGTAGCGTGGGCGAAGCGAGGCAGAGAGAACACCAGGCGGTCAGCAGAGTTCTGGATGAGCTGGAGCGGACGGGTGGCGGACGCAGGGAGGCCAGCCAGGAGGGAGTTGCAGTAGTCTAGGCGGGAGAGTACCAGGGCCTGGACCAGGAGCTGGGTAGCATAGTTGGTGAGGAAGGGTCGGATTCTTCGGATGTTGCTCAGGAAGAATCGGCAAGTGCGTGCCAGAGTGGAGATGTGCTGGGAATAAGAGAGGCAGGGGTCCAGGGTGACTCCAAGGTTCTTAGCTGAGGAAGAGGGAGAGTGTGGTAGATTCCAGAGGAACAGAGATAGAGAGATCAGAGGAGGGGGGAGGAGGAGGGAAAGAAAAGGAGGTCAGATTTAGAGAGGTTGAGTTTGAGGTGATGAGAGTGCATCCAGGAGGAAATAGCAGACAGACAGGTAGAGATACGGGAGGAGATGGTGGAGTCAGAGATGGGAAGGAGAGGAAAATCTGAGCATCATCAGCATAGAAATGGTATGAGAAACCATAGGATGCGATGAGGGGGCCCAGGGAGCGGGTGTAGAGAGAGAACAGGAGAGGACCCAAGACTGACCCTTGGGGACTCCAGTTAAGAGAGGGTGAGGTGGAGGTTGCTCCGCCAGGTTACCTGGTAAGTGCGGTTGGAGAGGTAGGAGGAGAACCAGGCCAGAGCAGTGCCAGAGATCCCCAGGTCAGCAAGAGATGATAGTAGAATAGAGTGATCAACGGTGTCAAAGGCAGCAGAGAGGTCGAGGAGAATTAGGACAGAGGAGAGAGAGGCAGCTCGGGCACACTTAAGTGAGTTGGTGACAGACAGGAGGGCGGTTTCAGTGGAGTGAGCAGGCGGAAGCCAGATTGGAGAGGGTCAAGCAGAGAGTGGTTGGACAGGAAAGCAGAGAGCTGGCGGTGTACAGTCCGCTCGAGGGTTTTGGAGAGGAAGGGTAGGAGGGAGACAGGACGGTAGCTCTGGAGGGAGGTGGGGTCGAGGGTAGGTTTTTTTTTGAGGAGGGGAGTGATAGAGGCTTTTTGAAGGCAGAGGAAAGATACCAGAAAGTAGAGAGGTGTTGAGGAGGGAGGAGATGAAGGGGAGTAGAGCAGGAGCAGCAGCTTGAAAGAGGTGAGTGGGGAGGGGTCCAAGGCACACGTGGTGGGTTTGTGACCCTGGAGCAGGGAGGAGAGGTCAGAGTCTGAGAGGGGCAAGAAGGTGGAGAAGGAGGGTGAGTAAGTAGGGGATGTAGTGGGTGTAGGGGTTGGAGCAGGAGGGGTGGGGAGGGAGAGGTGTTAAAGAGTTTGCGGATATCTGAGATTTTAGAAGAGAAGAAGGAGGCAAAGTCATCAGGGGAGATAGAGGAGGGAGGAGGAGGGGGGGGGTTTAGGAGGGAGGAGAAGGTAGAGAATAGTTTACGTGGGTTGTTAGTGGAGGCTTGGATTACAGATTGGAAATAAGCACATTTAGCAGAGGAGAGAGTAGAGGAGAAGGAGGAGAGGAGAGTGCGGTAAAGGTCTAGGGCAGCAGGGAGTTTGGTTCTCTTCCATTTCTTTTCAGCAGATCGCAGTGTGATTCTTGCCGAGCGGAGCGCAGAGGAGAGCCAGGGATGGGGAGGGGAGGGGCGAGCAGGTCGGGAGGTGAGGGGACAGAGGGAGTCGAGGGAGGAGGTGAGTGAGGAGAAGAGGGTGGAGGTAGCAGAGTCTACGGAGAGTTGTGAAAAGGAGTCGATGGGAGGGAGGTGAGAGAGAGCAGTGGAGGCAAGGACAGAGGGGGAGAGAGCGGAGGTTACGGCGAGAGGTGACAGTGGGGGTAGGAGGAGCAGGGAGGGGGGAGACAGAGAAAAGAGATGAAATAGTGATCAGAGAGGTCCAGGGGGGGTGACAGAGAGGGTGGAGGGGCAGCAGGCCCTGGAGAAGGTGAGGTCCAGTTGACGGCCAGCTTTGTGGGTAGGAGGGGACGGAGAGAGACAGAAGTCGAAGGAGTGCAGGAGAGGGAGGAATCCAGCAGAGTGGCTGGGGTTGGGAGATGGATGTTGAAGTCACCCAACAGGACAGTCGGGGGTAGACAGAGAGGGAGGGAGGAGAGTAGAAAGTCGAGTTCATCCAGAAAGTGAGTGAGAGGCCCAGGGGGGCGGTACAGAACAATGAGCAGGAGTTGACAGGGAAAGGTTAGTTGGACTGCATGAAATTCAAAGGTATTGACAGAGAGTGAGATGAGATCGGAGGGGACAGAAAAGAGTAAGGAGGGAGAGAGAAGACCTGTCCCACCTCCCGTCCAGTGAGACGCGGGGTATGGGACAGGATGTAGAGAGAGGACAGGGCAGCGGGAGTAACAGTGTTATCAGGGGACAGCCAGGTTTCAGTGAGAGCAAGGAAATCGAGCGAGAGGTGGGAGGCAAAGGCAGAGATGAAATCAGCTTTGTTAGCAGAAGAGTGACAGTTCCAGAGTGCACCAGAGTGTGCGGGGGGGAGAGGCAGAGAAATGAGGTTAGAGGGATTGGAGGAGCAGCAGCGGAGGGAGGGCAGAGGGCGAGGACGGGAGGACAGAACAGGGATGTGAGAGACACTCATAGCAGGACAAGCAGGACAAAAGGCACAGTAGGAGCAGTAGGGTGGAGGGTACAGACCTGACTAGTAGATAGCTTCTTCTAGAGGCCCGTTAGGTTTGGATCTATTGGAACAGCGTCTCAGCGCAGGCCTCCCCTTGCTGGACTCCCACAGCTAGACTCCCGGCTCTTTTGTTGAGGCTCTTCAGTTTGCTGGCGCTTCTTGCTGGCGCAGAAATAGGCTGCTTAATATATAAAAAACAACTGCGTGGAAACCAATCAGATAGCAAATCAACTTCTATTGAATTAAACCACTCACCTGGTACTAATCACACACCAACTCAGCTAATTCAAACACCACCTTACAAAGTTACCAAATGTAGTTAATCTTCATTGGATTTTAAGAACTTCTTGTGTACCATCAGTGTGGCATTTGCAACATAGTTTGAATGTGATTTTAGAGCAAAATTACATTTTAATTATATACTGTATCTATATATTCAGAGCTGGGATAACTCGTTACTTAAGTAACATGTTACTGTAATAATATTCCTTTTGTCAATAACAAGGGAATATAACACGTTACAGTTTTAATAATAAGGAGTATTAATATTACAGTTACTTTCCGCAAAAAATAAACAAGTTTGTTGCAATACCTTTTCTCTGTTATACACCTACTGTATATTGGTGGTCTTTTCTTTTTTTTTTAAAGCCAAAGTACATTCAGTTCAGTTGTAACCCTAACTGCTCTTTATTGTATTTTCAGTCAGCACCACACGCCGTCAAACCGGAAACACAAAACACTCGGCTTACGGCAGTCCCTAAAGACGAAACTACTATTTTCCTTAAACACATGGAAACCCTGAACACAGCTTTCAGTGGGTGCGTGCACACAATCAGGATTAACTGGCTTGCGTACACAGCTTAATAAAGTCATAACAGAGATCCTGACAAATACATAAACAGCTTCTTATTCAGTAACCTAAGCTTCTTTTGATGTGGTACAACAAGGACTATTTAGATTTACAAACAAAACGTTTAAAAACGTTTGATTGAATGTACGCTTTGAAGAACTCATATTGCATGCATATGAAAAATATACAGTACATACTACAGTATAATTGATGCATCAGTATGTATCTACAAAATACATGTGTATATGTAAGGGATAAACCACGGTAAGTGTTGAATCTGTAAAATAATCCACCATTTCAACACTGTGGATTATTTTACCGATTCATCACTTACCGTGGTTTATCCCATTTAAAACATTTCTTCCTAATTGACAATTGTTCATTAATGAGTGATTGAACTCTAATTTGGTATTTGACATTTATATTAATAGGCTACATTGTGTATGAGTTTGCTGGTGTGCGTGAGTTCCAAGTCTGAACCTGAAATCCCATTGACACAGACAACATATTGTGTAACGAGGACTTTGTTTTAAATTTAGACCATGAAGGTGGCATTAGAAAAATAAAAAGAATGAAAAAAACAAAGGAGAAAGTGGAAAGTAAGCGTTTTGCTGCACCTAAAACGGATGAAGAAGTTAATATCTTTGCAAGCGATCGATTTTCTGGAAGTACACGCGCCAAATGTAAATGGGCTGTGAATCTGTTTGAAGTTTGGTTAAATGAAAGGCATTCAAAAGCTGACTTTAAATCTGAGATACGTGTAATTAGTGGATATTTAGTCAATATGGATAATGCTACTTTGTCATACAGCCTTAGCTGTTTGTGACAGAAGTAAGAAAATGTAACGGAGAGGAGTACTGTGGTAATTCACTATACAAACTTGTAATGTGTATACAGCATTTTCTAAGACTGCAGGGACGCACTTTAAGTTTGTTAAATGACCCAGAGTTTGAAAGTTTTTGTAGTGTTCTTGATGGAAAAATGAAACTTTTGGCCAAATCAGGAGTTGGTTTGCATAAAAAGAAAGCTAAAGTTATTTCCGAAGCACAAGAAAATATATTGTACTGTACGGTGTGCTGAAATTGGAAATCAATTATGTTTAAACGGTATAAAAGTATAGCTAATTGTTATTATAATTGCTGCTTATTAAAAAAACACACGTTTTTTTGTGAATTGTTTGTGACTGTGGTTTGATAACGGATCCACAGTTTTCTGTGGATTCGTAGCTCAAAGTGTGGATTCGTTTATCAACAATACATCTGCCCCACACTCCCCTTCTCTTCAAAGCCACACTGCCACTTTAGTTAGACGATTCGTAGATATAATCCACTGAAAGATCAAAGGATGACGTCACAGAAATGTTTTAAATTACGTTAAGTAATTTCTCTAATTTTATATACATTGTCAGTTTTTCACAATTAACGCTTGCTATTCTCTTATAAAAAGCCTTTATGTAACTGTGGCGGTGAGGGGCAAAAACTCATATTTTATTAATTAAAAACAAAATAAAGATTTAAACATAACACACAAAAAGAGAAGAGCTCATTGGCCAAAGTAAAATAACACACACTATAATAATTATTATCAAAAACAAGTACCTTTGTTCGCTGGCTGGTAGCATTTGCTCTCGCTCTTAACTCTGAGCCTGGAGTGGGTCTTTTATACTGTGGGTGGAGCCTTAATTATCTATTAAACAATTACCTTATTAAGGCTCGAGCCACATTCCCACGAGCTACTCAGGATGGGGATTCAACCCCATCCATGCCAACCACATTTTACAAGACCAACTTTTTGTGGGTCTCAAATAATAAATAATAATGTCGGGTGGCTTTCGTCCGTCTGCACACAAACACATACATACAATAATAATAATAATAATAATAATAATAATCATACATACATATCCACAAGGGGAGGGCACCCCGTCACAGTAACTTAAGTTTTTTTTTTTTTTTTCCACTCCTTATGACTTGCGCAAAACTGCATGTATTATTATTATTATTATTATTATTATTATTATTATTATTATTATTATTTATTTCTTAGCAGACGCCCTTATCCAGGGTGACTTACAGTTGTAAACAAAAATACATTTCAAGATTACATTGCATATTTGCTATATCCAGTCAATTATTAAGAGTTGTTTGTTTGTTATACTACAAACATTTTAAAAACCTCTTTGACACATCTTTAATAAATTAATTAACTTACATACAGTTAAATAGTAAACAATAGTCACAACAATGGTTTCGCAGGACAGGACAAGAGAAAGAAATATAAAGAGTAATATAACAAGTAATATAATGTGCTACTTTTTTATTAAGTACTTTTTGTAATAAGTAAGGACATTATATTATTTTTTTTCTGAAAAAAATGATTAACGAGTAATAAGTTACTTTTTTCAGTAGCGTTTTAACACTGTATATACTGTAGTATGTCCATGATATACTGTATCTGGTTGTTACTGTATCTTTCATTTGGTATACAATTAAGCAATAAGGCATGAGAGGGCATGAGTTGTGCTTGATATAAGAACATAAGAAAGTTTACAAACGAGAGGAGGCCATTCAGCCCATCTTGCTCGTTTAGTTGTTAGTAGCTTATTGATCCCAGAATCTCATCAAGCAGCTTCTTGAAGGATCCCAGGGTGTCAGCTTCAACAACATTGCTGGGGAGTTGGTTCCAGACTCCCACAATTCTCTGCGTAAAAACGTGCCTCCTATTTTCTGTTCTGAATGCCCCTTTATCTAATCTTCATTGGTGACCCCTGGTCCTTTTTTCAGGTTGAAAAAGTCCCCTGGGTCGACATTGTCAATACCTTTTAGAATTTGGAATGCTTGAATCAGATCGCCACATAGTCTTTGTTCAAGAATGAATAGATCAAATTCTTTAGCCTGTCTGCATATGACATGCCTTTTAAACCCGGAACAATTCTGGTCGCTCTTCTTTGTACTCTTTCTAGAGCACCAATATCCTTTTTGTATCGAGGTGACCAGAACTGAACACAATATTCTAGATGGGGTCTTACTAATGCATTGTAAAGTTTTAACATTACTTCCCTTGATTTAAATTCAACACTTTTCACTATATATCCAAGCATTTTGTTGGCCTTTTTTATAGCTTCCCAACATTGTCTAGATGAAGACATTTCTGAGCCTTGGTCTTTTTCATAGATTCCTTCTTCAATTTCAGTACCTCCGACATGGTATTTATAATGCAGATTTTTTATTGCCTGCGTGCAGTAACTTACACTTTTCTTTATTAAATGTCATTTTCCATGTGTCTGCCCAGTTCTGAATGCTGTCTAGATCATTTTGAATGACCTTTGCTGCTGCGTTTGCCACTCGTATTTTTGTGTCATATGCAAATTTAACAAGTTTGCTTACTATACCAGAATCTAAGTCATTAATGTACATTAGGAATAGCAGAGGACCTAATACTGACCCTGTGGTACACCACTGGTTACCTCACTCCATTTTGAGGTTTCTCCTCTAATCAGTACTTTCTGTTTTTTACATGTTAACCACTCCATAATCCATGTGCATGCATTTCCTTGAATCCCTACTGCGTTCAGTTTGAGAATTAATCTTTTATGCAGGACTTTATCAAAAGCTTTCTGGAAATCTAAATAAACCATGTCATATGCTTTGCAATTATCCATTGTCCATGTTGCATCTTCAAAAAAATCAAGCAGGTTAGTTAGACACAATCTCCCTTTCCTAAAACCATGCTGACTGTATTGCCACTTCTTTGTTGTTAGGCACTTGGGTGCCTGCAACCAACCAAGAAATGACAATATCCAGCACAACGTAAGTATGCTTGAATTGATGATATAACAACTTGGACATAACATTTTTGGAGATTACAAAACTATGAAGATAGTTATTGCCACTCCGGTGACTACAGCAGAGGCAGAAATGTGTTTCTCAAGACTGAAGTGGATAAAAACCTTCTTGAGAAACAGTATGAAAACCGAACGATTAAATACTTTAGCCATGTAATCAACTGAAAAAAACATGATGGCTGACATTCCTGACTTTACTAATAAAGTAATCAAAAAATTTGCCACGATAAGACATCACAGAGCAAACTTTTTTGTATCGCTTCCAACAAGAAACAGATCCACTGGACATTACTTCTACCACTGAGGTTGGCCCCCTGGACCCCACCCCCTCACCTGCATCTGAAGTGTGAACACCCAAAAAATGTGGCCACCAGCCGCCACTGTGACTGGTATGTACTACAAATAAAAAACCAAAATAGCGTCTTGTTTAGAATAGCAAACTGGTTCGTAGTGCAAATTAATATACACTGACACCTTGATGTCTTCAGTATCTTCCATAACAGCAGGTATTTTGACAGGTGTTTTCTTTGATTTTGGTGGTGCAGTGATTTGCTTTTGTTCCTAATTGGTTCCTAATCGTGACATTGTGCTGGATATTGTAACGACTTGGAACACTGATGGACCAATCAGAATGCAGTATTCTAACGATCTGTTTTATAATTTGCAGTGAATCACGAAAATTCTGAAATTACTGAAAATTCATATGCACATTATTATGTATGAGATTCTAGAACATGTATTTTAATAAATAGTTATTTACTGTTTATATGTACCTGTGACAGGATAGCGTAGGTACGGAGGTTTTTAGGCGGCTATGCAGAGACTCAGAAGCAGAGATGCATGTATTTATTATAATCAAAGAACACAAAATAAAACAAAATACAAAACAAATCCTAGCTCTTTCATGAGCACTAACTAACAGTTTACACAAAGAGGTTCCTAACTATAACCCAGGAACCTAAGATTCTTACCGGTACCACAAAACACACTTAAAAAAAAAAAAAAAAAAAAACAGCAGTAATGTGAACATGAACCAGGTGGTCAAAGGCAGATTTTATTGACCCTTTTAAGGCGTGATAGGGTTAAATATTTTGTTTTCACGTGAAACATAATGAGCATTCTAGTGGATGACAATTGAATTGCTTGCCTAGCTTGTTATCTGTTAACACTGGGCAAAAATGTCTTCAGATATATACTGTAAAGTATGTCTTTAAAACAGAACACATGCACAGGTCATGTGCATTGCCCTTTGTTAGAAGTGAACTAAAACCTTCAGGGATTCAGGCATTGAAATAGGCAGAATAGACTCAATTAGGAAGATCTAAATAACCATAAACAATGCCATGAAGAAGATGCCCTTAATGACCTAGACGTTATTTTATTTAGGTTCTATTCATTTAAAAGTCTCCCTTCTTTAAAGCAAAGCAAAACAAAACAAAATGTCTGGAGGTCAACATGAACCACTGACCACTGACAAAAACAGGAGTCTGAATTGTGGCTGGAACCCATTCACCATCTGAGTGTTTTGTTCAGTGCAAAGGTCCCAATGGCAGTGGTGCTTGGCAATGTGAAAGGTTAGGACTGAGAGTCTTTAAATTCCAATCACTCCTTCCATTCCAATTTCCATCACTGATTTGGCTGACTGATGGTTTTTCAGACTCTGGCAAGCCACTGCATTCTTTAGAGGGAAAGCTGGCAGCTTTTATGGGTGTTCGTGAGTTTATGAATAAATACCATCTTAAAGGCTGCATTTTCAGATGTCAGTCTGGTGAATTGATGGTAGGTGTTGACTGATTTTCCCCAAGCTTGTGTCAGTTTGCCTGTTGCAGGTATAATCCATTTGTATAGCAACATGTTTCTAAATATGATTAGTTTTACTCAGTGACAGCATTTCTTCCTACTTCTCCATGCAAGGAAGGCCCTGGTACTCTCCCGCCTAGACAACTTGGCACCTGGGAGGGCACTCGTTCTTTATGGGTGGGATCAGTGAGAATACCAGAAGGAAATAAACTGACCACAACAATAAATTGAACATCGTTTTATTAAATAAGGTGGTTAACTATATTTAAACATTTTCAGTCATGGCATGGGGTTTGCACTGTTCAATAAAAACAAGAGATGTTCAATTCTAATTAAAAACAAAGTGCAGTGCTGCTCAAAACAATGATGAGAGTAGGGCTTACTAAAAACAACAATAAACACCGCCGAACACAAACAAATGGATGAAATGAACTTTTATGACTGCTTCTTCAAATTATTTTAGCACCCTGAGAACAGGAAGCATTGTGCCAGTGAGATTGCCTGTTGCTTTATAAGGTTAAAATAAAGCAAACTAAATCCATTTTGTGACAAATACTACAATAACAAAATGAAACATGCCTTCTAAATATGGGAGTGCAAGTTTTACTCCAGCTCATGACAGCATTCTGGTGTCTCTTCTTCTCCCACCAACTACTCCATGCAACCCTCGCATCCAGTTCAGGCCCTGGTCACCAGACTGCACCCAGCTACCTCCAGACCCTCATCTCTCCCTACACCCTAGACAACCTTCCCTCCACCTGCACCTGGCTGAGCTCCCCTTTTCAGAGCACGCTCTCCTTTTCCACCTTTTTCGATCACAAATGTCGGGACTTGGGATCAGTGCCTCCTCAAGACACAGACAATACCTGTAAAGAAGTGGAAACTTTAACTTAATCTCCCTAAGACCACCAACAATATTTTGTATTGAACATGTAACTATGTTTATTAAACAAACAAAACAGGTGGTTAACAAAAATAAATATTTAAACAAATCAGGCAAAAAAATGTCTAGAATATACAGGCAGTCGCTGTCACTGTTCCATATGTTGTAAATTTTTGTTTTCTTTTTTTCTCTTTTAATCTGTTCAATAAAAAACAAGAGATTTTAACAATTCGATTAATTAAAAACAAATGGCCAGTGCTGCTACTCCTGGCAAAACAAGGACACGCTTTTAAAAGAGTAGGGCTTACTAAAACAACAAAATAAACACCCCGATCTAAAAATAAATAAACAATGTAACACAAACAAATGGATGAAATCAGGAACTTTTATACCCCAGGTGCTCCCAGCTTCTTCAAATTATTCAATTAGCAAACCTATGGGGGGGACCTTCCCCCTCCTCTTCTGAGAACAGTTCCCCTCCGTGGGGAGACCATCAACTCCTGCCAGTGAGATCTTGATGGCGGCAGCTCCCCTCCGTGGGGCTCAAAAATAAACACGCTTTATAAACGGGTTAAAATAATCCCAGGCGACCCCAGGCAAACTAAATTAACATTAAATCAATGGTGACAAATCTACTACAATAACAAATGAAACATGCCTAAATCCCAAAAGTGACTTGGGTCAGGCAGGGCTTCCTCCCTTCCGCCCAGGCGGCGGGGCTTCCTCCCTTCAGGCTGTGCAACTCCCCTTCCCCTCCTGGCTGGCCTCCCTGCATCCCCTCCAGCTCATCCAGAACTCTGCTGCTCGTCTGGTGTTCTCTCTGCCTCACAGTCCTCCCCATGATGGCACTCTACTGCTCCCTCTCCTGGCTGGCGACTCACAGTCCTCCCATGGATCCAGTGGCACCACTCCCCCTCTGCTGGCGGAGGTGCGACTCACAGTCCTCCCATGGAGGTGGAGGGGTAACCACAGATCCCTCTGCCAGGTACCTGGGCTGTGGACCTTCGGCCTTCCAGACTGCTTGGGCCCAGCTACTCCCCCTCTTGGGCTGACCTTGGGCATCTCCCCCCCCTACACCCCGACTCCCCCCCAACCTCTCCACTCCCCCTCTTGGGCTAGTTCGGGCTCCTCCCACTCAGAGGGCGTTGGGCTCCTCCCTTTTCCTCCTCCTCAGGGCTCCTCCCACTCAGGTGGTGATGGGACCCAGGCACTCCCTCTGCTGGTGGGAATGGGCATAACAGGCACCCCTCTGTCAGGAGAGGGCCCTCACCGCAGATAGGGCACCCAGTCATGCATGACCGCCCGGAGGATGGCATCCCAGCTTCTCCCGGCTTGGTGGCGGCTGGTAGCTCCCCTCTGGGGTCTCCCCGGGGTATCTGGTCCTGGTGGGGCAGCCCTCCTCTCCCTGGTATTGGGTGGGGCAGATGGTCGGTGTGCCCAAGTCCCTGACCACCCTCCTCAACAACCCCTGGTGCCAGTTGCCTGCCTTCTGCAGCTCTTCCTCCTCTCTCCTCTTATCTTTCTTCCTCCCACACCTTTTCTTCACAACAAAAAAACGAAAAAAAATGAAAAACTCAACCCTCTTCCCGTTGTGAGGACACTCAGACCAGAAGAAGGCACAAACAAAACAAAAAGGTATGGTGCAGTCTGCGCCGTTTTATTTCTTATAAACAAAATAAATATTTAAACAAAAATAAACACTGTGCTCACCGAGCAAAATAAAAGAGTAAACAAACACAAATCTCGCACACAAAATCAATAAATAATAATAAATAAACCATACAGGTCAGGCTGGGCAGTCGCTGTCACTGTTCCTGTAATAAATTAGATTCGTTTTCTTTTGTTTCTCTTTTAATCTCCGTCTCGCTCTCTCCGCACCTACAACACCCACCCCGAGTTAGCGAGCTGCAGGCTTTTTATAACAGGTGACCATCTCCCGATTAGCAACAAATTAAATCACCTAATTTTACTGCACAGTTTTAATTATTTCCTATCTCGCCTCTGCCAGGACACGTTTTAAAAATAAACAAAACAAATCTGTAGTATTTTGTATTAAACACACTGCACAGGGGCGGGGGGGAGACCCCGATCTAAAATAAATAAACAAACCCTGATGTTACAAACTATCAACACTGTTATGTGCTCTTGAACTGCCCCGATATCAAATCGTACTGTGTTTTGCATTGCATTTTGAATCTTGCTCTTAATTGTACTGTAATTCTTGATATGTATTTTTTGTATACAACTGTAAGTCGCCCTGGGTAAGGGCATCTGCTAAGAAATAAAATAATACTAGAGTAAGATGTACAAGTTTGTCTTGTTATTAAATTGTAGATATTAAACAGACCTAAGTGTATTGTTAGATTTTTATAACTCCTAATAAACATCATGGATAGTCTTAACCAGTTACATTCCTTTGTTATTTTCACAATTTTAAAATCTTAAAACATAGTAACAATGGCCAGTAGAAGTAATGCCCTAAAATATTAAATATAATAGATTTAACTCGCCTATTGAGTTTCAGATATATTTAACTCAACAGAGATTCCAACTTATTTTTTTACGATTATCATTACGACTTCTACTAACTGGGAGTGATGAGCATATACACAGAAAACCAAAATGATCCTGATTTTGGCACGTCCTTGAACTGATTATGCACACAGATGTTTTGAGTCAATATGTAGCCAAAATGTCAACATAAATGGGTTCATTCTAGAATTGTATTTTGTTAAGAGGTCAACAATCTAGCAGTACAGTCAGCACTCACATATCCGACCCTATAACATTTTGACTTCAGTAACGGTTAAAAGAGCGTGATGCATATCTGATTATTTCATTTTGGCCCGTTCCAACCCTTGTCCATTTTTCAGGAAACACAAAAAAGATGTGATGTCAAATACATTTAGCTGTAGTTGGTTACAGTACTATATTTTCAACAAAAGTATTTTAATTCAGAATGATATGATTCTGAAAATATCACTTCCCAAAAGAGACGACTGTAGACACATGGACTGTTCAGTACATTCTTTTAAAACCAGTACGTATTCACAATGTACAATATACAATGTACGTATGTACAATTACACATTACGACCTAATAGCAAAATGAAATAAAAATGTTACCCATGCACAGAATTGCGTAAAGTGTAAAAGGCAATGCAGTTTATCAAAAGTCAGAAAAAAATAAAAATAAACGTGGGCTGTGACGGATAAACAAATACATTGTAGCATTGAAGAGATGGGCTTTGTATCAGAAAACTGGTGACAGAGTAGGAAATCACGTGTGGACGGGTAAGTGCATTAATTTATTACATACATATATATATATATATATATATATATATATATATATATATATATATAATGGGAATTGATTTTATTCTTAATACAAGGACGGTAAAATGCAACTGACGTGTATCTGGGTATCTTATATGCGAGTGCTGACTGTATATATAAAATATGAACATATGATAAACAACAAAAGTATGTGGCAAGCGGATGGTCCAAAGTTACTAGTGAAAGGATTATGCTGACGCCGAGACTTTGTTATGTGCGTATGGACTTTGGTGAACTGTGGTATTACAATGCACTCTGCAAATCATGTACAAAACTGATTGCACGAGCATGCAGCTGTGCTATTCACGCATGCAAGAATCGTTCTGTCTGCAGCTTTCATGTTTTACTGTTTGGGACTATGCATGCAACTCTGCACCAGCAATGAGCCCTATCGAATGCAGGAAGCACGGCCGGAGATTCAGGGGATCGTTGGGCGCACCTGGCAGGAGCTAGGGGGAGGATGCGTGGACAGCCTCATGATTGGACAGTATGCTTATTACTGTACAAATGGTTGCAATGTTGTGGAGTCTGGGAGGTTGTAAAAATAGCACCCTGCATGCTAGCTGGTGGGTGTATTAGAAAAGTGCTGTTTGTAGTTGCTGTGAAGAACCTGCTGAATTGCTGTAACCTGCAATAACAATAAAAACATTATTGTTTGGAAGATTCCTGCTGCCAGTTTGTTCCTTCTTTGCTAATTTCTTACATATTATACAACTCTAAAATGGAGTTTGCCATTTAGAACTGTCACAACTAGAAATGTGGTGTGGAGAACTGATTCATAAACAGTAAAATGATATAAAATGTGACAGAAACAGGATATAAATGGAGACTTTAATAATTAGCAAACCTGTTATTCTTGACTTGTTAAGATATGCTTTATTATTATAACACAGGATTAACTTTAGAAAAATGGTTTTATAGAGTAGAACAAGACTGTACTGTTGTGAGTAAACATTAGCTTTTCAAAAAAGATTGTGTTACACTAAATTGCCATCTAAAATGGCCCCAGAAAACTATGGCGGCTAGGGATTACATTTTCTCTGAGGAAACTGGGGGCGATTTATTAAGGAACCCAGTTCCTTAAGAAAAAGACACAAATGTATGTGCGCTTGCTGTGTAATAAGGGAATGGCTATCTGTGCTGTGAAATTAACGATATCTTGTGCTTTGCCTTTGTAGGGTTGGGTGGGGGGTACTCCGTTTTAGCTTTTTATTTTAATTGCGGAATAATGCTGATTTTTTTTTTTTTAATCAGAGAATTTCTTTTTTTTATTTCATAAAACTAGGATTCCTAGGTTGAAGGGCCTCAGTGTGGAGTAGTGGTTAGGGCTCTGGGCTCTTGACCGGAGGGTCGTGGGTTCAATCCCAGGTGGGGGACATTGCTGCTGTACCCTTGAGCAAGGTACTTTACCTAGATTGATACAGTAAAAACCCTACTGTATAAATGGGTAATTGTATGTAAAAAATAATGTGTAAAAAATAATGTAATTGTATGTAAAAATAATGTGATATCTTGTAACAATTGTAAGTCGCCCTGGATAAGGGCATCTGCTAAGAAATAAATAATGATTGTGATTAGAAAAAGAATGGTTTATTGTTATTGTTGTATTTGTATGATTTAAAAATAGTTTGTTGTGGTTTGGCAGTGGCGATGTGAGAATGAGAATGCGTGGTCGTCAGCTAATGATTTATTGAAAAATTGGCTGCCGACCACGCATATCAGAAACCCTGTGCAGAATGTGGCAATCATTTAATCCATTCGGTGGTGGCCATGCACAGCGGTCCAGATAAGCTGCATACCTGCCGTTTTTACGCATTAAAAAATAAAAAATACACACTAAATTTTAAATTAATGCGTAAAAATACGGATAGCAATTTTGCTGCACAGCTTTTCTGCCTCCCTTCCCCTAAAACTTCCACTAACAACTACATCTCCCAGAATACAATGTCTTTTGTTATTAGGGAAAAAACAACCCAACAAACATGATCCAATCTTTGTCTAGCCCTGCTGTCTTTGCAACCAATCACAGTAAGAATAAGAAAAATTTGGAACTTCATAGGCTGAAGCGTAAACACCCCAGTCCAGACTGTATGCCTTTAAGAAGAAAGGCATGATGGGATATCAGCTGAAATTGTCAGCTGATATCCAAATACTTCAGCGCAGAGAGGTGCTCTATATTATCAACACCTGCAGAATACGGTAACCCCAGATTCATGCAACAGTTGTCATGGTGACCAAACGTGTGTGAGTACTGTTGTGTAAAAAAATTGCTTAAAATGAACAGTTGCATTTAAGAAATTTAGAACAAGAACAGCGAAAAATAAAAATACACTTCAGGTTTGTGTGTTACTCACATGCATTAACAAAATGCCCTGCACACCTAACATAAAGAAAATTATTTTAATGAAGGGCTGTAATGCAGCAAAAAGCTGAATAATTAAACAAAAAAGGAAGTGAAAAGGCTACCGTACCAAGCTGATTTGTTTTTGTGAACTCCAATAAACCTACGTTATCTTTCACCAGTCACACTGCAATTAGGAAGTGTACTGCTGACATATATAATATATTCAGAGAATTAGAAATGAAATTTACTGTAGCTTACTTGACTAGTAAAATAAACTGACATTCACTAAATTTAGTTCTCAGATTGTGCTAATGAAAATATGAGAAAAATAGTGAAATACAATATATGACAATGTGCTTGTTGTGGTGTATTTAATGTCAAAAATAGCAGAATGAACATGCTGGAATATAAACCTGTTTTTACTGAAAAATAAACGGTAACATGTAATCATAAGAGCTGTAGCAGGTTGTTTCCCATATCACAACTGTACACAATTAAAGGTGCTGTCACCAATTCCACACAAATTTTCAGCCAGTCCTGTATTGCAGGGGCCTTGATGCTCCAAAAGTCCATTTTTCTTGTTGATCTTGCCTTGCCTTGAAATAAAACTCCTTCATTGCACTAATGGAGTACTTTGTCAGACACTACAAGCAGACCACTACTAGTCTAGTACATGCTTAAACCATCCAAAATTGTGCCAGAATGTACAATTTTAATACCTTTTTTTTAAATGGTGGATGGGACAGGACAGGGACACCCCCACACTCTCCCCCATCAGCCCTACACACTACGATGAGATCGGTGCCCCTACCTCCCCCATCAGCCCTACACACTATGATGAGATCGGGGCCCCTACCTCCCCCATCAACCCTACACACTACGATGAGATCAGTGCCCACACTCTCCCCCATCAGCCCTACACACTACGATGAGATCGGTGCCCCTACCTCCCCCATCAGCCCTACACACTACGATGAGATCGGGGCCCCTACCTCCCCCATCAGCCCTACACACTACAATGAGATCGGGGCCCCTACCTCCCCCATCAGCCCTACACACTACGATGAGATCGGTGCCCCTACTACCTTGTAAGTGCCACATACCTTAAAACTAATTGAAAACCCTGGGTTGTACAGTAGTTCAAAGTAACATTGCAGTTAAAATGGAAGGCTCTTTTTTAATGCCTACCCAATAGTGTGCAGTATTTATCGAGGTAATTCATGACTTCAAGGTAATGTTGCATTTTATCCCCTTAAAATACATTTTACCCTCTTGGTGTTAAAACTCCCAGACCCAAAACCTTATCTGGAGCACTTGCGATTTGCGGGTGGGTCAAAGTTTTGATTTGGTCCAGGCCTTATTTTGGGCTCTGTGAGCTGTATTTGGTAAAAGTGTTTTTTTTTTTTTTTTTTAAATAATTTAATAAATAAGCGTTCAGCGCTTCACCTGCAGTATTATTATTAGTTTATTTAGCAGACGCCTTTATTCAAGGCAACTTACAGAGACTAGGGTGTGTGAACTATGCATCAGCTGCAGAGTCACTTACAATTACGTCTCACCCGAAAGACGGAGCACAAGGAGGTTAAGTGACTTGCTCAGGGTCACACAATGAGTCAGTGGCTGAGGTGGGATTTGAACCGGGGACCTCTTGGTTACAAGCCCTTTTCTTTAACCACTGGACCACACAGCCTCCTACTTGTGTCTGTTAACTTCCTGGTCTGGGGACGTCACCACTCGACCATCCTGTCAAGGGTCAAGTAAAATAATGTTTAAGAAAATGTTCAAATTTCAATTAAATCTCTGTAAGTCGCCTTGGATAAAGGCATCTTCTAAATAAACAAATAATCCACACACAGGCGGAGGGCAAGCGCGAACCCGGGACCTCTCGCACTAAAGCATAGCGCTGATACTGCTGTACAAAGGAGTCAACTCCCTTGCAAGGAGCGTATATCAGGCTTATGTCTTTGTGTGTGATTACGTCACCTACCAGCCCTACTGCTGCCTTCCCCCGTGCATGCTACAAGTTCAATCAACCTTTCTTTACAAATGGATTACAATTGTCGAACAGGTGTATTCTGAAAATGTAGTACTAGGCCTATCCCATTTCAAGTAAATAAATGTCACAGTTGTTTGTAATTTTTGTTTTTTCACTGTGTGCACTGTGGACTGTTTTGTTGAATCTGCTGTACTGAAATTCTTGTTTTTTTTCTGACTGCACTTTCACTAGCACTGTTGAGTAGGTCCCGCCTTAAGTATACTGCACGACTGGTGATTGGGTGAGCAAGAGGAAGGGGTTGTATAAAGGGGGTGGCTAGAGAACCAGGAAGAGGAAGCACCAGGGAGAGCCTTGGAGGCATGGAAGGATGGTTCTCTGAGGAAATGGTATTTGGAAGAAGGTGGCTCTAAGAGTGGCAGTGTGGAATACGAACAGGAGCTTTGTAAACTTTTGGATCATTTTGGATATTGGGACTTCATCGGAGTACAGGTAATACAGACATTTGTTTCAGGATTTTGTTTTCTTTATGGTTGGATTGGGACTGTGTTTTGTTTATCTTTGCCACGATTGTTTCTTTTTATTTTTTGTTTCTTTTTTGGCTGTATTACCTCTCTCCCAGTTGATAAATTGCACCTTATTTGACTCTACCTGGAGCCTAAGAGATGGAAGAGATGGACAGTGAAAGGGTTGTTTTTAACATAATTTTTATTGACTGGATACAGGTGTGAGGGCTGTTTGGAGGGTTATGTCGTGGTAGCCCCGGTATTTTCTTTTTGTGCGTGGCTCCTTGTTGTTTTGTGCGTTCCCTCTTCGTGCTGCTCTCTGAGATTGGCGGACTACTTACCAGGATGAACGCAGCAGGCTCGGTTGGGGCGATACGGTACTGAGAACCTGAAAAGACACAAGCAAGGGGGGTAGTATTTTTTCTGATTGCATTAATTGGATGAATTCATATTTAATGTGTGCAACTGGGAGGAGTCCAGCAGTTACTTACCGTGTGCATTGTTCCGAGGCACTACTGGGGGCAGTTGATGACGGCGATACTTACCAGTTCCAGAGTCCTGGAGAGAGTAGCGGCGACTGGGGTTCCATCCGGGCTGGGGAGACAGAGGTGGAGACACGCAAGGGCACAAGTTCAGCTAAAGGGAAGTAACCATTTAGGAGGGATTGTGAACCTGCTTACCTGTATTTCCTCTTCCTGAGAGCTACTTTTGACCTTTCCCAGGTTCCCCGGGATCTCCCTCTCTAGAGTCGGTGGCGGATTGGAAGACGGTACCGGCAGGTGTGGCACCTCCTGGAGGACGACGATTTGAGGCAGGGACGGTGGGGTGGAGTGTAACATCCCCTCCCCCTGGACTCTTCAAACTTTTCTATTCCTTTGCAGGATGTTGGACTACTAATTACAGACTGCATTAGTATTGAATTTTGTCTTTGTTGGATTTGCTGTGATTTAGTAATTGAGTGTTTTTACCTGCGGGAGGGTAGCTCCAAGTAGTATTTTTAGATATTGTATTTTGTTTGTTTAGTGGGAGCTTCCTTGTGTGTATTTTTTTAAAGTGAACCTAACCCTGTGGAAAGTTTGCTTTATTAATTTTAAACTTGTTACCGTTGTGTGTGCAGAACCCCGGGGATCGAAAAGAACCTGTGTAGGGATAAATAAAAGACTTCTCGGCCACGAAGGTCCTTGCCCTTCTGAAACCCAATGTGGCGTAGTTGGCTACTTATATTCAAGTTCTTTTAGTATACTGGTTATCGCTGTCACCCTACCCGTGACATAAATAAACAAATAAATAAAATCCAACAGATAGTTGCTAGTTTACTGGTCTTTATGATGACACCAACTTCCAAGAACTACCTTCACAATTGGGCATTTTGTTCAGAACATTGCTGAATGTTGTGTTTATGTTGTGTGTTTTTTTTTTTTTTTTTTTGTTATCATAGGCTAACAGACTGGTGAGGCAAACTATGTGAAAGTTTGTGAAGCATATTGTTATGGACTCTAGCACCTTAGAAACTTAATTTTTTGCAATAATCTTGAATGTTAATATGTGCCTTTTTGTAACTTAATGTTTGCACTTTTTAGGGAGTAGTGTGGTTTTAATTAAATATATATTTAAGTACCCTCTCCCTTATTTACAATTAACAACTGTTTGCATATTATGAAAAGTTTTTTTTCAATGTTTGCAAAATATGTTATATTAGTGCATGATATTGTCAACATTTGTATGAGGGAAAAATGCTACATTTATTTGCTCCAACTTTTAAAAAAGCCCTTCCAAAATGGTGGTAAAACACAATGTAGTAAAACAAAGAAAGGGATGTGGTTTGGGCAAAAGAATGAATGATATATCAATTGAGAGTTTAAGGAAATAGTTTGAAAGAGGATAGTAAAGAAAAATGGTCTGATAGCACTATGTAACACAATTTTTGTTCCTGGGTAGTAAGTGTTATTTCCTAATTGCTTATGCCTCAAAAGTATAGAAAATGGCTATTATTCCCCACAAACTTTGCTTTGTGACCAGGACAGTGATATTTTGAAATTTACCTATTTCCAATGAGAAAACGGGCGAATTTGTGTCTTCGTTCACATAAAGTCAGAAAAAAACAACATATGAATCCAAATTAACATGTATTTATACTAAAGTAATACAAAAATGACTACAAAAGGTTTAGAAGTGAGTAGTTTTTCGAGATTTACGATTATACTGTAAATCACTTTCACGAATCAGCCCCCAAATGTAGTCTCCCATCATGTTCTCGTTATACTGTCCTTGGTAGCGGCGTTCAAAGTCCAGTATATCCTGGTGGAAGCGCTCGCCTTGCTCCTCCGAGTACGCTCCCATGTTCTCCTTGAATTTATCAAGATGAGCATCAAGGATATGGACTTTGAGGGACATCCTACAGCCCATTGTGCCGTAGTTCTTCACCAGAGTCTCAACCAGCTCCACATAGTTTTCGGCCTTGTGATTGCCCAGGAAGCCCCGAACCACTGCGACAAAGCTGTTCCAAGCCGCTTTCTCCTTACTAGTGAGCTCTTGGGGAATTCATTGCACTCCAGGATCTTCTTTATCTGTGGTCCGACGAAGACACCGGCTTTGACCTTTGCCTCAGACAGCTTAGGGAAGAAGTCTTGAAGGTACTTGAAGGCTGCCGACTCCTTATCTAGAGCTCTGACAAATTGTTTCATAAGGCCCAATTTGATGTGCAGTGGTGGCATCGGCACCTTCCGGGGTCCCAGCCGTACTCATCATACTTCAAGGCATCCAGCAAGGTCTTGATGCTGTTGTAATCCTCTTTGAGGTGCACCGAGTGAGCCAGGGAAGAGGCGGGTACTTGTTACCATTATGGAGCAGCACGGCTTTGAGGCTCCTGGATGAGCTGTCAATGAAGGACAGTATAACGAGAACATGATGGGAGACTACATTTGGGGGCTGATTCGTGAAAGTGATTTACAGTATAATCGTAAATCTCAAAAAACTACTCACTTCTAAATCTTTTGTAGTCATTTTTGTATTACTTTAGTATAAATACATGTTAATTTGGATTCATATGTTGTTTTTTTTCTGACTTTATGTGAACGAAAAGACACAAATTCGCCTGTTTTTCTCATTGGAAATAGGTAAATTTCAAAATATCACTGTCCTGGTCACAAAAGCAAAGTTTGTGGGGAATAATAGCCATTTTCTATACTTTTGAGGCATAAGCAATTAGGAAATAACACTTACTACCCAGGAACCAAAAAAAAAAAAAAAATTTGTTACACGGTGTAGTTATATATGGACAAGAACAAAACATCTTGGAGGAGAGGTACATGTGTATTTGAGATGAGTTGTTTTTCATTATACTGATGGCTGCTAAGAAGGGTCTTCATTATTAAAAAGTCCAAGACTATTATGTGTATGAGGGTCATTCAAGTGAAACTTACCTAGGAGGATTAATTGTAAAAACTAAATGGTAGAGTTTACAAAAATCTTTTGCTATTTCCTAATGTCCTTCGATCAGTATACACTGTAAAAAGCCCTGGCTCACTGTATCCGCTAGGTGTTTGGATGCACCTCGCACCCAAGTCAAGGCTCAAGACATATGGCTATACCCAGCCACAGCAACAAGTGTATAAGGTATACATTTTTAGAAATCATTATAACAAAAATCTATTTACATAACAGCCAGAGCTTTTTTGCTCTTAGAAATGTTTGTGATAAATTGTTATTATTATTTAGTGTACGTGTACTTTACCAGAAATAGTCAATATTACTGTTGTTCACAACTGACAGCAAACTAGTTAAGAAGGCTGCAATTCTCTGATCCCACCTTTTCAAAACTTATGGAGGAGCAAAATAACATATGTAAATATAATGTAAAAATATATAACTGTGATACTAATAACTGGAATGCCAGCAGTCTTCTCGTAAAAGCCAGCAGTTTGGGAGCATTGGCCTCTGCACAAGCCTCACAGAGACACCCTTTACAGTTTCTCATTACTATCACACTTCCTTTCTGGCAGCCATCATCCTTTAAGCTAACCTGCAGAAGGGACTTTTGCCTGTGGTCTTCTGTTACCAGCATCAGCCCAAACCAAACATTTGGCTGCTGTGAAGACAGCTGGAATAAAGAAATCACTATACCCCTGAGGTCTGCCAAGGTCTTTGGTTAAGAAAAAAAAAGGAAGTTAGAGTAAAAAAAACAAGGCTGTCTGTTTTACTTACCAGAATACAACAGCTCATATTAACTCAATCAGAGATTAATATTGGACACCTAAAGTCTCTACAGATTGGCAGGGGGGGGGGTTACATTTTCAGCAACTGTTAGCGTGGTGGCAATCAGGAGTAATTATTATTAGCATCTGGAAACCTCACAACTCTTGACTATACTGGACTATATGTCACCCAATTGTACCAGTACTTGCATCAGCTTGTAATTGCACTGAACTGCTCCATACCTTGCTGTATTCTACTACTGCTCTTAATTATAACTACTTCATGTACAGATGTGCTCAAATTTGTTGGTACCCCTCCACAAAAAACGAAGAATGCACAATTTTCTCTGAAATAACTTGAAACTGACAAAAGTAATTGGCATCCACCATTGTTTATTCCATATTTAATAGAAATCAGACTTTGCTTTTGATTTTTTATTCAACATAATATTGTAAATAATAAAACAAATGAAAATGGCATGGCCAAAAATGATGGGACCGCTAACCTAATATTTTGTTGCACAACCTTTAGAGGCAATCACTGCAATCAAACGTTTTCTGTAGCTCTCAGTGAGACTTCTGCACCTGTTAACAGGTAGTTTGGCCCACTCTTCCTGAGCAAACTGCTCCAGCTGTCTCAGGTTTGATGGGTGCCTTCTCCAGACTGCAAGTTTCAGCTCTTTCCATAGATGTTCGATAGGATTCAGATCAGGACTCATAGAAGGCCACTTCAGAATAGTCCAATGTTTTGTTCTTATCCATTCTTGGGTGCTTTTAGCTGTGTGTTTTGGGTCATTATCCTGTTGGAGGACCCATGACCTGCGACTGAGACAGAGCTTTCTGACACTGGGCAGTACGTTTCGCTCCAGAATGCCTTGATAGTCTTGAGATTTCATTGTGCCCTGCACAGATTCAAGGCACCCTGTGCCAGGCGCAGCAAAGCAGCCCCAAAACATAACCAAGCCTCCTCCATGTTTCACTGTAGGTATGGTGTTCTTTTCTTTGAAAGCTTCATTTTTTTGTCTGTGAACATAGAGCTGATGTGACTTCCCAAAAGCTCCAGTTTTGACTCATCTGTCCAAAGGACATTCTCCCAGAAGGATTGTGGCTTGTCAATATGCATTTTAGCAAATTCCAGTCTGGCTTTTTTTTTTATGTTTTTCTTTCAAAAGTGGAGTCCTCCTGGGTCTTCTTCCATGGAGCCCACTTTTGCTCAAAAAGCGACGGATGGTGCGATCAGAAACTGATGTACCTTCACCTTGGAGTTCAGCTTGTATCTCTTTGGCAGTTATCCTTGGTTCTTTTTCTACCATTCGCACTATCCTTCTGTTCAATCTGGGGTCGATTTTCCTCTTGCGGCCACGCCCAGGAGGTTGGCTACAGTTCCATGGACCTTAAACGTCTTAATAATATTTGCAACTGTTGTCACAGGAACATCAAGCTGCTTGGAGATGGTCTTGTAGCCTTGACCTTTACCATGCTTGTCTATTATTTTCTTTCTGATCTCCTCAGACAACTCTCTCCTTTGCTTTCTCTGGTCCATGTTCAGTGTGGTGCACACAATGATACCAAACAGCACAGTGACTACTTTTCTCCATTTAAATAGGCTGAATGACTGATTACAAGATTGGAGACATGTGTGATACTAATTAAAGAAACTAATTAGTTTGAAATATCACTATAATCCAATTATTTATTATCTTTTCTAAGGGGTACCAACAAATGTGTCCAGGCCATTTTAGAATATCTTTGTAGAATAAGCAATAATTCATCTCTTTTCACAGCTTCTTTGCTTTATTCTATGACATACCAAAGGCATGCAAGTATACATGATAAAATAGCTTTTAATTTCATCACTTTTTAGGAGGAATGAAGCATTATTTCAATGAGCTGTAAGGGTACCAACAAATTTGAGCACGTCTGTATCTGATACTTGATTTTACTCTTATAGGTATCCGTATTCACGTTTTTGTAATTGCTCTTATTTGAAATCGCTCGCCTCCATTTATCATACTTACTACGTGCTCTTACTGGACTTTATAAGCAAATATTTTTTTCTATAAGAAAATATAATTGCAAACATACAGCACTCAGAGCACCTAAAGGCAAGTGTCCCTGAGGGCAGTTTGAATGAAGGAGTCTGAATGATGGCGGACTAAGCAGAGTGCTATCCAGGTAAAAAGAGTAGTGCTACATGGTTGTGTACAGCAGTGAGTAGGAGCAGAAGAAAGTAGGAAACAATGCTTCATCTTTACAGTCCATGGACTGAACCATTACAGTTCACCGCACTGGCTCAAGTTATTAAATACCGTTCATATAAAATTAAATACCATTCACATATGTGATTGGAGTATTTTACATTGAAAAGGATTTTAGATTTAATTGACCTGGTTTAACCAGTTCTTAAATTACATACAGTCGTACTGCCGATGAAGATCGGAGTTGGTAGTTACCTGTGATGGGAGCTATGATGAAGACAAGCACAATAATAAAACTCAAGGTCAACTTCATCAAGAGGGCACTAACACTATTAAAAAAAGATTGTTCTAGGTTGTTTTTTAAAAAAAAAATGTTAAAAGACATTTAAAACCTAGACTTGCCTTGTTTTATGATTTGTTGGGTACACTTCCACTGAGAAATGTACAGCATTATTCAGCATGTTTCATTTGACTTTATGAAGCAAAATTAGTTCATTCTATAGGGTAATGCAAAACTTTTTGCCATAGCTGTCTGACAAGTTCAGTAAAAAAGGAAAAAAACACAAAAAACATTGTCTGTTTTAAATAGCAGTGGTGATTCCCTGTAGATAACTGAGCTTTTGTTTACTGCCAGTAAATCAGGAAGGCCCAGCATGTATTAATGGAGTTCTAACTGGAAATGTCTGTCCAAAAAAATATGACAATGGATACTAACTAATGTCATACCATCAAAGTAAAGAAATTGTATAAGACAATAAATCTTTTCTGTGAAAAATGTCGTGGCTACATCTTTAAGTGAAAATATTTGTAGTGATAATGTGACCCAAATTGTTCCAGTCTGGGGAAGTACTGTAAAGTGTGTGGGGGATTTTCCACATTTTGTAATTGTTCGTCCGTTACCACAGGATGACTGGAATATTTTCTTTCTTTTAAATCAGAGCCCAGACGTTTACTACAACTTTGACTTCACACCCCAATGTCATGTCACAAGATTTCTTTTCAGTAACATGTGCCAAATTGCGGAAGCCATTGGATGATTTGCTTTGAGTTATATCATAGTGAAGGATAAGGCTGTCTAAAAAAGAGCTCAGACAGAGGCTTCACCTCTGTGAAATAAGTGTAGCATCATGTTGTTAAGCTACACCATGTCTTTTTTTAATGTGCCTGTATTTGTACAGGGTTCCAGAGTAGAACACGCAGACACGCCGACAACTTATCATGTTATTTAATTTTATGAACACAGTATGAAATTCAGCTGATTATGTTAGATGTAACAACAAATGTACAAGTATGTTTTTTTTTTATCCTTGCATCCAAATGTATATAGTATCCAGTATCTTTGTAAGTGTGTCACCTCAGTACCACTGTACTATTACCACCAGGGGTTAAGGGTATTATTTGAATGAGGAAGTTACATTATTATCAAGTAACACACTACAGCAATGCAATTTACACTAGTATACTACACGTTTTTAAAGTTATTTATGTAGTTACTTTTGTTTCTCTCAAAAGTTAAGTGTTTCATCAGCAATAAGAGGTTTTAGATCAGGAGTGTGAACGAGTGGTTTGCAGTGTGCAGGTGTACAGGTGATGCAGGTGCTCCAAACAACGACAGACACAGAGTTCACGGTTCAAAACAGTTATTTTATTTTTTTTCCCAGTTTGCAACCGGTTAAATAATAGTACTGGCACTACACAACAATGTGTATCGTCGGCATATAAACCACGGGGTTCAGTCCCGAAATAATACAAGAAGAATGACACACAACACAGACACGATCACTTCTCCTGATAGTGAGTGCTCTTGGTGCAGGTGTGGTGCAAGGCAATAACAGTGAAAGTGGTACAGCTGTACGATGGAGCTGAGACACCCGGACAGCTTGGCATGTAGATAAATAGTTATACAATGAATGAATGTCTTTAATAATAATAATAATATTTTTCTTTGACAACCTTCAGATTGTGTATAATTTCTTAAATGAAGACTATGAAATTAAAACCAGAAATGAAAGGCCATTCACCCCCTTCCCACTGCCTGTCACCTGTAAATGGCACCCTGGTGTGATTAGATTGGTCTGCATTTTACTGTATAATGCAGAGCAAAACCATCCTTTATGGTTTCACTGGTAATGTAATTTGGTAAACGCCACTGGTTAAATATGAAAAACCATAACTGGTCTTCTGTAATGGTTTAAACAGTGGTTTAAAAGTCTAGAAAATCTTAGTAAAAGAAACTTCATGGTTTATATAGCTGACATATTTATCTGATTAGAAGCCTACTTTCAAAAGGCAAATACAGGGTCTTCAACATTGAAGTACCTTAATACCACTACCCTAAAATGTATAAACCTCCTGTTGATATATTCAATTATAAAAATGTGATATAATACGTTTTTCCTAGCAAACAGCTTGCAATTGTTTACTTTGCTGTTAATTCATAAGAAGGCTGCAAACACTTTCAAATTATAGTACCACATGGTTTATGGGGATAGTTTGAACCTAAGATTACATTTCAGTGGGGGATCCATCCCTAAAGAGTTTCAAAGCAACTGGCACCTATAGTATGGTGATATAGACAAATACCATACATTTACAAATAAGCCACCATGTGCAATATTGTTCTGTGTTCTTTGCATCTCTGTGGCAAAGTGGTTAACAGTGTGCAGGTGCAATAAAGGTTTAATTGTATAATCCAATGCCTGATGGCTAACAGCAGTAAACAATAACAATGTTAATGAAGCAATACAGCGGCGTGTATTGCTTATTTATAATCCGTGGGTTTGCCCCGAAATAATAACAGTCCCGTTTCAGTTCACCCATACGTAACACATACACAAACACAAACGCCAGTCCACAGTGTGTGCTCTAGTGCTCGTGGTGAATACAGTTCTTTAGTGACAACAAAAGTGCAGTGTTGTTGATCCGGGTTTAGTGCTGGCCTTTGGCGACAGCTCCGGATCATGTTAGCCGTCCAAATAATTACAAACAGTATTATTAATGACAAACAAAAACAAACAAAACACTCAGTTTCACAGCACAGGTTCTCCTTCTGGTCATTTAACGTAATCATTCACAAAGGAACAGATCACATCACTACGTCCCCTTTTTATAACGTCACCCATGAACCCTTGGTCAACGAGTACATCTGTTCCTCCAATCCGTGGATGCCACGCCGTTTCCCATCCGGGTCATTGGTTTCGTGTACCGTAGCTTTGCCCCCTTTCTAGATGGCCGACTTCCACCTAACCGTGGGAATAAACTGTCGTGCCATTTAGTCCAGGGTATTCTGTTCCCTTTACACAGCGCCCTCGCAGGTCGGGAGGGAGGTCTAACACCAAGAATCATTCGATCTCTGTCACAATCTCATATACTCCATCTTCCTCAATCCCTGTATCAATTGTTTTTTATATTTTGTATTACAAATAATATATAGTATTTTATTTATTTATTTTTGTGCCGAGGTCCTAGAATACAATTAACCCTTAGCGGTCATTTATTCAGCGCATCTCAGGCGCGTCAGGTCCAATTTATTTTCACACGCGCAGTGTATTTTAGACGCGCTGTTTAAAAGTATTTTTTTCACAGTAAAACAGGTTTAAAAGGCACTGCATCTCCAGCACCGCCCCACCCCTTGTTCGCTATATTTTTCAAGTACCTCTTAATAATAGTACATACCGATAAATCATCTCTTGATCACTCGTTTTATCATCAAACTCCTCAATAATGCGATCCAAGTCGTTATTTTATTACTATAACATCTAAAAAAAGCTCTGCAAATGTCTGTGATATTCTTTGAGCGCTGGATGTGGAAGCAGCTATCTTGTTTGTTTATGTCCGTGTTATCTATGTGGTGTCGGGTCTATCAGTATTCATTAGATACGCCCTTTTTTTTTCGGCTTCTTTCGGCTCCTATTGGTCTCACTCGGCCATTGAATGGTTTTCTCTGCTTTTTCCGGAGAAAAAACGACTAGAGACCTGCTTTTTGAGTCTTTTTGATGATGTCGGATAGGGTCCGACATGGACCGGAAAGGGAAAATTGCGATGTCGGACCAGGTCCGACATAGGACCGCAAAGGGTTAAGTCAAGACAACACACATTCAGGGCACTAGCCCAACTACAGTGTAGAATCACAATACCCATTAAAGGGTACATAAGGACCTTTTTATTTTATTGTGTTACATGTTCCAATGTGTTGCTACAACTGTTTACATTCCCTGCCTCAAGATGGCTTTCCATGTACCCACATGGGCCGCTTAGAACTACATTTCCCATCATCCTCTGCTCACTGGTAAATCTATCTTAGTTACATATGTGAGCAGGAGTATGATGTACCCTTTAAAATGAGATGGGGACTGAGGGAAATATAACCTGGCACACATTATTTCTTTACTGTTGTGATTGGAAAGCAAAAGACCTGTTACTGAAGATGACAGCTAATTAAGAATGTCAGCCTTTGAGGAGGAGAGAGTCTATTAACTCCCTGAAACTGCCTCTGTTTATGCTTTCTCACCCACAAGCTTACCTCAAAGAAAGAAATCTATTAATGAAACTCCAGCTTCATCAATGTTAAAACACTGGCCAACATTTTCTACCAGAAGTGATAAATTCTGCATATGCTTTAGATAATGCTTTATGATCTTTCCTTTGTTGAAACAGTTGCTGGGAATTTTGCCAGAAGAGGTCACTTAGGACTTACATAAGATACATGTTTTTAAAATGCTCCTTTATCTTAGTACTGTTAGCAGTCTTGTGATTTTTTAGCATATGGTGCTCAATCTTCTCTACTGTAACACAAAGACATCTACTTTCTGATAGAACAGTGTTCTTCAACTGGCGGCTCGCGGGCCGGAGAGCCTTCCGTCTGGCCTGGCAGATGTCAGCTGCAGTGCTGCCAACTGGGCGTTCTTTTCGCGAAATTTGACTGTTTTTAATTGCGTTTTGCGAGAGAAAATGGTGCTAAGCATGTTGTCTATTTGTGGGTGGTTTTAGCAAAATGTTGTGGGTATTTATTTATTTATTTATTTTTAAACATGAAATCTCTGCCATGATTGACACAACATGATTAATAACGCATCCAATCAGAATTGGAGTAACACACACAGTCCCCGGTCCCACCCCCTGCCCTATCAAGTATCCACCAATAGGACTGTTGTTTTTTTTTTTAAGTGATGAACAGAATCCCCTCAGATCCCGCAAAATATGCCAAAGTCGTGGGCAAAATATATTCAAAAAACAAATCCTTCCTGGGAACAAGAAGCAGTTTTTAAGGGTGAGTCGATTGTTGGAGCTCAACCACACACATTCTGACAAGAGCAGCTGGTCGTTCATCGGCTACTACCTTAATACTGTACTAACATATGCCAGCTGCGTCCTGGATTTAATTTACATTTCAAAAGAGATTTGTTTAAATCGTATTTAAACTGTTAGTATCAGAAGATACGGCCAGTTGATCATTTTGGCCCTTTTGACGGCACTGCCTATATATGTGAGACTGCAGTGTGCACTGTCTATAATATGTGAGACCTGCAGTGTGTTAATTTGCTTTTGTCCAGTTTACCTACATTCTGAAAAGGCAAACCTAACTAGCAATATGTTATTTATTACATAACGTAAAAGTGCCTTTAACTTCGTTTCAATACATGTAAGCAGATATATTATGAGCAGATTAAAAGCACTGCTGTTATAAGACGTTAGTGAGACCAGATCGTCACATAAAATGTATGTTGTAATAATAATAGTAAAATCCATGCATTCACAAAGTTTTTACTCATAAGTTATTCGAATAATGTTTTTATGACATTCTAGACATGGATCCTTTAAAAGAGGCCCTTAAAATAAAGCTTGTGTGTGCAAATGTACACCATCAGAAAAACATCAGAAAACCATGGTGTCCATGGAAAATTGGAAATCTGCTTAGTTTACTTTGTAAATACAGGTATTTATAAAATCATAATTGTATATATTGTCTTTGTAATGAGAGACTGGATTACTGGCTATCCAGTATGCTCTTCTGATGTTCCCAAGGCTTTGTTCAAAAGAGTTTGTCTTCCTTCCCACTGCTATGACTAACACAGGAGATGTAGGTTCAGACGTGTGTTGATTCTATAGACTCCACAACATGTATCAGTTTCCTCGTAGAACTGAACTGAACTAACTGCAAATTTGTGCCATTTTACAGCTTGTGCAATTGGTTAATAATTATTGTTTGGCTTTGTATTAACAACGTACACACTGACTCATCTTGTAAAAGTTTGCATCAGTAACACATGCAACCCCTTTTTTAAACAGCTGATGTATTATGACATTCAGATCTATGGGAGATATTTTCTGAAATAAGAAGCAGAGCTTAGCCGACATTTTCTCCTTTCTAAAACCAAAGCTAAAGGTAGAGAAAGATGCTGTGAGGCTGTACATTAGCACTATTGCCATCTTCCAAGTCTAAACTTGTGTGTCCCTTGAGTCTATAGACTCTGTAAACTGAAATCAAAACTCAAAATAAACTATGGGCACTATTCACAAAGAATGTTTTTTTTTTTTTAAAGTCTATTTTTATAAATAAAATAAAAAGTGATATTCATTAAACTGGTCTAGACTGTTGGCTACTTTAAAAAGCTCAAATAAATCTTGATTGTGCAATTGCAGTCCGCCATAAATATTGATAAGGCAGTGTTAGTCATTTTCTGAAATTGTAATATGCATTTATTTTTCTGCACAATTGCTTTATGTGGTTATGTAGTAACAATGTACACACTGACTCAACTTCTAAAGAAACCAGAATGAATCCTGAAATGTATGTTGAAGTGCCAATCACCTTGCATCTTTTTGCAACAGCAAGGCATGTCATTCCATTTTTAAACACCTAATGTTTTATGTCATTCAAATGTATGAGATATATTTTCCATGTAAAATATGCCCCATTAACTAAAACAACATATCTGGTCTCCTTCTAAAATAAGCAAATAAGCTATTTTTCCTTCTGTCCTGTCAATATCCTCCCTAATGATGAAACTAAAGCTAAGGGTGCAATGATAAAGCCAATGCGATGCTCCTCTCGGACTCCCCAGCGAAGACCGGCCTACTACACACAGTCAGGATGCGAACCTGTGCTGTATGACTGTGGCAAAGTGTCCCCCTGTGTATGTTATATGTTACGTGTTGTGTGTAAATGTTGGTGTATAAGCATTGGTACACGGGATATAAAAGCGGGTCTGTGTTTCATGCGGTGTTTAAAGTGTATATTTGTATTTAGGCACGGGATGGCACATCACATCACGTGCAAGTAAAAGTAATAACGGGAATTGCACTTTAATTAATTCACGTGCAGTTGTACCGAGATTCCAATTGAATGATTGACTAGCAAAATACAACTGCATAAAAGCTGCATGTTTTCACTCACTGGGGGTTGGTGTTCGGTGAGTGGAGAACGGGAGAGGAGGAGAAAGGAAACAAAGCAAAGTAAAGTAATTAGTGTTTTCACTCACCGTGTTTGTCCGTTTGTCTGTTCACTGTTTAGTCTGTTTTGTTTGTCTCTTTATTTTGGCGTATAGTGCCGTGTCCTGTTTTTTGTTACAACCGTTTTATTTTCTGTATGTTTATTCATTAAATGCTGAAATCACGCCGCCCAGCTTCACCAAACCCCAAATCTCTGTCTGTTTATTTCCTGCATCTGGTCTGACGCCACCCACTCCGGCCGTCTTTGTGACACGTGGTGTCCAGAAGAGGGATCAACAGCGCCCAGGACTCAGGCCAGAGCGGGAACCCCAGTTTTTTTATGAAAAAAAAAATAAAATAAATAAAAAATAAAATAAAAATGGAAGGCTGGAGAGGCGGCTGCAGGGACCTTCGGCAGGTTGGAGGACCAAGGCTGGTGCCTTGCCTGCAGGGGTGTAACGGTGGCTGTCTGCCCCTTCCAGGAGGAGGAACCAGCCCAAATAAGGAAGGTGAGGAGAAGGAGGCAGAGAGGGGAAAAGTGAGGAGGAAGCAGAGGGAGCCAAGGTGGTGCACCATGTGCATTGCCTATGGGCATGAGGACGAGGAAGCGTCCTGCACCTGGGTGGGAGGGCCCAACGCCCCACGCCTGAGTGGGAGGAGCCCGGCGCCCCACGCCTGAGTGGGAGGAGCCCGAACGTCCCACGCCTGAGTTCCCACGCCTGAGTGGGAGGAATGAACGTCCCCACGCCTGAGTGGGAGGAGCCCAACGCCCCACGCCTGAGTGGGGGAGCCCGAACGCCCCACGCCTGAGTGGGGGAGCCCAGGCGTCCTATGTCTGAGTAAAGCGTCCCTAAGCCCAAGAGGGGGAGTCGGTGCGTCCACAGCCCAAAAGGGAGGAGTCGGTCGGCCCACAGCCCAAAAAAGGGAGGAGTCGGTGCGTCCACAGCCCAAAAGGGAGGAGTCGAAAGGCCCTAAGCCCAAGATTTCGGTGCGTCCACAGCCCAAAAGGGAGGGAGTCGGTGCGTCCACAGTGTAGCGAGGGAAGTTCCACAGCCCTAGGACCCAAGCTGCCAGCAGAGGGAGAATGCCTGCTGGTTCCACCTCGACCAGCAGAAGAACAATGCCTGCTGTTACACCAGCAGAGGAACAAGGCCTGCTGTCCCAGTGTCCACCAGCAGAGGAAGCATGCCTGTTGGTTCACCTGCTTGCCGTCCCAAGAGCCAGAAGGGGAGGTTACAGGCTCAACCCCTGAATTTTTCTGGGGGAGAAGGGCAGGATGCTGGTGTCCCCAGCAGCCTCTATTTATGCTGCTGAAACGCACACACCAGGCCGCCACAGCAGAGGGAGCCAGCACCGCCACAGCCTCCCTCTGAGTGGCCAGCATCCGCCCCATCGCCTCTGCCTCCGCCACCTCCACGGAAGCAGAGCAGCAGGAGCTGCCTCTGCCTCCGCCACCTCCACCGCTTTAGGAGCAGAGCAGCAGGAGCTGTTAGAGCAGCAGGAGCTGCCTCTGCCTCCGCCAAACCGGCAGAGCAGCAGGAGCTGCCTCTACCTCCGCCATGTCCACCAGCAGAGGGTGAATGCCTGCTGGGTCCCTGTCCACCAGCAGAGGGTGAATGCCTGCTGGGTCCCTGTCCACCAGCAGAGGGTGAATGCCTGCTGGTCTCCCCTTCCGAGGCAGAGCCGCACCAGTCCCCTGCAAGAGAGGGAGGGCCGCACCAGTCCCCTGAAACAACTTACACGCCGCCCCACCTCCGCCCGCCAGGAGTCCACCTCCACTGGCAGGAGCAGAGCAGCTTGCCTTTCACCGGCAGGAGACTACACGCCCGCCAACCCCACCAGCAGAGGAGGAATTCCCCAACCAGCAGAGGATGAATGCCTGCAAAAACCTCTCCCTTACAGGTCCTCAGCAGCCCTTGCATAGGCTGCTGAGGGAAGCATGGGAAGAAAAGAGAGGAAAGAAAGGGTAACCCCATTCCCCTCGCCGCCCAATGGGCCCAAGGATAGGATGTCTGTCTGGCATCGCTGGGGTTGCCAATCGCCTGGGGTTACGCCTGGGGTTGCCAGCCGCCCGCATCGCCTGGGGTTGCCAGCCCTTTGGGGCTGCCTGTTCCGCATTGCCTGGGGCTGCCTTTTGCTCCACACAGGGTGCAGGGTGCGAGGAGAAGTGGAGCTCCGCTGCCGCCTTGTTGTCCCAAGATCGCTGCTGCTGAAAGGGTCCGCTGCCGTCGCCTCCCAGGGTCCGCTGCTGCTGCCGTCGCCTCCCGACATGGATTTTGAGGGCCGTCGCCTGGGGTCGCCAGGGATCCTGCTTCGCCTGGTGTTTGAAACAAACTGTGGCCGGAGCTCCATGAAGGGAGCTGCCGGCCATAAAGGGGGAGGTCAGGAGACCAGCTTCCCCAGCCGCATTTTGGCAGGAAACACGGTGGCCGGAGCCCCACGGATTCAGCAGTTTGCTGCTGGAAATTGGGTGGCCGGAGCCCCACGGAGGGGAACTGCCGGGCCATGAAGAAAGGTTTCCCCAGCTGCTCTTTGATGCAGGAGATAGTGTGGCTGAAGCCCGGAAAGGGAGCTGCCAGCCACGAAGAATGGGGGTGCCAGACATTCCACCATGGCCACCCCCAGAAACAACTTCTTCCCCTCTTCCGGGACTTTGGGACTGAGGGGGAGGGCCATTGAGGCCATTGCACAAGGGGGGGGGTATATGTGGCAAAGTGTCCCCCTGTGTATGTTATATGTTACGTGTTGTGTGTAAATGTTGGTGTATAAGCATTGGTACACGGGATATAAGCGGGTCTGTGTTTCGGGTGTGTTTAAAGTGTATATTTGTATTTTGGCACATCACAACGTGCAAGTAAAAAAAGTAATATGTGAGCACGGGAATTGCACTTTAATTAATTCTTATAACAGTTGTACCGAATTCCAATTGAATGATTGACTAGCAATCGAATCTCGGTACAACTGCATAAAAGCTGCATGTTTTCACTCACTGGGGGTTGGTGTTCGTGAGTGGAGAACGGGAGAGGAGGAGAAAAGAAACAAAGCAAAGTAAAGTAATTAGTTCACCACCGTGTTTGTCCGTTTGTCTGTTCACTGTTTAGTCTGTTTTGTTTGTCTCTTTATTTTAATAGTGCCGTGTCCTGTTTTTGTTACAACCGTTTATTTTCTGTATGTTTATTCATTAAATGCTGAGCGCAATCACGCGCCCAGCTTCACCAAACCCCAAATCTCTGTCTGTTTATTTCCTGCATCTGGTCTGACGCCACCCACTCCGGCCGTCTTTGTGACAATGACTCACCCTGCACACCACGTGGCTGCACTTCTACCAGATGAGCCACTCAGGGGCCCTATGTTAAATATTCTTCCTAGAGCCGGCGGTCAAACTTTACTGGGCTCCTACTGTAGACAAAGGCATTGTAATAGTATTGTTGCATTAATTTAAATACTGTGTGTGACTGAGGGAATGTTAATTAAAAGGATATGTGTATTGTGTACTTTGTATATATTTTTGCTTTGAGGTTTTTCAACAGTCTGCCGCAGTTTTCAGGACCTTGCGCGACTCCCTAGAAATCTACGGGAGTTTTTCTAGCAAAAGGACGTTGTGACAAAAGAAGAAAAAAAGTACATGTCCGATGGGCAAAGCATAACGGTAAAACTTGTTGTCCCTCACACAAACCTTGTTGTCCCGGATGTCGGGCAATATGAATTGCACACCCCTGATTAAAATCCAAATTCTTGAAAAATAAACAAATGATTACAACCCTAATCAAACTACACTTCAGTCAACCAGTTCATATTTCTGAATGCAGAAAGGATTTTTGACACAGTTTGACACACTGAATTTCCTGATAGTACGAATTTTCTACATGGTCCTTGTCAAATTTAGCAGTCACTTATTGTAAATGACTCCTTATAACACAAATTCACTTGACACAAATTTCTTGTCTGTGCGAATTATTTTGGAGCCCCCAATACAATACAATGAATGTTCTTAGTTTTAACAGCTGAGTGTAAAGACTATTAACTTGCATACAGTACAGATTAGAGCCTCTGTACTGTAATTTAGTGTTGTTTGCGATTACCAATCCTGAGTTTCTGAGTACCATTTCAATGCCATTTCCATGAAGCAGTGCAAAAAACGTGCACCACTGTACAAGAAAAAGAAAGATGTTGTTGCAGATTTCAACATTCCCGCAAACACATTGTCAACCATTCTGAAAAAAAACGATACAATAATACAGGCCTATGAGCAGCAAACTGCAGGTACAAGTCATCAGCGTTTCCAATTTGCTCAAGTACCTGATGTTGAGCGAGGGTGCCTTCCTTTTGTGGTTTAAAAATACCTGTCATCGGAAAAGGACATGCAGATTTAAAGTGCAGTTCATTTGAAATCTATACTTTTCACTTACAACTGCATTTTCAGTAAAAATGTACAGTACTTTTATGTGTATAATACATTGCATTGTACTGTAATTGAAAATTTATTTCAGTGTTTCTGTAACTGACAGTATGCATTTGGCTTAGACTCCTGAAAATAAAAATTACTGATAAGACAAATTTTTTTGCTGGTCCCTTGAAATTTGTATTAATAAGTGCTGACAGTATATATATATATATATATATATAGAGAGGCTTGCTACTATTCGAGTTTTATTTTTTTGCCACAACGACGATTAATATCGACGTTTATTTTTTAAAGAAGTTACCGTTTTATTCTGTCTTTATTTTTCAATTCAAGCAGAGCATGGGTGAAATTGTCCTTTATGCTTTTTTAAAAAAAAAACTTTTTATGCCATTGAGAAACATCTAATTTTGAGCAACCCCTTTATCATATTCTACATGCAACAAAACCATGGTTACCAACATTCTCATTGAAATAACATTTGGTCACAGCAGAGCTATACCTTGTAAAGATATAGATCCTACACAAATTAAAAATATGTCTCAAATAAACCGTAGAAAACGCAACGTATAAAGTGTATTACACAGAAAATTAAACGTTAGAGAGTTGAACAGAACTAACTTGCACTTATTCCGAGCTCCGCCCCTCCTTAAGCACAGCTGGACTCACTGGAGGCAAGGCAGACTTTAAGCCTAAGATATAACTAGTGTTACAATAATGCATAAAATAACTAATTAAAATATTCTGTGCTAAAACATTTGGATTATTATGACTTTCTTTTTGTTGAAGTTTACTGCAGTGCCTCTAAGTAAGTTCCTGAGCTGTTCATTGGTTTTAAGAGCAATTAATGATATACATACATTTTCTTGTAAAAAAAAAAAAAAAAAAACATTTATCACTTCATAAAATATGTATGTACTGTGAGAGATGCCCCATATGAACCTTCTGGTATAAGAGACACAGTCTGTGTAGTTTGGGACTATAAAGTTCTGGCTGCTCAATGGTCCTTACACCACCATTAACCTTCAATTGGTCAAATAGTGTAATAGAATGCCCTTAACGCCAGTCATTTCATGAAATGCAATTAAACTTTTATGCATTTCATGTAATAACTGAGTGAAACAGTCAATTCACAAATTCAGGCAAATAGTGTAATGGGATTGTAAACAGGCTGGCTGTTGGTGATGTCAGACCTAGAAGAACACAGACTACAGAGGGTGAAATGTGAATGAAATGCAGTGATGCGCCGGTTTATTGTAAAACAGATAATAAAAGGTTGAACAAAACACTGAACAAAACAAACGGTGCAGTGGCCAAAACAAATAGACAGACAAACAAACGGTGGACGAACCCAAAAACAAGTATCATGTCCTCCCACACGAGTAGCATTTGTTTTGCTTTTTTTAGTTTTTTAACTATTTTCTCCTTCTCTCTCCCGTTCTCCACCCCGAGTGAGTGACTCGGTGCATCTATATATACAGCTGTGCTGGGATTCAATTACTAATTAATCATTCACTTGAATCCCAGCATGTCAACTAATTTGTGCAATCCCTGTGCCCACATACAAATACACACTTTACTCTGCATGTGAAGTGACTGTGCCATCCTCGTGTCTAAATACACATATACGTTTTAAAACACTTGTGCTACATAACCCCACATTATATCCCGTGCACCAATACAGACACCAACAATAACATGCCACATACAACATATAACACAAAATACACACAGGGATGCTCCTAAAATTAGTCATTTAGCGAAATGCCTGAAAGTTTTAGGCATTTCTCGAAATGCCTGTATATTTATTTATTTATTTATTTATTTATTTATTTATTTCATTTATATAGTGCCTTTCATACCGAAGTATCACAAGGCACTGTACATATATACATAAAAATACAATACTATAGTTAGTGTTGAGTTGGCAGTTTGATGTTAAACCCCATTTTCTGTACTTTAATAACTTTGACCCCGTTCAATGGATTTGCACTTTTGGATGTGTGGTCCCTTTGGTTAGACCTCTTGATGTGAAAAAAGTGTGTTTTTTGCAGTTTTTTGCTCCAGCTCCAAAACGGTTTAGAATTTTTGTTTTACAATTTTCGGATACAAGGGGACTGACCCAGAATAGTGCCTTTTTCTGGTTTGGTGAAAAAGGTAAAAAGTTGCAATGTTGGTTTTGAGCATGCTCAGTACAGCTCTTGCAGTTAGGTGTTTGATCTCAATAAAGGAATTGGCCTCATGACAAAATACCCTTTTTTGCAAGGGTCTAATCGTCTTTCGTCAGAAAAATATCTTTGTTCGTAAGGCGGACATTTCTTTTTCAGTTTAAAAAAAAAAATAAAAAATAATAAAAAAAATAAAAATAAACTGCCTGAAAATCATATATCTTTAGTAAACCAAGACATGTCTGTATATAATTGAGACTCCATTAGATTGACTGTAACATTGTCTTTTCATTTTGTGAGTGGGAAATTAACTGCCGCTGGGTCCTTGGCTAATAAGGGGCGGGCATGGCTGAGTCTGTAGTGTAGAGGTTAGCACGTTTGGGTCCTTGGCTAATAATAAGGGGTGGGCATACAGCTGGAGTCTGTAGTGTAGAGGTTAGCATGTTTGCCTAGCACGCCAAAGATCAGTGGATTGAAAACTGGTGAAACCTATTTTTTTAATTATACTTTTATACTAACATAATTTATCAGTTTTTGTTCATGAGTGCGAACATCCAAAACGCTAACAGTGTATTACATTTGATATACTAAATATTTTAATGCTTATAGTAAATTAACCCTTAGAGGTCCATTTATTCAGCGCGTGTCAGGTGCGTCAGGTCCAATTTATTTTCACACACACGGTTTATTTTAGACGCACTGTTTAAAAGTATTTTTTTCACAGTAAAACTGGTTTAAAAAGCACTGCATAGCAACAGGACACTCAGTACTGCATCTCCAGCCCTGCCCCACCCCTTGTTTGCTGTATTTTTTACATACCTCTTCATAGTCGTGCATACTGATAAATCATCTCCTGATCACTTGTTTTATCACCAAACTCCTCAATAATGCGATCCAAGTCACAATTTTATTACTGTAACATCTCAAAAAGCTCTGCAAATGTCCATGATATTCTTTGAGTGCTTGATGCGGAAGCAGCTATCTTGTTTGTTTATGGCCGTGTTATCTCTGTGGTGCCGGGGCTATGTGTATTACTCAGATCCGCCACTTTTTTTCGGCTTCTCTCGGCTCCTATTAGTCTCACTCGACCATTGAATGGTTTTCTCTGCTTTTTACAGAGAAAAAACGGCTAGAGACCTGTGCTTTACGTCTTTTTGATAGGACCGCGAAGGGTTAAACGTCCTCGCTTTTTTGCTGAGAGAGATGGTACAGCGATGGCCACAACTTTTGCATCACCTACATCTTTTTTTGGATTGAGACAATAAAAAAAATGCCTAGATTAACATAATTTAGTTGTTTTTTTTAACATCATGTAATCAAAAAAACTACAGTACGATCTCGCAAAAGTCTACCGGAAGCCATAATAGTGGTACAGTAATATTTAAGGCATGTTGGATTTTGAAATGTCACATTTTTAAATGTCACAGTTTTTCGTTAAGTATGGAAAACTACAAAGCGGTATGTAATTCAGTATGTTAACATAGCATTATTACACAGGCTTCATCCAACTCAATAAAACACAATGATTTAATGATATAGGGAGATGCAAAATTTTTGGCCATAGCAGTACTGCTAATTCACTGTATTCTAATAGATAAATTACAACTGTACATGCAATATTGGCAAAATACAATAAACATAGCCTTGATTTACGATGGTCTGTACTGTATAGGGAGATGTTTTTATATATTTGACCCACAATATTAATGTTATTGTTTATTACATATGATGAAACTACTGGTGATTCCTCGGAGTGTCAGACGTACTGCTGGGATGGCTGCATTATTGTAGATGCTTGAAAGATGGCGAGCTTGGATGATGAAATTGTGGGAAACTGATATCCAAACAATAGAAGATGAGCTGCTGGAACGTCATTCGTTGATTGTTCCAGTGTTGCAGCAAGGTGTACCACATTCTGATGTCGTTTCTTGCTTCTGAAGATATTTTTACATGAGAATATAGGTTTTTTGCAGTTAAGGCGAGCGCAAGAAGGCGTGATATGAATGTTCTGCCTTGGGGAATAATGCAAATTGCGAAATTGAAGTGGCCGAGGAGAGATAGCAGGTTGCGTATAGAGATTGAATTTGATACTTTGAGACTGGCTTCAGATTTGACAGTGTCCCAGGTGATTTCAGAGGAATTCTAGTCGGGTTGCTGTGGGCCGATGGTTTTATCTTGAGAGTGTGACGCCTACTGAAGAAAACAGGGATCGCAGATTGGGGATTGCTTGAGGGGGGGGGGGGGTCCCGAAGGTGGGGATATAAGGAGAAAGTCGTCTTCCCAGAAGATCCCAAACAGGTGTCAGAGGGAGGGATGAATGGGCATGACTTAAAAGCGTCTGAAATATCCACTTTTGCAAGCCAGGCGCTGTGGCCTGCTGCTTTGATGGATTTAATAGCGTCGGAAGCTGTAATGTAATGCAGGGAGAATTGATTGTGGGGAATTAGGGCGTTGAGACGCTTTTCCAGATATTTTGCGGATCGCTATTCCAATGGGGCTAATCCTGAAGATGAGGAACGGAGCTGGGAAGGGGCTAATCCTGAAGATGAAGAACAAAGCTGGGAAGGGGCCGGCCATGAATTCTTTGTCCATCTCGACTTGAATTAGAGACTCATCGGCTTGAATTTGTCCAGAACGAAGATTTTTGCATATGAATGGGACAGAGGGAGAGGGGGCCAACCAAGGCTTTTAAAGAATTAGAGACTCAGTGCAGACCTTGTGTGTTCTGTGACCGGAGGAAGTATTATTAGAATTAAGATTTTTTTAGCATGACGCCTTATCCAGGGAGGGACAATTGTTAGAAGGGGGCATTATACAGATATCACATTAGGCTTTTACCCATTTATACAGGTTTTTATTGGAGCAATCTAGGTAAAGTACCTTGCTCAAGGGTACAACAGCAGTGTCCCCACCTGGGATTGTGAACCCATGACCCTCCAGTCAAGAGTCCAGAGCCCTAACCACTGTGTGTACTCCACACTGCTGCCAGTGTATGTGTGTCAGTGGGGGCGGTGCAGAGTGTATGTGTGTCTGTGACCGTGAGGCGGTGCAGAGTGTATGTGTGTCTGTGACCGTGGGGCGGTGCAGAGTGTATGTGTCTGTGACCGCGGGGCGGTGCAGAGCGTATGTGTGTCTGTGACCGCGGAGCGGTGCAGAGTGTATGTGTGTCTGTGACCGCGGGGCGGTGCAGAGTGTATGTGTGTCTGTGACCGTGGGGCGGTGCAGAGTGTATGTGTGTCTGTGACCATGGGGCGGTGCAGAGGGTATGTGTGTCTGTGACCATGGGGCGGTGCAGAGCGTATGTGTGTCTGTGACCGTAGGGCGGTGCAGAGGGTATGTGTGTCTGTGACCATGGGGTGGAGCACAGCATATGTGCCGGTGGACAACCAAACTGCAGGCTGTCAATTAAATAAGCAATGAATTGCTTATCTGTGTGTTGGAGTATGTTGGCTAGGGCTAGGATGATGATGGGGGGACTGAAAAAGTACTGATTATCATTTGGCTGGGCAGATGGTCTTGGAATGAACATCCCTGCAGAAGCTGCAAACATGCAGAAACCTGCAGAATGGGGTGAAACAGATTGAAACATTGAAATTATTGCAAATTTGTATGGATCCAGAGAATTTGATAGGACGGTGTGACAGAAATACAATGATTCTTGATTGTAAATCTGCCTCCTGACCTGTGAGGGCACTAGGCAGCGAGAACAGAGTTCCCTGGATGGGCAGGCCTGACAGTTCTTTCCCAGGGTTCAAGGGAAGTCAGCAAGCTAGAAAGCGGGTGGAATTCTGTTGCATTAACACATTGACCCGGAAGGGAAACGATGTTGCAGATTGGAGGGGTGGCTGCACTCGTTTACCAAGGGGTCATGTGTGACAGCATAAAAGGGGTCCAACCCATAGAATCTTCTTCCACTTGGTCTCAGAGTCTCCCACATGCTTTCTGGCAAACTCTAGCCGAGATTTGATGTGAGTTTTTTTCAACAATGGCTTTCTTTTTGCCACTCTCCCATAAAGGCCAGTTTTGTGAAGCACCCGGGCTATTGTTGCCATATGCACAGTGTCTCCCAGCTCAGCCGTGGAAGACTGTAACTCCTTTAGAGTTTCCATAGGCCTCTTGGTGGCCTCCCTGACTAGTGCCCTTCTCACCCGGTACTCAGTTTTTGAGGACGGCCTGTTCTAGACAGATTCACAGTTGTGCCATATTCTCTCAATTTCTTAATAATGGACTTTACTGTGCTCCAGGGGATATTTAATGCCTTGGAAATATCCTACCCCTGATTGGTGCTTTTGAAGAACCTTATTCCGGATTTGCTTTGAATGTTCCTTCGTCTTCATGATGTAGTTTTTGTTAGGAAATGTACTAACCAACTATGGGACCTCCCAGAGACAAGTGTATTTAACCTGAAATCATGTGAAACACCTTAATTGCACACAGGTGGACTCCATTCAACTAATTATGTGACTTCTAAAGACAATTGGTTGCACCAGAGTTTATTTAGGTGTGTCATAGCAAAGTTCCCTCGTCTGTTTTGACAACAGCATACTTCCACCATGGCTTACCATTGGCCCTGAGCTGTTTGGCTAATCATTAATCTTTAATTCTTGTCTTGGTATTATTTTTTAAATATGCTATACACTGTAGAATAGGTTAAATATTTACAGTCTGTTTTTACAGCTCAGTAATCTTAATTCCCAATTAAAACCTGACTGTATTTTTAATTCACTTCCAATGGGAAGTTATTCCTTCTTTGATAGTTTAATTCCTCTGGCAGCTTGAGAAATATTGAAACCAAGCACTCGTATGCAAATTATATATTAAGTGGTACAGGTAGATGTCTTATTTCCCATGCCCTACCTTTGTAGTTTTTATGTGTGGGTGTGTAGAAGTTTTGGGCAGGGTGAGAAGATAGGGTTCATAGTAATCACACAAATCTCAAACACTAATCTTCAGAAACTAAGAAAAACCGACCATTGTTTCCTCTAAACATGTGTCATAATTCTAATGAGGATTATTATTTTAATGTGTTTGTATTTGGACGGGTATGGTTTTGCCCACATTGCAGCAGAGAATATACATTATATATATTTTTTTAACTCTTTACAGTATATTGACAGCTCTTACTGTATATAGAATGGGAGACATTTTTTTAAGGGTAATTTAAAACCAGGATTAGTAGATCCGGGAATGTTACTTTAATACCTGTAATTGATACCTTTATTGTTGAAAACACTTGTCTTTTACTATTTTGACACACATTTTCTTTCTTTTTTTCTAAACAGAAATGTAGATAGATTCATTCATAAAATTGAGCTTTACTTACTCTTTAAGTCACATTGACACAAGAAAGTAGTGAGATTTCGAAAAATATAGTGTTACACGTCCCCACATACTGCGACAACTGTTTACATAACGTACCTATAATATTTATTTCCCTTGTTAACAACCTGACAACTTTTTACACTTATAACTTAAAAGTCTGTTTCAAAGCCCTTTTCAAAATGTCCGTTCTAATGCATTGGTGTGCTCTGGATTTTCTGTTCCGTACTGCATCATGGATTGTTATTGCTGTGTTACCTGTTTGACAATGTGGGCAATAATTCTTACACTATCAGTGCACTGGAGTGGACATTTTGAAATGAGCTTTGAAACAGACTTTAAAATTGTAAGTGTAAAAAGTTGTCAGAATGTTAACAATAAAAAGAAAACATTACAGGTATGTTATTTAAATAATTGTAGCAGCACGTGGGGGCGTATAACTCTAATATTACCATTTTGACTACTCATGTACATCTTGGTACTCAGGTCTTGCCCAAAAACTGAAGAATAAGTTACAAATGACACAAAATTCGCTTTATAAAAGGCATGGACTTCAGGTCACATATTGGACAGAAAGAACTAAACACTATTGGACTTCTCAATGTTAGTGATAGAGTTAATCAACTAAAATTAAATCATGTATACAGAATTCACAAAAACTTATCAATCGATTATTTACATAATCATTTTAAGAGAATTTTTCAGTTTCAAAGGTAACCAGTTCAACCAAGAATACATTTTATTTTACAGGTTTACAGATATGGAATTCACTTCCAAATCACATTAAGAATTTGGACAGTTTTAATGTTTTTAAGAAGGCTATAAAGATTTTTTTAGCTAATAGGAGACTTCAGATTGAGTAACATTGTCTTTCTGAATGCCTATGATGATCTATTTTACAATGGTACATTTTTGTTATATGTTGCAATAATACTAATCATAATACTATGCTGTCTCTTTTCATTCTGAACAGGACCCCAGTGGAAATAAGTCCATATGGTTGACTTTTTGGCTTATCCTGGGTATTAGGTCAACATACTATTATTTTATTTTATGTATGAACTGCTTTTTGTCTGTAAGATTAATTAGTGTTATTTATTTATTTATTTATTTATTTATTTTAATGGTATTGTACCAAATAAATTCAATTCAATTCAAAATTAAATCTGAGTAAGCAACAGTTCTAGCACACAATATTACACAGAAGAAACCGTATGTATGTTTAAGGTGGAACAGGCCCTTTGCATTCTTCCTTCTAAAGAGCAAGTAGCATCACATAACATTTTGCAGATTTTTTTCTTCGCTTATCTTATATTTGCAATCAGTCCAGAGTAGTTCCGATTGCCTCTGCTCAACTATTGAGTTATATTGATTTATATTATTGCTTTGAACCCCTGACAGTTGCCAGACCTTGTCATTTCTCATGCACTTCTGCATCCTGTGACTAATCAATGGCTACCAGTGGTATCCCTTAGTTTGACCGCTCACTGAAGCTGCTTTTTTTAAAGGTTTTTACAGCTGGGTTACTCAAGTAATACTGAGGAATCGTTTTAAATTAGTGCTATCATAAAACTATGTTTAAAAAATCTAATTTACTGTCCAGGCAGCCTTGTATTTGTTGGATCATATACAAGAATGCCATGGAGATAGTACCTGCATCACAAAGTGAAATATTCAACTTTTGACATAGAGCTGGTACACATTTGCAGCTTGTTCAGAATATCATCACTAGAATTCTGACTAAAACCAGAAAACGTGAACATATTACCTCTGTTTTAGCCTCTTTACATTGGTTCACTGTGCAGTGTAGAATTGATTTTGCTGTTAACTTACAAGGCCCTGAATGGATTAGCACCTAGTTATTTGCAAGAGTTACTGACCCTGTATCTTCCAAACCGCACTCTGAGATCACAGGATGTGTGGCTGCTGGTTATTCCTGGGGTCAACAAAAGCAACACAGGAGGTAGGGCTTTTTCTTGTAGAGCTCCTAAATTATGGAATGTTCTGCCTTCATTTGTCAGGGAAGCTGGGACCGTTACAGTTTTCAAGTCAAGACTAAAAACACACTTTTATCAAATGGCTTTCTTATCTTAGTGGGTTTTAATGTAACTTTAAAATTGCTGCTTTTGTATTATTAGGCTTCCAAGCCGTAGGCTGGGGAAGCCTATTGTTTTTGTTAGGATTATTATTATTATTATTATATATATATATTTTTTTTTTTTTCTTGCCAAAACATGCTCAAAAACTCATGAAATTCAATACAGTTGGTAGATGCCTATGGATGATAGTCGGTGATATTCAGCAAATTTGCGCAAGTCACATGGTTCGGCAGCCATATTGGATTTTGCGGAATTTGTTAAAACGCCTATGTATCGGAAACCACTTACTGCAGAGTTCTGAAAATTGCTATACATGTTGAGGGATAGTCCATGATTAACTGTTGTTAATATGAAGCTGATTGGTTCTGTGGTTTGGAAACCACATTGATTAATGTCATAAAATTACCATAAAAATATAAAATCTTCAAAATTCAAACATCTTCTTCTCTGAAACCGCTTATCCGATTGAAACAAAAATTGGAATAAAACATCTCAGTATGGTCATCTGTTACGCTTGTTCAAGGGAAGTTGCTACTGTAAAAATCATGGCATCCACGCTGCATGACATCATCAACATACGCAACTGGCTATAAAACTGTGTATAACTTCTTATTGGCTGCACCAAAACACACAGAATTTGACACAGATGTAGAGGACTATGTGATGCTGTGTCGTGGTCAATATGGCGGCTTTTGGTCACATGGTCTGGCAGCCATCTTGGATTTAATGAAAAGTTTGGACAATATTCAAAAGTCTTCTCATGAACAGTAAATAGTACAGCTGTGAAAAATTTTGTACATAGTGCGCTCATGTCCACGATTGATTCTACTAAAGGAAAAATGGATTGGTCACATGGTGTGGCAGCTATGTTGGATTTTGCGTGAAACGCTTAAACAACAACTCCTCATGAGCCCTTTGGCCGATTGATGTGAATCTTGGTTATACGTTACCTTTGTACTGTCCTCTGAAAAAATTAGTCAGGAAAAAGTTTATACATCAACAAACATGACCGCCATGAGCCAATCAATATGGGTGACATGCCAGTTTTCCCAAATTTTACCCTGAAATGACACATTCCCACCACTGGGGACAGCTGTTAACATGGTACAGTCAACAAGCTAGAGAAAAAATCTTTCTTAAAACGGCCATTTTTTGCTGGTGTTTAACAAAAACAGTTTTACTAACTCGTGTAACTTAATTACAGTGGAAAGGATGATATTAATTCATACGTACACACAGTATACAGTATATAAAGACACATACTGTAAACTACTGTTGCAGCTGCATCCACGCGAAAAAATAAAAATAAAAAAATAACCTGCACTATGCTTTTTAAACCAGAAGACAATCGAAACAAACAAAAAAAAATATATACATAATACATGAGCTTTACAAGTCGCATGAATACAGTTTGCTTAAAAATCATTATATAATTATTTTTACGACTGAACTGTGGTCAAACACAGTCACAGATCCTGAATCTGTTCCAACAAACCCCGTGCGTGTAACCCATTTAAAAGACGCGAGGGGGGGGGCGTATCTTTAATTAACTTTAATTAAAGTTATTTTTGGTAATGAAATGTATACACAAAACTGTTCAGAATCGCTTGCTCTATGAAATATCATTGTAACTGTAAAGATCTCATTGTTATTCATGAAGAATAAAAAGCGAACTTTTTTTTTTTTTTTTTTAAAGCGTTCTGGGATCTACTCTTAGGTAGACTGACAGACTACTCATATCAATATATAAATGATGTTTAATACAATATTTGTTTGGTTATTTTTATGTTTTAAAGTGTTTCTAGTATAAACCTACAGCCATAATGTGTTGACAATGTAGTCAATGGGAAAATTCAAAGTCTCGAAATAAAAGTTATACGCAGTTTGTAAAACTTATGAACACATTTGTTTTATTAAAGCTACCATGAGTATAATTTCGGAAAAATGTAAACATATAACAGGCGTCAGTTACGTTCTACCTTTTATTTTAATTATATTAAGTTGTATTTATAGGGCTGTGTTTACAAATAAATCGTCTCGGATTCAGTAGTATCTACATACAGAATTCAAGTGAATGGGTATACTGTACTGATACGGCGTCTATGTTATTATTTTTTTATTTCATAACTACATTCAAGTGGTGTTACTCATAAATCGTGCACATGTTATGTCCTAGAAGGGGTTTGGTCACAATTAAATATGATCAATTGTGTATTTGCCAGGCACCCCTGATAGCTAATCGTTACACTATTATCACTTTCTATTCGTTTAAAAAAAATGCACATTAAATGATAGTGGCATTAAAATACACAAAAACCAATACATGCTGTAGACTTTATTTTAAATTGCAAAATGAAGAATAGGGCACCACACGCTCACACACACACACACACACACACACACACACACGCAAACTCAAATAAAGAGTGATCTAGAATTTAGAACAATGTTAGCCTCTTATATGCATTATTTTCAAAGTCTATATGACTGTGTAGCGTTCTCGGTTCCCGCAGGCAGGCGCATCACACAGGGCGAGGAAATCCACACACAGGCGGGAGGGCGGCGGTGAACCCAGGTCCTCTCAAGACTGAAGCATAGCGCCGATATCGCTGTACAAAGAGCCGGCTCCTTTGCAAGGAGCGTGATATCGGGCTTATGTCTCTGTGTGTGATTACGCCACCTACCAGCCCTACTGCTGCCTTCCCCGCGCACGCTTACACTCTCCCCTGCCAGCCTCAAGTCCGCCCGGACTTGCTAACCAGGCTACAGTCCCGACAAGTGCGTGCTGGGGTACCTGCGCCCACTTGGACACCAATGTAGCGTTCTCGGTTCCCGAGGCAGGCGCATCACACAGGCTTAGGAAATCCACACACAGGCGGAGGGCGGGCGCGAACCCGGGTCCTCTCAAGACTGAAGCATAGCGCCGATACCGCTGTACAAAAGAGCCGCTCCTTTGCAAGGAGCGATATCGGGCTTATGTCTCTGTGTGTGATAACGTCACCTACCAGCCCTACTGCTGCCTTCCCCCGTGCACGCTACACTCTCCCCTGCCAGCCTCAAGTCCGCCCCGGACTTGCTAACCAGGCTACAGTCCGACAAGTGCGTGCTGGGGTACCTGCGTCCACTTCTGACACCAATGTAGCGTTTCTCGGTTCCCGCAGGCAGGCGCATCACACAGGGCGAGGAAATCCACACACAGGCGGAGGGCGGGCGCGAACCCGGGTCCTCTCGCACTGAAGCATAGCGCCGATACCGCTGTACAAAAGAGCCTGCCTGCGGGAACCGAATACGCTACAACTGCATACTATTTAGAATTTTGTGTGCATCCAAATACAATTTAAATAGCCTACTAACCAATAATTCCAATATGTGGGCCAAAATTGACAAAGTTAGCACAGTTGTGATGATAACGCTTCATTTATAATAACCAATGCGCTTAAATTTCACGATAACTGCTTGGAAGCCATAAAGTTGCTCGCAACTCTAGTAATTATTATTATTATTATTATTATTATTATTTATTTTTTAGCAGACGCCCTTATCCAGGACGACTTACAATTGTTACAAGATATCACATTATTTTTTACATACAATTACATTATTTTTTTACATACAATTACCCATTTATAGAGTTGGGTTTTTACTGGAGCAATCTAGGTAAAGTACCTTGCTCAAGGGTACAGCCTATTTAAGGGCCCCCCAGCAGGGATTGAACCCACGGCCCCCCGGTCAAGAGTCCAGAGCCTTAACCACTACTCCATGTATACTGTATACTGGTCTGATTATGACAGTTGTATGTGTGACATGCTATACAAATGTATTGTGGTTTTGTTTTTTTTCTGCTATGTACTGTACAGTGCTTTGTGATACTTTTGTATAAATGGTGCTATATACAGCAAATGCAATAAATAAAATAATAAATAATTTCCTGTTCATATGAAAAAAGCAATAAAAACAGATTGAGCAACTATGTTTTTTTTGTTGTTTTTTTTTTTAGTTAAAAATATAATGGTAACCGTTATTGGAAGCCACTTGCTTTTTATATTATTTTTCGGTGTTAAAGTATGTGACTTAATTTAATATATTTTTGTCGGTGCAAATTGAGTAACAGGACAAGGAGCATCTTGGAACAATTTTCATATGTTCCTATTGTTCCTCAGTGTATGAAACACTGTAAATATATTTACCATGCAAATGAATAAAATAATACAATGTTATTAATGTGATTATGTATTGGAAATGTACAGTATATAAAATTATATTATTAAGTAATAGAATTGAAAAAAATACTCTGCTTTTTCCTCAAGCTCTGTCATGCATTATGTTATTGATCTAAAAAATGAATTTAAGATAGTAAACATTTCTCTCTAAATAATTATTGCCATCTGAAGGGTTAGTATACTTGCTAGAGGAGACACATTACAAAATGTAGAAATGCTGAATATCCATATTGAAGAGAAATATGTAAAAAAATAGAAAATATTTCTTATTTGTAAAACAAATTTTATACATTCCATGATATATTCTAAAATACATAGTTTGAAATAGATTTTGGTTTGAAGAACTGTATAGTATAGGTATTAAACATGGACATAAGTGTTGCAGCACAGGGTTGCACACTTTTATAAAAAAAATATATATAATAATAAAATTAAATTAACACAAACACCAAATGAAAATGTTTCGTCTTTTAAGGTTGCGTCAGTAGCTGAACCAGACTTCCAACCAAATATAGGCTGCATTCACACTGGGTCCATTTCAAACGGACTCAGTCTGGTTCGTTTAATTTGAAACAATGTATCAATGTGCTGTTCACACTTGTCTGCGAGCAAAGGGACTGAGTTCATTTGGATGCGAGCTAAAGTTGTTATTTTTTTTGGTCCTTTTCCATTTTTATCAGGACCGAGTTTGTTTGTGTTCACAATGCAGTAAGTGCTTGTGGCTCGTTTATGTGATGTGTGAACCAGATTACAATATCCTGCAATGCATCTCTATATCTTCTCTATATCTTGAAAGACAGCAGCTATTGATGTATTGTTCCGGTTTCTAATAGGATGTTTTAGATTCTTACATATTGCTGTGGAAGAAAGCACTGGGGGAGCACTTTGCTAATTTAATGAAAAGACTTCTTGAATGCCTACAGAGTAGAATGCAATTTACTCAATTCTGCACGGTTCTCCTTCTTTGAAGCATTTGACCAACATTGGGTTTACTGCAGGCCTGTTTCTGCTTTGGTGTGCTATGCTGAATTGAAACTGGCTTGCTTCATGTCATGCCACACAACCATATGAGCTGTGGATGATTTAGGGGAGATCAGCTCATCATTTAAAGAAGACTGTAGTGGGGTTCATGTTTAAGCAAAGTTTTTTGAGCTCAAAAGTGTAGATTGTTATTAAGGATGCAGGTTATGAACTATATACACATTTACAATCAAGATGTTGTCACAAGATGACTCGAGTGTTATAGATCATCCTTATTTGTAATCACTATTTATTATTATTATTATTATTATTATTATTATTATTATTATTATTATTATTATTCATATTTGTTCCTTACCTGTTGTGTTAGTTAATATTATTTTGCACTAATTAGTATTATTTTTGCACAATTATGTCTTTGTTGATTCACACGTTTTCTTTGTTATGTGTTATCTAAGTTGAGCATGGTTTGTTTCTACACAGGTTTAATTTGATGTAACACTCCTTCCCCACTCCCACTAACATGAACGAAGCTGCAGGATATATGATTAAAGAAATGCAATCATTTAAGTGGGGATTGGAGGGGGAACAAGAGATCCCACCCCCCTTTGGGTATTTAAGCGGGGTGCTGCTCCAGCTGAAAAAGCCGTGGAGAAAGGGAGCACAAGACGTTGCTGCCATGAAGTGGAGAGGACGTGGGGAAAGGCTGAATCTAGAGGAAGCAGCGGACGGTACCCGAGGTGGATAGTGACTGACAGAGGAAGTGCGATTTGTTGTATTAGGGAGGGTGGAAGTTGTTTCACTCCCCCCACCCTCCCCGCATTTTATTTCATCCTGCTATTGTTTTTTAAATGGATAATTAAAGAGAACACTGGGGATTCCAGTATCACAGGAAATTGGTAGAGCGTGGAAAAAGTAGGTATCGCTTATACTGCGCATGCATGATTTTGTGAATTTAAAGGGAGGGTTCATTGGAAATGCAATGCGGATTAAAGGAACTAAAAGTTACCATGGTAAATTTGTACAGTGATTTTTGCAGTTTTCCAATAGTAATCCTGTGTATTTACCATGTTTAATATGTTGTACCATACCTCACTCCTTCAATATGCAGCATTATGTTTGTAATGCATGTTTCTATGGTAAATGTTTATAAGAGCTGTACTAACTGTTATTGTGATTAGGGTTCAATAAATAATAATTCAGTAGGGGTGAGTAGCACTGCAGATGAAACGTGATTATATTTGTTTTTCATGCATGTGTGTTTTAAAGCCACGACAACAGTTCGCTAATTTGATTGTCATGCAATACCTGTAATACATAGATTAATGAAAATAATTAATATGGTTTTAATATTGATATATAGACTATATATAAGAGGTCATAGAATTTCCTGTTCAATTTTCATAAAATGATTACACGTTAACAAATATATTTGCACATAAAAATAAATCGCATGATAAATGTATGATTAGTCACTGTGGCAAAGTGGTTAACTGTGTGCAGGTGAAGATAATGCAGCAGTGATTAATAAACAGACAGACAATGATAATCCAGGTGCAATGATGTTTAATGGTTTTTAAATCCAATGGCCTGATGACAAAACAACAGTAAATAATAACATTGGTAATGAAGCACTACAGCGGCGTGTATTGCTTATTTGTAATCCGCGGGTTTGCCCCAAAATAATAACAGTCCTGTTTCAGTTCACCCACACGTAACACATACACAAAAACAAACACCAGTGCACAGTGTGTGCTCTAGTGCCCGTGGTGAATACAGTTCTTTAGTGACAACAAAAGTGCAGTGTTGTTGATCCGGGTTTAGTGCTGGCCTTTGGCGACAGCTCCGGATCATGTTAGCCGTCTAAATAACAACAAACAGTATTTAATAACGACAAAACAAAACAAACACTCACGATTATCACAGCACAGTTCTCCTTTTAGTTACCAATTTTAACCATTCACAAAGGAGCAGAACACATCACTACATCCCCTTAAATACCGTCAACCATGACCCCTTGGTTAACGAGCGCAACCGCTCCTCCAATCCGTGGATGCCATGCCGTTTCCTGTCCGGGTCATTGATTTAGTGTAACGTAGCTCCGTCCCCTTTTTAGATGGCCGACTTCTGCCTAACCCTGGGAATGAACTGTCAGGCCATCCAGTCCAGGGTACTCTGTTCCCTTTACACAGCGCCCTCACAGGTCGGAAGGGAGATTTAACACCAAGAATCATTCAGTCTCTGTCACATATCCCACCGCTCAGAGTAGAGCTGAAGGAACACTCGGCTAAATCTACTTTTCCAATTACTCCCCCCTCCCGGGAAAAATTATTTTGTTGCACTGGTGCATATTCGTTCCCTTGTTTTGTCAGCTGCGAGGTGCCCCGCAAAAGGGATATCATGCGCCAGCCTCATGACCCATGGCTGACAAGACGGGGGAACTAATAATTGTGTTACAGGCTGTCCTGTGCCGTGGCAAGGTTTACCCTATACAGTAATTGCCCCTTGATAATGAAATGTGGAAATACTAGCACCCCAGCGCCTTCAACATCCTTAACTTCAGTAGACCTGACCTGTCCCCAAGCGTGCACTAGTAAGGGGTCGTTGTGTTGGCCCCACACTATGTCTGTGCTTGAGTGCCACATGTCCGGTATATTGAGAGGGGCGGGAGTAACATCTGCCCTAGATGGCCCAGTAACCTCACCCTTTTGGTCACACTACATTCCGACCCCCTTTGACTGGCGATAGGTATGCTTTGACTGTGGGGTATGTCGTCAGGGATACAGGAGATAGCCACCTGACCGTGTGGCTGCCATGACACACCGCCCAAGAGAGCTGTCCGAATTAAGGTCTGCTCACATCTTGTGTCCACTAATTTGTGGGTTTTCACATTCCCTAAAACTACATTAACAATACAAGGCCCCTCCCAACCACTTTCCCCTTGCTTACCCACTTTTGATGCCAGATTGCATGCTGCCACGTCACACTTCATCGTAGATGGGTATTACTTGGCCTGGTGTCCCGGCCGGTGGCATCTAAAGAGGTTAAAACAGTTAGCTGTATTTACAATTTTATGGTAACCAATTTAAAACAAATGGCAATATACAGGGTTTTCAATGATTAAAGTTCAGATCAAAAATGCCAGCTAGCGCCGTGAACCCTCTCTTTAATGTCAGTAATTTGCAGTGAAGGCGATAGCTACTTTTTTCATGTTCTACCAATTTCCTGTGACACCAGCGTTGGGAACTAATCAGGGTTGTGGTGGGTGTTTCATGCATTTTAGTAATAGGTACAACAAACCCTTCTAATATGCCCTAAAGCTCTAATTAAGCAAAATAGGCACATATGAATGTATTGCAGATGGAGCTGTTAAAATCTATAAAGAAAATGATTTCCTGGTCAGGCTATCTGCCATTCAATTAAGAATGAGCAGGTGATACAATTATTGCATCACTTTTTTTGTGACTGCTGCAACAGGATGAATCATGCTCACAGTCTCTCCTGATTTGCCAAAGGCAAAATGTTTCTTGACAATCTTTCTTAAAGTAGAACCCTGGTCTACTCCAGGAAACATGTTTCCTTGTTTCTGGAAATCACAAAAATGTCCAGCAAACACAAGGGAACATTTTGTCGTGTATGCAGACTTTAAGGACGGATGTGTCCAATAGTTACTATTATTATGGAAAAGTACAGTGCATCTACCATAAAAATATAAAATATGCTAAAGATTTTAGTTCTGTGTTGTGTTGTATCTTTTTGTTTTTATTGCTGTTGAAAGTTCTGATTTCAATAAGTTTTGGGATTGCAACCCTATTTCTGCCTCACGACTTTTCCAAATCACTCGGCAACCTTTACAGGAGGCTTGGAATGGGCTGCAAAGATTTTTAACCAACCAAAGACATGCTACAATGCTTTAATGCATCAATGTACAGTGCACCAGTGCAGACCAAAGCAATGAGGTGGGCAACCTTCTGGAGTGGGACTAGTGTTATAGGTGTTGGATAGGGACAATATTAGTGAGAAAACACATTTGAATAACTTGTTTCTTGTGTTGAGAACTTTACTTGAATTGCATAAGAGCAAAGTGCTTTACATTATTTGTACCTTCCTCTTCATGTTGTGATTTGTAATTGAATTTGATCTGGGCACTGGAGGAATTTTGTTATTGCTGACCAATGAAGAAAAAGTGGGAATGAAACGCTGCTAGCAAATTAGGTGCAACTGACATCCCCTTAAAGAAAAATATAACTCTAGTTATTGCCTTTGCTGTGATCTTGATGAAGAAAACTCTGCTATAGCACCATTTGTTAATGCAGTATTTAAAAACGTTTACATTCATTGAACTATTTTTGTATATGTGAATGCAGTGTCTCGTTATAGTCGAACATTCATTATTATAATACATATTTCCAGCCTTTGCAGTGATCTGTTATAAACCTCATATTTTCCGGAAGTTAGTCTAAAGTTTGAATATGCACTTATTATTATTATCATCTCATGTCCTTGTAATCTGCAGTATATACAGACGTGCTCAAATTTGTTGGTACCCCTCCACAAAAAATGAAGAATGCACAATTTTCTCTGAAATAACTTGAAACTGACAAAAGTAATTGGCATCCACCATTGTTTATTCCATATTTAATAGAAATCAGACTTTGCTTTTGATTTTTTATTCAACATAATATTGTAAAGAAGAAAACAAATGAAAATGGCATGGACAAAAATGATGGGACCGCTAACCTAATATTTTGTTGCACAACCTTTAGAGGCAATCACTGCAATCAAACGTTTTCTGTAGCTCTCAATGAGACTTCTGCACCTGTTAACAGGTAGTTTAGCCCACTCTTCCTGAGCAAACTGCTCCAGCTGTCTCAGGTTTGATGGGTGCCTTCTCCAGATTGCAAGTTTCAGCTCTTTCCATAGATGTTCAATAGGATTCAGATCAGGACTCATAGAAGGCCACTTCAGAATAGTCCAATGTTTTGTTCTTATCCATTCTTGGGTGTTTTTTAGCTGTGTGTTTTGGGTCATTATCCTGTTGGAGGACCCATGACCTGCGACTGAGACAGAGCTTTCTGACACTGGGCAGTACGTTTCGCTCTAGAATGCCTTGATAGTCTTGAGATTTCATTGTGCCCTGCACAGATTCAAGGCACCCTGTGCCAGGCGCAGCAAAGCAGCCCCAAAACATAACCGAGCCTCCTCCATGTTTCACTGTAGGTATGGTGTTCTTTTCTTTGAAAGCTTCATTTTTTCGTCTTTGAACATAGAGCTGATGTGACTTGCCAAAAAGCTCCAGTTTTGACTCGTCTGTCCAAAGGACATTCTCCCAGAAGGATTGTGGCTTGTCAATATGCATTCTAGCAAATTCCAGTCTGCTTTTTTTATGTTTTTCTTTCAAAAGTGGAGTCCTCCTGGGTCTTCTTCCATGGAGCCCACTTTCGCTCAAAAAAGCGACGGATGGTGCGATCAGAAACTGACGTACCTTCACCTTGGAGTTCAGCTTGTATCTCTTTGGCAGTTATCCTTGGTTCTTTTCTACCATTCGCACTATCCTTCTGTTCAATCTGGGGTCGATTTTCCTCTTGCGGCCGCGCCCAGGGTGGTTGGCTACAGTTCCATGGACCTTAAACTTCTTAATATTTGCAACTGTTGTCACAGGAACATCAAGCTGCTTGGAGATGGTCTTGTAGCCTTTACCTTTACCATGCTTGTCTATTATTTTCTTTCTGATCTCCTCAGACAACTCTCTCCTTTGCTTTCTCTGGTCCATGTTCAGTGTGGTGCACACAATGATACCAAACAGCACAGTGACTACTTTTCTCCATTTAAATAGGCTGAATGACTGATTACAAGATTGGAGACATGTGTGATACTAATTAAAGAAAGTAATTAGTTTGAAATATCACTATAATCCAATTATTTATTATCTTTTCTAAGGGGTACCAACAAATGTGTCCAGGCCATTTTAAAATATCTTTGTAGAATAAGCAATAATTCATCTCTTTTCACAGATTCTTTGCTTTATTCTATGACATACCAAAGGCATGCAAGTATACATGATAAAATAGCTTTTAATTTCATCACTTTTCAGGAGGAATGAAGCATTATTTCAATGAGCTGTAAGGGTACCAACAAATTTGAGCACGTCTGTAGGTAAAACCAATCGTCAACTTCTGAGGCGCATCAATAAACATAAAAGCGGTAACTGAAGTTGTGACCCTAATTCACCCATAGCAAGGCGCTAATCATCCAGTCTCGGCCCTGAGATTTTTTGCTGTTGAAAGAATACCACAGGTCCGTAGGGGTTCTAATCTTGAGCAAAGACTTTTACAATGTGAATCTAAATGTATTTTGTATCTTAACACTATGCAGCCTGATGATTTAAATGAAGAACTAGGGTTGTCTTGTTTACCATGAGCATGCTTGCATGTATTCTGAGAGGCAGGATGGCTCGCAGGATTCCATATCCCCTTCTCTGTATTTTCAATTGATAGATATTATTGTATGTCTATAGGTAGTATTGGCTGTGATGTATATTTTACCTTTTTTCTTCAGTTCTGTCTATTCCAGGATTCAAAATGTCTTAAATGATTTAAATATTGGTTAAATCCTGTATTCATTATTTGGTCCAATTTCAGGTGCAATAAATGTTCTGAACCTAATCACTGCTTATTTTTAGTTGGGATGTGACATGTGCATTAATTGCCTCAACTTTTATTTTAATTGTGATGTGTGGTTCAGTCACATAGCTCCCAGGATAGTCCCGGTGGTGACTGAAATGCCTGCACTTGAATTGCACTTGCATCTTGTCCTAAACATTTGATGTAAAAATAAAAATCACTACCATACTGTTGGATAAGTTCATGTAAGGAGCAGAAACTTTTGGATTACTTTTTATTATTTAAGAAAACATTTTTTTTTTTTTTTTTTAAAAACCATTAATCATAAGAACATAAGAAAGTTTACAAATGAGAGGAGGCCATTCAGCCCATCTTGCTCGATTGGTTGTTAGTAGCTTATTGATCCCAGAATCTCATCAAGCAGCTTCTTGAAGGATCCCAGGGTGTCAGCTTCAACCACATTACTGGGGAGTTGGTTCCATACCCTCACAATTTTCTGTGTAAAAAAGTGTCTCCTATTTTCTGTTCTGAATGCCCCTTTATCTAATCTCCATTTGTGACCCCTGGTCCTTGTTTTTTCCTCTTTTTTCAGGTCAAAAAAGTCCCATGGGTCAACATTGTCTATACCTTTTAGGATTTTGAATGCTTGAATCAGATCGCCGCGTAGTCTTCTTTCTTCAAGACTGAATAGATTCAATTCTTTTAGCCTATCTGCATGCCTTTTAAACCCGGGATAATTCTGGTTGCTTTTCTTTACACTCTTTCTAGAGCAGCAATATCCTTTTTGTAATGAGGTGACCAGAACTGAACACAATATTCTAGGTGAGGTCTTACTAATGCATTGTAAAGTTTTAACATTACTTCCCTTGATTTAAATTCAACACTTCTCACAATATATCTGAGCATCTTGTTGGCCTTTTTTATAGCTTCCCCACATTGTCTAGATGAATCTGAGTCAACATAAACTCCTAGGTCTTTTTCATAGATCCCTTCTTCAATTTCAGTATCTCCCATATGATATTTATAATGCACATTTTTTTTTGCCTGCCTACACTTTTCTCTATTAAATGTCATTTGCCATGTGTCTGCCCAGTTCTGAATGCTGTCTAGATCATTTTGAATGACCTTTGTTGCTGCAACAGTGTTTGCCACTCCTCCTATTTTTGTGTCGTCATTTAGATTAGCACTCAAGCTGGTAGCATATTTTATAAACTGTTAACCTAATTAAATTAAACAGCAACTGAGTCAAAAGGCATAACTAACTAATGTTTACTATAACCCTGGTAGCCTGTGTCATTCTTCAGAGCCATGTCTATATAACCTACACACAATGAAGCCCATCAGTCATTTACACTCATTTGGAAGAATGCTTATAACATAGTTTTGTTTTTTTCAGTTATATGCTAATCCCATACATTGTTCAAAATGGTGAATTCTTTAGATTTTAAAATCATGGATATTATTTGCATATTATTTGGACCCATTACTCATACACGTTTTTATACTCAGGAAGTGGGCAAGTATGAAGTCAAAGTATCTGCACAGATTTTCATTTAGAAAGTTACCATAGTACAGTAATCATTTAACAAAGATTGTGTTCTTGAAGATACATATATTACTTCTTAACTGTGCAATCTGTGAAGTACTCATCCCTCCTTGTTGCATAAATCATCTCTGAATCCCTAGACATGAGATCACTATCCAAATGTGATCTGGAAACGATTTCATACAATTTTACATAGAGGAAAAAAATGTTCTAAAATTAGCACTTAATAGATATAATTGTAATGGAACTTTGTAAGATCCAAGTACTCGGCACATCCCTAATAACAGCGTTAAAAACAGTAAGATGCTGCATGATTTTCTTCAATTTTCAGGAGCACAGCACGTGGCTTGTACTGTATTTTTAATGGTAGTAATATTAAGTTAGTTGTGAATATAAATTGGCATTCTACTTAGGAATGTTCTCCTTCAACCAATCACTGTTAAGGATTTCTCAAAATTCCAGTTCCAGATGTTATCCTGTCTATAGATATTTTTTTGTGACTTATAATAAGTTAATATGTTGTGTAGGGTGTATGTTATTATAACAGAAATTGTAACGTTACAAGTGTAGAGCGTATCTGCTGCATGTGGGTGTGGGGTGGGGGGATTTAAGTTAGCATTTATTTGAAAATGACATATGTTTATGAAGAAATGTATTTCTTCACATTTCTGTTGTATTATAACATGTCATGATAATAATACATTAAAACTAAAGGGCTACATTCACCAAGCATTTACTGCCATGTTGGCACCAGTTTTTTCTATAAAGAAAACAAACATGGGATGATATAACGCTTCAGATAAATAATTCAGAAGATCCTACATGCAGCTTAGTTGTTTCTTGCTAGTTCTGTAACACTAGCAGTTTTTACAGAAAAGGGTACAAACATAACATTGTGGTAAATACTTAGGGAGTATGGACCAACCTGATTAACGACATGTTCCCAGTCATTACATTTGTATACTTTTCAGCAATTTAAACGGAACTAAAACAGTAACTTAATTCAGCCCACTGGAATGTGTTGCTAATAAAAATATCCACAAGGCCAGTACAACTAAGGTTTATTTTTTTTTTTCCCAAAACACAGCCAGACCGAGAGACTGAAACAGGTTGCGAAGCTGCCATGCTATAGTTGTGTTTTATTTTTTGCATATTTCTGTGTGAGCTTTAAAACTTCAGTGTTTGCAATTTCTTTAAACAAATCATTTGTTAGTTTATGCTATGTCATTGTGGGAAAAGTTGTGTAGGAAACGCAATTAGAACGCAATCCATTGTAAACAACAAGCAAGCACTGCAATGACAAATTCAAATATTATTAATATAAATATTTTCTAATGCCAAGAAGCATTAGCACTGGTATTAAGACATTTTAAAAAGCAGCACAATTGAGGTGTTTTGTTAACTGAGTAATATGTACCTTTTATAGCCCACTGTATGGGCAGCATTGTTTATCAACAGGCAGCACTTAATCGGATCCTGGTAAACAGAATACTGGAATCGGTGTGTCAACAATGAATAATCAAGCGTGCGTTCTGTCCTGGTGAATTTATTTCATAATAATAGTTTCAGGAGCAAACAAGAAAGCTTTTCATTTTTGTGTGTCAGATTTTGGTCAGTATTTCAAGGCGAGGTCAGTGACTGATATAATTCGCTAGCATGTTCCACATACCGATATCCATTAATTTGTTGGCTATATGCTGCTAAATTTTAACTTCCAGGTGTAGTGATGGGCAAAAGTGTATGCATTTGCAATCATTTTGGCTAAAGAGGGACCTTAGTGCTTTTCCCAAGCTATCTGTTCTTTAGTCTTTCTACATGATTGCAATAAATGGAAATGAAATGTGGTAAGAAAATATAACTTTATCTGAACTTCGTTATTATTTGTTTATTTAGCAGACACCTTTATCCAAGGCAACTTACAGAGACTAGGTTGTGTGAACTATGCATCAGCTGCAGAGTCACTTACCACTACGTCTCACCCGAAAGACGGAGCACAAGGAGGTTAAGTGACTTGCGCAGGGTCACACAATGAGTCAGTGGCCGAGGTGGGATTTGAACTGGGGACCTCCTGGTTATAAGCCCGTTTCTTTAACCACTGGACCACACAGCCTCCTTATGAAAAACTGGCAGGCGTCATATGGCTCAGAATCTATACCAGCAAGGTGTTGCAATAAACCTGGACGTATTGAAAGGTTGTCAAAAAAGGGGAGATTCCGGAAAACTGTCCTTCAACAGAAAATAATGAAAATGATGTGTTTGCTAATTTACCTGTTGAACAAACGAGCAAAAAATAAATTAATGAAGACAGTTGGACTCATACATCTAAGAAGCATGAGCACAAGGTATTATGATTCATTCACAATTATAGGATCGTAATTTATTTCTCAAGGAGTTGCTCTAAGGGCAGTGTGAATATTGTGACTGCTGTTTGAAGTAATTTGAGACTTTATGATGCAATTTGTGAGTAAAATTTCCAAGCGAAGATTATGAAATCTTCTGCTGGTGTAGTCTAGTAGCCATATACCTATACTTGCATTTCTGGTTTTAGTAATATGGAGCTTTGCATAAAATAATAGTGTATATATTAAACACAGAGACAAAGAATTGAAATACAATGTTATTATATTAAAGAAAGGCATAAAAAAAGATCATGTCTTGTGGGCTAAAGTATGGGGTGTGTTGAAGATTCTGGTTGGTTTTGCCAGTCAAGTCTCCAAGGTAATAATCAGGTTTTTGGGTGGAATACATCCCGTGGTGATTTTAAAATGAATATGTTTGAACAGACTGGCACAGCTCCAGATTTTCTCATACCTTTAATCGATGATATGATATATAGAGGTAGCATATATCTTTTTTTATATATGTTATAAATGTGTTTATACCCACTTACAGATCAGAAGGACTGAACATTATCTGGTAACCTCTGAAGCTTTTAGTGTGTATATTACACAAATGGCTACACACCCAAGGCAGTGTGTCATGAGATCCATGGATTTTTGCATGCACAGTATTTTGGCTTTTCTGAGATTTAACAATAAAGCTTGGGATGTCTCTGCCTGGACTTGTCGGCTGTCTGACCAGTAGAGGTTCCTGAACCAAAATACGGCAATCTTTCCCAAGCTGATTGTCCTCCCGATCCCTGTTTGAGCATAAAGGCCAATGAGGACCACTAGCCAAAATCAGCAACTTGGAGCAAACAGGGTTCAAACCACATAATCTTACATATTTTGATTTCTGTAAGATATGTTCTTTGGGGCTGTGAAAGGGGGGTTGTGTGTATCCACTGACATGGGATAGACACAGGAATTGACTTTGCAACGCCACATATGCACCTAAGATTTATTTACAATATTTACAGATTTTGTTTGTAGTTGTAGGTAGCTGCCACTAGAGTACCTGCAATGGGCGCTCGTAATGTGGGCTTGAGTTGAACAAAACCATGTGACTTTGCCAGAAATGGTACAGCATACAGGCACAAGCACACAAACTGGAGTGTAAACAAAGATACATGCTAAGTAAAACACTGAGGAAAGAGCGGCCCAGTGCTGCTTCAAGTAAAATGGGAGGTCCAATTGCAAGAACCTATGCTGCCACACCCTGCGTATACTAAACACTATACTATATTTATAAAGTGACCCTGGTTACACACATGGTGTCTGCGTCTCTCAAACTACTCACAAAATGGTTTGTATCACTAGCTCTCTTTTATAGCAAGACGCTCCGCTGGGACACGCCCACCTGCTTGCTAAGGATCAGCAGCTGGACAAACTCTAGCTGCTATTCAGAGATTTATCAGTGTTTGACAAGATCACTTGTTGGAACATTTGTATCCTAGACTCCATCTGTATCTTAGACCTTGGTCATTAAATGAAGAAGCACAGCTATATCAGTGTTTGGAGCATGAGAGTTGTCTGTGTCATAGACAGCAACTGTCATAAAGGAATGGAAAAGATTCAGGAAGACACTTACTAACCAGTCTTTTTGCGGATGTCAATAAACCTGTAGAGGTTTGAAACAGTTGAAAGGCCTTGATATTATCATGACTTGAGTATTTGTGAATACTTCAAAGTATTAGTTGTTTGTATTTTATTGTGAGATGTATTTTGGAAAGTATTGTTGCCTCCTCCTGCTGCTGTTGAAATCAAAGTGGCTTGTTATGCACAATAACCCAAACACCTATGCATTTAGTGAACAAGCTGTATTGACCAAAACTGTAAGTTATGGTACTGAGGATGTGACCATATAGTAATACATTTATGAACTTATAATTCTAATATGCAGCCTAAAAAAAAAACTAAAAAAAACATAATACATCAGAAATACCAAATACAAAACACCCAAGCCACAACCCTTATAAAAGTTTACCATAATAAAAGCATAGAAAAGTTAAATAAAACATGGTAAAGTAAAGGCAAGCATTGTAAAGAGGTATGGTAAAGCATATTTATAAACATGGCAAATCAGGGTAAAGTATGAAAAATGCATAGCATAATCAGGGGGAACTGCAAAAATACTGTGGGAAACTGCAAAAATACTGTGGGAAACTTTTAGAAGGGTTCTGCCTCCTGTAGTAGTCAAAAGACCTCCTGTATACCTCAATGTAGGGTGAGTCCACATTGTCAAACGTGTTTTATGTCTTTCGATTTCTCTTTTGCCAGCCACACTGCCTTCAGAACTCAATGTAACTAACTCCACCTGACCCTGGGGCCTGCACAGACTTGGCTTGTATTTTTGTAAGCACCTTCTGATAAAACACATACACACACATAACTGTATCTGTAGTGTAACTGCTGACTGTAGACCCTGCCAGCATACTATGTAACCTAATGTATCCTAATACCTTGTGACATAATAGCACTTGGTGCACTTGAAGATTTCTGTCTAACTTTTGTACTCTGATTGTTCATCACTGTGCTGCACAAACATTTGGTTAACTGAATGGACAATTCAAATCAATACAGTGTGAGCAGGGTTTAATTTGGATGGCCTTTTACATGTATAACCTTGCAAGTCCTCAGAATAAAAGCACAAAGCATTTGTCATTTTTGACATTCTGTCAACCTTCTTCTGGTACACATGTAGGTAAATGTATTTGCCGAGTATCAAATTGATGAAATGAAAGTGCTTGTGTATCTGGTAAGGTGTTTGAGACACCTTTTGGTTTGGGGTTTAAGGTTTGTAAAGCTATGCAATTCACTAGCAATTAAAGATACAGCTACAGTAGGTGGCAATGTGGTACTACAGCAGGAAGTGACCCAGAACTGTTCTCCCTCACACTGTGCAGACTGATGTCTGTTTTAATTAATTTGAGTCAGAGGTTACTGTATCTCCAGTTAGGAAAATGAAAGCTGTATAAAAGGGGTGAACTACAGCTATGTCCAAACGTTTTGCATCAGCCTATAGAATTTTGCTTCATAATTAGTTTATTTAGCAGACACCTTTATCCAAGATGACTTACAGAGACAAGGGTGTGTGAACTATGCATCAGCTGCAGAGTCACTTACAATTACGTCTCACCCGAAAGACAGAGCACAAGGAGGTTAAGTGACTTGCTCAGGGTCACACAATGAGTCAGTGGCTGAGGTGGGATTTGAACCGGGGACCTCCTGGTTACAAGCCCGTTTCTTTAACCACTGGACCACACAGCATCCTATAAAGTCAAATGAAACCTGCTGAATAATGTTATGTTAACATATTGAATTACATGCCGCTTTGTAGTTTTCCACATAACGAAAAACTGACAATTGAAAAATGTGTCAATTAAAAATCTAACATGAAATACTGTACTACTATTATGGCTTCTGGTAGACTTTAGCGATATCATGTTATAGTTTCTTTGATTACATGATGTTAAATAAAATATCTAAATTAAGTTTATATAATTTTTTTTATTGTCTCAGGCCTAAAATTCTAGGTGATGCAAAACTTTTGGCCATAGCTATATACAGTACATTGTTATTGTTCACAAAAAAATAAGTTTTGTAGTTTAGCCTGTTTTTCCATTAGAACAATAAACAGCCAATAATTTAGACAGTTGTATAAAGGGTATTCATAAGTATAATTATTTGTATTAATTTGCTAAATATTTTGTTTTAAATCCAGATCAGCAGAGCTTTATATCATGGAAAGTCATTCCTCAATACATTCATGAGTTGAATGAGTATAGAGAGTGTCTTTGTAAAATTATAATCTGCCATTTATAGTATCAAAAACCACCGTTGAAACAAAACTTTTTTTCAGCCCCCACTTTGTTGAGTTGAGTGATCTAAACAGATTTCATAAGTAGCATCTGCAGCTTACGTCTAAGGCTGTAAGTCAGCATGAGTCAGAAAAAAAAAATCTGAATCAGGATTCGTGTTACAGACCATGGCCTACACCTCAACCCGAAGTCTTGTACAAAGTAGTTATGTAAACAAACACTACCTACTACTGAACTACTGATCAGTGGGTGTGTTCAACTTGGCTTTGTTATTACATGAATGAGTAAGCATTAAATTCAGAGCAGAAGTCCACAATTTCCTGCAGATTCACCATTACGTTTCATAAAAGATATTATTTTACCCCTTAGATTATTCTGACTCCCACCTTATCCGTTACCTCAAAGGGGGAAGTACGATATAAGATCCATTCAAGTCAATGGAAAATCCCCCTAAGGTATATGTGTTGAACACCATGAAACAATTGAATATGCACAACAAAAGCAAATCAGAGAATACTGACTTCAGTGTACTCAAATATTAGGTTAATTGTTCAACACTTTCATAAACATTCTTACTGACTGTGTGCTTACTGTTGATGCAACTCTCTTAATTATAATCACTATTTATAAATCACCAGAGGTTTTATTACCATTTCACAGAGAACACCTCAATGTTGTGTTTCTGTGTAAGTAAATATTCTGTAGCTGTACATAAATGTCAATCATAAAATCATCAATAATACCAAAAAAAGGCAACACATGTTTAAGGTAAAAAAAAAAAAAAAAAATTCTTTAGAGTTCTGTCTATTTATCAAAACTTAATTTATTTTAGAATTACTGTAAAATAAGGTGCATTAACAGAAAAGAGCCTTGAACAATGATATATATAACACTTGATATCTTTGTTTTGGTTTAGGCTCCATACTGTCACACTGCACATTGTCCTCGTGGGATTAGGTTATGGGAGCTGGAATTGGACGTCAGGGTCAGGACATTAGGGATAGAGTTTCCGTCTCAAGGGAGATATCAAATGGCCCTTCAGTAAACACTGAACGTGGAGCTGGACGCTCTCCTGTCTCTGACACCAGTGACCTGGCCAGTTAACAAGCAGGCAGGGTGATGATCTGGTAGGCTACTTAATGACAGCATTGACTGGTGAAGAAGATGTATGAGGACACTCATCCATCTCTGACAATTTACAAAACTGCAAAGGCTTTGTGAAGAATAATTTAACTGATTTTGGTCAGGTCAAGCTCTCTGGTAACACCTACTGAGTTGTCAATGGTAAGACTGGAACATCTCAAGAGCCAAATTTTTTAAATGATGAAAGATGGACAAGTAATCCCTACCAGAAGGTGATTATAAGTGTGGTCTGGATTACTGGTGACCATCAAAGCTGAATGACAGGAAACAATTTATTGAGATGAATGAGACACCGGGGAGCAATACATTTCTAACAGGGTGCATTAAAACAAATAAAAAAACAACTCTTTAGAATATACCATCGCAATAAAGAGACTTAATCTGAACACTGACATACATCTTGTCAGAAATCTTCTTGCATTGATTTGAGGAGCATGTTATTTCTGAGTTTCTATTTATATTCTTATGCTGTTAATTATATTTGCTTAAGCTATTTATTTGCTGTTATTGGAACAGTAAACAGGCCCGGCAAGGAACTTTCCCCAGTTTATTTTTATATAGCAACCATTAATTTACTAACCAATGGTTTCTATGTATAGTAATGGTTTCATGTGACCATTATTTTTATTTGACACTGTCTTTCAACAACTTCTATTTTATTGTATTTCCCTTTGCAAATAATAGACTTAATTATTCTTTGAGGAAATTGCCTTCTAAGGAACTGCATTTCCTCAAGGCATAACTAATAAAAAAGATGCAGCATTATCTTCCCACGGGTAACAATTAGACGCATTTCTCATTTCACCACCATTTCAAAAGGTTTAACCCAACCAAGGTCAATAAGATAAATTAAATCAACTATTCATAGTCATAATATAAACATAATTTGCAGTTCAAAAGAAATACTGAATGCACGTATGCACTTATAGGGGTTGGTAAAAGACTAGAAGCACCTGCCATAACACTGTCAATAGGGTGTAGAGCCACTTAAAGCAGCCAGGGTGGCACTGATTCTAATTGTCGAGTATGACAATTACTTAGACTTTAAATTGATGGATATGAGACTAATCCTCATTGATTGCCACCTTCATAAAAGTTTGGAAATAATTCTGCAGTTTTCTACAAGTCAGTTTCACATTCTTAAATATATTAGACAAAATGCTTGTCTACTTGACTTGTCTTACACAAACATTTTGAATTAATTACGATTTCAGAATCCACTGAGATTTTAAAGCTGTGACCATCCTTTCCAAGGACATCTTAACCATGATTCGCACAGGACTAAAAATCAGGTGTCCTCAGAGTTGTTCAAAAGCAGAGGACCTCAAGTAACCTCCCAGACGTGGATTTGTTTTCATCAAGAAAAGTCGGTAAATTCAAAATGAAATTTGATGTTGTGGCCAGAGAAGGCTCTTTTGCGCATGATTTGTAAACAATGAACCAGGTATAAATAACACACCAGTGAAAGTGAGGAAAGTATGAGCATATTTAGCAGTACACACTACGTTGGTATGTTACCTGCACAGTACGTTATGCTGAGAGTGAGAGGATGCTGTTGCGTGTTTTGCTGCTGCTTCTCACAATACTGCTTTTTTGGTCTTAACTTTCTATCATTATTTTAACATTTATTTATTTTTAAACATTTATATTGTAATAGTTTAGCTCTTTCCTTTTATTTAATTTGAGTGTGTCTGAGAGCCTCAGTTTGTCTGATTACTGGGAATTTGATTGTAAACTTTTCCTTTATACTGAACGTCCGTGGATGGACTGGATCCCATGGACTGTATCCGTGCCCTGTTTCCTGCCTGCTCGACCTGCTTACCTGCTTCCTTGCCTGCCTGTTAATCTCTGCTGTGGGTCTGCTGCTTAGGCTGCTGCGGGTGTTGTTGTTGTCTGTGCCTTGTCTGTGTGCTGCGGGTTTGCTCTGCTCCTTTTTGAACAGGGACTCTGCAACATCTGCGGCTGACTTCGTTGGATTTCTTTGGGTCCACTAAAACTGCATTGGATTGCTGAATTGGCTGGAGTTCTGTGACTGGTCTGTACGATGATATGTATCTGCTGGTCTGTACAATGATATGTATCTGCTGTCTATATCTGATACTTATGATAATTATGATCACTTACTCTATTTCCAAGTTACTGAGTTTTCAACCCTTTACGGCTATTACGCCTAGAAGTGGTTTGTATGACACATGTAGTGGTCTGGGTATTCTGCGCCAGCGCCCGTATTTACACAGAGGCTGTGGACGTGGACTTATTTATCGTGCTATCTCTAAATACAATATCAGCACTTTATGGTTGCAGCACTCCAAATATGTACCACGGAGACGTGGTGTGGATTTTAATTCCTTGCGTTACATTCCAAAACACCAGGTTGATGTCGGCAATAATGCCATACTTCCCCTGACACGGAACTCTGCCAGGTTTGCTCTTCTTAATACTTGTTCCTTGAACAAAAAGATTCTGCTTCTCATGACTTTATTTTCGGAAATGAAAATTGACTTTCTATGTTTAAGTGAGACATGGCAACAGCCAAATGAATTTATGTTGCTGAACCAGGCTACACCTCCTGGCTATGGATACATTGAAAAGGCCCGTTCTGTTGGACGGGGTGGGGATCTAGCAGTTATATACCATTTGAACTATGACCTAAAAATGGTCCCTGTACTGAATGCTACTTCCTTTGAGTGTTTGGCTTTTAAACTAAAAGGCTCACAGCCTTTGCTGGTTAATCTTATTTATCGTCCTCCCAAACCTAACTTTTCATTCCTATCTGAACTATCTGAGCTTCTTACTGTAGTCTGCCCAGCAGCTAGTGGTATTTTATTATTGGGTGATTTTAATCGGCATGTTGATTCCCCTGACTTCATCCTGGCTGCTGATTTTTTGGCAACCATTGATAGTCTTGGCTTCACACAGCACGTTAACTTCTCAACGCATAGCCATGGCCATACTCTTGATTTGGTTTGCACATATGGTTTGGGGATTTCTGAATTAGAAGGCATTGATCTGGGCCTCTGTGATCACAAGGCTATACTACTAAATACGGGTATTCCATTACCTCCTCGTAATAGCAAACGTATCATAACATTTCACAATCTTAACTCTGTTACCCCAGCTAGTCTGTCTGAGGCACTTACAAAAATACCTCTTTGTATGGAACAGCATCATTTACTTGATGATATAGTCAACTATTATAATAACATGTTAATATCTGTTCTTGACTGTTTAGCTCCTGTTAAAATTAGGACGGTCTCCTTTTCTCATTCATCCCCTTGGTATACTACAGAACTTTACACCATGAAAACAGCAGGATGCCAGCTTGAACGGTTGAGGGGGAAGACTGGGCTTACTGTTCATGCACAGGCGTATGAACAACATCTACTGGCATACAGGGATGCTCTCAAGGCTGCTAGATCCACCTACTATGCTAATCTAATTGAGGGTGGCAGAAGTAATTCTAGAACCTTGTTCTCCATCATTAATAAATTTCTTCATCCAACAAAAAACTCTGTTCTGTCCTCTATGGAACAGCGTAATGAATTCTTACTCTTCTTTCAGGAAAAAATTTGTAACATCATGAATGTCAAGTCTCAAGGTTTACCCATGAAACTCACGGCTTTTCACAATGTTGAGAGTCTCACGGCTGTGCAATGGATTCTCACGTTTGTGCATAAGTTTGTTATTGTTTGTGAGGCTGCGAAACGATAGGTTGCGGATGCAACCCCGGTTCCCTGAAAGAGAAAATAACCATCAAGGTATGGGATATTGCCATCAGGCAGTAGGGATTGGCTGAGCTTTTATAGCAAAGCTGCCGATAGGCCTCTGCGTGAGCTGCCACGTAAGCCCGCCCCCCTGGGAGCTTACTATACGCAGCGCGCAGAGACTCTCCTCCTCTTTTGCTCTTCAGGCCGTGAAGGCTTCCGGAGCGACCTCGCGGTTTGATGGTTATTTTCTCTTTCAGGGAACCGGAGTTGCATCCGCAACCTATCATTCCCTTTCAAGCCGAAAATAACCATCAAGGTATGGGAACAGTGTACCCAAGCTGTCGCGAGGGAGGATTCTCGGCAGTAGGACAGACTTACATCATAACGCAACTGCGTAGGCAATACATCTACGCATATGTGGAGCTGCGCCTCAGCGTCTATGCTCGCAATGACACCTGTCCTAAGGTGGAATAGTCAACACCATGTTGTCAACCACTCTATATGTCCGCATCCTGAGGCGTCATAGAGTGTAGCACAGATGCTCCAAATAGTGGAGCAGAGGAATCCAGTACGTTCAACCGGTAAAACCTCATGAAAGTATGCGGTGTAGCCCAACTGGCTGCCGCGCAAATGTCAGACACCGGCACCCCTCTAAAGAGGGCCCAGGATGTCGCCATACCCCTAGTGGAATGCGCCTTCAACTGCCCTGGTGGCGGAAGGCCTGCAGATTCATAAGCTAATTTAATAGCATCCACTATCCAATGGGAAAGGCGTTGTTTAGACAACGGCTGACCCAAAATCCTAGAACCATGGCATATGAATAACACCGTGTAACAAATTTTTTTTTTTTTGGTTCCTGGGTAGTAAGTGTTATTTCCTAATTGCTTATGCCTCAAAAGTATAGAAAATGGCTATTATTCCCCACAAACTTTGCTTTTGTGACCAGGACAGTGATATTTTGAAATTTACCTATTTTCCAGAACATTCCAGATAGATTCAGTGCTGAGTAAACTTGGAGTAACTTCTAGAACTTTCTAGAACTTTCCAGTAATATAAATAGTAGTATAAATACAGGGGCCTTAAGCCCACCAGTTCAGTTTAGTTCCAGCTGCCTAAGTGCATACATATCTGCATTTTTCTGAGATGGCATCAAGAGGCTGCAAAATGGTGGCATTCCTGATGGGTCTCCAAAGGCGGTTTTACCAAGTTTCCCTGCTATCTTTGCCTTTGGGACAGCAGGGACACCAAGGCGCACTACCACAGGCGGGACTGGCCACAGCGGACCCGAGTTCTCTGTGGGGAGGAACAACGTCAAGTGGGAGCCACTGGTGGACCCCGGAAGGTGCTGATGCCACCACTGCACATCAAATTGGGCCTTATGAAACAATTTGTCAGAGCTCTAGATAAGGAGTCGGCAGCCTTCAAGTACCTTCAAGACTTCTTCCATAAGCTGTCTGAGGCAAAGGTCAAAGCCGGTGTCTTCGCCGGACCACAGATAAAGAAGATCCTGGAGTGCAATGAATTCCCCAAGAAGCTCACTAGTAAGGAGAAAGCGGCTTGGAACAGCTTTGTCGCAGTGGTTCAGGGCTTCCTGGGCAATCACAAGGCCGAAAACTATGTGGAGCTGGTTGAGACTCTGGTGAAGAACTACGGCACAATGGGCTGTAGGATGTCCCTCAAAGTCCATATCCTTGATGCTCATCTTGATAAATTCAAGGAGAACATGGGAGCGCATCGGAGGAGCAAGGCGAGCGCTTCCACCAGGATATACTGGACTTTGAACGCCGCTACCAAGGACAGTATAACGAGAACATGATGGGAGACTACATTTGGGGCTGATTAGGTGAAAGTGATTTACAGTATAATCGTAAATCTCGAAAAAACTACTCACTTCTAAATCTTTTGTAGTCATTTTTGTATTACTTTAGTATAAATACATGTTAATTTGGATTCATATGTTGTTTTTTTCTGACTTTATGTGAACGAAAAGACACAAATTCGCCCGTTTTCTCATTGGAAATAGGTAAATTTCAAAATATCACTGTCCTGGTCACAAAAGCAAAGTTTGTGGGGAATAATAGCCATTTTCTATACTTTTGAGGCATAAGCAATTAGGAAATAACACTTACTACCCAGGAACAAAAATTGTGTTACATAGTGTAATTGTTCTGTTTTCCTCACAGTCGTTGTACGATCAATATAACACCTCAATGCCCGCACAGGGCAGAGCATGTGTAACCGTTCTTCCTCTGGGGAAGAAAAAGGAGGAGGATGGAACGCCATCAACTCGACTGGTTGGTTCATATGAAACGGGGATATGACCTTGGGTAAAAAAGGCTGGACTGGGTTGGTTCATGATGAAACTGACAGTGCATATGACCGTTTGGCTGATACCACTGACAGCAAAAACACAGTTTTTATAGACACGAGCTTCATATCCACGCTGTGGAGAGGCTCGAACGGTGCCTTGGTAAGGGCTTCTAACACCACGTGCTCTGGCGCTCTGAATGGTCGAAATCACCGCCGTAGAAAGCCCTAGGGCTGACAGGCGCTCCCGCTCAGGGGCCAAGCCCATAGCTGCATGAGCTTGGGGTTTGGGTGCCATAGCCCTCCTTGGGCTTGAGACAACAGGTCCGCTCGCAGAGGGAGCTCTCTCGGGCGACCGTGCAACAACTGCACCAGACTCGGGAACCATATTCTCCGAGGCCACCGAGGAGCGATCAGAATCACTGTTGCTTGCTCTACCCTGACTTTCTCCAAGAAGGCAGGAAGCATCGCAATCAGTGGAAATGCATATAGGAGCCCTGGTGGCCATTCGTGAGCCAGTGCATCGACTCCTAGGGGCTGTCGAGGTCCTTCACCGAGAACCATAGGGGGCAGTGCATGGGTCTCGCGGGGTTTAAGAGATCTACTTGCGCTGTGCCAAACCATTCCCAGATGTGCTCTACCCCGAGGGTGAAGACGCCATTCGCCGGGAAGAGGGCCTCCTCTGGATAGGAGATCCGATGCGTAATTGACTGCCCGGTAGGTGAACCGCACGCAGAGAGGTTAAACGCGGTTGTGCCCATAGCAACATCTGTGTTACCATCCGGTGAAGACCGGGGGACCACAAGCCGCCCTGGCAGTTGATGTACGCCACAACTGTGGTGTTGTCTGACCGCACTAACACATGCTTGCCTAGAAGCACTGGCAAGAAGTGCCGAAGGGCGAGGTCCACCGCTTTGAGTTCCAGAGCATTGATGTGGGCTGACCTCCAGGGTCCTGACCACACTCCGCGAGTCCCTGACCCGTTCCAGACTGCTACCCAACCCTGATTGGAAGCGTCGGTCGTAATAACCTCCCTTCGGAAGATGGGACCCAAGCGTACGCCCTGGCAGATGTTTGATGGAACTTTCCACCAGCGCAGTGCTTCCCAGCAGGTTTGGGATACCTTCAACCTGCGGTGTTTGTCTCTCCGCGGATGCAACGCGAAGGCATTGAACCAGGCCTGCAGAGGTCTCTGGTGTAGTAAGCCAGAGACCTCACAGCTCCATGCTGACTGTTTCTCTCAACCTGAATAGGGAGAGACACCGCTCCAGCGAGGCAACTCTTTGTGTCGACAGGGTCGCTTCCATGGACACTGAGTCCAGATGCAGACCCAAGAATTCGGTCTGTTGGCTCGGCACAAGGCGGCTCTTTTCTGAATTGACGTTCAGACCTAGCCGCTGAAGATGGTCTGTAACCATCACTGTGTGCTGTGCCAACTGCTCCTTCGACTGCGTGCAGACGAGCCAGTCATCCAGATAGTTCAGCAGTCGGACGCCTTGAGCCCGCAAGGGAGCTAGAATGGCATCCATACATTTCGAAAAGGTTCGAGGAGCTAGTGACAGGCCGAATGGAAGGACACAAAACTCGTATACCCTGCTCTGAAATGCGAAACGCAGATACTTCCTGTGACCCGGGCAGATGGGAACGTGAAAGTACGCATCTGTCAGGTCCACGGTGGTGAACCAGTCGCCGTGTCGGACTGACTGGATGATGTGCCTGTGCGTAAGCATCCTGAACGATAACACCCGCAGGTATTTGTTCAGTACTCGCAGATCTAAAATAGGGCGGAGCCCGCCATCCTTTTTGGGCACCAGGAAGTATTTGGAATAGAACCCCTGGTCGATCAGAGCAGGGTCTACTTGTTGAATGGCATGCTTCTTGAGCAATGCCTGTATTTCCATATTCAGAGCTGAGGACTGAACCGAGTCCTTCACTGCAGTTACGACCACTCCCCGGAAGGGGGGAGGCTTTAACCGGAACTGAAGGGTGTACCCGGTGGATATAGTTTTGCGCACCCAGATGTCGTTGGTGCATTGTTGCCAGAACTGGAGCTGTGGGACAGTGTAGGGGTGGGTTAACAGCTGCCTGGAGATTTCAGGGCTGTTTCAGCTGCGCTCGTTCGCGAGGGGCCTGGCCAGAGCCACTAGGGCATGGCCTGCCACCTCCTCTAGAGCGCCACCCTCCGCGCTGCGGTCTTGCAAATGGAGGTTGACCACCGCGCGCTGCTGTACTTGAGGGAGAGGTCTTAGTACCCCGTGGCCGCGGCTGGTGCTGCGGTGGTGTTCTACGCCACTGGTGCTCCTGTTGGCGCTTAGGCTGGAAGGGCTTATGCGGCCACATCTTCGCCTCCCGGGCTTTAGCTGAGCGTTGTAGCATCTCCTCAACTGCTGGGCCAAACGTGTGCCCCGGTGTAATGGGAGCATCTAATAATGGGGCCTTGTCAGGCTCTTGAACTCTCGCCTGCGAGAGCCAGAGCTGCCTTCTGGCGACTACCAGGGATGCAATACTCCTGCCTTGAGCCTGTGCATTTAGCTGGGCTATCTTGACTAGGAGTTGAGCGACCAATGCCAATTCCGCCCTCAGAGACACCGATAGGTGCTCCGGGAGATGCTTCACCAGCGACGCCTAGTAAACTGAAAGGAGGCTGGCCACGTTGGACAACCTAACTGCCTCTGTAGCCGCTGAATAGCCTTTCTTTAAATGAACCTCCGTGGTCCTGGACTGTCTGTTAGGACATGCAGGGTCTTTAGCTAGACCCGAGAGCGCTGGCGTTCTAACCAGGGCTGCAAAGGCAGCATCAACTTGTAATGATCACTCTGCACAACTGAGAAGCAGTTGTACTGTCCTCCCTAAGGAGATACTACTGGCCCAATATCTATAACTAACTAAGTCAGCAAGAGTGACAGACAGCAAAAGCAGGGACGTCAGAGGTGTCAATTTCACGAACAAACGGTTTATTGTTGTAAACTATAATGTAATAAATGAAATATAAGGACAACAACTTACTGCAGAGAACATTTAGTGGAAGGTACAGGTGAGTCAGAAAGTAAAGAGAACTAAACAAACATCCAAACAAACTAATACTAAAGCGAAATGAATGCGGTGTCCGGTGGGCCTCCAATAAACCCCACACACACAAACACCACACCAATACAAAACCAACACACCGACAGGCAAAAAAGACACAGGTGAATGAATAAGTATCCGGGGAAAACAATTACAAAGACAGTCTTGATGGCAATGGATGATAAATGAAATTTAGGCCTAACAAGACCAGTGAAGCAATGCACATGTAATCCAAAGTAACAAAAGAACAAAACCAAAATTACAGGAACCAAAGTATCAAAGTAAAGTAGAAAAACCAGCAAACAGAAAAGGAATAATCTCACCAAGAAATAATGAAGTCCCGAATAGAGTCCTGTACTGATGATGATGGATGAAGGTTGATGAAAAAATAGTGATCGTAGAAGATGGTGAGTCTGTCGAGTAGTACCAGGTTGAATGGTGAACAGCTGTTTAGAAACTATCAGGAGAATCAGGAACAAAATGGAGACTGAACACGCTAACAAAAACAAACCCTAAACAGACCTTGTACAGCAACTAAACTTAAACAAGTAACAGTGTAAACAAAAAAGAAAGGTTTAGACAAAGTACAAGATTAACAAAAGAGTAAATGGATGCACCTGTATTTATCTAAAATAAAGTTAAAGTTACACTGTAATTAAGTAATGTGCTGTTTGTAAAATGGATTCCTAAAGAGAAAAGGGAGTCCTCTCCTGGCCTAGCCAGCCAGCTTTAAACAAGTTTTGGCTTCCAAGGAGCTCTGAGATTGGAGGAGTGGATATCTGAATGAGCCAATGGGGGGAGAGGATGAACAGAGGTTGATAGCAAGGAACTATGGGAAATTGAGTTTTAACCTGGCCAGGCTACTGACCCTAATAAAAGGGACAGGTGGGTGAAACTTACACCCACTTTATGGAGCAAGTGAATTGCTACAAACTGGTGGGAAGGACGCCAGACCAGCCTCACTCGCTCCCTGCATGGCAAACGCGGAAGCCTTACGCAAAGTTGCCGGTGAAGAAGCTGGGGTCCCCCAGGTGGACTGTACCTCCTTAATAAAATCAGGGAAGGCTTGGAGCGTCCTTGGCTGTGGAGACCGTACAGACAGCGACTCAAATAGTGACCGCCGAGGTAATTCCATGGCTGGCCACTCAATCCCCAGGTGGCGAGTTGCTCGCTCCACCAGTGACCACAAGGGATCATTGGTGTCCAGCACCTCCAACTCAGTGTCTTGCTCTGAGTGCTGGGAGGTTAGTTCAGCTTCCACACTGTCCTCCTCAAGGAGAGGCTCCCCTTCTGAAGCATCCCTTGAGATGGCATCTACGTCCCACACCAAGAAAAGCGAAATAAAAACGTAAAGTGTTTGTTCTCACCGTGTTTGTTTGTCTCTGTGCACCGTTTGTTAAGTGTTAGTTCGTTTTGTTTGTCTATTTATTTTGGCGTAAGTGCCGTGTCCTGTTTTGTGTTTGTGTTTGTTTGTTCAACCTTTTTATTTTCTGTTCTGTTTATTAAATGCTGAGCGAAACCATTCGCTCAGCTCCACCAAACCACACCTCTCTGTCGTTTTATTTCCTGCTTCTGGTCTGACGCCACCCACTCCGGCCGTCTTTGTGACAGCCTCTAATCTAGGGTTGCCACCTGGCTCCATAATCTCAGGACACTTTAAGACAGGTCTTATAACTCACCTCTAAACCACAAATGAACCTGTTTTAATCAACAAGTAAAGTGAGCGCTTCAGTAAATGTATGTAATTGTTTAATTGTGGAGGTGATTCTATCCAGAGAGCACCGTAACAACACAGATTAAAATCAATTTGCTTGAAATTTTATATCGTAAACAATATCTAGCAAAATAGTGCAATTCCGTCATTACAGAGAACTTTGTACTACTTTTGGTAACTAGTAAGTAAAACAATCAATTCACAGTCACTTTACATTTAAAATAAAATCAATTAATTTGCAGGTCTGGCAAGGTGAGTTGAAAAACCTGGTCTGTTTTAAAATGCCCTGAGATTACGGAGCCGGATGACAACCCTACTCTATTCATAAAGCATTAACATGCCAGTAAATGCATAGAGAGCAATGTGTTTCCTGGCACAGTGATGGTTTGTTAAAATTTGATATCTCTGCTTTATCATTTTTAAGAAAATTCATAATTCTTGTCTATATCCTGTCACAAGTTTTTATAAAAAACATAAACACATTGCAACACAATGCCATCATCTGAGTTCTCCCAAGCTAAGCCATGTCTTACATCAAGCTGAAGCTAAAGAAAAATGGCAATACCTTCTGATTTTATATTATAATTTAAATCAATTTATGACACATTTCACACTCTGTGATTAAAATAGAAAGAATTTGCCAATCAAGTTCTTTCCATTCAAGCACAGTTATCCTTTTAACAGCCATTCACATGTTTTAGGGTAAAATAATATCTGACACCTTATTACTTTCATGGCAGCTCTCATGGTTTGCTTTTTATGTAGACTTATCTGCCAACCTGAATACACAGCAATACATTTCATATTATGAAAGTGCTTTGGGAAGTGCTTAATACAAATTTACACATTGCTGATTCTTGCTTTACATTATGGCCAGAATACATTTTCAGAACAATACATTAACCTCATTTTTAAACTAATAAAAGGTATACAAATATAATTCCTGATCTCACTTGCTAAACACAACTACATTATGCCTTTAAACAAATATAACCCCATTTTTTTATGATATGAGAGTTGATAAGCCTTACTGTAAGTAGGGTTCTGATGTTTGCTATATAGTTTTAGCGGGCCTTGTTGATAAATAGGTTACTATATTTTAACTAGCCCTTAACAAAAAAAATAACATATGCTTGTGCCCCTAAAAATAATATTTACTACAATTTTTATTATTTATGTATCTCATCTTTTTGCAGCTATAGACCAGACAACTAATACAGTCTTTGTGGATGATGCAATAGGTTAATGGGTTCGCTTGTGAAAGGCATGGTTCACACATTCATGTTTTTGATAGATTTTATTGGTACATTACATTTAATTTATTGTAAGTTTGTGTGAGAGAGATGGGATGCAAGGTCAGATATTATAGAAATAAGAAATAAGTGTGTGTCAAGTTTTTGTACTTTTACCTAATATAGCAATAGTTTGTCCCTTGGATACATGGCTCTTTAAGGGAAATTATACCTATGCTAAATTCACACACATACAGACTCAAAAAAAGAAACTGGAAAATCACGCTAAACATGTATTTCAACAAGACATTGCATGCCTATTAAACTTTGATTTGTCACACAAGAGGTAATAATGCAAAGACACAAAGGGTGACTACAGCTGCATTATCAGTCTGTGGTGTTTCAGACATTACCTCAAATGTTCAACTCATTCTTAATAACCTTGGGCCAAAGTTTAGTAAGTAAACACTTAAAATACAGTAACTCTGTGTCATAAATAGTTACTGGTACTGTAGCTAAAAAATCTTTCAAATACAAATGAAATATTCTGTCACATTATTATTATTATTATTATTGTTATTAACCCTGTACTAGTGTGGATTGCCAACAAAAAAAAGAGACTTACTGTGATAGAAGAAAATGTAAATGTACATAAAATGTAAATATACTGTAAATTTGCATGTTCTCAATTATGAAGGAGTGTATATATAAACACACCCTAGTCATATATATATATATCAGTATATCCTTGCCAAATTTGTGTTATGTCAATAAATACTGACTGACTTCGAGGTACCAACTCTAGCAATAACTTGCATCAGCTTGCCTGTGGCTATCAAGTTTTGCTGAAAATTATTATTACTGTGAATTAGTTTAATAATTTTTTTTTTTTAATTTATTTTCAGTTTTATTAAAATCTTCAGTTAGGGTGTGAATGTGATTATTATTATTGGTCAACATTATTAAAACAAAGAAGCGTCATTTTACAGAAATACGAAACCAGTGTGTGGCGCTCCCCCTCACTTTGACTAAAATTAAGGTGAAATAAAGAGAGATACATACCATCAATTTCCAATTGTTCTGTTATTTCTTACCATATGGCATCTTTCTTTTTACTATCTTTATAACCACTGACACTGGCATCATAAAAAACATTATATTTTTTGACTTTAATCATTACATTCTTATTGATGTCCATTTCTCTTATTTCTGTGGTAATTTCTGTGTGAACGAGACAGTGACAGTATGACAGCCTCTCCTTCGACTCTCTCGAGTAATGACGTGTGTGTACAGAAACATAGAAGGCTCGCGCAGACAAACCTTCAGTTTGAGACAAGGCAATTCTATCTTTGGTGTAAGGGGGGAGTTTGCTTAGCAGCTACATGAATATAGAATGGTAATGTGCACCCCTTCAAAATGAAATAATACGCTTGGACAGTTGTATTGGATTTACCGCTGTATCATGTATAAAGGGTTCCCTTTCAAGTCGAAAATAACCATCAAGGTATGGGATATTGCCATCAGGCAGTAGGGATTGGCTTAGCTTTTATAGCAAAGCTGCCAATAAGCCTCTGCGTGAGCTGCCACGTAAGCCCGCCCCCCTGGGAGCTTACTATACGCAGCGCGCAGAGACTCTCTTCCTCTTTTGCCTTCAGCCTTTGTAGGACATTGAGCTGGTAAGTTTTCTCTCTGAGAGATTTACACCACTGACTGTACTCATCAGCCTTGAGCTTGAGAAGCTGGCTACCGCCCCTTCTCTGAGTTGATTTCAGTGTTCGCTCTACTGAGCATTATATATATATATCATTTTATATATTGGTGCACGCCCTGACGCCAGTAGCCGACGCTGGCTCTCAACGCAACCCATCGACACGCCGACGCCGGGTGATCGGGGTGTCTAAGAATGTCTGGGTTCCACCGTTCGTCTGGCGAGGCAAAATTGCCCGACAAACGACCAAGATGAGGACTGTGTGGCGTGCCTGGGACCAGAGCGCATCACGCCTGTCTTGGCAGACAGATCGTTTTGCGATTGTGCGCCAAATTTTCAGTCAGCGCACTCTTCGCCAGAGGGCGAGGAAAGCGGTTGGACCCTCCCCTCCCTCGGGTCGCCCACACCCTGTCTGTCCCGGGCCGCCGCCTACAGCGACTCCGCCCATCAAACTGCGAATATCCAGGAGCCCCTCCCAGCTTACAGCTGGCCAGAGATCCCAGACCATAGGCGTGCTGGGGCGCTCTCGTAGCCCGTCTATCCGACCCGAGGCCCCTCCCCTCAGGGGAACGCCCTGCGCCGGTCACGGTCTCGCTCCCGTGTCACCCTGCCATAGGGGACGCCCTTCCCCTCGCCGGGACAGGCGTTATAGGTCCAGAACAAAGTCTCGGGCTGGGAAGGGAGGCTTCAGTGGGCCCATGGCTGGAAATGCTGTCAGCACCCCCCTGCCAGTAGTGGCACGGCTGACAGCATGCTGGTCCACTCCCTGCAGCGAAATTGCTGCGGGGATGCTGGTCTCCTGACCTCTCCCCTTCCTCCTCAGAGCGGTAGCTCCCCTTTGTGGGGCTCCGACCACAGTACTTCCGGCAGCGAAGAAGCTGCAGTGGGAGCAGGTCTCCGGACCTCCCCACGATCTCCGGCAGCGAAACTGCTGCAGTGGGAGCAGGTCTCGGACCTCCCCACGATCTCCGGCAGCAAAACTGCTGCAGTGGGAGCAGGTCTCCTGACCTCCCCACGATCTCCGGCAGCGAAACTGCTGCAGTGGGAGCAGGTCTCCTGACCTCCCCCACGATCTCCGTGGCCGGCAGCTCCCCTTGGTGGGGTTCCGGCCACAGTACTTCCTGCTGCGATGCGGAGCAACTGGCAGCCCCAGGCGGCGCGGAGCGGCTGGCAACCCCAGGCGATCGCGGAGCGGCTGGCAACCCCAGGCGATGCGGAGCGGCTGGCAACCCCAGGCGGCGCGGAGCGGCTGGCAACCCCAGGCGATGCGGAGCGGCTGGCAACCCCAGGCGATGCGGAGCGGCTGGCAACCCCAGGCGGCGCGGAGCGACAGGCAACCCCAGGCGATGCGGAGCGACAGGCAGCCCCAGGCGGCGCGGAGCGACAGGCAGCCCCAGGCGATGCCAGACAGGCATCCTTGGGCGGGCGTGGCAAGCATCCTTGGGCGGCGTGGCAGGCATCCTTGGGCAAGCGAGGCAGGCATCCTTGGGCGAAGCGAGGCAGGCATCCTTGAGGCCCGAGGCAGGAGTCAGGACAAGCTGGGGTGCGGTGTTGGCCCTCTTCTCGACCTCTGCGGCCGGGCGGTTCTTCCCGGCTTCCCTCAGCAGCCTATGCAGGGGCTGCTGAGGACCGCCAGCATCTAGTCTTGGTCCTTCTGGTGAAGGGAGAGGCAGCTCCTGCTCCCTCCCCTGATGGTGATGGAGGCAGAGGCAGCTCCCGCTCCTCTCCCTCGTGATGGTGGGGAAAGTGATACCAGCAGGCATTCATCCTCTGCTGGTGGGGGAAGTGATACCAGCAGGTATTCATCCTCTGCTGGTGGAAAGGGACCCAGCAGGTATTCACCCCTCTGCTGGTGGACGGGAACCCAGCAGGCATTCACCCTCTGCTGGTGGACAGGGACCCAGCAGACATTCACCCTCTGCTGGTGGACAGGGACCCAGCAGGCATTCACCCTACTGGTGGACATGGCGGAGGCAGAGGCAGCTCCTGCTGCTCTGCTCCTGCCGGGTGGAGGTGGCGGAGGCAGAGGCAGCTCCTGCTGCTCTGCTCCTGCCAGTGGAGGTGGCGGAGGCAGAGGCAGCCCTGCTGCTCTGCTCCCTGCCGGTGAAGGTGGCGGAGGTAGAGGCAGCTCCTGCTGCTCTGCTCCTGCTGGTGAAGGTGGCGGAAGCAGAGGCAGCTCGCTGCTCTGCTCCTGCCAGTGAAGGTGGGAGCAGCGTGTAGTCTCCTGGCGGCGAAGGTGGGAGCAGCGTGTAGTCTCCTGGCGATGGAGGTGGGAGCAGCGTGTAGTCTCCTGGCGGACGGAGGTGGGAGCAGCGTGTAGTCTCCCCCTTTTGCAGTGGACTGGTGCTGCTCTGCCTCTCTTGCAAGGGGACTAGTGCGGCTCTGCCTCTCTTGCAGGAGACTGGTGCGACTGTGCCTTTCTTGCAGGGGACTGGTGTGGCTCTGCCTCTGAAGGGAAACCAGCAGGCATTCTCCCTCTGCTGGTGGACATGGGGACAGCAGGCATTCTTCTTCTGCTGGTGGAGGTGGAACCAGCAGGCATTCTCCCTCTGCTGGCAGCTTGGGTCCCTAGGGCTGTGGAAGCCCCGACTTCCCTCTCTTTGGGCTGTGAACGCACCGACTCCTCCCCTTTTGGGCTGTGGATGCACCGACTCCTCCTTTTTTGGGCTGTGGACGCACCGACTCCCCCCTCTTGGGCTGTGGACGTTGGGCTCCCCCACTCAGGCGTGGGACGTTCGGGCTCCTCCCTTGGGCTGTGGACACTCAGGCTCCTCCCGCTTGGGCTGTGGACACTCAGGCTCCTCCCGCTTGGGCTGTGGACACTCAGGCTCCTCCCGCTTGGGCTGTGGACGCCTGGCTCCTCCCGCTTGGGCTGTGGATGCTCTGGCTCCTCCCACTCAGGTACTGGAGAGGGCTGCGACTGTTCCTCTCCCTCTTGCTCACTGGAAGGCATCCCTCCCATGTCTGCAGCTAGGTACCCCAGCACCACCATGGTAATGTCACGAACTGATGCCGGGTTGTGCTGTTGCTCCCAGTCCTCCCATCGTTCCCCATCTCGCATCCGCAGCGTGTTAATAACCCAGGGGAGGTCACTGGCGAAGTTCCCCGGGGTGCACCAGCCAGTCCCATATTTCCGGGACGGTGGGAACCCGGTGGCAGTGGGGGTAGAGGGGTGGCTACTGATGCTTGGGCTGACAGCTGCTCCTTTCCCTGAGCCCGCGTATACGGGCACCCTGCCCCGTTGTGGCTGTCCTCCTCCCAGCCCGGCACGCAGGATGAGTGCTGCAGCTGTTGTTGTTGCTGCTGCTGCTTCCGCTGCTTTCTGCAGCTCTTTCTCCCCATCCTCGCTTTACTATTTATTTATTTATTTATTTATTTATTTATTTATTTTTGTAATCCAACACACAAACACCTCTCCTGGTCTGACGCTTGGAGGCGCTGTTATCCTACTCTGACACCACGTGTCACAAAGACGGCCGGAGTGGGTGGCGTCAGACCAGAAGCAGGAAATAAAACGACAGAGAGGTGTGGTTTGGTGGAGCTGAGCGAATGGTTTCGCTCAGCATTTAATAAACAGAACAGAAAATAAAAAGGTTGAACAAACAAACACAAACACAAAACAGGACACGGCACTTACGCCAAAATAAATAGACAAACAAAACGAACTAACACTTAACAAACGGTGCACGGAGACAAACAAACACGGTGAGAACAAACACTTTACGTTTTTATTTCGCTTTTCTTTCTCCTTCTCTCTCTCTCCCGTTCTCCACTCTCGAACACCCAACCCCGAGTGAGTCAAACGTGCATCTATATATACTGTTGTGCTGGGATTCAATTACTAATTAATTATTCACTTGAATCCCAGCACGTGAATTAATTCTGTGCAACCCCGTGCTCACATACTATACTTTAAATGCACGTGAAGTGATAGTGCAATCCCGTGCCTAAATATAATTATACAATTTAAATACTCGTGCTGCACACACCCATTTATATCCCGTGTACCAATGACTATACACCAACATTAACACATGCAACATACAACATATAACACAGAAAATACACACAGGGGCGGGCACTTCGTCACAGAGCCCTAAGTGAAATAGACACACTCTGCTAATGCTTTCACCAGCTTTCAACATTTATGGATGAAAAAAACACCAACTAAGATAAAAACAAGCAGAGCTCATACATCCTACAGAAAGAAGGAAATGACCAGAACAAGTATATGAATTGTTCATCAGTATAGACAGTTTCTTCTTTGTTTTTTTTCTCTGAGTGAGCCCCCAAGAGTGCATATCCTAATAACCTAACTGTAGTCGACTGTTGTTGGCTCCTGATTGTTTTGTGATTTGAAAAAAAAGTTGTTTTACTGCCATTGGGTGAAACATAATACATAACTAAATTAAATTGCTTTGTATATCAACATTTAACAGGGTTCAGTATTTTTCAGCCAATGGTGGATGTTTTATGGTGACATACAAACAAAAAGTGAGTAACATACAAAAAAAAAAAATGTATTAGCTTACAAATAAATAGATAACGAATGCAAGCACAAAGTTAACGACAAATTCCAAAATGGGAATAACTTTGAAAGACGGAAATGGAACACTTGAGTGGACAGGTGGTAGGGAGTGGACGGACATTTTTATTTGTAAGTTGCTCACTTTTTGTTTGAATGTTTCTATCCTTTTGTTTGTAAGTCGCTAACTTTTTATTTGCTTGTGTTTTGCTCTTCAAACTGTAACTTTTGAATGTAGAATGTACATTTGTAGTGTACAGTACAGTTTACCCAAGTCTGAGTTAATCCAATTCTGTGCCCCTTACTCTGAATATATATGGTTCCTTTATAGTGTGACTTTATTATCTTTTTATACAGTAATAAAAGGCAGTATTCTGGGTAAAATAGAGTGCACATTATGAATTATGTCATAGAGGTGTACCAATGAACGAATGCATGCTACCTCATGAATATTATTTCCAAGTTCAAGGAACAAGTCCTTTTTTTCAGGTCTGTTCTTGTTCTTAAGCTTTTTTGTTATTTCTGTGTATTAGTAGGTTTGCAAGCCACACATTTTAAACGTTAGTGGGTTGGACAGCCATCTTGACCAATCACTAATAACTGAATGCCTTTGACCTCTCCATGTTTCAATTTGGTTAGTGAGTATAACTATTTATGACACAGAGTTACTGTATTTTAAGTGTTTAATTACTAAACTTTGGCCCAAGGTTATTAAGAATGAGTTGAACATTTGAGGTAATGTCTGAAACACCACAGACTGATAATGCAGCTGTAGTCACCCTTTGTGTCTTTGCATTATTACCTCTTGTGTGACAAATCAAAGTTTAATAGGCATGCAATGTCTTGTTGAAATACATGTTTAGCGTGATTTTCCAGTTTCTTTTTTTGAGTCTGTATGTGTGTGAATTTAGCATAGGTATAATTTCCCTTAAAGAGCCATGTATCCAGGGACAAACTATTGCTATATTAGGTAAAAGTACAAAAACTTGACACACACTTATTTCTTATTTCTATAATATCTGACCTTGCATCCCATCTCTCTCACACAAACTTACAATAAATTAAATGTAATGTACCAATAAAATCTATCAAAAACATGAATGTGTGAACCATGCCTTTCACAAGCGAACCCATTAACCTATTGCATCATCCACAAAGACTGTATTAGTTGTCTGGTCTATAGCTGCAAAAAGATGAGATACATAAATAATAAAAATTGTAGTAAATATTATTTTTAGGGGCACAAGCATATGTTATTTTTTTTGTTAAGGGCTAGTTAAAATATAGTAACCTATTTATCAACAAGGCCCGCTAAAACTATATAGCAAACATCAGAACCCTACTTACAGTAAGGCTTATCAACTCTCATATCATAAAAAAATGGGGTTATATTTGTTTAAAGGCATAATGTAGTTGTGTTTAGCAAGTGAGATCAGGAATTATATTTGTATACCTTTTATTAGTTTAAAAATGAGGTTAATGTATTGTTCTGAAAATGTATTCTGGCCATAATGTAAAGCAAGAATCAGCAATGTGTAAATTTGTATTAAGCACTTCCCAAAGCACTTTCATAATATGAAATGTATTGCTGTGTATTCAGGTTGGCAGATAAGTCTACATAAAAGCAAACCATGAGAGCTGCCATGAAAGTAATAAGGTGTCAGATATTATTTTACCCTAAAACATGTGAATGGCTGTTAAAAGGATAACTGTGCTTGAATGGAAAGAACTTGATTGGCAAATTCTTTCTATTTTAATCACAGAGTGTGAAATGTGTCATAAATTGATTTAAATTATAATATAAAATCAGAAGGTATTGCCATTTTTCTTTAGCTTCAGCTTGATGTAAGACATGGCTTAGCTTGGGAGAACTCAGATGATGGCATTGTGTTGCAATGTGTTTATGTTTTTTATAAAAACTTGTGACAGGATATAGACAAGAATTATGAATTTTCTTAAAAATGATAAAGCAGAGATATCAAATTTTAACAAACCATCACTGTGCCAGGAAACACATTGCTCTCTATGCATTTACTGGCATGTTAATGCTTTATGAATAGAGTAGGGTTGTCATCCGGCTCCGTAATCTCAGGGCATTTTAAAACAGACCAGGTTTTTCAACTCACCTTGCCAGACCTGCAAATTAATTGATTTTATTTTAAATGTAAAGTGACTGTGAATTGATTGTTTTACTTACTAGTTACCAAAAGTAGTACAAAGTTCTCTGTAATGACGGAATTGCACTATTTTGCTAGATATTGTTTACGATATAAAATTTCAAGCAAATTGATTTTAATCTGTGTTGTTACGGTGCTCTCTGGATAGAATCACCTCCACAATTAAACAATTACATACATTTACTGAAGCCGCTCACTTTACTTGTTGATTAAAACAGGTTCATTTGTGGTTTAGAGGTGAGTTATAAGACCTGTCTTAAAGTGTCCTGAGATTATGGAGCCAGGTGGCAACCCTAGATTAGAGCCTGTCACAAAGACAGCCGGAGTGGGTGGCGTCAGACCAGAAGCAGGAAATAAAACGACAGAGAGGTGTGGTTTGGTGGAGCTGAGCGAATGGTTTCGCTCAGCATTTAATAAACAGAACAGAAAATAAAAAGGTTGAACAAACAAACACAAACACAAAACAGGACACGGCACTTACGCCAAAATAAATAGACAAACAAAACGAACTAACACTTAACAAACGGTGCACGGAGACAAACAAACACGGTGAGAACAAACACTTTACGTTTTTATTTCGCTTTTCTTTCTCCTTCTCTCTCTCTCCCGTTCTCCACTCTCGAACACCCAACCCCGAGTGAGTCAAACGTGCATCTATATATACTGTTGTGCTGGGATTCAATTACTAATTAATTATTCACTTGAATCCCAGCACGTGAATTAATTCTGTGCAACCCCGTGCTCACATACTATACTTTAAATGCACGTGAAGTGATAGTGCAATCCCGTGCCTAAATATAATTATACAATTTAAATACTCGTGCTGCACACACCCATTTATATCCGTGTACCAATGACTATACACCAACATTAACACATGCAACATACAACATATAACACAGAAAATACACACAGGGGCGGGCACTTCGTACACATACCCCCCCAGCAAAGCACACATGGCCTCAATGGCCACCTCCCATAAAACCCAGCAGTCCAGAACAAAGTCTCGGGCTGGGAAGGGAGGCTTCAGTGGGCCCATGGCTGGAATGCTGTCAGCACCCCTGCCGGTAGTGGCACGGCTGACAGCATGCTGGTCCACTCCTGCAACGAAATTGCTGCGGGGATGCTGGTCTCCTGACCTCTCCCCTTTTCTTCGTGGCCGGTGGCTCCCCTTTGTGGGGCTCCGACCACAGTACTTCCGGCAGCGAAGAAGCTGCAGTGGGAGCAGGTCTCTGGACCTCCCCACGATCTCTGGCAGCGAAACTGCTGCAGTGGGAGCAGGTCTCGGACCTCCCCACGATCTCCGGCAGCGAAACTGCTGCAGTGGGAGCAGGTCTCCGGACCTCCCCACGATCTCCGGCAGCGAAACTGCTGCAGTGGGGAGCAGGTCTCCTGACCTCCCCACGATCTCGGCAGCGAAACTGCTGCAGTGGGAGCAGGTCTCCTGACCTCCCCACGATCTTGGCCGGGCAGCTACCCCTTGGTGGGGTTCCAGCCACAGTACTTCCTGCTGCGATGAGGAGCAACTGGCAGCCCCAGGCGGCGCGGAGCGGCTGGCAACCCCAGGCGATGCGGAGCGGCTGGCAACCCCAGGCGATGCGGAGCGGCTGGCAACCCCAGGCGAGCGCGGAGCGGCTGGCAACCCCAGGCGGCGCGGAGCGGCTGGCAACCCCAGGCGGCGCGGCGACAGGCAACCCCAGGCGATGCGGAGCGACAGGCAACCCCAGGCGATGCGGAGCGACAGGCAGCCCCAGGCGACGCGGAGCTTGACAGGCAGCCCCAGGCGATGCTGAGCGACAGGCAGCCCCAGGCGATGCCAGACAGGCATCCTTGGCGAAGTGTGCAAGCATCCTTGGGCGAAGCGTGGCAGGCATCCTTGGGCGAAGCGAGGCAGGCATCCTTGGGCGAAGCGAGGCAGGCATCCTTGGGCGAGGCGAGGCAGGCAGTCAGGACAAGCTGGGGTGCGGGTGTTGGCCTCTTCTCGACCTCTGCGGCCGGGCGGTTCTTCCCGTGCTTCCCTCAGCAGCCTATGCAAGGGCTGCTGAGGACCGCCAGCATCTAGTCCTGGTCCTTTCTGGTGAAGGGGAGGCAGCTCCTGCTCCTCTCCCCTGATGGTGATGGAGGCAGAGGCAGCCCCTCCTCTCCTCGTGATGGTGGGGGGAAAGTGATACCAGCAGGCATTCATCCTCTGCTGGTGGGGGAAGTGATACCAGCAGGTATTCATCCTCTGCTGGTGGAAAGGGACCCAGCAGGTATTCACCCTCTGCTGGTGGACGGGAACCCAGCAGGCATTCACCCTCTGCTGGTGGACAGGGACCCAGCAGGCATTCACCCTCTGCTGGTGGACAGGGACCCAGCAGGCATTCACCCTCTACTGGTGGACATGGCGGAGGCAGAGGCAGCCCTGCTGCCTGCTCCTGCCGGTGGAGGTGGCGGAGGCAGAGGCAGCTCCTGCTGCTCTGCTCCTGCCAGTGGAGGTGGCGGAGGCAGAGGCAGCTCCTGCTGCTCTGCTCCTGCCGGTGAAGGTGGCGGAGGTAGAGGCAGCTCCTGCTGCTCTGCTCCTGCCGGTGAAGGTGGGAGCAGCGTGTAGTCTCCTGGCGACGAAGGTGGGAGCAGCGTGTAGTCTCCTGGCGATGGAGGTGGGAGCAGCGTGTAGTCTCCCCCTTTTGCAGGGGACTGGTGCTGCTCTGCATCTCTTGCAAGGGACTAGTGCGGCTCTGCCTCTCTTGCAGGAGACTGGTGCGGCTCTGCCTTTCTTGCAGGGGACTGGTGTGGCTCTGCCTCTGAAGGGGAAACCAGCAGGCATTCTCCCTCTGCTGGTGGACATGGGGACAGCAGGCATTCTTCTTCTGCTGGTGGAGGTGGAACCAGCAGGCATTCTCCCTCTGCTGGCAGCTTGGGTCCTAGGGCTGTGGAAGCCCCGACTTCCCTCTCTTTGGGCTGTGAACGCACCGACTCCTCCCTTTTGGGCTGTGGACGCACCGACTCCTCCCTTTTGGGCTGTGGACGCACCGACTCCCCCCTCTTGGGCTGTGGACGTTCGGGCTCCCCCCACTCAGGCGTAGGACGTTCGGGCTCCTCCCGCTTGGGCTGTGGACACTCAGGCTCCTCCCGCTTGGGCTGTGGACGCTCTGGCTCCTCCCGCTTGGGCTGTGGACGCTCTGGCTCCTCCCGCTTGGGCTGTGGACGCTCTGGCTCCTCCCGCTTGGGCTGTGGACGCTCTGGCTCCTCCCGCTTGGGCTGTGGACACTCAGGCTCCTCCCGCTTGGGCTGTGGACACTCAGGCTCCTCCCACTTGGGCTGTGGACGCTCAGGCTCCTCCCGCTTGGGCTGTGGACGCTCTGGCTCCTCCCACTCAGGTACTGGAGAGGGCTGCGACTGTTCCTCTCCCTCTTGCTCACTGGAAGGCATCCCTCCCATGTCTGCAGCTAGGTACCCCAGCACCACCATGGTAATGTCACGAACTGATGCCGGGTTGTGCTGTTGCTCCCAGTCCTCCCATCGTTCCCCATCTCGCATCCGCAGCGTGTTAATAACCCAGGGGAGGTCACTGGCGAAGTTCCCCTCGGGGTGCACCAGCCAGTCCCATATTTCCCGGGACGGTGGTGAACCCGGTGGCAGTGGGGGTAGAGGGGTGGCTACTGATGCTTGGGCTGACAGCTGCTCCTTTCCCTGAGCCCGCGTATAAGGGCACCCTGCCCCGTTGTGGCTGTCCTCCTCCCAGCCCGGCATGCAGGATGAGTGCTGCAGCTGTTGTTGTTCCTGCTGCTGCTTCCGCTGCTTTCTGCAGCTCTTTCTCCCCATCCTCGCTTTACTATTTATTTATTTATTTATCCAACACGCAAACACCTCTCCTGGTCTGACGCTTGGAGGCGCTGTTATCCTACCTCTGACACCACGTGTCACAAAGACGGCCGGAGTGGGTGGCGTCAGACCAGAAGCAGGAAATAAAACGACAGAGAGGTGTGGTTTGGTGGAGCTGAGCGAATGGTTTCGCTCAGCATTTAATAAACAGAACGGAAAATAAAAAGGTTGAACAAACAAACACAAACACAAAACAGGACACAGCACTTACGCCAAAATAAATAGACAAACAAAACGAACTAACACTTGCACGGTGCACGGAGACAAACAAACACGGTGAGAACAAACACTTTACGTTTTTATTTCGCTTTTCTTTCTCCTTCTCTCTCTCTCCCGTTCTCCACTCTCGAACACCCAACCCCGAGTGAGTCAAACGTGCATCTATATATACTGTTGTGCTGGGATTCAATTACTAATTAATTATTCACTTGAATCCCAGCACGTGAATTAATTCTGTGCAACCCCGTGCTCACATACTATACTTTAAATGCACGTGAAGTGATAGTGCAATCCCGTGCCTAAATATAATTATACAATTTAAATACTCGTGCTGCACACACCCATTTATATCCCGTGTACCAATGACTATACACCAACATTAACACATGCAACATACAACATATAACACAGAAAATACACACAGGGCGGGGGCACGTCACAGAGCCCTAAGTGAAATAGACACACTCTGCTAATGCTTTCACCAGCTTTCAACATTTATGGATGAAAAAAACACCAACTAAGATAAAAACAAGCAGAGCTCATACATCCTACAGAAAGAAGGAAATGACCAGAACAAGTATATGAATTGTTCATCAGTATAGACAGTTTCTTCTTTGTTTTTTTTCTCTGAGTGAGCCCCCAAGAGTGCATATCCTAATAACCTAACTGTAGTCGACTGTTGTTGGCTCCTGATTGTTTTGTGATTTGAAAAAAAAGTTGTTTTACTGCCATTGGGTGAAACATAATACATAACTAAATTAAATTGCTTTGTATATCAACATTTAACAGGGTTCAGTATTTTTCAGCCAATGGTGGATGTTTTATGGTGACATACAAACAAAAAGTGAGTAACATACAAATAAAAAAATGTATTAGCTTACAAATAAATAGATAACGTAATGCAAGCACAAAGTTAACGACAAATTCCAAAATGGGAATAACTTTGAAAGACGGAAATGGAACACTTGAGTGGACAGGTGGTAGGGAGTGGACGGACATTTTTATTTGTAAGTTGCTCACTTTTTGTTTGAATGTTTCTATCTTTTTGTTTGTAAGTCGCTAACTTTTTATTTGCTTGTGTTTTGCTCTTCAAACTGTAACTTTTGAATGTAGAATGTACATTTGTAGTGTACAGTACAGTTTACCCAAGTCTGAGTTAATCCAATTCTGTGCCCCTTACTCTGAATATATATGGTTCCTTTATAGTGTGACTTTATTATCTTTTTATACAGTAATAAAAGGCAGTATTCTGGGTAAAATAGAGTGCACATTATGAATTATGTCATAGAGGTGTACCAATGAACGAATGCATGCTACCTCATGAATATTATTTCCAAGTTCAAGGAACAAGTCCTTTTTTCAGGTCTGTTCTTGTTCTTAAGCTTTTTTGTTATTTCTGTGTATTAGTAGGTTTGCAAGCCACACATTTTAAACGTTAGTGGGTTGGACAGCCATCTTGACCAATCACTAATAACTGAATGCCTTTGACCTCTCCATGTTTCAATTTGGTTAGTGAGTCCTGCAAAAAAAACAGTAGCTTCAATTTCTTTATCCCCATTTGCCCCTCTTTTAATATATAAATCTGCTACAGGAGGGGAGGGTGAAAGTTATTAAACGGTTTGTAGAAAGCTTCCAATAAAACATGCACACAGCTGTTTCTGTGAGAAGGAGTGAAAAAAAAACTGTAAAGGGAAGCTTAATATGTTACACTTGCCAGCATCATCAGCTTTTTAAAATGAAATTAAGCTGGGACAGGATTTTATCTGAAGCATAAAAAAAAGAAAAAAAACACTTTCTCCCCTGACACATTGACAGCAGGACTGATGTAGCATTTTTCATTAACACGACAAGCTTATTTAGCCTGCCATTCAAAGAAAGTGAAAAGGGGCCCTCACAGGATTGTTGCTTGTTACTCCTAAATTCTGAAGGGTGTCAGGCATTTTGTATAGTAAAACCGTGTGTACACTTCCTGTGTCTTGATTAGCGGAAAACCTTTAGCCTTTTGAAATGTGTGGGATGAAAATACAAAGAATTGGAATGGAAAACCCAGACTAAGTAGCTTAAAATGTCATTTTTTACAGTCATTACAAGTTTTGTACAGTCATCCAGTTTGCAGTCATTAAGAGTGGTTCTTATGGGAATCAAATATTGTTTTCAGGAGCTGCTCTTCAATTCTAGTTGCCTGCCATAGATATATGTCACTAGATCAGTCAAAGTGAATTGAAGTAATAAGCAGTGCCATTTTGTGATATGCCACCTTGGATTAAGTGTCCTTTTGTTTTGTTGGATATACACTACACTGTTCTTAATGATGCTAGCGGTGGCGGCCTGTCAGAGGAGGCACTGCCTACTTGAACATTTTGAAATAAATACGCTTTATTTATTTATTTATTTATTTATTTATATGTAATATGTAATATAACAATAAATACATAGCTTTAACGTGGAGGCAGCAGTCCAATCCAAATTATTATTATTATTATTATTATTATTATTATTATTATTATTATTATTATTTATTTCTTTGCAGACACCCTTATCTAGGGTGACTTACGATTTTCCACTCAGTCACTGGCGTACGTTCAAAGAAAGCAGATCCGCTCTTATGATTAGCACGTCTATTAACCAATCATATTTTTCCATTTCTTCAGTTGGCTTGCATGGAAACCTTAGTAAAGCCGTCTAAAAAATAGCCATGGTGGCAGTCACTTAACCTCCTTGTGCTCCATCCTGCAGATAAGATGTTAAATCAATGTCCTATTGTAAGTGACTCTGCATATAATGCACAGTTCACAGCCTACCTCTGTAAAGCGCTTTGTGATGGTGGTTCACTATGAAAGGCGTTATATACAAATATAGATATTATTATTATTATTATTATTATTATTATTATTATTATTATTATTATTATTATTATTATTATTATTTTTATTATTATTATTATTAATATGCCTCCCCTCCCCTTTTGCCTGTTTTAGCCCATCACCGAACGTGTGCTCTCCCACATTGATGACCTCGGATGTCAATACTGAAGAGAGTGAAAGGAACGAAGAGCAGTTTAGAAGGGCACAGCGAATGCCTATAGATTGATTCATTTAAATTAATGAAACTTTTATTATTATTATTATAATTAAGAGTACTGTTTCTTTGTTTCTTTGAATTGTAATGTAACTTGCTCCAGAATTAGTTTGGCTGAATTGCTTCCTTTTTATTAAATAGATATGTTTCATTTGTACAGAACGGTATATCATTATTTTGTTGGTCATTTATTTAAGTGTAACAAATTAAGTCGATAGGATGTGCTTGATTTTTGTCTGCCTTTCTCCTGCCTTAACAACTTTGTTTAGAAAATATTTTATGCACAATATGTTAAAGTGTGGTAGTCTTGAAATCTGCATGCTATTTTAATGTTGTATACAATGCATTAAATATACACTGGCAGTGTGTAACATTGAAGTTTATTAGAATAAAAGTGTTGTCAGTCAAAATACCATAATATGATTCTAGTGCTGCTGGGGGCTTTTTCTGCCTAGATGCTGGTACTTACTAATATAATTACACTTTGGCTGATCTAGCTTACTTACATTACATGCATCTTATTTGAGTAATTGCAATAAGAACCACTCAGAAAGATTACAAAGATCATAAAAAGATGCAGCAAGGGAACAGTAAACAAGAACTAATAAAATGTCATTTGAAGCATTTGTATACTGTAGGTGGGCTTTTTTTTGTTAAGCAATCCCTGTATTCCCAAGGATACAACATGAAAGTTAATGTGTTGCTTTGCTAAATTTTTATCAAAAATACGGAAAGAACATGATTTTAATTGGAATAGTGGAGAGGTTTAAAAGATAGATTATGGTAATTAAAATATGGGTCCCTATCCAGTTTTGCCTACACAGACCTCTGAAAGAATATTGAGAGTTGAGTCCAGACGTGTGTGAGTGCAACGGGGTTTTCTCTTACAGTGAAAATAATCAATGATGCATCTTGAAACAAAACCAAGAACTTCGTGGCTTCATTGGGCTTGTGTAGATGTTATCTGCTTATAGGCGTTCCCATTGATTCCAAAGATTGATATCAAATATCAGGAAATATTATAATTCTGTAATCTTAATGTTTTTACTTGCCTATATCCTTCTTGGTAAGTCACAGACACTCCTACTGGCATGTACGGTTTTATAGGAACATGACAGAAACTGAAACAATGAGAGGAGCGGCTGAGACACAGAGTTTTTTCTGTTGCATCAGAAAGTAAAATAGCTAGACTTGCATCGGGTAGCCTGGATGGAAAAAAAATAGGGGGAATGTGTTGTCGACAAGCAACACATTTATACACATTCATACGTTTATTCAAAGCCTCCTGGCTTTGTTAGAGAAGAGAGCACAGTACCTGTTGTTACTATGATCTGCTGAAATAAAGTTGCTGAAAGTAATCAGTCTGCTTCCCGTTGTTTGATTTCTACAACTTGTCATTCAAACCGGAGGCCAGTTGCTGATGGTGTTGTGGTCACTGTATTGTTACTGACAGTAGACACTACATCACAGCCTGTCAGCTCAACTGGAGCTCAGACAGCATCTTTTAACAACAACAAACCGAAACATGGACAGTTCAGTTATATCAATATCTAACACTGTATAGATAACTACAAGCAGTCCTGACAAGTACATTTTTTTATTTTTTTCCCTCTAATTTTGTGTGATCCATTATGAACATTTTTGGAACTATTTTCCTAAAACTTTTTTCAGCGGAAGGCTACCCGACGAATCATTACAAGTTCAAGGTAAATGTAGGGTTTAAAGTGTTTTTTGTTAAGAAAATAATGAGAAAAATATTTTTTTAATAGCGATAGTGCCCTCTCAATGAAAGCTCTATCGTGTGTTAGTTGACCTTGACTTTCGTTCTGCATAACTCTTGTCGTGTTAGTTGGGATGTCGTGTTAGTTGACGACAAGAGTTATGCATCCCTCGCCTTTGGCTTGGGATGCATAACTCTTGTCGTCAACTAACACATGGTAGAGCCTTCACTGATGGGCAGTATCGCGTAAGTATGTTCTGCGCAAATTGAGACTCTGACCCATTCTAGAACCATTCTCAACTGGTTCAGGTACTGTATACCAAACCCATTCTAGAATTGTGCTGAATATTTGAGCCATTCCAAAATGCTCAAAAATCTGTTGTTTAATTGCTTACAACCAGAAAATTGCATATCCTAAACACCGAGAGATTGTGGGCCTGGGAATATATACACAGGGTCTTTTTATGTACTACTAATGTACTAACCAAACCAGGACAAAAAACAAACAAACCAAAATATGTGTGTGTGTGTGTGTGTGTGTGTGTGTGTGTGTGTGTGTGTGTGTGTGTGTGGCAGGGTGAAGGTAAGAAGGTAAAATCTTGCCTCTTGACAGGTGGGTCCGCACCAGGATGGAACATACCTCAAGTATAGAGTCGGCTTGGGAAGGACAATCACACAGGTGTTTCAAGTTGCACATCAGTCAAAGCCAGTGTTTTTCCATAGAGACAATCAACTAGCAATTGGGCATAGAGGACTGACGCAGTGTGGCTTGGAGCATAAAAGGGAACAGTGTTGGACAGAGGGATGATGGTATGTTGCTTCAGTATTTAGTTATTATAATTTTTCTTAATCTGCCTTTAACTGGCTGACAGAACAGCCTTCCACATTTTATTCATATCATGTGACATTGTGATCTTTCAGCTCCGCCAATCTCACTTACTATTATTGGCCCAACTATGTCTGTGACCTGCGTAGAACTCTAGTCACGTTCCACAAAAGGTGGACACTGCACTTTCTGAAAGTGCAGTTATCTTTCGAATAAGATATGCTGTCAATGTTAGCTTACACCTTTAAGAAACATAATCGCACAGTTTCCCCATAAATTACGTTTGTGACTAAATCACAGTTGATAAACGGATACACTGTTATTGCATTTGTATTTTGATAGAACCACCAAAATTCACTATAAATAAAATCAAGTAAGAGCCGGTACTGTACCATCTAGTTTAATTGCTGTCAGAAGAAAGTTGATGAAATGTGTTGATAAAACTGTTTTATGAGAAGCCATTTCCTTATATATTTAAATAACTGTAATCGTTATTTAAATCATTCTTTTTGGATGTCACTTTACTTCAAACCTCCTTGAAAACACTCAATATTTTGTTATTGTTTTATTTTAGTGCTTGTCTTGTGCAGTCATTAAATGTAAAATGGAGGATAACACAGTTGATTGGCTGATTTAGACTCTGTTTGCCACAATAGATTATAGAAACACTTAATCTGAAGGGAGACCACAACCAAAAATTGAAATTGCTAATAAACAGGTCATTTCATAGGGGCTGGTATGACAGAGTGGCTGACCGGAGGTGTAGCAATAACCGTCTTTATTGCTGGCTTTGTTTACTTTTCAGTAACTGTGCTTGCATGGTCAAAGTATGACTTTATTGATTTAATAAATCTGGATTGGGCTATAAACTGTCACAGCAAGTCGAGAGACCACCTCAATTGTGAAATTAAACTTCAACTTCTGGGGCAGGTTAGTGTGCGTGTATTAAAGTTCTGTTTTTTTTTTACTGAAAAATACTATTTATCCAACAAAGAAAGGAAGAGGGGAATTCACTGTGTCTTCTCTCTCAGTCAGAGTCAGTCACATAAGCCCCTTTCACACTGGCATCCTCTACCCGGGTCGTGCACGGTGTCAAGTGGGTTGGGTACGCGTTTTCACACTGCAATTTCAATAAGCGGGTTAGATCCACGGTCACTGAAGCAAATACACAATGCGCAGACGCAATGCCCCGGAAAGAGCAACAATCACATGACTACCAGTACGCATTTATCTGTTTACACTTTCATTTCAAGATGTCGGAGCGCATGCAAGAAGTTCAGTTTTTCGCATCAATGATTACCTCAAGATCAAGATCGACCAATACTTCTTTGTCAACCCTTTGTCAAAACATGCAGAGAAGATGAGAACAATGATTGAGGGCTTTTAGAGAAAAATCCAGCTATCACGGAAGAGATTGTTTTTCATGTTTTTTTTTCTCCTGCCAACTTTGAACTCTCAGGTTGATCGAGCTCTCTGGGTGAAAGAACGTCCCTCTGAATGGTGGGAGAACATTGCACAGAGAGAGAAAGACTGGATGGATAACTTCAGAATGTCAAAGCTGACTTTTGAATACGTCTGCAACTGCCTCCGACCTAAAATCAAGCGGGAGGATTCTTACTTCAGGAGGTCAGTATTGTCCTCTTCTTTGTTTATATTGTTATATCATACAATTATTGTTATTTTAGATATTATTTTTGTTCAAATACATAAAGTTCCCGAATAAAATAATAATAATTAAAAAAAAAACTTAATATACTTAGTATATAAACAACACTACAGCATAACAAAGACTACTTAAATAGACCAAACTGAGCCACATGCATAACTCCCCGCCCCCCACCACCACCACCACCTTTTTCATTTCAGGGCTATTCCTGCGAAGAAGAGGTTTACCATCACGTTATGGCTGTTGGTCATGGGCTCTGAATACGGGACAGTTGGCCATCTATTTGGTGTTGCAGTATCTACGTCCTGTGCAGTTCTGAAGAAGACAGGGCAGACTACCATAATAGAAAAGTATGGTATTCAATACAGTTGCAAGGTGTGGTTGACCATGAATACTGCTTTACAAATATCAATGTTGGGTGGCCAGGCAGGGCTCATGATGCACAGGTATTTGCCAACTCAGCCATATATTGTGCTGGTGTGTGTGGAGATTTGTTTCCACCGCAATATATGAAAATGCAGAATGTTGAAGTGTCAATTTTGCTAATTGCAGACCCTGCCTACCCTTTGCTAAAATGGCTGATGAAGCCATTTTCAGATAACGGGAGACTGACACCAGCACAAAAAACTTCAATTACTGTCTTAGCAGGTCCCGCATTGTCATTGAGAACAGCTTTGGTAGGTTGAAAGGAAGGAAGACAATAGACATCAAGACCCAAGATGTACCAAGAATTGTCAAAGCCTGTTGCATTTTGCACAATATTTGTGAAGACTTTGACTTTGACTGGCTACCAGAAGCTGAGCTCGGTTCACTGCCACAACCAAACAATCAAGCAGAGTTGCACTCTCTGAATGATGTCAGTGCAACAGCTATCCGCAATGTGCTGACAGATTATCTTATGACAACATGAAACTTTGAATAGGAATAAAATAATAAGTTTCTAGTTTTGTTTAAATTTAAGAATGTCTTTATTATTTTTCTTCCCACAAACAGATATTATATACAAGGAAAATGCCATATTTGTAAATGAATTTTTGTAAATAATTTAAATGTTTAATAACAATAACAGCAACAGTCTTTAACAAATGTATATTATTACAGCTGGCAATACTCCGGGTCATCATTGTAAGAACTTTGCCTGTTGTAAGTAATAGTATTAACAGCACCTAGTGCCACTCTCAGTTCATGGGCTCTTTGCCTTTTTCTTTCCTGCATCTCAAACTCCATCCTTCTCATTTCTAAGTCCATCCATTCGTGGTCAAGATCAAATTCCCGCTGTAGTCGTCTCCTCCATTTCCTGCATTCTTTTTTCAGCATGGTCCTCCATCTCCAAGAACATTGTAGTCAGTCTGTCCAATGTATGATCGATGGCAGAAACATTCGTTTTTCGTTTCCCTACAGAGATAGATTAAAAATGAAAGAAAATTACTTTCATATCTACAAAAATGTAATATATTGTAATACAATACAATATTGTAATGCATAAAACATTACCTCTGCCTCTGCCTGCATTTGCTGACCTTGCGTTCTGACTGCTGTGATGAGGGCTGGGTGATGACAAGGATGATGGTGTTGTTGATCTTGATGTGGATTGAATGCATTCATACGAAGTTGATTCCATGTCTGTATGAGACATAAAAGGTTTGAATAAGTAACTACTGTGATATACAACAAAACATACACAATGTGTACAATAATCTCTCAATCTACATCTCTATTTAATCTACAATTACAATTAACATGCATTTCTCAGTGTAAAGCAGTATCATTTTTTGTAATTTAAAAAGCTGGGATATTAGCGGTCCCCCAGGAATTGAATAGGGGGCCCCCTCCCCTATACTTAAAATATGAATGCTCTACCTGGATTCAGGTTAGACTGTGGTACTTCAACTTCTGATTCAGAATCGACAGTATCCTCAGCAGCCAAGGGAAAAGACTCCTGTGTTGTTTTCTTGCTCTCCTGAACAAATGCTGGTGTATTCACCACTGTTGCAAGCATAGGAGTCAGTGCTCAGTGGCACTGTTGTCAGGTGCCGTGTCCCAATTACACATTCAAGCTCATTGAAATGTTTACATTGTTGTCGTTCCCGACCACTTGTTCTGTACAAATGAAAAGAGATGGTTTAGAAAAAGAAAAAATAGATATTTCTTTAAAGTGAAATTGTCTTTAAAGTTGTACTAAACGTGGTCTATTTAAAGTTAAATTATTATTATTATTTTAGATTTGCTTTACTTTTCCTGTAGCGCGTTTGATATTAATTAATAATTGCGTCTGAGATTCCAATATGATAAACACATACAATTAAATTAATGAAAAAGTTATTTATTTATTGAAATTCAATATTGTTTTCACATAGTTGAAGGCTTCTAAGCTAAGGAACATATATATATATATGAACATAATTTCGATGTTTTATTTAACATCATGCAATCAAAGAAACTACAAAATGGTATCTCAAAAGTCTACAATATTAGTACAGTATTTCATGTTTGATTTTGAAATGTCACATTTTTCAATTTTTGGAAAACTACAAAGCTATATGTAATTTCAATATATCAAAGTAACATTATTAATTCTGTAGGGCGTGATGCAAAACTTTTGGCCTAGCTGTAATGCGCCACATATAATCTACTAAATAAAAACACTGGTTTGTTTTTCAAAGTTGTTTTTCTGTCAACTATATGAAGGTGTATAAAATGAGCCATCAGCTTAGCAAAAAAAAAAAAAAAAACATACAATATGTTGCTGACAGCAAGTAGCCTACTACTAGTGTTAGAAAATATATCTTTTTACAGCCAGGTATTTAGCAAAAATAGTAGTGAACTACAGAAATAATTAAAAAAGGCAAAACACTCCAGGGTGCTTGGACACCTCTGTAGACAGCAGTTTCATTAATGATTTTTCCTGCCAAGCACATGTTGTCAGCACTTGGCTGTGATTGGTTAATCCACTGACGGTACCGTGCCACAAAAAAAAAAAAAAATAATTGCTCTGGTTTCGATTTGAGTGGTACCGCTCAGCGGGACTAGTGGTATCGACCCGCACTTATCTGCCAAACACCATATGATAGCAATGCCAGCAATACAGGCGGCAAAATGCCTCATGTGTCGTGCTGCGCCGCTCCTGTCTGTCCTGGGCTTAAAAGAGCTATATCCACCTGTTTGAAAGAGCTCAAATTAAAACGGCACTTTTGAGAGCCAAAAAGAAATTCCTGGTAGCGTCTTCATTACCACCACTGAGAATCCACCACACGCCGCCGCTACAGTATGTCAAAGCGACGTGGTCTTGAAATCTAAATGCTATATTAATGTCGCATTTTAAACATACAATGGCAGTGTGTAACAGTTAAGTTTATTAGAATAAATTACAGTGGACTTTTGTTTTCTTTTTTCTGCTGGCTGGTGGAGAAAATGCGTTTAACAGCTTTGAATTTGGGCAAAATGTTAAGATATGAAAAGTGTTGTCAGTCAGTCAATAGAATAATTATTATTATTTATTTCTTAGCAGACGCCCTTATCCAGGGCGACTTACAATCGTAAGCAAATACATTTCATGTGTTACAATACAAGTAATACAATAAGAGCAAGAAATACAATAACTTTTGTTCAAGCAAAGTACAAGTGTGACAAAACACAATTCAATAATACAGCAGATAATAGTGATAGTTACATCAGGATATGATTAAATAGTGATAGTTACATTAGGATATGATTAAATAGTGATAGTTACATCAGGATATGATTAAATACAAAATACTACAGGTTAAACACTTGGCAGATTACAGTATTCTGAAGTACAGGATTAAATGCAGTAAAATAGGGGGCAGATAAGAGCAAAATAAAGCACATTTAAATGAAGGGTGATAGTGTCCCAGGATACAAACAGAGGAGTTCTACAGGTGCTGTTTGAAGAGGTGAGTCTTAAGGAGGCGCCGGAATGTGGTCAGGGACTGGGCAGTCCTGACATCTGTAGGAAGGTCATTCCACCACTGCAGAGCAAGGGTGGAGAAGGAGCGGGCTCTGGAGGCAGGGGAGCGTAGCGGAGGTAGAGCCAGTCTTCTAGTGCAGGCGGAGCGGAGAGGTCGAGTGGGGGTGTAGGGAGAGATGAGGGTCTGGAGGTAGCTGGGTGCAGTCTGGTCAAGGCATCTGTAGGCTAGTACAAGAGTCTTGAACTGGATGCGAGCAGTGATCGGGAGCCAGTGGAGTGAGCGGAGTAGTGGAGTAGTGTGGGCGAAGCGAGGCAGAGAGAACACCAGGCGGGCAGCAGAGTTCTGGATGAGCTGGAGCGGACGGGTGGCGGACGCAGGGAGGCCAGCCAGGAGGGAGTTGCAGTAGTCTAGGCGGGAGAGTACCAGGGCCTGGACCAGGAGCTGGGTAGCATAGTTGGTGAGGAAGGGTCGGATTCTTCGGATGTTGCTCAGGAAGAATCGGCAAGTGTGTGCCAGAGTGGAGATGTGCTGGGAATAAGACAGCCAGGGGTCCAGGGTGACTCAGAGGTTCTTAGCGGAGGAAGAGGGAGAGAGTGTGGTAGATTCCAGAGGAAGAGAGATAGAGAGATCAGAGGAGGGGGAGGAGGAGGGAAAGAAAAGGAGGTCAGATTTAGAGAGGTTGAGTTTGAGGTGATGCGAGTGCATCAAGGAGGAAATAGCAGACAGACAGGTAGAGATACGGGAGGAGATGGTGGAGTCAGAGGTGGGGAAGGAGAGGAAAATCTGAGCATCATCAGCATAGAAATGGTATGAGAAACCATAGGATGCGATGAGGGGGCCCAGGGAGCGGGTGTAGAGAGAGAACAGGAGAGGACCCAAGACTGACCCTTGGGGGACTCCAGTTAAGAGAGGGTGAGGTGTGGAGGTTGCTCCATGCCAGGTTACCTGGTAAGTGTGGTTGGAGAGGTAGGAGGAGAACCAGGCCAGAGCAGTGCCAGAGATCCCCAGGTCAGCGAGAGATGATAGTAGAATAGAGTGATCAACGGTGTCAAAGGCAGCAGAGAGGTCGAGGAGAATTAGGACAGAGGAGAGAGAGGCAGCTCGGGCACACTTAAGTGAGTTGGTGACAGACAGGAGGGCGGTTTCAGTGGAGTGAGCAGAGCGGAAGCCAGATTGGAGAGGGTCAAACAGAGAGTGGTTGGACAGGAAAGCAGAGAGCTGGCGGTGTACAGTCCGCTCGAGGGTTTTGGAGAGGGAGGTAGGAGGGAGACAGGACGGTAGCTCTGGAGGGAGGTGGGGTCGAGGGTAGGTTTTTGAGGAGGGGAGTGATAGAGGCTTTTTTGAAGGCAGAGGGAAAGATACCAGAAAGTAGAGAGGTGTTGAGGAGGGAGGAGATGAAGGGGAGTAGAGCAGGAGCAGCAGCTTGAAAGAGGTGAGTGGGAGGGGGTCCAAGGCACACGTGGTGGGTTTGTGACCCTGGAGCAGGAGGAGAGGTCAGAGTCTGAGAGGGGCAAGGTGGTGGAGAAGGAGGGCGAGTTAGTAGGGGATGTAGTGGGTGTAGGGGTTGGAGCAGGAGCGGGTGCGGGGGAGGGAGAGGTGTTAAAGAGTTTGCGGATATCTGAGATTTTAGAAGAGAAGAAGGAGGCAAAGTCATCAGGGGAGATAGAGGAGGGAGGAGGAGGGGGGAGGGTTTAGGAGGGAGGAGAAGGTAGAGAATAGTTTACGTGGGTTAGTGGAGGCTTGGATTACAGATTGGAAATAAGTACATTTAGCAGAGGAGAGAGAGTAGAGGAGAAGGAGGAGTAAAGGTCTAGGGCAGCAGGGAGTTTGGTTCTCTTCCATTTCTTTTCAGCAGATCAAAGTGTGATTCTTGCCGAGCGGAGCGCAGAGGAGAGCCAGGGATGGGGAGGGGAGGGGCAAGCAGGTCGGGAGGTGAGGGGACAGAGGGAGTCGAGGGAGGAGGTGAGTGAAGAGAAGAGGGTGGAGGTAGCAGAGTCTACGGAGAGTTGAAAAGGAGTCAATAGGAGGGAGGTGAGAGAGAGCAGTGGAGGCAAGGACAGAGGGGGAGAGAGATCGGAGGTTACGTGAGAGAGGTGACAGTGGGGGGGTAGGAGGAGGGAGAGGGGGAGAGACAGAGAAAAAGAGATGAAATAGTGATCAGAGAGGTCCAGGAGGGTGACAGAGAGGGTGGAGGGGCAGCAGGCCCTGGAGAAGGTGAGGTCCAGTTGACGGCCAGCTTTGTGGGTAGGAGGGGACGGAGAGAGACAGAAGTCGAAGGAGTGAAGGAGAGGGAGGAATCCAGCAGAGTGGCTGGGGTTGGAGAGGTGGATGTTGAAGTCATCCAACAGGACAGTCGGGGTAGACAGAGAGGGAGGGAGGAGAGTAGATAGTCGAGTTCATCCAGAAAGTGAGTGAGAGGCCCAGGGGGGGCGGGACAGAACAATGAGCACGAGTGGACAGGGAGGGGGTAGTTGGACTGCACGAAAGTCAAAGGTATTGACAGAGAGTGAGGAGAGATCGGAGGGGGGACAGAAAAGAGTAAGGAGGGAGAGAAGACCTGTCCCACCTCCCGTCCAGTGAGATGCGGGGTATGGGACAGGGCGTAGAGAGAGGACAGGGCAGCAGGAGTAACAGTGTTATCAGGGGACAGCCAGGTTTCAGTGAGAGCAAGGAAATCGAGCGAGAGGTGGGAGGCAAAGGCAGAGATGAAATCAGCTTTGTTAGCAGAAGAGTGACAGTTCCAGAGTGCACCAGAGAGTGTGCGGGAGGGGGGGAGAGGCAGAGAAATGAGGTTAGAGGGGTTGGAGGAGCAGCAGCGGAGGGAGGGCAGAGGACGAGGACGGGAGGACGGGAGGACAGAACAGGGATGTGAGAGGCAGTCATAGCAGGACAGGCAGGACAAAAGGCACAGTAGGAGCAGTGGGGTGGAGGGTACAGACCTGACTAGTAGATAGCTTCTTCTAGAGCCCCGTTAGGTTCGGATCTAGTCGAACAGCGTCTCAGTGCAGGCCTCCCCTTGCTGGACTCCCACAGCTAGACTCCCGGCTCTTTTGTTGAGGCTCTTCTGTTTGCTGGCGCCGAAATAAGCTGCTTGATTAAATGTTACACCTGCTTGGCAAAAGAACCAACTAAACTGTGTGGAAACCAATCAAATAGAAAAATCAACTGCTAATCAATTTAGCCACTCACCTGGTACTAATCACACACTAACTCAGCCAATTCAAACACCACCTTACAATGTCACCAAATGTAGTTAGTTAAATTACTTGAAGCAGGAACTTATCTATCTGCCTCTGTTCCTGGTTACCTGTAGACTGAACTAATTACTAGATGCCCACCCTTAAATAACTCCCTTCACTTAGCAAGGGAACTAGCTGCTAACTGCTCTGGAGACAATAGTTTCACACACTTTAATGGGATCACACAACTACAGGAGCTGTGTGGAGACCAATCCAAATGCAAACTACTCTATTCAAGATAAACCACCCTCCCTGATACAATTTACAAATTGCAAATCTATTACTCAAATAAGCACACTCCTCCCCAAATAGAAATACCAAATAATGATACTTAAATAGTTAATTCAAAAATTACTAGGAGCAGGATCAATTACCTATCTTGACTCAGACGCTGGTTACCTGTAGACTCCCACAGCTAGACTCCCGGCTCTTTTGTTGAGGCTCTTCGGTTTGCTGGCGCCGAAATAAGATGCTTGATTAAATGTTACACCTGCTTGGCAAAAGAACCAACTAAACTGTGTGGAAACCAATCAAATAGCAAAATCAATTGCTAATCAATTTAGCCACTCACCTGGTACTAATCACACACTAACTCAGCCAATTCAAACACCACCTTACAATGTCACTAAATGTAGTTAGTTAAATTACTTGAAGCAGGAACTTATCTATCTGCCTCTGTCCCTGGTTACCTGGTTACCTGGTTACCGAATAAGATTACCTGGTTACCGAATAAGATTCTTCTGCTGCTAGTGGCTTAAGGGGACCCCAAGACCTCTGCTTTTTTCTGCCAACCCATTTTTTTTGACCACCAGCTGCCACTGGTTTGAAGCTCTTTTCAAAATGTCCACTCTAGTGCACTGGGGTGTTACATCTGTCCTCTAAATCACTGCAGGAAGAAAGGTTAAAATAAAATTTTTAAAAAAAACATAACAACAAGTGCTCTGGCTTTTCTGTTCTGTACCACATCATGGGTTTTTATTGCTGTGCTACCTGTTTGACAATGTGGGCAATAATCCTTACACTATCAGTGCACTGGAGCTGACATTTTGAAAAGAGCTTTGAAACAGACTTTAAAGTGTAAAAAATGGTCAGGATACCAATGAAAAGAAACATTACAGGTATGTTATTTATTATTATTTATTTATTTATTTATTTATTTATTTATTTATTTATTCATTCATTTCTTAGCAGACGCCCTTATCCAGGGTGACTTACAATTGTTACAAGATATCACATTATACATTATTTCACATTATACAGATATCACATTATTTTTTACATAACATTTTACATACAATTACCTATTTATACAGTTTTTTACTGGAGCAATCTAGGTAAAGTAAACAGTTGTATTATTACACCGTGTAACATTTTTTTTTTTTTTTTTTTTTTTTTTGGTTCCTGGGTAGTAAGTGTTATTTCCTAATTGCTTATGCCTCAAAAGTATAGAAAATGGCTATTATTCCCCACAAACTTTGCTTTTGTGACCAGGACAGTGATATTTTGAAATTTACCTATTTTCCAGAACATTCCAGATAGATTCAGTGCTGAGTAAACGGAGTAACTTCTAGAACTTTCTAGAACTTTCCAGTAATATAAATAGTAGTATAAATACAGGGGCCTTAAGCCCACCAGTTCAGTTTAGTTCCAGCTGCCTAAGTGGATACATATCTGCATTTTTCTGAGATGGCATCAAGGTCATAGGAGACTTCAAAATGGTGGCATTCCTGATGGGTCTCCAAGGCAGTTTTACCAAGTTTCCCTGCTATCTTTGCCTTTGGGACAGCAGGGACACCAAGGCGCCCTACCACAGGCGGGACTGGCCACAGCGGACCGAGTTCTCTGTGGGGAGGAACAACGTCAAGTGGGAGCCACTGGTGGACCCCCGGAAGGTGCTGATGCCACCACTGCACATCAAATTGGGCCTTATGAAACAATTTGTCGGCACAATGGACTGTAGGATGTCCCTCAAAGTCCATATCCTTGATGCTCATCTTGATAAATTCAAGGAGAACATGGGAGCGTACTCGGAGGAGCAAGGCGAGCGCTTCCACCAGGATATACTGGACTTTGAACGCCGCTACCAAGGACAGTATAACGAGAACATGATGGGAGACTACATTTGGGGGCTGATTCGTGAAAGTGATTTACAGTATAATCGTAAATCTGGAAAAGCTACTCACTTCTAAATCTTTTGTAGTCATTTTTGTATTACTTTAGTATAAATACATATTAATTTGGATTCATATGTTGTTTTTCTGACTTTATGTGAACGAAAAGACACAAATTTGCCCGTTTTCTATTTGGAAATAGCTAAATTTCAAAATATCACTGTCCTGGTCACAAAAGCAAAGTTTATGGGGAATAATAGCCATTTTCTATACTTTTGAGGCATAAGCAATTAGGAAATAACACTTACTACCCAGGAACAAAAATTGTGTTACATAGTGTTATTATTATTATTATTATTATTATTATTTATTTCTTAACAGACGCCTTATCCAGGGCGACTTACAGTCGTAAACAAAAATACATTTCAAGAATCACAGTACAAGTAATAATACAATTAAGAGCAAGATAAATACAATGACTTTGGTTCTAGCTCTATTTATTTGAAACCCTGCTACTTACCCTTTAAGGTCAATAGAGGGTGAGTTAAGAACTGTTAAACAGCTCTCTAGCACGTTCCTTGCAGCTGGCCGAGAGGGTGAAACCAAATATGAAATGAACATGATTTATACTGCAGTTATCTAGCTGTTGTTGTACGTATTTAATGCCAGTATACCTCTCCTCCTCCTCTAATTCATTAGTCTTACTGTAAATTAAGAAGTTTGACAAGTGGCAGAAAACATTTGGGACTGTCTCCAAGTGCCTTAAATGAGCCCTGATGAAAGTATGCCCTCGGGGTAAGGAATCATGCTTTCTTAATACTGATTAGTACTTTGCAAACGTCTGTAAAATATTACACATTTATTTTGGGACAACATTTTATAATAAAACAATGATCATTACTTAATTTTAGAGAAAAGAAACTGTATACTTCCCCATTGCTTGAAACAGTTCAGTCAGAGACAGCAGGAATACATTTGTGTCAAGCAAGTTTTAAAACATAACATCCTATTAATTTGCTGTGACATTTGGACTTGTTCCAGGCACAAGCTCCCCACACCAGCAGCTGAGGTAATAAATGAAAAACAAGCCATCTGTCCTATCTCAGGCTTGGTAGCTCTAACTCCAGAACTAAATAGCTAATTAAAAAGTCCAGTTAAGATTATGGAAGAGTATTATCATTGATTTCTGCAAGGGGCACATCATCTCTGGAGGCTTTGGTTTGAATTCAGCTGAAGTTTAAAATGGTCCCATAGTGGCTCCCTTGTTGAAGGTACGCCTTGGTGGTGTGCATGGACAGTCATACAGTGTGGGGAGCACACGTTTGCATTGAAATTGCCGGTCTTTGCTCGAGAAGGGAGCATGACATTGGCTCATCTCACTTCAGCGGACCCTACTGGCCAGGCGCCTGGTGATCTCAAGTAGACGTGCAGGGCTGGCATTTGTCATCCAGAGGTTGGTAGCTTGACATCTACTCTGGATTTCCTGGGTGTACGTTGGCTTGGTTGTGGGATCAGGGGATGAGCTGTTGTGTGGGCATTGCTGCAGTGAGGAAATGTAATTGCACATTCTAAATTAAGGAGGAAAATGGGGTGTCAAATAATTGAGCACAATAAATAAAACAAATAAATAAAAAGTGGTTGTATCTAATTAAGTAATTCCATAAATTGTATTTATCCTAAACCTACTATGTATATCTCACTTGTGCAGTTTTGAAATAATTACATGTTACAGCAAACATGTAATTTCATTAAAAAAAAAAATATATATATATATATATATATATATATATATATATATATATATATATATACACACACACTACCGGTCAAAAGTTTTAGAACACCCCCATTTTTCCAGTTTTTATTGAAATTTAAGCAGTTCAAGTCCAGTGAATGACCTGAAATGGTACAAAGGTAAGCGGAAAAAACTGCCAGAGGTTAAAAATAAAAGTTTAGGTTACCAAAAACTGAAAAATAATGTACATTTCAGAGTTATACAAAAAGGCCTTTTTCAGGAAACAAGTAATGGGTTAACATGGAAGTAAATTAAGCCTTGAAAGTTGATGCTAACAATTCCTACAGGTGTCCCAACTTTTGTTGATTACTTACAAAACCTCTGTCTGTATAAAAGCAGTGTTGGAACAGACTGTGTTACTACACCCTCTTAAGCATCATTTGGACAGTATTGTACTGCAGGAAGTAGTATATTGCTCTCATAATGGCGAGAAAAAGGCAATTAACAAAGGAAGACAGACAGACCATTATAACCCTTAAAAGTGTAGGTCTTTCCTTTAGAGAAATTGCAAAGAAAGCCAAGGTGTCAGTGAGTACAGTTTCCTACACCATCAAAAGGCACTTGGAAACTGGAGGAAACTCTGACAGGAAGAGGTCTGGCAGACCCAAAGCCACAACAGAATCAGAAGACAAGTTTCTGAGAGTCAACAGCTTGCGTGATAGGCGGCTCACAGGACAACAGCTTCAAGCACAGCTTAACACTGGTCGAAGTAAGCAAGTCTCAGTTTCAACTGTGAAGAGAAGACTTGAGCTGCAGGTTTGACAGGTCGAGTGGCAGTAAGAAAGCCATTGCTAAGATGGCAAAATAAGAAAAAGAGGCTTGCCTGGGCCATGAAGCACTGCCAGTGGACTACTGAAGACTGGAAGAAGGTCTTATGGACCGATGAATCAAAATTTGAAATCTTCGGTTCATTACGCAGGGTTTTTGTACGCCGTCGAGTAGGTGAAAGGATGGTTCCTCGGTGTGTGACACCAACTGTCAAACATGGAGGAGGAAGCGTGATGGTCTGGGGCTCTTTTGCTGGATCCAGAGTTGGCAACTTGCACAGAGTGACTGGCACCCTGAACCAAAACTGCTACCACAGCATTTTGCAGCGCCATGCAATACCCTCTGGTATACGCCTAGTTGGTCAGGGGTTCATCCTACAGCAAGATAATGACCCAAAACATACCTCCAGGCTATGTCAGAACTACCTTAGAAGAAAAGAACAAGACGGTAGGCTTCAAATCATAGAATGGCCAGCACAGTCTCCAGACTTAAACCCCATCGAGCTGGTTTGGGATGAACTGGACAGAAGGGTGAAAGCAAAGCAACCTACAAGTGCAACACATTTGTGGGAACTTCTGCAACAGTGTTGGGAAGAACTTTCCGAACAATATTTGATTTCCATTGTAGAAAGAATGCCACGAGTGTGTTCGGCTGTTATATCTGCAAAAGGTGGCTACTTTGATTAAATTTTGTTAAACAAAACGATTCCATGATTTCTTTTTTATCTCCAATTGTTTATTTGTTCTATGCTTTAATTTCAGAGTACATTGAGACATTAAACTGCGTAAATTTCAATAAAAACTGGAAAAATTGAGGTGTTCTAAAACTTTTGACCGGTAGTGTGTATATATATATATATATATATATATATATATATATATATATAATTTCCATTACACAAGAGTAGATGTTAAAACATGTTGATTTGAACTCGGCTCTCGCCAAGATAAGCACCAACTAAGACATAGCTTTACAGTAAACTAATGTGATCTATATGTGTCTCCATCCATTTGCGCTTCCTTCCATATGATGATGTAGATGTCCTTCTGTCTGGTGCTGATGGCTGAAGTGTAATGCTGGTTCCAGGGATCAGCTTATTGCCTCCCTAGCGCATCAGCACACACAACGGCTGCGATGCTGGCTCCGGGGATCAACCACAGTGCGGTCTCCCCAGCGCATCAGCATGACAACCGTCTGGATTGAGCTAAGTAGGGTACATCTCTGGGGTCTTCAAGTGGGCACCTTCCATCCTCGGTGTTTCGTCGACTAGCCCACGACACCTCAAGAGGGCTCGACGGTTATTCCTGCCGTCCCAGCATCACCCCCTCCGTCCCCCACTCAACTCAGCCCAGCTTACTTACCTGTACATCAGCGTTTCTTTCTTTCTATTGTGCTTGAGATCCCCAGCCAGAATCTTTCCGTCTCAACCACAGCCAGTTGCTGCTCCTCTCTGCTGCTTCAGATAAGTTCTTCACTGTGCGACGCAACTCTTGGCCACTGAATTCGATGTCTCTGAGAAACTGGGTTGTAGAGTGTGCCACAAATCCTTGACAACCCACCTCCACTGGGTAAACCCGGACTCTCCATCCTCACTGTTCCGCTTCAGTGGCTAGTTGCGCATACCGCAGTTTCTTCCTCTCATACGCCTCATCTACAGCATCCTCCCATGGCACTGTTAACTCTACCAGGTGAACAAGGCGTGCTGATCCAGACCACAAGACAATATCTGGTCGAAGGTTAGTGATGGCAATCTCAGGTGGAAAAATATGCCGTTGACCAACATCTGCCAGCATTTTCCAGTCTCTAGCAGCTTCCAGTTGTCCTGGGTGAGGATTGGTTTTAACACCTTTTCTTGGTGGTTGCTCTCTTGTGTGTAATGTTTTGATGGAACAGATGGCAACTCATTGGTCATGTTACGCTTGTCTTCCAATGCTAAGGCCAAACATCGCAGCACTTGGTCATGGCGCCAAGTAAACCATCCTTGGCTAAGAGCCACCTTACATCCTGTCAAAATGTGCCTTAATGTTGCATGAGGGGTACTCTCCTACCCAGAGGTTTAGGTTCTGTGGTGATGGGAGAACATCATATGTTGACCTGATGAGGAAACTGAGCTTGCTCTGTTCCATTGACCATAGGTCTTGCCAGTCAATCTTGCGTTGTTCCACACTCTCCCATCTCATCCATTCTCCATGCTTGGCCTGGGAAATGGCCTTTATACACCTCATCCTCTCCTCCTGCTTTTGCACCTCATTGACTACCAGCTTCCTCCGTTGAGCTGGGGCTGCCTTGTGCCATGTAGGAGGAGCTGAACTGAGACCAAGGCCCCCTTTTCCATGCTGAACTTGCTCCATGATATCACCAATTCGAAGGGCAGCCTTTGCATCCTCCACAGCTTTCTTTGCCGCCCACTTTCTTCCAGTTTTCAACACAGGTGCTGCCTCCCTTATGCATTTGTCGTGTGACTCTACTAATGTCATTTCCAGTCTGACTTTGGCGCACTTAAACTCCTCGGTTAGAGCGGAAACTGGTAGCTGCAGTATTCCTTTACCATAAAGTCCCACTCTGCTGAGGCAGCGTGGAACTCCCAACCATTTCCTGATGTATGAACTGATTAAAGCTTCCAGCTTCTCTACTGTTGTCAAAGAAACCTCATACACAGTCAGTGGCCACAGCAACCTCGGCAGTAGACCAAACTGAAAGCACCAGAGTTTTAGTTTGCCTGGTAAAGCGTTGCTGTCTATGCTCTTCAACCCTTCCACTGCTTGTTGCCTAACTTCTCCCACACGAACTCTGTCCTTTAGATCCCCGTCGTACCATCTCCCAAGACTCTTCACTGGCTTCTCAGACACTGTTGGTATTGCCTCACCATTAATGAAGAACGTTTTATCTACTACTTTACCTTTAATTATAGAGATGCTCCTTGATTTAGTGGGCTTGAATTGCATTTGTGCCCATTCGAAGTTATTGGTTAATTTGCCCAATAACCTATTAGTGCAGGCTACTGTTGTAGTCATGGTTGTCATATCATCCATGTATGCTTGAATTGGTGGTAGTCGCATTCCAGAAGCCAAGCGCTCTCCTCCCACTACCCATTTTGATGCCCTAATGATTACTTCCATTGCCATGGTAAAAGCCAGTGGAGAAATGGTGCATCCTGCCATTATTCCAACTTCTAGGCATTGCCATGTAGTGCTGAATTCTGAAGTTGAAAAACTAAATTGTAAATCTCCAAAGTAGGCTTTCACTAAATTTGTTACTGTCATCGGTACACTGAAAAAATCAAATGCTGCCCAAAGAAGTTCATGTAGCACTGAACCATATGCATTAGCCAAATCCAGGAATGTCACATGGAGCTCCTTCCTCTCCTTTTTAGCTAATTGAATTTGTTGCCAGATCACATTGATGTGTTCTAAGCATCCTGGGAAACCCGGAATGCCCGCTTTTTGTATTGAAGTGTCAATGAAGCAGTTCTTTAATAGGTAAGTTGACAATCTCTGAGCAATAATGCTGAAGAAAATCTTGCCTTCTACGTTTAATAGGGAAATAGGGGCGAAACTGACTGATGCTTGTAGAATCTTTTTTCTTTAGGTATAAAGATTCCACCTGCTCGGCGCCATGCTCTTGGTACAACCTGTTTTTTCCCATGCCACTTTCATCAATTTCCACAGAATTGTAGAACTCCTGAAGCACTCTTGTACACTCTGTCACGGAACTCCATTAGGCCCTGGAGATGATGAAGCCCTTGCTTTTTTCACAGCTCGCTCTACTTCTTTCCACTTAGGTGCACAGTCCTCCATTTGGTATTCTGGTGGATTGATAGGTGGGATGTCTGAAGGAATTGACATAAGCTCCTGCCTTTTTGAATCTGTATCTGTTTCCTCCAAATATCTCTCCAGCTCAAACTTGATGCTTTTAGTGTGCCATTCTTCTCACTGGTGAATAACTTCTTTACAAATTTGAATGGGTCCTTGAACGCTCCTTCTTTTTGTAGTGTTTCCTTAGGTGCTCAGCTCTGCGCAATGTTGCAAGCTTATCTTTTATGACCCTTTGTAAGAGATTGAGTCCCTCCTTCTGACTTTGTTCTGCTCTTCTCCATTGCTTCCTCAACTGTCTCCTTTCTCTAACTAAGCGTTCAGTCTTCTGCTGCCGTCTAGACTTTCCAGGAAGTTTGTACTTTTTCCTTCCTTTTTTCAACTCCAAACCTCTTGCTTCCATATGCGTAGATGATGTCCCCAAATTTATCCAGCTTCTTTTCAACTGTTCCACTTAACCTTTCCAATGCAAAGCAGAGATCCGTGTTTACTGTGTCCCATGCAGTTTTCTCACCAGCTCTTGGCCATTTAACTCCAGGCTTGTGCCCATTGAGGTTCTTTTCTCTTTTATGCTGGTTTGTCTGACCGGGTTCACAAGGATCATTAGGTTCATCACTAACTGTGTCCATGCAAGTCCTCCTCATGTCTATGACAGGTGTGCTGATATCCTGCGAACTGTGGTTTGCTTCCTGTCACTGGATTTCATTCGACTGACTTGATTGACTTTGTAAGAAGTACTGATCAATGCGAGGCCATTGTCCCTTCTCCCTCAAGCATTTCATTCTACCTTGATGAATCTTCAAACCCCTGACCGTTGTCGCCTTGCTCCAGCCGCAGACACAAATCTGGCGTTCCATGTCTTTGCTAACTGCAGATCTTGAACTAGTCTTTTGTGAAGTACTCTCCATACACATATCCGTTTCCGTTCCTAAGTCGTTAACCGTGTTGTTCAACGTTGAGTCATCTTCCGCCCCCGCTCTCGCAGACTCTAGGGGTATTTTTCTCTTTAATTTCTTAGAAGCCTTGGGCGGGTGTCTCCAGCTTCCTGTAAACACAGATCTGGATACTGCCGACAAGGGTAGCTAACCCTTGCCAGCCCCAATGGGGTCTCTTTCCTCCTGTCAGCTGTCTTTCCAGGCTGTCACAAGGTCTTTCCCTTGTTGCCAGCTGCACAGATCGAGTGCCGCTCGTTTACAATATATATATATATATATATATATATATATATATATATATATATATATATATATATATGCTCGCACCCTTCCTTTTCACAGCTTTCCTTTAGATAGCCATTATCTCATACTTTTTTCATCAGGCATTTTTAAATGCTGTACAATTTTGAAGACATGTTTTGACGCAGTTTTTTTGCAATGTGCCGAAAAAATACAACAAAGAAGTAATAATAGAATTAGGGAAATCAACCAAGTTTAAAAAGTTTAAAAAAAAAACCCACCTGGGTTTGTTTTATTAAACACTGACATTAGTTCTTGTGCTTATAGTTTGATGGTGCAATACACACAACCTGTTTCGTGAAAGCAGTATGCAAGGTAGGGAGAATCCATTACAAAAAGAAAACAGATAGATAAATCAATGCACCTGAAGGAACTTACTATCCTGTTGGGTCATCGCCTATTATCCTATAAAATCGTAATGTTTTAAGTTATAAAATGTAACTTTTAGTCTATAAAATAAACTTTATACCTTGACATTTTATCTACGTAGTCCTGTTAGGTATTCATACTCCACTGTCTAATACATACCTGCATGTCCACATGGGGCGGTACAAACCTCAGTCATCCACAAATTGGGAAGCTCTATTAGCAATCTTTTCCCAGTTTATGAAAGATACTAATAATGTCTATGTTTAAAAAAACAAATCATTTGTATGTGTTCACTCAGGGTGGGTCATTCATACTGCAGAGTAAGGTATCAGCAAAATCCTACTGCATAAAAAGTAAAAACTAGTAGAAAATTAAGAGTTTTGGGTAGATCTCATTAACCTCTATTTATCTGTATCAGTAGCGCAGTTGCTGTTGACAAATATTGGGAGAATTTATCTGTGTTATATATGGGTTGAGCATTATATAAGAAATGCATGTTATACAGAGGTGCACATTATAAACACTGCCAGGAATTCCATGGTTCTGTGCATGCAAAACTCTGAGCAAAATTTTAAAGATAGGACATAATTATATATGGTATTTTTTTTCTCTGCTTTTTTACTCGTATTTAAGTTTCAAAAGACAATTTGATTGTACCTAGGGGGATGACAGGAAGCTGTGTGGTCCAGTGGTTAAAGAAATGGGCTTGTAACCAAGAGGTCCGTAGTTCAAATCCCACCTCAGCCACTGACTCATTGTGTGACCCTGAGCAAGTCACTTAACCTTCTTGTGCTCTGTCTTTTGGGTGAGACGTAGTTGTAAGTGACTCTGCAGCTGATGCATAATTCACACACCCTAGTCTCTGTAAGTCGCCTTGGATAAAGGCGTCTGCTAAATAAACACATTTTTGTATTTGTTGTATTATGATTGAAATGTATTGTTTAGTGTTTAAAAACACAATGTTTGTTATTATTGTTTTACAGCATGGGTGTTGTTAAAATCCCCCATTCTGCTAAAACTCATGTGTAATGTGGCCATCTCCCAATTAATCAAATAATTACCAACTGGGAGATGGCCACAAATATAAAAGTGAAGCAGCCGCTCCTGGTGGGGGGTATCAGAGTTGGAGAGAGTTTGAGGAAAGGAGACAGACAGTAAGAGTTATAAAAACTAAAAACAATTGCTACTCGTGCTGGCTTTACACCAGCACAACACTTCTTTTAATTATTGTCTGTTTTGTTTTGGCCAACGTGCCTTGTTTGCGGGCAAGCACTAGCGGCTAAATTGAGTTACATTGTCAGAATTTGTGGCCACTGCTATAAGTTTCAATACATAACTACCTCAAATAATATCAGGAAGCTATTACTTGAGTCTGAGTAACTAAGGGTACAATTGATGTTTGTTTTAACTGGGGATAGTTCTATACTTCATCCTTCAAGCTGAAAGTAACCAATAAGCACAAAAATATACAGTGGCAGTGGAACAAGCTGATATTCTTTTAATACATCAGGGGGATGTACAAGGGATGACAGCCAGTGCAGTCACATTTCCACCAGGATAAAGAATGCTGACACTACTACACTGGGAACCACAATAAAACAATAATGTTTCTGAAACAATATCTCTGTTATCTTCAAATGTATAGACACTCGGCCAACAAGGCATTAAAATAACTGCTTTCTACCACTTAGATTTATAGCACTAATAGTTCCTATAGGAGAACATTTAAATATTGGCTTCCTTTGCTACACTGCAGATTTTATTTCTTCTGTTAATTATTATACAGGAAGTTCATGAGCCAACAATGAATTCAATGCTAAGTCAACATTTTAAAATATTTACCTTTACAGTGACTATGCAACAAGGTCTTTCCATAAATGTTGTTAAACATAACACACTGTTTTTTATCTGGACCCATTAGGTCATGTTTTGATCTTGTGGTGAAGTTGAAATCTTGTGAGATGCTGTACCATACAGGCTTGATATACAGCAGGTTTAAAATACAGCTGCATAGACAAAAGCAATGGCTTATTTCCCAGCAATCTTCTTAATAAAACATCTAAAACACTTAAGTTATAAGCCTTTATCACATTAGAAATGTATTTATAATGTAATTTGTGCTATACATACTGTATGTGTAAGTGATTAGGATTTGACAGCACTGCCGGAGAGTTTTCTCTTAAGCCCCTTTCAAACTGGCACTCCTACCCCTACCCGGGTCCAGAACAGGATCCTGGCTACCCGGGTCACCAGAGTTCTCACCAGGAATTTTTCACAGCGTGGTGGTGGGAGGAGTTGGGGGCGGAAGCGGGGGTGTGGCGGGGCGGCAAAAGAAACGGAGATCCTTGCAACCCCCTGCAGGCAAGGCAGGACAAGTCATGCACATGCTTAAGCTTTGTGGAAGTAGTTGTCAGCATATATAATATTCTATATCTATGGTTGTCAGTAGGTAGACGCAGAGTCTGCGTCATAGGGTGACATACTCCCTAGCAACGCATGGACGCCATTCCACGGAGAGTAAACTAGATTTTTGCCATAGTGTTATCGTTTCTGTCCGACTGAGAAACCTGTTTTTACCTTTCAAAACATTAAGGATGGCCTACGATTATGTGGATATAATTACTACTGTTTTTATTCTTCTTTCAAAAATAGTATAAATATTAGGTTTTCTCAACATTTTTTTTAAATTCACGACTTTTTTTTTTTTTTTTTCAATACTGCATAGTAGTAGTTTCTGCATGTGAGTTGTATTGTATTATTTTTAGTTAATATAATATAGGCTACTTATTGATTACTAAAAAAAAGCTATACTAATAACATGCATCATCTCACATTTTAAATAGTCCAATAAACTTCACTGTGATCATGTGATTGTGGAGTTTTGCTTTTGTTGTCGTTGTTCCGACATATATGGTTGTTGCACCATTAAAAGACATAACTTACACGTGATCACACGTGTGCTTGCAAGAATAAGTGGAAAACCAGTTTGTCACTGTTGTTCCATAGTTAAGGAATATACAACTTAAACGTTTTTTCCACTTAACGCAAGTAAAACTGGACATGTACTGTGTCCCATATTTTATATTTTAAAACCTACATACTATATGAAAATCTATCTATGGGAAACTGAAGTCACAAAAGGTTTATTGTAAAATTGTGGAACGTTTAATTTTTTATTTCAAGACCTTGAAATGAAAAAGATTGAATATCTCAAAACTGTTTGGAATACACATTACTGTTCTTCCTCTGAACGATTTATTTATTTAACCCAGCTTGTACTGCTACGTTCCCGTTAGCCGCTCGCCACGTCGCCACAAGCGAAACGTTTTCCCTTATGGCTCAACTATTTTTCCCGAAGTTTGCCACGGTGGCGAAGGCTTTGTACTTGTACTTGTACAAATGTACTTGTGTAAGACTGCCAGCACATTCAATGTCTGCTGGTAGATGAATCAATACAGACGGTTTAGTTTAATTTCATTTTGCCCAATGAAAGCTCTTTAGCTTGATCACCTAACATATGCATGCCACAAACGTTGCTTATTGCGGGAGGACAGGGGCTCTAATTAGAAACAGTCAGCAGACGGCGCTGCTTGTAAAAAAAAAAAAAAAAAACACATGGCATCCAAACGGAAAAAAAAATGTTATAAAACAAATTGGACAGAACAATTACCAGAATCATGTTCCGAAAGATGTAGCCCAAGAAATACCAGTCACCCATGTACTCACAACTAAAATATGACCGTGATACTAGTCACAGGAAGGTGACTAGTCCCGAAAGAACATTTTCACAGACGGCAAGTCAGAAACATGCAGCTGAGGTCACAGCTAAGTTTTTTTTTTTTTTTTTTTTTTTTTTTTTTTTTGTTGTTTGCTGTCTCTTTAAAATGTGTTGAAATATATTTTGAAAATAGTGACAGAGTGGATTCCAAATAGGAATAATTTAATAAAATAACAAACGCATTTATTATTTTAAAAAGAAGGATTTGTCTCACTATGATTTATTGAGTTTTAATGTCAGAATCGGTGCAATATTACTGTCAGTAGTCACAGGTGAAAGAACACAGTAAAAAAAAAAAGTTTTTTTAAACACAGTAGTGGCTGTACAATCCTACTAATATTATTAATCACATTAGTACAATCTTGTGTAACTAGAGCTACGGTTGGTCAGGGATGCATTAATATTAACAAACAATGATAGCACTGTCTACTGGCACAATTTTGCTTTATGGAAAGAAAACCGCGTCACAGTCAAAATAATGTAAAGAATTATGCAGTACATGAATATCTCTGCAAACCTATTCAGAATTTAGTCTTTAATGACTTTGGGACAAAGTTTGACATTTATTAAACAGGAATCAGTGTTATAGTGCAATTTAAATATAATATTTATGTGCATCGTAAATGGTAGGGTCTGGCATTTAAATATCTACGTGTTTTCAAATAAAATACACATCTTTTTGCCTTGCTGAAACAGTACGTTTATTACTTGTTTATAGTCTTGTTAAGTGGCTAAAGTTTTTCCAGTGTTGCTAAAAAAAATGTTAAGTTGCTTTAGCCACAGAGGCTAACTAAATGAAAGTCTTAGAGGGAACGTAGTTATGGTATAATAATAAAGATCTGCAGTGGTGTTGGTTGTTATAGAGCTGTGTATCAGGGGCGCACCCAGGATCTAGTCTCATCCGTCAACAGGGGGGAATGTGCTAATAAAGTTCAGTGAAGTTCAATCTCGTCTCCGTGTCGCATACATTACACACGCCAAACTAAAGAACATGCTGTCACAACCAACCCATTGAAGAGTATTGAGAGTTTAAGCAAACCAATTTCTCACATAAAGCAATAATCAATAATGTTTCACGGGATTATTATAATTTTTTGGCCATTACACAAACTGAAAATACAGCGCAACAGCCTAAATACAGCGTCATTTTTCCAGGTAACAACGTAATGGCCCGTTACGCTCAACAGCGCTGGCGAGAACCCTGGGTCACAATCCCACATAGTGTGAAACCACGTACCTGGGTCATACCCGGAATAACTCAGGTCCCAGCGACCCACCTCAGGATGTGGGTTGACATGCTTTGACCTGTGTTGAGCGAGACAAAATACTTGACGGCCATTTGTGAGCCGACGCAATAACAAACAGCCATGCCTGCGTGAAGGTTTAACTTCCGCAAGGAACATTTCTTTTTATTCTGTTTAGCCATATTTTTTGTTGCTTGAGACACAGCACGAGCCAGATAGCAGCAGGGATATAGAAACATTTGCTCTAATCAACATTTGGGCCGATGGTTCAATCCAGAGACGCTTGGATGGAAGCATCAGTAACAAGCTGCCTCCGGGGCATTGATACGCGTATTGTGCACTTGCGTCTGTCACACAGGTCAACCCTGCTTTATCAAAAGCAGTGTAAAATCGCGTACCCGACCGGTATGACACCGGGTCCTGGTAGGTTCTTACCTGGGTACAGCATGCCAGTGTGAAAGGGGCTTTAGATTATACTGTATCAATAATTTTACGTTGTGTGCTTGTAAAACACTTTGGCAATTATTTTATTAGATCAATGCTATTTATACCGTGGTTTAAAACTCAATCATCTGTCAATGCTATGCTTCAGTAACAAGACTATTTAATTTGACTCATGTGTTTTCAATGTCTTTTTGTTCTTTTGTGACTTCTTAAAGTAGGAATTATGGGATGCTGATATATCTGCAAACCTCGCAGAGCTCTATAAATTATATATTGGGACACCTACAAAGTGATCGTAATACATACTATAATACGATAATGAATGATAATTTTCCTATAAAAGTCTGATTTACAGTCTTTTAATACACGGTGGTGGCGCGAGACTTATACATAAGTGCTATTCAGGGAACCCTTTCTCTTAGTACAAGCACTGCCACCAGAAACAATTGATGTATCCAATAAAATTCAACAAATGGGTGAAGGGCAATGTCTACCATGTTTCTTTACAAGTCTGTACAGTTTAGCATTCAACCAGTTCATATCCTCTGATATCTGCAGCAATACTTAAATTAATGATAAATGGTCTGTCACTGCATCTAATGCACATTACATTTCTCAGGTAATTAAAATATTTAGAATCAAAAGGTGCCACACCTTTCAAAGACAACGTTCTATTGCAACACAGCTTCATCATCTGTGTTGGCACATTTATTTGTTTATCTAACCCAACAGATTAAAATCTTTTTTCTTTAAGTATATTAACCCACATTGCCAATACTTGCCTACCTGTGGCATTTATGTGAAAACATGAACCAACATTTTCCATCTGATGCATGTATTTTTAAACATCACAATTACTATAGAGCAACTATAAATTCACCAAATTATGATTACTCTGCAATATGTCCTTGAAAGTCATCTAAGACTAGTTATCTCACTGCCCAACAAATAGTACAACTGTAACCCATACAGTACCATTTATTACTCTAGCATGCTCAGGGTGCAAGAAACACACAAATCTCATTTTAGGCTGCTATATATGGTGCTCCAGGAGCATTCCTGCGTGTCAACACCTACCCCCAACCCCCATCTCCACCCCCATCCCAGCAGCCTAACTCGCTATTTGCTCCCTCAAAAACCCCAGTCTACCTGCCCCATGAGCTCCTCAAAACACCCCACCTGACGTCCTTATCACAATATTGTTTCTGTATGGGAACTGGTTCTCAGTTAAAAAAACTTCCGCCAACAACAAAATGCACATATTTTTAAGACTAGATAAACATTCCCTCATCCGTGGCAGTGTAGCAACTATCAGTATTTGAGGTAATTTTTTCCCAGCCCAAGGAAAGCGGCACAGTCCTTGAATTTTGTCCAGAAGAATTGGCTGTGAGTAGGGCATGAATTGCTGAGGCAAGCAACAAAGCTTGAACATGTGCAATTAGAAAAGCCAAGAATACAATTGTGCCAATAAAGCTTTAAATATGCATCATATAGCAAAAAATCAAGCTTATATATTCTATCTGTTTAAAATAAAAGTGAGTGGTGAACACAATTTGATTTGGTTGGATTTATTTACTAGAAGAACTAGATTTGTAAGACACAGAAAAAATTGAGTGGTCTTTGAAATAATGGGCGGGCAGGATTTTCATAAGTTCATAAATGATAACTACAGTGTTAATCAACAAATCATAATGTAGCATTGATTTTGGCATTTTCAAGAGGTCGTTATGCCTATCGCGTCATTAAATAATCATGCTAACGTGATTTATGAAATTATGTTGATTTACGAAATAATGTTAATATCTTAACGAGCAGTGCTTCTTGCAACTATTTCTTTTGTTTGCATGAGAATTTAAAAGTAAATCTGTAGACTCCCGAGTGGCGCATCCAGTAAAAGCACTCGCTAGAGTGCAGGATGCGCTCTATAGCCTGGACATCGCGAGTTCGAGTCCAGGCTATTCCACAGCCGACCGTGGACGGGAGCTCCCAGGGGGCGGTGCTCAATTGGCCGAGCGTCGCCTGGGGGGAGGGAGGGTTAGGTCGGCCAGGGTGTCCTCGGCTCACCGCGCACCAGCGACCCCTGTAGTCTGGCCGGGCGCCTGCGGGCTTGCCTGTAAGCTGCCCAGAGCTGCGTTGTCCTCCGACGCTGTAGCTCTGAGGCAGCTGCATGGTGAGTCTGCAGAGTGTAAAGAGCGGCGGCGGTTGGCGGCACACGCCCGGAGGACAGCGTGTGTTCATCTTCGCCCCTCCCGAGTCAGCGCAGGGGTGGTAGCGGTGAGCTGAGCCTAAAAATAATTGGGCATTTCAAATTGGGGAGAAAATAATAAAAACTAATTGGCAACGACTAAATTATTTAAAAAAAAAAGTAAATCTGTGTTAATTGTCATAATTTATCAGGAGTTAATTTGCACTTGAAAAAGGAGGGTTTTAATTAACGAAAGACTATAACTCACCTTGAAACAGAAATTTAACAGACTGCGGCTGTGACACCGTTGACATAGAGACTACCTAGATAATTCAATATCTGTAGTTAAGAAAATATTTTAGACTTTTATATACGTTATGAATGAGATTTGTTCACTTGTTGTAACAATTTGTAGCTTTAAGCCCGGAACACTCTGCCTGATGACATCGCAGGAAGGGATGCATGGATGCATAAAGTACAGTGGCAATGGGGTGAATCAATAGGTGAAAAGATAAGGCTATGGCAGTAATAAATATCTACAATTTTGACTGGAGACATGCATGTATTCTCTCTGTCTATTAAACACACACATACATACATAAATACATATTTATTCTCTCTCTCTATTAAACACACACATACATACATAAATACATGTTTTTTGAAAACAAGACCTGACAGACCCACATTCAGCTGTGGGTACACTCTTGGCAGTCTGCCTCTGTTCCAAATGCTTCTTGCGAAGTTCCTGTGCTAAATGTAAAATGTATTCTCTCCTTGGTACATTCTTCTCTGTGCATTCTTTGTAAAGTACCCAGGAGTTGATGGCTGCTAGGTCAAATACATTGTAAAACACCTGAACAGGCCGTCGTCGGGAGCCAGCTTTCACGGAACACTTCCGTGCCATCTGATCCAAACATCAATTTCATATTTTGTTGCATTGTAAAACTCCACGGTCTCTGGTATTTATTTTCACTAGTCCCGATGCTAATTAACTGACCAAAGCAGCGCAGCTGGTAAGCAGGTGCCAGCCTTTGAAAAGGCTGACTGAAAAACAATAAATAGACTGTCAGTCATTCACTCAGGCAGAGAGTAGAGACTAATCTAATTACAGCTAAACACATTGAGGACTGGTAAATAAAAATAATAAAGTAGAATGCCGTTCTGTATAATGAAAATACAATTGTTTTATGTGTGGCCATCAATGTGACTGCTCCCGGGGCTTTTAAGTATAATGTAATATATCTCCTTTATTTCTGCACTCCCGTGTTTCATGCTTTGTGAGAATATTGAATACATACGGACAGAATGGTACACGAACACACAGCTCCGTATGTGTTACATGACTGGAGAAAATTACATTTTAAAACCAATAACTGCCAAAATGACCGCCGTGGGGCTTCTAGTTTTAAGTCCACCGTGGTGAACCAGTCGCCTGGCCTGATTGACTGCAACAGCAGCTAAATACAGTACTTTTGCCTGCAACTTTGCACACCTAGATTTGGCAATATTTGACCATTCTTCTTTACAAAACTGTTCAAGCTCTGTCAAATTCCTTGGGGAGCGTTGATGGACAGCAATCTTCAAGTCATGCCACAAATATTCGATTAGATTTAGGTCGGGGCTCTGACTGGGCCACTCAAGGACATTTACCTTTTTGTTCCTTAGCCACTCCAGTGTAGCTTTGGCTGTGTGCTTTGGGTCGTTGTCATGCTGAAAGGTGAACTTCCGTCCCAGTTTCAGCTTTCTTGCAGAGGGCAGCAGGTTTTCCTCAAGGACTTCTTTGTACTTTGCTCCATTCATTTTCCCTTCTATCCTGACAAGTGCCCCAGTCCCTGCCAATGAGAAACATCCCCATAACATGATGCTGCCACCACCATGCTTCACAGTAGGGATGATGGTCTTTGGGTGATGCTCTGTGTTGGGTTTGCGCCAAACATAACGCTTTGCATTTAGGCCAAAAAGTTCAATTTTAGTTTCGTCAGACCACAAAACTTTTTGCCACATGGCTACAGAATCTCCTGAGTGTTTTTTTTTTTTTGCATACTTCAAACGGGATTCAAGGTGGGCTTTCTTGAGTAATGGCTTCCTTCTTGCCACTCTACCATACAGGCCAGATTTGTGGAGTGCTTGGGATATTGTTGTCACATGCACACTTTGACCAGTCTTGGCCATAAAAGCCTGTAGCTCTTGCAAAGTTGCCATTGACCTCTTGGTAGCCTCTCTGATCAGTCTCCTTCTTGCTCGGTCATCCCGTTTGGAGGGATGGCCTGATCTAGGCAGGGTACTGGTGGTGCCATACACCTTCCACTTCTTAATAATCATCTTGACCATGCTCCAAGGGATATTCAAGGCCTTTGATATTTTTTTATACCCATCCCCTGATCTGTGCCTTTCAACAACTTTGTCCTGGAGTTCTTTTGAAAGCGCTTTGGTGCTCATGGTTGAGTCTTTGCTTTGAAATACACTACCCAGCAGAGGGAACCTACAGGAACTGCTGAATATATCCTGAAATCATGTGAATCACTACAATTTAACACAGGTGGAGGCCACTTAACTTGGTGTGTGATTTTGAAGGCGATTGGTTACACCTGAGCTAATTTAGGATTGCTATTACAAGGGGGGGTGGACACTTATCCAACCGAGCTATTTCAGTTTTTATTTTTAATTAATTTTCTACAAATTTCTAGAATATTTTTTTCACTTGGAAGTTGTGGGGTAGGATGTGTAGATAAATTAAAAAAAACTATTTTAATGCATTTTAATTCCAGGCTATAAGGCAACAAAAGGCGACAATTTTGAAAGGGGGTGTAGGGTGTAACGAACAGGATAAAGCAAAGGCAGAATACTGCATACACAAGACAAACAGGTACGTGTAATTCTATTTGTATTCACAATCTTATCTCATTAATTTACTCCAACAGTTTATCCTTCATTTTGATTGTCCTTTTGCTATAAGGAAACCCTCGATATAACGAATGTCAGCTTGAGCAGATTGAGGCAGCAGTTGTCACAGAGTTCACTGCTTGCTGCTTGCATCATGCCAGGGTTTTACCCTTGTGACATTTGCAAGGCCAATCTCCCTGTAGAGGATAAGCACGGCACTGAAGCATGCAGAGGAGGCACTCGCAGACCACAGATTCTGTGAGTTCTGCACATCCTTCTCTAAGCGTACGCTAGAGAAATGGGTGTCTTGTAGCTCTGTGGAGGAGAGAAAAATTAATAATAATAAGCAATTTCTACGTGGTGCTGGAGGACCAGCACGGTACGTGTTTGTTTAGTGTTTGTCCCTGTTTGTTAGTGTCTGTTCATTTTGTTTGTCTATTTATTTTGGCCACAAGTGCCGTATTCTGTTTTTGTTCAGCATTTTATTTTCTGTGTATCATTAAACGCACTGAGCGCTGCAGCGTCTCAGTTTCACTCACCAGAGTAATGCCTGTCTGTGTGTGTTTCTTTCTGGCCTGACGTCACCCCTACAGCTAGCCTGTTCACACCAAGTCTGAAAGGTGATGAATCGAGGTTGAACAGAGCACACAGTAAAATGAACCAAAATTAACCTATTGGTTCCCAGCCGCACAGTGCCTGAACACTAGTGGTGTTGTAAAGTACCTTTGCAGGGCACGGTTCAGTGGTACACTGTCGGTGGTGGTACACGCTGTACAATACCATTCGGTGGTGGTTCACCACTCAGTGGCAGTTCACTCAGTTCTTATGCCCTTGGGGGCGGGAATGACTGTGTCACAGGCTCTGACGAGCAGTCTGTTATATCTATTCAGGTTACAGGGTCTTTAAGGATAAATACCCATGAGGTAATGGTTACATTTCGTACTTGATAGGGAAATGTCAACCAAATGCTTATAAAGTCAGCAAAAACATGTTTTCCCTTCGTTGTAAATAAAAACGTGATTTGGTATAGTTTAATTATAATGCTATTAGTAATAAACAAATCATGCAGCATGGTCCCAAAGTAAGTATTCCTATATGGGGCTTGCTTTCAGAGATATCGCTGTGGACATGAATGGAATACCTAATGTGATCGAGATCATTGACATGGAGTTTGCCTAACGTATTTGTAATGTTGTCAGACTCCCCCCACACTGTATGTACAGTGTACACTCTCACCTCCACACGTCTGTATGCAGATATTATAACATCTTCTTATAATACTGTAAGTGTTCGGTGGCTACTTGTATTCATGTTGAGTTTATTCATCACGGAGGCGAGCAAACAGTACCAGTGAAAATGTATGATTAGAGGAATTCACCGAACAATTAACTATAAACAAATTGTGTATTGGGTTGGGGAGCTCTATCATAATTTTAAAAGCTTAATAAATATATAATGAAGTGTTACATACATGGAATAGCCTACATGTATAATAACTAATAACTACAAACACAAATGACACATCAAATATATTTATTTATAGCCTACAATCATACATACTAAAATACATACAAAAGTAAATGAACCAATATAGATAGATGGCTTACCCCCCTGCCCCATCCACAAAATTAATAAAAAAGTTTTTTAATGTGCCGTCCGATTTTTCCCCACACGCCAGGTAATCGTAAATCAGCATTGTATATGTGAAGTGTTCTAAATAAATGTACATTCTGAATGACAAAATGCCCAAGTTTAAATGAAGTTTACAAATGATACACAAAATAGATATTCCCATTGTTTTAGATTTCATTTCCATTTGGCTGCTGCTCGTAGTTGAGAGAGCCGTCTCACTGTACGCTAGCTTTTTCCATAACAGCAAATCGTGCTTCCATTCATTTTTCTTGATCTTGTTAACATGTATTTTGAGACAGGAAGTGATGTACGTGACCTGTGACAATTAAGCTTTTTAACGAGAAATGCGTTCATTAACAACCTCATCGACTCAATTTCAAAGCATTAAGGGATTGATTTAATTAATACATTTCGTTCAATACATTAACACTGTTTTTTTTTAAATCCTGCCCAATGTAGCTTGAATATTCTTGGTATGCTATTATAGAACCAATCAGATAGATCACCGTTTGCTTAATTAAATACTGTAAGTAAATAAATAGACATACTTTCCTTTTCCTCACATTCCCCTTTAATTAATGCATTGGCAGCAGGGATACATCTTGAAATTACCAATGATTTGTTACCTGTGTCAGCATGTTGAATGAGATCAGTAGGTTTTAGTATTGCCGACAGTAATAATAACATCTATTAAAAATGGAAAATTAAAAATAAATGTTTTTTAAAAGCTTGAAATGATTGAAACTAAATGTATTTCTTATTTTCAAATAAATGTTTATATGGGAGATAAAGAGCTAGGATTCTAACCTGATTTATATTTTGTTGATCAATCCTAACACTTCAGTTTATTAGTGAATGTTTTATTATTAATAATATGTTTAATTGGGAGATAAAGAGCTAGGATTCTAACCTGATTTATATTTTGTTGATCAATCCTAACACATCAATCCTAACACCTCAGTTTATTAGTTAATATCATCTGGGATTTTCTTCTACAGTTGCGGGTGCTCTTCTTGAGTTGATATAAAATATGAAAATTGGCAAACTCATTCTGAAGGCAATTCACAATCTAAAAAATAAATACAAAAATAAAAATTACCTTTTATTAGTGTCTAAAATTCATTGGTTGAATCCCAGATGACACATATTGCCAGCTGGAGTTTGTATTGGTTGGTGTCATTGGGGAAACACATCCATAGCTGTAAAACATCCATACTCTGTAAAGCCATTCTGCATGTGATGTAAAGTCAATCTGCATGTGATGTTAGGCAGGCGTCAAGCAGACTGCAGTCTTGCATCTGTGCAGCTGCTGTCTGAAATTTGGCTCAGGGGAACTCTTGAGTGAGAATAGGTGCATCCACAGAGTTTTATTGGAGTGCACCACACTGCTACCTGACCGGAAACAATGAAGACGCTAATTCTGGTATAGGAGCTAGAATGTAAACTGCAGCCATGTTTCAGGATATATGTCAGATTTGCTTGAAGCTGTTTATAATCCCCAAAAACTGCTGAATATTATTTCAAATTATCCGGGATTATAGGAAACAACAAAGGTTCTATATATATAAAAAGGTTCTATATATATAAAAAGGTTCTATATATATATATATATATATATATATATATATATATATATATATATATATATATATATATATATATAGTTATAACTTAGATAGACATGATAACTGGCTGTATAAAAATGTTTAGTTCACATTTAAACATCCACATCCAAAAAAAAACAGGGTTTTATTAAACACTTGAAGGGCACTTAGTGATAATTGTAATATAAACTTAATATTCAGGCAGGTACTGTTAAAAGTGATATTTAATTAGTTTGTATGCTGAATCAACTGTGTAAAAATCCCACACTGATATCAGAATCTTGGCCCAAAGAAGAGACATCTAAAAACACAGTCTAGCTCATATGTCTATGTTATGTCTAAATGTCATTTTTACCCAAATATTATTTGTTGTATATCTAAGGCACAGTAAATCTACTGCCGTGCTTCACCCATAGATTTTACACATCGTAAAAACAATGTTACTGTTGTTAATAAGTAAAATGATTTAATAATATGAGCCCATGATCCAACATTTTGTTGAAGTTGGGACCCCCTTTTAAATGATTTTAGTCCCGTGCGACCCCTTTATTGAAAAAAAGCCTAATCTTTATATTTTTGGGATACATCCTTTCCCCTTAGGTCACCTTTGTCGTTTCTAGATAGTTTTGTAACATTAGTAGTCAGTTAGTAAAAGCTTTGTGAATATGGCCTACAGTTTTCAACAAGTCATAGTTGCATTCTGTACCTGGACCTAGCATGAGAAAGATACACTGCAATATTACTGTACTTTTTTTTATAGAGCAAAGTACAATGTATGTTATGAGAGAAGTATTTTACAAATGTGTACAAAAAACACAGGACTTATTAGAAACGTTGTTATCCATTGTTTTGTGGACAGTGAATTTAAATCATTTTAAATGACAATTGCCTTTTCATGTCTGTTATATTTATTACACATTTGAGGTAAATTATAATAGATAAATCCATCAGCTCTTCTTTGGCTAGCTGCTAGCCTACAGTTTTAGCATTAAAAATAACAACAAAACCCAGTTAAAACATGTGGCAATTCAATTAACTTCAACTCTGCAGAGTTAAATTGATCATATTAATGCTAATATAATATTTTTAGGGGATGAAAATAAGACATATATTAACCCAGCTCTGTGAACTGGTTATTAATTAAACCATAACAATTTGCAAATGTTATATTTTCAGCTGCCCTGTGACTATATTTGACCGTTATTCTCAATGTTACTGTCTTATGGACATTTTTACCATTTGTGTTTAGTGTTTTCTTTTGTGAAAAGAGAAAACTGCATTATGTATTTTAACTTTATTTTGCTAGGACATACATTTTTAGATTTTGCAGTAATTATTCCCCCATGAGAAAACAAAAACTTCCAAGATGACCCAATTTCTCTATGGTAATATTACTCATACTGTACACGTCCTCAGTGATGGTCCTACTCATCCTGTGAATAACTGCACTTTCTTCAGTGGGGAAAGTCTTGCGTGTCTGTAGTTGGGCAAACCTCCCAAAACATTTATTTCAGGACCATTTTCTGTTCCAGCTGGCTCATGGTTCCAAAAGGAAGTGATAAAATTGTAACTAAGTCCTGAGTCATAGACACAGTGCCGTGCCTGGATGAATGAATATTGAAAGTCTGTAATAGTAGATCCCAATAAAATAACATTTAGGTTGAGGTTGTGGTTTCCATCACTGCCATGCAGCCTGACCTACTGTAAACTAAACGCCTTTGGTGGGAAACACTGTCAGCCAGTGTGTGGTCTTGGGTCTAAAGGACTGTTGCTACTAGTCGAAAAATCTATTCTGCTTGAATCCAGTATGCATACATCTCAGTTAAACTATGAAAGCAGCTGAGAGCACGTTATGTTGTCCTCTGAACAGAATGATTTTCTAGGATCAGGGATGAAAATGTAATTTTAACAGAAGCATAATCACACTTTAAAGTGGTGAAAGGAGAAACATGAAGAAACATAGTAATAGTATGCATAGCTTTCTGTTTTGTTTCCCTGATACTATCTATATACACAACAGCATTAGGATGTATTTCCAAACCAGAGATGCATTACAGTCTAATTAACAATAATTAAATTATGTACAAGTCCAGCTCCAGGTCGAGGATCATCAGCGTCACCCTGAATGAAGATCTACTCTAAATTCATGCTATAATCTCAGTAATTAACAAAGCTTCAGTACAGATGTTTTTTTGTTTTTTCAAAATATCTCTCAATATCTCTCAACTGACCCAGGTGTAAATGACAACCACAATAAATTGTGTTTCAAATCTATCTAGTTGGCATAAAGCACCTGAAGGGCCTTTTTTAGATTCCGTACTACATGATTCTTTTTTAGATTCCATACTACATAATTCTTTTTTAGATTCCATACTACATAATTCTTTTTTAGATTCCATACTACATGATTCTTTTTTAGATTCCATACTACATAATTCATTTTTTAGATTCCATACTACATGATTCTTTTTTAGATTCCATACTACATGGTTCTTTTTTAGATTCTGTACTACATGATTCTTTTTTAGATTCCGTACTACATGGTTCTTTTTCAGATTCCGTACTACATGATTCTTTTTTAGATTCCATACTACATCATTCTTTTTTTTTAGATTCCATACTACATCATTCTTTTTTAGATTCCATACTACATCATTCTTTTTTAGATTCCATACTACACGATTCTTCTTTTAGATTCCATACTACATGATTCTTCTTTATATTCCATACTACATTAATCTTTTTGGCTGGACCATCAGTATCGCAAAGATTTAAACTATCATCAATGTAAGAAATTACCTTACCGAACTATAGCAAATGACATAGCAATTTGTATCTGCCGGTAGTTTGGTTCTTTTCAGAAGCCATGTAAATCCATACTCAGCTGTCAACATTGCAATATACAGTATGCCTAGCCATTTATGGTGACACAGAGGGAGTAAACGACAAAATTCTGGATGAATACGCGGAACATCACATTCTGGGCAATGTCCAAACTAACGGGACTTAAAGAATTACTATGTGTCATGCCAATGCTGAAGCTCAATTTGAACAGTCTGTAATAATATATTTTATGGTTTATTGTTTAGAAACAGTCCTGTATATAGCAATTCTGGCTTTATGGTGTTGCAGCAGGAGACAGATGGCTATGCCAGAAGATACCACAACTTTTAGGGCATGGCAATTACTGTATTTATATATATATATATATATATATATATATATATATATATATATATATATATATATAGCTTTGTGCCACACGACTGATGGGACGCTAGTGTCTCTGCCTTGTCTAGTTTTTAGTACAGAGCCCAGCTCCACATTTTGACACAATGCCTTTCAGCTACACTATTTAACAGCAGTTACAATTTCAATAATTAACCCCTTCATTCCAAAATGTGTTTCCTTATTATTTTGGGTACCTGTCATTGCTTGGAAACTCATGTCTTCTTTCCTGTCAAATTTACTACGCTTTTACCAGGTGAGCCACTTGGGGACCCTATAACTAAAAACAAATAAAAACTGAAAACAAAGAATTAACAGAAGTACTACACATACCTTTTAACTCAGTTTGAAATGTCTCATAGTTTACAGCTCATATGAATAAGTCATATGTGAATAATACAATATTGTGATTAATGCCCAATGTGTACTATACCTCTATAATGCACTTAGCTACAATATGTCCTGTGTATAATGCTATAACCAGTGATTATTTGACCCAGTTCAGACATAACAAATGGACTGAGCTAAATGGTTCAAATAATGTAAATCTCCAGTATGAAAAAGCAATTTAATTATATAAACACCCTCTAGCAGGGTTTTCTTTTTTAAATGCATACTTTAAAAGACAAAATTTAAAACTGTTGATAACAAAGAAAATAGCAGCTTGAGAATCGGGAAATAACAGTGTTAATGGTCTTATAATTGAACTCTGTATACAACAGTAGTTATGTTTCCATCAAACTTGTTTTATGCGCTAGAACTGTTGCATATAAAAAAAAAAACCAACTGTGATGGAAACAGATGAAATTCGATTAATTCATGCGAGCGAACAAAAAAAAGAGTTCGATAGGGATGGATAAATATGTATCCTGTACGATAAAAAATACTTTCCGAACTAATTTTTTCAGTCATATTATTTACATGGTCAACGCAGCACATCTCCAGATGGGGCACTTAATTAAAATGTAATGATACATATCATATTTCAATCAAATCTACTACATAAACATCATTTAGATATTTAACACCATAATAGTATTTAAGCCATAATTGTAGTAAAGTATCTCAGTCTCATGTTATATTTCAAAATGTCACATTTTTCAATTTTTGATTTTTGTTAAGTATATAGAAAACTACAAAGTGGTATATAATTCAATATGTTAACGTAACATTATTTATTCAGCAGGTTTCATTAAACTTTATGAAGCAAAATTGATTAATTCTGTAGGGTGCTGCAAAACTTTTTCCATCGCTGTAATTGCCCCCCATAATTATCAAAAATAATTATTCTTGTAATCTATGTTTTTTTTTGTAATATCCAAAAAACTTGCTTGGGGAGCACTGCACAGAGCAGTTACGGTACTTCAACTTAAATAACATATATCATATGCAGGGGTCGGCACAGTCACGTTACATGACAGACACCTAACAAAATACTGACCTCACTAATGGACATGATCATATATCACGTACATTTAATTATAATATAAAATAAACACACCTCATAATGCTGTGCTAGCATTACCGATGCACCATCTGATTCAAACCACGCAATTTTCTGTACCAGATCCTTATTTTGTTCATTTTCCAAATAAATGAATATGGCTGCACTCAGATTCTCTGCATTAGAGCGTCCAGATATTCCTGTTAGGCTGAAAAACTCATGGATCAAGAAAATGTATGCAATAACCATTTTTTAAACTTGTGACATCATTACATACAGCTGTTTGTTCGCTAGAATCCAGTTTGATGGAAACCTGTTTATGTACGATAAGATTTGCATATATTTTTGTGCAAAATTTTGCAAGTTCACTAGAAATTTGTTCGTGTTTGTTGATGGAAACACAGCTAGAGACTACTTAATAAGAATAAATGAGGCTTCAAATAAAGTGTAAAAAAATTAAAACCTCTAAAATGCTAATATATATTTCTATTTTACCATGGCAACAGACCCCTAAAATAAATCCTGATATTAGTTACGTTCATACATCATCACCTTCTTAAATGTGCCACTTAATGTCAACAGCCGCCATATTTATCACTAATTACAACATGCACTACAAAGCCGACAATAATAGGCTACATTCAAAACAAAGATATTGACATTTAAAAAAAAAATGAGGTTCACACCAATAACAGAGAATTTTAAACAAAAGTTTTTAAAGAGCAAGAAAATGAAAACACTTCCTGGCAGAAACTTCACAAAGCTGTATTTGCGTTCAGTGGGAGAAATGAGAGAATTTCACCAGATACCTGAAAAGATCTGGACAAACACCTTTCGAATTTCATCTTGTCACTAAAAAAATGGGGATGACTTTGAACCAAGTTCTTTACCTGCGCAGACATAATGAATGCAGCATTTTCCAGAGCAGCCCTTTGCAGTTTACACAAACAAAATAAACGTATCAGCCAAATAAAAACAGCTTAAGAAAGAAGGTAAAGGCAACCATGTTTAAGAAACACAGAATATATAAAATAATAATATGGGTCAGAATATATTGCGCCACTTGCGCATTACGGCTCAAAACCAACTCAAGACATATTGAGGGTCATGTATCAAGTGTTTGCAATGGCATTAAGGCCTTAGCGCTGAGTTTACGCCATCCTTAAAATTGCCCCGTATGTATCATAACACTTTTGGCACCTTAAGGCCGTGTTAGCACCGCCAAAATGCGCTGTGCTGTGCAATGCGTTCCGCTGCTCATTAGCCATGCATTTTAAGACCTTAATTCAAGGCAGTGGAGTAGTGGTTTGGGCTATGGACTCTTGACTGGAGGGTCATGGGTTCAATCCCAGGTGGGGGACCTGCTGCTGTACCCTTGAGCAAGGTACTTTACCTAGATTGCTCCAGTAAAAACCCAACTGTATAAATGGGTAACTGTATGTAAAAATAATGTGGAAAAAATAATGCAATTGTATGTAAAAATAATGTGATATCTTGTAACAATTGTAAGTTACCCTGGATAAGGGTGTCTGCTAAGAAATAAATAAATAAATAAATAAATAATAATAATAATAATAATAATAATAATAATAATAATATAATAATAATAATAATAATAATAATATATGCATGGGCAAATTGTAGGTGAGTCTCTGTGGCAGGGTATACCCGCCCCTGTGCGTATTTTGTTTATTTAATGTGTGTTATTTTTTAAAATGTATATATGTATTTGTGCACAGGTGTTTAAAGTCAGCAGGGAAGGGTTAATTACCTTCCCTGCCCAAGCATTTCATGTGCAGACTGTGCCTGGATGATTAATAAGCAATCGGGTCCCGGCACAGCTGCATAAAAAGAGGCACGGACCACTCACTCGAGGTTGGATGTTCAGGGCGAAAGAAAGAAACGTAACTTAAAGAGAACTAGAAAGAAAAGCAATTGCTACTCGTGCTGAATAATATCACCACAATACTTTTTTGGATTCATTGTTTTGTGTGTGTCTGTTTGTTTTGGTCATCGTGCCGTTTTGTTTTGTTCAACCTTTTTATTTATTATTAAAACACTGTCTCTTCCTGGTGACATATGACCAACCCATTTTCTGAAAGCGACCCATAACAATAATCTCCACTACTCTCGTTGCAGTATTAGATTCTGAATGTAGCCACCTTCTGGTCAAGTGGATGAGGCCAAACATGTGGGACCTCGGTGCTTGTTGCTCCTTAAACATCCATGCATGGAAGCGTAGCACTGTCACTGCCTACGTCACTCCTGCTTGTGCCAGGATCTCTGCCTTCAGGTGATCGTAGTCTTCGGCAGCCTCCATTTCCAGATCATAGTAGGCTTTCTGGGTGTCCCCGATCATAAAAGGTGCCACTATGCCTGGTCATTGTGCCCTTGGCCAGGTTTCCTGTGCGGCTACACGTTTAAACACCACCAGGTACGCCGTCTACGTCGTCTTCTGTTGTTTTCTTTTGCAGCAGATGACTTGGCCTCATGGTTCTCGTAGCGGCTTGGTTGGTTTCAACTACCATGAGATGGTTTTCCAACTCTTGTCGATCCACTCGACCCTGTGCAATTTGTGCGACGAGCAACTGGGTAGTCTCGTGCTGGGCAGCAGTTTGATCTCTTTTTAGGTGAATCGTCTGCAACAATGCTTTCAGCACGTCTTCCATTTTTTTGTTTTAGTCTACAGGGGGCACTATCCCACCACTGCCACCATATCTGGTAACATGGCTGGGTACAACGGTGTAGGTGCCTGTAGACAACACTCTGGAGTCTTTGTTTTGCAGTTCTAACACCATTTTATTCACAAATTATACAACACAAAATAAAAAAACAAACAAACTGAAAGCCTATCTTCACTTGAAGATACTAACTAGACTTTTTTAAAGTTGCTTCCCTACCTGCCACAGGACAGAAAAGATGCTTCCCTGTATCTTAACCATTTCTTGTTACTCACAGTATAGTACTCCACTCTCTCCAGCACTCTCTCTTGCTCTCCTCACTGACACACCCAAAAATAACTTTTTTATGCTTAGTACTTAATTGAATAACAGTCAATTTCAAACAATACAATTACATTAAAACTCAGCTGTTTTGCTACCACAATGATTTTTGACACTGATGACATCTAGTGGTCAGTTCGCTGCTACTGCAGTATTACCACTTCCAAATGGGAACAATGTTTTTGACAATCTTAGACTGACATATTTTCCCTCTGTTACCACACCACTAATATATACATATATATACACACACACACACACACACAGTAGAGAGTCAATTATCCAATTTTGATCAAACGAACGCATAATCACGTGATGAATTACGTGTGATGTATTACACACACAGCTTCTGCTGCTAAAACGGCTATGAGATTTAGCTGCCAAAGAAAGGACCAGCAGACTGAGGCAATGAAAGTTACAGAATTATTCAGACCACCAAAACATTAGATGGAACATTGTGTGCTTTAAATTGTTGCAGTTAAGCAAATTAAAACAGTGACATTGTTCTTGATTTTTCTTCTATTTCATCAGTAAGGGCTAGAGATCCTGGCTATGTTATCAAGCAGCCAAGAACTTTTATTTTAGTCATTATAATGCCATAACAACAAGTGTCAAAGTATAGAAACATTTTACTGAATTGTTGAAGTTTAATGATTCCTAAAGTTCTGTAATGTGTCAAAGTTGTGCTGAATTGTATTCTTTGATGATTTTCAAAGTTTGGTATATGGTGCGTTTAATTACAGTATCTCATTACCTTAACTGTAGGTGTTAAAGTTGAATTGCATTAATTTAATAGTTTGTAAAGCTTTGTAATATTGTATGCTTAATGTGATAGAATAGGTTACTAGCTATATATCATCAGTAGTGTAAGAAAGAGCGGCGTCGCCTTTAAGAAATGGCGACGCCATTTGAAAGACTACACAACCCAGGAACTTTAGCACTAATGGGAAAGGCGGGGTTTCTGGGTATAAAGGGAAGTGGAGCGGGACAGCTGGGGGTGATTTGGGGGCACCGCCGGTTTGTCCGGTTTGTCCAGAAGGCTGAATAGTTCCCAGTAAGGTTGTGAACGTTTGGTTTCTTTTTGAACAAAAGTTGTGTTTTGTTTGGAGCGTTTATCCTCTTGGTGAGGTAGTCTTTGTTTTGACAAAGTTTAATTTATTTTATGAAACGTTGGTAGAGAAACGCTGCCTCTCGGTAATTAATTTAAAACAGTTCTGCAGTTTCACTCATTGGGAACCGTCACAACTGCCGCAGGATGTGTGTTTGACTCGGGACTCGAGGGACGGGCAGGAACAGCGGGCTGTAACAGAGAGAACTAAGGCAACAGTCGGGTTTTCTGGACGTGGTTTATTGTGACACACATGAACAACAGTACCCACAGGCGGTGTGGACAGTATGGATATTGTGCTTGAACTCTGAGACACTCCCGTGTTTCTGTGAACGACTGGGACATTAGCTGCAGGGGTCCTTCCCCACAGCCTGGATACAATTCTTTATCAACAGAGCCCGTCTTCTGGGAGGGCCCATTCCATACTTGCTGATCCTTGCCTGTGTTGCAGAGATACTCCAGCAGAGGGTGTCTTCTTTGTTCTAATCTGTGTTGCAGAGATACTCCAGCAGAGGGAGTCCACGCTATCCTTACCTGTGTTGCAAAGATACTCCAGCAGAGGGAGTCTTCTTTACGCTTACCTGTGTTACAGAGATACTCCAGCAGAGGGTGTCTTCTTTGTTCTTATTTGTGTTGCAGCAAGATTCCAGCAGAGGGAGTCTGCGCTACCCTGACCTGTGTTGCAGAAAGACTCCAGCAGAGGGAGTCCACGTTATCCTTACCTGTGTTGCAGCAAGATTCCAGCAGAGGGAGTCTGCGCTATTCTTATTTGTGTTGCAGCAAGATTCCAGCAGAGGGAGTCTGCGATATCCTTACCTGTGTTGCAGAGAGACTCCAGCAGAGGGAGTCTGTTCCACACTTACCAGTGTTGCAGAAATACTCCACGGGGAAAGGACTTGCACAGGCCTCGGCCTGCAGAACTCGGTATTCTGAAATAGTTAGAGAGGGGCGAAGAAGTGAGCCAGTTAGTGACCCGTACAGGGCAATAATCTATACAAAGAAAGTGTTGACTTGTGTAAATATTGTAAATAAAAGTTACTTGCCTGAACGTTCTTCGTGTCTGTGCCAGTCGGTAGAAGCAGTAATAGAGTATCACGCAGGGGTACTCTACTGGTTTGTTACAGTAGGTACCTGTGTATTAAGTACTTCTGTATGTTAACTTTATTCTATACATTATTAAAGGTACAGTAAGTATTAATACCTGTTCGATTATCCATACAAATTGATTATGCAAACTAGTGTATATATTTGTATATATTGTATATATTTACTAACTTGGATACTAGTGTGTCATAATTTCTTCTTTCCTTGTTATTAGAATTGTTAGTGCTGTTGCTTCTAGTCATTTGGGACCTTTAGATACATTTAAAAAAAAAAAAAAAAGTGGCTTAACTGGTCCATATACAAACAAAAATCCTGAAAAAAGCACCACATTCTGTCCTCGACAGACTGATGTGTGAAAGAATGGATGAGTGCTGGACTGTGTTTTATAAACTAATCTAAATTAGTTCAGCAAACCGTAAAATGCTCAACTATAATATAAATGGTTCAGGTTGAATAACTGTTTCAAACTCAAGTAGTTTGATCATTGAACCATCGCATCTACTGTAATTATATTCCTCAGGCAATTTATAAACCGGTGTCACTACAGGACTTCCCTGAGGAGATTAAACAGGGAGAAAAACCATACACTTCAGAGGAAGCTTATGTAGGTGCAGCGTGTGATTCACACCTACAATACACTGGTGCAAACTCGGGTAAAATGCTAGAGAGATATATATAAGCGGACACCCTGCCAAGATAATCATTTTAATTATTTCAGTCAAAGGTCTCACAATTATCTGAAACCCTAGGGGGGTTATAATCAAATTACTTCTGTTTAAACTCAATATATATTACCCAATATAAATATTGTGTAATGTAAAAATCCACTAGTGTTTAGGTTTTCACTGCACTTTTTAAATTCTATGCTATGAATACAATTTCCTTGGGCTATGTACCATAATTGTATGGTCTCCTCACTACAATGTATGGAAAAGAAAGTATGTTTACCCCTAAATTAAACAGCTGGATTAGATTGTACATCTTCTTAGAAACTGGACAATTTGGAACAGTGAGAACCACTCAGACTGTTGTTAGATTTGAATGAAAGCAAGATAGATTGAGTTTTAAAATAAAATTCACTTTGTAGTATTGAATATGACAAAGTTAAGGAACTCTCAACACTTGTTGTATAATTATTTGTGTCCTCTAAACAAACTTTATCCACAGTATAGATATTTCACAAGAGCACTGCAAATATTGAGAGATCCACCACAATATTACATTTTTCATCTTCAAAAAATCGGTGGCATATTTGTACAGAAATATATATAATACAGTTTAGTTTGTAAACTGTCTTGAACCAAACTGATAAGTACTGGAACAACTAATTTTGTACTAAACAACATGGATTTCCTACAGAGAACGAAATGTTTTAAAATTACCTCTGAAAAAAGAGGTTTTGGCAGCGCTGAGTTTGTGTTAGATATGGCAGGCCGGGAAGTTAAAATTCCCTCCCTGCCTAATTGAACCTTCATGTACAGCACAACACGTGGCCACTTGTTAATTGACTAACTGATTGTCAATACACCCTGGCCACATGCCTTTAAAAAGGGGCTGGAAAGCCAGTCCTTTGTTGTCCACAAGCTGAAGAGAAAGGATTTGAAATCTGTGGAGATCCCACACAACTGTGTGTATATCCAGGGTGAGCAACCATGTGTACACTGGGGTTCTAGTGTGTTAACTTTGCATGTGTCACAGGGATAAAACCCAGGCATTATGCAAATAGCAAACAATGTACAGTAAAAATGTACAGTTGTTGCCGCAGCTTGTGTTTGGTACCGATTTGGTGCAGTTAGGTACATTGGTGGTACATTAGTCCCCACTGCCATTCTAGGCAATGCCCCAGCCGAGGCTGGACGCATCTGCTCAAGCAGCAACGCCACTGTGTAACAGGGCGAGAGCTGCAGCTCCTGTATACAGTACTTACTGTAACAGGGCTGGTGCAGTATACAGTACTTGTAACAAAAACCTGCTGCCTCAGACAACACAAGCAGCAACGCCACTATACAGTATGTTACAGGCAATGTACTGTAAAAACAGATAAAAACAGCGCAAGTCGAGACTCAAATCGGTCCGCTGGCCCTGGACCAGGGATGGTATCACTGTTTTGTACCACAATACCACCTTTGAACCGAGTCTGAATGGTGATGAACCGCGGTTGAACTGAGCAGACAGTAAAATGAACCAAGATGAACAATCGGTTCACAGCCGCAAGATGCCTGAGCACTAGTGCTGTGCTGTACAGTACCTTGCAAGGCACGGTTCAGTGAGTGTTATACTCGGTGGTGGTACACTCTGTACGGTACCGTTCGGTACGGTCCAGTTCATGAAAGCATGAAACACTGCAGGAAAGATTGCAAGCAATCAGATGTGATGCACAGCTAGCCTCGTTCGTTGTACAGAATCTGTACCAGCGGGAACGGGGTAGGCCTGGACCTACAGTTACCAATTAAGCAGACTATAGGGGTGCCCACTTATAGCGCTTCTGGCAAAGTGACAGAGTCCTAAGACTGGGGAAAGCCTGCTGTCAGAGCTGTGACAGCCTTCGCAATGGCACTGCACGCAGAGACCAGGGTGGCAACGAAATACTACGGGAGGGGTTGCGGACAGCCAGATCTGAAGCAGTGCTGAGCCCAGCAACTGCTAGTGAATCGGAATGGTAACCTCGTTCGATGTACAGTGTACCGGCGGGAACAGAAGCAGGTCTGAAAACCTACTATTAGGGCAAGTAGAATTAATGAGGCAACGAGACACTGAGGGAGAAAACTGCAAGCAGTTTTAACCTGAAGCGCGCATCAGTATTTCTGTGAAAAGAAACAGAAAAATACACACCGAGAAACAATTTTTCTCACACAAAACAGTAAACACTTGATTACTGTTAATTATGTATAATTTTTGTAACAAAAAACACAATTTTTATTTCCAACTTCAACAAATCTAGCAGCCTGAGAGAGAACACAAGTAGCCGTGTTAAGGTTATTCGATCCCGGGGAAGGGGCGACGTAGCCGCTGGCTTCACACAGAGCACAAGGCCGCTGAGGGACTTAACGAAAACCAAGGCTGAGTGCACAATACGTGTAAATAGCAATTACTATAATCACATAAATATAAATCACATTAACAGTGTAATTATACAAGTGAATAAGCAGAAAAAAGTATATTCAACACTGTTCGTAGTCTCTCTCGTCAGGTCAGATGAAAGGAAAAATGATACTGAGATCTGTGCGTGCAGTCTATTTATGCCCTTGGGCATGACTGTGTCACAGGCTCTAACGAGCAGTCTTTGTAAAATATTTATTCAGGTTACAGGGTCTTTAAGGATAAATACCCATGAGGTAATGGTTACACTTCATACTTGATAGGGAACTAACTCCTAGTAGTTCAAAGATTATTAATTCTAAATCACATGAGTGATCAAGAAATGTCACGCAAGTACTATCCACAGGTCCCCTGGACCCAAATGTCCAGCTGTGCAGTAGCAAGCCCTGCAAATGTTGTTGAAGCTGACACCCTGGGATCCTTCAAGAAGCTGCTTGACGAGATTCTGGGATCAATAAGCTACTAACAACCAAACGAGCAAGATGGGCCGAATGGCCTCCTCTCATTTGTAAACTTTCTTATGTTCTTATGTTCTTAAGAACTTTCTTATGTTCTTATGTTCTTAAGAATACTAGAGGGTACAGTGAGCGGCTGTGCGTAGCAGAAGAGCAGTGGGCATTTTAAAAGTGCTCTGGGTCCACAGGACCAGTGGATAGTAGGGATTCAATTTCAAATTTTGTTCAATTGCCAAAATCCCCATTCCATGCCAAAGCCTTCCAACATTTATACAGGGGGCAATATTATTATTATTGTTACTATTGGCCTTTTCTTTCTGTCAATATATTCTTCAGGAGTACACTCAAGAAATAAATAAAAGAATAGAACAAAGTGAATTTCAAGCCAAATGGTTAAATGCTTTCGCTTGTCAAGTGACCACCCTGGTTGGCTAAAGTAAGGCAGATGTTGATGTCATTACCATGGCTTATTTACTTAGTCAGAGATACATGAGTCCCCAGTGATTCTTTGAGCATATGTATTTTATGAAATAGTACATCCTGCTTTAGAGCTCACGAATACTCAGCTTCCCTACGTGTATGCACACGTACATTGTGACTTCATCATTACTGTATACTGTTTATCATCAGAGTGATGCAAGTTAATTATTCACATTTAAACTGAAGACAGTAAAAATGTATTAAGAAGTTTTATTGACATTTCACGAATTGATGAAAGCTTGGTATCTGCCTTAAGAACCTTGCATGCCAACTGATGTACAGTACACTGTATAACTGCATCTAAGACCATTTAAAACTAGTACTGTGACAGATAAACAAATGCAGATGGACTAGGGATGGAGTACATGGCAGGGCAGGGGCCCTGCACAGGTAATTTTGTAAATAGTGTGATTGTGTGTTTATGTTATAAATACAGTTTTGTATATTAAAACCCCATCCCTGCAGAAATAAGTGTGGAATGTAGCCATTCTTAAATTGGTTAATTGGTTGCCAGTTTGCTGCTAGCCATCTGTACAAAAGCAGAGCTGGGAGACAGCTCCCTGGGTTAGTTAGTTTAGGGAGAGGCCTGGGAGCAGGTTGTGCTCCCTGTCTCTGTATTGTTATAACATCGCTTGGGTTTGTTTTATGTTTTGATTTGTATTTTTGGTTTCTTTATTTAAACATTTTGTTAGATTTTGTTTTATTTAAATAAAAGTGTGCGCAAAAGCACTTACACTGCAGTCTCCATGTTTACTACTCCTGCCACTAGCCAGCCTTGACCAAAACACTACTCTACCACACATGGTAGAACCAACAGCAGGTTCTAGTTAGGGCTAAAAGTGAAAGTCACATAGAATCAAAAACCAAATGCCTGTGTCTAAATGCCAGAAGTATCAGAAATACATTGTTAGAACTAGAAGCACACATGTCAATTGTAAAAGCATGATGTTGTTGGAATCACAGAAACTTGGCTTTGTCCTGAAGATGGAGAAGAATTCCACATACAGGGGTAAAAGCTATTCAGAAATGATAGACTAGATAGGAGGGGAGGAGGTGTAGCTCTATATGTTAGGGATGGGCTAGAAGTAAAAAACATCAATTTATCTCTGTCTACAAACCAAAGCAAGTCAATTTGGGTTGAGCTGTTTGGTAAAAACAGTAACTTTTTTCTATTGGGGCATGTTACAGACACCCAGGTCAGAATAGAAATGATTGCAAATGATTATATGAAGCAATTAGAAATGCATGTACTGGCAAGAATACTGTAATCAGGGGGATTTCAATTTTCCCAATATAAATTGGGAAAATCCAGTGGGACGAGGCAACATAGAAACTGATCTGATTCATGCAGTAAATGGAGTAGTGGTTAGGGCTCTGGACTCTTGACTGGAGGGTTGTGGGTTCAATTCCCAGTGGGGAACACTGCTGCTGTACCCTTGAGCAAGGTACTTTACCTAGAATGCTCCCGTAAAAACCCAACTGTATAAATGGGTAATTGTATGTAAACTACAATGTGATATCTTGTAACAATTGTAAGTTGCCCTGGATAAGGGCGTCTGCTAAGAAATAAGAAGAAATAAATAAATGACTACTTCCTGACCCAGTGTGTCCAAAACCTGACAAGGGACAGAGCAATTTTAGATCTGGTGTTCACAAACAGCCAGGATGTTCTGTGTAATAAAGAAATAGTAGAACCACTGGGGTCAATTGATCCAGTTCTTTCTCTACACCCGCTCCTATGGTTTCTCATACCATTTCTATGCTGATGATGCTCAGATCTTCCTCTCCTTCCCCCCTAGTGACCCCACCATCCCCTTCCTTATCTCTACCTGTCTCTGCTATCTCCTCCTGGATGCACTCGCATCACCTCAAACTCAACCTCTCTAAATCTGACCTCCTTTTCTTCCCCTCCTCATCTTCCCCTTCCTCTGATCTCTCTATCTCCATTCCTCTGGAATCTACCACGCTCTCTCCCTCCTCCTCAGCCAAGAACCTCAGAGTAACCCTGGACCCCTGCCTCTCCTACTCCCAGCACATCTCCACTCTAGCACACACCTGCCGTTTCTTCCTGAGCAACATACGAAGGATCAGACCCTTCCTCACCAACTACTCCACGCAACTCCTTGTCCAGGCCCTGGTACTCTCCCGCCTAGACTACTGCAACTCCCTCCTTGTGAGCCTCCCTGTGTCCGCCATCCGTCCACTCCAGCTCATCCAGAATTCCGCTGCTCGCCTGGTGTTCTCTCTGCCTCGCTTCTCCCATGCTACTCCACTGCTCTGCTACCTCCACTGGCTCCTGATCACCGCTCGCATCCAGTTCAAGACTCTTGTACTCGCCTACTGATGCCTTGACCAGACTGCACCCAGCTACCTCCAGACTCTCATCTCTCCCTACACCCCCACCCGACCTCTCTGCTCCGTCTGCACTAGAAGACTGGCTGTACCTCCTCTACGCTCCCCTGCCTCCAGAGCCCACTCCTTCTCCACCCTCGCCCTGCAGTGGTGGAACGACCTTCCTATGGATGTCAGGACTGCCCAGTCACTGACCACCTTCCGGCACCTCCTCAAGACACACCTCTTCAGACAACTCCTGTAAAACTCAATTCTTCCCTTTTGGACAATATAACACTCTGCCTTTAATGCACTTTAACTTGCACTTATCTGCTCCCTATTTTACTGTATTTAATCCTGCACTCAACCCAATCTGTAGTATTTTGTATTTCACCTGCACTCGTATCTAACCCTGATGTAACTATCGACACTATTCCCTGCTCTTGAACTGCCCCAATATCAAACTGTACTGTGTTTTGTATTTAGACTATATACAGTATAAGACTAGCAATCACCAAGATGGTTAAATAGGTTTATAAAAAATAAACTTAGAAAAAAAACCCTGTATATGACTATGATTGAGAATATTGGGAGGGCATGCAGACAGCAGTGCATTGGGAAAGTGAATGCCCAGAATAACAGAATAGGATAGCAGGGTATCCTGAGTATTAACTAGTGGTGGGAAAAAAATGAAGCTTTGCGAATCACTGAGCCATTTGAATTATTGCTTCACCAAAAGGTTCAATGATCCACAACACATGCAGCGCTTCATGCTCTTTAGTGTCATCTAATGGTAGATCTGCACAACCCAATGTCTTTAAAGTCAAGGTATTAATAAAATGTAACGGAACTATCAATAATAAAGTGATATTATGGACAACTACACTTAGTCAGTTTACAGAAAAGGCAATAACCCTTAATATATTTTTGGTACACATTATTAAGCAATTAGTAATGTTCTGTTATACCAAAAATGTGTGATTTAAGCAATCACTATATAGATTTGCAGAATTCATGTATTTCCCATTGGAGTCGCCTGAAGCCCCAGTCAAACACCGAACCATTTGAATTGCCTAAAGACACATTCTTCAACAATCCGCAAACCAATTAAACAATTACTTAACATGTGGCTGTGCACAGACAGTGACAAAACACACACGTCTCAGTGTGCAGGGCCTGTCACACATCCTCTCCCTACTTAGCCACACTTATTATGTGTTTTTTTTTATTTCCTTCAAGCATTTGCAGAGGTCACATGTAATGGTTCAACTGAACCAAATGAACCTTTGCTTCATGACACTGTTTGCCTCATTTGGTTCATGTTGGGTCCAACCAGCTGTATTCACATGTTATCTGTCTGGTCTGGTTTATTATATATGTTTTATTTCATTTTGGGTATTTTTCTTTGTCTTTGCACCTATTGACAATCAAAATAGTTTTACTGCAGGTTGGACTCCTGAATGCTTCCTGCTACTACACCAGCCACTGAGTCTCTCTACTTTACAATGACTTACAGGAAAGATGGAAGAACATATTCCAACATTATAAAAGTAAAATAACTGTGAAAAAGGAGGTTAACGTATTAAGGGATGAATATGATAACAAGGTTTATGAGGACAATAAAATATCTGATGTATTAAACAAATATTTTTTATGTTTTCACCAGGGAGGATACAAATAATATGGCACCAATGCTGCGTAAAAATTCATGTTATATGTATAAAATGAATGGAGTGGAAATAGGGGACGAGGAATTTGAAAAGGATCTCTGGGTTATAGTTGAGTCATCATTAAAAGCATCTTGCCAATGTGGTGGGGCAAATACAAAGGCAAATAGAATGTTAGGCTAGAGAGGTTATGCTAAGATTATACAATGCCCTAGTTAGACTCCACCTGGAATACTGTGTGCAGTTTCGGTCACCTCACTACAAAAAAGACATCATTGCACTCGAGAAGGTACAGAGAAGGGCAATTAGATTGATCCCAGGACTTAATGACATGAGCTATGAGGACAGGTTAAAATATCTCTTCAGCCTAGAAAGAAGGGAAAGAGGGGACTTGATTGAAGTCATAAATGGTACATATAAAGCTAACCCAAGACACTACTTCAAATTTAGCACTGAGAGAACAAGAGGCGCTCCATAAAAGTAAGTTTGGAACAGAAAGTAGGAAGCACCTTTTTACAGAGATAGTTATACATGCATGGACTAGCCTGCCAGGTGAAGAAGTAAAAAAGAACATAAAAAATACTAGATTCTGTGCTTTTAAATTAGTTCCCTCGGTTAGGAGAAAATGGTAACGAGGGACAAGACTTGATGGGCCGAATAGCCTTTTCTTGTTCTTAAACTTTTCTTATGTTCTTGTCTACAACTGACAGTTTACCGTGGTATAGGCCAACTTATCAGAAAACATGGCCATTAACCAAAAAAGAAAAACAGCATTTGTACTAATGTTTGAATTACTGGAAAATACTACCGTTAAAAACACTTTAGCAGTTGTATTGCGAGATGAAAATGTGTCTTTTTCTGGTCTGTCACGGTTTGAAGATGACGTGTTGTTGCAGACCTTTTTAGCTGTCCATTTTTTTAAACAAAATTGTATTACTTGATCCATCTGTAATTATTTCTCACTGCTCTGTACCATTATCTGCTGTTGGAGTGTTTTTTCTTTCTCAGTGCGTATTTTTCCAAATCTGAAAACAAGTTGTTACCGCACTCGTTTGCAAACACATCACACTGTTGGAAGGGGCGGATTTGATGACATCATGGAAATGGGCAGCAGAACGGCAGAACTACAAGCGCTGTTCTGTAACAGCAATAGAAATATTAGGACTTCATTTTTTAAGAAAATGAAGTTTGATTATTGCTCCAAGTGTGTCGCTCCTTCGAGAACACCTTAAAGTATGTTTCTATTGGGATTTTAGATTAGTGTTTTTTGCATATGACTTTTTTTTAAACGGCACTGATTTCTAAATATGCAGAATACCGCTGGCTACAGACATCATATAAATAGTTTGGCAATCAGAGTTCTGTACTGTAAATATGAAAATTAGGCACCCTACTAAATCAATGATACTAACCTTAAAAGTCAGGGTGAGTGCTCTGTGTTTTGGGAAAATGATTTGTTATAATAATCTGCAGTGAAAGTTTTGTTTCAACAATTCCAATAATACAACTATTCTGCAGTAGTACTTGTAGTAGCAGTTAGAGTGGTTTATTACCAGTTATGTGTCTGTTTTATATATACTTTTTTGGTTGATTTACCTCTCCCAAGAGGGCAACTTGTAACGCCAGGCATGAAGCACCTATATTTGTCAGAGAGATTCAGCAGCATGGGATAGACCAAGGGATCAAAGGTGATACTTCCTTTTCCTGTGGATGTTATTTTTACTTGAATCACGCTACATTTATACTGTAGCACCGGGGCAGCTGCTACAAGGGACCCATGTAAAATGGACTGTGTAATGAATGGGAAGGGAATGGGACTTTGCTACCAGTGATCATGTTTAAATTGTACTTCTTGTGTTCCTTACCAGTGAGTGAATGTGTGTGCCGCTAGTTCTACCAGCTGTCTCTCATTTATTCCGTTTCCTAGCCTGCTTGCAGGCTGCCTGTGTCTGTGTGTGTGGGAGTCTGTGAGTGTCACGCAGTGAACGACTGGGTGGCTGCTACAGCTAATGAGGTGCTGAGTTGTGATTGAGTCAATGGGCTAAAATATGGAGCATTGTGTGGGGAAGGATGGGATTAGGACGGAACCGGAGAAAGTTGAGGCAGTCCGGAGAATAAGAAGACACGTACCACCCCCCTTCACCCACAAAGCAACGGGTTGGTGGAAAGCTGTAACCGCCACTTTCCACCCAACTAGCCGTCGCTACCAGCCACCACCAGCGGGAATGGTACCTTCAGCTGCCTCTCATCCTCCTGGCTTACCGGACGGCAGGAGTCAATGAGCTGCAGAAACGTACCTCTGACGTGCAGGAGAAGGACCGTCACTTGCAAGTCAGAGAGTTCGTCTGGATCTACGGGCCTGTGGCAGGGCGGAAGTTATAATGTGTGGGTGTGTTGGGAAGATTGGGTTGACAAGAATCCACACTGGGAAAGATGGACATGAGGAGAGAGGGTTGGTGTTTCAAGGGAGGAGGTGGACGATTGTGGGGAAGTATGTGGCAGGGTGGAAGCCCTGCCGGTATAATGTCTAGGGAAGATTGGGTTGGCAGGGAGGGGTTTAAATTCCTTCCTGCCAGAACACACATGGGAATGTCGCTGGGGCCATAATTGAATGATTAGACTCCAGCTACAGGTGTATAAAAATGGTAATCATGGGTGTTTATATGAGAGTTAATGACGGTTAATGTTGGTGAAGGTTAGTGTGTTTTGATGTGCTGTGCTGTGCTATACTGTGTTGAATTTTGTTTAAAATATTTATTTTGGCCACTGTGTCTATCTTTTTTGTTTATTAGTGTTTTGTTGTTAGTTTTTGCTACCTATGATCATGTTTAAACTGTACTTTTTGTGTTCCTTACCAGCGAATGAATTTGTGTGCCGCTAGTTCTACTGGCAGTCTATCTCATCTATTCCGTTTCCTAGCCTGCTTGCGGGCTGCCTGTGTCTGTGTGTGTGGGAGTCTGTGAGTGTCATGCACAGAGAACCATTGGGTGTCTGCTACAGGGTGCCAAGTTGTAATTGAGCCAATGGGCGAAATAATGGGCAGAGTAATGCCTATTAAAGGGTGTGCTTTGCTGCCGTTTTCCCGGTTAAGAGTCTGAAAGAGTAAATCCATTGATTAAAATAGCATCCATTTCGCCACACAGAGCGGGCAATAAAAATAGCAGTTCTACTGCTTTGAATTTCACGCTGTTGTCTGTCTCTTCTTCTTCCCTGCTGGAGCTTGCAATAGCTGGCACCTACAATAATTTCAACATGAACTCCGGTAAGTTCAGTTTTTGTAAAAAAAACCCTTAAACTTAAATTCAAGCAAAAATATTCAACTGCATGTGTTAAGTATACTGATGTGTTTATCAATTTGACTTTCTATCTTAAAAGCTTTACTTTATAATTTTTTAATTTGTGGATTAAACATAAAAAAAATGCAATATAGACAGATAACATACATTGTGCATACTGGTAGATATACTTAGCTAGCCCAGGGCAAACTACAATACATAGTAATACTTCTTTAGTGCATATATGCAATCAATAATTAATGAAATGAACATTTAGAAAGCACTGCATTTCTGACTTTTGTAGTTAAAAATCTGTAATTAAGAATTATATATAGCTTAAAAAACACAATTCACAACAACAATAAAAATACACAAAAGAAGAATTTGGACAGAATAAACATCATTAAGCAATCGGTAAATCCATTATGAGACCCGAGAACGCATTTTTAAATTACATTAAATTACATAAAAAACAACTTACAATAGAAAATAAAAGCTATTGAAGCCCTTGTATTTATTTTTCTCCTCCAGGTGCACATTTTCAGAAGGAAGATATGAGACTTCATTAAGTAAGCCATAAACTCAGGATGACCCTGCTATGTTCTGGAAGGATTTCATCATATCAGCAAAAGGCCATGTTAGTGTACAAGTGTGCTTGTTATTTTTCAATTAACTCTGAGATGGAGAGACTAAGGAGGATCTTCCACTAGAGCCCGGAACTTTCTCCTTAAGACTTATTTCAATAAACTCCTTGGGCTACATCACAAACAATTGGGACACCACACACAAAAGTGTAGGGGTGTGGGCTGGGGGAGACACACAAGTTAATGTCTTTCCCAGCCCTGCCTTGATCTGTTAATGAACATGTTATCATTATGACTTCCCAGTACATAGGCCCAGACTAAATATTTTCACAGAAAGCATGTGAGAGCTCTTATAGGCTTCAGAGCCAAACCAAAATTGACACACTAGGATTAGAGAAAGGATTTTAAGTTGTTTAAACAACAAAACAAATAGCTCTGCTTTAAGGGATTACAAGCAAGGTTTGGGGTACATGTTTGATTAATAAATAGCAAATGGAGTTTCATTTTTACAGTTGTTTGAGGTAGTTTTCTTCGCCGGTGTTGGCCTATAATCTGGGGTTCTAATCACAATCTTCTACAAAATAGATCTTGTACTGACAGACATGTGCTCTGGGTTTAATTACATACATACCTTCAGTTTTCACAAGTAGAGAGCATTACACCCTGCACCTCACCAGACTCAAAAGCAAATAGAAGATAAGTGATATAGAAACTTAGAATCCAAACTGGATGTACACTGACAAAGTTATACAAAATAGTACATTATAAAAAAAAAAAAAAAAAACTTTGATCTCTGAAAAATAAACATTAAAAAACTCTTGGCTAAATGTGTTCATTGAAACACAAGTACAAGTCAGTGAAAATTAAGTGCTCTAAAATAAAATGTAAAAAAAGTATTGGATTTCAAATCAGGAAGAGAAGGTGGAAGGGAGCAGAATCCAGCAGAAATACAATGTAATAATATCTGTTGTTATAGATAATCTGTAATGGGATTGGTGTTAAAGATGAATTAGCTGTATGATTTCGTTTTTTATCTCTACACTGCAAGTCTTTTAGGCATTTTGTTTCTCACCAGGCTTTAATATGTGAAAATCCTCAGAAGAGAGTAGAGTGTTTGCCTTCTTATTATTACTCATTACTCCATTTTTAAGCTTTTACTTTTATCTTGAGAAAAGGACTGTGATGGTGGCATGATTTAGTGGCATTTCTGTGTAAAACACCAAGCACATGGTATTTTGCATAATACAATTGTTTACACTTTATTTCACTGGTTACTTTTTAGTAACAGTTAATGACTAGCGTATTAACTAGTGACTTGTTTCTTGTCATTTTATGATCCTAGTGAACAGTAAACCTGGACCAAAAATGGTTTAAGGTATGTGAGGAATATATTATCTTCTCTGTCCAGTATCCCTGCCACAATGACCCACTCTACAAGATCCAAGCAAAATCCCTGTTCAAGTATTATTGAGATATCTCATGTTTCAGAATCAGTTGACCCTGAACAAGTGTCTTACTCAGGATTATGTACTTAGTTTAATGTGTATAGGATATAAAGTCATGAAAGAACGTTGGTGAATAAGCATCCTGTTGGAAATTCTTGGTCAGAGCTGGTATAGGGCTGCTTTCCAATGGTCTTGTTGCTTGAAGTGACTGCATTGCTAGTTGAAGAGCTGGTTAAAGTGGTTCAGAATTCTCACAATAGACCTGCTTTCAATATTAGTACTAGTCATCTGCTGGATAATGAACACAATAATATCCAAGAGTTTAAAAACCCATACATTCCCACTAACTGCTACACTAAAACAGATGTATTACTTTTTCATAATGGTTATCATTTTGGAATGGTGTACCTAAAGGTAAAAGATCTTTACAGAAGTATTAAGTACAAAAAATATATATTGTCCATACATTGTTTTGAATTTGCCTGTTCATGGCTATGTAGTGTATAAAGATAACATTTTTTTTTAATGTGGCAAGGTGCCCACCCTTTTATTATTTATGTATTGTTGTTGTTGTTATTATTATATTAAATTGTAGTTGGCATGGATGGGGTTGAATCCCATAATTTTTTGGTCTAAGAAACAGACACATGAAACCCATTTAACAAAAATGACACTTTAGCAAAAGAAATCAACACTATTCAAATATTTCAGCCGCTTCATTGCTCAGATGCAATTTGGACATGTGACGGGCAGACTGAAGACAGATGGGACAGAAGAGACGTTGGTCTTTCGGTCCTTCAATGATGGACAAATGGAGAACCTTTTCCTTTTGGATTTAGGAATATCATCTGCAAGGATTGGGTCAGCAGGCAGTGGAATTCCAAGAATATCCACTGTAAGGGATACCTCCATACTTGAACATTTAAACAGTAAAAGCTATAGTACACTGTTCTTCCTGTTAGCCTCCTTCATTACAAAAAAAAAAAAAAAATGCCCCCACTGAAAAGATCAAAACAGACTATTATTCACCCAAACAGAGCTTACAATGGCGTCAATGGATAATGTGGAGTTTGCTATATTCTATTGTACTTCCTGGAACAGGAAATTCTTAGAGACAGGGTCAAGTCACAATTGGTCTTAATGTGGGACAAACCACTTAAAATGTCACATACTTTTCAGATTGTCTTTCCATTAATATAACATCACCAAATAGTAAAAAACATGAGGCCATGTTTTAATTATCGAAAAACACCAATGTCCTTTAAATCATTCCAGTGTGATCCTCCCTGGTGTTTTATATACGATTACAGACAGAAATACACTAAAGAGACAGTATCAATGGAAAATCCAACAGAGGCTCATATTTGAATGATTTAAACAGTATATAGAGGTTGTAAAGCAAAACAAAAAAAAAAAAAAAATTAAATTCCATGGCAGCAACACTTTAATTTAAAGGTTTGTCATTGAATTTACAAAGTTTTTTTTTTTTTTAGTATTTCTATACTTTTTATAGTTATGGATAAGCAATTCAACTCACAAAAATATAATACTAGCTTACTGTTTAAAAAGATAATTTCACATCTTGGTGACTTCATTCACGCATCTTTTCCTGTACAAACCATTTTGGCACAATTCCAGAAACTGACAAATTCGGCATAGTTCTAGGGGTAAGGCAACCCAATTCCCCCCCCCCAACCCAACCCAACCCAACCCAACCGCCCCTTCCCGCCCCCCCCATCCCCCCCATCCCCCCCTTTCTTATCTTATCATTGGTTTGATCCAATTACTTTAATTGAGGGCTTTTCTTTCTCAGAATGTTTTTAAGTTATTTCTCCTCCACCACCCCATAACCTCCTTTCAGCGGTATCTCCCTTTTGGGAGGGTCAGTGGTTCTCATCACCTGACATTAATTGACCTCTGTTCAGTTGAGATCCTGGGCCACATTATTCTAAGAAAATCTATCACTTTGATCAAATCAATTATCTCTAACAGAGCTGTTACCTCAAACTTTGAACATAATCCTTGCTTCAAATATCATTAAAGGTGGCTTTGCATATTTATTTTTCATGTTCACAAGTTTTCTTCATTGAACAATAAACAACTTTTAAAAAGTGGAAGTTGTATTCAATCTTGTTAAGCATTAGTAGCACTTGTGTACACAATTAATTAGGTCTAATTCTATATTAGATCATGGTTAATTCTGCCTTCTGTTTGTTGTGTCCCATTAAAAACTCACAGTAAAGTGCTATTAACTCAGTCTTTGTGATATAAAGTAATTAAATAAATAAATAAATAAATAAACACTCATTCTTTTTAAAATAATAAAAGTCCATCTTACATAAAAACATGTACTAAAACATTTTATGTGCAAATTTATAAGAAAAGGAATAATAAAGTCCATTAGTTAACTTTCAGGTTTCTCCTCATGTCAATGTCTTTAAGAAGCTGCCAAAGCAGGAAACTATTCCCATCTTTAAATTAATTATTACATAACCAGCCACTTCAGCAATCCAGCAAGCAATGTCAGATCTTTAAAGTATGACTTCCGGGGAGAGTAATTACCGTATTCCTTTGCATTTAAGATGCATGTACAAAGATACAACCTCAACTATGAATACGGAGGCAGTTTGCGGCCGTCTGCTAATGCTATCACACAGAGCATTACAGTTATTTGCTGCTTCTCTTTCCCAGTCGTGATTACTCACACCTGTTTTTCTCCCATTTTGTGAACTGTGGTATTGCTTGGCATGTCGAAAAATACAAGGGTCTGATCAGCATTTCTGATCTGTCCATTGTGGTACTATTTGTAAAAGCTTATCTTTGAATTCCTCAGGAAGCTAATGACGCGTCTTTGAAAATTGCTGCCTGTATGCCATGGGTTATTTGAGATCGGGCAGTAATGTTTTGGTTCGTCTTTTCTCGGCAGTAAGTCACGTTGCTGTTTGTGTACTCACATACTCACGTCTTTTGTTGGCTATTTTAATACAACCATCACTACTGTACTCGAATTTAAGACACAGGCTATTTTTGAGAAGCAAAAAATGGTTCAAAATGTGCTTCTTAAATTCGAAGGAATAACGGTTTTCTATTTCTAAGAGGGCATTACCCACAACCATTAAACTTCTAATATTTTGATATAACGAAGTAGTGCATTATTTTGTCTTGAAGAGGAAACCTCATGTAGATTGTGCTCTCCTGGATAACTATGCACTTTTCTGTATCTTGGTATCACCCTCACATATTCAATTTATATAAATTTGTGTACAGCCTGTAATGAAAAAGGTTAATCTGGTCACAGTTCAAGAAAAATCTTGCTCTATGGAGTCTTACTGTTTTCTATCGCACTGTAATGTCAGAGCTCAATGGCACAGCATGCTGGGTTCTTTCTGCACAGAACTCAGAACATGCAGATAACTACAACAAGTAAAGGGAAACACGCATTTTAGATATTTTATTTGCGATTGATTGTTTTGGTTAATATATTCAGCAATTCAGTGGTTGTGGAAATTAAGCTTGACAATTACAAAAAAGTGTTCCGCATGTAGTACACTGTACCTGTTCTCTCAAATGTAAAACATGTTCTTTCTCATGCTTTTTCGGCACCAGTTTTCCAGCTATATGACCTCCATTGTTTCTTCATTAGCCAGGTATTCTAACTCAGTCTGATCACAAACCTTAAAGTAGCTTTGTATACAGTACAGCTAAGTGACAGCAATATACTTAATACAAAAAAAGAAATGCTGGCTTAAAAGCATGAGGATACCTACTGCATTTCTTATATTGGATGGCTTTACCAGGGTAATGCACACCACGTAGTTAGCAAACCAAAAACACCTCTGAGATTTACTTTGAAGAACTGAAGTTTTTCTTGTTAATTTTAAGTTTATTTTTATTTTTTTTTAACTTGTGTTAAAAGGTTTTTAAAGTCTAGCGCATTATCTTGATAACAATGGGAAAGTTTCACATATATTTGCCTAGCGTAACATCAAGAGTCATTAACAGTCATCACTTTTCCGAACTAGAAAGTGGAAATTACCCCTGGACAAACAATTAGGGAAAAGTAATACTGTAGGACCAGTATTTGTTTTTCATCAATGTATTACAATCAGAGCTAAATACATATCTCCTTGAAAATGTTTTGGCTGGAACCCCACCATTCCTTTCAGGTACAATTTTTGTGAAACATGGAAAAGCAGCCATAAAAAACAATGTGCAGTATTTTCTTATGTTGAACATTACTTAAAAATAATCCCTTTTGCACAACAGTTAAAAAAAACAAACACATTTTAGTCTGTAATAGTAGGTGTTCAAAGAAATAGCTCTCAGGTCCTTCAAATGACTGATTGCTGGGGAAAAATTTAAATTAAATTCTATCTGGAATAGGGCTAATTTTAAAGACTTTAATCCCCTTAAAAAAGTTCACCATGGTAAATTTGCAGGATACTTTTGTAATACTTGTACTAGGTACTGTAGTACTATTTTTATGCTACTCTTTATACATGAAGTGTTGAGAGATCTAAAGTTGAATAACGTTTTCGTATTGCAATGCTGCTGAGTGATTTTTTTATTATTATTTATCATTTTGGAATCTATCTTGCATTCATTCAAACCAAACGACAAAATGACCAGGCGATTTGCACTGTTCAGTTATGTTGCACCTGAATTCGGCTTTTTAATTTAGGTGTTAACATACTGGTACTTTCTTTTCCATATGTTGCATTTATTATATAAACAGAATACCGTATCCGCTGTTTTACCCATGCTTTGCAACAGTTCATTTACTTTGCTTGCCTGTGGTTTACCACACTTTTACTTCACGTTTACAATGCTTTACTACACATGGCTCAACTTTTGTTAGGATACCATAACCTTGCATGTTTTTCTTTTGTTTTCATCATGAGCTTGCAACTTTTTAAATATAGGTTATTTTAGAACCCTTAAAATGTTGTATATTGTATTACATTTGGACCAATTAAAAACCTAAACTATTTGACAAAGAATCAAATGTGTAACAGTATCAAACAGAATGCTGGCATCAAACAGAAATACCTGCGTGTATCACCTATCACATGATGCTTCATATCCTGGCCTTTCAACACAGAGACCTCCGAGGTGGAGCTGGGCTTCCTCCAAAGGTCTGTTAACTGTATCCCTCATTCCAACCAAATTCTAAAAGGCACAAGGGTGAAAAGAATTCATGTTTGGCAAAGCCTTTCTGAGTAACATATAGGTTTCAGAAGAAAGCAAATGTAGAAGAACTATTCATGTGTGTTAAAAAAAAAATAATAATAACTTTATATCTTTTTTGGTTTTTATTTCAGTTGCTACCTATGGAGTATATTATCCAAACATTTTACTTCACTACTTTATTAACTCCTTAAAAAAATACATTACTTACTGTAGTTATTAGTTCTAGTTAAGAAATCGTTTTTTTTTTTTTTTTAAAAAGAGTATTCACTTTAGAAATATGCCAAGATTTCATCAAGAGTATGTGATGGTATATAGATCAATGTTTAGATCAAAATATAAAAAATAAGGACTCTATAGTATAAAGATGTTTTTTTTTCATAGGTAAAATGTATTAGCTCATTCTTCATCAGTTTAAGTAAAGACTTTAAGACTATTGTGGGAATAATATAAAATACAATGCCACTTATAGTATATGTAATAATAAACAAATATTAGGTACCATTTGCTAAGTATTTAATGCAAAAATGCTATTTGAAACATTTTTGGTTGAAATAAAATATAATTGTTGCTAGATTTATCACATTAATGGTGTAAATTGCATTTTGGCATAAATCTGTGAAAAATATGGCCCCATATCTACTATACATAATACACTATCTGTATATTACTTATTTAAATACAGTCTTCAAAATAGATGTCTGTGGATGAAGAATGTGACTCTATCCCAAGTCAAAGCTTTCATTACTTCTCAGAGGCAGTCCTAAGCCTGTTCTCTACTCAACAACACTTTTTTAAGAGTTGGTCTGATAAGAAAGATGTTACCCTGTTCTGTGGGGATAATGTAGGAATTTCTTTAACTATATCAAAGGAGGTAATAACCAAAAAACAAGGTTTTTTTACAGCTTTGCAAATAAGAGGTCAAGTGGGCGGGGAACCTTGATAAACTGGAGGTACTAACCAACACTTATCAGGGCCCACAGTTTGTATGTCTATGCAGCAAACCATGCTCATTGTGATAAGATACAACATACAGTAATCTGAAAGATACACACATTTTTTTAAATCAGGTCTAGAGAGAAAGGTCTGATTTAACAAGTCTAGCACTGTGTTGGAATGTAAAGACTTTTGTGATCTGGTGTTTTCAGGGTATTGGCACAGCAAAAGTAAATCAGCCAAAAGCACCATTTCACTTTTAATTTGTAGCTCCCAACACTCTTAAGTGAAATGTAAGAAAAAAAAGTCAATACCTGTCAATACCTACAGTAAGAGAAATAAGTCGCCACAGTAAAGTAAAAATGTCCTTCTCCTTTTTCTACCAACATACTTTTTTTTCCAGACCCCAGGGATTTTATCCACGCTTATGTATATTACAGGACATCTGAGTTTAATGACAATTATCTTGTCTTGTCAACATGGAAATATACTAGGGAACGCACTTATTGTGACGTCTATACCATTTATATTAAATTATTTATTTGTTTTAAAATGGAACATTTGCCTGCAAAAAAAAAGATATATATATAATATAAATATAAAAAAGGTCTGCCATGCATGGGATTTGAAACTATAACCTTCAGTTTGTAAGTGTGTTGTGTTACTGTCAGTGCTATTACACGATACACAATTAGTTGAGAAAACAAGCAGTATTTTGAAAGATGAAGTCAGCCAGCTGAGAATTCTCGGGACTTCTATTTTGGAGATTTTTCAAGCCATCATTCATCTTCATCATCATCATTCTTAGATTCTGATCTTGAGCTCTGAAAAATGTTGTCTTTTATGTTACATGTATTGTAAGGGGAACGGGTCACGTCGTTACTTAGCATGGGAAGGGGGAGTGAGTGAATGAGTGGGGAGAATGTGTGTTGCTGTTTTCGGGGTTTGCAGACTACGGATGTGACTGGATGATGAGCCGGACAGCAGCGGGAAACGACGGGAAGTTATATAAGGGGTTGCATGAGCCTGGGGACTGGAGACAGTCCAGCGCTGAACTTGAATGAGACACTGTGGGTGCGACTGAGGGAGCGTGTGACCGGAGAGAATATGCAGTGAAAGTGCCAAGTCTAAAATGTAGGGCTATTATTTTGGTGCCGTGAATTCCGGCCCCTGACAGGAATCCTCTGTAGTTTCAAATAAAACAAACATTTTGACAATTCAACACCGTTCCCCTGAGTAGTACTTCTTAAACATGAAAATGTTAGAATATACTAAATGAACGGATCAAGCTTGTTATGATAGTTTGCAAAATCAAATGAAAGCTTTCAATACAATTGGGATAATACATAATCATATTTACAAAATGTTGTCTCGTTACTTGTTAAAAACTGCAGCTTTACTGTTATACTACTTGTTGTAAAATGGAAGGACACACTTTGTGGCGTGAAAGCTAGGGCACCTGCATTGCAAGCTTCATTGGAAGCATGTCTTGGGTTCGATTCCCACACAGGGTTTATATTGCAAAATTAAATGTATTTTATTTATGTGTAACAAACACATATTTTATGTGAAAAAAAATGTTGTTGATATGAATGACACTTTCATTGAACATACATACTTTTGCACACATAACTGTGTATATATATATAAGGCAGGATTTGAACCCTAACTAGTCATACTTTCACTCCAACTACATAACCGCTACGCTACACAGATTCTTTCAACAGACTAGGCTACTATTTACATTTACCCTATCCAAACGGCAATACATTGCCTCAATATAGGGTGAACAATTTTGAACTTTATTTGGCTGGGTTGCGTGCCGGCAACACTTAAATAATAAGCACAGGCTCTACACAGCAATGTGTATCGCTCCGTGCAAAAAAATGGGTTCAGTCCCAAAATAATACGACACGATATATAACACACACACAAACACAACACGGTCACAAGTCCACAGTGAGTGCTCTTAGTGTAGGTGGTGAAATACAGGTAATGTGCACAGTAGGGATGTGAAGTCAGGGTTTGGAAACTGGCCCCTTAGCAACAGCTCCCGGATAGTTTAGCTGTCCAGCAATGACAAATACAACAATTACTAGACAGGACAAAACAAACAAAACACTCACAGTTAGTACACAGGTTTTTTTTCGAACATAACAAAAGGGATAAATTGCTTTTCAGTCCCGCCCCTTCAGTCCCGCCCCCTTCGGTAGCGAGTGCAATCATGTCTCCTCCAATCCATGACAGACACATCGCTTACCTCATTAAGCGATGACTTCTGGTGTTGTGGCTCTGCCCCCTCCTTGGATGGCCGGCTTCTGACTGACCCTGGAATGCCAAACCATCCAGTCCAGGGCACACTGTTCCTGTTACACAGCGCCCTCACAGGTCGGGAGGGAGATTGTTGACTATAATTAATTCTCTCTCTGTCACACTGTCATAAGCATTTCAGCTTTTTCTTTATATATATATATGTAGGGCTACAACGAAGAGTAGATTTTGACCATCGATGGTTCGGAAACACATTACCGAAGGAAGGTTCAAACCTTCGATGGTAACCATTTGCATAATTTACTGGTGACGTCAACATACTTGTTTATATTTGATTGAAAATCCTATTATTTTACAGGTAATCCATATTAATGGAATAAAACATTCACATGTAGTTTAAAAATATGTTATATAGAACAATAATCATGTTTTTTATAATTTAAATAAAAATAAAAATACACGTTTATTTACACGTAATTGAGCCTGCTTGCGATATATACAGTAAGCATTGCACCAGCACCAACTGCAGCAGACAAAGCTTTATTTAATAGTCACAGGTTAATAAGCAGGTTATCGGTCACATTTTACTACTACTAAAAATATTAATAATACTAATAATAATATGAACTTACGCTTGTTAGGTGACCCCAGGGATTGGTTATGCCTCAAAATGCATGGCTGAAATCATAGTGCACACAGGAAGGCTTCATCTTTCTTGAACATTGGAGCACATTCTACAACAAGGACTACCTATATAGGCAGGACGGACTGCACTTAAACAAAAAGGGAACCAATCTACTCGGAGAAAGGATCCTTGAGGAGGTCCAGAAGCATTTAACCTAGAAAGGAAGCGGGGAGTAAATGCTAGAAGTCTCAGAAATAAAATGTTAGAACTTGAAGATACTGCACTAACAAGTAACTACGATATGATAGGTGTTACAGAAATTTGGTTGTCTGAAAGTGATGGAGACGAATATAATATTAGTGGGTATACACTATATAGGAAAGACAGACAGGACAGAAGAGGCGGAGGGGTAGCGCTGTACATAAGAAATAGTCTTGAAGCCCAGGTGTTAAATCTGGACAAAGAAAACAACGCCGAATCAATATGGGTCAGAATAATGGACAAAAATTCAAAGGGCATAATAATAGGAGCATGCTATAGACCGCCAAATTCAGGCGCCGAGCAAAATACTCTGTTATACAATGACATTAGAAATGTGTGTAGCAAAGGAGAAGCCATACTAATGGGGGATTTCAACTTCCCCCATATAAAATGGGAAAACACAGTGGGGAGCACGACGGACAAAATTCCAATGGTGGAAATGACAAATGACTGCTTCCTAACGCAATTTGTCAAGGCACCGACTAGACGGGAGCCATGCCTTGATTTAGTCTTTTCAAATAATGAAGACAGAATAACTAAAACAGAGGAGAGCCATTGGCAAACTCAGACCACAACATGGTCTCATTTGAAGTGATTTTTAAAAATCAGAAGGTAATGACTAAAGCTAAGGTTTACAATTTTAGAAAAGCAAATGAAGGTATGAGACTAACAGAAGTAGATTGGAGTAAAATAGAGAAAACATCCACAGAAAAAGGATGGCTGTTTTTAAAAAATGTAGTACTAGAGGCGCAAAACAATTACATCCCAAAAGTAGACAAATCTAAATCTAAAACAAAATGGCCAAAATAGTTTAATAGATCAATTAAAAAAAATATTCATTGAAAAAAGGCACCTTACAGAGCGTTTAAAAGGGACCAAAAACAAAGTACACAGAAAGAGTACTTGAAACTGCAAATGCAAGTCAAAAAGGAAGTTAGAAAGGCCAAGAGAGATAGAAATCAACACTGCTAAGGGGGCTAAAACCAATTCCAAAATGTTTTTCCAATATTATAACAGCAAAAGAACATTCTAAGAGGAGGTTAAATGTCTAAGAGACACAGATGGCAAAATCATAAACGAAGAAAAAAAAAGTAGCAAATATTTTAAATGATTACACTATGTAACACAATTTTTGTTCCTGGGTAGTAAGTGTTATTTCCTAATTGCTTATGCCTCAAAAGTATAGAAAATGGCTATTATTCCCCACAAACTTTGCTTTTGTGACCAGGACAGTGATATTTTGAAATTTACCTATTTCCAATGAGAAAACGGGCGAATTTGTGTCTTTTCGTTCACATTAAAGTCAGAAAAAAACATATGAATCCAAATTAATATGTATTTATACTAAAGTAATACAAAAATGACTACAAAAGATTTAGAAGTGAGTAGTTTTTCGAGATTTACGATTATACTGTAAATCACTTTCACGAATCAGCCCCCAAATGTAGTCTCCCATCATGTTCTCGTTATACTGTCCTTGGTAGCGGCGTTCAAAGTCCAGTATATCCTGGTGGAAGCGCCGCTTTGCTCCTCCGAGCACGCTCCCATGTTCTCCTTGAATTTATCAAGATGAGCATCAAGGATATGGACTTTGAGGGACATCCTACAGCCCATTGTGCCGTAGTTCTTCACCAGAGTCTCAACCAGCTCCACATAGTTTTCGGCCTTGTGATTGCCCAGGAAGCCCCGAACCACTGCGACAAAGCTGTTCCAAGCCGCTTTCTCCTTACTAGTGAGCTTCTTGGGGAATTCATTGCACTCCAGGATCTTCTTTATCTGTGGTCCAACGAAGACACCGGCTTTGACCTTTGCCTCAGACAGCTTAGGGAAGAAGTCTTGAAGGTACTTGAAGGCTGCCGACTCCTTATCTAGAGCTCTGACAAATTGTTTCATAAGGCCCAATTTGATGTGCAGTGGTGGCATCAGCACCTTCCGGGGGTCCACCAGTGGCTCCCACTTGACGTTGTTCCTCCCCACAGAGAACTCGGTCCGCTGTGGCCAGTCCTGCCTGTGGTAGTGCGCCTTTGGTGTCCCTGCTGTCCCAAAGGCAAAGATAGCAGGGAACTTGGTAAAACCGCCTTTGGAGACCCATCAGGAATGCCACCATTTTGAAGTCTCCTATGACCTCCCAGCCGTACTCATCATACTTCAAGGCGTCCAGCAAGGTCTTGATGCTGTTGTAATCCTCTTTGAGGTGCACCGAGTGAGCCAGGGGAAGAGACGGGTACTTGTTACCATTATGGAGCAGCTATTTATATTACTGGAAAGTTCTAGAAAGTTCTAGAAGTTACTCCAAGTTTACTCAGCACTGAATCTATCTGGAATGTTCTGGAAAATAGGTAAATTTCAAAATATCACTGTCCTGGTCACAAAAGCAAAGTTTGTGGGGAATAATAGCCATTTTCTATACTTTTGAGGCATACGCAATTAGGAAATAACACTTACTACCCAGGAACCAAAAAAAAAAAAAAAATTTGTTACACGGTGTTACTTTTCACAGGTTTTTAAAAGGAGGACACGAACAACATGCCCCACATGTTGACCTGTTCCTATCCAGTTTTAAATAACTTTAGCATAACAGAGGCAGAAGTGTTAAACGGACTAGGAGCTCTTAAAATAAACAAATCCCCTGGGCCGGATGAGATCCTCCCAATAGTACTCAAAGAAATGAAAGAAGTTATTTACAAACCGCTAACCAAGATCAGTCTCTTGACACAGGGGTTGTACCGACAGACTGGAAAATTGCAAACGTAATACCGATCCACAAAAAGGGAGACAAAACCGAACCAGGTAACTACAGACCAATAAGCCTGACTTCTATTATATGTAAACTTATGGAAACTATAATAAGATCCAAAATGGAAAATAACCTATATGGTAACAATTACTGGGAGACAGTCAGCATGGTTTTAGGAAAGGAAGATCGTGTTTAACTAACCTGCTTGATTTTTTTGAGGATGCAACATCGACAATGGATAATTGTAAAGCATACGACATGGTTTATTTAGATTTCCAGAAAGCTTTTGACAAAGTCCTGCATAAAAGATTAATTCTCAAACGGAACGCAGTAGGGATTCAAGGAAATGCATGCACATGGATTAGGGAGTGGTTAACATGTAGAAAACAGAAAGCACTGATTAGAGGAGAAACCTCAAAATGGATCGAGGTAACCAGTGGAGTACCACAGGGATATAATATTAGGTCCTCTGCTATTCCTAATGTACTAATGACTTAGATTCTGGTATAGTAAGAAAACTCGTTAAATTTGCAGACAACACAAAAATAGGAGGTGGCAAACACTGTTGCAGCAGCAAAGGTCATTCAAAATTATCTAGACAGCATTCAGAACTGGGCAGACACATGGCAAATGACATTTAATAGAGAAAAGTGTAAAGTACTGCACGCAGGCAATAAAAATGTGCATTATAAATATCATATGGAAGATACTGAAATTGAAGAAGGAATCTATGAAAAAGACCTAGGAGTTTATGTTGACTCAGATTCATCTAGACAATGTGGGGAAGCTATACTTACTTTTTTTTTTTTTCAAATGCAGCTACCCTAGTGTATTCACAACTGCACTGTATGTATTGCACGTCACAATTGATATGGAAGGTTGTGAACATAAATGATCAGTCAAATGCTGCAAATCCATAATTGTTTGTGAGAAATTTATTACGTGATTGTTGTGTTTGGAAACAAATCCTCAAATATTTGGTAATATTAATTATCATGCACATTATGTTGTTTGTAATACATTATCGTACACAATATATTAGTATTACGAATATAGATATTTTATGCTTATGTTTTAACGTGTATATAATGCATATAAACTAAACACAGTTGGCGCCGCTTTATCGGGACACTTCACGAGAAGGAAAAATATCCTGAATAAGTGGCTGTCCCAATTACAAGAGGCAGTTGAGATGACCTTAGTCATACTTTTTTGATTCTTAATGAAAAGAAAAATAATTAAATCACATCACATTATAATTAAACGTTAAATACATAATTTAAAATACGATTCAATGTTTTTTTTTTTTATTCCTAAACAAAACTAATCGCACCTCCGATGTTGACATGCCAACTTTCTTTGCAACAGAAGCCTGAGAAACTACAGGACACTCCTCCTTCTTCAAGGGTTCAATCTAGTTTACGTAATTTACGCAAGTCACAGCGTGATTATGTACTCACTGCACTGTGCTACGTGACCTGTCTTGCTCTGAAAAGTGATTTCCATTCATCATTTGAAAATGCAGTATCCCAATTAAATGAAGTGACGTCCCAATTAAACAACATAAATAGCATTGGGAAGAACCGTCTCCCAGAGCTGTATCCCATTTAAGCAGAAATTGTGATTAGGCGGTGCTGACTGTATATACTGACCAATATCTTTGCTGTAAATATTTAAAAGCAGTACAATTTCATTCGTTATTACATCAACTTGTGGAGTCCCCATTAGAGAGAGCGCTGTCAATCATGGTACTGCATCCGGGGTTTAGCTTCACAGACTGAGTTAAGGTCGGAAGCATTTAAAATATTTTTTTAATAAATTGTAAAAAATGAAATGGATAAAGTCAGAATCTACAAGAACCACAAGACATAAGTGACCTTAGGAATTCAAATTACATTGCCCACAGAGAATTATTAATCTGACGAATATTCACTAACTTACTGTTGGTGGTGGAGCCCAAATCCGCATTCGTGAAGAAAAATTAAAATAACTTGCTAAATACTTATCAATTTTTTCGGTCAAAAAAAAAAGGCACTCTAAGCCAATGAGTATTATCCGCCTGCTGGAAATGGTGTTTAAACACACAGTCATTTTTTAGTTATTTTACCGCAAAAAAAACTCAAATTTGTCAAAGCTATTTTTTCGCGATTCTGTAACTTAAAAACTACGACTGCACTGATTAAAAAAATTTCACCACACGGAGAATATGAAAATCTGTTCTGAGAAAACATAAAAAAATCGAGTTTAAACAAGGCGGAGAATAACAATGGGCAGGTTGATCCGTAATCTGAACAGGCATATGGACAAATGGTGCCTCCATACCCCCAGATTATGATCTTACAATAACTTTAAACAAGGCTCTGCAAGTTTATTAAATTGGATAATCTGTTCTTATATATAACAATGTTTGGGCAGGTTGTCAAACATACAGTACTGTGCAAAAGTTTTAGGCAGGTGTGAAAAAAATGCTGTAAAGTAAGAATGCTTTCAAAATAGACATGTTAATAGATTATATTTATCAATTAACTAAATGCAAAGTGAGTGAACAGAAGAAAATCTAAATCAAATCCATATTTGGTGTGACCACCCTTTGCCTTCAAAACAGCATCAATTCTTCTAGGTACACTTGCACAAAGTCAGGGATTTTGTAGGCATATAGTCAGGTGTATGATTAAACAATTATACCAAACAGGTGCTGCTAATGATCATCAATTCAATATGTAGGTTGAAACACAATCATTAACTGAAACAGAAACAGCTGTGTAGGAGGAATAAAACTGGGTGAGGAACAGCCAAACTCAGCTAACAAGGTGAGGTTGCTGAAGACAGTTTACTGTCAAAAGTCATACACCATGGCAAGACTGAGCACAGCAACAAGACACAAGGTAGTTATACTGCATCAGCAAGGTCTCTCCCAGGCAGAAATTTCAAGGCAGACAGGGGTTTCCAGATGTGCTGTCCAAGCTCTTTTGAAGAAGCACAAAGAAGCAGGCAACGTTGAGGACCGTGAGACGCAGTGGTCGGCCAAGGAAACTTACTGCAGCAGATGAAAGACACATCATGCTTACTTCCCTTCGCAATCGGAAGATGTCCAGCAGTGACATCAGCTCAGAATTGGCAGAAAACAGTGGGACCCTGGTACACCCATCTACTGTCCGGAGAAGTCTGGTCAGAAGTGGCCTTCATGGAAGACTTGCGCCAAAAAGCCATACCTCCGACGTGGGAAACAAGGCCAAGCGACTCAACTATGCACGAAAACACAGGAACTGGGGTGCAGAAAATGGCAGCAGGTGCTCTGGACTGATGAGTCAAAATTTGAAATATTTGGCTGTAGCAGAAGGCAGTTTGTTGGCCGAAGGGCTGGACAGCAGTACACGAATGAGTGTCTGCAGGCAACAGTGAAGCATGGTGGAGGTTCCTTGCAAGTTTGGGGCTGCATTTCTGCAAATGGAGTTGGGGATTTGGTCAGAATTAATGGTCTCCTCAATGCTGAGAAGTACAGGCAGATACTTATCCATCATGCAATACCATCAGGGAGGAATCTGATTGGCCCCAAATTTATTCTGCAGCATGACAACGACCCCAAACATGCAGCTTAAAGTCATTAAGAACTATCTTCAGTAAAAAAGAAGAACAAGGAGTCCTGAAGTGATGGTATGGCCCCACAGAGCCCTGATCTCAACATCATCGAGTCTGTCTGGGATTACATGAAGAGAGAGAAGCAACTGAGGCTGCCTAAATCCACAGAAGAACTGTGGTTAGTTCTCCAAGATGTTTGGGCCAACCTACCTGCCGAGTTCCTTCAAAAACTGTGTGCAAGTGTACCTAGAAGAATTGATGCTGTTTTGAAGGCAAAGGGTGGTCACACCAAATATTGATTTGATGTAGATTTTTCTTCTGTTCACTCACTTTGCATTTTGTTAATTGATAAATATAAACTATTAACATGTCTATTTTTGAAAGCATTCTTACTTTACAGCATTTTTTCACACCTGGCTAAAACTTTTGCACAGTACTGTATGTGTGAAGCAGACATTTAAAAAGCTTTAGGAGGTGATTGATTGAAAACAGTATTCAATTAAATTACTAATATTAACAAGCTACAATAATTATGCCACACAATGCAATTAATAACCAGGTGTATATGTTATAGTGCTCCCAAAGCTCAAGGTCTGTACTAGAAAAGACTCCAAACAACTTTGTCACAAGATTGTGTGGTTGTTATGATCAGCTGTTAATGTCACAATTTCAGAGTTCACCCTTTGCCTTTTTCTTTTTTTCTTGAGACAGTCAGCTTGCCAGAGATATTTTTAATGTGAGAGCAATGTTGTCACATAATTAACAGTAACAGAGCGTTTTAATATGAACTTAAAACCTTTTTAGAATGTCAGGGATACATACCAAGCTAGCACCAAAAATACTGGCAAAGGAACCTGTGGACCTTCAAAGAAAAAATAGTCATAAAAGGATTATATTGTCCACACATTTTTGGGGTATAAGGTAAGTGGCACCCAAGGTATCCCCAAAAAAAATCCATCAAAGAAAAATTTGTAGTAATAAACATGGATACTGAAAGGAAAAAAAACAACCTTTTTCACTCACTGTTTAGTGTTTTTATACTTTTACAATAAATAATATGATTACTGTATAGCCTGCGCTAATAAAATGTATTTCTAATTGACTTGAATTGGTGCTGTGGCTTTGTTCTAAGGATTAATACACAGCTTTTACTCACACCTTTTATAATATACAGTTTTGTACTAAATGTTGTATAGCACCCCCTAAAGACCACACACTGATGACAATTAATGTGTGAGGTGGTTTACTGAAGTTAGGTCCATTTTAAAAACATATGGTGCACAGTAGCAATATACATTTTTATAATATTGTTTTACTTATTACCTGTTAACAGCTACTAATATTTATAGCTAACTTTATGCATACCATTGACCAGTCTTATAAAAGTACCTTCTGGCAAAGGGCAAAACTGGCTCCACATGGCAGTTTTTATTGACATCACTGCGCATTGCCAGATTTTAAGTATTTTATTAAGACATGTCAAAACACGATTAATTGGTCACGGGCCCTCAATAATGGCCTCTTACACCCTCCACTTTTTTACTTATTAAAGAGGCTTTTTCTCTCGCATGTAGCATACATGCCTTCATGAAATATGTGAAAGATGCTAAAACATGTATTTACAAACTGCAGCTGCACAGTGGTCACCTTGAGGCTTTTATTTGTAAGCATTTTTAATTGCTATAAAAAGGACTCGATTAAAACAGGACCAAACCTGTGATTGTATTTACTTTTTTACACTAAAGAGACATACACACACTGTTTATCAAACTTCTTTTAATTATTTAAACAATGGTGATTAAATGAATAGACCCCAAAGTAAGATTGTGAACCAACCTGAAATGAGCAGAACCAACATATTGACATTGGGGAGGTTTGCATGCAAAACTAAAAATAAGTCTCACCTTTTAGTCATTCTATTTTGGTAGTACTTGGCAGTTTCGGTTTACATGCAGTTTTCTTTTAGGCAAGGAATTCTAATTTAAAATTCAAATGACTTAAATAATATTAAAATATGGGAGTGTACATTTAAATATATATTGTACTATATAATAAAAAAGCGAGGGAAACAAAACCCATACACAAGTTCCCCAAAAAATACCAACAATCCATTAGAGGGCGCTTCATGCTATCCATGTATTATTTGCTAAATATTTTATGACTGCATATATATTTATTACATACATATTATACACATACACATATAATATATACAATGTTTCCTACAGAAGGGCAATGTTTCCTACATTCTGGTTATTTAGGTTACTGAAAAATATCCAGTCAAAATGTTTAGTAGAGTACATTTTCAAAATATTGGTAGTAAATCTACAATAGGCTACCCTACTGACCCACGTTTCCCATAATAATAATAATAATAATAATAATAATAATAATAATAATAATAATAATAATAATAATAACCCAAAACCAAATTCCGCAAGGACAGTGCAAGGTTCTCACCAGTATAATGTTATTATATTTTTTGTTATTGGGGATCCAGTATACCAGCAGTACATATCAGTTCAGTAAATTCCTCAGTAGTTGATAATCCTCCAGGACATTTTTCTTTATGGAACTTCGTTCAGTGAGTCTTGCAGCAAGCTGAGCCCCCAATTTGTCTTTTTGAACAAATTAATGGAACCAATCTTGCTCTATGAATTAGGTCTAAGAGATTGTTCTTCAACTCTACAGTATACACGTTCAATCAAGACTGGTGCTAAGGTCGGTAGCCTGCAGCAATAATATAGGAGACTACTGGGACAAATTCCCAGCTTTGCTATAATACATTTTGGGGTACAAACATGACTTTTTGTTCTTGGTAGGTATCCATAATAGATGCTACTTAAGGCGATATATATATATATATATATATATATATATATATATATATATATATATATATATATATATATATGAATCAGTGGTTGTAAATTCTGGCCTGTGATTGGTTAAAACCTCATCATAGGAGCAAAAATAGATTGAACTATTGCCCGAACATCCTTACACCACCGGGCAATAGTCTCCATCTGTCATGTAATTGGTTCACATCACTGTCAGTCCCGCCCCTTTTCAAAGGAACGTCTTTCATCTCCACTGCTCACAAGAGAAAATGGTTGAACACCGATTCTCTGACTTTATGAAATTAAACAAATTCAACTTGACGAAAACAAATATGACGGGTGGGATATAAACTGGATTATGCAGCAGTCAGCAAATCAGACGGAGAGAAACTTTGATAACTTTGATAAGTATGAAATTCAAAAACATTTTCTGTTATTCATTTCTGTTATTTACTTATGCAGTATCAGCTATAACAAAATATATAAAGTTGTATTTACTAACCAGCCTTACCTCACTTATTTTCTTGTCTGATTCATACATTAAATATGTACTGCAGACTCAGCCATGCCTGCAGCTTTGGGCATTATAGCCCCGTCGGTAACAATAGTCTTCCCTCGGGTCAATAATTTTCCACTATTGCCCTCCTCCAGTCCATATTTACTATATATATATATATATATATATATATATATATATATATATATATATATATCAGTGGCGGCTGGTGGCCAAAAATGTTGTGTGTTCACACTTCAGATGCAGGTGACGGGGTGGGGTCCGGTGAGGTGGGGTCCAGGGGCCAACCTCATTGGTAGAAGCACTGTCCAGTGGATCTGTTTCTTGTTGGAAGCGATACAAAAAGTTTGCTCTGTGATGTCTTATCGTGGCAAATTTTTTGATTACTTTATTGTAAGTTGTCCCTGAATTTAAATAAATCCCAAGTTCAAAGACCAAGAACAGGAAAAAATAAGACTTTAAATGGAGGTCACAATTAAGGTCAAAGGAAATAAAAACACTGTAATTAACAATGAAGTAGATTTTTTTTTTTTAAGGAACCAGCAGATAATTTATATAGACCAATAAAAAACTGATCAGCTACAAAGAAACAGTAAAACAAAATAGTAATTTAAAAACACCTAGAAAAAAAAGCCTGATGTGGCTATCAACAAGATAAGAAAAAATAATATAAAATATATAAATAATATTAAAATAATACAAATATACTGGACAGTATTTAATAACTGATTACCCAAAACAAGCAGTAGTGGTCCATAAATTAGCAAAAAAAAAAAAAAAAAAAGAATTGCCGAACACAGCAAGATTACTGTTTATTAGACTACTGAGCTTAAGGTAAAGCACTGCTGAAGAGCAGCAGCTTCGGGAGAAAAAGGGACAGATGGTGCAAAATAAAAGCAGATTAAAACTGTAAGAAGAACGAAGTTGAACAAATAAGACAAATAACATTAATTTAAAGTTAGACGAAGTTAGACAAAGATAATTAGACTTGAATTTATTTAAACAGCTTAAATGTTTTCTGACTTTCCACAAAATAACACACCATGCAAGACTGAGAAGAGACGAAGTTGTGCTGCTCATATTTATAGCCTTTGTTGTCTTGGCACAGGTGTGCTGATCGCCTGATTACCGTTTTCGCTAACCGTCTGCGCTCCATCCAGACATTTTTAAGCCAATCATAGCCAGTTCTGGCTGACGGCTGGTTGCTACTGCGCATGTGCACGGCGGATTTGGGTGCTCACATTTCTGAGTGAGCACAGCCCGGCTTCAGCCCATTAAACTGATGGATGAACGGCATTGTTGATGTGGCAGTGTCAGGTGAGAGGGGGAAATGAAACACACATCACCCAGAAGAAGGAAAGCGCAATTAATTAATAAGAGACAGGGGCGGGGTTCAGCGAGCAAGTGAACACTGTTAACCGAATATATATTTGTGATATACCGAATAAATGATGCCTGAATCGGATTGCAAAAAAGAATCAGCATTCTCTTGTTTTGTGGTTACATTTCTATTTCCCCAAAATACTTTTTTTTCCCGATAAAGCCCTCATTTAACAAAACATTTAGCAAGTGCCTTCTATAAATTCATTTTTTTCATGTTTCCGCTACTAAACATGAAAAAAAGACACTAACAATATCTTGTTTACACTGAAGAAGATGTGACATTTTTACCCAGCATAGCAATTCTACAGAATTATGGGTTGCTCTTTTATTATTATTATTATTATTATTGTTATTATTACGTAATGATATAATGCAGTACACACTAATAAAAAATAATTGAAGGACCTGAACACTCCATCTGAGGGCAAGATAAAGTGCTGCCAATGCTGAGTTATTAGAAAAGCCCCTTATGGTTTAATTAATTACACATATTAAGCAGGTATTACCTCATTGAAATATGTTTTCTTGTATTTGTGTTTCATTGTTTTAAAATATTTTATTGCTTAATTGGTCACAGAATGTATTTAATAAGACACTTGGCAAAGCCCTACACAGCGAAAGTAGTTAAATGCCAAATGTCTTCTGAACACAGGATGCAGAGATTCTGTAAGGATGTCCACTAGGCTTTATGTTGCACTGCATGTGATGTAACTCAACTCATTTTGCTTCTCCTAACATTTAGAGGTTTTAGATTCTGTGAGAGACAAATAGTCAGTTAAGGTGTCATAAATTACCCCCCACCTTTTTTTTTTTTTTTTTTAAAGTTCCACTTCAAAGCATTCCTGTTTATTGTTCAGCTGAAAATGTTCAGCAGACATGAGCATGATCCACTCTTCACTTTGACCACATTAAGTTAAAGCCTACAAAAGCTGTTAGACTATGCTGACAAGTGTGTTCACAAATTTTTCACATAGCCGTATAGATATTTTAACTCGGAGCTATGATGGAATTTAATGTTATTTTGGCAGAGCCAAAGAGAATGGTACGCCCTTGTTATTTTCACGCTTTGCTACTTATATATATATATATATATATATATATATATATATATACATATATCTCATAAAGAGTTTTCAAGTAATAAAATAAACATGCATTCAACATCAAATGTGAAGATATCATTAAATACATCTTCCGTTTTAAAAAAACGAAAAACAATACATTTAAAAAGTTATTGGAAAATATTACAAACGTATCTGTCATATATCTAACGCACACTTTTGTGTAAATCAGCTGTGCCAACATTAATGCTGGGATACATAAAAGCTGTATTCCCATGTTGTTAGTCAGTTTCACTCACATTGGGCATGTCAACAGATCTGACAGACATTGTTAAGGTTCGTAGCAGACATTATGTTGGCAAGTGTTTCTTTTTAACGAGAAACAATTGGCCATTCTGGAGAACAGACTTTGCTACAGATTCTCCTGAAGGAATTAGAGGTGGTACTCCTTCAGGAATCTGTAACTTTCTGGCTGCCCATGGTCGCACTATATCCTATCGACTATGTATTTTTTGTCCAGTCTCTGTTTAAAATCGCAACAACATGACACCCAGCCAAGTGGTTTCAACCAGTTGGCATTGACAAAGGATCCCTCTGCTCAATTTAAATTATCTGTGGCATCTGAAAGGTCTGTCACAAAAGTGCATATTGATAACTGATAAGCATACAGAAACAAGTGTACTATAAACACATAGCTATTAAACAAATACAGCAGCCAATCTGTTACTGCTAATTCAGACAGCTTCTTAAACCAAAGCCTTAGAAGTGAAGAATGAATTACACTTGAAGAAGAACGAAGAAAGCAGAGCAAAATGGATGGAAACCATGGCAACTGTATGCTATTGTAGCAGCCAGTCTACTTTAGGAGAGGATACATTGAACCATCTTTCTTTTCTTTGCAGGGTCTGTGTTTGATTCAATTGGGAACAAGCTCCCCCGAATGGTGCACAATGTGGATGAGGACAATGTCTTAAATCTCTGAAGGCACCCGAAACAAGATGGATAATCAGTGTCCTCCTTTCCAGTACAACAGTCTTCTCAAAATTATCTCATTAAACTCTGCTCCTGAGACAGGTTTCAAATCAGCAGGGACTAGGAAGAAGAGCGCGTTTTATTCTTTTTTATTTCTTTTCAGTTGACAAAGCTGGCATTCCATTTGTTTTGTTTTTTTCTTTTGAGATAAACCAGTTCAATTGTATTTATTTTTGATGGAGGTTTTCATTAACAAAAAAGGGGTGAGAAAACGGTGAAGGGACTCTTTCGTGCTTAGCTCAATTCATCTTAACAAGGTATTCTTCCTCACAGCTAGATGGCTAAAGAGGTGCTACAGTAATTAAGGCAGCTAACGTTTCTGCCAGAGTTTGAGTGTCATCTCAAGGAAGACTGGATGAGATAATGGGGAAGTAAAGCCAAGCTAACCAGTCAAAGACAACTTTCTTTTTACTGGCATTGAAGTAATTGCTTATTGGTATCATTAAAAACTATTAATATATCCTTTTGGTTGCCAGGGTTTTTAATATTCCCTGGTGCACAGGTAAGTAGCATTAACTCTTCAGGGCCATTCTATTCCCACATTAATAATTGCATTGATCTTCAGTAGGGTTAGTTAATTAATTAAGGTATTTCTAAGAACAAAGGTCCTGCAATAAAATGGACTGTACACAGCAAAGCTGCCTACCCCTGTCCTTGTGCCAAAGCCCTAGTGAAAATAAGGGAAATTTGACCAGTATCTGGGAACTGTTTAAATAACTATGCTGTAACACTTATTTTCTTACTTTTACCATTGCAGATTTCTTCATTTGATCAAACGCAGTGCTGAATTCTACAGAAGTCATTATAACTGCCCAAAATAAAAGTGGGCCTCCTTTTTCAAACCTTGAAATATAAAAATACTGTTCAGTCAACATATGACACTGTGTATGAAATCAACATGCTATTTGAATTATTTAAATATAATTCAATAAAATTGAATAGACACTGCAGATTTATTTGCCTGTGATTCAAGAAAGCCAGTTGGCATTCACCATGGTTAAGGTCAACATATAATATCCATACAGTAAAATATCAGAATTGTATCAGCAAATCTAAAGCCTGCTGCTAAGACTTGAAGTAATTATTGGACTGTTTGTATGTGCAGCAAATCCACATCCAACAAAATATGACAACGAAGTAAATTTATCAAAGATTGAATTCCCTCTATTAAATAAAATTATAAACAATGTAATTGTTTACAATAAAGACAGGTACAGGTTTAGTGGACACATTACTACATCTGCACATTTACAGTGTTTTATTTTTAAGACTGACTGAGATTTCTGAACTGACTGAACCAATGTTCTTTTGGCGTTCACTGTTCAGTATCAAATGATGCTTTACTAAAAATAGCTGATACACCCCTGTGCTTAATCCAGGTGAACTATTTACCCTTTCACGCATATCATTATGTTAGTGCCGTAGGGTACTTAACGAAAGACAAGGTCAGTTATAAACAGCAATGCCTGAAGTATTAAAACTACTACGAACTGAGCAATATGGCCCTATTAACAAATATTTTACTAATTAGTGTTAGAATGGTTTTTTTTTCTTTTCTTTTTTTTAAGCTTATTCTGATAGATTAAATACAATGTTGTATGAAATATACAGTCAGCACTGGATAATCGGAATTGCTGCTTAAATGGGATACAACTCTGGGAGACTGTTCTTCCCAATGCTATTTTTGTCGTTTAATTGGGATACATTATTTTCAAATGACGAACAAGACAGGTAGCGTAGCACAGTGCAGTGAGTAACGTGATTACGCTATGACCTGCGTAAATTGCGAAAACCACATTGAACTCTTGAAGAAGGAGGAGTCTGCTGTGGTTTCTCAGGCTTCTGTTGCAAGAAAGTTGGCGTGTCAACACTGGAGTTGCGATTAATTTTGTTTAGGAATACTTTTTTTTTTTAAATTGACCTTTATTTTAAAGTATGTACTTAACATGTAATCATAATGTGATGTGATTTCATTCTTTTTATTTTCATTAAGAATCAAAACGGTGTGATTAAGGTCATCTCGCCTTATTCGGGATATTTTTCCTTCTCCCTAGGCGTCCCTATAAAGCGGCGCCGACTGTATAAGTTTTGGTCTATTTAAAATATACTCCTGTACCTTAACGATTTTGATAGGAAATACAGTATATCCATGCACTTTTCTTTTGAATGGGATCGTTAAATTGAAACAGCATTGTTAATGTCTGTCTGAGTGTTTGTAGTAGTGAATGCAATACTTTGAAAAACACGTTGCTGACCCAGGGCACTAGATTTCTCCAAACACAACTTTGTTGCTTACACTTTCAAACGGTCATAAAACGTTTTTGTCTTGCAAAAGAGTGTCATCACATATGCTATGGTGTATTTGATACATATCACATCTAAAGTAGCTAATACAAGGTAGTATGTTTCTTTAATTTGGTTTTAAGTTGTGTCTTATTTTTTATTTATTTTTTTCCTAACGGTTACAATACTGTATTCTACATCTAGAAAAAGTAACTTTTCCATCTAACGCGCCCCCTATTTCTTGGATTACACCGTGCTGGGTATAGCTCAGTGTATTATTTATTTATTTTGAACTACATTTCGGCAATAAAGCTGACTTTGCCTTGGTTGTCAAAATCTAAAACATAAATGATTTCACTCCAACCCCCTCTAGCCTTTCCCCTCCCCTTCCAGAAGCTCCAATGATCGCAGCTTGCACAAGAAGCAGTCTTAGCCAGAAGCTTCACAAGCACAGTACTGCTGTCAGAGTTGTTCACACGGTGCTGTAAGACTACAGAAAAAAGGAGTTTGAATCTGAAGTACAAAGAATTGTCAGCTGTATCATATAACTTAAGTGGATATCATACATTTTGTTTCTAACTATTGGATTTACATGCCTAGTGTTTTATTTTTGTGTTGTTTTGCTTTTTAACGGAAACTCTTGTTTCCATATTCTTGGAAAATACGTTTTAAACAGATTAAGAAATGCAAAAAGTTGCTGGAATCCTGTGAAAGTTTCGATGGACATCTATTATGAGAAGGTGAAACTTCAAATATGGGTTTTCTGTGAATTATGGATTGAATCCTTCATTTTTATAAAAGAAGACTGTTACAAAATAAGGTGACATTTTAGGCATTTTTACTTTTGATACGACAGACACTGACAACAACCTTAATTATAATAAAGGTTTTCAGGTGTTGCTTCAAGTATAGTGGGGCAGGATATGGAGTCACTGCCATTGCCTTAGTTTTATTCTACAAATCACTTTATTCGTCAGATTTATTTCTGGAGAGCCACGCTTTATTGTACAATATTTTTAAACTTCGACATTCACCTTTGGAATACAATCATGGACTTTATTCTGGGTTTACTAAATATTGTTTTGGCTGCCCTTCTATATATTTCAACTGTGAAGGTAAGGTTTCTTTACATTTTCAGTAGAATACAATAATATTGTTAATCTTCCAATAATTAATCATATTGTCCTTGGACATTTCCTAGTAGGTCATACATAATTTTCAAACAGACAGACTTAACATTTTACTTAAACTTCATCATTGAATGCTGGCGTTGAGGGATTGTATCTGTAACTTCAATGAATTTATACTTTTTGAAGAAAAACGTTGCAGTCTTAATTCTGTTAACAGCCGCAACGACCTTCCCGGTCACAAACTGTGTTGTTTCTTAAAGGCACAGCAACAATGTGTAATGTCAATTTTGGTATGTCAGGTTTGCACGTGACATGACTAGACTACTGGACTATAATCAAAATCCAGATTTTGTTATTGAATGAAAAAAAAAGTATATAGATAGATAGATACAGGTGCATATTAAAATACGCAATCTTAAGAAACCCGTCAGTTTAAGTTTCTAGTACTGTTACTGGAAAGTATTTCCAGCATAAGACTTTTCTATTGTACATTTTCGAAGAAAATAAGTCCTACAATATGTGTCATTTTGTAAACGGATATAACGTTGTACCCACAACGGTATAGTCGGCTAATCTCTCTGATTAATATTTAGCTTTACTGTCAAATTAAACATATAACACAAACTTTTGCCAGTTTTTAAAAGATAACTGAAAATCAATGAATTGTACATGAATGGAAACGGTTTTGCAGGAAATCACACTTCCAAAGAGACCGACCAGACTTGAGGGTGGAATGTTTCAACAACTATGTGATATGACTTGATTACACATGGGGGTCATCTCTCGCCCCATTAATTCATACACCTTCGCCACAGGCCACAGTTTAATATCATTTCTCAGAAAGAAAGAAAAAATGAAAATAAACTAACCATCCTTTAGGATATGTAACGTAATAATCATCGTTCATTTATTCATTGGAGCATATTTGTTTAAAATATAGACGAGCCATTACCATGACGTTTCTTTTTATAAAGTATTCTATCTGATCTCTAAATATATTAATTCAACGAGCTGTCAAAAAATGCGAACTTTCCACAATATGAAAACAACAATCTTTTTTTTTGGTTTATTTATTCCCAGACCAAGGTTTAATAATTTCACTGTGTCATAGGTTTCCACCTTGGCGTCCTGTCACTCCATAAAATGCTGGAACTAAGGAACTCCTTCGCACTCTTAAAGCCACAAATCCTAAATACGTGTTAAAAATGTAATGGCCTTTTCAAATTGGTCTCCAAGTTTTTAAAAGCAGTGGACTGAATAAATGCATTGACACTTCTTTAGACAAACGCATGGAGAACCCATTAAAAAATAATGAAAACAAAAATGCAGTGCCACCTTTTCATTCGACCGAGAGGATTGATAGCCGAATTTCTTTGACTCAGCTAACGGTTTCTTATTAAAACCATTTGATTCTTATTATTTTTAAACACACAAATAAAACATGTCTTAGGCCAGGACGCGAGCCATATAGGGCAGAGAGAAAGGGGTGTTGCTTATGTACACCAACAGATTATCAATTCATTAAAATATATATTTTAAAGTGTTGCATTGTAGCTGATCATGGCTTTAATTGCAAAAAATGCATGCATTTAAATATAAAGGTCCCATAATATACTACATAAAGCTTAAACAGTGTGAAAACAAAACCCCTTAAATTTACTGCAGTATAAATCTGTATTTGTACACTAACTGTTTACAAATTACATTATTGTCGGTACTAGCAGCAGCATTACTGCTGTTGAGTTACTGTGTTTAAAATACTGCAGTACTAGGGATTCTAAGATCTAACTTAACAGAACTATCGTAGGATAATATCTATTAATACACATCTGCCAATACACGTGTTTTGACTGTTCATATTTTTCACAGACGGCTCACATACCTGGAGATGGAGAGAGGAAACCTAATGAAGGTAACATTTTCTTCTTGTATTAGTAGGTATTATCATGACGTTCTTCGAGACCTTAGATGTGACTGAAGGAAATGTAATAACGTTGAGGGGGAGGGGGATTGCTTACTCAGAAGGCACAGATTTAGGAATGCCCAGCTTGCACTGCCATCTTCTGGACACATACTGAATAGGTTTTGGAAAGTCAATGCGATTCGGTGCCGTTATAAATGAAAGTACTTGGTGGAAGAATTGGGGGAGGGAGGAATCTAAGCATTTGATGCATTATTTTATGTGTACATCACAGCCGGTCTCTAAAAAGCAGCTGATAGCCCAGTACTAACACTAACCATTAGATTAGATTTGTTTTGCTAAAGTAACACAGTTGAGTTGACTTTTAAAAGGTTTGTCAATAATGTTTCAGGTATGCTGCCACATTTATAATCGACAAATCCTCTGGCTAGAAGCAGCGCTCAGAATACCCTACCATGGATAGACTTTAACCACAGACGCAAAAGCAGAACAAACAGAGGAAAGTGTTATCAGGTTGAAAAGAGCCTGGCACATTTTAGACAATTCAAATAACTGAGATCTGTGTAGTTAAACGTTTATAACCTTCAACGTGGTATCTATATCAAACAGTATTAGGTTCACAGTGATATGAAATTAAAATAATGAATGGTTGTTCTGTCTAATTGTCCATATCACCCTTCCACTTATTAAAACAATACTAAAATGCCCTGTTATCAGAAAAAAACACACTCAGCCCTGGCATTGATGTAAAAGGTTAGGAAAACATGTCATGTGATTTGATGTTTTAACACTGTGGTCAGTTTGCAAGGTGGTAAATACATTAGTTTAAAAGGTAAAACACTTTTGTGAGGAGCATTGCAGGGTGCAGCAGACTTTGCTGATTGTATGTTCTTCTTAAAATAGTTAGAGGTCTTTTTTGAGGTCCAAGATGTCATAACATCATACGGCTGAAAGCAGTATCAGAAGTTTACAAAGTGCATAGCTGAAAGATGAGTTTAGAATTAAGAAACTGAACTACTGTCAACCAGGTTTAATAATGAAGGAATGTAATACAGCCACTTAAGAGTATTAGAATCAGTTCTGTGGGACACTGCAGCTTTAGTTTACGAATTGTCAAAATAAACGTTCACGTGATCATAATAATGCTTCTGGAATAATGAATATTGAGGAAATTCTGACACTATACACCTGATTATAATTTACATTAGACCAACAGTCTTGTATGTACACCGGGCCAAACTAACTATTTTGTTACATCCGTAGGTAATAATTGCTCTGACTTGGAGGAGAGAATATCCCTTTTTTTTTACAAAGATGTTCTTTTGCACATTAACAAGGCAGAATGTTAAATCTACAATTAAATTGTTGTATAATGCTATGAGCTGTGGCCTCTTGCTGTAGAGAGACAGTGAAACACACACAAAAAAAACAGACCTACATAAAATGATATTTAATTAAACATTCACTGGGGTCTGACCTGATGTGAATCAAATCAAATGAAGTCAAAAGACAAAAACATGCTCTGGAGTCAGAAACAGGCATTGAAAATACAATACTACTGTCAAATGGTAAATATTCTTTTAAGTTACACCTTTAGGTTTACTCTTATCAGATATTGATAACAAAGCTGAAAGTGTGTGTATATATATATATATATATATATATATATATATATATATATATATATATATATATATATACACACACACACAGATATATGTTATATATTATATACAGTATATAGTCTATCCAAGAACCTTAAGTAATATTTTTATAGTTTTATGCAATTGAATTTTATAGTAGACCTTCAAAAATTATCCACTTTTTCTCTACTTTTTATAGGCCTATTATTGAAAACAGTATAGACATTTTAAGGCGTTCCCCAAAATAAATTCAGGTAACTATTAAGTTATTGTATTTTTTATTAAGAATATCTTTGTAACTTGTTTCTTGTAATATGTAAGCAATTAATCTTGGCAATTAAACTGTAAACAGTTATTACAGAAATTATTCATATTTGCTTGTATATATTTGTGTTGAAAAAGGGATATTGTCTCTGCCTTGCATTAGCAGTAAACTAGTTACGGATTTTATGCACCAATCAATTTGTCTGCCATAACTCACCTTTGTCTGTGTATACCTGTTAGCATGTTCCTGTGTCACAAAAAAACCTGTGTTATTTATGCTGAATATTCTTTAAAAAAGGTAAAAGTGAAAGCTATAAACATATCTCAAAACATTTATCTTTTTTCTTTATTTGCAGTTATTAGGTTTTTGGAAGTCTACGAGAGAAGCTATTGTCGGACAATAGAGACTTTAGTAGACATCTTCCAGGAGTATCCTGATGAAGTAGAGTACATTTTCAAGCCTTCATGTGTACCACTCATGAGATGTGCGGGCTGCTGTAGTGATGAAAGTTTAGAGTGTGTGCCGAAGGAAACGCACAATGTAACTATGGAGGTAAGGACTGAAAGTTTGCTAAATTAATACTTCATTTTGTTGTGAGTCAGGTAACATGGATTTGAATTATACCCAAACACCCCATGCCACTTAGTACTGGGCTTCCCATTTGGTCTAAATTATTATACCGAATTGTGTGGTGGTTTTTATGATGTGGACTAATGACCACCGTTGGCTTACTTGAGACCACCAGACTCAATCACTCAGGCCTACAGAGATGAAAGGCATAAAAGCAAGAAAATTAGCTTGATGTGTCACCAGCTTTGATAATTCAAGTCAAGTTCTTTTATAATAAGAAACACAATATAGTGAATGAGATACAAAGTCATTTTCCATTGTTATTTAGTACACCAGAGGTCATTCTGGAATGACTGGATTTTAGTTTAACCTTATGGATGATTGTGAGGTCTACTGTATGTCGAAAGAGTTGTGTCTGCGTCTCAGCCCAGTTTCACGTGGAGAGTTCTCATCCCATTGATGGCATCTTGTTAGCAGTTTCTAAGAAGAAAAAAATGTAATGGTAATGGACACTGAACAACTCTTTGCATTTTATACAGAAGGACCCACCCCCACCCCCTAAGCTTTTCTAACTGTTACTATCATATCTAGTTTGTATTTATTAATACACAAGAGGTGGAATGCATAAATCCCATGGTCACATTAAAATGAGCTTTTTTGAGGAAATAACATTCCCTCTCATTGCATTGTAGCTACTGTTGAAGGTAAATGCCAACTCCACCTAGTATTGAAAGTGTCCAACAAAAATTGATTACTGAAGCATAAAAATCTGGCCACAGATAAATCTAAATGCTTTACTGCTGGAAATATTATACCAAATGTGTTCTTGAATGCTTGAGGGGCCATATTTAGAGGTGAAAAGAAGAACACGAGTTTAGAGAATAATGCTTTAATGCTGTATATAATATAACTCAAAACCTTTTCGTTTTTTGCTTTCTTAGATAATGAAAATCAAACCGCATCATAGTCAACATATAGGAATGATGAGTTTCACAGAACACAGTACATGTGAATGCAGGTAAGACACGTTCATAATACCAGGGTCGTTTTTATCATAATAAACATCTGGAATTATGAATTAGAATATGTTTTGTAGACTCATCATTGTCTTTTGTTTTTAATAATTCACAGACCAAAGAAAGATGTCAAAGAAAAAAAAGAAAAGTAAGTAAAAGGTTATTATGTTTTGGGGTTTTTTTGGGGGGGGGGTTCACAGCATATAACAAACATGTATCTATTAACACTTGAGTTGACTCTCATCTGATAAACTTCATACTAAAGAATAGGAAATATACAGCAAGCAGTCATGAAAAATGACTCCAAAGATTTGACTGTATATTTAAAATACATTTTTCAACAAATTTTGTTGGAGGTGCAGTATCTTTTGTTTTGAAACAACAAATAACATGATATATAATAATATAACCTGTTTGGAAAAAACAGACGACATTATGTGGAGTTATAATCAAAATCGTTGGTTCATTAACCAAAAGAAAAGGCCAACACTTTCTGTTTGTTAAGCCGGTACTTAAAAAAAACAGGAAACCAACCATGCTCATTGTTTAAGTGTAGTGCCACATACTTGATTACACTGTTTTTCAAGACAAGAGTTCTGGTTTAGTTTGGACGACTGAAATATCATGTGAAATTCCTCCTTGATGAACTTGTTTGGCTAGAATAATGGATCTGATAGCTCCTGTCCTATTTTGAACTAAGAAATAAGATTGTCCACTGAAAACAGTGTGCCCAGAATTCACCATAGTTATAAGAGGTAGATCTCTAAATCTCATGTTTATGGTCCTGTACTTTATCATAACTTGTTGAATGCATCTTTAGTCTTCATCTTAATTTATTTGCATAAGCAAAAGGGCATTACATAGAATACATTAAACATTGCAGTGTTATATGGGCATGGCGTGGAAAACACCGCAGATTTTGCTTGCTAGGTTAAGTGAAAGCTTTCAGTGGGATGTTAGTAAGTGTATATGGGGATTTGGTTTAAAACACTGGGGGAACCATATCAATGCAACACTGTCAAAAGGTTCAAATCCAGCTCAGATAAAAAATGAGTTCACAATGTGGTAGAATTATCAGTCTCTGCTTAAGAGAGGCCGGGACTGAATGGCAAGATTGAGGTAACACTCACAAAACTGCTGGGAAACTCTCATTGCACCTGTCGACACCATGCCTGACAGGAGCTAGTTTTAAGTGTATCTCAATTTTCATAAAGATTTAAGTTAATTTTAAAATAAATACACAACAGATAGTAACTATGGTTATATATGTTCACCCTTTGTGTATTCTAATTAAGCCACTGACACATTGTACTGTACAGATGTATGTATGTGAACGAGGAGCTTGAAAATAAAACTGTCCTATACATTGTAGATGTTTGCGTTCTTTTTATTTTCCAGAAAACCCAGGAAAGGCAAGGGCAAAGGTCTTAAGAGAAAAATAAAGAAAAACAGAGACAAAAAGCCCAACTCGTATGTCAGCTGTGCATTTTCCACGCCACAATTGCACTTGAGCGTTTCACTCTTGGTTATTAAGTGAATTTGGGAGGGGGTTATTTATTTCCTACAATCACCCTTCATTTGGCTTGAGGCTTTAATACACTGGGTTACAGTATGGCTTTAATCCACAAGGCTATGTTTGTGGCACTGTGGTTCATAAAGTGAACATGGAAGATATTGGCATCACTGAGCATGGCTTCTTCTTATTTTAAATGAATATGGTGAACAATTTGTTGATGCATTATTCTCTATATATGTACCTGTCTGTGTCTGGTGATTTGTGCAGACCATATTTCTTTGTCTTATCCCACCCAGATCTTTTGTTACAGATTTAGGATCTTAAACTGGGACTTGTAATTTTTGTGACATTTTTACTTGTTGGGTTTTACTATTTTTAAAGATATTGGCACAAAGTAGATGTTGATGATGCAGTTCTTTATATATAACTCAATAGTAGGGCTTGAATGAAAGATGCCATCCTTGGTTTACAAACCATAAACCCTCTTATAAAATACATCTTTTAAAGTGCATGGTGCCCCAAATGTAACCAAAAGTCAGATGCCATTTATTGATGTTGAAATCTTTGGTATCTTTATGTGTACAGACATCAGACCATGAATTTTTTGTAGTTGGCCATTTGTTTGCAAGTAGAAATACACCAAACATACACCAGACAATAAGACAAAACCTTTTCCAATTCAATATATTGTTTGCTGAATGAAAGTGTTAGAATAGCATCTGCAGACCCCCTCATGCAGTGTACTGAAAAATAACACATTTTAAGCCATTGGCAAGGTCTGAAGAGAAAAACTACTGATCTGTAAGGAAGGCTTTCAGATATAGCAATTAAACAGGCTGTAAAGTTGTTTTCCATGTAAAGCCAGGATTCGTACACTAGTCTGGAAGTCTGGAAAAAGTATGGAAAAATGCAAAACTTATTTCCAGGGCTTGAAAATGCCGTTATGAAAGTCTTGGAAAAAGTCTGTAATTTTACTAGTATCACAGGAGAATGAAAATAATTCTGCGAATATTTTTATTATTAATAATAATTGATCTTGAAAGCGGGTCAGCAGCTCTAGCGGCAACTGTCTAGGCAATTTACTAGTAGCAACTATATTGCTTGCAACCAAATCCCGCGACAATTGCCCCATGTAACACCCCTGACAACGTCCTGACAACTCAAGGAATCCTATCCAGTCAGCGCACTGGTATATGTCACATGACTATGTCTGCTCCAGTGATACGAAGGGTAAAATGGACACTACTACAGCCAAAACATATACATTTATATTGAAGGCTATGATTTGTTAAACAAAGTTACAGACTGGAATTACAAGCTACTGTACTCTGCTCACCGAGATTCACATTTTGTTATCTTGTTGTTACCTTTATTAAATCGTTAACGTTATTTCCAAACCCAGGAAAAAAAAAATTGATTACGATGGTTATTATCACCGACTTGGATTTTTTTTTTTTTTAAAAACCTGTGTTCTTCAACGAATAGGATATCGCCTGAATACTGGCTGCAGCACGCCACAAATAGGTACTGTACTTGTAATTCTACTTTTATTCACAATCTCATTATTATTATTATTATTATTATTATTATTATTATTATTATTATTATTATTATTATTAGTGGTATTAGTGACAAATACTATAATAATAAAGAAAATCAAAGAATAAAAACAGTTCTAATATTATTAATAATTTAGCTAATGCCTTTATCCAAGGTGACTTCCTTAACTTACTCCAGCAGCTTACATTGTTGGTTTTGGATTGTCCTTTTACTATAGCGAACAAAAGGCTCTGGACCCAAACAGGGTTGTTATAGCGAGGGTGTGCTGTATTTAGTATTTGACTTGTATGTTTAATATATGACACTTGCACATTTTAATATATAATGCGTGCACATTTGTTATTTCATTTTTGTTATTTTTCACCTCCCATAGTGTTCAACATTTAACAGGGTATAAAGAAGTTTGGATCAGAATCCTATATCATCCCTTACAAAAAAGTAGTATACTGCAAGTATATATACTATACTGTCAAAATTGTCTGGTTTTAGTATACTATTGGTACCATTATACTATCCTATTTTGGTAGAAGTATACTTGCAATATACAACTTTTTATATTATTTTTGTAAATAATGCAACGTAGTTTCCAAATATTGGACATTTCTAAGATTGTATCTTATTTCTCTTTTGCATACCTGCATTGTCTGTTAGATTCTGACAAATACTTTTAGAAAACCAGGAGCAACTTCTGCTCTGGATCAAAAAGCTATAATGCTCTGCGGCTGCCTGCCTATGTGGATAACTATCGATAAACTAGTAGAAACTAATGGAAATCTGGAAAAAGTATGGAATTTTGATGTTAAAAAGTGTATGAACCCTGTAAAACATTGCATCATTGTAATGAATTATTATCTTATCATGGATTGTGAATTACAAGTATGTATTAAAAGATACTGCATCTTTAAGTACAGAATTTGCTGAATATTATTTAGTTGTGTATATTAAGTTGTGGTATCACTGATGAAGCCACCTTTTTAAACTAGTTGCCATGAGAGCAGACAATTGATTTGGTATATGTAAAACTACAATGGCAGTTTTGAGCCTAAGGCTGGTCAAACATGTATGCACAAAATATCTATTTAAAAAAAAACTAATTTTAACATACAAAAGCCTACAAGCACGTAACAAACGATGTTTGTGTTTGTTATATTTCTACAGATAAAAGATACACATGATCATATAGTTCAAAGTATATAGTTCATACAGTGGTTTCTCTAAGAAACCCATTGTATGAACATTGATAGGATTTCATATCTGTGATACCCCCTATATATTTATAATAATCCCTTTCCCAGTATATTATAAGAAGGTGGCTACATAATTACCACCCCTGATATACATGATATTAATAGAGTATCTAATATGAACATTATTTTGGTTCAGAATCTCATGGGTGGGGGTTTTGCTGCTTACTAGATATGGCCTATGTTGAATATGTTTGTTACTAATTTATCAGGATGCAAGTTTATTGCTCCAGAGGTCCCATGCTTAGAAAGCACGCACTTTAGCTTTTTAAAAATAAATCTGCACAAATATAAACTGTTCATTTCACTGTGCTTTTCTTGCAGGGGTATCATTTAAACTTGAAATTCCCAGATAATGTCTTAACAAAACACAATTGCTCCTACTCACAGATTGGAATTTAGCACAGCTCTACTGAAATCTAAGATAAAAAATCCATGATGTCTGGATAGGTATTGTTTAAATATAAGAGACAGACCCTTTTCCTTTGCAGTGACAGTTTACTGATAGAACATCCTCCAGATACAACAGTCATTTCTATTTAATTTTAAAAAGCTAAAAATAAAATGGTGTGAGGCACTTTCAATCATGTTTTGGTTTATAATTGATTTTGTTAACCTCTTAGTTAACACTTGGAAAGAAATGTATTCTATGTGCTGTCTGCCTCGTGGAGGTGGTGTGCTTGATGTTTAAGGGGGTGTATTGCATGTGTTTCTCTCTCTCTCTCTGCTAAAGCGCTGTAGCTTAGACCTCTTTTTTCCTTTTTTGCCTTTTTGCAGCCACTGTGAGCCTTGCTCAGAGAGAAGAAAACACTTGTTTGTACAGGATCCACACACCTGTAAATGTTCCTGCAAATTCACACATTTGCGTTGCAAGTCCAGGCAGCTTGAGTTAAACGAAAGAACTTGCAGGTTTGTTATTAAAAACAAAAACTCCCAAAATTTTTAAAAAAAACTTGCTTTTTGCCAGCATGTAGATATTATGTGTCTGCCATATATGTTGGGCATTTAAGCTGTTTCTTTGTTTGTTTAGTGTTAACAAGCATCACTATATTGTTGCCTGTCTGCTTGTAGTGAGCATTCACAATCTGTGGAATCCTCACAACAATATCCAAAAGCTTGCTTCACCCTAACATCTCTTGCTTTAAAATTGCCAACACTACCAAGTTTAAAGGAGGGTGTAATGGGAATATTAAAAAAGAAATTGGAACTTTCAAAACCCCATTATTTGGAGCCAGCAGATAACTACTAATATGTATCTTATGTTTACAGCCTCCCCACAAATGTAACTATAACTCTACAATACATTCACTTGGAAAAATCTGACCAGATACATCATAGTATCCTATACCTGACACAACTGTGATGGCTTTGCAGATGGTATTATGACTAATATACCTGATGTGATTGTGTTTCAGTAGCCGCACAGAATAAACTATCCACTGCAGGTGATCAGGAGACAGAGACTTGCTTTAATATAAATGTGATGGCTCCCTAGTATTTGATACTGTAGCTCAACATGTATCAACCTATTTTGTGAATCACATGTTTTTGACTTGTCAAAGGCACACTGCATTTGTCTGTCGAAATGAGCCCTAATGTTATATAAACAATTGCTGGAGTACCTTAAAATCTGGTAGAAGTTGGGCTTTTTTTTTCTTTTGTTTGTCTTCTACATTGCTGTTTACCCTTTTTCTTAAAATGTTTAGTAACCGTGGTGACAAAGTAGGTTTGGAAGCTGTGGTATTTTATCTATAAGCACAAAGGGTTACAAAAAATTACAAAATGTAATGGTTAGTTGTCCTCCCCACACACATTTGAATAATAAATTCAAGTTAATGATGGTTGGATTTGCTCAAAATATTTCTGTTTGTCTAATAACATATTTCTTTTATCCCTATTGGCACCTATTAGTACAGGCTGGTCTGCTTGCTTCTTAGCCTAGACTGTGTATCTGCTCTATGGACATTAACCAAATGATTAAGGGAAGTGCAGAACTTGTTGATCTGCATATAAAATGTCACTTGAAGGTTGTGGTTGTAACAAGTCTGAATGACATTCAGTGGGCTGAGTCTAACCACTTTCTAATTTTACATTCTAGGTGTGAAAAGCCAAGGAGATGAGAGGAAGTTAAAATGGACATGACATGAAGGATATACATAGCACAGCACTTTGAATTCTGATCATTTTTATTTTTCTCCGGAAAAGCATTCCCTGGAAAGATTGTTGACAAACATAATCATCCTGTTGTATATTTTCGAAATATTAATATATAAAGAAAATAATTAATTGTTTTGCTGCTAAAAAAAATACCAGACATACTGGGTGGATGAATCTTTTTTTTTTAATATGACAAATTTAAATATTTTTCACTGGATGCAATCGGTCTGCTGTGGATATAGACAACAGAATGAGAACTCTACGAGTAAAAGAAAAACAGAAAGTCAACGGCGAACAGAGTGTCTCAGAATGTTCAACATTTCTTATGATAATTTTTTGATGAATAGCTGCTTTTCTGTGGAAAATATAATACACCAAGATGCTTTGTCAAAGCCCTCAAAGGTCCAAATTAAGTGTTGGAACATGGAACTCTGTTTATAATGTCACTTCCTGCTTTATTGTGGCCCTATGCAGGAGTGTTGACTCTGGGCTAACAACTGCTTTCATGAAAGAAGGCTGTAGCAACTAACACTAAATACAGGACTCAAAAAGCAAATGTGTAAAGGGATATTAATTATGGGTATACAGTGCCTATAGAAAGTTTACACCCCCTTGAACTTTTTTCACATTTTGTTGTGTTAGTGCCTCAGAGTTTCATGCATTTAAATGAGGATTTTTTTTCCACTTATCTACACACCAAACTCCACATGTTAAGGGGAAAAGTTTTTTATTGAGAAAAAATTATATATTAAAAATACAAAAGTGAAAGATCATAATTGGATAAGTCTCCACCCCCCTGAGATAATACTTGGTGGAAGCACCTTTGGTAGCAATTACAGCTGTAACAGAGTCTGTTGGGATAGGTCTCTACCAACTTTGCATACCTAGATTTGGCAATATTTGACCATTCTTCTTTACAAAACTGTTTAAGCTCTGTCAAGTTCCTTGGGGAGCGTTGATGGACAGCAATCTTCAAGTCATGCCACAAATTTATGATTGGATTTAGGTCGGGGCTCTGACTGGGCCACTCAAGGACATTTACCTTTTTGTTCCCAGCCGCACACAGGCTCACCTCATCTCAACTAGCCGTACAGAGTCTGGATGAATCGTAGCAGTGTGCGTGCCCTTAAAACCAAGATTATGCACATTTCAGTCGGGATGTCTTCAGATTTGAAGATTGAACATGTTGAATCTTTTTCAGATGCAGTTTCGTTCAGATGTGATCAGTCTGTGTGCGGCGGTTGCCGACCAAGACTGACTGAGACCGATTAGTCATAAGGGTGTCAACCAGTGGTGAAGCAGGTTTAAGTGACATAACTTGTCATACAAGATGGCGGAATATTGACAGCTTTAGTTCCACAGGTAAAAATACATTAGTCTTGAATTGCTCTGAGTGTCCCGAATTCAAAAATACCAGATATGTGCACATTTGAATAGTTTTTTAGGCGTTTAGTAATCAAAGGTAAATGATCAATTTACCTTTTTATTATCAATCTACTGGCAGCCTATATTTTCTTACTGTGCTAAAACAGAAGTAACCGGTGCGTCGATCTCCAGTAGGTCACAAATCACAAGCCCCTAGATCCACACGCTGAGAAAAAAATGCCAAAGTCAAATAAAAATAATCAACAGGTTGGATTTTATTTACCATAGGCTAAAGTGTAGTAGACAAACTATACACAAAGTCAAACACTGCCTGAAACATTTGCATGGTGTAAATGGTCAATGGCTAAATTAACAGGCTAAGCGCTTCTTTTGGTTGCCTCGCAGCGCTGTCTCCGCTGTCTAATCAGCATACGATGCCATGCAAAATATGAGGGTTGCTATGCTGGGCCAAGTTAATATAAAAATGTGTGCAGGGCAGTATTAATTAAATTTGCATACATAGTAATCACTAGTATCTAGTCGTTAGTAATTCAGTCTTAGCAGTGTGCGACACCCATTCGGGAAAAACTCAGTTGTGACATCAAACCTTTGAGCTGTCGCAGAATCTGTGCATACTCAGATGAGATGAGTTGGAAAGGCTTGAGTCGGGCTGTGTCCCTTTAGTTCCAGTGTAGCTTTGGCTGTGTGCAGTCGTTGTCATGCTGAAAGGTGAACTTCCGTCCCAGTTTCAGCTTTCTTGCAGAGGGCAGCAGGTTTTCCTCAAGGACTTCTCTGTACTTTGCTTCATTCATTTTCCCTTCTATCCTGACAAGTGACCCAGTCCCTGCCAATGAGAAACATCCCCATAACATGATGCTGCCACCACCATGCTTCACAGTAGGGATGGTGTTCTTTGGGTGATGCGCTGTGTTGGGTTTGCGCCAAACATAACGCTTTGCATTTAAGTAAAAAAATTCAATTTTAGTTTCATCAGACCACAAAACTTTTTGCCACATGGCTACACAATCTCCAGAGTGTTTTTTTGCATACTTCAAACAGGATTCAAGGTGGGCTTTCTTGAGTAATGGCTTCCTTCTTGCCACTCTACCATACAGGCCAGATTTGTGGAGTGCTTGGGATATTGTTGTCCCATGCACACTTTGACCAGTCTTGGCCATAAAAGCCTGTAGCTCTTGCAAAGTTGGCATTGGCCTGTTGGTAGCTTCTCTGATCAGTCTCCTTCTTGCTCGGTCATCCAGTTTGGAGGGACGGTCTGATCTAGGCAGGGTCTAGGTGGTGCCATACACCTTCCACTTCTTAATAATCTTCTTAATAATCGTCTTGACCGTGCTCCAAGGCCTTTGATATTTTTTTATACCCATCCCCTGATCTGTGCCTTTCAACAACTTTGTCCCGGAGTTCTTTTGAAAGCACCTTGGTGCTCATGGTTGAGTCTTTGCTTTGAAATGCACTACCCAGCAGAGGGAACCTACAATAACTGCTGAATTTATCCTGAAATCATGTGAATCACTACAATTTAACACAGGTGGAGGCCACTTAACTTGGTGTGTGGTTTTGAAGACGACTGGTTACACCTAATTTAGGATTGTTATTACAAGGGGTGTGGACACTTATCCAACCAAGCTATTTCAGTTTTTATTTTTAATTAATTTTCTACAAATTTCTAGAATATTTTTTTCACTTGGAAGAAGTGGGGTGGGATGTGTAGATAAATGAAAAAAAACTATTTTAATGCATTTTAATTCCAGGCTATAAGGCAACAAAAGGTGAAAATTTTGAAAGGGGGTGTAGACTTTTTATAGGCACTGTATATGGATACATTTTGAAATTGATTCTGTAGTCAGAGAAGGGCTTTTTACTTTTTAGTAGCAAACTCTCTAAGCCCTCCTGTAGCCTTCATTAGTTTCTAAAGTATTATTTTCCAAAGAAAGCCTTACACACACTATTGAAGTATTTAAAAACAAAACAACATCTGTATATGCATATTTAATATCCCTTTTGTAGTGGACAATTTACACAGATAATTTATAATTTAGATAATGTTCAGTATTCTTCGTGTATATATTTAATTTCAATTTATTTATATGCAGTGTTAACTAATTATTTTTTTGTTTGCTGTAAATGTAGGGTCATCCACTCCTCCAGTGATCATGAGGTTAGATTACTTTAAAAGAAAAACACTTAAACATTCCTGAACAATATTTCAGTTTCCTTTTAACTCTAGTAATAAGGTTTTTGTTCCCAAAGCCAATGCATAGTTTTGCCCCAAAAGCTGAAAAGACAATTTTTATAATAAAATAGAGTAAATTATCTGCCTGGGGGAAATAACTCAGACTTTCTAATGGCTGTGTTATAAAGTCACATTGAACAATGGTGCACTACCTGATCAAACTGTGTATGCTGCACATTGAAATAGTATAAGCTACCTACTAACACTATATAGTGAAATTGCATACACTACATATTTTGCATGTTGTGTGTCTGCTATTTCAGTGTGTAGTGTATGCAGGTTTGACATGTATTGGTAATCTATGAATTTCTAGTTGCTTCACTAGTATGAATTGTGCCTCATATGACAACATATAATAAACAATACATTCTAGTCGTAGTAAACTGAAACAACTATTCTGTACAGCCACATTTTTAGTATATTTTGTCACATTTATATTTATTGGTGCTTTACGTGGTAAATGTTTTAAATATTAACAATTTTTTTTTTTAGTAAATGTTATTCTGAACCTAGTAAACGTATTTATTTTAAAGTATCATGTTTTTTTATTAAAAAATAAGTGAATATCTGTTTGAAGGCCTATCTTTTAAAAATGTGTCTAAAATATTGTTATTTATTCTTAATTTTCTTATAAAGCGTATTTCTGACCGACTGTTAAAATGCTGTAAAATATTATGTATACATTACAAAGTAATGATTTGACATTACTAACAATGTGGGGTTTTATGAGTAAATGGGCCTTATGAAAATATACCAATAAACTGCATTGTAATGATTCTTCTAAATGCAGAGGTAAAACTATAGGAAGGTTTGAATATTGTTTTATTCAGTCAGAAAGTTTTACTGCAGAACTTATGACTTAAAACAATATTATCCCAACTGGTGGTTCCCCGAATGTTAATTTAATAACCTCCTTCTCAACATCACTACATGTTGACACTAAAACAGGACTGTAGAATTTGATTCATAAAAGAGAAGGTTAATACATTTTAGGGCAATGGTTTTAAGACCTGATTCTTGTAAAATAAATGTCTGACGGCTGAACTTAGATTATCGCTAAGTGTAGTGAACTACCTTATCTCAGTCAATATGGGTTAGTGTTTATCCTTGTCTGTGAAAACAGACTTGAGTGTTTATAGTTATGGATGGATTTTTTAAAGCTGTAGTCCTTGTGGTTGTGTATGTAGTACTATAGCACTCAAAGTTCTGCAATATAAGGAATGCATTTGTAAGGAATAGTAATCTTTATACTGTTAGTACATAAATATAAACGGGTCTTGTTGGTAGAAGAAGGATATGTTTTAGCACATACATTTGGTACAAGACTGTGCTGGAGGAAAATGTACATATGAATAGGGTGCATTTTAATTTTCTGCCCTTGTATGGCATGAAAATTGTGTTTTAAATGATCCTTGGCTTCAGGTGGTGTTTATGTTATCCTGTACCACAATGTGTGCATATTGTCCTGTAACAAAATTCTCTGTCAGCTGCTGCATTCTGGGCCTTCTATATAAAGTGAGAAAGTTTGCAACACACAGAACACAACTTGTGCAATTCTGGTCATGCTGACACAAGTTAAACTGAGGAAATTAATATGATGTTTTCTTGTGAGCTCTTATGAGACTTCATAACTCCAAAAGTGCAATACTATGGAAGGGGGTTTTCAGTGCCAACAAGAGCACAAGATGCAATTACAGATTTCAGTGTACAGTTTCTGTATTAGGCTATTCCATGCTAGTGCTGAATATCCCCTGGGATGTGGATATATTGAAGGCTAGACATCTACAGTATAGATTTATGAAAGTTAGTAACTGCCAAAGCTCTGAAAATATTTAACCTGAAAACTAATTTCATATTATTTTTTTTATTTATTATTATTATTATTATTATTATTATTATTATTATTATTATTATTATTTTGTTTCAAATTTCTTGTCAATTCCTTCTCTGGCCTTTCCTTCATAAACTACAGTGAGATTCCAGGTAAGTGTGCCAAAGAATACCAGTTGCTTACATTCTTATCTTTTCACTGCAGCAGGAATAACAACTTCCACTCAGGGTAATATCAGCTTCATCAAAGGAACACATCCCTCCTTGCCTATACATGGGAAATATATAGTTTTGTTGTACTTATTTGAGAATAAGCCTTGATGTACCTCTACTGGGAACTAAAAATACGGTAAATACACATAGCACATTTAATTTAAACTGTTCATAAAGCATTTTTGTCAATAATGTAATACTTTGTCAAAATATGACATTATAATAAAATAAATGATGAAGCACTGGGAACTTTAGGGCTTTGCAACCACATTTTGCATTCTTCAACTTGTGTGAAAGGTTTCCAAAAGCTTTTTTGGTCTCAAGCACAGTAGGCTCTGGATACAGGTGGAAAAGTTTGTTGTCTCTCGGCTTTCAAACTGCTGGGCCCTACCCTGAAACCAGTGCAAGGCAAAAGCCATATATATATATATATATATATATATATATATATATATATATATATATATATATATATATATATATACATACATACAGTGCCGTGAAAAAGTATGTGCCCCCTCTCTGTCTGATTTTCTGCATTTTTGCACATTTTTCACATTGTATTTGGTCAGATTTTTTTGTGGGTTGTAGTAGTATATAAAGGGAGTCTAAGAGAAAAAATGACACCAAAGTTTGGTGCTTCTTTCATTTGTTTGGTGTGTAAGGTAATCAAACATGCAATCTTCAGGTGTGAAAAAGTTATTGCCCCCCCCCTAGTTAACTCAACCCAATTAAAGGGATAATTAGGGTCAGCTGTTTGAGTACTTTGGTTAACAACCAGGCCTGATTTAGGCCTGCCCTGCCCAATGTAAATCTGACTAACTTTGGCCCTTACCATCAGAGTGAAGTTGTCAGCACACAGGTTCTAGAGGCACCTCATGCCACGAACAAAAGAAATTCCTGAAGACCTCCGGAACAAAGTTGTTGATGCCTATCAGTCTGGAAAGGGTTACAAAGTCATTTCTAAGGCTCTGGGGTTCCACCGAACCACAGTCCGAGCCATATTGTCCAAATGGAGAAAGTTTGGGACAGTAGTGAATCTTCCCAGGAGTGGCCGTCCTGCCAAAATCTCTCCAAGAGCAAGGCGTAAAATCGTCCAGGAAGTCACAAAGAACCCTAGAACAACATCCAGGGATCTGCAAGCCTCTCTCGCCTCAGCTAAGGTCAGTGTTCATGACTCCACCATCAGAAAGACACTGGGCAAAAATGGGATTCATGGCAGAGTAGCAAGGCGGAAACCATTGCTCACTAAGAAGAACATGAATGCTCGTCTCAAGTTTGCCAAAAAGCACCTGGATGATCCTCAAGAGTTCTGGAACAAGGTGTCGAGAGGCGCGAGCTGTGTGTCTTTTTTTTCTTTTTTTTGTTTGGAGAAGTTGGATGATTTGAAAAAAATTACAAATTATTATATATTTTAAATGTATTATATTTAAAAATAACTAAAATAAAATAATGCAAAAAGCTTTTGTTTAATATGCTAATGTTCCTTAGCAACTGTGATACGTCACACATATGTTGTGTGTTCCCCCCCCACCCCCCAAGTAAACTTAAAAACAGTATCAGCAGCTCGCTTACAGTGAGAAACAGCTTTAATAAGAAATGGATCGTTTTGTGAGAAAGGGAGAAAAACGTACAACACAAACCGAAGTGAGGGCAGCAGCGGAGGTTCCAGCAAAACGCAGAAGCCGAAAATATGAGGAAGCATATTTAAAACTGGGCTTTACATGGAGCAGGTCCAGCAGTGCACCGAGGCCTCAAATGTGCAGCGAAATCCAAGCAAACCACAGCATGCGGCCCTGCAAACTACGCCGGCATCTCAAAACATGACAACCCTACCTTAGGATCTAAACCCGTAAAGATTTTTCACAGGAAGCGCAATGAGTTTATTTCTTTATTTATTTATTGCATTTATATAGCGCTTTTTATACAAAAGTATCATAAAGCACATAGCAGAAAAAAAGAACAAACCACAATACATTTGTATAGCATGTCACACATACAACTGCAACAATCAGACCATTTAAATAACAAATTTGATCAACAGTAGACACATAATAATACAAAAGCAGCAATTTTGAATTTACATATAACCCACTAAGATAAGAAAGATAACAGGACAAAAAAAAAGATTTTAGCTGCTTCCATTTGCACTGAATTTATACTTCTGAAACTCATACTGCTCTATATGGATCAAATCCCTTCTACTTTTTTATTCATTTTTTGCAACATATAGGATTTTCAGTTTGTTATATTGTTTTAGTAAACTGGGGAGGCACAGTTATGTTTTTTTCATAGCTCAGGGAGTCTCACTATGACAAAGTTTGAGAACCACTGTTTTAGAGTAATACAATATTTTAAAAACAGAGTAGATTTTGCAATTATCGATTTTAAAATATCTTTACTGTATCTTCATTAGTACAGTTATTTAATTATTATTATTTAAAGGAATACAAACTCCAGTAATAACATTACCAAACCAAGAAATAAATCAGGCATATAACCATTTGTCTTTGCACTGAGCCTTCAAGGAGTGAAAACCTTTCTCAGATAAAGATATACAAAATCACAAAACAAGTACATTTGTTTTTATGAAGATATGTGTGCTTTCATTTTTATTATACAAATACAGTACAGTATACCTAAAAAGAAAAGTTACTGTTATAGTTAACCCATGAATTAACTCAGGCCTCTTAGTTTGTTCAGGGACTTCCAGGACTGTATTGCATATTTTAGTCACACATATAAAAGTTTTTGTTAAAAAAAGCCAAATTCCCAATGTTTCGGTATGTTTAACATACCTTTGTCAAGGGAAAGTGTGTTTGAAAACAAACAGTGGAGGTACTTATAGGCTTTTGATGCCATGGGAACTACACTCACGTATTTTTATTTTAAATTTATTAATGTGTCTGTGATGTCATTTACTACATAGTTAACAATGTAACAATCTACTATTCCTTTCTATTTAAAACATTCAGGCATCTATTTATCTATTTATTTTCCTCAGGGCCAGCGTCAGCAGCCGACGCCTCGACACCAGAGAGCGGCCCACACACATACAGAAATAAAATTGCAAATATGAGTTAATGTACTATTTCTGTGCCAGCTATCCTACTCAAGCAGCCTTTAGGGCTAGAAATGTTTAGTTTTCACTAAACTAAACTGTATGTATGCAGTGCTGTGAAACTTTTCAGATCTCCCTTTTTTCTTGCTTGCGTCCTATTCCCTTAGTCCTGCCTCTTCTCACTCCCTATTGACTTCTGTCCCCCCCTGTTCTTCGTAAAGCCGAAAGCTATTGGCTGATCTCGACATACAATAAATCAATATTGATCAATAAACAGACAGACAACGATAATCCAGGTGCAGTGATATTTGTATTCCAATGGTCTGATGACACAAAGACAGTAAATAATAACAATGAGAACAGGCAATAGAGCGGCGTGTATTGCTCTGTTTTAATCCACGGGTTGGTCCCAAAATAATAGTCCAGATCTTAAACACCCACGCGTAACACAAAACACAGACTCAAGTCCACAGTGAGTGATATAGTGCTCGTGGTGTAAATACAGTTTATTCGTGAACAATTGGTGCAGTGATGTCCGGGTAAGTGCTGGCCTTTGACGACAGCTCCGGATTGTGTTTAGCCATCACATAACAACAAACAAAGTGGTTCCTTAAACACGACAAAACAAACAAAACACTCACGATTACAATACACGTTCTCCTTCCGGTTCAGCTTTTAACCATACAAAGGAACAGATCACTTCGCAACGCCCCCTTTTGTACCATCAATCATGACCCCTTGGTTAACAAGGTCAACTGCTCCTCCAATCTGCGGCTGCCACATCATTTCTCAGTAGCAGCACATGCTGCACTACATTTTTGGACAAGCCTTTGTGCTCTTCCCACCTCTCAACAGATCGAGGATGCCGCAAGGCTATTGGCCGTGCAAGAGCTCGAAGGGGGAGAACCCTGTTGAACTCTGTGGCACCTCACTGCAAAAAGGAGGTAGGGGAGAAGTGATGCCCAATGTTTTTGCTCTTGATTCACAAATCATCTCAGCATCTGCTTTAGGGTCTGATTAAAACGTTCCACCAAACCATCTGTCTGTGGATGATAAACAGATGTCCTGATGGATGCATTTTTTGTATTTTGTAAACTTGCTGTAATGTGTTAGATAGAAAGTTAGTTCCATGATCAGTCAAGATTTCCTTGGGGATCCCTACTCTAGCCATGATCTGCACTAGTTCTTTGGCAATTGCAGCTACACTAGTGGACCTCAATGGAACTGTTTTCGGGTATACCCGGAATTATAAGGTAGCAAAGGGCCCATTATGTCCATTGCAATGCGTTCACAGGGGGTGGAAATAATCGGACGTGGGACCAAAGGGACGGGGCGCACTCGACCCGGCGCTACTCTCTGGCAGTCTGGGCATGTGGCTACATATTTCATCACTTAATTATGAAGCCCTACCCAATAAAATCAAGCCAATATCCGTTCCCTCATTTTATTACCACCGAGGTGCCCCGCAAGAGGGATATCATACATCAGCCTCATGACCTCGGGCCAACAAGACGGGGGAACCATCAATTGTGTGTCCTGTGCCCGTGGCAAGGTTTACCCTATACAATAATTGCCCTTAATAATTTAGTGCGGAAATACTAGCGCCCCAGCGCATTCAACATCCTTACCTTCAGTAGACCGGACCTGTCTCCAAGTGTGCACTAGTGAGGGGTCGTTGCTTTGGCACCACACTATGTCCGCACTTGAGTGCCACATGTCCGGTATATTGAGAGGGGCTGGAGTAGCTTCTGCCCTAGATGGCCCAGTAACCTCGTCCTCTCAGTCACACTGCATTCTGACGTTTGTTACCATCCGAGCATTCTCCCACCAGACCCCAGCCTCATCTCATTGATGCTCCCTCCTATTTTTCAGTCCTTCTCTCTTTATTTGTTTTTCTAGGACAGAAAATAGGGGAAAACATTTCAGCATGTAAGGGGAAAATATCACTAATCATTTCCCCTTTTTCTTTTTCTGCCACATTTACGTGTGTGGCTGAATTGCATTAATTCTTTAAATTTTGGCCAGTCACAGCCCAGAATAACCGAGTGTGGTAGCCTTTCAGCCATCCCTACTACAAGGTTACGTTTTATCAGTCCTACCAACAAGTATACTTTTAAAGTGGGGTATGCCGCCATGTCTCCATGGATACAGGAGATAGCCCCCTGGCCTCGTGGCTGTCACGACACAATGCCCAAGAGAGCTGTCCGAATTAAGGTCTGCTCCCACCCTGTGTCAACTAATGCGTGGGTTTTCATATTCCCTAAAACCACATCAACAATACAAGGCCCCACCTGACTATTTTTCCCTCACTTACCCGATTCTGATGCCCAGTTGCAAGCTGCCACATCACACTCCATCGCAGATGGGCATGACCTGGTCTAGTGTCCTGGCTGGTGGCATTTAAAACAGATAGGGGGAGCAGAGGTTAAATATCTGTCCCGTTGCTGGTATGGCAATAGGGCAGGGGCAGCAACTCTACCCCAGCTGGGGGTCAACCTTGGCCTCCATGGAGGGGAGGCAAGGTTGCCCATTGGGGTCGGCGGTGTAGGTCTCGGTCCTGGTCCAGGTGATGGTGGAGTGGAGAGAGGAGGTGGTGCTTGGCTGCTCTGTTGTGCTGGAGCGGTGAATAGGCAGGCCTGCGTGGAAACCAGGGAGTCCTCAAAATCCTCAGCTAGTTACACAGCATCTTCCAGGTTGTCGGGGTTGTGGCGTCGTATCCATGCCTGGGTTTTGGCGCTGACCACATGGCAAAACTGCTCTACCATGATCACTTTGCCCATCTCCAAGCTTGTTTTCTGGGCGGGATTGAACCAGTGCACCATGTGATCACACAACTTCTGCGCGACAACCCTGGGGTATGTATCTGGGGATCTCTTGTACTCCTGGAGCCATATGTTTTTCCCCCCGTGATGTTGAGACAGCGCAGAATGGCTTTCTTTACCAGGTCGTACTGGGCTGCTTCGGCATCCGTCATTGCCTGGTAGGTTGCTTGAGCCTCCCGGTCAGGCAAGGTCCCAGCTGGCTTGCCAGCCTCTCAAAAGCGACCATGTAAGCTTCCAGGTCACCCTCCGCCGTCATCTTTTGTGCCCTGGCTTTTTGGGCCGTCATCACGGGTCCTGCTGGTGCAGTGGATGGTATCGCCAGCCCGACCCGCTCGATCAGCACCGTGTACCGCTCCTCTCTCTGTCTTTCTTCGACCTCCCGTCTGCTGTCCAGCGCCTCCAGCAGCGCTGCTAGTGATATGTGATCCATCCCTTTTTATCTGACACCATGTGTGGCAAAGTGGGTAACAGTGTGCAGGTGCAGGAATGCAGTGGTGATCAATCTACAGACAGACAACTATAATCCAGGTGCAATGATATTTTATTAGTATTCCAATGGTCTGATGACACAAAGAAAGTAAATAATAACAATGAGAACAGGCAATACAGCGGTGTGGATTGCTGTTTTAATCCACGGGTTGGTCCCGAAATAACAGTCCCTCACAGGTCGGGAGGGAGATTTAACACCAAGAATCATTCTGTCTCTGTCACAGCCTATTATAATTATACGATTTTAAACCAACAATGAAACCTGCCAAACCTCTGGAACCTCCAAATAAAAAGAAACACAAATCCGGATATCAAAAACGGAAGGAAAAACTACAAAAAAGAAAAGAAAACTGCAATAAGTACACTGTCAAATTTTCTATGTACGTTTAAATACTATTATTTCTGTAAAGTGTGTGTTCTGTTTTCTGTTAAATGTGTACTAAAGTCCGATTTGCACAGGACTAAAAATCACCACATAAACAGGTGGTTTCGGAATATATACCAACATCAGTAGAATTTAGGCCCGTGTGAACCATCCATTTATTTTTATGCCAGATCATTTTCTCAGAGGTCCTCAGATCATTTTCTCAGAGGTCCTCAGATCATTTTCTCAGAGGTCCTCTGATCAGGAACTTCTGTAAAATTTCAAACTTCAAACTTTTTACTCTCATGCAAATCAACCATGTCAGTATTATGTTAGAATTGATACAGCATGTCTGTGGTATTCGCCTTAAATCAATATCAGCCTTCACAATAAACCATAATATAATATTAAAATTGGTACGATCTGTCATGGAGATTCTAGAAAACATAATTGTCGACTCTTAAAAAATGAATGTTTTTAACAGTACATTTGAAGATATATATGGAAATACATATCACTCAAAGTACAAAATGGTTATTCTACCCAGTTCTTTGTTTACAAATTATGAACAAAAGAGCCTTCTCTGGCCACAACATCACATTTCATTTTGAATTTACTGACTTTTCTTGATGAAAACAAATCCACGTCTGGGAGGTTACTTGAGGTCCTCTGCTTTTGAACAACTCTGAGGACACCTGATTTTTAGTCCTGTGCGAATCATACTTAAGTAGGCTACAGTAAAAAAAAAAAGCGCTAAAATCATTTAGTTTTAATTAAAGATAATATTTTACTATTTTCACACTGTACAGTAATGTGTAAAATGCAGCAGCATGATTTCTTTTGTGTTACCGGTAGGTTAAAATAAAAATGTGCTACATGTATTCATTTGATTTTACTAATGTATAGGCCTAATGTAGAGATTTATTATGAAATTGTGGCAGAGCAGGGCTCTGCCCTTGTAAATATTGGCAGGGATGGGGTTAAATTCTCCTCCCTGCCCAGGTTTATTGCGTCAGGTGGGAGCAATCAATCAATCAATTAACACCCAGCCACCTGACATAAAAGGAGGCCTCAGCGCCTCCGTAGAGAGAGGGAGCTGAGGAAGCAAGGGTGGATTTGTTTGTGTGCTGTTTTTGTTCATTTTGTAATCCAGTGAAGGCAAAGCTAAGCCTGGAAGCCTTATTTTTTGTAAGTTTTATTTTGTGTTTATTGTCTTTGTGTTTAAGAACCTTTTTGTTTGGCCCTTGTGCTTGTTAAATCAGACAACTTGTGTCTCCAGACATAGCGAGGGACTACTGATTATGAAAACCTTTTTGATATGGGGGTGAAGGTGGCCGGGGCCCACAAAAACTGATTTTCTTTTATTCTTCTGCATTGTACATTATCTAATTAATTTTCTTCTAAAACTACAAATTGTATGTCATTCATGTTATGTTCATTTTTTGTAGTGTTGAACTATTGGTTAATTTACTTTTTTGTTTCTTATGTTTTGATAATGCTGTACCTGTCTCTCCTACATTTTATTTTCTTACATTTGACAAAATATACCATTAACAAGGTTGTTAGTTTTGCAAGGACTGATTTCTTAAAACTGAATATTTATTTTCTCTATTTGTGATTTCACTTTCAACTTTACAAATATATTTGCATATTTTACACATTTTAATGTCCTTTAATGTGTCTGTGATCTGTTTATATAAACAGTATATTAGAATTTAATTGCAACAAGTGTTGACCAATTTTTTTTTTTTTGACAATAGAGGGTCATATTGGTACCCATTACTGTGAAATTTCTGCACTGCATATCTGAGTGTGCTTCTAAGAACTCTAATTACAGCATATGCTCTTCATGCCACCCTCTGTCCTTAAGTGAACTCCTGCAGTGTATCTTAGGAAACATCACTTTCCACCATCACATAAACCTGAGAACCCTACACTTTCTTTCCAGAGAGGCTCTATTTCTTCTTAACCTGCTTAGCTATGTACATAGTGCAAGTAAAAGTATGTTGGACCTTTAAAGAAACAAAACATTGGTAGTAAGAATTAAGTCTAATCAGATTAGGTCTGATCTGGTATATTTCCTGTATAGTGAGGGTTTTGATTATTTTTCTTTTTGTCTTCTGTATTTAAGTTCTAAAGTGCAGTATACCTAACTAAGAAATTAAGTGTCATGTTTAAGAAGTATATTTGTGAAAATGGAAGGCATATCATGTTGGCATAGATGAAAGTACAGTATGGTCTGTTACGGAAATCTTTCAAGCCTCACAGAGCTGAGGTACATGTGGTTTTGAGTTACAAAACAGGGTACAAATGGATTCTTTTTAATGAGGATTATAAAGGGACATTCAACACATCTCATTTCTTAACACTAGAACTACCGGAGCGGTCTTTTTGGTGCATCACGGTTTTTAAACGCATTTTTCTCCACTGATTTGGCAGCTAGGGACCTGTGCTTTTTTGACTTTTCCTAAATATATATATTAAACACCTCAAACCATCAGTAGACTCAGGGTTGCAGAAACTTATGGAGATATAATACGTTATACCTAGAACTGCTGCAGCTGTCATTGGGTGGGTTTGGCTTAGTGTTGCTGAACGTGAGAGCTTTGCGCTTGTTTTGAATAGCTACTGGAGACATTTTCAGATGTGACTTATCTATCAACAGCTGTAAAAATACTTATTTTCTAGTTAAAATGAATAGACCAATACAACGCAGGGCTGCACAGCAAGTCTTATTCGTGATTATATTTGAAAAAAAAAAAAAAGTTACTGAATAATAGTGTACCAAACCAGCTATTACAAGACGGAAATTGGAGATTGAAATTAATAGCTAACAGTCAAACTCACAAAATAAAAGGGTAAACAGAAAACACTTGTATAAAACAGACAAATCTCGGGCACTATTCTCTATTGCTCCATAGAGTGTCGTAAGCTCCCGCTGCTTGTCAAAAGTCGTCTCTTAGCTGCTAAAACCACTCTGTTTTAGCCCAGCATTTGCAATCAAAAGTCCCCTTCCAACACCACCCCCAAGTCTCGTTTCAGTGCTCGTGTTGTAACAGGTTTCCCTCACGTGTAACAAACAGGCTGCAAAAACTGTGTCACAGACAATATCCTGAAGGAAAACAAACAATAATATTAACACGCAAAATTTTTCACAAACCAAAGTTTTTACGCTCCAAATATCACAGGCAAGATGGGGGAAATGTCTGATTTACAAAGAAACGATGGGAAAATACAAGTGAGGAAATCGGAATTAAAGGTAAGCACTATGTTTGGTATGTTAAAATAAACACGCAGGTTTGACTACATTTAACATGAGCAGTTTCGTACGACGCTGCAGTAGTTTTATATGCATTTTAATATAACGTAAAGACCGCTGCGGTAGTTCTAGGTATGTACAGACGTGCTCAAATTTGTTGGTACCCTTACAGCTCATTGAAATAATGCTTCATTCCTCCTGAAAAGTGATGAAATTAAAAGCTATTTTATCATGTATACTTGCATGCCTTTGGTATGTCATAGAATAAAGCAAAGAAGCTGTGAAAAGAGATGAATTATTGCTTATTCTACAAAGATATTCTAAAATGGCCTGGACACATTTGTTGGTACCCCTTAGAAAAGATAATAAATAATTGGATTATAGTGATATTTCAAACTAATTCGTTTCTTTAATTAGTATCACACATGTCTCCAATCTTGTAATCAGTCATTCAGCCTATTTAAATGGAGAAAAGTAGTCACTGTGCTGTTTGATATCATTGTGTGCACCACACTGAACATGGACCAGAGAAAGCAAAGGAGAGAGTTGTCTGAGGAGATCAGAAAGAAAATAATAGACAAGCATGGTAAAGGTAAAGGTAAAGGCTACAAGACCATCTCCAAGCAGCTTGATGTTCCTGTGACAACAGTTGCAAATATTATTAAGAAGTTTAAGGTCCATGGAACTGTAGCCAACCTCCTGGGCGCGGGCCGAAGAGGAAAATCGACCCCAGAGTGAACAGAAGGATAGTGCGAATGGTAGAAAAAGAACCAAGGATAACTGCCAAAGAGATACAAGCTGAAGTCCAAGGTGAAGGTACGTCAGTTTCTGATCGCACCATCCGTCGCCTTTTTGAGCGAAAGTGGGCTCCATGGAAGAAGACCCAGGAGGACTCCACTTTGAAAAAAAACATAAAAAAAGCCAGACTGGAATTTGCTAAAATGCATATTGACAAGCCACAATCCTTCTGGGAGAATGTCCTTTGGACAGATGAGTCAAAACTGGAGCTTTCAAAGAAAAGAACACCATACCTACAGTGAAACATGGAGGAGGCTCAGTTATGTTTTGGGGCTGCTTTGCTGCGCCTGGCACAGGGTGCCTTGAATCTGTGCAGGGCACAATGAAATCTCAAGACTATCAAGGCATTCTGGAGCGAAACGTACTGCCCAGTGTCAGAAAGCTCTGTCTCAGTCGCAGATCATGGGTCCTCCAACAGGATAATGACCCAAAACACACAGCTAAAATCACCCAAGAATGGATAAGAACAAAACATTGGACTATTCCGAAATGGCCTTCTATGAGTCCTGATCTGAATCCTATCGAACATCTATGGAAAGAGCTGAAACTTGGAGTCTGGAGAAGGCACCCATCAAACCTGAGACAGCTGGAGCAGTTTGCTCAGGAAGAGTGGGCCAAACTACCTGTTAACAGGTGCAGAAGTCTCATTGAGAGCTACAGAAAACGTTTGATTGCAGTGATTGCCTCTAAAGGTTGTGCAACAAAATATTAGGTTAAGGGTCCCATCATTTTTGTCCATGCCATTTTCATTTGTTTTCTTATTTACAATATTATGTTCAATAAAAAATCAAAAGCAAAGTCTGATTTCTATTAAATATGGAATAAACAATGGTGGATGCCAATTACTTTTGTCAGTTTCAAGATATTTCAGAGAAAATTGTGCATTCTTCGTTTTTTGTGGAGGGGTACCAACAAATTTGAGCACGTCTGTATGTACACCAAGTAGTTCTAGTGTAAAATTACATTATTAATTAATCATTTAGCAGATGCTTTTATCCAAAGCCACTTACAGAGACTAGGTGTGAACCATGCATCAACAATCACATAAAATAGTACCTTGGTTTTACGTCTCATCCGAAGGACGGAGCACAAGGAGGTTAAGTGACTTGCTGAGGGTCACACACAATGAATCAGTGCCAGCATTTGAACCAGGACCCTAGTAGCAAGCCCTTTCCTTTAACCACTGGACCACCAAGCCTACATATAAAGTAACAGTGATGTTGCTAGGTTGGAGCAGCCGAAATACTGTTAAGTAGCTGAATACATTGTTTTACTTATCCATGTATTACTCTCAGTAACAAGGTGGATGTTTAAAGGGTTTTTTTGGTTTTTTTTGTCTCAAATCAGCTTTATTCTTACAAAAAATATAATGGTAAATACAAAGCTGTATGCTGTCATTTTGTTCATAGAAATCTTTCTCAGACATGTGATTTAACTAACAGTACAAACTATGGTTTGATTTTAACAACACCCTCAATACAGTAAGATGGTTGTAATGTCATATTTTATAATGCAATACTTTGTACTGTTATATTTTGTAACAACTGTAAGTCGCCCTGGATAAGGGTGTCTTAAGAAATAAATAATAATGTAGCATTCTTGCTCGCCGTGGTTCAGGATAAAGAGACAGGAAACAAATCTAAACTTAGAAGCTCTTTTGTGGTAATTCCAAACAATTCTTAAAAGGCCAGTAAACATCATGTGGTTGGCAGAGACAGGAACAAACCCAGCATGCACCACTCCATCGCTCATGCAAATGAGCCTCGTCTATATGGCCTGAGTCCTGGCTGCTCTGTCAAAGCAGGTTCTCCCGCTGCTGTGTTTGTGGGGAGACAGTCCGACAGGTGGCAGTAGTGCGAGTGCTCTGCCGGCTCGCTACACTAATAATAATTATGTCATACCAGACACTAGAGGGCAGTAGAGTATAAGACACATAATACATAATAATTTCAGTTGCGTGTCAAAATGGAAGAAAAGTGGCAATTGCTGTTTCAAGGTTAGAATACCATTTTAGAATGACAATTCTGTTTCAGAATGTCAATTCTGTGATATCCAGCATAATTAGGTTTCTACCTAAATCGCAATTTCGTGCAAATCGTGAAATTGAGGGGTCACCACAAAATTCAGCTCTTTTAGGGGCCAATACATACCGGAAAAGTACAGAGAGAAAAAAAACCCTTGTTTAAATGAACTACTGCACAACGCAAGCGACGCAAACTACGTGTATCCCTTCTGTAGACAGGCTTTTTTTTTTATTCCTTCGCCATCCTGTGTGCATTGCACTTAGGCAAAAAAAAAGCCCTTAGACAACATTTCTGAAAAAATACTCCAAAGCGGTTAACTTTCTTGTTTACTGTTCAAATGACAACAATGTTTTAATCAGCCTATCGGTGTGTCTGTACTGGCTTGTCTGTGACCTGTACTGTACTGAAGGGGGTGGGACAAAGTCAGTGTTGCATTGTTATTTTGATTTAGGTTGCTAAAATCTAATTTTCAGCATTGGAGGTAAAATATCAGAAATGGACGACAAAGCAAAAAAAGCAAAGTATATTTCGGCTGATGATATTTCCCAAAGAAACTGTACATACAGATGGAAGTCATTGTTTTGCACATCTCGTAGTGTGTCTTTGGAGAAAATATGATCGATCGCTATTTAGCTTCAATCACACATTAAACAAAAGGCTACTACAGAGGCTGCTGAACAGAACATAAAATAAACAGCTTTCAGAAACCAAACTGGAAAGTCAGTGCAGACAAAAAGTATTCCTGTCAGTTGCAGCCAAGTTAAATCAGTACTACAGGTATGATCTAGCACAGCCACCTCGCTTCAAACAACCTGCTGCTTACTTTTTAAATGCAATTTTAGACCCGAATAGGCAGGTTTTCTTTGTTTTGACTCTGTACTAATAAAATAAATTATTGGATGAGACAAATAACATGACAACGAACGTGCTGCATATATTGCCTTTATTAAAGTATGCCAGATACCTTTGGGTAACCGAGTTTTGGGACTGTTTCTAATCGATTTCCACATCTGTATAACTTGGCAAAGCTTTGCCTTACACTTCCAACCAATTCAGTGAATGCAGACGTGCAGTCTCAATGTATGAGCAAGTCCACACCAGACATAGAATGTCGGCAGCAACTGCTGGGGGATGTTGCATGCTTGCCTTTAACAAATGACAGTTTTAGTAAGGAAGCAAGTACCACTATTTTTACTCTTTTATAGTGCTCTGAAATATTGTCTACTTAGGTTTATTTAATGTTTAAACGGTCCGTAAAATGTCTGCAAAATGCTAATTTTATTCCATAACCTACACGCGAAAAATGCATAAATTTACAGCAATTTAAGAAGACGCCTAAGCATAATACCATTTGTAAACCTGCTTTTGCTAATTCAAATGATAATATTTAATAAACCATTGCAGATGCCAACTCCAGATTTTAAATTTTATGAAAATTCAGAAGGCAAAATCTAACAGTACCATTCACTGTGACTTGTGATCTAATTTGGCTGCTATATTGGGATCATGTGTTTTCAAAATTATGAAGACCTAAAAGCACAAGAGGGAACCTGTACTCAAGCTGAAAGCAACACAAATCTTTGTGTTTTGATCACGTCACAGAAGATCATCCATTCGGGACACTGTCGCAAAATGTTTTTTTTTTTTTTTTTACTTGTATCAATCAGCAGGTTGTTTTATAAGGATCAAAAGCCAAGAAAAAATGTATAGCTTGTAATAAAATAAAGTAGAAAATAAATGTTAATATGTAACATATTGTTGATTTTATCATTTGTTCTAATTACTGCATTAGTTGCACTATTTATCATTATAATTTATTTTCATTTAATAGCCTACTATCTAGCATGGGTTTGTACAAAATGTATGCCTCAGTTTAAATTTACAGACCTGCCTTCATCCCTGTGTCACGGCCTCATAGCTCAGATACCATTTGAGGTAGTGAGTTCATATCGCCCTGACATTGCCCTCTGACCTACTTTTTAAGTTTTCTTGCTTTAATAGCTGTATTCTGTTATTCTCCAAATGAAGTTACCGGTGTTGTCCTGTGAAAATTAACAGATCACTGCAGCAATGTTTTATCCTCTGGTCATAAATAAAACAGTTTAAAATATTTTTCTTCATGTTTGCAAACAATTTGATAACCCTTGCATGCTTTATTTTTGTTCACAAAACCCCCATTTCTAGTCCTGCCAGCTTCTGTCATAAATACATCAGGAATGCTGTAAATGATTTAATCTGAGATTAAAAAGGAATTCAAGGATACAAACAATTTTTTGCCCTGTGTACATTTACAGAATAGTCTGCTTTGGACTTTAATCTGTAGATTTTGCAACACTGCAGTCTGCCACTGCATTTCAAAAGACAGGCTTCATTTGTATCAGCAGATGCTTAATGTAAATGTTGTTTTTATTTATTTATTTTTGTATGATTGATGGTAGGGGTGAAATATTACTACATACCTATTGTTCTCCTTAGAAAAATATGCAAAGCTACAAAGGTGCAGTTTCTTTTCTGGTTCATTTAAGCTCATGACAATATTGAATGCCTGTTATAAAAGTGTGCTCTGGTATGCCACGGTAAAATATTAGAAAAGTGTATTCATGCATTGTTAAGCACAGAGAAGTATGGTAAACTATAGTAATGTATAATCAAGAAAGAATTGGTAGTACATATTATAATATATAGTAGATATTCATGTAAAACGTCCGTCTGAAATTTTAGATTTTGTTTGAATCAGATCATTTGTTTCAGATAGAAATTATGTGTCATTAAGATTAGCTATACTGTAATTAATTTTAATTAACTATATGTTTTTATAGGGTGCTGAAAAGATACAATGACACATCCTAGAGAGGTCTTACTGTAACCTTTTTAATCATTCACAAACTCAGACACATCCTGAATTGAGTTTAGTGCTGAGATACTGTACACATAGGGCCCTATTTAGCAACGTTTGCAAACCCCTAAGGCAATTACACAGAATCAGGCGCACGTGTGGGCAAACAGACTTTGCCCACCTATGTGATTTAGCAACACGTGTTTTTGTGCCCACTCGGCAAGTTAGAGTCAGTGCTTGACATGGGCTGAACATGGGGAGTGTCCTCATTTAAATACAAATGTAGCGATTTATCAAACCAACAACAGCGTTAGCGTTTGCGTTTCAGTTGACATGTGAAAACCAGGTCTAAACTGTGCGCAAATTACATGGTTGACTATAAATACCGGTGAAACTACCAGGGAAGCAGGCAAAAGAGAGAGAGAAAAAAGAAATGAAAGAAATCGAAGAGTGTGCATTGGATTAATGTGATATTTTATAATGTGATACTTTGTACTGTGATTTTGTAAGAATTGTAATTCACCCTGGATAAGGGCGTCTGCTAAGAAATAAATACATAATAATAATAATAATAATAATAATAATAATAATAATAATAATAATAACTAGATGGTAACTTTACAAATAAAGTTGTGGGGCTTGCTTTAGCTCTTTAAAAGTATTTTTGTGGTAGTGGAAGAAGTTTAAAAAGTTTTACATTTTAAAGCAAAGCAGTTAGATACAGTAAAAGTTAAATTTAGTAAAATAATTGGTCTGATTACTTTGATAGACTACTATATCAACCTTTTTACTTTGGATTGTGGGGCAGTTAGATCACACATTTCATCAGACCTGTACCGTTTGATTGGTAGAAGATAGTTTTGAACTGAATTCAGATTTGAATAGCAGAGAAGCAGAGGCAGATTTCATATACTCTCACTTTTTGTCTTACTTGTTGGGAAAGTGGTCAAAGTAGATGATTTGTGTCAAAAGTCACATTGTTTACTAATTGTGTCATGCTTAGAATGTGCTATAATTTGAAATTTCTCAAAGTTCTATGACAGTTAATTCAACAGTGGGAAGTAGCCTACTGAAAGAAGTTGATGCAGTTACTAAAACAGCTGTACCTCTTGATTGGTAGACGCCATTCCTGTTTTGATTTCATATTTGAATAGCTGAGAAGTAGAGGAAGATTTCATTTGCTCTAAGTATTTGTCTAACTTGTTGAGAAAGTGGTCAAAATTTCAGTTGTTTATAAAAAGTTAGAGAACATTTTGTTGATGCGGTTGCTAAAACAGCTGTACCTCTTGATTGGTAAAAGTTATTTATGTTTTGATTTCAGATTTGAATAGCAGAGAAGCAAGAGTCCCCACTTTAAATCTTTGGCATACTTCTTATTATTATTTGGCACACTACTCCTCTTACACCGTTTAAGCTAGAAACGCCGTTCAAACTTTAAAACTGTAGACCGGTCTGGAATAGTGTGCTTGTATACAACTTTTTGATATCTTTTATACTTTTTAAACTATTAAGCTTTTTGTCCTTTTTTTGTCCATCTTCATTCACTTTAATGGGACTTTTTTCAACATTCTAATCTCCCCATTGTTTAAAAACTCCCAGACTTCCAACATTCTATTTACTGTAAACGATGTAACTTTTGACACAAATCAGCTACTTTGACCACTTTCCCAACAAGTGAGACATATGGAATCTTCCTCTACTTCTCTGCTATTCAAATCTGAAATCAAAACAGAAATAACTTTTACCAATCAAGAGGTACAGCTGTTTTAGTAGCCGCATCAACTAAATTTTCTCTAACTTTTTATAAAAACTGAAATTTTGACCACTTTCCCAACAAGCTAGACCATATGACATATTTTTCTACTTCTCTGCTATTCAAATATGAAATCAAGACAGAAATAACTTTTACCAATCAAGAAGTACACCTGTTTTAGTAACCGCACCAACTACGTTTTCTGTGAACTTTTAGAAATAACTGCCATTTTGACCACTTTCCCAACAAGTTAGACAAATACTTAGAGCAAATGTAATCTTCCTCTACTTCTCTGCTATTCTAATCTGAAATCAAAACAGAAATAACTTTTACCAATCAAGAGGTACAGCTGTTTTAGTAACCGCATCAACTAAATTTTCTCTAACTTTTTATAAACAACTGAAATTTTGACCACTTTCTCTAAAGCAAGCCCCACAACTTTACTTTATTTACCATCTAGTTGTTATTATTATTATTATTATTATTATTATTATTTCTACGTGGCCAGACAAAGAGTGGAGGAAGAGACGTCCCCAAATATTTAAAAGTCATCTGTCTTTTCTGACCCTGTCTGACACACAATGTATGCAGCAATTTCGCCTCTACAGTCACTGACATCTGCCAACTGCTTCAGGCTGACCTGGAAAGAGATGTGCAGAGAGCACACTGTTTGCCTGTAGCACTAAAGTACACACACCAACACAGAATAGGGGGACCTGTTCTGTCAACGTGCAAGTAGTGTGCAATCTGTGATGCAAACAACTACATCATAAATGTGTATGCAAACTATCGTTGCTCAGCTCATGACTTGTTTATCCTCGCTAATTCGCATGTGGCAGCTGCGTTTCAGCTGTGTGAAAGTCTGAGAGGCTGGTTGATAGTAGACGACGTTATACACTGAAGCGGTAGCTACTGAGACTGCTGCTCAACCCCATGACCTCTGCCGAAGGTATAATCCTTTAAACATGCTTGCACTGTAATTGAGCAAACATTTCAAATCCTTAAAATGTGATTCCGATGTGATTGACAAAGCCTTTTAGACAGGGGTTCACAGGTACGCATGCGGACTAATAAAAAATGCGGACTTTGTTATTGTTGTATAAGACGCAAATGCATACCGTTAGTATATTTTTAACAGGAAAGCATTTACCGCACTCTCTGGTGCCCTCTGGAACTGTCACTCTTCTGCTAACAAAGCCTTTGCCTCCCACCTCTCTCTCGATTTCCTTGCTCTCATTGAAACCTGGCTCTCTCCTGATAACACTGTAACTCCTGCTGCCCTGTCCTCTCTCTACATCCTGGTTTTCTCCTCTCTCCCTCCTTACTCTTTTCTGTCCCTTTTGACCTCTCCTCACTATCTGTTAACACCTTTGAATTTCACGCTGTCCAACTAACCTCTCCCTGTCAACACCTGCTAATTGTACTGTACTGTCCCCCTGGACCTCTCACTCACTTTCTCGATGAACTCGACTATCTCCTCTCCTCCCTCCCTCTCTGTCTACCCAAACTGTCCTGTTAGGTGATTTCAATATCCATCTCTCCAACCCCACCCAGCCACTAGGAGGCTGTGTGGTCCAGTGGTTAAAGAAAAGGGCTTATAACCAGGAGGTCCCCGGTTCAAATCCCACCTCAGCCACTGACTCATTGTGTGACCCTGAGCAAGTCACTTAACCTCCTTGTGCTCCGTCTTTCGGGTGAGACGTAATTGTAAGTGACTCTGCAGCTGATGCATAGTTCATACACCCTAGTCTCTGTAAGTTGCCTTGGATAAAGGCGTCTGCTAAATAAACTCTGTTGGATTCCTTCTCTCCTTCACTCCTTCAACTTCTCTCTCTCTCCATCCCCTCCTACCCACAAAGCTGTTTGTCAACTGGACCTCACCTTCTCCAGGGCCTGCTGCCCCTCCACCCTCTCTGTCACCCCTCTAGACCTCTCTGATCACTATTTCATCTCTTTCTCTGTCTCTCCCCTCTCTCCCTACTACACCTACCCCCACTGTCACCTCCCGCCGTAACCTGCGCTCTCTCTCCCCTTCTGTCCTTGTCTCCACTACTCTCTCTCACCTCCCTCCTATCACCTCCTTCTCCCCTCTCTGGTACCTCCACCCTCTTCTCCTCCCTCACCTCCTCCCTCGACTCCCTCTGTCCCTTCACCTCCCGACCTGCCCGCCCCTCCCCTCAACAACCCTGGCTCCGCTCAGCACAAACTGCGCTCTGCTGAAAAGAAATGCAAGAGAACCAAACTCCCTGCTGCCCTAGACCTCTACCACTCCCTCCTCTCCACCTTCTCCTCTACTCTCTCCTCTGCTAAATGCTCCTATTTCCAATCTATTATCCAATCCTCCACTAACAACGCCTGGAAACTATTCTCTACCTTTTCCTCCCTCCTCAACCCCTTATTCCGTGTGCCAGTGGGTGCAGTGCTGGCTGAAGGTTGAGGGGCATTTGTCAACCGGCTTTCGTGTTTCTTATCAAAATGTTTCTGCCGTAGCTCCAGGGCTAGCTGCAAAATTATGCCCCTCCGAGTGATTGTGTTGCCGGTGCACTCCTTGTACAAAAACAAAGCGTTGATGGCTGCCAGGTCCAAAACATTATAAAAAACAGACACAGGCCACCTGCGAGAACCACCTTTGACAGAATACAGCCGTGCCATTTGATCCAGTATATCCACACCGTACTTTGTTGCATTGTAAAATGCAACAGTCTCTGGCTTCCGTTTAGCATCAGTCCCGATGGTCACTGATCTGTGCAGAGCTTAGAATTATTTTTTTGCACCGTCACACTCAGGGTGGCACAGTCGTTCTGCCTGAGAAATGTAGTGTAAATAATAATAATATATGATGTGTAGAATGACTTTCATCAGTGTTTCAAGCACTCACAGGATTATAATATGTTATTTCACAATGATGTTGATTTTATTATAAAGCCCAGACTAAATTGTCGGCTATATTGTATTAGTTTGAAGAAGCAAGTGCTTATAACGTATTTATTTTCACGATTCTGCAGCTGAAACACTGTATGGGTATTTAATTCAAATATTTAGTAAAACTTAAGAACAGAAATGCACAAGATATTCACATATGAGGAGATATTTAAATTTGAATTGCAAAAGCCATTCAAAAAGCGACTATGGAGGTGCTAGTGTTAAAGGGAATGTTGAATCCTTATTGGTTGTAACCTTACTCCTCCCACTATGCTTTGATTGTCTGGGTGCATGATTCACTATTTGATGTGCGTTAGCCCACGCATGAGACCCGACTTCTAAATCACGTTTTTGTGTGCTATCGCAGCGCTTAGCAAACGCAGTCATTTTTGCCCTAGCGATAGCGGCTGCGCACATAAATAGGGCCCATAGTGTCATTTTTGTAGCTTAGCTTTAGAATCAATGTAAAAGCTGTAGTTACACTTCGAGATGCTGCGTTTCACTAATTATTCTGAATTCAGGCCAAAGCATTATCAGCTTGCCAGGCAATTAGCTCAAAGTGGGAAATTTGCAGTGCTGTTCAAGCATGCACAACTTGACATCTAGACCTGTATATCACTGCGACTAGAGATTTCACTAATCCCTAGGCTCCCATGTGACCTAGATTGTCAATATAACATTATAATCAGCCCTTACAACACTGCCCCCAGTAGGAAATATGGTATAATCTACTTCACACTCCACAATAGGAGGTTTATTACACCCTAGTGGGCAGACTTCAAGTATCTATTGCTGTCGTTGTCGAGTGCTTATAGACTGAAATATTTGTATATTATTTTCTCAAAATAAATATTTCTAAATAAAGGGGAAAAATAAGGGGAAAAAATTAACCTGATACATTTAGTTCATGAAATAGTATCTGCTTATAGCCACTCGTTTCTTGATAGTTATAAATATTGTAAAATATATATATATATATTAAAACACATGAAACAGAATAAATGTTCTAATATAATTCAAATACATCAGATTTACAGTGTTTCCCCCTTTTTTTATTAGCTCTAAACAAGTTATTGTGATGGTTTGTTTCTGCTTTTGTTTCTGCAGGGTGCTGTAAACTGACTCTGCCCTTTAGACACTAAATGCCCCTCTCAGTGACTATCAGGAAGTGAACGTCAGTCCCTCCCCTATCCAATGATATGTGTTTCAAGCCTGTACTCTAGAGTACTGAGGCCCTGTAAGTCATCAAAACAATGTTGTTGTTTTTTTTTTATTATTGTGTTTACACGATTGCGGTCCTTAAGGGTTAAAAATCTGGGGTTCAGCTGTTAGAAAACAGAAAGAATGTCAAGAAAAATCAGAGTTCCACAAAGCAGCAGTAATCCAATGTCAGGATCATGACTGCTTGTATGGGTATGGAGAGAGGTGATTATAGACTATTAGGCCGCTGATCCCACCTGTTAAGGGGAGAAGAAGCCACCGCCCTCTGAGGGATTGATCTGATGATACCATGTCAGCAGAGTGGACTGTGACGAAGCCACGTCCTTCCCGCCAAAAAGTCAAGACTGAGCGATCCACCAACTCCACTTAAGTGCAGGAATAAACACAATAAATGAATAAAATATACCCAACCCCCCAAACTCTATTGGCTCATGGCTAGTAGAGCAACAGCTATGTCTTCTGGAGCAGTTCTAATGTATCGTTCTACAGCACTGGAGGCCCATCTGCCAAGGAGTTGGATTATGGATGGGAAAGTATAGCTTAGACTGATGAAGTGGCTGCTCTAATCCTGAAAGAATGGCCTGAAAAAATTGTGGAAGAGAAACCTGTGCAAAGTAATAGCATAGATAGGTGGACTGAAACCATGATCGACTTACTGGTTTATTTGTTTCTGTTACGAACAAAGGATCTTGAGGAGCATTATTGAAAGTCCTGGCTAAGAATACTTGTAGATGGAGTTGTAGGGGCAGCAAGTCGAAGGAATCATATGGTAGTGAATATGGACTCCTTGTTGAAGGCAGTCTGCTTTGGTAAGATTGTATGAGGATTTTTGAATTCCACGTAATAAAAAGATGCTTGCTGTAGTCCAGTGATAGAAGGACAGTTAATTCCATTTAGTCTTAGGTTGAACTGAATGCCTGATGGGTATGTTTTGATTGTAGATAGCTGGAGGTGGAGTTTTCATGACAGTGTGTGATGAAGACTAGGAACTGATCGGAAGACTCAGTGTGGCAGGATAGATGGTAAACTGAATAGAAGTGGAGATAGGATTTCCACCCTGTATTGTATGCAGCCAGGGTCCGTGGGGCTAAGGAATTAATTATGACTTTACTGGCTGAGGAGAGTAGAAGGCTGGAAAAGTCATTCATAGGATTAGGCTCTGGAAGACGAGGATTGGTGGCAGAGGCAATAACAAAACAAACTATATATATATATATATATATATATATATATATATATATATATATATATTCAGTGCTCTCCATAAGTATTGGGACAGTAAAGTCAAAATTGCTATTTTTGCTGTACACTCACGCCCCGGTGAGTTTACCTGAGATTTATGTAGGAATGATCTACTAGGCAATTATTCAATAATCATAGAGAGAGAGAGCAATGATTCAATAATCCCTCCCCCGAATATCAGCCTAAGCTTGCAATAGTTGGCAATGATTTCGTATCTGTGATGCAACAAAGTAAAACACCTGTACGTCAGGAGTTGGATTCAGCTTTTTGAGAAAGAGTGGAAAAAAACATGTAGAAGCTATTTTTATATTTCAATAACTCCCAAGAATTGCTTATTATAGTACTCTTACTACTAAAATTTACTAGAAAATGTGTTCCTGCACTGAAAGGAACGTTTCCTTAACCCTTTGCGGTCCTATGTCGGACCATGTCCGACATTACAATTTTCCCTTTCCGGTCCGATGTCGGACGCTGTCCGACATCATCAAAAAGACATAAAACACAGGTCTCTAGTCGTTTTTTCTTCGGAAAAAGCAGAGAAAACCATTCAATGACCAAGTGAGACCGATAAGAGCCGAGAGAAGCCGAAAAAAAATGGGCAGATCTGAGCAATACACATAGCCCCGGCACCACAGAGATAACACGGACATAAACAAACAAACAAGCTGCTTCTGCATTCAGCACTCAAAGAATATCACAGACATTTGCAGAGCCTTTTGAGAGTTTGGTGATAAAACGAGCGATCAAGAGATGATTTATCGGTATGCATGACTGTGAAGAGGTATGTGAAAAATACAGCGAACAAGGGGTGGGGCGGGGCTGGCGATGCAGTACTGAGTGTCCTGTTGATATGCAGTGCCTTTTAAACCTGTTTTACTGTAAAAAAAAATACTTTTAAACAGCGCGTCTAAAATAACCTACGTGTGTGAAAATAAATAGGACCCGACCCGCCTGAGACGCGCTGAATAAATGGACTGCTAAGGGTTAAGTATGTTATACATTTGTTAAGGTGAGATGGGGTCACAGGGAACCTTTTGTGTATCTTGAAGAATTTAGTGAACCCGTCAAGCTACAAGGCTAGATCCACCCCTGTTAATAAATAATTGTTTGATTGTGTTCACTGTTAAATAAAACCAAAATCCTACAAGTTATATTCTACTTTTTATGTATGTTTTGTGCGATGGGAGGGGGCAAGTAGATTTTTCTAGCATTCTGTCCAACAACCTTTTTTCAAAAATTGCACACCCCCTGCACAGGCACAAGTAATTTTATTTTAATATAGGATTATTACATAAGATGTTGCCCATTAAAGTAAAATGTAGAAATGAATTGTGTCTACAAATTATTCAGAAGCATTTTTGTTTTTCAAATACACATTTATTGCCAATAATAACTGAAACTACAACCATACACCAAAAACGTATGCAACATTTTAAAGGTACATTTCTTCAGTGAAGTTTTAGCCATGGTGAACATAAATTGTGCCTCAAAACAGGCTGCATCAGAACATGTACAGCTTAGGTCTTATGAAGAATGCAATAATAAATCCATCAACCTCCCCAATCTCGGCTAAAGGTAAGAACATGGATTTGAAAGCTTCAGTTAGCATTCCTGTAATAACAATGGGTTAAACTCTTGAGCACAAAAAAATACAATTCTATCCAGGATTGATAAACATTTTCTTAACTGTTTTTCCCATTTATAGCATTATCCCCTTTGAAGTGTACGCCACAATATGGAGTTACAAAACTAAACATGAAATACAAACTAAACGGTATCCAGTCACTTCTCTGATTTCAGCTAATCCGCTGCATTGGGTGGACAATAGTGTAGGATGTGTTGAGGTGTTAAATCAGTTTTAATAATTTGCATACAAGGAAAAAAAACAAAAAAACAAAAATAAAATAACAAACAAAAAATTGATGCCTGCAATGTGCTATACTTGATCAACAGCCCTAAAAAAAACCCTTTTGTAGGTTCTTGAAAATGTAGATAATTGTAAACTATAGGTTATCAAATGAGTCAGAGTTTAGTAAAGCTCTGGAAGATGTATCGATTGCAGAGGGTATGTTTCCTGGTGAATTTGGTTGTAGTGTGGAGGAAGCAGTGGTGTGAATTGCTGCTGTGAATCACAGGTGGGCAGGAAATTGTGGTCTGATTGTACCCTGGTGGTGCAAAGTAGTTGTTCATGTTATCTAGCTGCCTCATTTCTGGCCTAATACCAGCTAGAACCTCAGTAGCATGTGAATGTATTTCTGCTGCACTTGCAGACTGTTCAAAACAGTGAACTGCTTGTGTAATGGCTGTAGCAATGGAATCCAAAGACTGCTGGTCTATTTTTTTCCTGTTCTTTCGGGTTGGCAAGAAGTTCTTCATGCATGGTTTTCAATTCATGAAACATGTCCTTGTTTGGATGGGAACACTTTTTTGCTGGAAGTCTCCAATAAGATCTTTGGATGCTTGATCCTTGCCTGAATTGTCCAGAGGGGGCTGGTACTGGTAGGTAACTACTCAAGCAAAGATGACTGAGCCGTCGCCATCATCTGCAAACTCCATGGCATCCTTATCCATGCGTATCCATGCAGACTTGCTCTGCTGTGTATTGGGACCTTCAAGCGACAATTCTGTTTGGTGTTCTGCAAAAAGTAGATGAGAACTGGTTATAAGTACATCATACAAATTGTTAGGTACCACACCTTTGTAACATCAAATCATGTATTCATATTCATTAGCTTATTTAACGTTTGAGGATATTTAAATTATTGTTTTACTTCTCATTGTAAAGTTCATCATCACTGAACACATCCACAGCATTGTCAACTCTGCTAGGCTCATCTGCATGGAATCAGAAGAAATCGTGTGATCATATTATTTTTATAATACTATATGCATAATATATAATAGAAACACGGGGACCTGAATTTGCTGGGAACTCTCTATAGTCACATATAACTCTTTGGGGTAGGTGTACTAAGATAGGCCAGTCGCAGCACAAACATACCGCAATTTGCATTTTCGTTGCGACACGTAAAGTGAAAATATGTTAATGAAGACAGCCGCAATATACTAATTTAAATATTTGTTGCGTCTTCTTAGCAAGACCTCTAGCATTATGCATTGCAAGAGTCGTACGACATTGTTCAAATAAATAGCAGGAGTTGAGTAGTGGTTTGCTGCAAAAGAGTGTGCCTGAAGGATAACGTCTATGTATGCAAGGGTGCAAAAATAAAAAATAACATTGTTTTTCTTAAATGTAAATGTCATCTGTACAATGCATTCTGTTCTGTCTTCACCCCCTTTTTACAAATGTATGCAGGAACGCCCATAACTACTAGGTTGAACCGCAAAGAAAAACTGCTGCCGCAAAGCATTCCCTAAAATGTCACAAATAGCATTGCGTCTGTCTGGTAAATTTCACCCAAGACTTCTGACTCGTTTGTGACTGTTGCAACAGGCGCAACACTTTAGTAAACCTTTGTATTTTATGCATTGAGGAAACAGTCCAATACATTTGTACTTCTATTCCAAAAATACTATGAAAAGTTTCACTAAAAAAAATAATGCATACATACCAATCTTTATGAAAACTGGTCTGTTTTAAGTGTAATATTTTTTCTAAATGTCAATATAGCAGTAAATATATTAGTGAAAATACACTGTTCTAGGCCTACATGCTTCAACAGTATGTTACACATTTTACTTATGCAGCCTTGAAAGCAAGCATTTTGATTTAATATGACAGCATTTATCTTACTACAGATTTTAGAAATGGTAGCGAGCACGGCATAAACACTAGACTGCGTGTATGCAGTCATTTGAATTTTAACTACTAATAATTTTTGATTGAAACAGAAGAAGAGGTGTTTTTCTTAACATGAACTGGCCATTAAGTTATAGGAAAAAATGTCACCTTAAAACATACACCAACATGCAGGGTGAAACAGATTATTGTATTTGCAACTGTTACTTTCTGTGTTTTTTAGTGTCTGGATGATTGTTCAATAATGTTCTGTCAATTGGTTTGAAACATGTCTTTAAGCCTCATTCAAATAAACCTTCTGTGGTGTATCTTTGAATAATAAAATAAGTATAATGTGTGATAAAAGAAACCCCTTCAACAAATAATTTGATCTATATCTAAATCTATATTACTCACAAAAGCTGTTGATAACTGTGACAGGGAAACCATCAATTACACTTGTGGTATGCTGGATGTACTGATGCAATTAATTTCAGTAGCATACCCAGCTGCTGTTAATTGTACAAGGCGTGGAGTGCAAGGCGATCTGGCCCATTCCATGTAATGGGGTACAAAAAGTGGGACAAGACCAACAAAAAATAAAATTTTAAAAAAAGGGAAAATAAAACAATTTTAGTTATCTATAAAGTGTATATTTTCTGTAATCGACAATGAAAATATTTTTTGCTGCATTTCATCACCAGAGCTGGTTGAACACCATGATCACTTTATAAAAAACGTATGTAACAAGGACAGACAAAATATCAATTTGAAATAGAAATATTGTTGTTTTAAGACATTTAATTGTTTTATAATGAATAAGGATAATTATTTGCCTTTTGATCAAGGGCAGAAAAATAAGAAATATATTGGCTACATTAGAATGATCTGAATGATGTCAATTAGATGTTTTGTAAATTACATATTTCTTATACTATATACAATGTTTTTTACTGTATATTGGATATCCATCTGCAAAATTGATAAATTGTTAAAGCCTAATTATAATTGAGGATGGTTATTTTGAGCTGTTAGTTCTTGCAGTCCTAATAACGTATGTAACAGGAGACGGACACAATTTAGAAAAGGTATAGTAAAACCACATTCATTTACAGAGTGATGTTTGATAATAGAAAACTTTTTTTATAAGTGTTTATTCCTCATTTCAGAGTAGTAACAAAGTAGTAACACTGAATAAGCCACAACAGGCAAACATGAATGTGATCCAAAAATGGACCCAACAACTTAGCCTTGTAACTGAGCTAACATATGAAGTCATAGTAGACCCTACTCCCCAAAACTATTATGGTGGTGTGACAGGCTGGCTCGCAGTGGTGAGGTGTGGTGACGTCACAGACCAGGAAGTAAATGAAACCAAAACAATGGATGGGCGGGTGAAGCTGAATGCTATGGCATTCAGGTGATTTTATTAATAAATAAACAAAACAAAAAGATTTAAACAAAACAGAAAACAGAAACCAAAGGGCACGAGGGCCAAACAAATAAACAGACAAACAAGTAAGTATTGTGCTGGCTAATCCAGCACGTTTTAGCAATTGTTTTTAAATGTCGTTATTTCGCCTCGCCTCTCCCGCACTCTCCTCTGTACACTCCCCCCCACAGAACAGACAGCTGCAGGTTCTTATACTCTGGCCGAGGGGTTAACTAGCTGTTAATTATCTTATTACCCCTCAGCCAGAGTCTGCACGCATTTGGTAAGGATGCATGACTGTCAGCTAGTTAAATAATCAGTAGCTGATCAGTCATGCATCCTCACGGGGTTTTAAATATAAATAATAAAAGACGCAGCGCTTTTATCCGCGCCGCAAACAAAAATACAAATAATAATACATAGGGGCGGGACACTCCACCACACATGCCCCCCCTTGTGCGCAGCACACATGGCCTTTTCGGCCACCTCCCCCCTTAGTCCCCAAAGTCCCGGCTAGCAGTCCCGGCGCAGGAACAGGGGCAGCAACGGACCAAAGGTGGCTGCCACGGTGGGATGTCCTCCTCCCACCCAAACAACTGTAGCGTCCCAGTGGACCACGCACAGGCCGGCTACTCTGGCCAGAAAAATTTTGGGGGTGGTCTCCAGACCTGCCCCCCCTTCTTCATGGCCGGCAGCTCCCTCCGTGGGGCTCCGCCACCTTTTCTCCTGCAGCGAAATTGCTGCGGGGGGAGCTGGTCTCCTGACCTCCCCCCTTCTTCATGGCTGGCAGCTGCCCTTCACGGGGCTCCAGCCACAGTATTTCCTGCCGCGAAAGTGCGGCTGGGGGAGCTGGTCTTCTGACCTCCCCCCTTCTTCGTGGCCGGTAGCTGCCCTTCATGGGGCTCCAGCCACAATATTTCCTGCTGCGAAAGTGCGGCTGGGGGAGCTGGTCTCCTGACCCCCCCCACTTTTCCGTGGCCGGCAGCTCCCCTTCATGGGGCTCCAGCCACAGTATTTCCTGCCGCCTGGCAGGACTGGTAGCGACCCCAGGCAAAACAGGACCCTCGGGAGGCGACGGCAGCAGCTGCAGACCTTCGGCAGGCGACGGCAGCAGCAGCAGACCCTCGGGGGATGACGGCAGCCGCAGTGGACCCTCGGGAGGTGACGGCAGCAGCAGCGGACCCTCGGGAGGCGACGGCAGCAGTAGCGGCGGACCCTCGGGAGGCGACCGCAGCAGCAGCGGACCCTCGGGAGGCGACGGCAGCAGCAGCGGACCCTCGGGAGACGACGGCAGCAGCAGCGGACCCTTGGGAGGCGACGGCAGCAGCAGCAGCAGCGGACCCTCGGGAGGCGATCTCGGGAGGGGAGCCCCTGTCCATGGAGGAGGCAGCGGGAGCTCCACTTCTCCCTCGTTCCCTGTAACTGGTGGCTCTCCAGGCGATGCGGAGGAACAGGCAGCCCCAGGCGATGCGGAGCAACAGGCATCCTTGGGCGATGCGAAGCAGGCATCCTTGGGCGGTGCGAAGGGCAGGCATCCTTGGGCGGTGGCGAAGCAGGCATCCTTGGGCGGTCGCTGGCAGGCATCCTTAGGCGGGTGCGCAGCAGGCATCCTTGGGCGGTGCGCAGCAGGCATCCTTGGGGAAAGCGAGGCAGGGCAGGAGCAGTCCTTCCCATGACGGTGGAGGTGGAACCAGCAGGTATTCACCCTCTGCTGGTGGAGGTGGGAGGGGCAAGCAGTCCTCCCACGGCGGCTGAGGCGGAACCAGCAGGCATTCACCCTCTGCTGGTGGAGGTGGGAGGGGCAAGCAATCCTCCCACGGCGGTTGAGGCGGAACCAGCAGGCATTCACCCTCTGCTGGTGGAGGTGGGAGGGGCAAGCAGTCCTCCCACGGCGGTTGAGGCAGAACCAGCAGGCATTCACCCTCTGCTGGCGGAGGTGGCGGAGGCAGAGGCAGCTCCTGCTGCTCTGCTCCTGGCAGTGGAGGTGGCGGAGGCAGAGGCAGCTCCTGCTGCTCTGCCCCTAGCGGTGGTGGAGGCAGAGGCAGCTCCCGCTGCTCTGCTCCTGGTGGTGGAAGCGGTGGAGGTGGCGGAGGCAGAGGCAGCTCTTGCTGCTCTGCTCCTGGTGGTGGAGGCAGTGGCGAGGGCTCCTCACCCTCTAACGCTGGAGACGGCAGCAATGGCTCCTCTCCCTCTGGCGCTGGAGACGGCAGCATTGGCTCCTCTCCCTCTGGCGCTGGAGACGGCAGCATTGGCTCCTCTCCCTCTGGCGCTGGAGACGGCAGCAATGGCTCCTCACCCTCTGGCGCTGGAGACGGCAGCAACGGCTCCTCTCCCTCTGGTGCTGGGGACGGCAGCAATGGCTCCCTCTCCCTCTGGCGCTGGAGACGGCAGCAATGGCTCCCTCCCCCTGGCGCTGGAGATGGCAGCACTGGCTCCTCTCCCTCTGGCGTTGGAGACGGCAGCACTGGCTCCTCTCCCTCGGGCGCTGGAGACGGCAGCACTGGCTCCTCTCCCTCTGGCGCTGGAGACGGCAGCAATGGCTCCTCTCCCTTTGGCGTTGGAAACAGCAGCAGGGCCCCTCCCATATCTGCAGCCAGGTAGTTGAGCACCATGGCTGCGATGTCTGGGAGGGATGCTGGGTGGTGTTTCTGTTCCCAGGCCTCCCAGCGCTCCCCATCTCTCACCCACAGGAGGTTGATCACAGCAGGGAGGGTGACCATTATATCCCTCTCAGGCTCCGCCAGCCAGTCCCAGATCCCCTCAGAGGAGACAGGATTCTTTTGCCTCGGAGGATGCGGGTCCTCTCTCACCCTTGCTGGATGCTCAGGCTCCTTCCTGTCCTGCCATGGAGGGGGTTGGTCCGGTGCCACATGCCCGACCCCACCAACCGCGAAGCACCACTCCTCACCCTTCAGGCAGGTGAGGCAGACGTCCAGCGTGGTAAGGACCCGCTGCTGTTGCTGTGCCTCCTGCTGCTGTTGTTGCTGCTGCTTTCTCCTCCGGCTACTTTTCCCCATTTTTTTTTTCTTTCAAAAAACACACAAAAAAAAATACTTTTTTTGAAAAAAACGTCCCTTTTTCCTTCCTGGTCCGACTGTTGGAGGCGTTGTTTTGTCCCACGTAGGACACCATATGTGACAGGCTGGCTCGCAGTGGTGAGGTGTGGGGACGTCACGGACCAGGAAGTAACTGAAACCAAAACAATGGATGGGCGGGTGAATCTGAATGCTACGGCATTCAGGTGATTTTATTAATAAATAAACAAAACAAAAAGATTTAAACAAAACAGAAAACAGAAACCAAAGGGCACGAGGGCCAAACAAATAAACAGACAAACAAGTAAGTATTGTGCTGGCTAATCCAGCACGTTTTAGCAATTGTTTTTAAATGTCGTTATTTCTCGCTCTCGCTCTCTCCCCGTACTCTCCTCTGTACACTCCCCCCCACAGAACAGACAGCTGCAGGTTCTTATACTCTGGCCGAGGGGTTAACTAGCTGTTAATTATCTTATTACCCCTCGGCCAGAGTCTGCACGCGTTTGGTAAGGATGCATGACTGTCAGCTAGTTAAATAATCAGTAGCTGATCAGTCATGCATCCTCACGGGGTTTTAAATATAAATAATAAAAGACGCGCCGCTTTTATCCGCAAACAAAAATACAAATAATAATACATAGGGGCGGGACACTCCGCCACAGGTGGGTTCAGCAAGTTTTTTTTACAATCTGCTCTTCATTGATTATGTAGTCTGTCAAGGACTTTTCTTCAGGCCAGATCCATTTGTTTGGTAACTTGGATGAATTCTGCATGTATCGAACCTTTATGTTATTCAACCCCTCTGTGATGCTCTCTTTTGGAATTTCAACCACCTAAACAAAATAACACAAGTAATGCATGCATAACTTCAAATGCTCAACAAAAGTTAACTTGTAAAACTAGATGTTTGACTAACATTTTACAAGTTTCCACTATTCTGCAATGATTTACTATGCACTTAAAGGGGAAATCAAGTTGTTTTTTCTTTTGCGTGTTGCATTTTCCCGATATGCTACAACTGTTTAAGAAAGGTGTATGTATTTTATTTATTTTTTTGACATCCTGACCACTTTTTTTACACTATTAAATTGTAGCCCACTTTGCTGTCTTTCCAAAGATGGCTTCACTTTTACCTTTCAGAAGAACTTAAGAAAATTCCCATCATCCTCCTACTCATCTTACTTAAACAGTACACCTTACTTAAACAGTAGCATGGAAAACACGTAACACACACAAAGACTTGATTTCCCCTTTAAAACAGTGCAATAAATACATTTGAAAATTATTCCATCAATATTGTATTGCTTTTAGGCTGCAACTTCAAGGTAGCATTCTTTCGATTTAATTAGTATACTCCAACAATCATCTTTTGTGAGGAACTAACATTATCAAGTCATCTTTATCTGTGGAATAGTTTTCAAAGTATTGGCAACAAACATTAGATATTAGTTAAGGGTGCAACCATTTCCTCTTCTAAGTGATGCTAGTTTTGAAGAAAGTGGTGTATCATGAGCAGACTATGAGCAAATTACAGCAACATGACAAGTCACCATAGTTCCAAATTGCTTTTTTTAAGTGAGGTAAAATAGAAACATATCAGACTGCTACTCTTTTAGAAGAGAAAACAGAATGCACCCTTAGAAATGATACAACTAAAATAACAAGTTTGGTAAATTGTAAGTAGGATTATTTGTTCAATTAAGGGCTTAACACTGGTGAGTACTAAAACCATAAATAAATTGAACTTGAACAGTAAATTTACCCAACAGTTTTGTTTACTTACTTTAGCAACATATGGAATACTTTGTCCTTTTTTTGTAGGAACATTTATTAGCAGAAGTTCGCCTGGTTTAATGCCTGAGTGACTAAATGGGACATGTCTGAAAATCCTAAGTATAAGGATTTATATCCTGAACATCATAATTCATAGAAGTTGCTTTTCATTATTATGTATTTTAACAGTAACTATAAGCTTGTCCTTAACAAGAGTGCAAAGAAACTGCAACAAATTCATACCTAGCCCTTGCCATCTCTGTTTCCTTGTTCATCCAGCCTGTGTTAGCATTTTCTCTGCCCCAAACATCCTTATTCCAGGTTTCTTTCGCACACCTGAATGGTAATTAAAAACATAACAGATTATAACAACTCCACATATAACAATAATTTAAAAAGTATGCAATTCCAGAAAGACGTATCCCTTATGGTCAATCCCTGGTGGATTCCCTGTAGACAGTTCATGAACAATCATGATGTTGCTGCTGTTAAAATCCCAAATATCTGAGAAACATAGTAAAATAATGCAAAATCAATAGTCTTGTCTTAAAATATGAATTTCTTTTGTAAAGATTAAAAATATAAAAACTACCTAGATTACCTTCAGTGTCCTCCACTGGACCCTTTTCTGGTGCTTCACTTCCTTTAGTCCATTACTTGCAACAAGTCTTCTTCAAGGATACATAAAGAAGGTTGATAGACAGGAAGGCATGGGACAAAGTGATTTGGTCTCCAATTTTTTTCAAGTGTGTCTTTGCCATCTTGTTTATAAAAACAAGCAGCTTTGGTTGAACAGGGTTAGTGTGTTCAGGGATGGAATGAGTTGGGAGGTGAAGTAAAATAACAATTACAATTGCTATTCGTTCTGGGTTTATACCAGCGCGATACTTGTGTTTTCCGTGTCTGTTTGTCTGTTTGTCTTGGCCACCGTGCCATTTTGTTTTGTTAAGTGTTTTGTTTTGTTCAGCCTTATTTCATCTATTATTAAAATCAGCGCATTAGCGCTTCCATACCCCAGTACTGTCTGTGTCCATTCTCCTTCTTGGTCTGACATCACCTGCAAGTTCTCTCTTTGAAGACAGTATTTGACAATTGAAGCATTGATTTTTTAAATAAGATATCCTTTCTGAAATTGTTTGAATTGTACTGCAGTGATCGGCTTTTAGTCTAAGCCAAACTGACAGAATATATGCAGTGAATTAAAGGAGTGCAACCAACCAATCACCTCTGTGACAGGGTCTCGCTCGTGTCACATGTTTGGGTAGCCGCTGTTCAAGCAATACAGAGAGACATTGGGGGTGGAGTTGAAACGCCGGCACAGGCGCGCAGGATTTATTAATGCAAAACAGAAACGAAAGTAAATAAAGGTGGTCATGTGATGTTACCAGCCATGGTAACGCACAGAGGACACATACAGCAAGCTGTACAAAAATACAAAATAAAACACGGTACAAAAACTACAAATAAAAGGTGCCCCAGAGGGCGAGCGCTAGCCTTAAAACGAGGCGTCCCGCTCCACTCTGGCATGGCGTTGCAGTCGCCCCGAGCCATCTCCTGCGAAGGGCAGCACAGTCAATCACTTGCTGCCCTTCCCCTCAACCAAGCCTAGCAGGCAGCAAGTCTCAATCGAGCACCCGTCTGTAAACAATAATGTAATTAAACAAATCAACTCCAAAACGACATACAATAAACCCATTTACCCATACAAATTATACCAACACTGAACACACACGTGCAGGGCAATCGCCCTGCTACAACCTCTTATAGTTGCTAGGAGTATGACTGCTGCCCTTTAATTCTGTTGAAGATCTTTTGGTTCTTTGCTTATGTTATATACTTCAATTTGGAATATGCAAATAGAACAAAATACAATGGATTAAAGGAAGGTGCAGCTGCTTCCTGGTACCTAATTGCTTTATGTGCCAAGATGCAGCAGTTTAATCTATGAATTTATATTTAAAATACTTTTTACCCTGAATGAATGCAACAACAAAGTGAAGAATGTAATAAGAGGGATCAGTAATTATGTTAATAAAGCCAATAACAGGCAAGGAAATAGATTTTAAAGCATTGTTTAGCATTGCTTTACCTAAAGAATATAATCTTTTACTATACTGGTCACAATGCCTGAACTGTTTTAAAGGTCAATTCTAAAAAGTTCAAACTAGGTTAGAGGGATTATAAAAAGATAAACTCACAGTCAGTCCTGGCTAGAAATTTGGGCGTTCCTTAGTTTTAAGAGGTGGTGAGGTAACACCTATTGTACTTACTTTTCTCATAAGTCTGCAAGCAGACGTGCAGTGCCTCAGGTAAAGGGTACACTTCTGATTGCTAGCTGTGGAAATGACACCCCCTCAGATAACATAACTGTGTACAGTAAATGGTACGTGAGGAAATATTCCCTATGTTTGAAAGTGACAGTGCTAATAGGGTTTTGCTTTCCAGTAAAAAAAAAGAAAAGAACAATCTATATGATTTTAACACTTTAGCTTAGCAACATACCAAGTCTATAGTCAAGTCTTATTATCTGTTAAGCTAAGAAGAAGTGACATTGCTTACTTCAAATAGGAATTGTAAAATACACTTTTTCTACTGATCCCTTCAACTAATCACAGCTCCAAAAAGTTATAACTAAGAAAATTATCAGTAAAATCCAGACCTAAAGGAGATGGTAGGATAATTTGTAATTTGTCTACATTTGTCTAAGCCTAATTTATGTGTGTGTGTGTGTGTGTATATATACATAAGTTTCTGATCAAAAACCCGGGTACCCCTGCTGACAATTCTACTGATGTACCCTGTACTAATTAATATGATATATTTGCATGGCTGGTCAGAAAATGTTTATTGTATATTTATTTGTATTACTACAGTATTTGTATTGACGTGATCGGCAGTTGCTGGTTTCTAGTTCCCTGGGTGTGTGCTTGGTAACTATATACCCTTTGTCCCTTCAATACAAAGCAGTTGTTTTATTTATTTAACACTGCACTGGGATATGAATCACCACACCTTTAAACAAAATTCAGACATGTAATATCTGTCCACTTACACGTACTAGGGTGCCACATGACTGCTGTTAGCAGATAGTGCATACCTATCCATTACAAAATTGTGCAGCTCAACGAGGGCCTGTCATAGTGAAGCCAAAATCCACTTTCTACACTTACACTTACCAATGCATTTTTATGAATAGGCCAATTGGACTATTTGATAGTTGTTTTTTCAGAATGTTAAAATGGAGTGAGGTCATTATTTGGTACATTTGGAAAAAGCTGTAAGACACTAAGCAGTGACTTGCAATTAGTTCAGTTGTACTAACTAGCACAGCACCATTTGTAAAACTTCATTCCTCTTAGCTGAATCCAGGTGCAAATTATCTAAATATAGCCTTAGCGGGTCCTTTAAGGGTCACAGGTAAGGGGCATGTAATGATCCCCTATTAAAATGGAATACATAGCTTAAAATGCAATTTGTAAAAAAAAATATTAAGTTACTTGAGTTATTTTGTCTCAGTACTAAATTGTAGTTAATGTTACCCAATAGTTGTCTCTAACTAGCTTTTAAATATGTATCCACTACATTTCTCTCACATACCACTGTAAATATGACTCAAGGTAAACACAGAGCACTTGTAAACATATTAAAAGTCATTCAATCTGGTATAATGGGGGTGTTAAAATTATAAGTCATTAAAAAGCAACTGTAGTAATGAATGCAAAAAATAATTATTAAAAACATACTGAAATGGTTCAGCCTCAGTTGATTAATTAATTTAAAAAAAAAAGTAAAATAGTTTGACACAATTGGGGCTACTGTGAAGAATAATTCCAACTAGTCTTGCTTTTACATGAAGGGATGAAAACTAGACTAAATAATCAATCAATCAATCTTTATTTAATATAGCGACCTTTGCAACAGGTTGCCACGGAGCACTTCACATGGGCAAAACAAAAAATATACAGAGCAGTAAGCATTAGAAGCAGACCAACACATTAGTAAATACAATAAAACAATAAAAACAATAAAACATACAGTAAAAAGGCAATAGTAGTAATGTATATGATAGATTATAAAATATGTCTTCAGCCTAGTTTTAAAAGCCTTACAAAGGCTGGCAATTCGTTCCACAATTTAGGGGCCCTGTAGCCGAATGCTCTACCACCTGTGTTCTTTTTTTTTAATTTTTGGAACGGTGAGATACCCAGCATCCTGAGATCGGAGCAGGCGACCTGGAACATATGAGACCAATAGGTCACTCAGGGAAGATGGAGCTAACCCATTTAAGGCTTTATTAGTTAAAAGCAGGACTTTAAAGTCATTCCTGTATCATACTGAGAGTCAGTGTAGGGGTGCCAATACTGGCGTAATATGGTCAAACTTTCTTGTTTTCGTTAGGGTCCTGGCAGCAGCGTTTTGCACGAGCTGCAATCTGGACAACACACAGTTTGGAATACCAGAACATAGGGCATTATAGAAGTCTATTCTAGAAGTTACAAAGGCATGCATCAGTCTCTCAGCATCCTGTGCTGAGAGAAAGCGTCTTAATTTACCATAGTTCTTAGATGGAAAAAAGACATTTTAGTTACGTCCCTAATGTGGGATTCAAATGAAAGGTCAGGGTAAAAAATGACACCCAGATGTCTAATTTCTGCCTTTGACTCAATGGGGTAGCTTTCCACTGTACAGGCACATTGATTTACCCTCTCTTGTTGATTTCTTGACCCCAAAATTATGACCTCTGTTTTATCAGAATTTAACAGTAAAAAATGTGTTGACATCCATTTCTTAATATCAGTGAGACAGGTAGTTATGGTATTTGCAGGTGTGGAATCACATTGTTTCAGAGATAGATACAATTGCGTGCCATCGGCATAGCAGTGAAAGTTTACCCTGTGTCTATAGACAGCATCACTCAGGGAGAGCATATACAGGGAAAACAAGATTGGTCCAAGAACAGAGCCCTGCGGGATGCCACACTTAACTCTAGATAAGAAGTCAATTTGAACATATTGTAACATATTTGAAAGATTTGAAAGATTTATAATTGAGTGTTTAAAGTTGTGGATGAACATATGCTAAATACAATACACTACGTTCCTTTCTTAAAGTAGCTTTCATTTCTCTTCATACAGGATCATCTTCAGTTTCATACAATATTAATAAATAAATAAATACATAAAAAATTTAATCTGATGGTTAGATCATCAGATTTAAAAGCGTAGGCATGCAACGTATTTATTAAGTTTTTTTAAATTTATTTATTTTATTTCCAAAGTAGCCTAGTTTGGCACATTTGGGGCTACCTTGAGATTGGTCAATTAACCTCTAGCCGATGCTACAAATTGAGTCTAAAAATATAAATAATAATTGTACATCATCCCTGACAGTCGTATAATTACACAAAATGTTGTTTAATTATACTCTACGTTATGTACCAATTGTTATATAGTGTACTAAAAAATCCTTGCAGATGTTTAGAATAGATAATGCATTATGTCTAGTCAAAATCCTGACATGAATCGATTGGATGAAATTTGCCACGGGGGCAGACATATTTCTTTTTTGAGGTTGTGGTATGCTTTACTTTATTATGTTATTATCCCCTGCGAAGAGGATATAAGGTAGGCAGTCGTACATATGTGCGTATGGTACACGTAACAGATTTCTCCATATATCTAGAAAACCAATTATCTAATTCCCATGAAACTTGCTATTAACATTATTTAGCATGATTTATTGAGAATGTCAGATTCTGGGGATATAGGGGCATGTCTGTCTGTCCATATATCCCTCCATCGGTAGGTCACTGGCACGGCGGAAGCCCTGCTGGTGTAAATAGTGTGGGTAGTGTGTTTTTTATTTGTTGGCAGGGATGGGGTTAATTCCAACCACATTGGAATTTATTTCGGCAGGGTCTTAATTGAATAATTGATCATCAATCAAGACCCAGCCACATGGTATACAAATCCTTTGTTTGGTGGAGGAGTTTAATGAATATATGTACTGTGATTATTGACTGTTTAGTGAAGGCCAATTTCCAGAATAAGCTAGTCGTGTTTTTGTTTAAACTGTTTATTTTTGCTCCTGTGCCTTTGTTTCTTTGTTTTGATTTATGTTCTGTGTTTTATAACGTGCGCAACAGCACTTAAACTGCAGCTTCTGTCTCTGGGTTTGCTTTCCTGCCGCTGACCAGCCTTGACCACAATGCTACCCTGTTACAGTCACACTTACATTTTGCATATACAGTTGTCCCGCGTTATACACCCCCCCCCACCCACCACCTTTTCGCATACCATCTCTGAACAAATGTCACCAATATAAAAACAGTATAAAAACAGTGCTATTTGTACCCGTTATATCACCACCCCGCTGTCTGCCACCCACCAACTTCCCAAGCCAAGCAAACGTAAATATAAGCATTGTAGTTTCCCTCATTGTAGTGCCAGCGAAATAATCATGGTCAATTAAAACAACAAAGTTATGCACTTAACCTCTGACTCGCTTTCCTAATTCGTTGTTAACTGAACTGAACTTTCCTAATTCGTTGTTAACTGAACGTTCATACCAATGTCATCAACACTCCCGCTCCCAAAGCAAAACAAAAAGTATAAATGGCGAGTCAACCCTACATTTAACACCAGAGCAAAAGAAAAAGTAATAAAGCAAGTCAGCAAGACATCGCAAATGTTTTCTCGTCTAAGTGAGGCATATACTGTTAATCGAAGGACAACTGGAGACATTCTAATGGATAAAAACAAATGGCTTACCTTGATGGAACGGGTTGATTTGTTTAACCTGAAAAAGGCTTGATGCAGTCTAAAATAAGTTACTTTTATAAACCACAGTAAATGTTAAAAAAAGGTACAGCAAGAGGTTTGTTGTTTACGTGCAAGTTTTGCAAAAATGAAGGCTGACTTAAACTATAACATCAGTTTTGTAAACAGAATATTTTTTTTTGTTTTACTTTTCGTTTAAAAAAAGTGTTTGCCTGTACATATTCAACATTTTTTTAACTGCTTAAAAAAGAATGCTGTTGAGCTTAAATTGCTTTGTGAAATAAATAAATGGCATCGTTCAATGGGGGCTAGTATTCAGCAGGCTTACAGTCGTGACACAAACAGTAAAGTTCATGGCCAGGAGATACTGTAATTGTATAACTAAAAAATTAAAACATTTGAATTTATTGCAGAAGGTTGTGTGTGTGTGTGTTTTTTTTTTGTTGACCCTCACAATAACGCCACCCTCACTTATTGCCCGTTTTTGCCCATGGCCCTTACCTGGCGGTATAAAGAGGGTTGACTGTATTTGGATAATCACTTTTCAAATTGTCCTTATACCATACTATTATGTATATTCTGTTGATATATGTTGCTGACACAGTTGTTTGAGTTGTTTTGGGGTAACAGATACATATTTACTACCCTAAATTTATATCCAAAAATAGCAATTGCATTGCGTGGCATTTTAAAATCATTCCTTAGGGGGATTTATAATGAACTCTGGCAGCCCCTGCATGGCTTGTTTCAGTCTCTGGAGTTATGCCATCATCAAAACTGACAAGCTGACATGACCTTCTTGAAAGTATACAGTACTGTATGCCTCAAAAATCCATAAACATGATATTTACAAACATATTAATACCAAACTTAAAGCACAAAGAAGATGGATTCTGCTGTGTAGAAGCCAATGACTAAGTGATCGACTTTGAAAAAGCTTTCAGGACTGTGAAAAGGATGACTGGTGGATGATGTCAGACCAGGAAATGACTCCAAACAAATAATGTACTGGCGGGTTGAATGAGCCGCTGGCTGCGCTCGGTATTTATTTACAAAATAAATTAACAAACTTCCAAATAACAAAAGAAAACAGCAAAATAAATGACCATAATAAACAAACACAAACAAAGGACAGGAGTACCTTCAGGATGGTTCAAAGTAAGTAGCATTCATTTTGTTCCTTTGCAGTAATTATCTTATTACCCCTTGGCCATAATCTGCACAAGTTTCATAATTTGCATGACTGTCAGATAGTTAAACAATCAGTAGCTGACAGTCAAGCATTCTCACGAGGTATTTTTTAAATAACAAAACAATAACAAATAATGGCGGACGGCACCTCGCTTGTCCTGCCAAATAATACATAATAATACCAGCTTTTCCGCCATCATATATAAAACACATAAATCATAATAATAAACAAATACAAAATAATACAAAACATGCACAGGGCGGGGAGTACCCCGTCACATGGACGAAAAACTAATACAAAGTACAGTACAATAAATACCATGGCAATACAATGGGTTATGAACAAATATTGCACAGTATTCCTGATTTGGTAGCACACTGGTGCTTATAGCAAACCATCGTACTGCAATGGATTCCTAGTACTCATAGTAATCACTGTGGTTCATGCCATTCTACAGATTATTAATATCTACAGTCACACAACCATGCTGTATGACTTTTGAAGCCATAGATATAGGGTCCTGGATTTCTGTATGACTGTTTTTGTTGTTCTTGAATTTCCTTTAGAATGAACTTCAAAATATTGTTTCTTGATGTCATTTGGTACAGTTGTAGGTATAAACAACCCAAATGCAAAGAAAACTAGCACGATTTATTTTTTTAACCCCCCAGCTTGTTGTTCTCTGTCATCCATGATTACCATACATGATGCATTGCTGGCATAGTAAGAAAAAAAAATATGTTGTGGGATTGGGAATCGAAATGTTAAGCCTGCCTGGTCCTAAGCAGATAAAGTAAATGCCTGGGTCTGACACTTGGAACCTCATTAGCTTGGTGCTGTCTACTGAATGGGAACATTTAGATGCTAAGCCACAGCAGGCTCACATGGGACATGTGAAACCCGATTACACTAATTACTTGCGCATTAGAACAAGGATTTTCACTTTTCATTCATGTTTTCACTGGGTAGGATTTAGGCCTTGTTTAACATATGACCGGATGGCAAATAGGTCAAGAACAAGCTTATTTTCTATTTTTTAATTGTTTTACTACATTGTAAATATTACGTGCCTCAGCAGGGTCGAAGTCTTTTAGTAGCTGCAACTGAAATGTTCAAGCATAGTGTTATATGAAGTATGAAGAAAAGCAGGGTTCAATCCCCCATCTTAGAACAATAAATTAATACATTCCTTAATGACTTCAAAATAATCACAGCTGTATTGCAATAAAATGTCTGCCATTCTTGCTTGACCGTTCTAAAAAGTTAGGTGCATTTCATACTTTTTTTTTGTCAAGTCATGTTTTAATAATAGTTGCCAGTTTTATACACACTAAATGCTGGGAATATGTGGGTGAGCATACAAAGATATCTGTGTGTAATTTTTAAGAGAGTAACCCTTGCTTCTTTTGTTTTAGTGTATAGGATAAGTATTTGTACATATGTTTTAGTTCAATGGTGGTAGTGGTCTGTGGGAAAAGCCTTACCTTGGAAAAAGTTGGGAACCATTACTTTGTCGCTTTTTTCAAAGCCAATCTTAATCGCATAAGGAAACAATAACATGCATCCATACCAAATATGAAGACTTCTAGTCTTGGCAATGAGCCAAGTTCCAGCACTGCATGAAAGTAGGAAACCAAACTTCTTTGAGCCTGATGGTAGAAGATGTATTTCAGTAAGGCAATAACCATTTGCACTCCTTTGTCAGACCTGGTCCGACGCTGCAAAAATCCTGTTCCAATCTGATGTCGGTCTCAGTCCAACATAGCAAAAAAAACCCTGTTTTAACAGGTCATGTGTCGGCTCTGAGCGGAGAAAGCTGACAGGGAGTTCCCCAATCGTCTCTGATCAGAAAGCCAGAGAAAAACGATTTGAACAGAGAAGCGCAGAGACAGACTTGGAGAGAGCATCATGGCAGACAGCAGATGACAGCCTGAAGAACTTGTAGAGATGATGTCAGTGACTATGAAAGTAGTTTAGATGAAGATTTCAAAGAATCAAGTGAAGAAGAAATTCATTTTTCTCAAAGTGATTATATAGTGATTTGAAACACGTTTTATGTAAATAAAGTCACTTTAATTCAATTTGAACAGCACATTGGTCTAAAGTGTTATTTTGTTCCCCAAAATTAAATAAGACCTGACCAGCCTGACAGGGTCAAACTAATTGGACTGCAAAGGGTTAAAACTTTGCTTGCAGACTTTTTTTCCTTGTATTTTTTGCCTATGGAGTATGGGAAGTGATAATAAATAATACAGGAGGACTTTTCAAACTGAACCTTGCTTTATTCAATATATTTTAGTTCTTTGCTTTTTTTATATCCTACCACTTTCATATGCCCTAAAAATACAAGCAAATAACCAATAAAAGAGAAGAGGGACCAGTGATAATATTTCAGGGGCAGACTCCTGTGGAATAAATGCTGTAACATTGACATACATATAATAAAGTGTTTTTACTGAAACATAATAATATAACACTTTTTCACTAAGAAAGTTTACACTAAAAAAATAATGGGATCAGCTTTTTTTCCCAAACACTGTAAACAGCACCAGGCTGTTTGACAAGTTACTATAAGACACTTCCTAGTTGTAGGCTTACATAAAGAAATGTTTCATTATAAAATAAACTCATGCTAGTCCTACTTCCGAAAACATGCAATGACAAATACTTCAGCCTAGGGCGCTTCTGAAGTTCGCAAGTCTGTTCAAAGGCAATACTATTAACTGTTTCGTAGTTTGTATTTTTTGAACAATCTGTGCTTTACCATGCTTCCACTTACGATATAGTGCCCGTCGATGAAGGCTCTACCGTGTGGTAGTTGACTGCGACTAGAGTTATACGTCCCATGCTGAAGACAAGGATGCTAAAAACAGTCAAGGTCAACTACCACGCGGTAGAGCCTTCATAGAGAGGGCACTATCGCTATTAGAAAATGATTGAATGATTCGTCAGGTACCCTTCCGCTGAGAAAGGTTTTAGGAAAATAGTCCCCAAAATGCTCAAAGGATCACATACATAATAGAGAAAAAAACAAATAACTTTATTAAACAAATAACGTTTTTACTTGTCAGAGCTTCATAGTTTATCTGAACAGTGCCAGATATCTGAATGGAAAATATATTACTGAACTGTCCAGGTCTCGGTTTGTTGTTGTTGAAAGATGCTGGCTGAGCTCTACTTCAGCTCACAGGCTGTGATTAGCTGACTTGGACGTTGCAGGTACAGGATTGGCTGCTTTCGTCAATGCCAAGTATTGATTGGCTGGTTTTGACGGATAACAAAATGCATTTGGACCAATTGTGTCTTTGTTTATTATTTACTGTCCAATAGATATGAACTAAGCTTAAACATACAGCAAGTCAAAATGGAAAAGCCGGTACTTGAGCAGATTGATTTTAAATTTGATTCACAGGTGATGTGGTGACGTTCCAGCCAGTGGTGTCGTTTGTCCCGCGGTGGCCCCATGCAAAGCTTGATTCCGGGGCCCCTATTCCCTGTTCTTACCAGTAATACTACGCTATGATACCATGACTTTCAAACAGGGCAACAACAACACTATTAAATGTACTGCATTTTACTACAGCAATCACAAAAAAACACACTCACAGACATAGAAATTAACCTTTCGTGCTTTCGCAGGGATAAAAAGTCTGCAATTCTAGCTGAATAATCCCATTTTGGCAGGAAATCTGGTGCACGATTGATATCTGCCATAGTCCAGTCAAAAGTTCTTGCGACATTGTAGAAAGTAAATAGTTTTTTATTAATTTCAATGTTCAGTCAAAAGCTTCTCTCCCCTGACACTACTGTAATGGGCACAGTCAAAAACAGTCAATAATAGGTTAGGATACATGTCCAGCAAATTTCCCTTGTAGTTGAGCATCGCAAGAGGCAAGGGTGAGACATTGGCTTTGTTTCCAGGTTTATTCAAACACGCAGCCATACGCGTGTGAGACGCCTATACATGTATTCCCCTCACATTTGCAGCACTGACGGCACGCGCAAGCAGACTTTGTTTTCAGTATGTCGAAATTAGTTCATTTTTAAATGTCTTACTGTTATTTAGTTTAAATCGTGGGTGACATGATTACACAGCACATACTGACATAAACTTGCGCACGACTTTAAGCCCGACACGTTGTTTTTTCTCTTTATGGTTTGTGGCGTATAGATAAAAGAACACTAAAATGGCTACTAAGTTATTCATTCTGGTGCAGACTTGAGGTGACTATAAGTTTTTTAATAGTAATTGAGCCACAACAACAGCGGCCCCCTTGCTGCCCAGGGCCCCATGCAATTGTGTATTAATAGCATCTGTTATAGCTGAAAGCTGATTGGCTGATGATATTGAATTGTTTTCTAATATGTTTTATTAGGTTTCCAAGCCAGAATGTCTGGGAAGCCTATTGTTAGGATTTTTCTTCTTCTTCTTCTTCTTCTTCTTCTTCTTCTTCTTCTTCCATCAACTTCAAACTGCTCCTGTTCGCACGCGGTGTAGCACTATACATAAGAAATAGTCTTGAAGCCCAGGTGTTAAATCTGGACAAAGAAAACAATGCAGAATCAATATGGGTCAGAATAATGGACAAATATTCAAAGGGCATAATAATAGGAGCATGCTATAGACCGCCAAATTCAGACGCCGAGCAAAATAATCTGTTATACAATGACATTAGAAATGTGTGTAGAAAAGGAGAAGCCATACTAATGGGGAATTTCAACTTCCCCCATATAAAATGGGAAAACCCAGTGGGGAGCACGACAGACGAAATTGAAATGGTGGAAATGACAAATGACTGTTTCATAACGCAATTTGTCAAGGCACCGACTAGAGGGGAGGCATGCCTTGATTAAGTCTTTTCAAATAACGAAGACAGAATAACTAAAACAGAGGTCAGAGAGCCATTGGCAAACTCAGACCACAACATTGTCTCATTTGAAGTGTTTTTTAAAACCCCAAAAGTAATGACTAAAGCTAAGATTTACAATTTAAGAAAAGCAAACTATGAGGGTATGAAACAAAGAATAACAGAAGTAGATTGGAGTAAAGTAGAGAAAACATCCACAGAAAAAGGATGACTGTTTTTTAAAAATGTAGTACTAGAGGCGCAAAACAATTACATCCCAAAAGTAGACAAATCTAAATATAAAACAAAATGGCCAAAATGGTTTAATAGATCAATTAAAAAAATATTCAGTGAAAAAAGGCACTTTACAGAGTGTTTGTTTAAAAGGGACCAAAAACAAAGTACACAGAAAGAGTACTTGGAACTGCAAACACAAGTCAAAAAGGAAGTTAAAAAGGCCAAGAGAGAGATAGAAATCAATATTGCTGAGGGGGCTAAAACCAATTCCAAAATGTTTTTCCAATATTATAACAGCAAAAGAACATTCAAAGAGGAGGTAAAATGTCTAAGAGACACAAATGGCAAAATCATAGACGAAGGAAAAAAAATAGCAAATATATTAAATGATTACTTTTCACAGGTTTTTACAAAGGAGGACACGGACAACATGCCCCACATGTCGACCTGTTCCTATCCAGTTTTAAATAACTTTAGCATAACAGAGGCAGAAGTGTTAAAGGGATTAGGAGCTCTTAAAATAAACAAATCCCCTGGGCCGGATGAGATCCTCCCAATAGTACTCAAAGAAATGAAAGAAGTTATTTACAAACCGCTAACCAAGATCATGCAACAGTCTCTTGACACAGGGGTTGTACCGACAGACTGGAAAATTGCAAACCGAACCAGGTAACTACAGACCAATAAGCCTGACTTCTATTATATGTAAACTTATGGAAACTATAATAAGATCCACAATGGAAAATTACCTATATGGTAACAATATCCTGGGAGACAATCAGCATGGTTTTAGGAAAGAGAGATCGTGTCTAACTAACTTGCTTGATTTTTTTGAGGATGCAACATCGACAATGGATAATTGCAAAGCATACAACATGGTTTATTTAGATTTCCAGAAAGCTTTTGACAAAATCCCACATAAAAGATTAATTCTCAAACTGAACGCAGTAGGGATTCAAGGAAATGCATGCACATGGATTAGGGAGTGGTTAACATGTAGAAAACAGAAACCTCAAAATGGAGCGAGGTAACCAGTGGTGTACCACAGGGATCAGCATTACGTCCTCTGCTATTCCTAATGTACATTAATGACTTAGATTCTGGTATAGTAAGCAAACTTGTTAAATGTGCAGACGACACAAAAATAGGAGGCGTGGCAAACACTGTTGCAGCAGCAAAGGTCATTCAAAATGGTCTAGACAGCATTCAGAACTGGGCAGACACATGGCAAATGACATTTAATAGAGAACATTTAATAGAGAAAAGTGTAAAGTATTGCACGCAGGCAATAAAAATGTGCATTATAAATATCATATGGGAGATACTGAAATTGAAGAAGGGAACTATGAAAAAGACCTAGGAGTTTATGTTGACTCAGAAATGTCTTCATCTAGACAATGTGGGGAAGCCATAAAAAAGGCCAACAAGATGCTCGGATATATTGTGAGAAGTGTTGAATTTAAATCAAGGGAAGTAATGTTAAAATTTTACAATGAATTAGTAAGACCTCACCTAGAGTATTGTGTTCAGTTCTGATCACCTCGTTACAAAAAGGATGTTGCTGCTCTAGAAAGAGTGCAAAGAAGAGCAACCAGAATTATCCCGGGTTTAAAAGGCATGTCGTATGCAGATAGACTAAAAGAATTGAATCTATTCAGTCTTGAACAAAGAAGACTACGCGGTGATCTGATTCAAGCATTAAAAATCCTAAAAGGTATAGACAATGTCGACCCAGGGGACTTTTTTGACCTGAAAAAAGAAACAAGGACCAGGGGTCACAAATGGAGATTAGATAAAAGGCCATTCAGAACAGAAAATAGGAGGCACATTTTTACACATTTGTAAACTTTCTTATGTTCTTATGAAACTTGGTAGATATCATCCCGCATAGATTATAGTTCAGATGTAAAAAAACATTGCGCTCCTGCAAAAACCAAGAGGCAGCCTAATGCATTTTTTGGAAAAACCTTTAAAATCTTCTTCTTGGGAAGCGGTGAACTGATTTATCTGAAACTTCGCATACGTCATCAGCAACCACACCCACTTCAAGTTTGTGAAATAGAAGTTGCTGCGATAAACTTTACAATCAAAATGGCTGCCACCAAATTCGCCAAAACGTGCCCTAAACATCTGTTTGCAAACCATTTAACCAACTAACTCTAAACTTGGTAGGCATCATCCTGGGGACAATGGAATGGTCTTCTTTTGTAAAACAAGATGGCCGCCAGACCTACAACCTCTTAAATTAAAAACTGCTTCAGCTTAAAAAGTGTTTACTTGATTAACTGCAGACCTGAAAACCATCATCCCTGTATCAGTACAATTGACTTTTTCAAAAATGGTGTCTGTGCATGAACCAAGATGGCTGCCTGCTGCATTTTTTGGAAAACACTTTCAAAATCTTCTTCTGGAGAACTGGGGTGAAGTTACTGATTTCAAACTTGTCAAATATAAAGAACTAAACCCGCTTCTTCCAGGAATTGCTTAAGTGTTTGGTACTGGTACTGGGGCTTGGGAGCCGTAAAACTGCCTGGCAGTTCTAGTTCCACTTTGTTATGCTTTTACTATCAGAAACTTTTAAAAGTGTAGCTCTTTAGTTGCCAGATTATTTTTCACCATAGACCATATGTAACAAAGGCTAGATCAGCAAAGTGTCTAGATAATTATTAGAGCGGCTTCTCTGTTCTCATTTTTAGGGTTTCTGTGTATTTATTCATGTACTAACCCTGGCAATCATTAAATTTTTTCATGCAAATAAATTAAAGTATATTGAATAGGCAACATTTGTTTAAGTTTTTTTTTGTACGTAAAACTAAGAAATTACTTAACACTTACAAAGATAAATGTCCGAGTTGCTTATTTCTGGTTTGATAATGTTATTGGGTCTGTTTTTGAGAATCTCACCTATTGTGTGTGGATGATGTTACTGAGTGGTACTTCATCTACCAAAATATTGCATGTCAACCATTGCGACGAACAAAAAGGTGGACATACCACACAAATGGTTATTAAATAATTGTGTTTAGTACTTCCAAGTGGATTTTCAACTCTGTATGCATAAGATCTGCCAGGACATGAAAAGGTAAATGATGCTTCAAAAAATAAACATTTGAATCAAATACCATCATAAATGGAGAGGAAATATTTACATGTATAGTCTAGTAGGTCTAAATCCAGCTGTTTATTTTGCAGATCAAAGATACAAGATTTTCAAATAGTCATAAAACAATGACATATAGTGAATGATTGAATTTAAAACTATTTGCATGCACTGAAGATTTTTACGGTCATGAATAGGAATGTTGATTTTATCTGTGAATAGCGTTCAGGGAAAGTTATGCCATGCTATTTAAACCACACAGACAGACCTATATTAGTAAGGTGTACAACGGTTCATTCAGTTTAAAATAAAAATCATTCATTAATATAGAAACTCAAATAATTGATCATTGATATCATATATTAATATGAATTGTATGTGTATATATATTCTGACAAAGTGCTCCTTTTATTTTACTTATTAAGGCGGCAGCGCTGACAAACAGTGTCTTGTTCTTTAAATAGCACACTTGAGAATGTAGGTGAACTGAAAACACTGTAGCGTAGCTTTATTTTGCACAAACAAACAGAAATAAACAAAACAAACCCCTTTTTCGGGTCCTAAGTAAACTGAGGTTGACCAACACTACCTAAAAGTGGACAGGCTACTCCTGTTTACCCCTTAAACAAAATCCCAGGTTCTGTTTACATTTTTACAACTGCATTACCTTGTTCAGCACACAGCACACAGCACACAACACATAACCATCTCTCTCTCTCTCTCTCTCTCTCTCTCTCTCTCTCTCTCTCTCTCTCTCTCTGAGGATTGTGGGATCAGTGGGAGGAGCTTGCAGGGAGGGGAGTAGTGTTGGACGCCACAGGCAGTAGGAGCAGAATTTTGTACTACATTTTCTTTTTTCATTTTGTGTTTATTTGTTAATCGTTTACATTTTTTTATTGTTTCTTAAATATTTTTGGTTGTTAGTTAGTGTTTTTGTGTTTGTAGAACCCATCATGGGTTCTCACTCTGGACACAGTGTATGCTGCTTACTGAGCGGGAGGAAGAGCTAGCTCTCAAACAGCAGCTGCAGCCGGAGAAATAAGAGACCGGGGAGGAGACGACTCAGCCACAGCAGGAGACCAGGAGAGAGCCGCCAACACCACAGCCGCGGGCAAAGAGACCCAGCTACAGCATGCTGCAAAGCACCGTTACAGAAAATAATGATACTGAGAATGGTGACGAACCTTTTATAATTGTAGTAAAAAAGGACGCTGCAGAGCTGTCTGATGGTGGAAGGGAGATGGAGCAGAGCACTGGCCTGGGAACCTGCAGTCTCAGGCTGGGGCCTGCAAAGGAGAGGGGAGCAGCACTAAGTCGGGCTCTAGAGCGGGGTCTGAACCTAGCGCTGTGCAGGAATCCCCTCTATCTAAATCTCAACTGCCAGAGGCAGCGGTAGCGGTGTTGGCTGTGGTGAGAGGAGAGGAGGAAGGGGTAGAGATGAGTGCTGTGGAATCGAAAGCCACGGAGGAGCTGATACCTGGGGAGGACCGAGCAGATGACAAGGACAGTGCAAAGGAGATGGAAGGGGAGCTGTCTGACTCCTCGCTCATCTCTGATATCCCCGATTGTCAACCCGTCAGCAGAGAAAAGGGTACTCCCTTGAACAAATAAAGCAGTTCAGGGTCTAAATTGAAAACTTCTTCCCTGATCTACATTTTTCTCCACTCCGCACACATATTTACAAACAAAGCATCTTTAGAAGAATTTGATCAACAGAAAAGGTACTGATTAAAGAAAATTGTACAAATAATAATGAAAAAAGTATAATTTTAAAATGGCTACTTTTAATATGACCTTTTTTATTACTGTTAGTTTCTATATATTTTAACCTGAATGGCTGCAGGCAGTCTTTTAAAAAAGTGCAGCTATTTTAGCTTTTAAAGCATAAGCAGGCAGGGGTGATGTTTTTACAAGAAACACTTTCTGACAGGGAAGAGGCGCGGCTAGCGGAGTGGAGGGGGGCATGTGTGCTAAGTCATAGCTCTAACATTAGCGTAGGGGTGGCAGGGCTATTAAAGCCCAGCTTAGGAACTGTTTTATGTTTTATGAAGAGATAGAAAAAGGTTTTTTTTTTTTTAAAGTGAGGGCTAGGCTGAGCCATACTCTTAATTGGGGGAGGGAACACATTTTAATTTTGAATAAATTAAAGCAAGCTCTTTTTAGTATTAATAATGACAATGTGGTGGTGGTCGGAGGGGATTTTAATTTCACAATAGATTTTAACAGTTATAGGAATAATCACTGAACACAGCCATGAGAGAGCTGGAGACAAAAATCCCTCACCCAGAGAACCGTGTCCAAATCTTCACCAGTATGATGGGACATCAGGGCAGTCTCCAGTGGTGGGTCTGTTCCACACAATACTCACACCAGGGAGATCTGTGGATAGGTGCTTCAGGCTCCTTGTGCTTCTCTTTTTCTGGCAGCAGCAACTCTTGCTCCGGCAGCAGCAACTCTACTTCCGGCAGCAGCAACTCTGGTTCCAGCAGCAGCAACTCCAGTTCCGGCAGCTGCAATTCTCTCTGTTTCTGAAGAAGTTCCTGCAGCTGGTAGAACCTGACCTCTGAGGCCTCCAAAGTTGCCATCAGACTAAGAAGGCGCAGTTGCCTAAGCTTGTCCTGTTCATGGAGGGGCATGCTCTGAGGATGTAGGGAACCTGGCGTGGCTCGAGTCGCTCTTCATTTCCTCCTCTTTAACACTCAGACAATTTAGGCTTTAAAACCTGCCTGCTTAATCACAGGCAGGTGTCCCTCATTACATTATTGCCAGGTGATTCTTATCCTGGCTTTAATTTCAACCCAAAGGTATTCTGGGGGATGTAGTCCTGTGTCCTATTTTATCTCCAGGATACCATTTCTATTGTCCTCCCCCACTCTGCTGCTGCCATCTCCAGAAACGAAGGTTAGGAGCTGCTACCGTCTCCAGAAAGGGAAGGGAGGCGCCTCTGCTGTCTCCAGAGCCAGAAGGGGAGGAGCCGCTGCCGTCCATATTCAGACTGGGAGGAGCCGCTGCCGTCTCCACTTCTAAAGCCAGAAGGAGAGGACTTGCCGTCCCCAAATAAAGCAATGAAAGAGGAGGGGCAGTCGAACAGAATAAATCCGGCTGGCGGCCTCTGTTACAATTATATACTGTACTGTAGGAGGCTGTGTGGTCCAGTGGTTAAAGAAAAGGGCTTGTAACCAGGAGGTCCCCGGTTCAAATCCCCCCTCAGCCACTGACTCATTGTGTGACCCTGAGCAAGTCACTTAACCTCCTTGTGCTCTGTCTTTCGGGTGAGACGTAATTGTAAGTGACTCTGCAGCTGATTCATAGTTCACACGCCCTTTGGATAAAGGCATCTGCTAAATAAACAAATAATAATATAGATATCTAGATAGATAGATAGATAGATGTCACACAGATAAAGTAAATATTTGGATATTTGTCCCAGCACTAATATATATACTTTAAATACTGCAAATTTTCTATGGTCCTGGCCAGCGCTCCAGATAAAGTTTTGGGTCCTTGAGTAAAGTATATCGCCCTGGATAAGGGCATCTGCTAAGAAATAAATAATAATAATAATTTACTCGCCAATTTAGACGCTCTGTGAGTAAAATGTATTTGGGGTGAGTAAAATGAAACATTACCTTAGAGTCATGAGTACTTTCAATAAATACTGTAGATGCTTTAATGCTAACCTATGGGGTATGCATTAACAACAACCTTACATTTTAACTGTAATGTTACTTTTATCTCTGGTGCAAAAACATGGTTTTACAATAAAAACACAAACAACAATTATTCTTATTTGCTTTATTGAGCACAAACAATATGGCTGTGAATAAATAAACACAAAAACAGATTTTGTATTATTCCAACGCTGCATACACATAGTATATATTTCTAAGGAAACGATAATATTGTATTCCTGATTGATTGCCTTGCTAAAGCAATATAATGCATCTAGACTCTCCAAACACAGAATATTGAATTTATTATATAGATTTACCTTCCAAATATATATATATATATATATATATATATATATATATATATATATTAAAACCACAAGACAGAATACATGTTCTAATATAACTCAAATACATTGGATTTACAGCCTTTTTAGTCTGATTTACAGTCTTGCTTACCTTTCTTAGAAGTTTCTCTGAAGCAGGCTGTGATGTCTTTTCTCTCCACACTGCCAAAACTGTTTCCGTCCTTTAGACACTAAATGCTCCTCTCAGTGACATCACACAGAAAAAAATATCAGGAAGTGAACATCAGTCCCTCCCCTATCCATTGATATGTGTTTCAAGCCTGTACTGCAAAGTACGGTGGCCTTGTAAGTCATCAAAACAAAGTGCTTTTTTAATCATGTTTCTGCTATTGTGGTCCTAGAAGCCCACTTCAGTATGGTGTTAACACGATACTCGTCCTTAAAGGGTTAATAACATCCAAACTCAAGCTGTGCAGCAAAATTGTTATGCATATTTGTTACGCATTGTATGGATTATTGTGGGGATATATTGGGCGATTTAAAATGTAACGGGTGAGTGTTTAGTTAAAAACATGGGGAAAATGTGGCCGGACAAGAGCCCTGCCTGTAAAATCATTGTGTAGTGTAATTGTGTAGTCCACGGGAGGGGTCTCATGGCTGAAGGCCTAGAAACTACATTCCCCAGAAGCCGCTAGGGCTGTATGGGAAACACCTGGGTGGATGTAATGGGATTGTTTAATGGAATTATTGTTTACAGCATTTGTAATTAGGGTGAGGTTCATGGGTTTGCCGTTGTGCGTGTTTGGGGTGGGTGCTGGGTGTTGAAGGAGAGACAGTGAGAGAGACGGGAAAAAGAGAAACGGAAACAAAGTAAAACAGACAAGTGCTACTCGTGCCAGAAGGACCAGCACGATAGTTTTCATGGATCAGTGATTTGCTCTGTGACCCTTGTTTTTGTTTAATTATTTTATTTTTTAATAAAATGTGCAACAGCACATCAACCCGCAAGTACCTGCCTGTGTGCCTCTGTGTCTGGGGACGTCACTACTCAGTCGTGCTGCCAAACCCTTTATGCAGCTTATCTGGAGCGTTGGTCCCAGACAAATTTAACAGTTGCATTATTGTGCAGCCCCCCAGGGAATTAAAATTTGAGTGTAAAGGATATTGGGAAATGTATTCACCTGCACCCAGATTAGCTCCTGTTCTGTATTTTAGTGTTGTTTTGGGACTATTGATCCTATGATGCATTTCGAGTTACCATAGTGCTCAGGCATCAATGCGATTTCCATGAAGCATTGAAATGAGTGACCAGAGCAAAACATTTGCATTATCCTTGCAGACAAAAGTAGAGGTGTTGAAAGCAGTGGATAATGCACCCCCGTACAATAAAAAGAAGGCTGTTGCTTCAGATTTCCTGCAGACACTTTCTCAACCATTCAAAAACATGATACAATAATATAGGCCTATGAACAGCAAACTGTGGATGCAAGTTGTCAGCGTTTCCAATTTGCTCAATACCCTGATGTTGAAGACACCTTTTGTGGTTTAAAAATGCCTGTGATCAGAATGTGCCTGAGAAAATAGCACAGCAGCTTGGACATGCAGATTTCAAATGCAGTTCAGGATGACTTGAACTGTTTAAAAGTACAGTACTGCATATGAAATCTACTATAACAGGGGTGGCCAAACTTCCTGACCCTACGAGCCGCATACCAAAATTTCCATAAGGTCGAAAACCACCAGACACATACTGTAAAAGCTTGCAGTCTTAGTGTGGGTAACCTGTGGCCAAAAGGCTCAACTGGATACAAAAGGTTTGATTCGCTTTAGGAAAGGCTTTCAAGAATCTCCTGCAACTCACCTTCCTGTCTTTCAGTGAGGTGGTTCAGCTCGAGGTTTTGTGCCTGGATTCCATGACATGGTTCCATCTCAGACTCCTCTTCCTCCTCTACAACTAACTTCACCATCAGGCTGCTCTTGGTGTCACTAGCAAAGTCTCTTTCCTTCCATAATTTAAGCAGGTTTACATGATAGACCTGTCGCTGTTTTATGACTGGGCCCATCTTCCTTAGAATCTCAAATGGTCCTTGCCACTTTGCTAGTAATTTTACTGTCCAGGTTTAAGATCATGTGTATGCACAGATTGGTCGTACCATCTCTCTTGGGTTTGCTGTGCATCCTGCAGATGTTCCTTCATCATATCTTCGTAATGCTCAAGATTGACCATAATGGGAAGTAGCTGAAGGGGAGCCCTGTCTCTTTTCATTTCTGGGGCGGTCCTGTGACATTCGGGCGAGAAATGACAGTAGTCTTGTATGCCCTTATATAGATTTGGCCAATAAAACCAGGCTGTGGATCTAGCATAGGTTTTCTGTTGACCCAAGTGTCCTACCCACAGGACTGTGTGGGCAGTGTGCAAGGCTTGTGAACTGTTAGCTGAGTGCCTTGTGAATCAGCTAGGTATAAGATGTCCTTCTCCAGTATATACCTCTCACTATTCAGAGACCAATCCCCTATCACATGGTTGCCATCAGTGCGGGTAACCTTCTGAAAAAGGGGTTTGAGGGTTGGGTCACTAGCTTGCAGCTCTCTAATATTATCTGGAATCTGCCATTGGGAGTCTATAGGCAAACTCTCCTGTTGCTCTAAGCCGGGTACTGGAGTGCCTGCTTTCTTATCCCTTCTATGTTGATGACAAATCTTCCTGGCTTTCCCGCCCTCCTGGCAGAGCTCATCATCTAGGTCAGGTAATGGCTCTAATCCCTTCCTAGTTTGTGAGCTTGTGATAACCACACACGCTATAGTGCTTTTTTTTACCAAATCTGGCAGGATAGGTACAGCCTGGCCAAGAATCACCTTATATAGGTTAGCTCGGCTAGCTCTACCCTGACCTCTGCATGGGATATTCTTTGTCATTCCCATGAACACAATCTATACACATATTACAAGTGGGATCGAAAATAGTGTGATCTAATAATGCTTCCCTGATTAACGTCTGAGTGCTACCTGTGTCTATTCATGCATTAAGCTGTTTCCCATTGACCATAACTGGGACAAATTGAACTCGAGTGACACTAGCATTTCTCTGATCCCCTAAATTGGACGTTCTTGATAACAGAGATTGACAGTCTTTGATTTCTTTACTGGGCACACTGATGCCCTATGCCCTGCTTGACTACAATAAAAGCAAATCAAATCATGCCTAGTTACATTTGACCCCACATTATCTCCCACACATCAATTGTCTTTTCCAAAGCCTACCCACCACACAGTCTTTGGTTGGATCTGGCTTGAATGGACATACTGGTTCCCGATGTGCATGTCGGTATTGCTCCGCCAATTTTCCAGCCTCCAAACCACTAGTGGGCATGTGTTCCTTGATCCATATTCTGGTGTCCGATTGCAACATCTGCAAAGGAAGTAGTTTTGGCTCTTGCTTTGTTGATGTATTACTGTGATCAGCCGGGGCCCGTTGTCGAGGAGCAGGAACCAGCAAGGCTCTCTGCTGGGAACCGACAGTGGATACTTCCAGGACTCGGGCCTCCACTGCCCTTCCCAAGGTTTAAAGGGCCACCCTTATTCTCCTCATCTCCTCAGAGCACCACTTCCCGTTGCTGATGCACGACAAGGAAGTCCTTGATCAGGGCTGCCATGTCTTCTGGGGTCGCTGCAGATGGTGCTGGTGTGCTGGCCATTAAAAAAAGGATACATTAATCCCACCCTGCCACCAAATGTCACACTACACCCCTAGTGTGGGTAACCTGTGGCCAAAAAGCTCAACTGGATACAAAAATAAGACTATGATAAAACAAAAAAAATCTAAAAAATAGTAATATTTATTGTGAGGCAAAGATCAACCGGAGGTAGAGAAAAAAAAAATGTTAGTATCTCACACAATATACTGTATATAATAAATGTTTGTCAGTCCACAAACAAACTGTTCCTTCCCTAAAGGTATTGGTTGACTTTAATCAGTCAGAATAACCTACTGAGTTTTAGCCAGTACTGTCTCCGTGTCTCTCTCTCTCTGAACTGCTCCCCTGCAGACTGGAAAGGTAGCTCTATATATAGATTCATAGTCCCGCCCCTCCATGCCCACAACCAATTACAAAATTACATAGACAAATTTAACATTACTCATATCATTTTCATTATTATTTGCTTCGGGATAGGTTTGAACTTATTTCCCTCAAACAACATGCAAGACAATACAAAAACAAACAGTGTTTTACTATTCCCATGATTTCCTATGGGAAAGCTAGTATATCTTACATGACTGTGGGCGGCACACTCACGTGTCTATCATGGACAGCCCAGCCTCTGCTCCAGCCACAGCGGCACGGAGCACAAGCAGAAAGGAAAACACAAACAACAAACAGTAAGTACATGGCTGGTCTATTGTTCTCTGGATATAATTCATAGATTATTGTGTTATTACAAGACAGTTCATGCAGATTTGTTGTTGCTCTTTAGTTTTACATGTAGCTGGAAACAATAACTGGATTGCGTGTAACCCCGATAGTAAAACCACACACAAATAAATAGTTTGACTGGGTTTAACAAAACAGGATTGTAATAACAATGGCTTCCATTGATAACCAAATAGTACATGACTAAACAGATGATGGTAAAATGTTACTCTAGTTTTTAATTATATGTGGGCCTATGCTGTATACATCCCCCCTCCTAAATAGTAACAGTTGATTCAGTCACAAAAATTATAACAGAATCTTGCACTTACTCTGCAGTACAGTAGTTGTTAGGCTATCTCTTCATGGCAGCAAAATACACAAGAACAAGGGATAGAACATTGCAGAGCCTATACAGTTTGTTAGTTTGTATTGTACTGTAGATCTACAGTGTATTAAACAACCAGCTGCCCATTCATTTTGGCAATTTCCATGTCAGAAATTTCAGATTTTTCATTCTTAGCCCTCGATAAGCAATTTGAACAGTTTTCAAAAGAATTTTAGCATTTTTCAAAATACACACTTTTTTATTGTTATTATGAAAAACGGAAATATATTATTTCAATAGAACTTAAATAACAAAATAACAACAATTTGTTTACAATTGTAGCATTATAACAATATAAATTACAACATAACATATTTTTTTTTTCCAGTGTCAGCATTATATAAGTATAAATAACTTTTTTTTTTTACAATGGCAGCATTATAATAACAGTGTGGGAAAAAGTCATTGTGCAGTCATATCACTTTTTGTGTGACAGATTTCTAAGCAGCCGCCCTTTAAACTCTCATCAATGCTAATGTCTTTATCTGGTACATATACATCAGAAAACTTGAGTCACAAATTTCCAATCACGTCATATACAGGGTGATTAGAAAGTAAGTTTACCACATCAATGCACTATATCATTGATTTGATAAACTTTTGACCAGTACCAATCCTGACAATGTTTTCCTTACAACCCCCTGTAACATCAACAAAGAAATAAACACCCTCATCTCATTCTCTGTAGTACTAGTAGGCATCAATGTTTTACTCCCCGAATGCAGCTGCCCAGCTGTGCTTATCTATGGATGGGCTGAACTGTCAAGCACATTTCTTAGGGGCTGCTGCCAGCAAAAAACAAAACTGCAGACTACAGTAGCATATATTCTTCCCATTGATTTAGTGCAACATGTCGAAAAGATGTGATAAACTTGCAGATGCACATATAACCCCTTGCATGCTATTCTCACGGGAGTGACAAATTTGGAATCGCGTGCGCTCCACGTGGAAATCGCAGGATAAGCAGCTGGGTGGTTAACCCATAAATGTAACACACTGCTGTTTTTCCATTATTTCTGTTTATACTATATGTCTTTTTTTGTATGACTGCTACATGTATTAAATACTTTTGAGTGCTTTGTGGATGACAAATGCACTATATTTATTTTGAAAGGGATTACAATACCTGCTCATGATGAGATGTAAGATATGTAAATATAATATTCATTTTAGACCTGCAATATAACATTTAAACAAGCATTCTCTAGTATGGTGCCAACAGTCCAATTTTATAAAAATATTTATTAATCTGAATAAGGGCATTTGGCACAAGTGACATTTCATGCCATACAAAACTCGCTTGAGTCGTTAAATCAGCTTCTTTACTGAACGCTGAAAGGAGCACCGGCTGACTGCTGAGGCGTGCTTTTAAAGAGACCAGCTTGTCTCTCCTCAAGTCTGATCCAGGAGGATATTCAGATGAAAATGTGTTGTGATTTGTTTCATAATGACATTTGAGGTTGCTCGCCTTGTACAGGCTACAGTGTACGATTTGTTGCAGATGAGACACAGGTTTACCACTGTTTTCAGTGAAAGCAAACTCTTTCTCTCAGTCTGGTTTAAAGTTGCATACTTTTGTTTGCTCAATGTCATTGTCTCCACGAAAAGAACAAGCACTTAATTCAAAATTATGAAATTTACTTTGACGAAATATCCTTGCAGTGAACATGCAGGCTCAAAGAAACTGAATGAATGAATACAGAGAACAAAAATAATAAACTTGTGTTTATTTTTATGTTTACTCTGTTTTCATTTTTGTTTATTATTCTTTCTTCAATTCAAAATGTGCGTCACCCAGCATTTCACCAAGACCTGCACTTGAAGTGCCCAAGAGCCTCATGCAGCTCACGAGCCGCGGCTTGGCCACCTCTGTACTATAACTTACTGTTGCCTTTGCAACTATTTTTTTTTTTTTTTTACAAAATTGTTTTGGCAATGTGTGCTTTTAAAAAGAACTTACAACCATTTTTTCAATAAAATGCAGTTACTGTAACTTCAATAAAAAACCGACAAAATGCATTTGGCTTCAATGTAAACCCAATCACAAGGCATTTTATATTATTGCTAAATAAAACTCCCCAGTGTTGTTCAGAAATATGTCTTATGCTTGGAAAGTTTACAAGTGCAGAATACAAATATAAACGTTTTGTAAGCTATTCTAGTTTTTAAAATCTCATGTCTTGTCAGTACATCTCTGACACACAACTCTAATTCAAAATAAATAAATAAACATAGTTGGGTCTAGCTGAGTCCAAAATATGTCAAAACCTGCTATTTTACTTACCTTTAAAAATCTGCACATTAAAATACATAAAGAGATTTAATGCACACGTTTAGAGATGCTGATTTCACAAAGTCCTCCTATTTACTGTAGATCTGCCACCATTTAGGTCAGTTGGAAAGACCCCAATATATGTGTGTGACAGGGTAAATGGAATTCCTGCACTGAAAAGTTCACCTTCCACCAGCAGGGGGAACCTGTCTGTCCAGCAGGCTCTGGCAACTACAAGGTTAACATTCCGTAGGGGTCGGCCTGCTAGGAGGCTGGTGTAGGGGAACAAGGTAGGCCTACACCTGGTTCCAATCCCAAGTGATGGGATAAGGGGCAAGGCGTACAAAAGGGGCAGCCTCTCCACTGGTCGGGGCAGTGTTCTTGGGACCAGGGAAGCGCCACCACATATGTCTTCAATGGTGAAATAAACTCTCCTGCAGCCTAATCAAGTACCTATTGCTTCAGAAGATCACAGAGCAATAACTTTGGGCAGCAAGGATCCTGCATCCTGCCACCGAAGAGAAGTCGGTTCAAGTACTCTACTACATACGTGCGCTTCCGCCTGGGACCTGTGTAAATAATTTGTAAAAAGACATGTGTGTTTAAAGGCGCAGTATTTTTGTTTGTTTTTTGTAAATAAACATTGCCATTTCACCTGAATACCTGAACTCTCTGTGTGTCATTTCGATGGCCTTCCACAATGTGTATTTAGATTAGTTTTATAGGGAAAAAGACTTTGAACATAAAAAAAAAAAAGTGTTTTTCTTTGGAAACATGATTGTATTTCTGAAAGGTGTATATGCTCCTTAATGAAATACATCATTAAATCCAGCACAAGCTTCAAAGGGAATGAAAATAAGAGATCTGCTCCAATAGAAAATATATTCTATATTGTTTGTAAAGCACACTGTGAAATAGAATAGATTTTCTATTGAACTTGTTGAGATTGTTTGTTGATCTGGAGGATTGGTGAGTGAGTGAGAGAAAGATATGTTCCAGTTTATTGGGGGTTAGAAGCAATACAGACGGACGTTATCGTTTAGAGAAAGCAAGCATAATAGTTTCTGAGGCAGCAAGCAGCTTTTTGTAACTTAAACTGATGTACCACAGGGTACAAGATCCTGATCAGAAACATTTTGAACACAGTCTTGTCGTAATATATTTTAGTAATTCCCTAATGGTAAATTCATATAAGCCTGTGGCTTTTCCGAAATTAAATAGGAGAAAATGAAGCCGAAATTTTATAAATACCATGCTATTATTTCCAAAAGGATTTTAAGTGAAATTCGACACAAGTAGTGTTTTTACTGTAGTATACAGTGATGAGATGAGATATGAATGTTCTACCTTGAGAAATAATGCAAATGACAAAATTGAATGTCCGGGTGGCGAAGAAGTTACTGTTTGAATTGTTTGTTGATCTTAAAAAATGGACTGTGTGACATTTAGAGAAAGCAAGCGTATGGAACGAGAATGAGCATCACTGTATGATGAAAATGACACTGTTTATTTGCTGGGTGGTATATATAGCTTTGAAAATGACTGCTGCTGATCGCTCTACATGGTGGCGCTTGCAGTGAAGAAAATACAGCAACCTCCTGGCAGCATACATCTCTTACTGCACAAGACAGCATGTCACTTTTTTAATTTTTTACAATTTAACAAACGGCAAGCTAAACGATACTAAACTGCATATGCTAACTAGTATTATAAGCAACAGAGTAACACTGCAATGCCATAATAACCGTTTATTGTCACAGGCATGTGACCCCATTTACCCAGATTACCAGAGAATATGGATAAAAAAATATATCAGACTTGTTGTAATGGAATGCGTGTCCAATGGCAATGTTTTATATACAGTATGTGCTACCACAGTCTGCAGCCGCCACTTAGACTATCTGTAGATTCTATTTCCAGATTTCACATTTGTGGATTATTTCATGAAATAACAGTAACTTCAACTGATGAAAACAACAGCCATCCCCACAAGAGGGACAGAGTGCATGCATCGCCTTTGCAGCAGTCCGGAAATCGATGCAAGATCATCCCAGCATTGATTATCGCAAAACATACATGTACCTCAATATAATTGTTTTTTTTTTTTTTTTGCTAAGCGGCCGTCCCAAAGCATTCAGCATGTTTGTGTGGGTCCATGTCTGACAGCTCCAAGGTAGCTACGATGACCACCCTATTGATAGGTTGTAATTGTGATCGCACTTGATTCAGTTAGCAGTGTGACTAAATCTAATGTATTGCCAAATCTAATGTCTATATATATATAGTTTGATATTCCTGAAACTGTTCTGGAATATTGATGGCTACTTTAACAACAGTAAAAACAGTTTAATAAATATTCAGAAAGGACCCATAGAAAAACATTGATGCATTCCTGACGGCACATTACAGAGCTGTCTATATGGATTAATGGAATCAATTCTGAAAGAGCTGACTTTTTAACAAACGAGGAGCCACAGTCCAGACTGGGTGTCATAATTTGAGGAAAAAGTAACAATATGACTACATTTACGTTTCTACCTTCGTGAAATTGAGCATGGAGTTTTCTGGATGGTCGGCAACAGAGTGGCGCTTGTAAAATGGATTTCGTGATAGATGATGTTTCCTGCCGAGTCCTGGAACTGGGTCTACAACTGGAGAAGACGAATCCATAATGTGAAGGTAAGAGACAAACAACGACACGACCTCATAATGTGGGTTACGAAACCAAACAAACGAAGGATAAAGGGCGTGGATAAAAAGGGTTTGATATCTACCATGACAATAACTAACAGCTCTCCAGCCATCAGTATAAGCTTTTTTCAAAATCTCCGCTTTAGTGCACTGGGGTTTCAGATCTGTCCTGCAAATCATTGCACAAAAAGCGATAAAAAAACATATCAACAAGTGCTCCGGCTTTTCTGTTCCATACACACCATGGATCGTTACTACTGTTTGACAATGTGGGCAATAATCCTTACATTATCAGTGCACTAGAGCAGACATTTTGAAAAGGTCTTTGAAACAGACTTTAAAGTTATAAGTGTAAAAAGTTGTCAGGATGTTAACAATGAAAAAAAAATTACAGGTATGTTATTTAAACAGTTATAGCAACACATGGGACCGTGTAATGCTATATATTTCAGAACCCCACTACTTTAAATCTGTTGTGTACAAAATGCAACTGTGTTGCAAAAAAAGTTAGATTTCATTCACCTTTAAGTTACAAGATTTGGTTGCTGTACAGTTTTGGCCAACAAAATAATCTCAGAATGGACCCAGCTTTGCATTACTGTAGTGGCAAGCAGAGGTTTCCCAACTCCTGGAATTTATTTTGGTGAATGTAAACAACAAAAAGAAAAAAAAGCATTGGATTTAAGTGTAAACTTGAAAACAATTGCTGTTTCATTACAGTTATAGTTCATTACAGTCAAGGTGTGTCCTTAATTGCACCTTGGACCAAAACTTATGTCAGCATGACTGTAAGTATCCCTTTAGTTTTTTGAGTCCTCGGGCTTCTTACAGGTGTGAACAAGCTCCAGCCCAGGGTGGTTCTGTAATAATGGCAGAACATGTGATCATGACCTTACATTACGTTTAAAACTGATTGATGTGAACAACACCTGCTTTTACCAGCCAGTACACTCCAGAATTTTTTTGTATTTTTGTTTATTATTTATGACAGAAGCCCCTTGAATTAGTCGCCACCCAGTCCCTTTGGTAACCAGTTTAGTTTCACTATAGGCTTATTTATCCTCTTTTCACAGTGCAATTTTTATTTTACATACAAGTCTGTACGTTTGTAGAATTACAAATTACATATACATACATTCCAGTTTCATAATTAATCTTAAACTACCTCAGAACCAAAGGAGCCTGATATAACAGCAGAAAAATCATTTGGTGCATTAATCTGGCGCATACTGCAATCTGTCATACCTCAAATTGCCTCTGCAGGGAATGCATATCTCCATGGAGAAATATGTTAAGGCAGTGTTGTGTAATGCACAGCAGTTTTTTGCATAGTAGTTTAGATGCTTGCTTGAGGTGTGCAGAGTTACCGGTTCGCACCCTGCCTCTGCCCTGTTACATATCTACTACAGAATTATGGAAATACTGCAGAAATTAACATATATTTTTATGTTCTATTTAAATCTAAATGGAGTTCCATGAATTTGTTAACTTTTAAAGTGAGGTTTCTGTGGAACTTCACCAGAACTATGCCGAATAAACCTGCCTGCAGTCTCTTTAAACCCTTTGCAGATTTCTGTGGATGCTGGATCTAGACCACATTAATGGGTGTTGATTGGGAGCCTGATACCAGTGATATAATGTTTCAGTTAGGACTCTCAATTAATAGCAGTTAACTTCTGCAATTAACACGTTTATTTTTTGGGAGATTCACTTTAAATTTTTTTAACGCACGTTAATCGCACTCCTGTCTTGTCCTTCTTAGCATACCGTAATTGATTTGTGTGGCACCAGTCTAGTGCAAGCCAGGATTGAATGAGTGTAGTCTTCATTTGAATATAAAACGGAACCGCATTATGTAGCAAAGCACTCAAACTGAAGGACTTTTTTAAAACTTTCTGACAGTTCATTGGATAGGTTAGGAGGCTGTGTGGTCCAGTGGTTAAAGAAAAGGGCTTGTAACCAGAAGGTCCCCGGTTCAAATCCCGGCTCAGCCACTGACTCATTGTGTGACCCTGAGCAAGTCACTTAACCTCCTTGTGCTCCGTCTTTCGGGTGAGACGTAATTGTAAGTGACTCTGCAGCTGATGCATAGTTCACACACCCGAGTCTCTGTAAGTCGCCTTGGATAAAGGCGTCTGCTAAATAAACAAATAATAGAAAAAGGGTTACCGGTACTTGTATCTACTGTCAAAGTGAGTTCCTGTATCACAGAAGTGCATCTAGTCTACTGTACCACCTGAATGATAAACATGCTTTCACTTCTCAAAATACACTTTCTAGTAGTTTTTGAGCTGCACACAACAATACAACAAATGAAACCTGTCAGTTTCAACTACAAACCCATGAATCAAGCTAAGTATGTTACTATAATCAGAGCTGTTGGATAGCTACTGACTGCAGACCCGTTAACATTGTAGCTGTGTCTTATTTCAATAACCACATTTATTTATTTAATTATGGAGGATATAATTATTACTTAGTGAATCTTTGTTTTATTTAGGCAATTTCAAGTATTAATAAAAGAGAATTAAAAATAATAATTATTATTATTTAAATGGCAATGAAAAACATCAGTTTATGAGTAAAGGAAACTGTAAAGGAAACTGATAATTGTAAATGCAGTAAGGTGAGTAATAATAATAATAATAATAATAATAATAATAGCACCAGTAATAAAACAAACTTAAATGAGATGGATGCAGTAATTGTATCAATTAAATATGCGATTTAATCTCAAGATTAATCACAACTCATTTTTTTAATCACTTGACAGCCCTAGTTTCAGTCAATATTTTGCAATTATGAACTAAGGCTTTTTTTGACATTCTCGTTTTACAAATATTTCTTAGAATTAGACGCTTACAATGCACAGGTTGTTTTACACATAATCGGTATTGTGTGCATAAACTGAAGCGACTTTCTTGACTGTATTATTATCTACCTAAAGATTAGTTTCCACTAAAGTAGTGCAGTGTAGATTAGGAAATTCCACATCGTATTTAAACTAAATGGCTATTTATGGTGGTTTAAATAATTTACATGTGATTATTTTTGGTTCAATAGGCATGACAAATACCTAAGCCTGGACAGCACCTTTATTTTACAAATACAGTATCTGACATTTTTCATATAAACAGCTCTAAAGAAACACTTTACATAAATAGTAGGTCTAGCCCAGAATACAAAAGGAAAAACATTTTATGGGCTATTTTGTCATTGTGGTAAAGTGGCTGCTGATTGTGAACTGGTGCAGAGGTGATACAGTGCAGGAATAATCACAGACAATTGTAATCCAGTTTGGAAAGATTTATTTTGGTTTATAATCTGGATCTGGTGACCAAATAATAAGCCCCGGTAATACACAGCAATATGTAAAACACAGAGAAAACAGGGATTGCAGCCCTAAATAATAAAGACAAGTTATCTGCCCCACAATAATACTTGCCACAATCACCCATCCTGGTGCGTGCAGTAGTGCTCGTAGTGGGTGATAACAATTTATTATAGTTCGTGACAGTTTTAGTGCAGTGTTGATCCGGTTTTGTGCTGGCCCTTGGCGACAGCTCCGGATTCATGTTTAGCCATCTAGTGATAACAAAAACACAGACAGTTACTAAACAGACACGAGCAAACAAACAAAACACTCACAAATATTTTTCAGTACACTTTCTCTGTGTCTCACACGGTCCTTCCAGTTTCTCACATAAACCAAGTGAAGGAAGATTTACGATTCTCCGGCCCCTTTATGCTATCATGCATGACCCCTTGGTCTCACAGGTCGGGAGGGAGATTTACAACCAGAATTTATATTTCTGTCACAGTCATGCAGAAACATTAATGTCACATTCCATATCCTATCCTCTATTTAACAAATAAATAATAATTTTAATAGTTAAGATAGAATCAGAATCCCAGCAATGATTTGTTTAATCAGTTCATCCTGATAGAGCAACTGTCAGTTCTGCGGTATAAGTGACGCATAGGCTACAAGTTGTGTTTTTTTTTTTTGTCTTTATTTTTAGTATGTACTCTAGCAATAGGTTCATAAAAGGGCTTTTATGTTTACTTACGTTTAGTAAAATTTAAGAAACGTCAACCGCCAGAATTGTATAATTTATGGCTGATCCAGAGACACACTGGAATAAAGCACAGTAAGACAGAGAAAGTCTACTCTATGCAAGATTTAGCTGTAACTCAAAGGCAGAAAATTTGCCAGACGTTGTTCAAGAAATGGATTTTAAGGCTACCAAACAGATGAGAAAAAGGCTGTGAGCATGAAGAAACCCTGAAGCACTCACGTGATCCTGCGGGACAATGTTTATAAACACAGAAACACACGAGTCCATCTTCTTCATATCCTGAAAATGAGAGTCCAGAGAGAGGCAAGAAGAAATCCAAGTTGCCAAAAACATACATTATTAAGAGTTTAAAGTCTGAATGTATGAAATGTCAGTTAGGGGAGACTGTTTTCCTTTTCTATCTGTGCCATATGAATGAACTGCATATAACTGGAGACATGCATGTATTCTTTCTGCCGACATCTTTTGAAAACAAGCCCTGACATCTCCATAAGCATTATACTTTTTAACTATTAGATGAAATATTTACTTAATATTTAAAAACTGCAGCAATAACCCGTGTTTGTTTTCAAAAGATGTTGTTACAGACATGTATACAAACCAATGGAATACTTTGTGTGGTGTGTGTGTGTGTGTATATATATATATATATATATATATATATATATATATATATATATACACACACATATATATATATATATATATATATATATATACACACATACAGCATATACAGACGTGCTCAAATTTGTTGGTACCCTTACAGCTCATTGAAATAATGCTTCATTCCTCCTGAAAAGTGATGAAATTAAAAGCTATTTTATCATGTATACTTGCATGCCTTTGGTATGTCATAGAATAAAGCAAAGAAGCTGTGAAAAGAGATGAATTATTGCTTATTCTGCAAAGATATTCTAAAATGGCCTGGACACATTTGTTGGTACCCCTTAGAAAAGATAATAAATAATTGGATTATAGTGATATTTCAAACTAATTAGTTTCTTTAATTAGTATCACACATGTCTCCAATCTTGTAATCAGTCATTCAGCCTATTTAAATGGAGAAAAGTAGTCACTGTGCTGTTTCGTATCATTGTGTGCACCACACTGAACATGGACCAGAGAAAGCAAAGGAGAGAGTTGTCTGAGGAGATCAGAAAGAAAATAATAGACAAGCATGGTAAAGGTAAAGGCTACAAGACCATCTCAAGCAGCTTGATGTTCCTGTGACAACAGTTGCAAATATTATTAAGAAGTTTAAGGTCCATGGAACTGTAGCCAACCTCCTGGGCGTGGCAGTGCAAGAGGAAAATCAGCCCCAGAGTGAACAGAAGGACAGTGCAGAATGGTAGAAAAAAGAACCAAGGATAACTGCCAAAGAGATACAAGCTGAACTCCAAGGTGAAGGTACGTCAGTTTGTGATTGCACCATCTGTTGCTTTTTGAGCGAAAGTGGGCTCCATGGAAGAAGACCCAGGAGGACTCCACTTTTGAAAGAAAAACATAAAAAGCCAGACTGGAATTTGCTAAAATTCATATTGACAAGCCACAATCCTTCTGGGAGAATGTCCTTTGGACAGATGAGTCAAAACTGGAGCTTTTTGGCAAGTCACATCAGCTCTATGTTCACAGACAAAAAAATGAAGCTTTCAAAGAAAAGAACACCATACCTACAGTGAAATATGGAGGAGGCTCGGTTATGTTTGGGGCTGCTTTGCAGCCTGGCACAGGGTGCCTTGAATCTGTGCAGGGCACAATGAAATCTCAAGACTATCAAGGCATTCTGGAGCAAAACGTACTGCCCAGTGTCAGAAAGCTCTGTCTCAGTCGCAGGTCATGGGTCCTCCAACAGGATAATGACCCAAAACACACAGCTAAAAGCACCCAAGAATGGATAAGAACAAAACATTGGACTATTCTGAAGTGGCCTTCTATGAGTCCTGATCTGAATCCTATCGAACATCTATGGAAAGAGCTGAAACTTGCAGTCTGGAGAAGACACCCATCAAACCTGAGACAGCTGGAGCAGTTTGCTCAGGAAGAGTGGGCCAAACTACCTGTTAACAGGTGCAGAAGTCTCATTGTGAGCTACAGAAAACGTTTGATTGCAGTGATTGCCTCTAAAGGTTGTGCAACAAAATATTAGGTTAGCGGTCCCATCATTTTTGTCCATGCCATTTTCATTTGTTTTATTATTTACAATATTATGTTGAATAAAAATCAAAAGCAAAGTCTGATTTCTATTAAATATGGAATAAACAATGGTGGATGCCAATTACATTTTTGTCAGTTTCAAGTTATTTCAGAGAAAATTGTGCATTCTTCATTTTTTGTGGAGGGGTACCAACAAATTTGAGCACGTCTGTATATATATATATATATATACACACATACAGCATATATATACAGTGCCTTGCGAAAGTATTCGGCCCCCTTGAACTTTGCGACCTTTTGCCACATTTCAGGCTTCAAACATAAAGATATGAAACTGTAATTTTTGTGAAGAATCAACAACAAGTGGGACACAATCATGAAGTGGAACGAAATTTATTGGATATTTCAAACTTTTTAACAAATAAAAACTGAAAAATTGGGCGGCAAAATTATTCAGCCCCCTTAAGTTAATACTTTGTAGCGCCACCTTTTGCTGCGATTACAGCTGTAAGTCGCTTGGGGTATGTCTCTATCAGTTTTGCACATCGAGAGACTGAAATTTTTGCCCATTCCTCCTTGCAAAACAGCTCGAGCTCAGTGAGGTTGGATGGAGAGCATTTGTGAACAGCAGTTTTCAGTTCTTTCCACAGATTCTCGATTGGATTCAGGTCTGGACTTTGACTTGGCCATTCTAACACCTGGATATGTTTATTTGTGAACCATTCCATTGTAGATTTTGCTTTATGTTTTGGATCATTGTCTTGTTGGAAGACAAATCTCCGTCCCAGTCTCAGGTCTTTTGCAGACTCCATCAGGTTTTCTTCCAGAATGGTCCTGTATTTGGCTCCATCCATCTTCCCATTAATTTTAACCATCTTCCCTGTCCCTGCTGAAGAAAAGCAGGCCCAAACCATGATGCTGCCACCACCATGTTTGACAGTGGGGATGGTGTGTTCAGGGTGATGAGCTGTGTTGCTTTTACGCCAAACATAACGTTTTGCATTGTTGCCAAAAAGTTCGATTTTGGTTTCATCTGACCAGAGCACCTTCTTCCACATGTTTGGTGTGTCTCCCAGGTGGCTTGTGGCAAACTGTAAACGACACTTTTTATGGATATCTTTAAGAAATGGCTTTCTTCTTGCCACTCTTCCATAAAGGCCAGATTTGTGCAGTATACGACTGATTGTTGTCCCTATGGACAGAGTCTCCCACCTCAGCTGTAGATCTCTGCAGTTCATCCAGAGTGATCATGGGCCTCTTGGCTGCATCTCTGATCAGTCTTCTCCTTGTATGAGCTGAAAGTTTAGAGGGACGGCCAGGTCTTGGTAGATTTGCAGTGGTCTGATACTCCTTCCATTTCAATATTATCGCTTGCACAGTGCTCCTTGGGATGTTTAAAGCTTGGGAAATCTTTTGTATCCAAATCCGGCTTTAAACTTCTCCACAACAGTATCTCGGACCTGCCTGGTGTGTTCCTTGTTCTTCATGATGCTCTCTGCGCTTTAAACGGACCTCTGAGACTATCACAGTGCAGGTGCATTTATACGGAGACTTGATTACACACAGGTGGATTCTATTTATCATCATTAGTCATTTAGGTCAACATTGGATCATTCAGAGATCCTCACTGAACTTCTGGAGAGAGTTTGCTGCACTGAAAGTAAAGGGGCTGAATAATTTTGCACGCCCAATTTTTCAGTTTTTTATTTGTTAAAAAGTTTGAAATATCCAATAAATTTCGTTCCACTTCATGATTGTGTCCCACTTGTTGTTGATTCTTCACAAAAATTACAGTTTCATATCTTTATGTTTGAAGCCTGAAATGTGGCAAAAGGTCGCAAAGTTCAAGGGGCGAATACTTTCATAAGGCACTGTATATATATATATATATATATATATATATATACACACATATATATATATATATATATATATATATATATATATATATTTAGGTCGACATGCATGCATGTCGACCTAACACGGTGAACTCATTGGTTGCTGACTTTGAGACTTGCCAGTGGGTATAGCACACTAGTCAATGCAAGGGAATTGTGTCCTGGGCTTTAGAAACTTAAATATTTATGATTAAGTCTAAATACTTTGGATAAAAAGCAACACAAGTCCAAGTTCAACAAACACTGATTTTTTTTCTGTTTCTGTAGCGCAAGAAGTACAATGCCTAATCCTTTGCTTAAATCTGTGGGTATTATAGGTAACAAATTGTCGTATCCATGGAAACTTATAACAGGAAGTAAAAAACAAATTCCTGTCATTATGTTAATGCTGATCAGCTTAAAAGATTATATGCAATTGAAGTAACTCACCATAAAATGAACAGCTGATGCTTTAAGAAATTATACTTTGGGGCTCTTGAGTTGTGCATCCAGGAAAGATGCTCTGTGTGGACTGCATGATGCGCCCTATAGCCTGGAGACTGAGCGTTCGAATCCAGGCTATGTCATTGCCGACCTTGACCGGGAGTTCCTAGGGGGCAGAGCACAATTGGCCATGTGCTGCCCGGGTAGAGTGGGTTTAGGTCGGCAGGGCAATCCATGGTTCACTGCGCACCAGCGACTCCTGTGGCTGATAGGGCGCCTGCGGGTCTGCTGTGGAGCCATTCACTATAGGTCTGATGGCTTCGCTGTGGGTCTGCAGTTTGAAAAAAGATGGCTAGGCAGGGACAAGTTTCGGAGGACACGTGTGTCAGCTGCCGTTTCCCAAGTCACTGGGGGGTTGCAGCGGAGAACCTAGATTAATAAAATAACAATTGGTGATTCCAAATTGAGGAGAAAACTGGGGTAAAAATCATTGGCTCAATAAATAAAAAATAAAAAATATATACTTTGGAACTGTGCCTAAACAGAAGCATCACACAATAAACATCCAATATAGAGATGTAAGAACGTGTTCAAATTAAATCCAAACTACTGTGAAAAAGGCTTGGCGCTTGATCAAGTTTCTTGCACTTTCTGGCACAAAAAAGCTTATTTTTAAATAAAGTAAAAAAAATACTGTTGAAATTCCTTGTTCTTTAGCCAGGTGTGGTTTAAATGTGTTATGTGACAATAAAAAAATGACACCCCTGTTTTGCAATTTCTGTTCCCCTAATAAAATTGTTTTGAGGATTTAAAATAATTGAGGAGAAATTAACACGTGGCCTTACAATAAACCAAAGATGCACAGCCATGTAAAGCTTATAGAAAAGTAAAATAATAGAAGTCATGTTTTTAATTATATAAATGCTTGTTAACCCACAATTTCATTTTCTTCAGGAAAAAAGAAATACAATTTTATAAAAACTTAAAATGTTTGGATTATCTATTTTTATTACCTCAGCTTTTTTTTTAATTTTACACAAAATAGTTTGATGTACTGTGCTGTCCTATTTCCTGATTTGCATCCTTGTAGTAACAATCATTAGTAACAATCAATAATACAATATATATATATATATATATATATATATATATATATATATATATATATATATATATATGCTTGCTACTATTCGTTTATTTATTTTTTTGCCAAATCGACATTTTTTTTAAAGAATTAAAAGTTTTTTTTCAATTCAAGCAGAGCATGGGTGAAATCGACCTTTATGCTTTAAAAAAAAAAAAAAAAAAAGCCTTTTTATGGCATTGATAAACGTCTAATTTAGAGCAACCCCTTTATCATATTCTACATGCAACAAAACCATGGTTACCAACATTCTAATTGAAATAACATTTGGTCACAGCGAAGCTATACCTTGTAGATATAGATCCTACACAAATTTAAAAAATGTCTCAAATAAACTGTAAAAAACGCAGCATATAATGTGTATTACACAAACTTTTATAGCACACATTTACAGGTAAAAACAATATGCACAGACAGAACAAAACATTAGAGAGTTGAATAGAACTAACTTGCACTTATTCCGAGCTCCGCCCCTCTCCTTAAGCACAGCTGGACTCACTGGAGGCAAGGCAGACTGGCCCGCTTCGTCCTGCCGCGGAGACTTCTGCCGTCGATCAGGGTATTGTGTACAATTCTCATTAAGTGTTTTCCTCTTGCGCCCCATTTTCAAATCAAACTAATAACTGTCACCGTATATACCTATAATAGCAAACGCTTATCTACACCTTAACCCGCTAATTTCAAAGTAGGCGTTTTGAATGACAGGCTATAGCTGGCAAATGAATGTGCACAGGCGGTCTGATGATTGACAGTCATTTAAACGAATGAGAGCATTCTAGCACTGCTTCAGCCAACGAGATCTGTCAGAACAGGGTGACATGACTGACGGTGAAACTACACTAGCCTATTAAGGAACCACTGATTTGACGACAGCGACCTCTGACAGCAAGTATAAAACCTACACAGACGAGATGATTTCTTAAATTATTATTTTTGGTAAGAAAAAAAATAGCGAGTGGTTTTATCAACATTTATCTTATATAAATTTATTTCAGTTGAACTCATATTTTTGGGGAATTCGATGTTTAATGAGCTTTACCGATTAAAATCGAAAAGTAGCAAGCCTATATATATATCTATATCTATATGTATCTATATATATATATATATATATATATATATATATATATATATATATATATATACACGTTCAAGGACTAATCTCACTGCTCAACGGAGAGGGAGGAAACCTCTGGTGGTCTTGGCAGAGAGATAACTAGCAAACCTCCATTTATTAACAAAGCACTTCACTAACCACACACATTTTTACAGCTTGTTTTCTGTGTACATAACTTAATAATAAGTTAATAACAGTACCTGTTATTCTGAGCGATCACGTAACGTGGCTCCGGAAGATGGAAGCCTGAACTGAAGGCAAATTAAATATAGTGCTATTTGATTCGCTGCTGGCTGCTCCAAAAAAACAAGCTAAATGTAATACTGAATTTCGTTAGCTGGCTGTGATGTAATGTTTTGTCGCTGACCACTGAGGTGTAAGACCATGGGAAGAGCGCTTTTATCAAATGATTGTATGTTTGAAAACAATGGAAAGAGACAGAGAGAACAGACTGAAAGGGAACAACAAAAAATACATTATTAACTGATAAACGAAATTTTGAATATCGTTTTCGTTCCAATTCATTTTTTGTTTCTGTTCCATGAAAAAATGAAAAATTTCCTTTTTTTCCATTTATCATTCCAGTTCCCGTTCCCGTTCCATTCTGAATCCCTGATAATAATAATAATAATAATAATAATAATAATAATAATAATAATAATAATGGAGCAAGGGCAGCAGCCATATCATCTTGAACGGAATCGAGGAGATTGCGAAGAGAAGAATTTCGTTGAATATCAGATCTTTGAATGGAGGAACAGGCAGGGGGAGGTAAGATGAGCTGAGGGACCCAGACGTCTGAACCGGGGGATCTGTAGGTGAGAACATCAGCAGTGTTATTAGTGATACCTGGAAAGTGTTGGGTTTGTGATATTCTTTGTGCACTGGATGCAGAAGCAGCTATCTTGTTTGTTTTTTGTCCGTGTTATCTCTGTGGTGCCGGGGCTATCTGTATTTCTCAGATACACCCCTTTTTTTCGGCTTCTCTCGGCCTCACTCCTATCGGTCTCACGGCCATTGAATGGTTTTCTCGGCTTTTTCCGGAGAAAAAACGACGAGAGACCTGTTTTTTACGGCTTTTTTAATGATGTCGGACAGGGTCCAACATTGGACCGGAAAGGGAAAATTGTAATGTCGGACCAGGTATTAACCAAAGGGTTAATAACATGTATGGTGGATTGATTGTCCCAGAAGAATAAGATGGATTTTTTTTTTGACAGAGTAGGCCCCAAAGGCTGTGATGACTATAGGAAATAGCTGGAGGAGGGCTGTGGGTTTATGCTGTAGGGAAAGAGATTGGATTTCCTGAGGCCAAGCACTGGAGAACCATTGGTAAGGAAACCATTGAAAGAAGCATCAGTATGAAGTGAGAGAAGCATCAGTATTTATGATGACTTCATGACTATGAAATGAAGTCATCGTAAAACAGAGAAAGGGAGGAGAAATAATGAGAAAGACATCCAGTAAGTGTAGCAGAAAGGGGACACGGTGAATGCTGAGTAAAATCTAGCAGAGCTTTGGAGAGGGAATCGAATATCTTAGGGCTGCATCTGAAAATCAGTTGAGTGGCAAGTAAAATTGCCCCTGCCAACAGATACCAAAGAGCTAATGGAGAGAAGGGTGTATAGGCATCACTTTGAAAGCATTGGAAATGTCAACTTTGGCTAACCAGGATGCTGCTGATGGAAGAACCACGAGGGGCTGACAGGTCAATGATGAGGCGCTTCTTGCCTGACATCTTTCTAGTGGCGACACCGATAGGGCTGATTCGGAATTGAGAGAAGGGTGTGGTGGGAAAGGGGCTGTCCATGGAGCCCTTAAAAATCTCAGAAGTGATGAGGCGGTCGATAACTTCTGGTTCCTTTAACGCAGATTGAATGTTTTTTACAACATAGGGAAGTTGGGATGAATTTTAATCCAGTATAAAATCTATTGGAAAGCCTGGAAATAAGGTAGGAAACAAAATTATGATCAGGATGGTTTTGGACAACCTCAAATAAGACAGGGATGTTGATGGAATTAGAAGCTATGAGGAGGATTGATTGACATTTAGATGGAACATTGACATGGCAGATGGAACAGAAGTGGGTATTGCTGCAGAAACTGCAAATTGTTTGTTTGAGTAGAATGAAGAATTGAAGTTATTGCACAACTGTTTCCCACCGGAGAATGTAATGGGTCTACCATGCATGTCTTTGAGAACTGAAGAAGTAGGCACGGCTGAAGAATGGATAGGAGTGACTGTGGGGAGGCAGTGGAAGTGCATACACCACAGCCGTTTGCATGGAGGCCATAAGAAATAAGAATTGAGACCAAGTATTGCCTGTGAACAACTGAAGCGGAGGAGAAGCCAGCTCTAGAAGCAGTCACAAGCATGAAGATTGGCAGCTCAGCAGCAGCAGGCACAGCAGAAGTGACAGACACTATTGGAATGACTAATGCTGGAGGGCTGCTGGCTCCAAGCGAGTAATCCTGTTATCCTGCATCCAGGTAGTAAGACTGAAGAAACAGTAGCATTGAGAGGTTGAATAAGATGTTTGATATATTTGGAGACGCAATTCGGATCACGTAGAACAGCTGGCTGTGGAGCTGAATGAGAGGCAGCTGAATCAAGAGCCTGTGGAGCCTGCATGGCGGGGGAGGGGCATCCGCTGACAAGCCTGGTTTGCTGAACTGATGTGTGTGGAGGAAAGAAGCTTGGTTGAGATGGGTTGGTAGTACAAAGTAAATAAAGAGATCCCATGCTCCCTGCTGGAATCAAAATTTCTTTTTTAAAAAGAGCTTTCAGCAGGTTGTCGTGGGCCAGTCTTTGAAGAAAAGCAGATCTGGAGAGTCATACAAGCGTTGATGGCATTTAGAGTGGTGGGGATGCTTAGAAGCAACAGGAGCATGAATTACTGGGACAGCGGGAACAAGTATTGTGGGATAAGTGGAGGTTGAGGCAGCAGGTTCAGCGGTGGCAAAGGGATAAGGGTCAGCGACGTTGTCGGATGGAGGAGAATCAGTAGCACAAACAGATTTCTTTGAGAATTTTTTTGCTTGGAATTTGAGTTGAATGATGTCCAGCGGAAGGAGAAATGCAGTCACCATCAGAAAAGTGCAGCAGGATAATCTAAATCAGGGGTCTCCAACCTTTTTACTTTGAAGAGCTACTTCTGATTTGCAAAAACATTTGCGAGCCACTCCTCAAAGAACTCCAAGCTAAAACTAAAGAAAAATATTATTCTTACCTAGATTTCAATGTGAGACTTGACGTAGAATTCTGTCTACCAGCCTAGCATAATCTGGCTTGTAATTAGAAAGCGCAACCCTGATGGAGTCATTCAAATGCTGGTCACTCAGAAGGGTTTGAAAGTCTGAAAAGGCAGATTAGATAAGTGGAACCAAATAAGGACGCCACTTTCATTGCTGCTGTGCAGAGATTTCTGTACTTGTCCTTGTCCACTAAAGTCCAGAAGTCAGACACTGGGTATCTTGCTTTCAACTGAATATTGTTTTGAAGATTAAGAATCTCCATTTCTAGTTCAACACAATCCAGATTAAACAGTGACCCCACTTGTTCAGAAATGTCACTTACATCCATATCCATAACCACATTCAAAGCAAACATTACACAATATTCCAGCTGCTGAAAATGATGAAATCTGTCATTAAATTCTTGCCTAAGTCTGGCCAAGATATCGCAGTATTTACTGGTGTCCAAACATTCTGCAGTGGCTTCATTTGCCTGTCAGTCAACTGTGCACAACTTTTGTTTCTTGACTTCAAGAAAGTTGTAATTTCTGACACAAGAGAAAGAAATTGGCCCAGTACTCATCCTTTGCTAAGCCAACTTATTTCAGAATGAAGCAAAAGGTCGCCATACTCAGCGAAAACTTCATCGAGTGGTGTTTGAAACTGCCGGTGTTGTAGGGCTCTAGCTCGAATTGAGTTAACTATTTTTACAACAGGAGTCATAACGTGGTCATATCTCATTACTTTGCCACAAAGTGCCTGTTGATGTAAAATACGGTGGTAGTTGAGGGAAACGGGGGAAATCGGGGTCAACATACTATGAAGCCCACGTGACATCCAGTCATTGCGGGGGCTCCATCCATTGTTACTGACACAAGCTTTTTGAGCGGTATGTTTTTTGTAGCAAAATATTTTTTAACCTCATTATAGATATCTACCCTTCTGGTTTTAGCTTTTAATTGTAATACTGTCAAATTATTCTTTCATGCTAAAGTCCTCAAACACCATTTGAACAAATACAGCCAGCTGAGCAGTGTCGCTCGAGTCAAAAGATTCATCACACTGTATTGAAAACCACTGACAACAACATAAATCCTGGTCTAACTGTTCACAGACATCATCGGATAATGCTGATACTCTCCTTGCTACAGTGTTGGCTCCTAGTTGCACATCAGTTATAGCAGACATTATTTCTGACTTGCTTTTTAAATCTTTGAATAACGATTTGGCCATGAGTCATTGCGCCCTTTACCAAAGCACCGTCTGTAAATGCCGTCTTTTTTTTTTTGCTAGAAAATAAGCAACTTGGAAAGAGGCTTCTGTTACAGCATTTGCTTTTCACTGGTTTGTTAAAAAAAAATGACTGGTATATCTGAAAAGTCACCTTTTAGTTCTCTTATTTTTTTGACTCAGAGATTGCTTCCTGCAGGAAATGTTTTTTTCAAAATTATTATGTACTTTTGCGTAGTGCCTTTCAACATTGCTATTCTATTTGCTAAATTCAGGCAAATACACTTGTCTTTTACTCTTGTAAACAAAAACTCGGTTTCCCACTCTTTCTGGAAATAGTACATTTTTTGTCTCTTTTTGGACAGACCTTCTGCATCCATGATTCATGTTGAACTGATGAGGTGTAGTGACAGACCGTTTTGTTTTTAAATACATAAAATAATAACTGTTATAATAATAACAATTCATGAGATACGCCCTTTTTTTCGGCTTGTCTCGGCTCCTGTCGCTCCCACTCAGCCATTGAATGGTTTTCTCGGCTTTTTCCGGAGAAAAAACGACTAGAAACCCATTTTTTGCGTCTCTTCCAGATAGGAATAATTGCAATGTCGGACCAGGTCCGACATAGGACCGCTAAGGGTTAAACCTGTGTGGTTTGTTTTGTTTGAATGTTTTGTTTTGTGTTACAGGTAAACAGCTTAGCTGTCCTGTTTTATAGTTAGGTTCCTGTGTTGTGTTTAGTTAGTGCTCAAGAAAAGAGCTAGGTGTTTGTTTTGTTTTTGTTATTATTAAAATAGCGCAAAAGCGCTTTAAGAAATCTCCATTCGTGTGTGTTGGGTCAAGTTTTTAATGGGGCAAACGAACCTGAAGAGGCGGCTTTGTTACAATATATATATATATAATGTGTGTGTGTACTTGTCAGGAGCTACTTTTAAACAACCGACGACCTACCAGTAGCTTGCGATCAACGTGTTCGCGACCCCTGATCTAAATGGATAATTTTCCGAGGGGAGTGAAAAGTAGGCGTCTGCAGAGGGTGCAACCAAGGGTTTAAATAGGAAGATTAACTGATATTTTGGCAGGACATAATAGAGGAGAAGCCCCCCAAATCACACATAAAGGTTAAATATATTCTAAAAAGACTGCCTATAGCTGATTGTGTGGAAATGAGGTGGTGAAGCATATTAGTGTTGCACTTTGCACTGAATCTCCTTGACGCAACACTATCCCATTGTAATCAGCCTTGAAGAATCTTTTAGAAGCCATTTGTTTGTGGAATAGTTAGTAAGCATGGCAAATTGTGATATAAGCAAGAAATAACACATGAGATAATCACACAGCTCTCAAGTGGGTTGTGAGTCACGTGGCCGAAAGCTGTGTTCCAAACGTTCCAACTGTGCGGTTGTACTGAGATATTGACATGGTTTGGAATCATCTTCAGCCAATCAGAGCACTTCATTTGCACAAGCCATTTTGTAAGCACAAACAACAATAATATGAAACATGTTAACATAATATGATTGTGACAGGGAATGTTATTAAACAGATATTAGGAAAATGTACCTTGTATATACCGTATTTGCTTGAGTAAAAGTCGACCTTGTGTAAAAGTCGACCCCCCCATTGTGAGGGCAAGATTCGGGTATAATTTTTTTTCTTTCCTAAATATATGTATTAGATACCCTGAAGGCGTTTGAATGGCAGATTTGCAAAAATAAAAATTTTATGCACTTCTACCTAGAACTGCCAGACGCGTATACAGTATATATATACACTGAACAAAAATATAAACGCAACATGCAACAATTTCAAAGATTTTACTGAGTTACAGTTCATATAAGGAAATCAGTCAATTGAAATAAATTCATTAGGCCCTAATCTATGGATTTCACGACTGGGAATACAGATATGCATCTGTTGGTCACATATACCTTAAAAAAAGGTAGGGGCGTGGATCAGAAAACCAGTCGGTATCTGGTGTGACCACCATTTGCCTCATGCAGCGCGACACATCTCCTTCTGTTCACAAGTTTGACATCAGCAAACCGCTCGCCCACACGACGCCATACACGCGGTCTGCCATCTGCCCGGTACAGTTGAAACCGGGATTCATCCGTGAAAAGCACACTTCTCCAGCGTGCCAGTGGCCATCGAAGGTGAGCATTTGCCCACTGAAGTCGGTTACGACGCCGAACTGCAGTCAGGTCAAGACCCTGGTGAGGACGACGAGCACGCAGATGAGCTTCCCTGAGACGGTTTCTGACAGTTTGTGCAGAAATTCTTCGGTTGTGCAAACCCACAGTTTCATCAGCTCTCCGAGTGGCTGGTCTCAGACGATCCCGCAGGTGAAGAAGCCGGATGTGGAGGTCCTGGGCTGGCGTGGTTACACGTGGTCTGCGGTTGTGAGGCCGGTTTGACGTACTGCCAAATTCTCTAAAACGACGTTGGAGGCGGCTTATGGTAGAGAAATGAACATTCAATTCTCTGGCAACAGCTCTGGTGGACATTCCTGCAGTCAGCATGCCAATTGCACGCTCCCTCAAAACTTGAGACATCTGTGGCATTGTGTTGTGTGACAAAACTGCACATTTTTTAGTGGCCTTTTATTGTCCCCAGCACAAGGTGCACCTGTGTAATGATCATGCTGTTTAATCAGCTTCTTGATATGCCACACCTGTCAGGTGGATGGATTAGCTTAGCAAAGGAGAAATGCTCACTAACCAGGATGTAAACAAATTTGTGCACAAAATTTGAGAGAAATAAGCTTTTTGTGCGTATGGAAAATTTCTGGGATCTTTTATTTCAGCTCGTGAAACATGGGACCAACACTTTACATGTTGCGTTTATATTTTTGTTCAGTGTATATACAGTATGTGTGTGAACGTACTGTTTTGTAACACTTTGCTGTTTGTACTCTATGCTTGTACTAAGGCACTATCAACACATCTTGAAAATCAGATGATTGCATTCACTTCATTTACAATTAAGTTTTCCAATACTAATGATTGTGCATGATTTAGGTTGTGTGAATAGGGTATAAATTTATAAAGTTTTCAAACTTTGGAATGGTTATCCTGAAATACTGAAAGACTCTTTACAGTGGCAATTCTGATAATTCCTGCTTTTTTTGCACAGAAAGTCCCTAGTGGTTCATATAAAATGTGAACCTCCAACCCCCATTATAAGTGTACTCATCTATAACGGGGTGATGGTCCGAGCTTACCCCCATCCACAATCACGTTATCTTCTCAGGAACACAGAGGTTTTAGAATGCATGAAACAGTCACTTGTTCACAGGCATAAATGTTTATTTTCGCACTGGATACTTCACACAAATTATAAATGACTAACATAGGTTGTTCATACAATGACTGGCATTTACAAGACAAACTCACAAATGATCCTAATCCCCCCTACAGAAAGACACAACATTAAATAATCCCCAGCCATGTCTACCCCTAACAAGATTAATTATTCAATAAACATTTGTAGCTGGAATTATTTTACACAAAAATAAAACATTCATTCCATTTACAATAAACATTCATATATTTCACATTACACATGTTTCTTCTCATTTATACGTATTTGTTTAACCTGCATGAATACCGTCTTTGTTTACAATCACGATCGTTAAACTATTATATTGTTTACTTGTTATTATCATTGTCATTATTATTTTCTAGACCCTAACTATTACCAGTAAAGACTGAACATTAACATTACCCTTCACTTGGAAGGTTACCGAACATATGGCTACAGCAAACCCTTGTCCCACATGTAGCTACAGCAACTTCATTAAGAGAAGCGCCCTAATCTAAATACAGGAATACACTGTCATATATCAAATACTCAACAGCATGCACGATACATAAAACCATGGCTCTATCGCCAGTAGAACAACAATAACAATAATAAACACAATAACATGCATTGAATAATACAGTGAGGGTCTCAACCTCACATCGTCCAAGCCAAACGATAGCTACAAATAACCAATTCCTAACCAAGACAAACTTGCATCAAGCTCAGAGCTTACCAGTGTTTGAACAGTTATGTCAATACAGTTCTATTACTGTAGCAAAACTTAATTTAATGGAAACACTTATAGGTTTTAGCAAAAGTTGCCAGGAGTCCAAAACATGTGCAGTATAGTCTTATTTTATGTGGTTAACATGTCCAGTGTTATTTAAGACATTGCTGGTTTCATAGACCTCAATTAGTACTCATTTTGGACTTAAGCCCTGTATCGCACTTGGAACGATACTGGTAAAATTAGTTTTGGTTCAGAATATACGGTACGATAACACTTTCTGTCCTAACTCACTTTTCAACACCTGTACAAGACTGATATTGTTGCGATATACCTGTCCACATTTAAGCGTGTTTATATTGATACAAGAACATAAAAACATAAGAACATAAGAAAGTTTACAAATGAGAGGAGGCCATTCAGCCCATCTTGCTCGTTTGGTTGTTAGTAGCTTATTGATCCCAGAAACTCATCAAGCAGCTTCTTGAAGGATCACAGGGTGTCAGCTTCAACAACATTACTGGGGAGTTGGTTCCAGACCCTCACAATTCTCTGTGTAAAAAAGTGCCTCCTATTTTCTGTTCTGAATGCCCTTTATCTAATCTCCATTTGTGACCCTGGTCCTTGTTTCTTTTTTTCAGGTCAAAGAAGTCCCTGGGTTGACATTGTCTATACCTTTTAGGATTTTGAATGTTTGAATCAGAGATCAGCGTAGTCTTCTTTGTTCAAGACTGAATAGATTCAATTCTTTTTAGCCTGTCTGCACGACATGCCTTTTAAACCCGGGATAATTCTGGTTGCTCTTCTTTGCACTCTTTCTACAGCAGCAATATCCTTTTTGTAACGAGGTGACCAGAACTGAACACAATATTCTAGGTGAGGTCTTACTAATGCATTATAGAGTTTTAACATTACTTCCCTTGATTTAAATTCAACACTTCTCACAATATATCCGAGCATCTTGTTAGCCTTTTTTTTTTATAGCTTCCCACATTGTCTAGATGAAGACATTTCTGAGTCAACATAAACTCCTAGGTCTTTTTTTCATAGTTCCTTCTTCAATTTCACTATCTCCCATATGATATTTATAATGCACATTTTTATTGCCCGCATGCAATACTTTACACTTTTCTCTATTAAATTTCATTTGCCATGTGTCTGCCCAATTCTGAATGCTGTCTAGATCATTTTGAATGACCTTTGCTGCTTCAACAGTGTTTGCCACTCCTCCTATTTTTGTGTCGTCTGCAAATTTAATGAGTTTGGTTACTATACCAGAATCTAAATCATTAATGTAGATTAATGTAGATACAGGAGAAGCAATCCCTGCCGGTTTCCCATCCCTGACCCCAGAAGCGTCAGAGCCAATGTGACGCCCCCCTCAGGGTCCCCAGCAAAGTTTGGCCTCTTTGCATAGCCCGAATGTGAACCAGCGCTGTCGAAGCTGTATGACTCATCCTGCGCTCCCAGCGGCAGCACTTTAACTGGATGAGCCTCTTGGGGACCTGCCCAGGGTGTCTTGATGAAAAACATAACCTGTGGTAATAATGACATACCGTAATCCATATGCACTTTCTGAACGCAGTACCAGAGATGGTGTATGCGCAGAAAACAGAGTGGGCGTTTCAAACAGTTCTAGAGAAGACGGGTGCAATTATAAAACTTGGATTTATTGGTATTAGCCATCAGTTTTTATATGTTTTTACTACTGTATCATATCTGTAAACATAAAATACAAGCATTACGGAAGTAAAGACGGAGTTGAGAATCTTGGTAATGACTATCCTTGGTGTAAGTGTGCACATGCCTAAGACTCATCCATTCCATTGCCGTAGCGATCTACCTGTCCACAATGATCTGTTCACAGTTATATCGCAACTGTATCGGTACGAAACTTGCTCTTGTCTGTGTTTCATATCGATACAGTTATACTGGTACGATGCCGGTAACAACTCCAGTGTCATTGTGATACGGTTCCACAATGATACCGGTATAAAAATGCAAGTGTGAACAGGGTATTAGCAGTGACACTTGAGCAGCAGCACTTGAGGGCAGCAGTGTGGAGTAGTGGTTAGGGCTCTGGACTCCTGACTAGAAGGTCATGGGTTCAATCCCTGGTGGGGGAACACTGCTGTTGTACCCTTGAGCAAGGTACTTTACCTAGATTGCTTCAGTAAAAACCCAACTGTATAAATGGGTAATTGTATGTCAAAATAATGTGTATTAAAAAAAAAAAATGTAATTGTATGTAAAAATAATGTGATATCTTGTAACAATTGTAAGTCGCCCTGGATAAGGGCGTCTGTTAAGAAATAAATAATAATAATAATATTAGCTAAAGTCTGTGAAAACAGCCATTCGTAGACAATAACACAGAAGGATAACATTTAGTTGAATGAGGTTTTACTGACTTTTTAAAGGACTTGGTCTGATCGATTTCTGTTTATCAAGAACTGTTCATCAACATGATTCTCTACAAGGTCATGTAGATAAGGCTGTGAAGCCAATAACCTGTCTAAATTAAATATTTATGATATCAAACATGGTTTGCTTTCCCAGAAACTGTTATATATTACTTGTTTCTCCTGTAGTATGAGATGCAACTGACTGTTTGACCCTGAAAAACTTTTCAAGTGTCAATACCAAATGCCATGTTTTATTTTAACATTTTCTGAAAAAAAAAAAAAAAAAAAACGTTGTAGGAATATCACCAGAAGAAATAATATGCTCAAAGAATCATTAACCAAGATTGATCTACAAAGTAATTAAACTGCTGTTACCAAAAAGCATCACAAACTTACTGTTTGGTATACTGAAGCTCCTTTATACTACCATATTACTTTTAATTAAATCTTCAGCGTTTATTTTAAATTGTTAAAAACAGCTGCAGTATTTATTCAAGGGTGGCAGTAATTAGAAGTACTATGGTTTCAAAAGGCGCAATTTTTTATTGCATTTTTTTACGGTATCTGAGGGAAACATATATTGAAGTTTATTTCTGCGGATACAACTTGATCAGAATGGCAAAGAAGAAGTCCTACAACTTTAAACTGAAAGCTGTTGAGCTCGCAGATCAGATCAGTGTTTGACTAGGTGAGGACACATACCAGTGTAGAGTGGAGAGATAAATAATAACAAGACAACTAAACACTCACGGTCTCCTGGTCCAGCAGGGCTTTGGTGAGGAAGATGAGTTGATCCCATGGGTATCCCCTAAACAGCAACACTACAGCGAGAGCTACACTAGCTTCTGCTTGACACTCCAAAACACCACACCCCAACTCTCCGAACTTCCTGTATGCATCAGGATTCTGCAGCGTCTCATATTAGCCAAAATGCCATGCATACAACCAAAACAGAAATGCATTTAAGAAACTTAAAAAAGAATCATACAGCTCCTGCATTACAACTACAATGTATTACTTTTCTTGCTAATTTCTAAATATTAGGGCTGTCAAGTGATTTAAAAAATTAATCGTGATTAACCTCATGATTAAAAAAATATATTTTAGTTCATCTTGGTTTTAATCGCATATTTAATTGATACAATTACTGCATCCATCTCATTTGTTTGTTGTATTACTGATGCTATTATTATTATTATTATTATTATTATTATTATTATTATTATTATTATTATTACTATTTTATTACCTATAAGGCCTTACATGGTCTTGGCCCTTCTTATCTTCAAGATCTGCTGACCCCATGTCCCTGGTCATTCCCTGAGATCGGAAAATGCTAATCTTCAGACAGTCCCTAAAATTCATTTGAACTCCATACCAGGGCATTTCATTATAATACCCCTCGTCTTTGTAACTTGCTCGCGTTTCATATCAGGAATACTAGCACAACTGAATCTTTTTTAAATCCTGTTTGAAAACGTATTTGTTTTTTATTTGTAGCTGGATTATATATTAGACCCAGGATTTTTTATATTTCTTTTGTAAAGCGCCCTGGAATGCTTGCATGAAGAGCACTATAGAAGTGAAATTTTTATTGTATTGTCATTGTATTATTATTATTATTATTATTATTATTATTATTATTATTAGCATCCAAAAAAATAACCCAGCATACAAAAACCCTGTTGTCCTATTTCTGAATTAATATTGTTGCCCCTTTTTAGTTTTAGATTTATTTACACAGAATTATACAGAAAAACTCCAGCATCTGCTGTTAAATTGTTTGAACCAACTGCTAAATCACAATGGAGTCAGTTTATTACTCACCTTAATGCATTTCAAATTATACTGTATTGTTTATAATAAAAATAATTATTATTATTTTATAAAAAAAAATTAGTAGTCATTAGATAGATCATAGGCATTGCTCTGTTTCATTTTGTTGTTCTGGCTTGCTGGCATGTTATAGAACACTTTCGTTGACAAATCCATAAATGTTTTATATCAATCTGTAATCAATCTGTAAGTATGAGCATTCAGTGTTTTAATGTAATTTAAACCACGTTAAAAACTATATATACAGACGTGCTCATTGAAATAATGCTTCATTCCTCCTGAAAAGTGATGTTAAAAGCTATTTTATCATGTATACTTGCATGCCTTTGGTATGTCATAGAATAAAGCAAAGAAGCTGTGAAAAGAGATGAATTATTGCTTATTCTACAAAGATATTCTAAAATGGCCTGGACACATTTGTTGGTACCCCTTAGAAAAGATAATAAATAATTGGATTATAGTGATATTTCAAACTAATTAGTTTCTTTAATTAGTATCACACATGTCTCCAATCTTGTAATCAGTCATTCAGCCTATTTAAATGGAGAAAAGTAGTCACTGTGCTGTTTGGTATCATTGTGTGCACCACACTGAACATGGACCAGAGAAAGCAAAGGAGAGAGTTGTCTGAGGAGATCAGAAAGAAAATAATAGACAAGCATGGTAAAGGTAAAGGCTACAAGACCATCTCCAAGCAGCTTGATGTTCCTGTGACAACAGTTGCAAATATTATTAAGAAGTTTAAGGTCCATGGAACTGTAGCCAACCTCCTGGGCGGCCGCAAGAGGAAAATCGACCCCAGATTGAACAGAAGGATAGTGCGAATGGTAGAAAAAGAACCAAGGATAACTGCCAAAGAGATACAAGCTGAACTCCAAGGTGAAGGTACGTCAGTTTCTGATCGCACCATCCGTCGCTTTTTGAGCGAAAGTGGGCTCCATGGAAGAAGACCCAGGAGGACTCCACTTTTGAAAGAAAAACATAAAAAAGCCAGACTGGAATTTGCTAAAATGCATATTGACAAGCCACAATCCTTCTGGGAGAATGTCCTTTGGACAGATGAGTCAAAACTGGAGCTTTTTGGCAAGTCACATCAGCTCTATGTTCACAGACGAAAAAATGAAGCTTTCAAAGAAAAGAACACCATACCTACAATGAAACATGGAGGAGGCTCGGTTGTTTTGGGGCTGCTTTTGCGCCTGGCACAGGGTGCCTTGAATCTGTGCAGGGCACAATGAAATCTCAAGACTATCAAGGCATTCTGGAGCGAAACGTACTGCCCAGTGTCAGAAAGCTCTGTCTCAGTCGCAGGTCATGGGTCCTCCAACAGGATAATGACCCAAAACACACAGCTAAAAGCACCCAAGAATGGATAAGAACAAAACATTGGACTATTCTGAAGTGGCCTTCTATGAGTCCTGATCTGAATCCTATCGAACATCTATGGAAAGAGCTGAAACTTGCAGTCTGGAGAAGGCACCCATCAAACCTGAGACAGCTGGAGCAGTTTGCTCAGGAAGAGTGGGCCAAACTACCTGTTAACAGGTGCAGAAGTCTCATTGAGAGCTACAGAAAACGTTTGATTGCAGTGATTGCCTCTAAAGGTTGTGCAACAAAATATTAGGTTAGGGGTCCCATCATTTTTGTCCATGCCATTTTCATTTGTTTTCTTATTTACAATATTATGTTGAATAAAAAATCAAAAGCAAAGTCTGATTTCTATTAAATATGGAACAAACAATGGTGAATGCCAATTACTTTTGTCAGTTTCAAGTTATTTCAGAGAAAATTGTGCATTCTTTGTTTTTTGTGGAGGGGTACCAACAAATTTGAGCACGTCTGTATATATATATATATATATATATATATATATATCAGCATTAATATACCAAACATGTTTTTATTCAGTGATATGTAAATATATACATATGTATTTAAATTTCACCAATGAGAAGAATATTCTGTATAAGGGCGATGCTATGTTTTGTATGATTCTACTGTTACATCCCATATCACTGCCTCCCATCAGCTATGACAGAAAGACACTTTTTTTTTTTTTTTTTTTTTTTGTGTGCAGGCACTTCTCCAATCCCTTAACAGGGAAAGTCAGGATCAGGAAGCAATAGGCGCAGAGCACAATTAAACTACATGCTAATAAAAGCACGGTGTATTAATATAAAAATAGGTTTAAAAAAAGGAAACGTCAAGAAATAATAAAGACAAACGTGCATTAAAAAAATTAAACTCCAGAGAAATTAACGCATTATTGCAGAAGTTAACTGCGATTAATAGACAGCCCTACTATATATATATATATATATATATATAATGTGCTGTTGTATTTACTCCTATACCAGGATCAGTACACAGTGCTGTGTACCTACGGTATTCTTTTTTTGTTTGGGTTCCATATACTTTACAGTAAAATACCGGTATGCTCCAGGGTGTAACTGTATCCTTTTAAATACATTTTATTAATTCAACTCATTTTGTTTCTATTTGTAATGTTTTGCCATACTGTGTTTTGTGTTTCTTTATTAAGTGCTGCATTTCAAGGGTGGCGCTTATTCAAGAGCGAGTAATACAGTACTTTATTATAGACTAAAGATGTCTTAAATCCTAAATATAGGCTTGAGTACAACCACATATCATACACCTAAGTAATGGCTAAATATAGTAAATACACCTGCTATTTCACAGGTACAGTCACAATTACAAGGTCATGGGGCTGCATGAGGATATAAAAATACTAGAATTATAATTGGCTATTGCTGTTTTCACAACTCTTTCCACTACGACATGGTTTAGATGGCTCTGTGTTTTTAGACACGTAGAAAGGTGTATGATGTTTTGAAAAGCAGACTGTAAATGTACTTTTGGCATTTACTTAGTGTTATAGACTTCAGACTGAACCGATCAGCCTCCAAGGCTGGGAAGCAACCGATACTTCCCCCAAGAGGAACCTAGAGGTGATAGATTTGACCTGGAGTGTTCTCTGGCTTGCGGAGAACCTTCCTGGTGGAGGACGAGGCCAGCGCATCTTTAAAAATTCATTTAAAAACAAAAACAATTGTAATTGTACTGATACAGTTCTTAAATCAGTGACGAATAAAAAAAAATACTTTTTATATCTCCTTATTTCAAAATCAAACAAGAACACTGGTCAAATGCATTTGAGTGTCACTCATGTGTAAGAATCCCCATATTAACCAGTCCTGAGGCAAGAAGTACATGGATTTACCATTTTCTTGAGACAGATTTGCTGAATCCCAGTGTGAGCACTTGTGTGATTTGTAATTTTGTTGGATGCTGGGATGCAGAAAAAAGACAGGGGGAGGGTGTCATATACTATTCAGGGCATTGTTTTTTTTATTTTTATTATTATTTTTTGTATTACTTTATTGAACAAGTTCTGCGCTGGTAAGGCAGAATAGAAAAAAAACATGCATAATAAAAATAGCCAAAAAATAGCCAAACCGCCAAAGACAATATTTATCCGCCAGATGTTTTCTAAACAAGCCAAATTTGAAAACCCTAACATCGAATTTCCCTACTTTTGTCATTTAAATATCAACCCTAACTGATGCAATAACAAAGTTTTTTCCAAAGAATATATAGTGAACATATGGGTCAATGTATTATCACACAATAATATTAATAGTGCATTGCTAGCTCAAAACTATCAAGAGACATATTGTAGCGATTCAGGGGAACAAACAAGAGCGAGACGACCGCAGCAAGATCTCATTCAGATTCATTCAATGTCAGGACACCACAACACAGCCCCGAGCTGCTCGCAGGCAGCTCCTAAATAGAGATCCCCCCCGAGCCCTATTGGCTCACACACACAAGGGCACATTTACATACACACTGGCGGAACCGAACACAAATCACAATAGACCCCATCTACATACAGCTGCACTGTGCACGTGACACCCCAGGCAGTGTGCGAGCACTGCCTAGACACAAAACACTCTTTACTTACAGATTTATGTAGGGTGACACACAAACGGCGGGAGAGACAGGACAGCACACACACACACACACTTACCTCAGATCGGGCAACTGTTGATATATTGTTCCATAGTTCTCTGCATTGTCCCTAATCAGAAAGCAGATCCTGTCTGCCCAGTTTTCACAAGTTGCATCTCTCTTTGAAGCCATTCTAACTCAGGGAAACAAAAACACATTTACATTTAGCAAAACCAAATCATGAATAAGGTGTGCATGTTAATTGATTTTGTATAGCAAACTTCATTATGAGGGTCTGGTGAATTTTTTTGGAGAAAATGTAATTAACTGTATTAATAAATATCTAGCAAATTAACCATTGTTACAACATTTTCTACAACCCTGCATTAATTGAAGGGCAGTAAAGACGACAAATAAGCCTCAAGTTGGCAAGTGAATTTCAGCCATATACCAGCCTCTCAAGGACAAAAAAAACCACTCAGCGTTAATGCATGTTGCCTCAAGGCACAATTTCAATTCCATCTAATCTAAAACAAGGATGGATTTTATTTAAGGCTGTAAGGCTGGGCTGCCATAATTAAATAATTATCCTGTCTCTCTCTGTATCCCATAATTCTTTCATGGTTCTTATATCAGTGGTGTGTGAACTTTTTATACCCCCCCCCCCACACACACACATATTAAAACATTAGAACTTACCTTTATATTTTAGCAGGTGTTTATTCCCGATTTCATGTAAATCGCACATTTAGACAGCGGTGGCCCCTCTGGCTCTGGAGCCGGCAGCTCCTCAGGCTCTGGAGACGGCAGCTCTTCTCCCTCTGGCTCGGGAGACGGCAGCTCTTCTCCCTCTGACTCAGGAGACGGCATCTCCTCTCCCTCTGGCTCGGGAGACGGCATCTTCTCTCCCTCTGGCTCTGGAGACTGCAGCTCCTCTGGCTGTGGAGACGGCAGCTCCTCTCCCTCTGGCTCTGGAGACGGCAGCTCTTCTCCCTCTGGCTGTGGAGACGGCAGCTCCTCTCCCTCTGGCCCTGGAGAAGCAGCTACTCTCCCTCTGGTTCTGGAGATGACAGCTCCTCTGGCTGTGGAGACGGCAGCTCCTCTCCCTCTGGCTCTGGAGACGGCAGTTCCTCTCCCTCTGGCTCTGGAGATGGCAGCTCCTCTCCCTGTGGCTCTGGCGATGACAGCTCCTGGGGAAAAATGAATATCAATGTAAATTTAATAAGCTGATACTTAGCTGGTTGTCATTTGTTTTATTTTTCTCTTGCATACAGCAACATATGTCAAGGAAATATAACAAATAGCTGTAATTGCATCTTTCTGGTGACAGTGAGACTTGATGGGATTACAGCTTCATTATTTATATACAGTCAACCTCGGTTAACTTGACAACCCATGGGGATGCCATTTAGTGTTGACTTATCCAAGGTGTCGAGTTAACCACGGGTGCACATGAGCCATATCATTAACATGCATATAAGTAACATAACTCACAAGTTTACAGTAATACAATATTTACAAGTTTATTTTTAGTTAAATGTCCTTATGAAGAACTGTAGCGAATGAATCAATTACAGAATACAGTACTGTACAAACTCGGTACAACTCATGTAGTTTGATTGAAATAAGAATTAATAAAATAACTACAGCATTATTTTTTACTAAAACAATCCAACCACAGAATGTGCACAAACTGTTGACTATACTTTTAGGTATTGGCTTGTACTGTCTAATTTGACAGCTTAAATAGCAAAAGTTAACAACTGTACATTATACAGAATTAACTTGGTGAACAAAAACAATAATAAACAACTTACAGTTTCACACAGAAATCAAACACTGTGATTTGTTTCACAAGCAAAAACACGCACTTTGAAAGTTCTGCTGACAAGCTTGTTATCCCGAATAACCTGAGCTTTAAAACCAATTGAACGAGAACTCATTTTTGCGCTTCTCACTCATTATGAATTGACACCGTAACCAGCTACACTTGGTAGTTGCGAATTAATAAATGAATGATCCGTTTCCAGACAGAGGTTAGTCACCTGAAATGACAGTGTTGAGTTATCCCTAGTCTTTTTAATAGTTTTTATCCCTTCGGTACCGGTAATAAGTGTCAAGTTACGAGTAAAGCTTGGTGTTGAATTAAAAAAATTAGAGGCAGGATGCATATATTTTATATGGAGAAAATTCGGGACCAAGACTCTTTGTCAAATTAAGCAAAGGTGTGGAGTTATCCTCCAGTCAAGTTAACCAAGATTGACTGTATATTATTCCTTAAATTTTTATAAAATACAGCATAAAAGGTGATAAGCGCATAGGCTGTGCCATTGGTTTCTGTAATAAGCTGATGAGTTTAGTACAAGCTGAACTCAAGCTTCCTCAGCACCAGCTGATAACAGAAAAACCTACTCGTTGGGAATTACGTCAACAAATTACCCAACGGGTGTTGGAACAGGAAATCACAATCACACAAGTCCCAACTGCTGACAGAAAAACCAAGCACCGGTGTTGGGCATGTTACTGAAAAAAAAAACATATTACTTGTTTCTTCATAAAAAAATAATATAATGTCCTTACTTACTACTTAATAAAAAAGTAGCATGTTATATTACTCATTACATATTACTTGTTATATTTATTTCTCTTATTTTGTCCTGTGAAACTATTCCTTACTATTTAATTATATGTCTGGTTCATTTATTAAATGTGTCAAACACAGGTTTTACATTTTTTGTAGTATAACAAACAAACAACTCTTAAAAATGTATTGGATATTGCAAATAGTAAATTGTAATCATTACAATACATGTAACTTTGCAAAGGTATCTTTCCAATGTATACATAAACAAGTGAAAAATTAAAAAAGCAACTGTAATTGCATAAAAAATAACTTTTTATAAGAGAATAGCGAGTGTTAGTTGGAAAAACGGACAATGTGTACAAAACATTGTGTTATATAAATCACTTAACGTAATAGATAGACACATGTATGTTATAGATACATATTATATATCTGTGCATCAAGTAAACTCTACTTGATGCACAGACTGGGCCGGATGAGATCCTCCCAATAGTACTCAAAGAAATGAAAGAAGTTATTTACAAACCGCTAACCAAGATCATGCAACAGTCTCTTGACACAGGGGTTGTACCGACAGACTGGAAAATTGCAAACCGAACCAGGTAACTACAGACCAATAAGCCTGACATCTATTATATATAAACTTATGGAAACTATAATAAGATTCAAAATGGAAAATTACCTATTTAGTAACAATATCCTGGGAGACAGTCAGCATGGTTTTAGGAAAGGGAGATCGTGTCTAACTAACCTACTTGACTTTTTTGAGGATGCAACATTGAAAATGGATAATTGCAAAGCATACGACATGGTTTATTTAGATTTCCAGAAAGCTTTTGACAAAGTCCTGCATAAAAGATTAATTCTTAAACGGAACGCAGTAGGGATTCAAGGAAATGCATGCACATGGATTAGGGAGTAGTTAACATGTAGAAAACAGAAAGTACTGATTAGAGGAGAAACCTCAAAATGGAGCGAGGTAACCAGTGGTGTACCACAGGGATCAGTATTAGGTCCTCTGCTATTCCTAATCTACATTAATGATTTAGATGCTGGTATAGTAAGCAAACTTGTTAAATTTGCAGACGACACAAAAATAGGAGTGGCAAACACTGTTGCAGCAGCAAAGGTCATTCAAAATGATCTAGACAGCATTCAGAACTGGGCAGACACATGGCAAATGACATTTAATAGAGAAAAGTGTAAAGTATTGCATGCAGGCAATAAAAATGTGCATTATAAATATCATATGGGAGATACTGAAATTGAAGAAGGGAACTATGAAAAAGACCTAGGAGTTTATGTTGACTCAGAAATGTCTTCATCTAGACAATGTGGGGAAGCTATAAAAAAAGGCCAACAGATGCTCGGATATATTGTGAGAAGTGTTGAATTTAAATCAAGGGAAGTAATGTTAAAACTCTACAATACATTAGTAAGACCTCACCTAGAATATTGTGTTCAGTTCTGGTCACCTCGTTACAAAAAGGATATTGCTGCTGTAGAAAGAGTGCAAAGAAGAGCAACCAGAATTATCCCGGGTTTAAAAGGCATGTCGTATGCAGACAGGCTAAAAGAATTGAATCTATTCAGTCTTGAACAAAGAAGACTACGCGGCGATCTGATTCAAACATTCAAAATCCTAAAAGGTATAGACAATGTCGACCCAGGGGACTTCTTTGACCTGAAAAAAGAAATAAGGACCAGGGGTCAAAATGGAGATTAGATAAAGGGGCATTCAGAACTGAAAATAGGAGGCATTTTTTACACAGAGAATTGTGAGGATCTGGAACCAACTCCCCAGTAATGTTGTTGAAGCTGACACCCTGGGATCCTTCAAGAAGCTGCTTGATGAGATTCTGGGATCAATAAGCTACTAACAACCAAACGAGCAAGATGGGCTGAATGGCCTCCTCTCGTTTGTAAACTTTCTTATGTTCTTCTTATGTTCTTAGTACTTTTCATATGCATGTAATTTGAATTCTTCAAATCGTACATTCAGTGAAACTATTTTAAACGTTTTGTTTATAAATTGAAATAGTCCTTGTGGAACCCTTATTCCTTGCACACCCAGTCACTTAACTTAATAAGTACACCAGTGGAAGTGGATAAAATGCATTGTGTTGTGTTGTGTATGAATGAGGCACTCAGTCTTTCCAACAAAGCAGGTTTATTTTCCAAATCTGAATCTGAAACAATAGCAAATCGGGGAGAATTCAGTTTCTTGCCTAACTGTATCTGGAGCTCTGTGTGTCTGCTGTCACCATTGCTGTCTCTGGCAAAAACTCACAGACACTCTCTCTCTCTCTCTCTCTCTCTCTCTCTCTCTCTCTCTCTCTCTCTCTCTCTCTCTCTCTCTCGCACAGCTGTTGTACTCGTTGCTAAGGCAACTTCCCGAAACAGTTACATTGTATCCAGACGCTATACACACTCACTTTCCCAGCACTTCTATATTACATACTGCCTTTAACACGTGACAACCGCATGTTTAACATTTATAATATAAAATCATAATAACGAAAACTTATATTTCTAATAATAACGTACTATAAAGCTATGACATATTAAACTGACATTATCAATACTATGTACATGTATAATAGCGATAACTTTTCAACTCCATGTGTCTGCACTATAACACATTATATACAAATAATGTGTTATTTCTTTAATACCTAACATGAGCAATATTTAAAGTAACTAAATCATAACATTGCTAACACTGTCCTATCTGAAACAATAACAAATCGGGGAGAATTCAGTTTCTTTCCTACCTGTGTGTCTGGAGCTCTGTGTGTCTGCTGTCACCATTGCTGTCTCTGGCAAACACACAGACACTCCAGTCTCCTCCCCTTCCCTGCCTGGGGTATGCCAGATGATAATGGGTCCCCTGGAATACTGGAGATGGGTAAAGGGTTCCTTATTCCTGGCTACACTCTCCCCTTTTTTCCTTTTTTTAATCTTTTCCTTCCAAGACAAGTTTCACAAGTTTCTTTTCTGTTAGTGTTTTCGAAAAGTCCCCTTTTCTTCTTCCTCTCTAGCATCTTCCTCTGTTCCGCTACTTTGAGGTGGTATTCGCACTGTCCACAGCTCTCTTTGCAATGGGAACCATGGAAGTGGGTTTCCAAAGGCAGTCTGGTAGGTGGTTTTCGCTGTCTCTGTGACCGTCGAAGCCCTGGTGGTGGATCTGCCCCAGTCGCTCTCTGTCCTAGCTGTTGCTCTGGACCCTGGCTGCCTCTGGGAGCTTCTGACTGGTCTGCGTCGGGGTGTTCTGCGCCGGGGTGAACTCCCTTCCTGCTCTAAAGGTGTTTTATTTGTTCCTTCTGTATTAGCCTCACCTATGGGAATGAACATGCAAGGGGTAAGTAAATTCCTGTGCAAAACCCTTTCCCCTCCCCCATTTCTGGACGTCAACATAGACAAGTAAGTTGCCTTGCTTTCTAAGGACTACATGTGGGTGTCTTTCCCATGTATCACCCAATTTCTGTTTTCTCCACTGGCTTTTATTTGCCATTAGTACTCTATCACCCGGAACAAGAGCGACATCCACAGCCCTATGGATGTGATACTGCTTCTGTTTACTTTTGGCCTTCCTTGCCAGGTCTGAAGCTCTCTTGTATGCTAGTTTCAGGTGGTCTCTGATTTTCTCAACATACTCTTCAAGTTCCGGAACCCCAGCTTCCATGCGAGGGCGCCCCAAGGCTAGGTACACGGCAACCTAGGATGTCGGCCGAACATTAGCAGAACTGGAGAGAATCCCGTGGACTTATGTCCGGTACAGTTGTACGCATGTGTCATTGGTTCCAGATACTCCTTCGAATTTAGCTTCTTAACCGGCTCCGGGGTGCCCAGCAGGTTCATGAGTGTTCTGTTGAACCTCTCAGTGGTTCCATTCCCTTGGGGGTGATAAGGAATGGTTTGACTCTTGGTAATGCCCATCTTGTTCCACAGCTGCAGTAACAGATTGCTTTCAAAGCCTCTCCCTTGGTCTGTGTGAATTCTTTCAGGGATTCCATATCGACATATGAAGTTCTTCCAAAAAACTCTGGCTATGGTGGCAGCCTTCTGATCTTTTGTTGGATAGGCCTGGGCATACCTAGTGTAGTGGTCAGTCACCATCAATATGTTCTCAATGCCACCTTGGGACCATTCAAGGGTCAAGAAATTCAGACAAACTAACTCCAATGGCCTCACCATACAGACGTGCTCAAATTTGTTGGTACCCCTCCACAAAAAACGAAGAATGCACAATTTTCTCTGAAATAACTTGAAACTGACAAAAGTAATTGGCATCCACCATTGTTTATTCCATATTTAATAGAAATCAGACTTTGCTTTTGATTTTTTATTCAACATAATATTGTAAATAATAAAACAAATGAAAATGGCATGGACAAAAATGATGGGACCGCTAACCTAATATTTTGTTGCACAACCTTTAGAGGCAATCACTGCAATCAAACATTTTCTGTAGCTCTCAATGAGTCTTCTGCACCTGTTAACAGGTAGTTTGGCCCACTCTTCCTGAGCAAACTGCTCCAGCTGTCTCAGGTTTGATGGGTGCCTTCTCCAGACTGCAAGTTTCAGCTCTTTCCATAGATGTTCGATAGGATTCAGATCAGGACTCATAGAAGGCCACTTCAAAATAGTCCAATGTTTGTTCTTATCCATTCTTGGGTGCTTTTAGCTGTGTGTTTTGGGTCATTATCCTGTTGGAGGACCCATGACCTGCGACTGAGACAGAGCTTTCTGACACTGGGCAGTACGTTTCGCCTCCAGAATGCCTTGATAGTCTTGAGATTTCATTGTGCCCTGCACAGATTCAAGGCACCCTGTGCCAGGCGCAGCAAAGCAGCCCCAAAACATAACCGAGCCTCCTCCATGTTTCACTGTAGGTATGGTGTTCTTTTGTTTGAAAGCTTCATTTTTGTCTGTGAACATAGAGCTGATGTGACTTGCCAAAAGGCTCCAGTTTTGACTCATCTGTCCAAAGGACATTCTCCCAGAAGGATTGTGGCTTGTCAATATGCATTTTAGCAAATTTCAGTCTGGCTTTTTATGTTTTCTTTCAAAAGTGGAGTCCTCCTGGGTCTTTTTTTTTGCTCAAATGGTGCGATCAGAAACTGACGTACCTTCACCTTGGGTTCTTCTTCCTTTGGCAGTTATCCCTTTTCTACCATTGCACTATCCTTCTGTTCAAAATTTTCCTCTTGCGGACGGATGGCTACAGTTCCATGGACCTTAAACTTCTTAATAAACAACTGTTGTCACAGGAACATCAAGCTGCTTGGAGATGGTCTTGTAGCCTTTACCTTTACCATGCTTGTCTATTATTTTCTTTCTGAGTTCAGACAACTCTCTCCTTTGCTTTCTCTGGTCCATGTTATCACAATGATACCAAAACAACACAGTGACTACTTTTTCCATTTTTAGGCTGAATGACTGATTACAAGATTGGAGACATGTGTGATACTAATTAAAGAAACTAATTAGTTTGAAATATCACTATAATCCAATTATTTATTATCTTTTCAATACCAACAAATGTGTCCAGGCCATTTTAGAATATCTTTGTAGAATAAGCAATAACTCATCTCTTTTCACAGCTTCTTTGCTTTATTCTATGACATACCAAAGGCATGCAAGTATACATGATAAAATAGCTTTTAATTTCATCACTTTTCAGGAGGAATGAAGCATTATTTCAATGAGCTGTAAGGGTACCAACAAATTTGAGCACGTCTGTATGTATCGAGGTGAGGGTGGCTATAGTGTGAGGGGCAGGGACCTTCCCGAGAAAATCTTTCGCAGGTCTCACACCACCTCTTGATGACGGAATACATATTGAGCCAACAGAAATGGGCATGAATAAGTTCAACCGTCCTATTAACTCCCATGTGGCCCATATCAGTATGTAGCATCATAAATACTTCCCTCTGTAGACAGTCTGGTAGCACCACCTGCAAAACAGCTTCCCCTGCCATGTTTCTGGTCCTACGGTGCAGTACGCCCTCCTCCATGGCTAGCCCGTCCAACTGCCTCAGCAAGCAACGAGTAGTTGGGTCCTCATGTTTTCATTTGTGAGTGGTTGGTGTTCTACCGCTGTTCCAGAAGTACAGAACCCAGGCAGTTGCTGAGTCCTTTTAGTGATGCCTCTTCAGCTCTTCTCGCAGCAGCCTGGGAATGACTTCTGTTTCCTGGCCCTGTGAAGCTGATGTAGCCTCACAACACACCTGAAGAGAGCTGGTGGCATCTTCCAAAGGCATGCGGGAGAGACCGTCAGCATTGCCGTTGTTTTCAACAGGAAGATGCTTAACTTCAAAGTAAAATTCTGCTAATTTTGCCATCCACCTCTGGCCAGTAGCATCTAGCTGTGCTGTAGTTTTAACATACAGCAGTGGGTTGTTATCGGTCACTATGGTGAATTGATGTTTCAGCAGGTAGTCTTGAAGTTTATCAAGGCCAAGAACACCAGCTTGTGCACCGAGTACTTTTTTTCGGACAGGCTTCTGCTGGTGTATGCTGTCACTCTCTCTTTCCCCGATTGAATCTGAGCTAATATTGCCCCCAAACCCTCACTAGATGCATCAGTCATCAGTAGGAATGGCAAGGTGTAGTCTGCATACCCAAGCACTGGTGTAGTAGTCAGCTTTTCTTTTAATGAAGCGAAAGCTTGGTCACAGTCACTGGTCCAGACAAAGGGAGGTGGTTTACCAATTGCTATTTTCCTTTCCTTTCCTTTTGTTGGACCTCCTGCCAGTTTGGAATAGTTATTTATGAACCTGCGGTAGTACCCAGCGAAACCAAGAAATTGGGAGACTTCTCTCCAATTGCTGGGGACCTTCCACTCCTTAACCTGCTGGATCTTCCCCGGGTCGGTAGCTATGCCCTCAACTGACTCTACGTGACAAAGATATTGGACTTTCTCCTGCAGGAAGTGACATTTATTTGGCTTCAACTTCAGTCCATGTCTGCGTAGACGGTCGAAAACCATTCCCAAGCGTTCCAGGTGCTCTTCAAATGTATTGGAGAAGACAATCACATCGTCCAGATATATTAGGAGTGCTGTGCAGTTCAGGTCACCAAGACAGCAGGTCATGAGCCGCTGGAATGTTGCCGGGGCATTCTGTAGTCCAAATGGCATCTTATTACATTCAAACAGGCCCATGGGGGTGTTGAATGCTGTTTTATCTTGTTCATCCACCTCTACCTGCCAATATCCAGATGTCAAGTCTAAAGTAGAGAAATACTTTGCCTTGCCCAAGGCATCCAATGCTTCCTCGATCCGCGGCAGTGGGAAGGCATCCCTCATGGTCTTCACATTGAGTTGTCGGTAGTCAATACAGACTCTAATGGTGCCATCCTTCTTACAGGCAACCACAACTGGGGAAGCATAGGGGCTCTGGCTAGGTTGTATAGCTTTGGCATCCACCATGTCCTGCAAGTGCTCATGGACCTCTTGATACTGAGCCGGTGATATTCTATGGTAGGGCTGGCACACTGATTTTGGATCAATGAGTGGTATTTCTTGTTGAACGGTTGAAGTGGGTCCCAGATCAAAGGTATCCTTGGAAAACACATCGGCGTTTCTCATCAGAACTTCTCCCAGTTCCCTCTTTTGGGTTACATTTAGCAAAGTGGACTTGCAAAGATTCCCACCTAGCCAATCACATCGCTGGTCTTCCAGTGTTCTGGGGCTGGATTCATACTTCTCAGGCCCTGACTTCCCCTGGCACTGCTCGTGGTAATCCACTGTTTGGACACTGGACACGGCTAATTTCTGGCCTCTTCTCACTATAATTGGAGTAATCCCTGTATTAAGCAGGCACACCAGGGCCCTTCCATCTTCTACATCAGCTACTGCTCTGGCAACATCTAAGCTCTCTGGGGGGGGTGGTGGTGTTCTGCCGGGTCTATTAAAGCTGTATATGGTTCCCATCCTTGTGACCATGGAGCCCTGGCAATGAGGTGCTTCTGTTCTCCTGGCTTAACCTGTATGGGGTGGTGTCCAGCGTATTGCACTGGCCCACCTTCCTGTACTAAGCACCTATGTGTAGTTGCTTCTGCAAATGGTTCAAAACCCCCTCCCCCACTCAGAGATCATCTTCTGCTGACTTATACAATCAACATGGACTGGCATGTCCTTCCGGTATGGAGTTATTGGCACAACAAAAATTGCCACTCCCTAATAGCCGTGGCCCAGGAAGGTCAAATTCACCCTGACAACACCTAGGTGGGGAACTTACTGTCCCCCCGTCCCCTCTATTCAGACATTTATGTCTTCTGCTTTTAAATCTCTTATTGTTATTTATTTCTTAGCAGACGCCCTTATCCAGGGCGACTTACAATCGTAAGCAAATACATTTCAAGTGTTACAATACAAGTAATACAATAAGAGCAAGAAATACAATAACTTTTGTTCAAGTGTGACAAACCACAATTCAATAATACAGCAGATAATAGTGATAGTTACATCAGGATATGATTAAATAGTGATAGTTACATCAGGATGCGATTAAATACAAAGTACTACAGGTTAAACACTTGGCAGATTACAGTATTCTGAAGTACAGGATTAAATGCAGTAAAATAGGGGCAGATAAGAGCAGAATAAAGCACATTTACATGAAGGGTGATAGTGTCCCAGGATACAAACAGAGGAGTTCTACAGGTGCTGTTTGAAGAGGTGAGTCTTAAGGAGGCGCGGAATGTGGTCAGGGACTGGGCAGTCCTGACATCTGTAGGAAGGTCATTCCACCACTGCGGAGCAAGGGTGGAGAAGGAGCGGCTCTGGAGACAGGGGCGTGGCGGAGGTAGAGCTAGTCTTCTAGTGCAGGCGGGGCGGAGAGGTCGAGTGGGGGTGTAGGGAGAGATGAGGGTCTGGAGGTAGCTGGGTGCAGTCTGGTCAAGGCATCTGTAGGCTAGTACAAGAGTCTTGAACTGGATGCGAGCGGTGATCGGGAGCCAGTGGAGCGGCGGAGTAGTGGAGTAGCGTGGGCGGCGGGCAGAGAGAACACCAGGCGGGCAGCAGAGTTCTGGATGAGCTGGAGCGGACGGGTGGCGGACGCAGGGAGGCCAGCCAGGAGGGAGTTGCAGTAGTCTAGGCGGGAGAGTACCAGGGCCTGGACCAGGAGCTGGGTAGCATAGTTGGTGAGGAAGGGTCGGATTCTTCGGATGTTGCTCAGGAAGAATCGGCAAGTGCGTGCCAGAGATGAGCAAGGTACTTTACCTAGATTGCTCCAGTAAAAAAACCCAATTGTATTAATGGGTAATTGTATGTAAAAATAATGTGAAATCTGTATAATGTGAAATAATGTATAATGTGATATCTTGTAACAATTGTAAGTCGCCCTGGATAAGGGTGTCTGCTAAGAAATAAATAATAATAATAATAAAAGGGTGGAGAAGGAGCGGGCTCTGGAGACAGGGGAGCGTAGCGGAGGTAGAGCTAGTCTTCTAGTGCAGGCGGAGCGGAGAGGTCGAGTGGGGGTGTAGGGAGAGATGAGGGTCTGGAGGTAGCTGGGTGCAGTCTGGTCAAGGCATCTGTAGGCTAGTACAAGAGTCTTGAACTGGATGCGAGCGGTGATCGGGAGCCAGTGGAGCGAGCGGAGTAGTGGAGTAGCGTGGGCGAAGCGAGGCAGAGAGAACACCAGGCGGGCAGCAGAGTTCTGGATGAGCTGGAGCGGACGGGTGGCGGACGCAGGGAGGCCAGCCAGGAGGGAGTTGCAGTAGTCTAGGCGGGAGAGTACTAGGGCCTGGTGACTGCTGCAAAATTTTGTCACCAAAGTTATCTGTAAACCAGAATCCACTAAGGCTTTACAAAGAACTCAATTTATGCTGATGAGATCTTCATTAGCAGGGTCTACCAAGCCAAGAGATGTTCTACAGCTGCCATTCACTCCACCAGATTCTTCAGCACTTGAAAGTCCATGTTGTGGTGACAAGAGGCTTACTTTAATGTGTCCACCCTCCACCTGCCCCTTGGTGTTGGATGTGATTAGTTTAAAGGCTCTGAGGTTCCAGGCGCGACACCACCATGGCTATGCACACCCAAAGAGTTCCTGCAGCCCCAAGCGATGTGCCCCTCTTGTCGCACACAAAGGTCCGACCTGTGGGTTGGGTATTTCTATTACTGCTTGATAGTTCCGTCCATGGTTCCAGGAGGAAGGCTGTTCAGGGTCGCCCTTGTCTGTTGCGATATGAGCGTCTCCAATTGGCCCATCCTCTCAGACTACTGTTTCTGGCTCACTGTTAACTCATGTACAAGTGCTGTCAGGCCATGGATGGCCTCACTCAGCATTGATGTTGGGTTACTGGGATGCAAGGATGGATTTACTTCTGGGGGCTGGTCTTCGCCACCCCTGGCTGTCTGTGGCATGCTGCTAGCCTTTTTTTTCCTTAGTCACCCCCTTGTAGGAAACCTTCTCCCTTACAAGCTGCCTCAGCTCAACCTGTAGTTGACTAAAGCTGAGATAGCAGGGCTGCATTGGGGCTAACCTGTTCTGAACTTTCTTGTCTTGTATGCCTCTCATGAATTGCTGAGTTAAATTATAATCGTGGTCTGTAAGGGGTTGGCTCCCATTTATCTTTTCTTCAGTTTTTCTTAGAAGGGCATCAAGTTCAACAGCATATACAGTTCTGTGCAAAAGTTTTAGGCAGGTGTGAAAAAATCCTGTAAAGTAAGAATGCTTTCAAAAATAGACATGTTAATAGATTATATTTATCAATTAACTAAATGCAAAGTGAGTGAACAGAAGAAAAATCTAAATCAAATCCATATCTGGTGTGACCACCCTTTGCCTTCAAAACAGCATCAATTCTTCTAGGTACACTTGCACAAAGTCAGGGATTTTGTAGGCATATAGTCAGGTGTATGATTAAACAATTATACCAAACAGGTGCTAATGACCATCAATTCAATATGTAGGTTGAAACACAATCATTAACTGAAACAGAAACAGCTGTGTAGGAGGAATAAAACTGGGTGAGGAACAGCCAAACTCAGCTAACAAGGTGAGGTTGCTGAAGACAGTTTACTGTCAAAAGTCATACACCATGGCAAGACTGAGCACAGCAACAAGACACAAGGTATTTATACTGCATCAGCAAGGTCTCTCCCAGGCAGAAATTTCAAGGCAAACAGGGGTTTCCAGATGTGCTGTCCAAGCTCTTTTGAAGAAGCACAAAGAAACGGGCAACGTTGAGGACCGTGACGCAGTGGTCGGCCAAGGAAACTTACTGCAGCAGATGAAAGACACATCATGCTTACTTCCCCTTCGCAATCGGAAGATGTCCAGCAGTGCCATCAGCTCAGAATTGGCAGAAAACAGTGGGACCCTGGTACACCCATCTACTGTCCGGAGAAGTCTGGTCAGAAGTGGCCTTCATGGAAGACTTGCGGCCAAAAAGCCATACCTCCGATGTGGAAACAAGGCCAAGCGACTCAACTATGCACGAAAACACAGGAACTGGGGTGCAGAAAAATGGCAGCAGGTGCTCTGGACTGATGAGTCAAAATTTGAAATATTTGGCTGTAGCAGAAGGCAGTTTGTTCGCCGAAGGGCTGGAGAGCAGTACATGAATGAGTGTCTGCAGGCAACAGTGAAGCATGGTGGAGGTTCCTTGCAAGTTTGGGGCTGCATTTCTGCAAATGGAGTTGGGGATTTGGTCAGAATTAATGGTCTTCTCAATGCTGAGAAGTACAGGCAGATACTTATCCATCATGCAATACCATCAGGGAGGCATCTGATTGGCCCCAAATTTATTCTGCAGCATGACAACGACCCCAAACATACAGCGAAAGTCATTAAGAACTATCTTCAGCGTAAAGAAGAACAAGGAGTCCTGGAAGTGATGGTATGGCCCCCACAGAGCCCTGATCTCAACATCATCGAGTCTGTCTGGGATTACATGAAGAGAGAGAAGCAACTGAGGCTGCCTAAATCCACAGAAGAACTGTGGTTAGTTCTCCAAGATGTTTGGGCCAACCTACCTGCCGAGTTCCTTCAAAAACTGTGTGCAAGTGTACCTAGAAGAATTGATGCTGTTTTGAAGGCAAAGGGTGGTCACACCAAATATTGATTTGATGTAGATTTTTCTTCTGTTCACTCACTTTGCATTTTGTTAATTGATAAATATAAACTATTAACATGTCTATTTTTGAAAGCATTCTTACTTTACAGCATTTTTTCACACCTGCCTAAAACTTTTGCACAGTACTGTATATTCTCTGACAGCCTTTGGTGCCTTTCGTAGAAGTCTGCCATTGGGTTCAGTGACAAATAACAGTCACTGTATTCAGCTCGCAGTTCTTCAAATGCTCTAGTAGAACACTGGTCTGCAGTGGGTAAGTTTAATACTAGCTTCTTAGCCCTGCCCCCGAGATACCTCACTACAGTAGGGAAATGTAGTGACTCAGGCACTTGTGGCACTAAGCAGGTACTGGATGTCACTGATCCAATCTTCAACATTAATCCGGCAGTTTGCATCACCAGTAAATATTGGGATACCACGGACCTGGTGTGTTGCAGGAATTTGGGTATTTATATATATATATATATATATATATATACACTGTATATACACACACACAAATACATCCGGGTCACGGCACTAGAAATTAAAGTTGGAACCCGTATTCCTTGCACACCCAGTATTATTGTGTTTTACTATGCCCTATAAGTCACTTAACTTAATAAGTACACCAGTGGAAGTGGATAAAATGCATTGCGTTGTGTTGTGTATGAATGAGGCGCTCAGTCTTTCCAACTAAGCAGGTTTATTTTCCAAATCTGAATCTGAAACAATAACAAATCGGGGAGAATTCAGTTTCTTTCCTAACTGTGTGTCTGGAGCACTGTGTGTCTGCTGTCACCATTGCACAGCTGTTATACTCGTTGCTAAGGCAACTTCCCGAAACAGTTACATTGTATCCAGACACTGTACACACTCACTTTCCCAGCACTTCTATATTACATACTGCCTTTAACACGTGGCAACCGCATGTTTAACATTTATAATATAAAATCATAATAATGAAAACTTATATTTCTAATAATAACGTACTATAAAGCTATGACATATTAAACTGACATTATCAATACTATGTACATGTATAATAGCGATAACTTTTCAACTCCACGTGTCTGCACTATAACACATTATAAACAAATAATGTGTTATTTCTTTAATACCTAACACGAGCAATATTTAAAGTAACTAAATCATAACATTGCTAACACTGTCCTATCTGAAACAATAACAAATCGGGGAGAATTCAGTTTCTTTCCTAATTCACAGACACTCCAGTCCCATCCCCTTCCCTGCCTGGGGCGTGCTCTATGATAATGGATCCCCTGGAATACTGCAGACAGGTAAAGGGTTCCTTATTCCTGACTACACTTGCATCACATCAAAATGTACCTGTCAGGATCACTGTGCTTTTTTTTTTTATTAAGCTCTGTATTCAAGTGAGTTAACCTGATTGTGCACTTGCACACAATTAGCCAGATAAAAACGAAACTAAGACCTTGGTGCCGATAAAGCTTGTATGAAAGCTGCTATGTTCAGGGTAAATAAATAGCAGGTACGTCTTTAACTTAAGGATTGTCATGAACAACTGAACTGAAATGTACTTTGGCTTAAAAAAAACAAAAGACCACCAATGTAGGTGTACAACAGAGAAAGGTCATTTTATTTTTTGCATTAAGTAACTGTAATATTATTACTCCCATTAAAATCTAACATGTTATATTACCTCGTTATTGACAAAAGTAATATTATTACAGTAACACGTTACCCCAACTCTGCCAGGCACTTAGTACCTACATGGCAGGACACTGATGTGCTTGATTCATTGAATATGTCTTTGAGCCCATTGATGGATTTCACAGATGTTCTGTCAGGTGAAAACTATGTCAGTGTCTCCTTTGTCAAACCTGTTTTGCATCTGCTTAACACTAGAACTGCCAGATTTTCGAACTACCTAGAACCGCCACGTGGGTCACTATGACCTATACATTTTTAAACTGCTTCGTTATGAAAATGAAAGACATACTATCGGATACAACTGAAAAGTTTTATTCATGAACATCATATCTAACATTTGCATCGCAGAAACACCCTATTTAAATGGAAAATTAAACATAAAGACTTTATTTTTCAAATGAGCGCATATACAGCACGACTACAAACAGTGAAAAAATATAATAAAATATACATTTCAAAAGAAACGGGTATGTACATATACCTGTGTACAGGTGTAAATGGGTACATGTACACACAAAACTATAAAACCAAAATCATTGTTTCTAGTACTACAAAAAAAGAAAATATAACACTACGGTATGACTGCTGCATTGTACTCTATGGAGGAGCGTACGCGTCTGCCAGCTGACTGTGCCTGCATCCAGGAGCTGTGTTGTAAACACAGACGCAGTTCCATTGAACACTATTGTGTAAACACGTGTAAACTGGTACATACAAAACTGTAAAACCAAAATGTTTTTTTTTTCGAATAGTAATATAAAAAAAGAATATATAACATGCGTTTCATATTAGGCACATAAGTTGTAATCCTACCTGTCATTTCAGTTTGCTGTATGCATCTGAGTGCAGCTTGCTGTATTCCAATCAAAATGACTACTTTCAAGATTAAATATTTCCTTCTGATATATTCCCAGTTGCATTTGTGGAACAAAACGAAGGATTGTTGTCTCCCAGGTACATTGAAAAATAAGCAACTAGGCTTTCACTGAGTTTACATCTTGACAAATCCACAATCATAGCAATCTCTGTCTCGTAGTCAGTCTACAAACAAAGGCTTGAAATAAAAAATAAAAAAACATGTGTGCTAGGAGGAAGGGGTGTGTCTTGTTTGCTACATTTACAAAAAAAAATAGAATATCTTACGTTATATTAAAAAAAGACATATATTGTAATGCATGGGTCACATTGACCCACGTGGCGGTTCTAGGTAGAACTGTTTATAACTTTATAATTTTTGCGATTCTGGCTATCAAACGCCATCTGGACATTTAATTCATATATTTAGGAAAAGTCAAAAAAAGACATACACATACAATTTACAATGGAAGAGTAATTAACATTTTAAATCTAAAATGGGCCAAATTGACCCGCATGACAGTTCTAGTGTTAACAGCAATATTCTAGCTGTTTAGGAAAATTACACTGACCTCACAAAGTCAATCAAAGAATAGATTCTGAGTTACCTGAACTTGAAGTATTCTGATACAGACACCCAGATCTACTTGATGTTTCATCTTTTATCAACCCTAAGTTCAAAGTGCAGTACATCAGTGAGGACAAGGTTGCATCAATCCTAGCAAGAGTGGTGTTAGAGGTGGAATCTCTGGTACAGCAGGACATGAGCTTCGCTGCCAGAGCCAGTAACACAGAAGCTGAATCTCAGTTAGTAGAAGAAGCAGCAAACAGAGGGTCATCTGCTATAAAGGTTAAGAAGACGTTGGGTAGCCTATTCAATGAAAACACGTCAGGACCTACTACTAAAGCTTCCATACTAGTTTCTGAAAAAGACAAAATCTTACTTGAACTAAATCATTATCTACTTATTCCTTTTGCTGACAGTGAATCAATCCATTGATCTGGTGGAAAGCTAAACAGACTAACTTCCCTAAACTCAGAAAACTTGCACAGACGTATGTATGCCTACCAGCAACAAGATCTGCATCTGAGAGAGTTTTCAGTACCTGTGGTAACATTGCTACATGTAAACGGACAAGACTAAAACCTGATACTGTTGACAAACTCGTGTTTTTGGAAATAAAATATAGTGATATATTCATGACACCCGTTACTGTGATTGTGTGATTTACATACAGGTGTGTTGACCATTGAGCCAAGCTCAATTAATCAATAGGTCTAGCTACCATGTGCAAGCAATGATTGAGAGAACCAATGAGTTGAACAAGTCAACGTGCTTTGCTCTCCACAGTAAAGCACTTTGATTGGTTCAAATCAGTCAGTCATTGGTAACATGGTAGCTCAATTTTTGGTTCATGATGCCTCACTTGCCAAACACTAAGCCAGACTATACTATGAATGCTATTCCACAATTTAAGGCAAAGGTTTTGTGCAAAATACATGTTATTTAAGGATTGGATTTCAAATAGAATTGATAACACTATGTAACACAATTTTTGTTCTTGGGTAGTAAGTGTTATTTCCTAATTGCTTATGCCTCAAAAGTATAGAAAATGGCTATTATTCCCCACAAACTTTGCTTTTGTGACCAGGACAGTGATATTTTGAAATTTACCTATTTCCAATGAGAAAACGGGCGAATTTGTGTGTCTTCGTTCACATAAAGTCAGAAAAAAACAACATATGAATCCAAATTAACATGTATTTATACTAAAGTAATACAAAAATGACTACAAAAGATTTAGAAGTGAGTAGTTTTTCGAGATTTACGATTATACTGTAAATCACTTTCACGAATCAGCCCCCAAATGTAGTCTCCCATCATGTTCTCGTTATACTGTCCTTGGTAGCGGCGTTCAAAGTCCAGTATATCCTGGTGGAAGGCTTCGCCTTGCTCCTCTGAGTACGCTCCCATGTTCTCCTTGAATTTATCAAGATGAGCATCAAGGATATGGACTTTGAGGGACATCCTACAGCCCATTGTGCCGTAGTTCTTCACCAGAGTCTCAACCAGCTCCACATAGTTTTCGGCCTTGTGATTGCCCAGGAAGCCCCGAACCACTGCGACAAAGCTGTTCCAAGCCGCTTTCTCCTTACTAGTGAGCTTCTTGGGAATTCATTGCACTCCAGGATCTTCTTTATCTGTGGTCCGGCGAAGACACCGGCTTTGACCTTTGCCTCAGACAGCTTAGGAAGAAGTCTTGAAGGTACTCAAGGCTGCCGACTCCTTATCTAGAGCTCTGACAAATTGTTTCATAAGGCCCAATTTGATGTGCAGTGGTGGCATCAGCACCTTCCGGGGTCCACCAGTGGCTCCCACTTGACGTTGTTCCTCCCCACAGAGAACTCGGTCCGCTGTGGCCAGTCCCGCCTGTGGTAGTGCGCCTTGGTGTCCCTGCTGTCCCAAAGGCAAAGATAGCAGGGAAACTTGGTAAACCGCCTTTGAGACCCATCAGGAATGCCACCATTTTGAAGTCTCCTATGACCTCCCAGCCGTACTCATCATACTTCAAGGCATCCAGCAAGGTCTTGATGCTGTTGTAATCCTCTTTGAGGTGCACCGAGTGAGCCAGGGAAGAGACGGGTACTTGTTATCATTATGGAGCAGCACGGCTTTTGAGGCTCCTAGATGAGCTGTCAATGAAGAGGTGCCACTCATTCTGGTTACAGGCGAGTCCGATTGCCTCGAACAGACTGGTCACATTGTGGCAGAAGCAGAGCCCATCTTGACGGGTGAAGAAGCTGGAAAAAGGTTGGTGACGCTTCCTCTGATCTGCGACTTGCACACTTTCATCCAACAAGTTCCACTGCTTGAGCCTAGGCGTCAAAAGCTCGGCATTGGACTTGGTGAGACCAAGATCTCTAATCAAGTCGTTGAGGTCTTTTTTTGGTTGGGGTAGTATGGGTTTCTCTCCTCAGCTCCACCTCTGAAATTGTCATCTGGATCTACAACGTCTTCCTCGCTCTCTGACTTGCTGCTCTCTTCTAAAGGCGGCTGCTCTCTCCGGAGGAGTGGGTGGGGGAGCTCATGGCAGTGTGGCACTGGGGCGATGGATGAAGGAAGGTCGGATACGTGATAGCAGGTGCATTCTTGCCAGTCCGACGTTTGGAAGGGTCCACCATGCAGAAGTAGCAGTTGCTTGAGTGGTCAGTGGGTTCCCGCCAAATTCTTGGGATAGCGAACTTCATGGCTCTCTTTTCCCCTCTGTACCATCCTACAAAAATACATTTATTTCACCCATGACTAATGTGTAAGAGATTCTCGCAACATTTTTCATATATGATATATTTTTTCAATAACATTGAAAATTGTAAAACATTTTAAAATTAAAACTTTTACAATTTTAAAAATTTTAACAAATTTTATAACATAAAATTCGAGCAACAATTGTCCATCTTATCTTCCAGAGTTTTTTTGCAGTGCTCGCAGGTGAAATGAGGTGCCCAGGGTTTGTCTTGATCCCCGACAGGCATGCGAAATATGCCTTGTAGGCCTCACACATCTTAGCAGATGCTTCCACGGAGTACTTTTTTCGCTCTTGTCTTGATAAATTGGCCGCAGACATAGCAAAATGCGTCTGCCGGATGCTTGCAGCCTCTTGATGCCATCTCAGAAAAATGCAGATATGTATCCACTTAGGCAGCTGGAACTAAACTTGAACTGGTGGGCTTAAGGCCCCTGTATTTATACTACTATTTATATTACTGGAAAGTTCTAGAAAGTTCTAGAAGTTACTCCAAGTTTACTCAGCACTGAATCTATCTGGAATGTTCTGGAAAATAGGTAAATTTCAAAATATCACTGTCCTGGTCACAAAAGCAAAGTTTGTGGGGAATAATAGCCATTTTCTATACTTTTGAGGCATAAGCAATTAGGAAATAACACTTACTACCCAGGAACCAAAAAAAAAAAAAAAAATTGTTACACGGTGTAATTAATATGTCAAATTTAATTCAATTCCAACTCTGCTGCCAGCTACAGCAACAGTACACATATATGTATTTTCCCAGTACAGGGCCTGCCCTGTCACAGTGGAAAAAATTGCTGTAATGAAAGTCAATTCAAGAATTAATCAAATTGGGGCAAGCGGTTTGAACAGTATAATGGAATCTGAAATAAAAACACATTGGAAATGTGAAAAAATGCCAAGTTATCAAGTGCCCAGCCATTTAAAGTGGAGAGATCAAAAAACCTTTGGGGCAACCTGGCCCAGCACAAGCAAATAGGCCCAACTGTAAAAGCGGAGGGGGTCAAGGTTGCCCCATTTTTGTCTACTGACTTGGCTTGTGTTTTTGATATCTCCACTTTAAATGGCTTGCCTATTTTTATAACTTGGCATTTTTTTTCACATTGCAAGTGTGTTTTTGTTTCACATAGTGTTAATCTCATCAACCAGTATCGAGAGGAACTGTACTTCCTTGAGCCAATAGGGACCACAATGAGCATTACACTGACAGGAATCAAACATTTTTCAGAGCTCAAGATCAGAATGTCAGAATGATGATGATGATGATGATGATGAATGACTCAAAAAATCTCCAAAATATAACAAAGTCCCGAGACTTCATCTTTCAAAATACTGCTTGTCTCAGCTAATCGTGTAGCACTGATGAAGGTTATAGTTTCAAATCCCATGCATGTTGGACCTTTTTTTATATTTATATAAAAAAAAATGCAGGCAAATGTTCCATTTTAAAACAGAAGTAAATCATTTACTATAAATGATATAGAGGTCACAATAAGTGTGTTCCCTAGTATATTTCCATGTTGACAAAACAAGGTAATTGACGTTAACACTCGGATGTCCTGTATAATATACATATGCATGGATAAAACTCCCTGGGGTCTTAAAAAAAATATGCGATGCGTGCGACTAGTCCATTTTAAAATATCAATAAATCATTTAATATAGGTGATACAGGTGTCAAAATAAATGCGTTCCCTAGTATATTTCCATGTTAACAAAACAATTGAATTGTCATTAAACTGGAATGTCCTTTAATATACATATGCATGGATAAAAGTGCCTGGGGTCTGCAAAAAATATGTTGGGAGAAAAGGACATTTTTACCTTGCTGTATGGCAGGTATTGGACTTTTTTTCTCCTAAGAGTGTTGGGAACTACAAATTAAAAGTGAAATGGTGCTTTTGGCTGATTTACTTTTGCTGCGCCAATACCCTGAAAACACTTAAACTATCCTTGCCATATAGAGAGTCTGGCAGTTCTCGCGCTTTGCTGATAACTTGGTATGCGGAACTACCGTTCCTCTCAATGTATAAATCATTGTGCTGAAATAACACTGATGTCTTTTGTATAGGCTTGTGACAAAAATATAATGAATCTTGGTTGTAAATCTCCCTCCCGGCCTGTGAGGGTGCTAAGCAGTGAAAGTAGAGTTCTTTGGACGTTGCAGGAGACTCCGTCGCAGGAACGTATTGACCCGGCAGGGAAACAACGTAGCAGCTGCAGATTGTAGAGACAGCTGCACTCGTTTACCAAGGGGTCATGCGTGATAGCATAAAAGGGGACAGAGAATCGCAATCTACTCCTTCGCTTGGTTTTTGGAGACAGAGAACTGGAAGGACCAAGAGAGACCCAGAGAAAACAAAAAAAAGTATTTGTGAGTGTTTTTTGTTTGTTTGTCGCTTTTAGTAATTGTCTTTGTTTATGAATCACCAGACGGCTAACACGTATCTGGAGCTGTCGCTAAATGATTTTAGCGGGGGGGTGGGGGTGGGGTGGACGGGTGGGGGCTATTAATATTATTATTTTTAACGTAGCCTACTTAGTAGCCTATAGACAATACACAAAATAGATGGTGCCGCATTGACAAGTTATGATACTTACTAGAGGACAGTCATTTCTCATTGATATGAACTTTAAGGGATCAGAAACACATTTTGCATTATACCACTAATTTGTATTATGAATAGCCTATAAGCCAAATGTGTACTTTCAGTTTTTATTTAAGTTAGTCAGTGGTGCAATGCTAAATTTTCCACAATTACAAACCACCTGCACATTAATAGAATCGGTGTGTTTCCTATTCTATACAGATGCTCAGAATGAGCTGAAGGGGTTAGGCACATGTGTGCAGTCTATTGTTGGGGAAAACAGAAATGTCATATAAATTTGTTTTCAAGTCTTATAAGTACACCCTGCTTTTAGGGAAAAATAGATATTTGGGTGTTTGCATAAAAAATACATTGAGCACAGCTGGCAACACACGAGAAAAACCAGACTGGGAAATGCCAGCAACAGCTGTCACAGTCCCCTGAAAGGACCCAGAGGCAAGATAATGCAGGGTGGACAATAGTTTGACCAAGGATAGAATGTGGCTGCCGAGCCTGTACCTCTGCTTAATTTGGTCTTCATTTAAATTGAAGAGGGTATGCGGGTGCCAAATACCCTTTTTCTTCTCATCCTACAAATCACTCGTTCTTGCTGAAGACAATGTCTCCTTGCTGCAATCACAGTGGCCATGATTAGGGGATAGTGTTTTTCATACTGCCTTTTAAAAGTTTGCTAATTGCGACTTGTAGTGAATTAGGTATAAAATTTATTTTAAAATAAACAAGTCTTTAGTCGCTGTGACAGAGAATTGTAGTGAATTAGGTATACAATTTATTTTCTAGAAAGGGGGCAGAACAAAAATAAAAGTCATCGCCCCAAATGGGACAGAGAATGAATCTTGGTTGGAGGAAAAATCTAACCAAGGGGGCGTGACCTCCCGATCTGTGATGATGCTGTTTGTTCTTATTAGGAACAGTGTTCCCGGACTGGATGGTCTGTATTTCACCAATTCATTCCTGGACTTGGAAAGGTTTATTATTTCAGGGAACCTGTGGTTTAAAACGTGCCATCTATTGCCTGGGGCACCTGGAACCAATAAAGAATTGTTTGGACCGTGAACTTTGTTGTCTGTCATCTGTTATGCATTGCATCACTTCTACACCTGTGCACTGCAACCACTTTGCCACAAATCCACCAAAGGACACCAAAATGGGAAATATAGCGAGGGTTGTGCAGGGGGGGGTTAAAACCTCCCTGCGAGAGAACCTTTTGTTTTGGTTGTTTGCTTTATTGTTTCATTTAATTTGTTTAATTGTTTTATTGAGGAAAATGGTTGCAGTCTGCTCAGGGCTGCTAAAGAGAAGGAGGCGTGACTGCTTCCTGGCAGTCCCGAGAAAGGGGCAAACCTGTGTGGTTGAGTTTGATGGTGCTAAGCGTCCTGTGATGTTCTTTTGTTATGGCTGAAGAGAGAACTTTGATTTGTTGTGTTTTGGTTTATTAAAAAAAGAAAGCTTAAAAAAATCCATTTTCTACGGGTGTTTTGTGTTTTTTCTTTTTTTTTGTCATCTAATTGTACCTGTTTGTTCTTATTAGATGGCTAACAGAATTGGACGTGAATGGGAGCAGGCGGAGCTGTCGCCAGAACCCAGAGAGGAGGAGGCCAGCACCAACCGGACAACACTTCACCACTGTGCACTAATAAATTGTATTTCACCACCTGCACGTTAGGCACGGCCGGGTCTCTGGACTTCCTGATGAGCCCGTGTTTGTGTCTTTGGTGTGTGTTTATACTGTGTTTATTATTTCAGGACTGTAACCTGTGGTTTAAAACTGTGCAATGCCACATATTGCCTGGGAGCCGCCGGGTCCCCTTGTCGCCGGTGCGAGGTCCTTACCTGGCTTACCATCCACCCCTCAAGCCTGCCCGTGGAAGAGGGCCTGGATTAAAACTAGGGGAACCAATAAAGGGGGGGGAATTGTTTGGACCGTGAACTTTGTTTTGTTGTCTTTATTGTTTCTGTTTTATTGCATTGCATCACTTCTACACCTCAGGGTGCACTGCTTCCAAACCACCTGTGTGGTTGAGTTTTGGAACAGGAAAGTCGTCCCTGTGAAAGGACACCAGAAAATGTTTATTTTGTGTGAAATTTGTTGTGTTTTGGTTTATAAAAATGCGCAAACGCGCTAAAAAAAATATATATATATATATATATATATATATATATATATATATACCTTATGTGTTCCACATCATATAGAACCAAAATTCCCTTGACAATAATCGACATTCACACAACGTGTCAGAAACATAAAACAAGATTTTATTTAAGAATAAAAAGGGTGCGCAACCAATCTAATATTACAGAAAGGAAAGGCTATTGGTTAGAGATATGCGTGAATAGTATACAGTTCATACAACATTATTAGCATACATGGTTAATATACTAATATTAATTATGGCTGATCACACAAAGTGTCCACTTTGCATTAATGTTTTCAATACTCATTTCTCGTTGTAATTGATCATGTTTCATATCAAATGCACAAGAATTAATTCAACTTCCAACATTCCAATAACTAATTTATCAAATTAGTTTTACCATGTTAATTTAGTTTAACTGATAATATGTTATCAACCTCAATTGATTATATATTCAAATTAACAAAATACATTTCTTTCACACTCTAAAACAGGAAGTTATATTCTATTCCTAGAACAATGTATCCACTAACTTGATAGCATTACAGTTAATTTCTCAAGTCATGAAATGTTTAATATTTGATATGTTGAATACTTATCGATTTTCAACAAAGAAGTCAATCTTCTTTGGTGATGAACACTGCAACTTCTCCCATCTCTCTCAGTTTGAAGTTCCAACGAAAGAAGACGGTACTTTGCTTGAAGTACGCATTGTATTAGGTTGGCTTGATCTCCAACAGTCCTGCAACATTATCTTTGGCTTGTCGGAAGGTTTCCAACTGGAATGGGTTCCAGTTGATCAGATGTACTCACAGTTTAAAGAATGTGTCTGGCTTATTCCACCAAAACACGTGGATCTTGGGTGTTTAGAATATTTCACTGAAACAACACAAGTCCTCTTAAATATGTACCCTTCTGATTACAAGTCACCTGGATTATCTCAGCATCTGCTAAGAAATAAATAATAATAATAATAATAATAATAATAATAATAATAATAATAATAATAATAATAATAATATATATCATTTCTATTATTAGTCAAGACTATTTCTAAAGGTGTCATTTTTGGAAAAGAAAGGTTCTTGCCTAACAATTTCATTAAAGCATCTTTAATTATTATTATTTTTATTTCTTAACAGACACCCTTATCCAGGGCGACTTACAATTGTTACAAGAGATCACATTATTTTTACATACAATTACATTATTTTTTACATACAATTACCCATTATACAGTTGTTTTTTTACTGGAGGAATCTAGGTAAAGTACCTTGCTCAAGGGTACAGCAGTAGTGTCCCCCACCTGGGATTGAACCCACGACCCTCTGGTCAAGAGTCCAGAGCCCTAACCACTACTCCACACTGCTGCCCTTAATATGATTATACGTTCTAGATGTGTGCATTGGAATATTAAATTGATATTTTAACAATCTAAGTGAGGGAAAGGAGGCTGTGTGGTCCAGTGGTTAAAGAAAAGGGCTTGTAACCAGGAGGTCCCCGGTTCAAATCCCACCTCAGCCACTGACTCATTGTGTGACCCTGCGCAAGTCACTTAACCTCCTTGTGCTCTGTCTATCGGGTGAGACGTAATTGTAAGTGACTCTGCAGTTGATGCATAGTTCACACACCCTAGTCTCTGTAAGTCACCTTGGACAAAGGCGTCTGCTAAAGAAACAAATAATAAATAATAATAAATGTCACCAACTACAGTTATACCTAGCTTCTCTCCCATTCTACATGAATACATGAATAGTTTTCCTATTGAAAGAAACTGATGGATTGTTCCATAACCCAGACCTATATAGCATTTTAATTGAGTTTGTTAAACTTGCTCGCCTTCTAAAACCCAAGTGACATTGACATAATATAGGATGGGATCTATGGAAGTTGTGTGGGCCATGCATTGCTACATCTTGACGATTTATTTTTCCAATTAAATTTTCTACTTGACAAATCCCATCTGGATCTTTAGCATAAGCTGGAGAAAAACCATGCTTTATAAACCTACTTTGATAGGAGAGATGATACCAATACACGTTTGGTATGTCTAAACCACCATTTGCATTGCTACAAAAGAGTTTATCTATTTTGAGCCTAGGTTTTTTTTCCAATTCCATAAAAAATTTGAACATAAAGTGTTAATTTGCTTGAAATACAATTTTGGAATTCCTAAAGGAATCATTGAAAGGTGATATGCTATAACTGGCATTACTGTTATTGTGATAAGAACATAAGAACATAAGAAAGTTTACAAACGACAGGAGGCCATTCAACCCATCTTGCTCGCTTGGTTGTTAGTAGCTTATTGATCCCAGAATCTCATCAAGCAGCTTCTTGAAGGATCCCAGGGTGTCAGCTTCAACAACATTACTGGGGAGTTGGTTCCAGACCCTCACAATTCTCTGTGTAAAAAAGTGCCTCCTATTTTATCTAATCTCCATTTGTGACCCCTGGTCCTTGTTTCTTTTTTCAGGTAAAAAAAGTCCCCTGGGTCGACATTGTCTATACCTTTTAGGATTTTGAATGTTTGAATCAGATCACCGCGTAGTCTTCTTTGTTCAAGACTGAATAGATTCAATTATTTTAGCCTGTCAGCATACGACATGCCTTTTAAACCCGGGATAATTCTGGTTGCTCTTCTTTGCACTCTTTCTAGAGCAGCAATATCCTTTTTGTAACGAGGTGACCAGAACTGAACACAATATTCTAGGTGAGGTCTTACTAATGCATTGTAAAGTTTTAACATTACTTCCCTTGATTTAAATTCAACACTTCTCACAATATATCCGAGCATCTTGTTGGCCTTTTTTATAGCTTCCCCACATTGTCTAGATGAAGACATTTCTGAGTCAATATAAACTCCTAGGTCTTTTTCATAGATTCCTTCTTCAATTTCAGTATCTCCCATGTGATATTTATAATGCACAATTTTATTGCCTGTGTGCAGTACCTTACATTTTTCTCTATTAAATGTCATTTGCCATGTGTCTGCCCAGTTCCGAATGCTGTCTAGATCAATTTGAATGACCTTTGCTGCTGCAACAGTGTTTGCCACTCCTCCTATTTTTGTGTCATCTGCAAATTTAACAAGTTTGATTACTATACCAGAATCTAAATCATTAATGTAGATTAGGAATAGCAGAGGACCTAATACTGATCCCTGTGGTACACCACTGGTTACGTCGCTCCGTTTTGAGGTCTCTCCTCTAATCAGTACTTTCTGTTTTCTACATGTTAACCACTCCCTAATCCATGTGCATGCATTTCCTTGAATCCCTACTGCGTTCAATTTGAGAATTAATCTTTTATGTGGGATTTTGTCAAAAGCTTTCTGGAAATCTAAATAAAAACCATGCTGCTTTCTGGAAATCTAAATTAAAACCATGCTGACTGTCTCCCAGGATATTGTTACCATATAGGTAATTTTCCATTTTGGATCTTATTATAGTTTCCATAAGTTTACATATAATAGAAGTCAGGCTTATTGGTCTGTAGTTACCTGGTTCGGTTTTGTCTCCCTTTTTGTGGATCGGTATTACATTTGCAATTTTCCAGTCTGTCGGTACAACCCCTGTGTAAACTTCTTTATTGGGAGGATCTCATCCGGTCCAGGGGATTTGTTTATGTTAACACTTCTGCCTCTGTTATGCTAAAGTTATTTAAAAGTGGATAGGAACAGGTCGACATGTGGGGCATGTTGTCCGTGTCCTCCTTTGTAAAAACTTGTGAAAAGTAATCATTTAATATATTTGCTATTTTTTTTTCTTCATCTATGATTTTGCCATTTGTGTCTATTAGACATTTAACCTCCTCTTAGAATGTTCTCTTGCTGTTATAATATTGGAAAAACATTCTGGAATTAGTTTTAGCCCCCTTAGCAATATTGATTTCTATCTCTCTCTTGGCTTTTCTAACTTCTTTTTTGACTTGTGTTTGCAGTTCCAAGTACTCTTTCTGTGTACTTTGTTTTTGGTCCCTTTTAAACGCTCTGTAAAGTCCCTTTTTTCGCTGAATATTTTTTTTTAATTGATCTATTAAACCATTTTGGCCATTTTGTTTTAAATTTAGATTTGTCTACTTTTGGGATGTAATTGTTTTGCGCCTCTAGTAGTACATTTTTAATGTAGTACTAGAGGCGCATTTCTCTTCTTCCCCAGATTGAGAGTTGTAATTTATTCCATGTTTCCAATTTAACTTTCATTTTATTTATCACAGGTATAATATTTAGTTTAATGGTATCAATCATATTTTTATTAATAAAATTCCTAAATACTTAATTCCATTAATGGGCCAAGTAAAGTTATATTATGTTAATTGTGAAGGAAAACAGGATTTAGATATCAGGAGAGCTTCAGGATTTTACCCAATTTATAGAATATCCAGACAAATTTCCATATTGTTATATTGTAGCAAATATTAATTAATCTGACTGATTTTTTATTGTTAACAGCATGTCATCTCCATAAAGCATACAGTGGCTCTCAGAAGTATTCACCCCCCTTGGACTTTTCCACATTTTATTGTGTTACAACATGGAATCAAAATGGATTTAATTAGGAGTTTTTGCCACTGATCAACACAAAAAAGTCCATAATGTCAAAGTGAAAAATAAAATCGACATATTGTTCTAAATTAATTACAGATATAAAACAGAAAATAATTGATTGCATAAGTATTCATCCCCTTTGCTATGACACACATAAATAAGCTCTGGTGCAACCAATTGTCTTTAGAAGTCACATAATTAGTTGAATGGAGTCCACCTGTGTGCAATTAAGGTGTTTCACATGATTTCAGGTTAAATAGACCTGTCTCGGGGAGGTCCCACAGTTGGTTAGTACATTTCCTAAAAAAAACTACATCACGAATACGAAGGAACATTCAAAGCAAATCCGGAATAAGGTTCTTCAAAAGCACCAATCAGGGGTAGGATATAAGAACATTTCCAAGGCATTGAATATCCCCCGGAGCACAGTAAAGTCCATTATTAAGAAATGGAGAGAATATGGCACAACTGTGAATCTATCTAGAACAGGCCGTCCTCAAAAACAGTATCCGGGCGAGAGGGGCACTAGTCATGGAGGCCACCAAGAGGCCTATGGCAACTCTAAAGGAGTTACAGTCTTCCACGGCTGAGCTGGGAGACACTGTGCATACGGCAACAATAGCCCGGGTGCTTCACAACACTGGCCTTTATGGGAGAGTGGCAAAAAGAAAGCCATTGTTGAAAAAAACTCACATCAAATCTCAGCTGGAGTTTGCCAGAAGGCATGTGGAGACTCTGAGACCAAGTGGAAGAAGATTATATGGTCTGATGAGACCAAAATAGAGCTTTTTGGCCTCAACGCTAAGCGCTATGTTTGGCGCAAGCCTAACACCGCACATCATCCTGAGAACACCATCCCTACCGTGAAGCATGGTGGTGGCAGCATCATGCTATGGGGATGCTTCTCTGCGTCAGGGCCTGGAAAGCTCGTGAAGATAGAGGGCAAAATGGATGCAGCAAAGTACAGAGAAATCCTGGAGGAAAACCTATTGAAGTCAGCAAGAGACCTGGGACTTGAGAGAAGATTCATCTTCCAGCAGGACAATTACCCCAAACATACAGCCAAAGCCACACTGGAGCGGCTTAAAAACAATAAGGTCAATGTCCTGGAGTGGCCCAGTCAAAGCCCGGACCTCAATCCAATTGAGAATATGTGGAAAGAGTTGAAAATTGCTGTTCACCAAAGGTCCCCATCCAACTTGACGGAGCTTGAGCAATTTTGCAAAGAATGGGCAAAAATTGCAGTGTCCAGATGTGCAAAGCTGGTAGAGACTTATCCAAATAGACTCATGCCTGTGATTGCTGCCTAAGGTGCATCTACCAAATATTGACTCAAGGGGGTGAATACTTATGCAATCAATTATTTTCTGTTTTGTATTTGTAATTAATTTAGAACAATTTGTAGATTTTATTTTTCACTTTGACATTATGGACTTTTTTTTTGTGTTGATCAGTGGCAAAAACTCCTAATTAAATCCATTTTGATTCCATGTTGTAACACAATAAAATGTGGAAAAGTCCAAGGGGGTGAATACTTTTGAGAGCCACTGTATATATAGTACAGCATACCAGTACAGCAACACAAGATTGCATGTCACCAACTCTTTCAAGCTAAGAAAATAAATGGGATATTTCTATTGCACAGAAGATAGTATTACATGTGAAATATCTGTGGACAGTAAATTGATGAATACCTTTGACCTCAGGAAGCAGATGTATGGAAAATACAAACAAAGATGTCTTTAAAGCTAAATATTGTAAATCATTATTAAAATAGTATAGGTATAGGTTTGTCTGGAATTGTGCTTATTTTAAATGACAAAAAGATATATGCATACATTTTACTAGGTTTTAGTACGATGAACTAGTACGTGACAGATCACAGAATTGTTTTCAGTGAAGTGAAGATGAACTGCTTCTGTACAGCCACAAAAGAAATAAGGGACTGTATATTTTCTATTACTGTCTAGTTATTTGATCAAATTATAAATAAAACTGAAGACCTGAAACTACAGAAATAATCTGCTACAGAAAATCATGTTACATGCGCTTTCACATTTTAAAAGGCATACAAATATGTAATGTACAGCTATGGCCAAAAGTATTGCCTGAATCACCCCTGAATCCAAGTCATAACCCTCATTTTAAGACACACTATTAATAAAAAACATATATGTTACATTAAATCATCAGAGGGTCTAGAAAAAAAAATCAAATCTTAGAGCAGGAGTTCTTAAACTGGGATTCGAGACCAGGGGTGCCAGAGCTAGGGGTGCCAGAGCTGGGGGGCCATGTCCCCCCCCTCACTTTTTGACAAAAGAAACACGTTAATTGTGCTTGTATAGTACATGTCATGAAAATTCTGGTGGTGCTATCATAGCCAATAGCACCACCAAAAATAATGTTTCTTCAGGTTTAAAAATGTGTCAGATCATGACTGCAATAGGACTGCGGGAGAGGGATACGTCACCCAATTCAGTTGGAGACAGACAGCCTATCAGTGTGCAGAGCAACCACACGCAAATTCTGATTGGAGCCTTTACTTTTGGTGTAATCTAATGCTCAGCACGAGAAATAGATTACTTTTAAAGCAGGAAACATATAGAGAACTAGGAGAATGGAAAAATGAATGCTTTAGAAGGCAATAATATTGTGGATGAGGCTACACAAATCTTAATTTCACCGTCATCAAAAATAAAATAAAACAAGGCAAGATATTCAGTTATTTCTTCAGGAGCACTCTCCACAGCAAAGCAAAAACACTGACAACTTTAAACTCGGTGGCTTTGATAAGCATAGACAAAGACAGAACTGACACTGTGAATGCTGGAAAGACTATGGACATGTTTATAGCAAAGAATGAGTGCAGAGAAGCTGATTTTGGGTGTGATAGCGAATGTTTCTACATTTGTCATCTTCTAACACTGTAGAAGACTGTTGAAACATGTTGAAACGTTTGCTACCATTTCATGTAATTTGTGTCTGAAGCAGTAAATAAAATAGCTAGCCTTTAGCTAGGCTATTAAAGCTAAACAAATACTTTGTAGACAGCTGTATTCTTTATCAATGTACATGCTGTACATAGTCATTTTCTTTTTTTGTTTTGAAGTAGCTGATCTTTGAATTTAGTCCGAGGGGGCCATTTTCCAGGGGGGAACAAATTTTGCGTGACACCAGCACCTTTGCGGTTATACTCTGTGTATACTTTTAGTTTGTGACATATTTGATTGAAATAAAAGTGCATTCTCAAAATAATATTTTCATTTATTCCTGAAAAGCATTATTCCTGACCCTCCCTCACCTGCCGGACCGTGGCCCCCTCTTTTAGAAAGTCTTGTTGCAGAAAGGTTTCACGGTGTCGGCGAAACAACCACATCCCGAGAATTAACTCAGTTGTTGATTTAATCATTGTCCAACGCAGTGGCCATTCCAGACAGATAATTGACTGCAGCGACAGTTATGTGTCCCAAGCTGCACGCGATAGACTGCTGGGTAAACACCGCTGATGTTTTAATTTTAATTTTCAGTAATGAAATGATGGCTTTGCGTCTTTAGTTTGCCTATTTTCGCTTTTTTTTTAACACTGCAGTAAAAATATTATAATATGCAGTGAAGTTGACAGGTCTGGCTTTCAGTTGTTTTATTTTGTTGTTTCACCATTCGGTTCTAATAATTTCAGCAAGCCAGCATTACTTAAATGTGCATGATATATTAAAAGCACCAGTTGGCATTCTTCTTTTTGTTCAGTTTTTGTTCAGTTTTTAATAATCTAGTGATGCCGGTGTATGTAGTGGATGGCAGTACTGATGATCGATGGAGACAATCGACATTCTGAAAGCACCATAGCAGGTTGTAGAGCATAATTAGGGATAAACAATCACACATTAATCAAAGCGATATACATTGAATTTATAAATGCTAACAATTAAGTAATAAGTATAAACGGCAGGATGTCAAACAGGTCAACATTTCATATGTAACTTATATATAAAAAAAAAATTATAAAAAGCTTAGACTAAACAATGACAAATATAGAATGACAAATATGCATAAAACATTTTGTTATGTCTAATTTTATTACACTTATTACAGAAATCAAGTTGGAAAAAAAACAATTGTGCTACTGTGTTAAGGTTAGGTTTATAATATAGCATTTATAGTCTTGCACTTATTGAGACAAATTAATTTACTTTAATCTAAGAATTTAATGATCATATTTGATATGTTGTAAGCAAAACATTAACCTTTTAAGATGTCTCCTGCACGTTTTACTGCAGCTTCTCAGTGGGTGCCTCCGACGTTTGACAGACGGTATACACTAGCTATGTTTCCATCAAAATTTTTTTATGTGCTAAAACTCATGCGTATGAAAAGAAAGCAGGACAACTGGGATGGAAACAGGCGAAATTCGGTTAATTAATGTGAAAAAAATTCTGTTCGATAGGGGTGGATAAAAATGTATACTGTATGATAAATTGCACATAAATGCAAAAGGCACATAAATGCAATTACTATACTTTCCAAACAAATTTTATGAGCTAGCGCATACTTTTTTCAGTCATGTGGTGTATTTAAGTGGTTCATTTTTAATGAATTACTATAATAATGTTCCTGGACCAAGAGAAAAAAAGACGGATAAGGCCGGACCAGCACATTTCTTCCCAGACAGGGCACTTAATTAAAACTTAATGACACATATCATATGTCAATCAAATACTGGAATTGCCCCCCAAATTATCAATATAAGTTCATTCAACTTAAATAAAACATATCATATGATGTATGTTATTTACCGGTAAGTTGAATTAACTGCTCCGTCTGGACTTGTCCAGAAGGTTTTTTTTGTATTATTTATTACAGAAAACTCTGATTTATTTCTGCAATATTTTATTTTTTATTTTTGTAGAAGACAGCAAGAGGAATCCAGTGACATATGATGTGTGTTATTTAAGTTGAATATCTGATACAGGACTGCTTTATTATTATTATTATTATTATTATTATTATTATTATTATTATTATTATTATTATTACTACAATGACTACTTAAATTGCATATGGGGGACACAGAGACAGTAAAGCCTCCTTATCTTACATTATTTGCGTTGTTTCCTATTTAGTATCTGCCGGCTCATTTTTTTCTTATTATTCTTGTTGAAAAAGTGATACGTAGTTTTGATCCAGAACCATTAAAATGTATTTTAAAAAAATAGGAAAACTGCTTGTGAATGGTAGAGAAAGACTCTGAACTGTAAATCTACCTCCCGACCAGGAAGGGCACTAAGTAAGGTTGGTGGTGCACCTTCACAGGGCCTACTCGGTGGTAGGACGGAACCGGAAGTTGGCCATCTAGGAGAAAGGGCGTAGCTGTAGGACTGCTGAACGACTCTATTGTGATCAGCTGTGTTGTGCGCGGTGATTGGATAGAGTATGGTGCCGCACTGATCACTAGGAGGAGTTTAGCAGTACAAGGGACGCAGCTACGTGAGTACGGCCCCTTACGCTGATACAGTGAGATGCCGGAGAGTTGTTGCTTTTGTTTTGGCAGGCAAGCACAATGGGAGCTCAAGCAATGGTGCCAACATTACTACCAGGAGCACCTGCACTGCCACACCACTTCAACCTGTTCCAACACTCTGAATACCTGCACTTGCACATCCCCTCAACCTGTGCACCTTGGACTGTGATTATTATTATTATTTATTTCTTAGCAGACGCCCTTAATGGCAATAAATCCTTCCACAGTTAGGTATCAGATAAAATTGTTGGCTACCACCTATATTTACATGTGTAAGTTGTGCTACAATTTCCATGTAAGGGTTACAAGTTGTACAGATGTTTTTTTGTATACTTTTTGAAAATCTTTACATTTGTACAGCCCATTCCTACATTTAACAAACACTTGAGTAAATGGTGCAAATGCGCTTATGATTAATGTTATGAATAACAAGACCTGACCGGTAGGTCTCTTCTACCAGCTGGGTAAAATCAGACAACCTAAACTCTTACAGTATGTTGGAGCATAAATTGCACTTATGTTAACCCAGGCCCATCAGAGAGTAAATATTTGTGATAAACAGACACATATACTGGTTACAGATTTGGCTGGAGACTTTCCAGTATTAGAAAATAGTTTCATGTGTCCCTTTATGTGCTATTTGATGCTTTGTTAATACAGATTAAACATGCATTAAAATCAAACAGCTCCTCTCATCTGTGTTAAAGACAGTTATATCTGGAAACATGGAGGTCATGATAACCTTGTATCCTTTAAAAAACAGAGTAAACAGAAATATAACAATCAAATAGGAAATGTGTTTTCTGAATACAGTTCATATAATTAGTTCAGGAGAACTTCTTCCGGCTGAATAATGATCCTGGGTCGTTCTGATCCTTCTTCTAACTATACAGAACTGATTAAGCTTAAATTCCAGTTAAATAACATATTAACTCAGATGACTGAATTTAAACTTGCTAGAATCAAACAGCGTTACCATTTTTTGGAGCAAAATGTGGAAAACTGTTGGCTCAATCATTAAAGAAGATTGAAGAATCTTGTCATATACCAGCTATTAAAACAAAAGAACATATAACAACATCTGACCCTAAAGAGATTAATAATACATTCAAATCATTCTATGACAAATTGTACATTTCTGAACAAAATCCAACAATTGAAGAAATAAATAGTTTCTTTAACAATCTGAGGTTACCAAATCTTAAAAAGACAGACACTGAGATGTTGGATGCTCCATTTACTTTAAAATAAATAAAAGAGTCAATTAATTCTCTACCCAATGAGAAAGCACTTGGAGAGGATGGTTTCTCTATAGAATTCTATAAAATGAATCAATCAGTTTTGTCCCCTATTTTGTTAGAAACCTATAACTATGCATTTCAAACTAAAACTCTCCCTGAGTCAATGCATTTAGTAAATGTCCCAAAACCAAATAAAGACCTTTTAGATTGTAGAAATTATAGACCAATATCACTTGTACAGTGCGATTTTAAAATACTCTCTCTTGTCTTAGCAAATCGACTTAAAAGGGTAATAGATGATATTATACATCCTGATCAAGTAGTTTTTTTGAAAAACAGGTTTTCGACAAAACATATTCGGAACTTGTTAACTTTAACTTTATCAAACAAAGATAATGATGTTCCTATAATGGCTGTTCCTCTAGATGCTGAAAAAGCATTTGATGAAGTAGAGTGGAATTTTTTATTTTCTGCTTTGGAAAAATTTGGTTTTGGGGTAAGTTTTCAGAAATGAGTCAAAATATTGTAGCCTTCTTGCTAGAATCGCCAGAGGTGGAGTTACATCTGATCCAATTACTTTAGAAAGGGGTATCTGTCAGGGATGTCCTTTATCTCCATTGCTATTTAGAATTAGATTAGAACCTTTAGCAGCTCACATTAGGCAAAATGAGAGAATTCAAGGAAGAGGCCCCCTCAAATTCTTACCAATTACAGTGGCTCTCAAAAGTATTCACCCCCCTTGGACTTTTCCACATGTTATTGTGTTACAACATGGAATCAAAATGGATTTAATAAGAGTTTTTGCCACTGATCAACACAAAAAAAATGTCCATAATGTCAAAGTGAAAAATAAAATCTACAAATTGTTCTAAATTAATTACAAATACAAAACAGAAAATAATTGATTGCATAAGTATTCACCCCCTTGAGTCAATATTTGGTAGATGCACCTTTGGCAGCAATTACAGCCATGAATCTATTTGGATAAGTCTCTACCAGCTTTGCACATCTGGACACTGCAATTTTTGCCCATTCTTTGCAAAATTGCTCAAGCTCCGTCAAGTTGGATGGGGACCTTTGGTGAACAGCAATTTTCAACTCTTTCCACATATTCTCAATTGGATTGAGGTCCGGGCTTTGACTGGGCCACTCCAGGACATTGACCTTTTTGTTTTTAAGCCGCTCCAGTGTGGCTTTGGCTGTATGTTTGGGGTAATTGTCCTGCTGGAAGATGAATCTTCTCCCAAGTCCCAGGTCTCTTGCAGACTTCAACAGGTTTTCCTCCAGGATTTCTCTGTACTTTGCTGCATCCATTTTGCAGAAAAGCATCCCCATAGCATGATGCTGCCACCACCTTGCTTCACGGTAGGGATGGTGTTCTCAGGATGATGTGCGGTGCTAGGCTTGCGCCAAACATAACGCTTAGCGTTGAGGCCAAAAAGCTCTATTTTGGTCTCATCAGACCATATAATCTTCTTCCACTTGGTCTCCCACATGCCTTCTGGCAAACTCTAGCCGAGATTTGATGTGAGTTTTTTTCAACAATGGCTTTCTTTTTGCCACTCTCCCATAAAGGCCAGTGTTGTGAAGCACCCAGGCTATTGTTGCCGTATGCACAGTGTCTCCCATCTCAGCCGTGGAAGACTGTAACTCCTTTAGAGTTGCCATAGGCCTCTTGGTGGCCTCCCTGACTAGTGCCCTTCTCGCCCGGATACTCAGTTTTTGAGGACAGCCTGTCCTAGACAGATTCACAGTTGTGCCATATTCTCTCAATTTCTTAATAATGGACTTTACTGTGCTCCAGGGGATATTCAATGCCTTGGAAATGTTCTTATATCCTACCCCTGATTGGTGCTTTTGAAGAACCTTATTCCGGATTTGCTTTGAATGTTCCTTCGTCTTCATGATGTAGTTTTTGTTAGGAAATGTACTAACCAACTGTGGGACCTCCCAGAGACAGGTGTATTTAACCTGAAATCATGTGAAACACCTTAATTGCACACAGGTGGACTCCATTCAACTAATTATGTGACTTCTAAAGACAATTGGTTGCACCAGAGCTTATTTAGGTGTGTCATAGCAAAGTGGGTGAATACTTATGCAATCAATTATTTTCTGTTTTATATTTGTAATTAATTTAGAACAATTTGTAGATTTTATTTTTCACTTTGACATTATGGACTTTTTTTGTGTTGATCAGTGGCAAAACTCCTAATTAAATCCATTTTGATTCCATGTTGTAACACAATAAAATGTGGAAAAGTCCAAGGGGGGTGAATACTTTTGAAAGCCACTGTATATATATATATATATATATATATATATATATATATATATATATATATATATATTGTGAACAGTGGTAGTGTAGTGCTTGCGGTCTTTGGCGTTTCCCTCTCAATCACAGTGAATGGACAGACTCTGTAGTCAGGTGCGTACTCTTTATTTACAATAATCACCCATATATTTTCAGTAAATACTTTTATGCCCTGTACGGGCCATTAGCTATCTCACTTCTTCAGCCCTCACTATACTATTTCTTTCACGTTTAAACTCCCTCTGCTGGAGTACACTGGAAACGCTGGTAATCTGCTGTGGAAAACTGGACCTGCAGGTAAGTTGAAGAGTTCCCTCTGCTGTGGAGAACTGGAACTGCAGGTAAGTTGAAGAGTTCCCTCTGCTGTGGAGAACTGGAACTGCAGGTAAGTTGAAGAGTTCCTTCTGCTGTGGAGAACTGGAACTGCAGGTAAGTTGAAGAGTTCCCTCTGCTGTGGAGAACTGGAACTGCAGGTAAGTTGAAGAGTTCCCTCTGCGGTGGAGAACTGGAACTGCAGGTAAGTTGAAGAGTTCCCTCTGCTGTGGAGAACTGGAACTGCAGGTACGTTGAAGAGTTCCCTCTGCTGTGGAAAACTGGAACACACACAAGAAAACCACAGCTCCCTTGTTGGATTAGTCCTGATATAAGGAGAACAAATGGTGAGGGAAGGACTGTCACCCCTGGCAGATTCCAGGAACGACTGCAAAATGAAGCTCTCTCCTTTGCCAAGCAGCACAATATTAAAACCCTGAGACAGCAAGGTTTGAACAGAATAAATCCCATAAACTTTTTATAAATCCAGCGTTCTGTGTCAGTGTCCTTTGTTAGTCCCAAAAGCCCTGCACTATGTTGCAGTTCAGGTGTGCATCCAATCCCTGTCAGTCGTGCATCTGCGTTTGTTTCACATTCCGTTTAGCACACCGTTTAAATTATCTTTCTCTTGCGCTGTTGTTGGCGCTCACAGAGTATCGTTCCAAACATACACCCGTAGTCACATTAAAAGTTCAGGAAGCATGTACGGGGGAAAAAATAACAAATCCAAACGAAGAGAAAATAAAAACAAAACGTCTCATCCAGAGAACAGCAGCTCACCCGACACTCTATCAACAAAATAAACAAATCGCCCTGCAAGCAGGTTACTACTCCAAGCGAGTTTCAAAACGGAATCAAAAACGTCACGTACTTACTAAACTCACAGTTGAAAATACGAACGGCATCCACTAAGGTCGAACAGGACAATCCAACTGGTGCTCCCCACGATCACCCCGACTGTTCTGCCTGGACTCTTTTTTAAAGGCCTCTAACCCCACCTTCTAATTTAACCTCGGCCCTCTGGGCCATGTAGTTTTTATCGCTGCGACGCCATTCCTTAAAGGCGCCGCTACCCCTATCTTCACAATATATATATATATATATATATATATATATATATATATATATATATATATATATACACATACTACATATGCCACTTGGGCAATGTCTAGATCAGTGTTCTTCAATTGATGGCCTATGGGTCAAACCTCTCACAGGCTGTCCTTCATTAAAATTGCTATTTTCAGATACGCACAGTTGAAAGGTCGCCGTTATCTACAGGGCATTTGTGTCCCCTAACAAGCGATATTTATTGGCAACACGCCATAATACAGGAACAAATGATCACTGCACTTTGTCTGGTGGAGTGACCTTCCTGCAGATGTCAGGACTGCCCAGTCCCTGACCACCTTCCGGCGCCTCCTCAAGACTCACCTCTTCAGACAGCACCTGTAGAACTCCTCTTTTCCCTCTGGTGACTATCACTCTTCCTTAAATGTGCTTTACTTGCTCTTATCTGCTCTTACTGCATTTAATCCTGTACTTTAGAGTACTGTAATCTGTCACAAGTGTTATTTAATCTGTAGTATTTTGTATTTAATTATATCCTGATGTAACTATCACTGACACTGTTATCTGCTCCGTTATTGAATCGTATATTGTCATACTTGTACTTGCTAGAACCAAAGTCATTGTATTTTATCTTGCTGTTAATTGTATTAATACTTGTACTGTGATTCTTGAAATGTATTTTTGTTTACGACTGTAAGTCGCCCTGGATAAGGGTGTCTGCTAAGAAATAAATAAATAATAATAATAATAATAATAATAATAATAATAATAATAATAATAATAATAATCCTTCTCCTTCCGTGTTCACAACTCAAATAAGCTGCCCTCAATCAATAAACTTTAGTTTAGTCACCCACTCGGTATGCACATTCATTCCCATTCGCGTCAGTACACTCCATAACCTGTTAACGGTGAATATTTTTTTACAGTTTACTACTATTATTTAACTTCTCCAAATAATTACCCCTGCCTCCATTGGCTTACTGGGCTAAACACCATTGGTTTTGTTACCTGGAGAACCACGATTATGCTTTTTCTTTTAAACATGCACATTTGTGAGGTAAAGAGCGATTCAGTGTCAATAGCCCCAGACAGCGAGAAACATACAGACAAAAGAACAAACAGCGAGAGAAAATAAGAGATAGAAACAAATATTTTCTATCTCTTATTCCCACCAGAGCACGGACCAGGGAAAACAGTCACAGTGATGGCTTGCCTGTGTTGAACAATCCCAGTCCCCGTTTACATACAAAATGTTCCTGTGAATGCAGGTTTTAAGAAAATATACTGTGATAATTTCACTTTCTTGTTATCCTTTTCGAGGGTAAAATACACACAGCACACATTTAAATGATTGCTGTTTAAATGCTTGCTGTTCACCCTGGTCCACTTCTGACACAGAAAATGATTTGAATGTATTTTATACATGCCTGCACAAAGTGGGGTGTAGCCCCCTCAATTTTTTGTTATTAAATGACAATCGGAAATCGTATCATTGTAAGTAGATTACGGTAAAGCTAAATTAAACTATGCTGTTTTCTTTATAACTCAATAAGGCACCCCCCTGACAGCCTAATCATTTTGCTACTGTCTCGCTATTATCACTTTCACCATCCACCACTTTAAAGAGAGACATGCCTATGTTTAGATTTTCTACCCTGTTCTGTCATTCCCAGGCACTCAGAAGCTAGAGTGTAACTGGAGAACCGTCACGTATTTAAAGAGACCCCGAACTCGCTGACATTAGATCTCCTTTTCAGTTAAACTATATTAAGTAGGTAGTGCTGTGAAAGTTCTTTTTATAGTTTCACCTGGTGTAACTAAAGCTCACCAGTCATATGACGCTGTTTGGATCAAAATGATAGGGCAACATCAGACCATTTAATGTATCAGCGACACGGGCTGGACAAAGAACACAGGGGGAGGGATGATCTAATTTAATTGGGGTTCTTTTTCGGGTTGCATTATTGCTCGAAGTGAACTAGCTCTGGAACTTTTGAAAGTAACCTGACCTCTCTAACTTTTAACATAGCTATTGCATTGTGATATGACCAGATGACTGTTGAATAGTGAGGCCTATACTCATCAGTCATACTGACGTTAACATTGCATTAGTAGGACATATTTAGTTGCTTTCCATTTTAAATCCACTGATCGGAATGGAATTTATTTAGAAAGAGTCTCAAGCATCTTTCAATAAAATATTATATATTACAAATAATTATGTTTCATAATGTTTAGCATGACATATATGGTGAACACTATTTGAGAACCTGTAGGTTTATACTACTTGCAATACTCCATCATGAACTACTGTACAAGGGAATTGGTTAGTGTTTGGCCCCCTGCCCCCATTTTTTTGTAATTTGTAGGATGCATTGATAATTAATACAGACCAACAATATATGTAGATTAAACCATATTTTTTATTTATTTCTTAGCAGAAACATTAGGCATCAATTAGTTTGAAACATTTTTTTGCTTATGAAAAATCATTTTATAAACCATTCATGGGGACAAGGGTAAAGCTTGGTGGTCCAGTGGTTAGAGAAAGGGCTTGTTACCAGGAGGTTTCGTTCAATCCCAGCTCAGCCACTGTGTGTGACCTTGAGTAAGTCACTGAACCCCTTGTGTTTACGGATGAGACGTAAAACCGAGGTCCTATTGTAAGTGACTCTGCAGTAGCATGTGTGATGCATAGTTCACCCACAAGTCTTTGTAACTTTTGATAAAAGCATCTGCTAAATGACTAATTAATACTAATAATAAGTAAAGGTGTTTAAAATTAACCTTTACTTTTGAAGGTTTGCTATGGTTGCTGTTTATGAAGCCCTGACAAGAACTCCTCAGCTACAAAGAGAGAGTGTAGCCGTGCTTTCACCATGTGCACTTCCTGGACCAGTGCCCAAGAATTTTAAGAAAGCATCTTCTACATAATTCTGAGAGCAGGACAGTTTATTGCCATTAAAAGTAAAATGTCCACACTCCCAAAATATCTAACATAGGGATTAGACTAAATACATGCTAGACAGCAAATAACACACACTGGAGATCTGTACAGTTAAATAATAATGTTTTTATTTTTATATAGCGCCTTTTCATAGCGGACCACCATCACAAAGCACTTTACAGGTAAGCTGTAAACTGCATTATATGCAGAGTCACTTACAATATTACAATCTCATCTGCAGGATGGTACACAAGGAGGCTAAGTGACTTGCTCAGGGTCACACAGTGAGTCAGTCAGTGGCAGAGGTGGGATTTGAACTGGTTACCTTATGGTTATAAGCCCTGGACTTTAACCACTGGACCACACTGCCTCCTTAGAAACCTCATGTGTTCTAAAATGCTGGTCTGTGCTTTATCGTGATTTCATTATGCTTTACTACATTTTTCATAAACACAGTCTGCGCTTTAAATTAATCTTTTGAGACTGGAAATGATGTAAGTACAGTTTAAGAATGGAAGGATTTCACAGATCCTCATGGTACTATACATACGTTTTTGTTCTCAGATTCCCTGAAACTAAAGCATTTACCCTTTTCTACATTGGCATTTTCCAAGTCTTAGAACCTCCCACATGATTATAAACATAAGAGATACCAATGTTATCTAAATGCATTTACCTACATTGTAATCATTTGTTCTTTACAATAGAAAAAATAGCCAAATAACAAAAAGTTATGCATACAGGCTACAACTATGGCCAAATGAATGCCAGTAGTTTATATTAAAAATAACAATAGGGGGTTGATGATCAAGGAAAGAGCCAAAACCCATTATCTCACATTATATTGATACTTTACAGTGGGTTGTTGCAAACCTAATCTTTACTATTTGTTTATTGTACTTTTTTGTTATGTGATGTTCCAATAAACCTGGTGTTTAGGGCACCCACGTGTATTTTTTAGCTTTAAGTGCAGTTGCAGGTTTCGACACTTTAACTTAGCAATTAAGATGAATGGTCTATTTATTAAAGTTAGCCATATGTGAAAAGTTCAATAAGAAAAGACCACAAATGAACCTGCTAACCTGTATGTTTTTGGACCAGAAATTGGCTGATTAGTGCATACTAGTAACTTCAAGACACTGTTTTAGAATATAATGATTTTCTTGGAGAGAAGTAGTTACAGTACTTTAGAGGCCAGGTGTATCTCAGACCTTGAAAAGGTCACCACTGCAATGACACTCAATCAAAAGTACTCTTATGTTGAAGCTTTAAGGTTTGTAAGGACTTCCAGTTAAGAATCATAATACTTCAAAGTAAAAAAAATAAAAGACTGGTAACTTTTTATTGACTTATTTAAAAACACACAAAAAAACAGGACTCAGTGCTTTGAAATAGTATAAAATATGCAATTCCTAGTATTCAGAGGTATTAGTGTTGGTTTGCTTCCCCGGATCCTGCTACCTTAAACTTTTACACTATAACTCTAAATTACACATTCTGAACCTACACTTTTCTGCAGCATTCAATAGACTCCCACTGCTGGCACAGTGCTGCTTAGTATACAACTGATATAATCCATGAGAAAATGGCATGCGCTAAAGATGACACAAACAATATGTTTAACAAGAAGGACCTTACCAGATGGTAAAGTCCTCTTATGAGGGTTCTATTGTTATTGGAGTTTTTTTTTTTTTTTTACCTGATTTTATGCAGGTCTAGTTTTTCTTGCTAATGAATACAAACGTTTTCCTCATTATTCCATGACTAATGTGGTTTGCTCAGAATTCCATGTGTGCTCTGGTAGCTTCAGGCTTCATTATCCCAGCGGTGGCTATGTTGCATCCTGGGTGTTTCCAATAGCCCAAATAATACCACACAATAAAAAAAAAAAAAAAAATCTTCTACTTACATAGAGCTGTTCTTTAGTTCAGGTAACTCATACACAAAAACCATCATGGTTTGTGAACTTTTATTAAAACACTTAAATAAATAAAAGTACCTGTAACTTTCATTATTTTTATTAGGATTTGAGTACAGGTTCATATATTTGTGTAAATTTCAGTATATAAATTACAGGTCCTAAAATGTAAATATTTAGTAGTCTATTGTTAATGCTGTTTGTTGTTCAGTAACTTGTTCACAGTGTTTGTTCAAAGCCTCTTCTTGGCTTTGTTAGAGAACAGAGCGCCATGCCTGTGTTGTTGGTATGATATGCTGAAATAAAATTGCTGAAAGTAATCAGACTGCATCCAGTTGTTTGATTTCTTCAACTCGTCATTCAAACCAGAGACTAGTTGCTAGTGTGGTTACTGTATTGCCGCTGACAGCAAACACTATTCTCAATTTACTTTATTTGCTATAATAAATTGAAATAGATAGATTGAGCGTATAGGACAGTGAGGAAGCTGACTTAATGTACATTGACAGACAACATTCAGAGGGCGTGTACAAGAACAGAGATTTTCTTTCATCAGGCAGAAAAAAGCTCTGCTTCTTGTAAGAACCTTTCAATATTAACAATTCAACAAAATACTATGCATATTTCATATCAATTCTGGAATTTTCTAATAACAACATGTATTTATGTGATATTGTAATAGATACAAATAACAATAAAATGTGGGTGTTGCATTAGAATTTCAGAATTATACCTAATTGGAATTGCACCATATCATTGTAGTTAACCATGTGCTACCATTGCTTAACACTACATTGCCACTGTAGTGCATTGCCGATTAAAGATTATTTGGTAATTGCTACAATATATATAATTTTTTTTTGCCATCTGAAGTTCATATCCACCAACCTTTAATTTCTGAAGTTTAGAAGCATTTATAAAATATTGCTACTGTGCTATTTATTATAAATATTAACCAAGTTACGTAAAAAAAAAAAAAAAAAAAACCCAAAAAAACATACTATGGCTCTTTTAGCTATTTATTCTGTTGTATCATGGATTATTTCAATGTTCCTTCGTTGCTATGGCCAAAAGTTTTGCATCATGCTATAGGATTAACTAATTTTGCTTCATAAAGTCAAATGAAACCTTCTGAAGAATGTTACATTAACATATTGAATTGCATTCCGCTTTGTAGTTTTCCATATACTTAAAGAAAAACTGGCAACAATTGAAAAATGTGACATTTAAAAATCTAACATGAAATACTGTACTACTATTATGGCTTCTGGTAGACTTTTGCAATATCATTTTGTAGTTTCTTTGATTACATGATGTTAAACAAAATATCTAAATTATGTTAATTATAGTGACATGGTAGCGCCACCATAGTTAAGGTTAAAATGAGCTTCCCATGTTAAACCTGTTTTTTGCACAGCTCAAATAACGTCCACAAGGGACCCATTCGTCCTCTGGCTATACTATAGCAAAAAAAAAAAAAAAAAAAAAAAAATTAAACATGAAGTGCACATTTTTTAAGATAATGTGAGCGCCCCTTTATAGTGACAGATATGTAGGAGATGAGGATGCAATGGGATGGGAGCTGTACCTCGTGCTTCAACATTTCCTTCCTGTACTCCAGAACAGACATGTCTTTGTCCGCACGGACAACATGTCAGTAGTGGGTGTATGTGAACCACCAGGGAGGGTTTTGGTCCCCAAAGATGCACCGCATAGCCTTTCTGCTGTTGATCTGGGCACAGAGGCACTTACTATACCTCCAGGCTGTCCATCTCCTGGGAGTGGTGAACTGGGCAGCGGACATCCTCTCCAAGGAGGGTCAACACGTGTCAGAATGGCGACTGCATCCTCAGGTGTGCAGCACATGTGGGAACGCTTCAGGGAAGCCCAAGTCGATCTTTGCCATGGCAGAGATGACCCATTGCCCCCTGTGGTTCTTCCTCCGCAGCTGCGGAGGTCCGCTAGGCATCGATGCCCTAGCCTATGAGTGGCCCAAAGCGCTTTTGTACACTTTCCTACTGATACCGCCGCTCTCTGACTTCTTCGAGAAGGTCCGGAGGGACAAGGCAACAGTTCTCCTGGTGGCCCCCAGATGGCCCAGGAGATTCTGGTTTTCAAACCTCTGCCAGCTGATGCAGGGCCAGCCCTGGGAGATCCTGCTGTGTATGGATATCCTTAGTTATTTTGTCCAATTGTGGGTCTGGCACCTGAACGGGATCATTTGTCCGCCTCAGGGCTCTCAGACGCAGTCGTCAGTACACTGCAGAACACTAGGGCCTCCTGCACAAGAGCATTGTACGCCTATAAGTGGAAGTACTTTCAAAATTGGTGCATGACCAGAGGTCATGACCCCATTTATTGCCCTATAGCAACTATTTTGCAGTTTCTGCAAGATCTGTTAGAGGCGGGTTGATTCCCCTCTACGTTGAAAGTGTACCTAGCAGCCATATCTGCATGCCATGTCCCCAGTGTCCCTGTCCCCTCATATACTAGCGACCCGTTTTCTGAAGGGTGCTCGGCGGTTACGGCCTCCTAAGAAGGACGTCCTCCCCGAATGGAGTCTAGACGTGGTACTGGAGGCTCTCACTAAGGCCCCGTTTGAGCCTACACATTCCATAGAGTTGAAATATCTCTCTATGAAGACAGCCTTTCTATTAGCCATCACGTTCACTAAGTGAGCTAGTGAGCTACAGGCTCTGTCAGTGCACAGTTCCTGTATGCGAATTTGGGACAATGGAAACAGGGTATCATTGGGCACAAACCCTGCTTTTCTCCATATGGTGATTCCGGCTTTTCACTTGAATCAGTCATTGGAACCTAGAGGCTTTCCATCCCCCTCCCATTGCGGAGGAGACAGATAGGAGATTAAATTCCCTCTGCCCGTTTCGGGCATTGAGAGATTATGTGGATAGGACGAGAGCACTGCGTCAGTCTGACCAGCTCTTCATCTGTCATGGTGAAAGGACCCGAGGTCAAGCCCTCTTTAAGCAGCGACTGTCCCATTGGACTGGTGACACAGTCTCGACTGCGTATACTAATGCTGGCCTACCCCCATCTGAGAGGGTGGCCGCGCACTCTACGTCATGGGCCCTCTTTAGAGGGAGCTTCATTGACTGACATTTGTACTGTGGCTAGCTGGGCTACGGCGTATACATTCTCCAGATTCTACCGCCTTAACACTAGAACTACCGGAGCTGTCTTTTTGGCACATCACGGTTTTAAATGCATTTTTCTCCACTGATTTGGCAGCTAGGCACCTGTGCTTTTTTTACTTTTCCTAAATATATATTAAACATATCAAACCATCAGTAGACCCAGGGTTGCAGAAACTTATGGAGATATAATACGTTATACCTAGAACTACCGCAGCTGTCATTTTGACTGTCATAGTAAAAACAGTGGGTTTGGCTTAGTGCACATGTGAGATCGATCACATGATCGAGCTGCTGAACTTGAGAGCTTTGCGCTTGTTTTGAATAGCTACAGGAGACATTTTCAGATGTGATTTATCTATCAACAGCTGTAAAAATACTTATTTTCTAGTTAACCCTTTGAGTAGTGAGTTCTAAAATGCACTGCCAGTCGTACGGGAGTGAGTTTTTTTTTCTGTCTACTGCATGCACTTGATTATTACGAGTACAGCATACAAACAAGCTGAAAGCTATATGTTTGTATGTATGTAATGAACACTGATGAAATACAGACAAATAATTTTTACCGTAAATAAATAAAACAAATAAATATAAAGGTTTTATTTTGTCATTTTGTGAAAGGTTTTGACTAAAAAATAACAGGTAGACAATAAACAACGGGTTGGAACAAGGGCTGAACTAGATGGAGAGAGCGAGCGAGAGAGAGAGAGAGAGACGAATAAATCATATCCAGGTAAACAAGTGGTGGGGGTGGAGGGAGTGAGAGTGTCTAATGCTTCAGTGTATGATACTCCTTGAAGCATGGAGCAACACAGAGAGCTTTGCGCCGCCTCTTCGCTGGATGGCTGTCACTTGTTGATGGTAAATATTCTTCACTTACGTCTTCACTGACACACTCGCTGACATCCGATTCAGTGGAAGAATTGTATGTATTTGAATTTAAATCGGAATCTGAATTCAGTATTATTTCTAATACTTCTTTCTCACTGAGAAATTTTTACCACTTTACAGACATCGCTGACATTTTTGTGATGGTTTATTGTATGTAATTCAGTCAATATCTAGCAGAGGGCGCAAGAGACCAATAAAAGGTGTTACAGAAACCCAGTGATACAATATCTTGTTATCAGAAATTCTGAGGGTCAGTAATTCAGGTTTAAAGCTGCAGAACGCACCGGTACGTTCGTACTCCCTGGGGACCAGAGAGCAGTGAATGTACCGATACGTTCGTACTACTCAGAGGGTTAAAATGAATAGACCAACAGAACGCCGGACTGCACAGCAAGTCTTACAGTACTTTCAGGAGTTATCAGAAGACGAATCTGGACAGGAAAATGCGCCAGGCCAAGACAGTGATGAAACATACTGTGATCACAACAAGGTTAGTGATAGTGACAGTGATAGTGAGAGCGAAGTTGCAGAAACTTTACCTACCTTAGATAGAGGTCGATCGACGGGCCATGTATCAACTTGCTGATGCAAAAGGGGAAGGAGACGAAGTCATGCGCACCCCGTGATCACTTGGGAGCCCAAGAACAAGAAAGTAATGCAGGGGTTGCTTGTGATGGGACTGTGTGGGAGATTATAACTCCTGGTGTGGAAGCTGCAGGAAGAATGGCTCAACAGAACGTGTTGAAGGAAGTTTCAGGACCAACCCCATATGCAAAACGTAACATCAGTGAAGAGAGCGTATTGAGTGCCTTCTGACTCTTGATAGATGAGCCTCTGCTTCGCCACATATACCGATGCACTGAAGCTGAAGCTCACCGACAGCTGCAGGATGACTCCTGGTCAATCTCTTTGGAGGAATTGGATACGTTCATTGCACTACTGTATGCTCATGGTGCATTTGGAGCTAGAATATGGCCAACAAACTAGATAAATTTGGCATCAAGTTTTGGCCTGCAGCAGATGTGGAGTCAAATGGTATTGTAAATGGTTTCCCCTACCTGGGCAAGGATGAGACTCATCCAGCTGGTCAACAGCTAGGTGAAAGTGTGGTTCTTCGCCTAATGCAACCTTACATAGGAAAAGGCAGGAACGTTACTACTGACACCTTTTTCACATCACTATAATTGGCTAAACAGTTGCAGGACAAGAAGACAAGCCTTGTCGGTGCAGTAAACAGTATCAGGAGATAACTTCCGCCATCAGCACTGGACCTGAACACAGAGCGCTACTCTAGTAGACTGCTGAAGCACTCTGGCTGCACAGTCTACAAGTGCAAGCCAAGAAAAAATGTGATTTTGATGAGCATGCGTCATCCTTCCGTTGCCATCAGGAATGATGCAAAGAAGATCCCAGAGACTTACAGTTTTATAATTCCACAAAGTTTGGAGTTGATATAGTAGACCAGATGGCTCGGAAGTACTCTGTGAAAGCTGGATCTCGCAGGTGGCCTGTTCAAGTGTTCCACAACATCCTGGATCCAGCAGCCATCAATTCCTGGATTCTTTACAAGGAAACCACAGGCAAGTGGATCAGTAGGAGAAACTACAAATTGCAGCTTGTAGAGGAACTTCAACTGGCACATGTTAGAAAAGTACAAATTGCAAAGCGTGTAGCAGATCCTACAGCAGAAGTTGGTGATTGCCCTGCAAAACGCACGCGGCGCCAGTGCCAGGTTGCAAAGTGCAACAGGAACAAGATGCAAGACAGCTGTGCCGTGTGCAATAATGCAGTCATTGGGAAGTGCACTGCACATGTACAGAAGCATCATGTCTGTGTTGATTGCACAAAGTTGAATCCACAAAGTACTTTTTTTTACATTCCACATTTTGAACAGTTATAAGTTTCCATCTTTGGAACAGCTGAACAATCCGTGTTTTGAACAGTTGTAAGTTCCATCCTTTGAAGTTGTAAGTTCCATCATTTTAGCATTTAATAAACCATGGTTTTTAATGTAGTCCTGTTGTGCGTGATTATATTGAAAAACAAAAAGAAAAGTTACTGAATAATAGTGTATCAAACCAGCTATTGCAAGACTGGAGACGGAAATTACTGTTGAATAGCCAACAGAGTCGAACTCAGGCACAAAATAAAAGGGAAAAAAAGAAAACACTTGTATAAAACAGTCAAACAAACAAATCTCGGGCACTATTTTTATTGCTCCACAGAGTGTCGTAAGCTCCCGCTGCATGTCAAAAGTCATCTCTGAGGGGCTAAAACCACTCTGTTTTATAGCAACCGATCATAAGTCCCCTTCCAATCCACCCCCAAGTCTCGTTTCAGTGCTCGTGTCGTAACAGGTTTCCCTCACGTGTAACAAGCAGGCTGCAAAAACTGTGTCAGTAGACAATATCCTGAAGGAAAACAAACATCATCAAAATGAAAAATTTTTCGCAAACCAAAGTTTTTACGCTCCAAATATCACAGGCAAGATGCGGGAACGTCAAAGAAATTATGGGAAAATACAAGTGAGGAAATCAGAATTAAAGGTAAGCACTATGTTTGGTATGTTAAAATAAACACGCTGTTTTGACTACATTTAACATGCGACGCTGCAGTAGTTTTATACGCATTTTAATATAACATAAAACAGACAGCTGCGGTAGTTCTAGGTATGCATGTACGCCCGGTAGTTTTAGTGTTAAAGTGGTAGATCCTTCCCTGCCTTCTGTAGGCACGAGGGTCCTTGAGGTTGCACGCTCGCACCGCTAATCCTTGGGTTATGTGGTTCTGATGCATCCCTCATCTGCTGCCGTTCCTTCTCCCTTGCGACTGCTCTGGTATACTTTCCCATAACTATGTTGGTGGTCGTCTTCGAATTGAAAGGGAACGTTAGGTTACTTACCGTATCCCTGGTTCCCTGAAAGAGAAGACGACCACCAACCAGCGAGGTTGCATCGGTCACCCTCATGGGTTCGATGCAAAAGAGAAAGTGGCTTCCATGGGTTGACTGTTTAATCCCTTGGGAGGTGAGACCGAGGACGTCACCCCAGGAAGGGGCCTATCGGCAGCTCTGATATTAAGAGCTCAGTGAATACCTACCTAAGGCAGGCATATCCCATAAGTATGTTGTTGGTTGTCTTCTCTTTCAGGGAACCAGGGTTATGGTAAGCAACCTAACGTTATATTTCTTCACTGAGTAGTTGCACAAAAATGAAAAATCCCTCCCCAATTTAGTTTTTTAAGAACACACATTTTAGCAGACCCACCCAGGTTATGTTCCTATGGTCAGTCTTCGGGGAGCATTTGTCATGTGATTAGTTTTGTCATCAGTGATGTCATTGCTGATGTCATATGTAATGTTATACATACGCAATTTCCTCACTTTTGAGGGTTTTGCTTGAGTAACCTTAGCGTTACTTTAACACTAGAACCACCACGGTTATACGCATACCTAAAACCGCCGCCGGCAGTCATTAAGACGGTTACATTTTAAACAACATCAATATTAAAATGAAAGACAAACTATCAGATTCAAGCACATCATATCAAACATCAGCACAGCCGAAAAGCCCTATTTAAATGAATTTAAAGATAAAAAGGGTTTATTTTCTAACTTATCACATATAAACCACTACTTCAAAAAAATGAAAAACTATAATAAAATAAACATTTCAAAAGAAACTAGTGTGTAAACAGGTATATGTATGTAAAAATGAAAGTAGTTTTTAAGTTAAAACGAAAGTAACTTATGTTTTCTCTTGCGTGTGTCACTCGGTGCAGCACAGAATCCAGGTTGAGCTGCTGCAGCCTGCCAAAGCGCTGTGGCTAGCTTCAAGATGAAATCTACCCTACTGATATTTTCCCCAGTTCATTCCTTGTACCAAACGAAAGAATTGATGGCTGCCAGGTCCAGTAGAGATAACAACAGGCTTGTATATAAAAAATAAAATGGAATATAGTAGGCTATATTCAAAATAAAAACATGTATTGTAAAAGGCAGTTAAAATGACTGCTCTGGCGGTTCTAGGTAGAGGGGATTATAACTTTTTTTTTATTTTTGCGATCCTGCCTTTCAAACGCCATCAGAGTATTTAATATGAATTTAGGACAACCGCATATCTCACACACGTAGAGTAATTTAAATTTTAAAAGTGAAAAACATCAAAAAAACTGCCATGGCGGTTCTAATGTTAACACAGTTTTTGCAATGAATATATATATATATATATATATATATATATATATTCAGCTAAAGTAAATCACATTTATATCAAATGTATCCACCATGTTCTATCATGAAAATGCAGCATTGTGGGAGAGAATGCTTTAATTGCTTTGTTAGGCTATAATACTAAGCTAGCCTACTTAATTGCCTGTGAGAAACTGGCTGTCATTTAAAGAGCTAAGTTAGCAAAAGTGAACAATTCGGCCTCAATAAGGATATTAGCATGTTCTGTAGAGGAAGTTATTAGCAGGAATTAACATTGTAGACATTGTTTGCACAGCTGCAGAGCCGTCCTGCAAGGAATATGTAGATTTCTGCAAAGTTCAAAATGCTTTATGTAATGAAATCTTATGTAGTCATACAGTATGTAACACCACTGCGGTATTACATAAACACACACACACACACACACACACACATATATATATATATATATTGTAAAAGATTTTCACCACTCGTAGTTCTTTGCCCCTTTAAAAATTGACCCAGGACACTGAAATGGGCTGGCGTGCTAATTTTAATAAACAAACAAAACAAAACAAAAACAAAAATAAACACCTAGCTCTCACGAGCACTAACTACGACACAGACAGCAACCTCAACTAACACGCAGGACGGCTGAGCCGTTTACCTGACACGGACCCCACCGGGATGACAGGGGCGACTGAAGCGACGGCCGGGAAACAGGAGACTGCAGCAGCAGACAGAGGTCTTCACCTGGGGACCAGCGTAGCAATGTCCGATCAGCCAGGGGAAGCGAAGCAGCGAACAGGGGGAGCACCAGCAACGTCTGGCAGCAGCCTAGCGACGTCTGGGTGCTCGGGGAGAAGGGAACCAGGGGCAGAGCTCTGGCCGATGGTGCAGACTCCTGGGCTCCAGGTCTAGCGCAGGGAGGTCTAGGCAGACCGGCAGGGTTTCCAGGAGCAAGGGGCAAGGGACCGTAACCGGCAGCACCGGACTGGACCGCAGGGGTGGTTGTTTTTGTTGTGGTGGAGGTGGGCTCCCCATCTCCTTTCCCTTGTCTGTAGCCGGCTGCCCTTCCTCTGGCTCCGGGAAGGACTCCTCCCGCTCAGTACACAGCACCATCTCCACTGCTGCAGGAGACCACGGGGCTTCTCTCGCCGGGGCTGCAGACAGCCGTGCCTCTCTTGCCTGCTCCCACTTTTGGAGCAGCAGCTCCAGCTCTGTTGGCTCCCGCTCCCTTGTTTCCAACGGGGCCAACCCCAGCTCTCTCTCCCATCTCTCGTTCTGCTCTTTCTGACCAGCGGTATTCTGATTGATCCTGTCAATCAGCTCTTTCAAATCCATTTTTCTCTGGGTCATAGGGGCACCCACACACGCTGCCACCACATATAAAAGATTTTCACCACTCGTAGTTCGTTGCCCCTTTAAAAATTGACCCAGGACACTGAAATGGATTTTCAAACACGCTGACATGCTAATTTTAATAAACAAACAAAACAAAACCAAACCAAAAATAAACACCTAGCTCTCACGAGCACTAACTATGACACAGCCAGCAACCTAAACTAACACGCAGGACGGCTGAGCCGTTTACCTGACCAATAACAAAACACTCCGTTCTTGAAACTTACTTTTTTTTTTCTTTTAATGACTGCTCAGAAGCAGAGCACCCCTTCTGCCTCCTTCTACTCAGTAGCCTTGAGCAGACTGACTGCTTCTCTTAAATACCCTGCACCTGGTTCAAATTTACAATTACTACCAGGTGCAGGGGATAAAAGAATTAAACAATTAACAAAATTGCAGGCGCACATGTTTTATGCAGGGAGGATTTTAACCCCCTCCCTGCTGTGTTACAATATACTGTATATATATATATACAGTATATATATAGGAGGCTGTGTGGTCCAGTGGTTAAAGAAAAGGGCTTGTAACTTGGAGGTCCCTGGTTCAAATCCCACCTCAGCCACTGACTCATTGTGTGACCCTGAGCAAGTCCCTTAACCTCCTTGTGCTCCGTCTTTCGGGTGAGACGTAATTGTAAGTGACTCTGCAGCTGATGCATAGTTCACACACCCTAGTCTCTGTAAGTCGCCTTGGATAAAGGCGTCTGCTAAGTAAACAAATAATAATAATAATTATATATATATATACTGTATATATATATATATATATATACTGTATATATATATATATATAGTGAGAGAGTTGGGTGAGGTAAAATGTAGTCCTTAGGTTTAAAATAGATAACAGAATACCTAGGGGGGCTTGGAATTAGAGCTGGGAATTAAAAACACCTGGCTCTAATATAATGAGGGACACCTGCCTGTAATTAAGCAGGCAGGTATTTAAACAGGTCCTAAAATGTATTTCAGTTGTCCGACCTCTAAGGTTGGGAAGTGAGCTTCACTTGCCCCCAAAAGCGGACTCCCCGCATCTCCACCACCAATGCAAACAAAGAAGGGTTAGTAAAGGAAGTCTATTTTAATATTGCCCAGGGTGTCTTGACGAAAAACATAACCCATGGTGATGATGAAAAATATTTCTGAACGCAGTACCAGAGGTGGCACATGAGCAGAAAACAGAGATGAGCGTTTCACACAGTATTAGAGAAGACGGGTGCAATTATAAAACTTGGATTTATTGATATTTATTTATCAGTTTTTATATGTTTTTACTACTGTATCATATCTGTAAATATATAAAAAAATACATTAATTAAACAAGCATTACGGAAGTAAAGGCGGAGTTGAGAATCTTGGTAATGACTATCCTTGGTGTAAGTGTGCACATGCCTAAGACTCATCCATTCCATTGCTGTAGCGATCCACCTGTCCACACTGATCTGTTCACAGTTATATCTCAACTGTACCAGTACGAAACATGCTCTTGTCTGGGTTTCGTAGTTATACCGGTAAGACGCCGGTAACAACAACAGTGTGAACAGACGGTGTGATACTGTTCTGCATCGATACCGGTATAAAACTGCAAATGTGAACAGTGTATATGTTACAATAAAAAAGAAAACACAATTCTATATGATTTGCATTATGTAGTTTTGTTCTAGTTTCCTACCCCATCCTAACCATATACTGTAAGGCCTCACATTATTCCCTTTTTACATGTTCAGCATTTATGTTGACACTGAATGCATATTGCCTAATACTACTAATTTCCGTCTCCAGTCTGTGAATATTAGTTTACATGTGAATGACAAAATATGTTGACAATTACAGCACTGGGAGATAATCTCAACCAAAACCAAAGGGTGTGGCTCTTGCACTGTCATTGTTGCAGCAAACTTCTTTGCTGGTCGTCCATGTTTCTCAACAGGGTATTGCACTGTTTCTAGTAGCATTACATTACAGCCAAATGGAGTGGTCATAGCTCTTCTATGTAACAAAACAAGGAAGAGATTTCTTAAATGGAGGTAGTCAAGAGTCAACATGGTGGTGCTAGAATGCTATTCAAGTCTTTGGGGTTGTGTGGTAGGGTTGAGGCCTGCCCTGTAAATAAATGTTTTTGGTAGTGGGTTAAAGAAATGTGTTTTTTTTTTCAAATTTATTTAAGTTTGGCAGGGATGTGCGCGTGTGGCTGGGTAGTATTGATTGAATGATTAATGATCAATCAACTCCTCAGCCACATACAATATAAAGCTCAGCTTCTCCTCGTTAGGGGAGAGGAGTATGGAGAGAAGTCATGAGAAGTGAGTGTTTGTGCTATTTTAACTTGTCTCTAAAGTTCAGTAAAGGCTCTGCCCAGCCTGAATAGTTTTTTGGTTTTTGTTAAACTGCTTATTTTGGCCCATGTGCCCTTTCATTTGTTCCTGTGTTTTGCAATAGCGCTAAAACCTAAGCAGTTCTGTGTCTGAAACTCTCTCCCTCCCAGTAACACCTGGGCCGTGACTCTGACCTCACAGGTTGTTATACCGAAATACAGACGGGTATATTTGAAAGGTGTTTACTCCAGTCTTAAAGTAACTTCTATTTTCTGAATTTGACATAATTTTTACAAAACAAGAAACTAAACTTAAAATACCTTGGAACACATTCAGGGAATTTACTACTGGTAAGTTAACACTAACAGTAAATAGGAAACTAGGGGCATGTGACACGGATGGTTGTATGGTGACATCAGGACAGAAGCAGGAACAAAAACAAAAGGCAAAGTACTGCAGTGCAAAGGCGCTGCGGCGCCGTTTATTTTCAAACAAAAATAAATAAACAGTTTGTACAGAAAACACTGCTTACAGAGCAAAATAAATAGTCAAACAAAAACAAAGTCTCGAACACAAAAGAACACTAAGGTCAGGCTGAGCAACTGCCTTCACTATTCCTTATACATGTAAGTTAATCCAGTTTTCTTACTTTTAGTTTTGTTTTTCTCCTCTGTCTCTCTTGCACACGTTTCTCCTTCCAAACACCCACCCCGAATGCAGAGCGCTGCAGGCTTTTATCCGGGTGACCATCTCCCGATGAGCAACAATTAATCAATTAATTAACTCAGGAGATGGTCACCTTCTGCACAATGTTTTTAACTGGATGGGGCTTCCCCCTCTGCGCTTCCAAACAATAACAACAAGTCTTTTTAAATACACAGTAATAATAATAACAATAATAATACAAATGAAAACAATAATCATAAATAATATGCACAAGGGGAGGGCAGCCCATCACAGGTCCCTATTCATAAAGGGTGTTTACCAGGCGTTTAACTTTAGATGTGGTAAGAGTTACACGTTTGCAAATTGGAGTAACAGTACTAAAAAAATTATTTAAACACCCTTTTACCTGAACGCATCTAAATGAGAGATAGACACTGTTCAGCTATATTCTTCCAGCTACAAGTGGCTATTGCAATTGCACACTGGTGGATTAGCCAATGGTGTAAAGGGTTATGCCCACCCAGTTCAGATTAACACTGCTGAAATGCAAGTGTGAAATGTAAAAGCAATGTTGAATGGAAAATATAAAAAGGAAAATGGGAATTCAAAAGGCTATGTTTTTGTGTCAAAGTGGCTGTAGTGCGCAGGTGTAGACGTGATGCGGTGCACAAGTAATGACAAACAAGTGACTGCAATATCCAAACAATGTTTTATTTGGGGAGGGTTTGTAATCCAGGTTGTTTGTAACCGTAAACAATAATCCCAGGCAATACACAGCTGTTTAAACTGTGGATTACAGTCCCGAAATAATACACAGTAGTAAACACACACAAGACACATACACGATCAGAAGTCCACAGTGAGCGCTGACGTGCAAGTGGTGAAATTACAATTTATCCATTAACAATGATGAAGTGTTGTCCAGGTTTGTGCTGGCCTTATGCGACAGCTCCGGATCATGGTAGCCATCTAATAAATAACAAACAGTACAATTGGATTCGACAAGCGTTATTTTACGCTCGTCCTTTAGCAGTTCTCTCTTAACCATAACAAAAGGAAAAGATCACCTTGCTACGTCCCCTTTTGTACCGTCAATCACGCCCCCTTGGTTAGCGAGTGCAATCGTTTCTCCTCCAATCCAAGGTTGCCACATCGCTTCCCTTCTGGGTCGATGACTTGGTGTACCATAGCTCCACCCCCTTTCTAGATGGCCGACTTCCACCTAACCCTGGGAATGAATTGTCAGGCCATCCAGTCCGGGGCACTATGTTCCCTTTACACAGTGCCCTCACAGGTCGGGAGAGAGATTTATTACCAAGATTCATTCTTTCTCTGTCACGGACCCTTTAGTTCGTAATACCCATTAAATAAACAATAATGTGCTATAAACAGTAAATGGCTTGCTTTTTCAGCAAAACAAAGTTCACAAAGAACTTGCTTAAATAACAAATAAAAAAAAAATGTATTAAGTCTCAACCCCCCAGAAAAAATGTAAAAAAAGAATGTCAATATAGCTAGCGCTGTTATCAAAGTCTGGTAGATGGGGCACATTTACTCTCTCTCAGCCATCGATTCTACCAGTCAAAAGGAAAATGGAAAAAAATAAAATAATATTTTTCCAATACTGTAGTAAAGTAGGTAATAAGTAGTACACTGTAAAGAACAGAAGTATAAAATACAATGCTGGAAAAACCCTAAACTTTTTAACAGACTTAAGAGAGTGCAATGATAAATATGCTTTATGAATAAGCGACTAAAAAAAACCACAGGATTTAAGCACAGATAAAATTTGTACACGTATCTAAGAGATAAATATGCCCTAATATGGCCCTGAAAGTTTAACATAACCTAAGGAAGTTAAATTAAGAGTTCCTACTTGTATATGTAGAACCACTTGTACTATAGTAGTTTAAAGAAAGTTATTAGTTCTGTGTTTGATATAACATGATTTTCTTTCAAAACTGCTTGCTCATTTAACTGGTAGTATTTGAAGAGGAGAAGGCTCTTTATCAATTCAGTGAAACCAAGATATCTAGTAATCTAGAGATCTGAGTAGGTTAAAAAAACAGTGACTAGAAGAAGAAAATGGTGAATGCATGTATTATGTTTGGTTTTCACATTTTGGTTAAGGTTCGCTAATTATGTAATTATTTGCACTTGTTTTGCTATGTATGTAATTGTCTCTTTATACTTTCTTTTCTTTGTTGTTTGGTTTATTTACCCACCAATGGTGGAGAGTTTTTATTATTTTTTTATTTGAGATTTGTTTTTTTGCACTGGGGACGTAATAGACGAAATTAGTCACAAATGTATTTCAGCTGCCGTCCATCTAGACTCATTGTGGTTAATTACCTGCCCTATAAAAACAGACATTCTACACTATAGAAAGGGGGTACACTGGCACGAGAGGGAGAGGCACTGGAACGAGAAACAAGGCTGGAGCAAGACAGAAGCTGCAGTGGTACATGAAGCCGGAGACCGGAGAAAGGAACTGGGAAGCCAGGTGCAGCAGACTTGGGGCGAGTCTGAGTGAAAAGAGAAACAGACTAATCAAGTAGTGGAAGCCATTGCTATACAGAGGGAAGTAAAGGTTTTATTAAATTAGTTTAAACAGTAATTTAAAACAAAGTTACTTTAGAAGAATTTAACTTTTGTTTCTGTTGGACGTGCTAGGGAAGGTGCGTTTATAAAGCAGTAGGTTACAGAGACGGTACAGCATTTGTTTATGCTCAAAGTATACATGGATTGTAGAAAACCCTTTCAATTGAAGTTCAAAGAAGGGCTTAACGCTATGCTTTAACATTGCTGTTATGTGTGGTAATTCAGGACATTGTTATTCGATTCTCTACAGGCACCCGGGACCGAGGACCGTGGAGGAGTTAGAGAGACGATTCTACACTGGGAGATTTCATGGATTACAGTACTCTCTACGAGTGACGGCCCCCTGCTGGACTGAGAGCTCCAAGTGTTCCTTGGTTTTGCCTGGGTGTGAAGACCTCTGGTCCTGGAAGACGAAGAGGGTTTGTAGCCACTTTCCAGACAAAGGATTAATGTCTCCCATTCCTCTTGTGTGTTCAGGACTGGACTTGGCAAACATTGATCAGGACTACAACTTCCGTGATACAGTACCCGCCCATTGTGCTCTGTAATTGGTAGGCTTGTCCTGTCATCAATGTATTTTGTATATTACTCTTTATTTTTAAGATATATTTTAGATAGTGTTTTATCATATTTTAGAATAATAGTTTATAAGAGCTTGAAGTTATTATTGCCGCTGAGGGCGCTGTTTTCTAGTTTATTAAGTATTATTACGGATACCTATCTGTGTCAGAATGTGTTACTAATGTTTACATCTAACAGTTAAATACTGACTTTGAATTAGTGTGTTTACTTGATAGACTCATAGCAATGTATTAGTATTACTTATACTTACCTGTAGGGGATATTTTAGCATAGACTATATTTAGCTGTGAATATTGATTCTGATTCATTATGTTTGCTTGATAAACTTATAGAAATGTATTAGTATTATATATACTTACCTGAAGGAGATAATTCAGCATCTCTTACATTAAATTGTTAAATGTTGATTTTGACTTACTATGCCTGCCAAATGATTTAAAGTGCATTTATTCATATGTTCCAAAGGTAGTTGATAAATATACACACATACATACAAAAACAAATCAAGTATTCTGTCCACACTGTCTCTTTAAGCCTACAGTATGCAGGAGTTCTCTGCCAGCCACGTCCTCTGGTCAGATATAACTGAAATTCAGCCAGCTCTCTGTGTTAAGGTCATTTTGATTATGCATAGCTGAAATGCAATTATTACCCATAAACCAGCCACATAGCACTCAGGCACATACTATTAGCTTAGTAAAGGTCAGGCTATTCTTAGCAATGAGGTAAAAATCTGGATGTGTTGAGTCATGTGGCCTGCCTATAAAGCTGTTTTATTTGCCTTTGTGATCTGGCTGGCAGCAACATGTGTTCAGGGTTGGTTTGTAATGGCTTTCCATTTATAGCAGCCTTCATCTCCAATGGGCTGTGAGAGTCATGTCAGTGGGAATCTATTATGGTAGTGACATTTTTTACTTGGCAAGAAAACAAATTGGCCTACACTGTCAGGCTGCAAAGTAGCTGAGCTATCCAATCAATGTTTGTGTATGCTGTTGTACAAAACGTCAGCTGAGTAACTTTCCTTTACATCACTGATACTCATTTTTGTGGACCAGGTGTTTTTGCAGTTAACACCAGCATGATTATAGCTCCATGACCTTGGGTTACTGAGGAAATCAGAGTCAAGCTCTGCACAGCAGCATGTTGCACATGCAGCCAGGCCCCCGCTGTAGGGAAGTGTTACTTTCACTGGCACGCATGACAGCTTCTCTTCTTTGCTGAAAGTGAGCAATGAAGGTCGGTGTTAAGTCTGAAACTATTAACCATGTATTTTGATTATTCAGGGATACTGGAAGACATTGCATCACCAGAGCCAAACTGCAGCTCACCATGGAATGGTACTTATACACACCACCTACTTTAGTGTAAATGTTTTTCCCCCCTCGCATAACTAATTCATGTAGTTTGTGTTGTGTATATGAGTATTTTATTGATTGCAATTACCAGTAGCACTATAATATTGGGTGTAACATGGTATATTATGTAACAACCTGTTATTAACTGTGTAACTACCAATGGTTTCTGCTTGTAGATGTTACCTACTGGTTGTAAAATGTGTGTAATTACACATAAATTACCTGTGCCATAGTGCTACCATGTAATTGCATCAGTAACAAACTGTTGTTTACAAGGCTATTTACAGCAGGAACTATTGGTAATTGCCAATTTATTCAAATGTAATTACATGTCTATGTCTGCCCTGTAAGTGCTATCCAATTATCTGTTTAGTAACATTCAGATGCATCAATAGATATGTGTAACTCCCCAAATCAGCACCTAAACAGAAAACCAGCGCGGGAGGTCACCGCAAACAAATAACCCACCATGCAGCACAAAAAGCTTACTGTTACGTGGGGTTTGAAGACAGTTACACTGACGTGTGCTGGAACCGAATGTCCAACCATATCATTTCTACCCCTGGTTCCCTGGCTATATCTGCATTAGGAAAATGTAACCATATGAAAATCACAATAGATAAATATTATTCTAAAACCATTAATAAATGTACTCAACATACATTTGGTATATCAGCACATACTTCAACTTGCATTTATAATTGTATACTGTTGATTTAAATAATATATACAATTACATTATAAGGATACACTATGTACCTGCATGTTTAAAAAATCAATTTGTACCAAGTGAGATTTATGTACATTTCTGTTTTAATATTTGTATTTCCTTAAGAGGAAAATGATGTTTACTGATTGTTGTGAAATAGATAAGTGTTCACATGAAACGTGTGTACATGGCCAAGTTAAGCATTACAGAAATTGGCCACCAGTTATACATTTCCATATAAAAAATATATCTTATCTATTTCATGTTCTAAAATGTAAGGACATTTGATTATTATTTTCCATTATATCAGTTTAACAAGTGGGTCAAAGTGGCACATTGAATGGAATTACCCAGGTGGTGCATGTCTTACAGAGTTGCTAATCAGTTCCTATTGAGTTTTTAGGAAAACACCTGAACAGTATTTCTACTCCTGAAATATGATGGCCAGTTTTGCTTCACTAGAATGTATAGTAGAGAAAGAGCTGTTAAATGATTACATATTAAACGCTGACACCTTGCATTCACAGTTTGCTGTTCATAGACCTGTATGTTTCCTGTTTTTTCAGAATGGTTGACAGTGTTCGTGGGAATGTGTAAATCTGCAGCATCATTTTTCTTTTTTTTTTGGACGGTAATACATTATCCATCGCTTTCAACACCTCCACTTTTGTCTGCAAGGATAATTCTTGTTTTTGTGCTGCATTATAGAAATGGCATTGCTGCGTGAGCACTATGGCAACTTAAAAACTGTGTCTATGGCAATTCGAAATGCATCATAGCATCAGTAGTCCCAAAACAGCACTAAAATACAGTATTAAAATGCAAGTTAATACATTTCCCAATATCCTTAAAGCCGGATCCACAGTGAGCAATTTGGTTGCGCAACTTGATCGCTCACGAAATTGCACAACTTAATCGCCTGCAACTGCTTTGTCCACACCTGAGCTAGTTGCGCAACAAGTTTCCCGTATTTAGAAGTGTGTGTAGTCGACAATTTTTGCATTGCTGCCTCTCGTAAAAAAAAAAAAAAGAATTGGTTTGATTTGTCGTTTACTTTCCATAATACCTCCCTGATGAACCAATTCTGATAAACCAATTCTGATTTTATTTACCGGGGCTGGAGATGCAGTACTGAGTGTCAAGTTGATATGCAGTGGCTTTTAAACCTGTTTTACTGAGAAAAAAATACTTTTAAACAGCGCATGTAAAATAAACAGCGCGTGTGAAAATAAATTGGACCTGATGCGCCTGAGACACACTAAATAAATGGACCGCTAAGGGTTAACCCGTTGCAGTCCTATGTCGGATCTGGTCCGACATCGTGAAAATCCCTTTCCGGTCCATTGTCGGACTCTGTCTGACATTGCCAAAAATCATGCTCTAACACAGCCTGTGTTGTGTTTAAGCCAAAAAAAGACGATCGGAAAGAAGGCGGAAACAACCGAATAGACCATTTACAAGCTGAGCAAAGCAGACGCACAGAGAATAAATGGCACAGAGCAGGCAGAGAAAGTTAGCCTTGCACAGATGATGGATGGGGCAGAAAGTACAGACGAAAGCAGTTTGGATGAAAAAGGTCAGGAATGTGGTCAGCTACATAGACTCAAAATGTCGCAAGCTATTTATCCCAGGTAGAGACATTTGCATTGATGAGAGCACTGTTGGCTTCAAAGGAAGGATTATCTTCAAATGCTACAATCCTCAGAAGCCTACCAAGTGGGGGATGCGTGTGTTTGTTTTAGCTGACTGTAAAACTGGTTATGTCTCTGCTATTGTTCCTTACTTTGGCAGCCCAACAACAGACTCCCTGCTGAGACATGACATGCCGTTTTCATCAAGAATTGTTCTTCATCTGTGTGAAACATTGCTGCAGACAACAAATCGACATGGCTTTCATTTGTTTACAGACAGATTTTACACAGGTTACGACCTGGCCATGGAACTGCTAAAAATAAAAATCCACCTTACTGGAACAGTAATGGCCAACAGAAGAGGATTACCAGTACCAGTGAAGCAAGGCCTCAAACTCAAAATGAGCAAGGACAACAAGGTCATCGTGCTAGGATGGAAGGACAAAAGGCTAGTGTTCATGTTGAGCACCTTCCAAGGCAGTGATTGTGAGAAGATACAGCACACTATCAAGAGAGGAGCAACTGAAGAGCTGGACAAGCCTTCAGTTATCTGTGATTACACCAGCAAGATGGGTGCAGTGGACCGGGCGGATCACTACTGTGCCAGCTATGCTTTCACAAGAAAGTCTCTGAAGTGGTGGAGGAAGATGTTCTTTTGGCTGTTGAAAGTAGCAATTGTGAACAGTGCTGTCCTGTTCAATTTAATGAAGGTGGAATCAGGACAGCTACCTTTTGCCATTAAAACATTCAGGAAATCCTTACTGGTACAACTGGTGGGAAATGTTCACAACCCTGGCTCAAGAAAACGTGGTGGTCCATCATCAACAGACAGAGAAGAAAGACTGTTTTGAAAGGTACCATACCACGAACACATATAGATCATTTCTGTCAGTGTCTAAACAATATGTACATTTCTGAAACAGCATGTAAATAATTGTATTATTTTTCTCCTTTTTTGTTTGCAAACATTGCCTATATAAATAGTTATAACATTGATGAAAAATCATTTTTAGTTCATTTTTAAAAAATGTTCTTTGTTAGTAGTGTGTGATTGATTTGTAAAACGTTTTGTACCTGTCTATTTATTATAATGGTAATATATTCAAACAAAAACTAAAATGTTGTGAAATGTTGTTACTTTTTTTTTTCTCAATGCCTTATATATATATATATATATATATAGTAAAAAAATCGCACCGCTCCGCGGTTCGTTGCCCCTTTAAAACACGACCCAACACACACAGAAATGGCTTTTTAAAGTGCGGTTGCGCTATTTTTTAATGAAACACAAAAACAAAATAAACAAAACAAACACCTAGTTCTTTTATGGGCACTAACTAAACAAAACAGGAACCTAAACTAAAAGACAGGACAGCTAAGCTGTTTACCTGTAGAAAAATAAACAAAACAACACACACTGTTTTAACACAGATCACCCCAAAAGGCTCTACACTACCTTTTCCTTTTTATTTTTGGCTGTGCCCACACACCAGCACAGTCAGGCTTCTACACACTTCAGCAGCCATGAGCAGACTAACTGCTCTCCTTAAATATTTTCAATAATAGCCAGGTGCAGGTGATAATTAACAATAAAACAATTAACAAAACAATCCCAAAATGTGCCTTACGCACATGTTTTTCTGCAGAGAGGATTTAACCCCCTCCCTGCTGTCTTACAGTATATATACATATATATATATATATATATATATATATATATATATATATATATATATATATATATAAACATAAGAACATAAGAACATAAGAACATAAGAAAGTTTACAAACGAGAGGAGGCCATTCAGCCCATCTTGCTTGTTTGGTTGTTAGTAGTTTATTGATCCCAGAATCTCATCAAGCAGCTTCTTGAAGGATCCCAGGGTGTCAGCTTCAGCAACATTACTGGGGAGTTGGTTCCAGACCCTCACAATTCTCTGTGTAAAAAAGTGCCTCCTATTTTCTGTTCTGAATGCCCCTTTATCTAATCTCCATTTGTGACCCCTGGTCCTTGTTTCTTTTTCAGGTCAAAAAAGTCCCCTGGGTCGACATTGTCTATACCTTTTAGGATTTTGAATGCTTGTTTTTTTTGTTCAAAGTTTTGATACTGTTGTCTTTGTATTGGTACCCTTTGGACTTACACTGCTTTGTTACTTATTTTAAGCAAATAAAGTCACTTTATTTCACTTTGAGCAGTACATGGTCTGAAATATTAATTGGACCTGACCAGCCTGACAGCCGCAGAATAAATGGACTGCAAAGGGTTAACCGCACAAAATAAAAAAAGTGATTGCAGTTATTTCCTTTCCTTAACACTGTTTAGCAACTCTTGCTTTCACAAAATGGGCTTACGCAAGTTCCAAAGTACTTCTGTAAGGGAGACACACCTCTTATGACCCAACGCCAGCCAGGACAGGAACCACAGACCACAAGTAATATGATCACATTATTATTTTCACATTCCTCTCGACAACAATGGTAATTACAGATGTATTTTACAGACGAGCAGTCCTACCGGACATGGCATATATAAGTTCGATTTGCCACAAAGTTGTATTACCTTACCGTCTGGGAGGCAGAAGCAGTCAAACCACTAGACATCCAGTTACCCCAATTTGGAAAGTAAATAAAATAGTAGTAACATGGCCAATTTCAACCCACCCACAGGAGCTGTAATTAAACAAAACCCTCTGTCTCCCAGCCCTACTAAAAATACAACAATACACCCCACAATCAGCAAAACAATAAATGTTAGCAACAGTTCCAGTATTTGAAATTCCCAGATTGTTATGATCACAATAGCATCATCGCGTGTCCATAGGATTTCGACCGATAACCCAGTTTGAACCAGTCCTTGCATCAGTCCCAGTTTTATTCCAGAATGGGGGAAAACGTGTAGGAAAGGGGGATGTTGGCTCAGTCTTTGTAAAGATCCCTTTTTGGGTGTAGAAATAACTAAAACAAATATAAAACAATAGAGGGACATGTAGTAAGTCTTAAAAGTATATCCAACACCATATGGCCAATTCCACACAGGATACTTAGCCTTAATTGAGACTAAATACAATATGGCAGTTTACAAAAGCAATTTTTAAAAAACATTTTTTTTAAAGTATCCTAAAACATTATAGATGCTCACACTAAAAAACTAAATGAATTAACGATAATAAAAACACAAGACTGTCGGTAATATATAGATTTTAAGAACATAAGTATCAGGGCGAATTGTCTAACTAAAACCTATTGAAAGTGTAATTATACTACTAAAACGCCAAGGCAATTAAAATATCAATGACCTAGTTTAAAATGGTAAAACCCTTTAAAAGACAATCAAGGTTGGCTCCCGAGTGGCGCATCCAGTAAAAGCACTCGCTAGAGTGCAGGATGCGCTCTATAGCCTGGACGTCGCCGGTTCGAGTCCAGGCTATTCCACAGCCGACCGTGGACGGGAGCTCCGAGGGGGGCGCTCAATTGACCGGCGCCGTCCGGGGAGGGAGGGTTAGGTCGGCCAGGGTGTCCTCGGCTCACCGCGCACCAGCGACCCCTGTAGTCTGGCGGGCGCCTGCGGGCTTGCCTGTAAGCTGCCCAGAGCTGCGTTGTCCTCCGACGCTGTAGCTCTGAGGCGGCTGCACGGTGAGTCTGCAGAGTGTAAAGAAGCGGGCGGCTGATGGCACACGCTTCGGAGGACAGCGTGTGTTCATCTTCTCCCCTCGAGTCAGCGCAGGGGTGGTAGCGGTGAGCTGAGCCTAAAAATAATTGGGCATTTCAAATTGGGGAGAAAATAATAAAAACTGATTGGCAACGACTAAATTAAAAAAAAAAAAAAAGACAATCAAGGCAGTTTAATAAATCAACACGCGCTTGAATACTGTTGCCATCATATGCTTAACTCTATAACTGGCACGGGACGATCTAATCGGCCCAAGTGTTGCTTTTAGGATGTGCAGTCTGATTGAATCGGCCCAACTGCGCACACTGTCTTTATTCTCCTATTAAAAATAATGGATTTCTTTCAACACTACACTACCCAGAAGCCCACTTATAACATTTGTATGTTACATTTTTGTATCTTTATTTGGCCATTGGATAAGGAGAAATCAGGTGGTTTTGTGGGTGTTTCAGTTGGCGTTGCGCTGTTGGTCTGTCTCTTCTGCAGCGCTGTCTGCTTGTGTGCTGTTTGAGAGGAGTGATTTGAAAAAGCAACTAGCTGTTTTGTGAGAGTTCTATTGTGTGGAATAATTTTGGAGTTGTATATACAGAAGAGTCTAAAGTACCTGAAAAAAACTATAGTCAACCTCGTGTTTAAAAAAAAAACAACTTAATTTAATGTATGTATTAATTTATTTAGTTATTATCGCCAATCCGTTACCTCTTCACCCCTCAACACAAGGAAACGACACGGTGGTTGAGGTGAAACCTTATATAACTTTTATAATTTATTATTTGTAATTTATCATTAACTCCTTAATAATACTATTAGCTCCTTCAACACATTTTTTTTTAATTTGTCAAAAAAAGCAACAACAAAAAAAAGTCAAGTTAAGAGGATTTTTTTCGCATTCCTCTTATTTTGAAGCAGTTAATACTGTTATCTAACCAGAAGAATTATTATTTTATAACACCAACAGTATTTTGATTGTTTTGATTGTTTTAAAATCATCAAACTGTCAGATTTGGATAAAAGAGTGTCTAATATGGAACAGGAGAAACAAAGTTCAGCTCTCTCAATAATTCCTGCAATTCCTAATTCTCACTAATTCCTGCAACAAACTCTGTAGCGGCAGTGTGACAGGATGCCTTCAGTGATGACGTCAGACCAGAAACACAGACTCAGGAAGTAGCGGGTGAGAGCTGAAACACTACAGCATTCATCTTCTTTTATTAAATAATAAAACAAAAACAAAAGACTTAAACAGAACACCAAACAAAAAAGCACAAGGGCCAAACAAATAAACAAATAAGTATTGTGCTGGTAAAAACCAGCACGCTTAGCAGTTGTTTTTAACAGTTGTTTTTTTCGCTCTCGTTGCTCGCTCTCCCGTACTCTCCTCTGTACACTCTCCCCGAGGGTAGAGAGCTGCAAGTTTATATACAGTGACCATCTCCCGATTAGCAACAATTAATCAATGAATTAACTCGGGAGATGGTCACCGTCTGTATGAGTTTAATAAGGATGCGTGACTGTCAGCTAGCTAAATAAATCACTAGCTGATCAGTCACGCATCCTCACAAGGTTTTTAAAAACACAAAAACAATAACAAATACGCAGCGCTTTTATCCGCGCCGCAAACAATAATACAAACAATAATACAAACAATAATAAAACAGTGCACAAATATATACAGGGGCTGGACACTCCGCCACAGGCAGATACAGTTTCTTCCGGTGCCGCTCTAACTTCGGTCATTGAATCAGATCCTCCAATCTACAACCTTGCTACTGCATCTGCACACGGCTCCTCCTCTCCAACTTCAGCTCGACATCGCTCAATATCTCCACAAATCAGACGTAACATAATCAAAGATAAGGATGTCAATCTCGTTTCATTATTGATGATGACATCAGAGTTTCTGGATCACAGAGTTGTGGATTGTGGAGATCTATCAGTTACTTTAAAATCCAGAGACCCCAGATTACTAAAAAATTTAACATTGGGGGAATTCATCCTTGCCTTCTCTATATACAGAGACGTGCTATGTTCTGTATCTCCTAATCGAAGAGCCGAACTAGACTCCTATGAATATTACACAGTGGAATTACCTGTCAGATATGGAGGGACTATGTTTTTTGATTATCACAGAGCTTTTTCAGCAAAAGCAGCAGCTATTCTGGCATCCGATAACCACATAATTAACTGGGCACAACCTGATTCAGATTTATTTAATAAAATTTTTGGCAGTCTCAGAGTCAATGCATGCGGGGCTTGCTCTTCCACAGCCCATTCAACATCCCTCTGCCCAAAAGCAGCAATAGCATCAACCTCCAAATCAGCTCCTGGCACCTCTGTACCTCACTACTCAAACAGAGCCTTCTTTCATAATCCTGCCCATGCTTCAGCTCCACCAGATTTATCCTCAAGGCAAGATAAACACGGGCGCACAATTAGATTCTCCGGAGGGAGACAAACCTGCAATAATTTTAATACTGGTGTGTGCTCAAGCAGGCAATGTAAATTCATTCATATGTGCAATACTTGCGGGGATGCCCATTCCAGTACAATCTGCCCTCTAGCTCACAAGTGACTCTTTCCAATGCTCACAGTCTCCACTCCCATAAACATTCCGACGCTATCCAAAAAAAACTCCAGAATCACCCTGACACCAATTTCACCAGCTACTTAACTGATGGACTAAAAACCGTTTTTCAACAAGACTCAGTCAAATTCCTTCTTCCTCTTTTCAAAGCAAGAAACTTCATCCTGGCATTCAAGAACCAGAGGTAGTTCATTCTCTCATCGAAAAAGAAATAAAGAAAGGTTTTATAGTAGGTTCCTTTTTAGCTCCCCCGTTTCCAGTCTACAGAATTAATTCCATCGGCATCACCACTAGTGATGTCAGGAAAAAGCGTCTCATTATCGATTTATCAGCACCATGGGGATCAAGCACCAGCTGCATCAAGCACTTTACCACAGTGGGATATGGATCGCAACGCACTGGCGGAGCTGCTGGAGGCACTGGACAGTAGATGGGAGAGAAGGAGGGAGGAGCGTTACATTGCGCTCATTGAAAGGGTGGGGCTGGCATTTGCCACAACACCAGCACCTACAGGAACACCAGCAATGTCGGCGCGAAGGCTCGGGCGATGAAGATGATGGCCGAGGATGAGGCGTACCTGGTTGCGTTTGAGCGGATGACAACCACCACGTCATGGCCACGGGGGCTCTGGGCAAGCCAGCTGAGACCCTGCCTGATCGGGGAGGCTCAGGTAGCCTACCAGGCTATGAGCGACCTCAACGCGGCCAGTTACGACCTGGTCAAGCTGGCCGTTATCCGCCTGCTCAACATTACGGCAGAGACCCACCGGGTACGGTTCATGGAGTACCGAAGATCCCCAGAGACATGCCCCAGGGTGGTTGCGGAGTGGTTGTATGACCACATGGTACACTGGCTGACCCCCGAGAATAAAACCAACCTGCAGATGGGGGCGTTCGCAAGGAGGTATGTGACATGCTCGAACTTGGGATGATTGAGCCTTTCAGGAGCGAATGGTGCAGTCCAATTGTCATAGTGGCCAAGAAAGACGGCACCAACCGCTTCTGTGTGGACTTCCGGAAGGTAAACGCTATTGCCAAGTTCGATACATACCCTAGTCTAGTTAGACTGGGAAAGGCGAAGTTTATCTCTACTCTGGACCTGACAAACGGATACTGGCAGATCCCCTTAACCCACATTTCTAGAGACAAAACCGCATTTTCAACACCAGAAGGGCTGTTTCATTTCAAAACCATGCCGTTTGGGCTACATAGTGCGCCTGCTGCCTTTCAGAGACTGATGGACCAGGTTTTACGCCCACATCATGAATATGCAGCAGCGTATATTGATGATGTGGTTATTTACAGCTCCACCTGGTGAGAGCTTTTGGCTAGGATTACAGCCATCCTTCTGTCTCTAAGGGTAGCCCAGCTGACAGCTAACTTGAAAATGCATGTTTGCCAAAACAGAGACTCAATATTTGAGATTTTTAATGGGGAATGGAAGGGTGAAACCTGTTGTCACCAAAATCCAGGCTTTGGTAGATGCGGCGATCCCCAAAACCAAGAGGTCACTACTGGGATTAGCCAGTTATTACCGCCACTTTATCCCAGAGTATGCCACAGTGGTTAACCCTTTAGTCGACCTCACCAAAAAGAGTGCACCAAATTTAATTAAGTGGTCAGTAGAGTGTCAGGGGGCGTTTGATACTATTAAGCGAAGACTCTGCCAGGCTCCCATTCTCATCACACCTGATTTCACCAAGAGATTCATCCTCCACACCGATGCGTTGGATGTGCGTTTGGGTGCGGGGTTGTCCCAGAAGGTTGACGGAGTAGAACACCCGATATTATATATCAGTAAAAAGATGCTCCATCGGGTGCGCAACTACTCCGTGGTCGAAAAGGAGTGTTTGGCCATTAAATGGGTTACTCACTCTTTACGATATTACCTGCTGGGACATTAATTTGATCTTGTCACAGACCATGCCCCACTCAAGTGGTTAAGCAGAATGAAGGTCAGCAATGCCCAGATAACTCGGTGGTGTCTGGCGTTGCAGCCCTTCATGTACCACATGGTACACCGTGCGGGGAAAGACCATCAAAATGCAGATTATTTTTCCCGGGAGGGGGGAGTAATGGGAAAGGTAGATTCAGCCGAGTGTTCCTTCGGCTCCACTCTGAGCGGTGGGATATGTGACAAAAAGACAATGATTCTTCGTGGTAAATCTCCCTCCCGACCTGTGAGGGCGCTAACTAACGGGAACAGAGTACCCTGGACTGCTTGGCCTGACACTTCGTTCCTAGGGTTAAAATGAAGTTGGTCATTTATAAAAGGGGCAGAGCTTCGGTACATTAACTCATCAACCCGGAAGGGAAATGATGTGGCAGCTGCGGATTGGAGGAGCTATGCAATCGTTTACCAAGGGGTGAGTGATGTTATAAGTAGGGGACAAAGCGACATAATCTGTTCCTTCGTTTTGGTTAAAAGCATTGAACCCAGAAGGACCCATATTGTTGTATCATGAGTGTTTTGTTTGTTTGTCTAATTGTTACTTGTTATTTATTAGACAGCCAAACACGTTCCGGAGCTGTCGCCAGAGGCCAGCACGTACCCGGAACATCACTGCACCAGAGCATGATAAATTGCATCATCACAAGCACTACTGCACTCACTGAGGACTGGTGATCGTGTATGTGTATTGTGTGTGTGTCTTTTTGTGGATTATCATGTATTATCATTTGGGACTGCCCCGTGCATTAATTATACAGAGCAGTACACATTGTTGTGTACTGCCTGTATTTCATTTATAATTTCTGTTGGTCAGTTCCGACCATTGGATTACAATTAGAAACCCATCAGTTCATCAGAACTGTGTTTGTCATTGTTTGGAGCACTGCATCACCTGTACACCTGCGTACTATAACCCACTTTGCCACACAGGCTGCTTTTGACAATGCTAAAACACAGTTGTCTTCTGCTTCGGTATTGGTACATTGGATCCCAGGGTGTCAGCTTCAACAACATTACTGGGGAGTTGGTTCCAGATTCTGTGTGTAAAATAGTGCCTCCTATTTTCTGTTCTGAATGCCCCTTTATCTAATCTCCACTTGTGACCCCTGGTCCTTGTTTCTTTTTTCACATCGAAAAAGTCCCTTGGGTCAGCATTGTCAATACCTTTTAGAATTTTGAATGCTTGAATCAGATCGCAGCGTAGTTTCTTTGTTCAGGACTGACTAGATTCAATTATTTTAGCCTGTCTGCATATGACATGCCTTTTAAACCCAGAATAATTCTGGTCGCTCTTCTTTGCACTCTTTCTAGAGTAGCAATATCCTTTGTGTAGCACGGTGACCAGAACTGAACACAGTATTCTAGATGAGGTCTTACTAATGCATTGTAAAGTTTTAACATTACTTCCCTTGATTTAAGTTCAACACTTTTCACTATACTGTATATCTGAACATCTTATTGGCCTTTTTTATAGCTTCCCCACATTGCCTAGATGAAGACATTTCTGAGTCAACATAAAGCTAGGTATTTTTCATAGATTCCTTCTTCAATGTCGGTATCACCCATATGGTATTTATAACGCACATTTTTATTGCCTGCATGCAGTACCTTTCACTTTTCTCTATTAAATGTCATTTGCCATGTGTCTGCCCAGTTCTGAATGCTGTCTAGATCATTTTGGATGGCCTTTGCTGCTGCATCAGCGTTTGCCACTCCTCCTGTTTTTGTGTAGTCTGCAAATTTAACAAGTTTGGTTACTATACCAGAATCTAAGTCATTAATGTAGATTAGGAATAGCAGAGGACCTAATACTGATCCCTGTGGTACACCACTGGTTACCTCGCTCCATTTTGAGGTTTCTCCTCTAATCAGTACTTTCTGTTTTCTACATGTTAACCACTCCCTAATCCATGTGATTGCATTTCTTGAATCCCTACTGCATTCAGTTTGAGGATTAATCTTTTATGTGGGACTTTGTCAAAAGCTTTCTGGAAATCTAAATAAACCATGTCGTATGCTTTGCAATTATCCATTGTCGATGTTGCATCCTCAAAAAGATGAAGCAGGTTAGTTAGACACAATCTCCCTTTCCTAAAACCATGCTGACTGTCTGTCTCCCAGGATACTGTTACCATATAGGTAATTTTCCATTTTGGATCTTATTGTAGTTTCCATAAGTTTACATATAATAATAGATATACAGTACAAGCCCTCCTTACAACATGGTAATGCGGATGCATTATCAAGGTTACCCATAATCAGACTGAGTCTGAGTAAATCAAATTAGAGTGTCTTTTTTGGATAAGCTGCCTGTCTCAGCGCAAGATATAGCTCAGGAATCTCAAAATGATCCGGTGTTAGTGAAAGTGAAACACTACACACTCACAAGTTGGCCTAATCATATCACTGACACAGAATTAAAACCCTACTGGGTTAGGAAAACAGAATTGAATTAGGTTCTGCATTATCATATTGAAATTTCTAGCACCTTGTAGACAATACTATCACAGCATCAAAGGGTATGAATACTTTTGAATTAGCATTTTTGGTGTTTTGCAAACAAATTGCTGAAATAAATAATTGTAGACACCTATTCTTGTAACTTTTTTTCCTCATCCTGAAAAGCAAAACTTCTGCTACAAAAGATTTTTCCTCAAATTATATACATATCCATTAAGTGAAAAAGGAAGTGATATCTGAAACAAAAACACATTGGAAATGTGAAAGAAATGCCAAGTTATCAAAAGTGCCTAACTAGGCACAACTGTAAAAGCGGTGTGGGTCAAGGTTACTCGAATTGTTTCTACTAACTTGGCTTGTGTTTTTCAGGCACAATAAAAGCGGATCGAACGTGCATCAAAAACAAAGCCAAGTTAGTAGAAACAATTGGGGCAACCTTGACCCCCATCGCTTTTACAGTTGTGCCTATTTGCTTGGTGCTGGTCAAGGTTGCCCCAGTTGTTTCTTCTAACTTAGCTTGTGTTTTTGATACAAGTTAGAAGAAACAATTGGGGCAACCCCAATGGTTTCTTGAAAGTTGGCTTGTGTTTTTGATCTCTCCACTTTAAATGGGTGGACACTTTTGATAACTTGATGTTTTCACATTTCCAATTTCTCAAATGAGGCCACTGTGCAGCCCCTCAGTAGTCCACAGCAACTCCTCTGTTAATCAACCTTTATCTTAAATGGCGCCGCTATTCAGCTTTCATTCATCTCAGTTCATGAAGCTTGCATTCTGATTCCTCATACTGCTTTTGTTTCTGTTAGGTGCTATTGGCCAGCATTAAGGTCAGTATAATCACTGCATCCAGATGGCCAGAGCTTTCATTCTGATCAGATTTCATTTTGGGATGCGTCACAAATCTCCACCCATTTCACTTTGTGTGAGTGCTCATTGGTTGATCAACGAGAGAAGACTTTCTTAGTGCAACCTGAAAATAGCCGTATGGGGTAATATTATTTTCTTTAATGTGGAGAAATAATATTTGAATATTCAAACTAACATTGCTGCACATGAATTCGAAGGCAAAAAATCCATGTCTGTGTCCACCATGAATTACATAGTTGATACATATTAGAAATACGTATTACAACATGTTTTGCCAAGCACCGATTTACCACCTTCACAGAATTTGCACGACAGTTTCTAAAATAGCAAGTGATATGTCTGATTGACTGTGACAGGGTGGCTGGGCGGTGATGTCAGGTCAGAAGCAGGAAGGAAACTGACACCAGTACTGCAGATCAAATGATGCGGCGCACCATTTTATTTTTAAATAACAAAAATAAATAAAAAGTTCAAACAGAAAAATAAAAATGTTCAAACAAAACAAAACAACAAACACAAAATAATACGATCCCAGGTCAGGCTGGGCAGTTGCTGTCACTGTTCCTGGAATCTTTTCATTTTCGTTTTGTTTTGTCTCTCGCTCCTCTCGCTCTCTCCACTCTCGCTCCTCATACACCCACCCCGAGTGCAGCGAGCTGCAGGCTTTTATGCAGGTGACCATCTCCCAATTAGCAACAAATTAAATCACCTAATTAATTCGGGAGATGGCCACCTTCTGCATGAGGTCTTTAAATTACTGTGGATGGGGTTTCCCATCCATGCTATCAAACATTACAAAATATTTCGGCTACGCCGTCAAAAATATACATAAATACAAATAAACAACAACAAAACATACGGCGCATGGCTCTCGCCGTCATATTTACACACTAAATCATAACGACAATAATAATAATAATAATAATAATAATAATAATAATAATAATAATACAAAACAAATACAAATTAACACAGGGGCAGATGGGGAAACCCTGTTCTAAAAATAAATAAACAGAACACTGTACAGGGCTCCTTGCCTTGTTACATTGACATTAAAAGATGAAATGATCAACAAAGCGCTGCTTCAGATTTGGCAAGCGAGTCAGAATCGGGGATACAGATACAGGTGCGCTTGTCTTCTTTCTATTCCTTAAGGATATTCTCTTCAAGTATTGCTCATCCTTGTTAGACATCTTTTTGGGTCTTCCAGTCCTTCCAGTCTCTGTACTTGTTGATTATGCTTCGGATACCACACCTTGAAAATGTTTTTCCTTCTTTATGCAAGTCAAGGTTGTTATAATAGTAGAAAATACTTTTGGAGGCTTTGCATAAATTGTTGATGCTCATAATGTATCAGAGTAAAAAATACAACATGTCTAAGACTTTTGCACAGCAGTGTATATTGAATTAATTCATTAATGTTTGTATTATTTTGTAACCTGCTGACATTTTAATTGCAGTTGTTTACTGTTTTATCATGTGGTGAAGTTGGTTATGTTAGGTATGATAACTATAGGTTCAATAATTAATGTTAAATTGTGAAGGAAAAAAAATCCCTTTAGTTTACCCCAGGGTACCTAAGGTAACATAATTTAATTTAAAAAAGTGCTTTTATTGAAAAAAATACCTCCTAAAGGTGGATTATAATTAAGGCTTCTGATTTTCAGTATTAACCTGATAAAAAAAAACTTGTTAAAAACACCCCCGATACAAAAAAAAGAAATTGGTGTATAGCCAATAAACACCGGAAAAACACTAGAAATGGTTACTCAATTCATGTTGACTTTCCCATTTACAAAAAAACAAAAACTAACCACCTTTCCCAGTGCAGCTGGGCAATGTCCCTCCTTCCTGACTTGTATCTATCATTGATTCATTCTGAATACTTTAAACCCACCCCAACTACTGAGTGGCAGCAAATTCCTACATTTCTACTGGTGACTCCGCTTGCGAGATTTAAAACAAGATTACAATTAGAAGGCTTGTTTGCAGGATTTAAAGGTATGTTATAGTTATAGGAAGAATTTAAAACAAAATTGCAAACTGTGGAGAAATGTAAAAAAATGTCTAGACACACAAAAACCCCAGAAGAATGTGCCTGTGACCATGAGAATGTTATTGTGGAAGACAGCAAAGGAAAGAAGTTACAATTGAAGTGTGCAAGTACTGTCGAGTTAATATACATATACGGCCAAGAGTTCTGGAAAGTAACCGAAAACAATAATTTCATACCGTATATAAAAAGTGAAAGCCCGAAAAAAAAAAAAAAAAAACGATTTACATAAAACTTGAAAATAACTAAATATAGTTGTATAGTTTATTATAATCTTACAAAAAAATAAAGGTTGTAAAGGTGAAATAGTCATGTGCTCTGGCAAGGGTCTAGAAAAAATGTTTCCACTCTACTGTCTCAAATATTTTTTATAGCACTTTAAAGACAGTGTGGTAAAAACACTCATAAAATGCTTGGCTGTGGAGTGACATCTATGGTAAAACCAACTGGCTTTGTTAAACACTATCTACAATAGTTGCGATAAACTGGCTTGCTTTACTCAAACATGTAATATAAAGTTTTGTCTGACACTTGTATCAATTTAGCGCATAGTCCTAATCTTACATAAAACTTTATAACAGTTGTTACACATCTTTCTGATGGTCCAACCTGAAATATTAAACATAAAAAAGGGAGTTTTGAATATCATTCTCTGGCAGAACGGAACCCGTGGCAGTTCTGTGATTATAAACCCCATCATACGACACCTCATCATAAGACACAAAACACTGAGGTTGATTCAATTAATCTTAACCGTGGCAGATCTAAATACTGACAATGTTTAAAATATTAATTTTACTTACTATAGAGACTTATACACATTGTTAGATATGTTGGTTTTTAATGATTGCAACTGCGCCGTTAATTAGATCCATTGAATAGACCCCAATATTTTCCAAAAATAATCGTAGTGCCACTTTACCATCTATTCTGAAGTTCGTGAAATAGTTCCCATTCTCTTTATATTTCAACTGGAGAATTCTTCAAGCTGCTTGTTTACTGTATCCACCACTGTGCAAAATGAAAGGGACAATGTTAAAATGGTTTCGGTCATAAATTGTGATGACCAATGCCTCCCACCACATTTAATAAAAATGTATACTTTATTGCCAGAAAAATGGTCTCATAATATCCAATGATTGCCTTGGGACAAATGGTATTTTGACCTTTCGAAACAATTGCCTTTATGAACCTAACATCCTGTACTCTAAGCCATATGGTTTTAAAATATGGTATATCAAGTGTGGCCAGTGCTGTGATATTTCTAAATGGTCTTTTTATGACAGAGCTTTTATTACTGGTTTAGAAATTTCCTTCCCTGGGAGTTTATAAAAAGGTTATTGCTTTGTTCAATATACAGACGTGCTCAAATTTGTTGGTACCCCTCCACAAAAAACGAAGAATGCACAATTTTCTCTGAAATAACTTGAAACTGACAAAAGTAATTGGCATCCACCATTGTTTATTCCATATTTAATAGAAATCAGACTTTGCTTTTGATTTTTTATTCAACATAATATTGTAAATAATAAAACAAATGAAAATGGCATGGACAAAAATGATGGGACTGCTAACCTAATATTTTGTTGCACAACCTTTAGAGGCAATCACTGCAATCAAACGTTTTCTGTAGCTCTCAATGAGACTTCTGTACCTGTTAACAGGTAGTTTGGCCCACTCTTCCTGAGCAAACTGCTCCAGCTGTCTCAGGTTTGATGGGTGCCTTCTCCAGACTGCAAGTTTCAGCTCTTTCCATAGATGTTCGATAGGATTCAGATCAGGACTCATAGAAGGCCACTTCAGAATAGTCCAATGTTTTGTTCTTATCCATTCTTGGGTGCTTTTAGCTTTGTGTTTTGGGTCATTATCCTGTTGGAGGACCCATGACCTGCGACTGAGACAGAGTTTTCTGACACTGGGCAGTACATTTCGCTCCCAGAATGCCTTGATAGTCTTGAGATTTCATTGTGCCCTGCACAGATTCAAGGCACCCTGTGCCAGGCGCAGCAAAGCAGCCCCAAAACATAACCGAGCCTCCTCCATGTTTCACTGTAGGTATGGTGTTCTTTTCTTTGAAAGCTTCATTTTTTCGTCTGTGAACATAGAGTTGATGTGACTTGCCAAAAGGTCCAGTTTTGACTCATCTTTCCAAAGGACATTCTCCCAGAAGGATTGTGGCTTGTCAATATGCATTTTAGCAAATTCCAGTTTGGCTTTTTTTTTATGTTTTATTTCAAAAGTGGAGTCCTCCTGGGTCTTCTTCCATGGAGCCCTTTTCGCTCAAAAAGCGACGGATGATGCGATCAGAAACTGACGTACCTTCCCTTGGAGTTCAGCTTGTATCTCTTTGGCAGTTATCCTTGGTTCTTTTTCTACCATTCGCACTATCCTTCTGTTCAATCTGGGGTCGATTTTTCCTCTTGCGGCCGCACCCAGGGAGGTTGGCTACAGTTCCATGGACCTTAAACTTCTTAATAATATTTGCAACTGTTGTCACAGGAACATCAAGCTGCTTGGAGATGGTCTTGTAGCCTTTACCTTTACCATGCTTGTCTATTATTTTCTTTCTGATCTCCTCAGACAACTCTCTCCTTTGCTTTCTCTGGTCCATGTTCAGTGTGGTGCACACAATGATACCAAACAGCACAGTGACTACTTTTCTCCATTTAAATAGGCTGAATGACTGATTACAAGATTGGAGACATGTGTGATACTAATTAAAGAAACTAATTAGTTTGAAATATCACTGTAATCCAATTATTTATTATCTTTTCTAAGGGGTACCAACAAATGTGTCCAGGCCATTTTAGAATATCTTTGTAGAATAAGCAATAATTCATCCCTTTTCACAGCTTCTTTGCTTTATTCTATGACATACCAAAGGCATGCAAGTATACATGATAAAATAGCTTTTAATTTCATCACTTTTCAGGAGGAATGAAGCATTATTTCAATGAGCTGTAAGGGTACCAACAAATTTGAGCACGTCTGTATATACCTTTTTGTCATATTTTAAAACTATACTTTTGTGGTAGATTGATCCTGGCCCATCTGTTGGTATTTTTGTATTCTCCCTGTTTGAGATTGCAGCTGTGGCCTATTCTGGTCTTAAAACTTTTTTTAATGAAATATATATTCGATCAACTGAAAACTGTGTATTGGTCAAATAAATCTGTCATTTATGCCCCAGTAGGCAATTGCTAGTTTTCTTCAAACTTAGTGACTTCAGGCATTGAAGTTACACTGCATGAATGGAGCCTTATTGGGGGTGCCTTATTGTTATTATCAGTTAACTGCTTACTTCACGAAGTATCCCCTCAGCAATAATTTAGCTCTGCTTAATACCAGACAAAGAAAATCATCACCTCTTTTCTTCTTCTGTGATCCAAGTCAATCCTTCTTTAACAGTTTGCCAGCAACTTCCCCACAACTCTGTTCAAATGCAATATTACTCCACATGGAGAAACAAACAAAAACTTAAAACTCCCTAGTTATATATATATATATATATATATATATATATATATATATATATATATATATATATATACAGTGGCTCTCAAAAGTATTCACCCCCCTTGGACTTTTCCACATGTTATTGTGTTACAACATGGAATCAAAATGGATTTAATTAGGAGTTTTTGCCACTGATCAACACAAAAAAAAAGTCCATAATGTCAAAGTGAAAAATAAAATCTACAAATTGTTCTACATTAATTACAAATACAAAACAGAAAATAATTGATTGCATAAGTATTCACCCCCTTGAGTCAATATTTGGTAGAGGCACCTTAGGCAGCAATTACAGCCATGAGTCTATTTGGATAAGTCTCTACCAGCTTTGCACATCTGGACACTGCAATTTTTGCCCATTCTTCTTTGTGAAATTGCTCAAGCTCCGTCAAGTTGGATGGGGACCTTTGGTGAACAGCAATTTTCAACTCTTTCCCCATATTCTCAATTGGATTGAGGTCAAGGCTTTGACTGGGCCACTCCAGGACATTGACCTTTTTGTTTTTAAGCCACTCCAGTGTGGCTTTGATTGTATGTTTGGGGTCATTGTCCTGCTGGAAGATGAATCTTCTCCCCAAGTCCCAGGTCTCTTGCAGACTTCAGCAGGTTTTCCTCCAGGATTTCTCTGTAATTTGCTGCATCCATTTTGCCCTCTATCTTCACAAGCTTTCCAGGCCCTGACGCAGAGAAGCATCCCCATAGCATGATGCTTCACGGTAGGGATGGTGTTCTCAGAATGATGTGCGGTGTTAGGCTTGCGCCAAACATAGCGCTTAGCGTTGAGGCCAAAAAGCTCTATTTTGGTCTCATCAGACCACAGAATCTTCTTCCACTTGGTCTCAGAGTCTCCCACATGCCTTCTGGCAAACTCTAGCCGAGATCTGATGTGAGTTTTTTTCAACAATGGCTTTCTTTTTGCCACTCTCCCATAAAGGCCAGTTTTGTGAAGCACCCAGGCTATTGTTGCCATATGCACAGTGTCTCCCAGCTCAGCCGTGGAAGACTGTAACTCCTTTAGAGTTGCCATAGGCCTCTTGGTGGCCTCCCTGACTAGTGCCCTTCTCGCCCGGATACTCAGTTTTTGAGGACGGCCTGTTCTAGACAGATTCACAGTTGTGCCACATTCTCTCAATTTCTTAATAATGGACTTTACTGTGCTCCGGGGGATATTCAATGCCTTGGAAATGTTCTTATATCCTACCCCTGATTGGTGCTTTTGAAGAACCTTATTCCAGATTTGCTTTGAATGTTCCTTCGTCTTCATGATGTAGTTTTTGTTAGGAAATGTACTAACCAACTGTGGGACCTCCCAGAGACAGGTGTATTTAACCTGAAATCATGTGAAACACCTTAATTGCACACAGGTGGACTCCATTCAACTAATCATGTAACTTCTAAAGACAATTGGTTGCACCAAAGCGTATTTAGGTGTGTCAAAGCAAAGTGGGTGAATACTTATGCAATCAATTATTTTCTGTTTTATATTTGTAATTAATTTAGAACAATTTGTAGATTTTATTTTTCACTTTGACATTATGGACTTTTTTTGTGTTGATCAGTGGCAAAAACTCCTAATTAAATCCATTTTGATTCCATGTTGTAACACAATAACATGTGGAAAAGTCCAAGAGGAGTGAATACTTTTGAGAGCCACTGTATATATAGTTGTATATCATATTTTAATGGTTTATCAAAATACAGTTTTTAATGGACTGATTTAAGAGATGCTTCTTAATTATTAGCACACTCCAATTTTAGAACAATAATCTTTTCTTTCACATTAATCTTTTCTTTCTCTGTGTTCAGGTCTGCTCAGTGATTTGCCATCTTGCCTGCCTTGAATCTGCCGATCCCTATAGCATGGGTTCCCGCAGCTTTTGGTTCTCTGGTGCTGAATTTGTGGGGTGAATTATTTCCAAATTAAATATGGGGTGCAAAAACATTTTGTGGGGTCTTGCACCTCACAATCCCACTCTAAAAACAGCCCTCCTCTTTTACTTTTTTTCCTTCCACTTGTCACATGTGCCATGCCTGAACTGGCCAAAGTGGTGGAATTCAGCCTTAACAGATTACTTTCAGAAACAAGCTTCTCCAAATGAAACTCACCCAGCATGTGCACAGCTGCTGTGAAGTGCTTTAAGATTTACAAAAAAAGTTTGGATTGGAAAAACCCATCATGATTGGTTGTATCTTTTACAATCCATCAATTGCCACCAGTAGATATAAATGTTATGAACAGTTCCCCAGCAATTAAATTAAAGAGCATGTAGTATGCTTCCAATTGCCCCAGGAGAGTAAACTTAGAACCAGAAATCAGTCAAAAACTGTAAACATTTATTTTGCTGGATTTTCATCATAGACTGGCTTGCCAAGAATTAACATTAGTGGTATAATTACATTTAGCTAAATACCAGTATTTCAATTTCAAGTTAAAACTGGTTTGTGCAATGGCAGTTTCACTGAAGCCAAGACAAAAGCAGTAAATCAACCACAATATAATTGTGCTTGTTTGTCTAGGCAAAGACCCAGAACTGCTAAGAGGGATTTAAAAAAAATAGCCTTGATCCTTTGTTGAATTAAAGAAAATAGCTGTCAAAAATGGAATCTCGATAAATATTGAGAATTGTCACATATTTGTCCCGTGTAGGATATGCAGTCAAGAAGTGCATTCTAGAAAATTAGTCTCAAGCATGAATGAACAGGCCAAATGGCAATCAATTCAACAGTACTACAGTGTGGAAGCCAGATGACTGAACCAAACAAACCCAACACAAAGAATAACACATTTTGTTCAGTAATTTAAATAACTGAATTGTCCTGCTTTTTTTCATTTGACCGGAACAACCAATATTAAAAATAATTAAATCTTTCATACATTCTCTTCTGCATGTTGTTTTCTTTACTACAATTAGTCATTTTTGAACATTAATTCCTGTCACTTTTATGAGTTGGGTGTCATTTAATGTGTTTTGTCAGCTTCATGCAAAGACCTCCCGTTCTCTACTATTTATTTTTAGGTTAACTGTTTGTCCAGGTAACAGGTGATTTGTGTGACTTTATTTATTAACTTAATTTTCAAAATTGAATGGAAATTGAACACACTTTTCAACAGCACCGAATTACACAGCACTGCTTGTTACTTGTTATCGTCTAAAGTTGGTTGTCTCAACAGGTGCAAATAACATTTAAAAGTAGCATTGTGCAACAACTAGGGAAGTGTTGAGGAACGAAATAGTATCCGTAACAAAAATGACAATTTACTCAAGTCAAAATGACATCTCCTGGTTCCAATAGGGCAGTTATGACTGTGAATCTCAAGTCTAGAGCTAGAGGGCCAATCTAGGAGTAAGGAGGACGAACCGTGATTTGATAGACCAATAATTACTAAATGTCCAACCCCTTCTCTTTAACTGGACAAAAGTGGCATTTTATAACCTATGCAGACCTTGGATGTCAGACCTACCTTTAGGTGCCAATTGTGTTGTTTGATTCCCTTACAAAAATGTACAGTTTACCTCATAAGTAACGGATTGAAAACATTAACAATTATTCATTTAATTTATAGTCACTTTGCCTTAACAGTTGAATAGTTACACACATCTAGATAAACTATAAAGCAAGTGGCTGAATTTGTGCTGCATCATACTTGCCAAGTACACTTGTTCTCATACTTGAAACTAACACACTTTGTGCTACCAGTTGCTCATTTTCTTTCTTTTCTTTTTTAAATCTGATGTAACATAGTAAAGGAATTGGCTGTGGTAGAAAACAGGTATTTGTGCAAAATCTCTAAATGGGATTAAAGGAACAGCTTTCATATGGAAACCTGAGCATAAGAAATACCAGGAATGATTACAAGTTACTTGAGAAAATATGCTTCTTGACTAACCATGTGACAGTGTCTGGTTGGCACAGGGAAGACGGGGCTGTATTATCAGATTCTGAGATGTTAATGCTGATAGCTCTTTGTGGCAAAGTGGTTGCTGATTATGTACAGGTGCAGAGGTGATGCAGTGCAGGAATAAACGGACAGAGATTTGTAATCCGGTATGGAAAAATATACGTTTTATTTTAGTTATAATCCAGGTCTGGTGACCAAATAATAAACTCCGGTTATACACAGCGATGCGTAAAACACAGAGAACAGTAACAGGGATTGCAGCCCTAAACAATAAACACAGTATCTCTCCCACAATATACAACCACGGTCACCAGTCCCGGCTGCGTGCTGTAGTGCTCGTGGTGGGTGATACAGTTTAAAGAGTGACAAATAGTACAGTGCTGTTCTGGGTTCAGTGCTGGCTCTTAGCGACAGCTCCAGAACATGTTAGCCGTCTATAAATACACAAGTAACAATTATAGACAAGACAAACAAAACAAACACTCACGATACTCTTAATACACAGTGCACGGGTCCTTCTGGGTCTATTTCAAAACCAAAAAGCGAAGGAAAAGATTTACAATTCTCCGGCCCCTTTTATGCGATTATGCATGACCCCTTGGTAAACGATTGCAGCTGATTCTATTGCCTGCAGCTGCTACCTCGTTTACCTTCCAGGTCAATACATTCCCGCACTGGGGTCTCGTCTTTTTCCAGGCTGACTGACTTCCTGACCCAGGGAATGAACTTTCAGGACAACCTGTCCAAAGCCTTTCCCTTTCGCTACTTAGTACCCTCACAGGTCGAGAGGTTGATTTACAACCAGAACTCATTATATTTCCGTCACACTCTTGTAATAGTTTAACTTGTATAATATTTTTGCAGTCTCCCCTTCTTCACTATGCTCTAATAATATACTTGCCAACCCTTACAAAAAAGTTAGAAAAATGGCATTGGGATACCATTATAATGCCTGTGTAATACCTGTACTGAAGAAAGTCTTACGCAGACCACAGTTGTACCAGCAATGCTAACACAGTTAATTTGGAACAAATACTGCACACAGGTTGTGATACTGTAACATACCAATAAGGTCCTGCAAAGGATTACCAGTGGGTGTGATTGTGATAACATATAAAAGTCTGGAAATATTACCACTGTAGCACACAGGGGACGGCACTGCTGTAGTCAAGCTGCTTTTCAGTTCCAATCAGGGTGTTATGACAATTCCCATAAACACCTTTTTAACATAATATATTAGTGATATCTGAACTGCAGGTGTGTCCACCCAGATGTATGAATAATGAGATACTGAGATGGATATGCCAGAATTAAACTGTTATGCTACCGGTGTGCACTATGCTGTTGCAGACACAATAATAGGCACATTATGGATGTGACGATACTCTTATTCTCCGAGTAATTGCCTTTAACACTAGAAGCGCCAAGCCGGTCAATTTGACTGTTTTGGATTTTAAAATTTAAATTACTTTGTGTTCTGGAATGTAATTCAATACATACTTATTTATCAAATATAGCCTATAATCCTGTCTGTCCCTTTCAATTACAATCACCTGTACTTTTCAATACAATCAGTCCCGTGATCAAGTAGTGTCTACCTGTCTACATTCTTTGAGTGCTTGAAAAACACACCTCTGAGTCATAGGTACCCCCCTGTGTATAGCATTGCAGGTTCATTCGCAGCTCTATGCAGAAAAAAGTAGTGATCGGAACCAATGGCAAAAAAAAGCCTGGGACAGTGGAATACTACAATGCCACAAAGTTCGGTGTGGATGTGCTGGACCAGATGGCATGACAGTATTCAATCAAAAGCGGATCTCGTCGGTGGCCTATGGCTATATTTTATAACATTTTGGAACTGGCAGCCATCAGTGTGTATGTTTTGTACAAGGAATGTACCGGGGCTATCTTGCAGTTAGCCATGGAGCTTCGGCAAGCACAAATGGATCAGAACTGGGCAGAGACAGATGCCCCTTCTGGCAGTGCTGCAGCCGCTGCACCCACACGCAAGAGGAAACAATGCCAGGTTGCAAAATGCAATGACAACAAAACTTTGGATGTGTGCACCGGTTGTGGAAGGGCAGTGTGTGGTAAATGCTCAGGGAAAGTGGAGTACTGTGTATTGTGTGTGGACTGTACAGGTTAGAGAGCTGCCAGGTATGTAGGCTAAATGTGTATGATATGTAAATAGTGTATTGTATTATAGTTATTTATGTTTTGAAATAGTGAATTATATAAAAAAGACCCTTTGATGTTATTTTTACAACCAAATAAAATGTTTATACAATTTTGTATGTACAGCAACCCTTTACAAAATAGTTACTAGTGAAATGTTTATTTTATTGTTTATTTTATTTTTCTTGTTTTGTACTGCTCCTTTTGAAAAAAAAATGTTATGTTTTGTTTTCCATTTAAATATGATGTTTCTGCTATGCAAATGTTTGATTTGATGTTCATAAATAAAACTTTTGAGTTTTATACGATTGTTTGTCTTTCATTATCATATTACAGCTGTTTAAAAGCTACCAGTTAAAATGACTGGTTTGGCGCTTCTAGGTAGTTCGAAATTCCGGCGCTTCTAGTGTTAAGAAATGTGAATATATTAGGTTGTAATTAAATGGAAGAAAGCATGTTACCCCAGCGGCATGCTGGTATGCTCCAGCGACGTGCCGGTATGCTCCAGCGGCGTGCCGAACTCAATTGAAATGAAGTATGCCTTAGAGCCGCACTTCATTATATTCCATGAACCAATTGATTTCATACTGGCAAACTGAAGCGCGCCACACTTATTCCTAAACAATCTCCCACAATGCATCATAGTAAGTAATGACAAAACCAGGAAGTGAGTGATTGTGAACGTATGTTTGTTATCGATATTTTGCAATTGTACCAATGAAAACATTTACCCACTCTATCACATAGCATTCCATGTTCTAGCTAGCTAGTTAGATATGGATTCAAGTGATACCAGACATAGAATCATTATTTGGAAGATTCTTCTAAAGAGAAAGAAAAGAAGAAAGATGATGGCTATTCTCAGAATGATGGTGGCGACAAGAAATTTCTTCATGAAATGCTTAATTACAACTGCACTACTTCTTTCCGCAAGTCATGCTGCTGTAACAGATGTATATATGTCTTGTAGATGCTTGAATAGACATTATGGCTGGTGGAACCATGTGTGGACCACATATGACAACACAAGATTCAAAAAAGTATTCAGGTAACATATTTTTTACTACTGAAAATGTGTGCTGTAACCTAGGGACTGTACAGTAGTCTACAGGGGCCAAAAAAATGGTGGAGGAGCAATTTTTGGTAGGTCTAAAGGGTTAGGGTTACCATATTGTATAAATTATTATTATAAAAACAGGACACAATGATTCACTACAGAATTTTGAAGTTGCCCTTAAACTGAAAGAAATCAACTCAGAAGAATAACAGAAGATAAATATTATTATTATTATTTATTTCTTAGCAGACGCCCTTATCCAGGGCGACTTACAATTGTTACAAGATATCACATTATACATTATTTCACATTATACAGATATCACATTATTTTTACATACAATTACCCATTTATACAGTTGGGTTTTTACTGGAGCAATCTAGGTAAAGTACCTTGCTCAAGGGTACAACAGCAGTGTCCCCCACTGGGGATTGAACCCACAACCCTCCGGTCAAGAGTCCAGAGCCCTAACCACTACTCCACACTCCATATTTCATATTTAAAATATGGGTAACTGTGACAGAGCGGTAAGTGAACACAGGTGAATGCAATGCAGTGCGGATACAAACAGACAGACAATGATTTCAAGGTGCAAGGCTGTTTATTGATAAGTACAATGTCCAGAGCCTAATGGCAAACACCTGTAAATAATAAATGATGGAGTGATACAGTGGCATGTATCACTCGGTATTTGTAAACCCCCGGGTTTGACCCGTAACCAAAAAGTCCAGTCTTTTAAACACACACACACTAACACAGAACACAAACACAGTTTTCAGTGACAGTGAAATTAGTGCTAGTGGTGCAAGACAGTCCTCCGTGAACGAAGGGGTGAAAGTGATGATGTCCGGGTTGGCACTGGCTTAGCTACAGCTCTGGAGCCTGTTAGGAGTAGTCTATAATTAACAGACAAACAGTTACTAACACGGACAAACACAAAACAAACACAACACGTTTTAGTATTAAAATACATTCTTTTTTGCTATACATATTTTATTTATCCGGTTGAAACAATAAACAATTAATCTCTGCTCTTAAATAATAACCTGTGGTACATGTTTGTGTTTTAAGCAATAAGACAGATCATTTCCAATTCTATTTACCATCAGCTAAACAAAGTATTTATTTATTTATTTAATTTTATATGTTAAAATGTTTTAACAAACTACAGCACCATGTCATTTTGAGCAAATAATAGATCTTAATACTGTTGTAGTATAACATTGAGAATGTACAACTTTTTTTTTCTGATTGCCTTTATAAAAAAGAAACGTACCAAGTTATTTGGCATAGTAAAATACTAAATACCAAATGTTTAAATCATTCCATGAAAGGAAGTGTGATTTGTTGGTTTTATTTTTGTGAATTACAGTAATTTAAGTGATTTACATTAGTCTTTCTTCATTTTTTAAGCCTTTATTTTATAACTTGCATGATGTACTGTATACTGTGATATTAAGGTTACCACGGTGTTTTATTTAACGGTTATCATATCGTGCAAATTTTATACCGTCTCATCCCTAGGGCCTACATAGGGACAGAAAATCCATAGCCACCACCTCTAAGGGGGCAGCTCTCTGGATGGGCACTAGATTTGCCTTACTGTCTGGTTGAGCCTTCCGCATGTTACAGCGGTTGCAAGTGGAATGCCAGTACTCTACATCCTTATCCATCTTGGGCCAGAAAAAGTTCCTTCTCACCACAGATAAAGTCTGATATAGCCGTCCCTCATGAGTATTTGAGTCCAAGATCCATCTGCACGGCACCCCATCTAGCTGCACCAACTGCTTTCACTGCTGCAGCCAGTTCAATAACAAGGGACTCTCTTGTTTCCACTCCGCTGCAGTCAGTGGCCTTCCACATCCCATGTGCACAGCCCAAATGGCATCCTCTCAAACTTGTATAGTCCTAACAGGGTCGTAAAAGCGTTTTTCTCTCAATCCTGGGGGGCAACTTCTACTTGCCTATAACTGCTGGCTGTCGAGTGTCAAATACCATTCGGCTTTCTTGTGTACTAATAATACCATGGACTACAGCCCATGGAATACACCTCTGAACAATAACCTCCCAGGAGTGACTTCATTTCTTTATATAGATAGCATTGGTGGAATCAGGTGGTACCTCTCTCGGCGGCCTCTCCAATGGGGATCAAATGCTGTACGGCTCCCGTCCGGCCATAATCCTCCTCATGTTCTGCAAAGATCCTCCACTTGGACAACAATGCACCCAGCCGTTCCTGTTGTGGAGGCGTCAGTCCGTCACCCTGTAACAAGGTTCAAAATGGCGGTGAAGCATCCTGACCAAATCCATCTTGCTCCATCAATCCATCTTCGACCACCTTAACTTCAACCACACCGCTCCACCTTGGTAAGCTGAAGTTCCATTGCCACTTACACTTCTAGGGGGTCTATAACATACACTTTAGCCAATTTCTGGTATCTACCCAGAAACACTGGATAGGAATTCAGGTTTTTACCGGAACTCGCCCATTCTTCACGGTCCCGATTGTCCTGGCTACCATCACAGAAGTCAACACCAATTGGTTCCACGTTGGCTTCATATGAGCAACCTGTACTCACTGCATCAGTCCATAGGTCGGTTATATGCAGGCCGGATGGTCCTAATGAACCTGTCCTTGACCTTGCCAAAGGCCATTCGCTGTCTACAAAAGCCTCATCCCAAACTTGTCGGCTAGCTGGGCCACACTGTGGAAGAGAAATGGTAGAATCAGTGACTCCATTCTGAAATAGCTGGCTCCAACATGCAGTAATTATATTCACTCCTAATAGTGCGGAACAAGCAGGAAGGTAGTCATCTTGCACTATAATGGCCCTTCTAGCCGGAATCTTCACCCCTTGAACCTCAAAGTCTAGGATAGCGTAGCCCATATATGGTATGGTCAAGCCGTTGGCTGCCCTCAAAGTCAACCAAGACTCTCCGCCTTCCCGGATTAGTTTATCCTTAAATCGATGGTTAAAAGGCTTCCGGTTAGCATGGTCACTTGTGAACCTGTATCTAATAAGCACCGTACTGGTACACCCTCCACTTTTATCTCAAGCTGGGGGCAGGTTCCTACAATTTCTTGTCTTTGTAGCATGGAAGGGCCTAGACTAGAAGCACCTGCTGCTTGGCCCACAGCAGCAGATCCTCCTAGTTTAAAGCCGGCTCTCGGCTCCACTTCTCACACTGCCACTCCATGTGACCACTATTCATGCATTGGTGACAGATTGGCTTACGTTGGGCCTCCCCTGTCTAGTGCTCCCATAATAAAATCACCCTGTTGCTCCACTGAGAGAGACTGCATATGTACCATTAACTGGATGTGCCCCTTCCATTCAACTAACTCAATTTCTGACCCAAGACCCTTGTACTTGGGGACCCAAGGGGCTCCCATAAAGAAAGGCATCATCATAACAGACTGGCTCGCATCCTGTGGTCCGGTTTCCGGCAGGGTATGTCTGGTACTATCAGCCTTTGTGCCAAAAATGTGTGATGACAGCTCTTAAGCTAGTGCCAGGTTTGCCTAACAAAAAATGAAGAGTCTCGACTACGCCAGTTCTGGGCTATAAGCACAGAACAATTTTATAATAGTTTTCTCTCTTAATTTCAACACACAGGTTCGATGCATCCACAGATGGGAACAGCACCAGACCACACCACACCAAGACAACACGCTAAATTGAAACCTTAATTGAACTAATAACGTGTTCAATTAGACATTTTAATTGTTCTCAGCTCCTAAGAAGTTGCAGATTTCAAGTTATTTATAAAATTGTATAGTTAACTTGAAATCTCCAACTGTTTAAAAGCTGAAAACAGTTAAAAAGGTCTAATTAAGGTAATGAATAGTTCAATTAAGGTTTCAATTAAGTAATTGAGAACTCAGTTAGAATGAAAACCAGCAGACACAGGGGTCCCCCAGGACCAGGGTTGGGAAACCCTGCCCTAGGCAGTTCTATAGTTATTTAAACATAACATTTTCCACTGTGTGATTTTCACAAATCACAATTGTGTATAGTTTGGTGGCATGTCTGTTTCGTATGTTTCAGATCCACTCTCTGATATTAATTGCAACTCATAGGGAGAAATAGGAGATGACATTCTGTGTGAATCAAACGAGGGATTTGACTGGTCTCACTGTCATTGATATATCTTGCTGGGTTGGTATTGGGGGCACAGTGAGGATGATCATACCAAAAATACTCATTTGTCTCACTGGCCATGTTTTGCAAGGAACTGTAGGTATTGGATACAATGTCATGTTGGGTCTTTGGGAATGTGGACTTTGGGGTGCCATCCAGTGTGTGATGCTTGTTGCATAAGCATTTGAAACAACTGTGCTTCATGCTCCCTAGACCTTTGATTTTTTTCCCTAATTATTTGTATCATCTCTGGTTGGGTCGTTCTCTGTTGCAGTCTGTAGTAGCTCAACAACCTTAGATACTGGATCATTCTTCTTTCTCTTTGATGTTTTGAGTGGTACAAACTGTTTAGGGTGTGCTGATTGATCTGTTTCACCACCACTTGCTCTAGATTCTGTAGCAGAGGTTATCTGTTCAGTTTCACTTTGTGGATGGTTAGCAGATGGTTCTGTGGCAAGATCTGGTTGACAAGATTCACTGGTCTTGACAACAGGGAACAGAAGATCAAACCATTTGCAATATCCTTTTTTTCTCCTGAAAATGTTTGATTCCAGAGGCAGTCTTCATTGTCATGTTTGCAGTTTTACACTCTGCAACCAGCTTTTTGAATGCGTTCCTTGTCTGCCATATTTGAAAATCAAGAGTGGTGCCTCTTGATTCACACCTTTGTTTGAGTTCCACCAAGATTTGTTCATACAATGGAGCATTATGCTGGCTTTTGGTATTTTGGAATATAATTTTTTTTTGTAGTTTTCATTGTTGACAACTATGACCCCATTCACGCTTGCGATTTAAGGCGGCCCAGGGCGCTCCAAAAAAGAAAAGGCAGACCAGGGCCAACCTAGATTTAGACCACTGTTTCAATGTGGCCAAGGACCTGCAATTGCAGGAACAGGGCCAGCTTTTGCAGACTTTGGGCCACCTTTTTGTATCATCAAATGACCAATTTGGTTACGTTGCTCATTAGACACTCCCATACTTCCACACGCACGGAAGGTAACTAGAAAGCAATTAGGTAATTATTTCTACATCATACAACTTTAATTATAAAAATATTAAATAAAAAATCTAGTGGATTAACATTTAGGTTGTTTCTTTCACATAATATATGAGCTGCAGTACCTTTTCTTCCTGTTATTTAGTAACTAAGCAATACATATAAAAACTGCAGGATTGTGGATCTCAATAATGATGGCGATTTGGCATATTCAGCCACCATTGTTTATTTTGCATGCAATGATATACATAACTACAGAAGTGTGTGTCTTTACATTAAAATGCCGATCATTACTTGTAGCTGCTTGCTTTAACACTAGAACCGCCACGGTTATACTCATACCTAAAACCGCCGCTGGCAGTCATTATAACAGTTACATTTTAAACAACATCAATATTTCAGTAGTTCAGGACACCCCAAATAAAATGTTTTGGTCTCAATGCTGCAAGTATTTTACTGGATATCATTTGGCATCAAACCTAACTTGGTTTGAGGGCCCTCTGCCTGGCCGACTAGATGAGGTTTGGTCTCAATGCTGCAAGTACCTGGATTAACAAAAGGATCAGACCAGAAGCAGGAAATAAACAGACAGAGATGTGGAGTTTGGTGAAGGAGGAAAACAAAAGAAAATGTTTGGGAAACTTGAGGCCAAAACCAAACAAAAGTACTACACAGACAAAACCATGGCTGATCTGATTGCCCTTCCTGTTGGCAGGATTACTAATAATTATTTGAATCCCAGCACGTGAATTATTTAGCAACCCCGTGCTCACATATTTTTAAGAGCTGTAATATTTGTTCTAAATACAAAACCTTTTTAAAACACGTGAAACAAGCACTGGAGGACCAACATTAACATAACTGTTTGATACAGGGGCGGGGCACATTGCCACAAGTCTTGAAGGTTTAGCTAACCTTTAACAAATCTCATCGGCATGAGGAAGGAAAACAAAACCCATTTCTGGGAAATAAACCTCTGGGAATCCATGGTTGATCTGATTGCTTCCTCCGGGATCCTGAAGGAATGACAGGCTGAATTTGTTCTAATCAGCTGAGGAATCTAACTGTTTGATAAGGGACCTGGAAAAGAATCTGGTGAAAGGTGAAAGAGGAACCAATTGCTGGTGACATTTGTTCAGTTTTTGTTAATAAACAGCGGGTCTGAGGGTGATGCGCCCTGATGGAGATGGAGAAAAGAGAGGGGGTAAAGGGGCTAACATGGGAGTTTAATTTAAACAAATAGATTATGAATTATTTGAGTGCGATGTAAACTCTGAGCACCTAAGAAGCCAAAAAAGGCTGGGAGGAAAGGGGCTCCTAAGGTTTTATCTAAAAACTGGGAGGAGTAGCCGGAGCAGATGAATGAGAGGCACTGAGAGAGCAGATGAATGAAAGAGGCACAGGGGAGAGGAGATGCTGAGTATGCCCTTTCAGGATTAGTGGTGTGAGTTGCTTAAAGAGCTGGGGAGCCGAAAATGAGTTTGTGGAAAAACTGGATGCCGGAAATTTAAACTTTGATGGAGGAAACTTTTATAGCTCTATTCTTAAGGGACATAATAAAGGATAGACGGTCATTGATGTTGAAGCAATTTGATTTTTAACCCTTTGCGGTCCATTTCGGACTGGGGATTAGTGAAGGTCCTTTTCGGACTGGGTGACATCATTATAGCAAGTTGCGGGTGTTAGTGTCCGGAAAAAGCCGAGAAAAGAGCTGACAGGGGGACAAGTCGAAAAAAAAAAAAAAAAAAAAGGTGTATCTCATGAATAGTTATACATGGTATCAGGTATCAGATAACGGGAGGTTTGTTGGCTGGAAAAACTGGAAAAATTTAAACTTTGATGGAGGATAAAAACTTTTATAGCTCTATTCTTAAGGGACATAATAAAGGATAGACGGTCATTGAAAATGAAGAGAAGGGAATGTTGAATGCAATTTGATTTTTAAAACAATTTTTGAAAAAAAAAGCAATTCCAAGATGACCAGTACGTTTGCAGTGATGCTGAGAAGAGCTGTTTCTTGAGCCTGCAGAACCAAGGAATGCAGCTGGTGGCTCACAGGAATGTCAGGTCTGAAAAGGGAGGAATCAGGAGGTCGGCTTCGGGAGCTAATGCTCTAAATCTCTGCATTTGGAAACGTGAAAGAGAATCAGCGATTACATTCAGGTGGCCGGGAATGTGTTGAGCTCTGAGAATGAATTGATGAGTAACAGATAACCAGGTGATCCTTCTGAATATTCTCATTATATTGTGGGAGGACCTTTGTTAATGATTTGGACTATAGCTGGATTACCTGAGTGGATAAGAATGGATTTTTGGGCCCAGGAAGACCCCCAAAGGAATGCGGCTACAGCAACTGCATACATCTCATACAATGACGAGGATTGATTGGGTATAGGAATGGTGCAAAATGACTGCTGTGGCGGTTCTAGTGTTAACACACACATAACATACTGTTCTAATCCACAAATATTAAGATCGATGATGCACCATAACATTAAGTCTATATTAATAAGAAACATCTCTACAAATCAAAGATTACTGTATATCCCAGTAGCTCTTATATTCTGAATGCAGGCTATCGGTCCAAAAAAAAAAAGCAATTCGCCACATTTCAGGCCTGTTTTTCAGTCACATGTGTGAACACGCAATGGTGCCTTAAACTGCAAATGTGAAAGGGGTTGCAGACCTAAATATGCGGTGGCCCTGGGCCAGCACAGTAGTGTGAACAGGGTCTATTTTATTGCCTGTTCAGGAAATAAAAATAATACTTTTTAACATAATGTGTTGATTATCTAATTCAGGAGTGGCCAATCGGCATCTCCCGAGCCCCATGCGGCTCTTTAATCCACTACATGCGGCTCTATCGAAGGGGCATAATGTAGAACATACTATCACAGTAGCAAAGAATAATGAATGTCTCCCATACTGTGCAGAAAACTGTCATTGCCAAAAACTGTTGCCTCTGCTGTTCTGCGCTCGCACATATAGGTCAAAAGTCGAGACGTCATCTAACTGCCGAAACCAATCGCAAAACAGACCCAATCGCATGCCTAGTAGGCCTATTTAAAAAAAAAAAAATTGACGAATTGCATTTTGCGCTCATCTCGGTAATGTCCAGCATTCTGTATTAAGTAGGCTAGTCCTGAAGATGGAAGGAAAATGTAAACGCAAGCGAAAATATGAGGATGAAAACAGAACTTTCTCAGCGGAGTGGGAGATTTTATATTTTTTTATTGAGCGCAATGGGAAACCACTGTGTCTGATATGCCAAACTTCTTTGGCACAGTTCAAGTCTGGTAATCTCCAGCGCCATTTCACCACACACCATGCTAACATCGATCGGGAATTTCCAAAAGGTACTGAACTCCGCACACACAAACTCAAAACATTGAAAAGCCAAATACAAAAACAGACTCAAGTGTTCAGTAAATTTACCAAGAACTCTCAAACAGTAACAGTCACCTCCTATCAAGTCGCTTGGAACATAGCTCGTGCTAAAAAAAACATACTGCGAAGGCGAGTTTGTTAAAAAATGCCTCGCAGATGTTATTTCCATCGTGTCTCCAGAAGACGATAATCTGAAAAGAACGATCTCTGATCTTCAACTCTCGCGCCATACAGTTGAACACAGAATTTCTGACATAAACTATGCCATTGAATCACAGTTGTATTCGGAGCTTCAGAAATGCGAGTACCTCAGCATTGCACTGGACGAGTCATGTGATGTACAGGACAAACTGCAGTTAGCAATATTCATACGGAGTGTGTCAGATGAGTGTGTAATAAACGAGGAACTCCTGGATATCGTACCATTAAAAGACAGAACCCATGTGTGGCAGGCTGGCTCGCAGTGGTGAGGTGTGGTGACGTCACGGACCAGGAAGTAACTGAACCAAAACAATGGATGGGCGGGTGAAACTGAACACAACGGCGTTCAGCTGATTTTATTAATAAACAAAAGATTTAAACAAAACAACAAAACAGAAACCAAAGGGCACGGGGGCCAAACTAATAAACAGAAACAAGTAAGTGTCGTGCTGGCTAATCCAGCACGTTTTAGCAATTATTATTTTAAAGTCTCCTGTCTATCTCCCCGTACCTCCTCTCTGTACACCCCACCCTGCAGCACGGACAGCTGCAGGGACTGGCCGAGGGGTTGCAGGTTAATTTCTTATTACCCCTGGCCACAGGGTTAGTTTAGTAAGGGATGCGACTGTCAGCTAGTTAAATAATCAGTAGCTGATCAGCCACGCATCCTCACAGGGTTTTAAATTATAAATAATAACAAAAGACGCCGGGGCGCTTTTAACTGCGCCCGCAAAAACAAAAATAAAATAATAATAAATAGGGGCGGGACACTCCACCACACATGCCCCTTGTGCGCAGCACACATGGCCTTTTCGCCACCTCCCCCCTTATTCCCTAAAGTCCTGGCTAGCAGTCCCGGCCCAGGAACAGGGGAAGCAAGGTGTCCCCGGGCGGCCACGGCGGGATGTCCTCCTCCCACCCCAACAACAGAAGCGTCCCAGTGGACCACGCACAGGTCGGCTCCTCTGGCCAGAAAAATTTTGGGGTGGTCTCCAGACCTCCCCCCCTTCTTCATGGCCGGCAGCTCCCTCCGTGGGGCTCCGCCACCTTTTTGCTGCGGGGGAGCTGGTCTCCTGACCTCCCCCCCTTCTTCATGGCTGGCAGCTCCCACCGTGGGGCTCTGGCCGTTCTCCTGCAGTCTCTGCGGGGGGAACTGGTCCCCTGACCTCCCCTTCTTCATGGCTGGCAGCTGCCCTTCATGGGGCTCCAGCCACAGTATTTCCTGCCATGGGGTGCGGCTGGGGAGCTGGTCTTCTGACCCCCCCCTTCGTGGCCGGCAGCTGCCCTTCATGGGGCTCCAGCCACAGTATTTCCTGCCATGAAAGTGCGGCTGGGGAGCTGGTCTCCTGATCTCCCCCCCCTTCTTCGTGGCCGGCAGCTCCCCTTCATGGGGTTCCAGCCATAGTATTTCCTGCCGCATGGTAGGACTGGTAGCGACCCCAGGCAAAACAGGACCCTCAGGAGGCGACAGCAGCAGCTGCAGACCCTCGGCAGGCGACGGCAGCAGCAGCGGACCCTCGGGAGGCGACGGCAGCAGCAGCAACAGTGGACCCTCGGGAGGCGACGGCAGCAGCAGCGGACCCTCGGGAGGTGACGGCAGCAGCAGCGGACCCTCGGGAGGCGGCGACAGCAGCAGCGGACCCTCGGGAGGCGACGGCAGCAGCAGCGGACCCTCGGGAGGCGAACTCGGGCGGGGAGCCCCTGGCCATGGAGGCGGTAGCGGCATCTCCACTTCTCCCTCGTACCCTGTAACTGGTGGCTCTCCAGGCGATGCGGAGCAACAGGCAGCCCCAGGTGATGCGGAGCAACAGGCAGCCCCAGGCGATGCGAAGCAGGCATCCTTGGGCGGTGCGAAGCAGGCATCCTTGGGCGGTGCGAAGCAGGGCAGGAGCAGTCCTTCCCATGACGGTGGATGTGGAACCAGCAGGTATTCACCCTCTGCTGGTGGAGGTGGGAGGGGCAAGCAGTCCTCCCTTGGCGGCTGAGGCGGAACCAGCAGGCATTCACCCTCTGCTGGTGGAGCTGGGAACGGCAAGCTGTTCTCCCACGGCGGTTGAGACGTAACCAGCAGGTATTCACCTTCTGCTGGTGGAGCTGGGAGCGGTAAGCTGTTCTCCCACAGTGGTTGAGACGGAACCAGCAGGCATTCACCCTCTGCTGGTGGAGGTGGGAGGGGCAAGCAGTCCTCCCACGGTGGCTGAGGCGGAACCAGCAGGCATTCACCCTCTGCTGGTGGAGGTGGGAGGGGCAAGCTGTCCTCCCACGGCGCTTGAGACATAACCAGCAGGTATTCTCCCTCTGCTGGTGGAGGTGGGAGGGGCAAGCAGTCCTCCCACGGCAGCTGAGGCGGAACCAGCAAGCATTCACCCTCTGCTGGTGGAGGTGGAGATGGAGGCAGAGGCAGCTCCCGCTGCTCTGCTCCTGGTGGTGGAAGCGGTGGAGGTGGCGGAGACAGAGGCAGCTCCTGCTGCTCTGCTCCTGGAGGCCTAGGTTCTGGACCTATGGGCTCCCCCCTTCTGGGCGCTGGATGCATGGGCTCCCCCCCCCTGGATGCACGGGCTCCCCCCCTTGGGCGCTGGATGCACGGGCTCCCCCCCTGGGTGCAGGATGGGCGCTGGATGCACGGGCTCCCCCCTTCTGGGTGCAGGATGCACGGGCTCCCCCCTTCTGGGCGCTGGATGCACGGGCTCCCCCCTTCTGGGCGCTAGATGCTCGCGCTCCCCCCTTCTGGGCGCTGGACACAACGGGACTTCGGGCTCATCCCTTTCCTCCTCTGTGTCCCGGTCGACCTCTGGGCAGCTTTCCTCCTCATGCCCAAATCGATGGCAGTACGTACACCACTGCTCCATGGAGTCCTCCTTTTGTACCCACCATGCGAGATCCCATGGCCGGAGCTCAGGATCCATTCTCTGGCTTCCACTGTCCCTCTGTTGTGGGGGCTGGCCATTCCTCTCTCCTCCCCTTTTTCTTCCCATTATTTTTTTTATTTATTTATTTATTTATTTTTTTCCAAACAAAAAAAACCCACTACTTTTGGAAAAAAAAAAGAACACAAAAAAAAAACCGCTTTGCTGTTCCTGGCCCGGCTCCTGGAGGCGTTGTTTGTCCCACGCAGGACACCATATGTGGCAGGCTGGCTCGCAGTGGTGAGGTGTGGTGACGTCACGGACCAGGAAGTAACTGAACCAAAAACAATGGATGAGCGGGTGAAACTGAACGCAACGGCATTCAGCTGATTTTATTAATAAACAAAACAAAAGATTTAAACAAAACAACAAAACAGAAACCAAAGGGCACGAGGGCCAAACGAATAAACAGAAACAAGTAAGTGTCGTGCTGGCTAATCCAGCACGTTTTAGCAATTGTTATTTTAAAGTCTCCTGTCTATCTCCCCTTACCTCCTCTCTGTACACCCCACCCTGCAGCACGGACAGCTGCAGGTTCTTATACTCTGGCCGAGGGGTTAACTAGCTGTTAATTATCTTATTACCCCTCGGCCACAGTCTGCACGAGTTTGGTAAGGATGCGCGACTGTCAGCTAGTTAAATAATCAGTAGCTGATCAGCCACACATCCTCACAGGGTTTTAAATTATAAATAATAACAAAAGACACAGCGCTTTTAACTGCGCCGCAAACAAAAGTACAAATAATAATAAATAGGGGCGGGACACTCCGCCACACCGTGGCATTGATGTAAAAGAAGCACTAATGGCAGTTGTTGCAAAAAACAACCTACCTTTACAAAAACTTACGGCAATTGCAACGGATGAGGCTTCATCTATCCTCGAGTCTGTACATGGATTTGTGGGGCTATGTAAGGCTGACGACAGCTTCCCTGAATTCTGGACGTTCCACTGCATCATTCATCGGGAGCAACTGGTGTCGAAAATGCTGAATTTAGACCATGTCATGAATCCCGTGCTGGAAATTGTCAATTTCACTCGCACGAAAGCTCTCAACCACAGACAATTCAAGATTCTCGGGAACCTGCCGCTTCACTGTACTGTGAGATGGCTTTCAAGAGGTAAAGTGATGTCGCATTTTCTTGAGCTGTTGGACGCTGTTAAACTGTTCATGGAGGAGAAGCACAAAGATTATCCCGAGCTGTCAGACCCCCAGTGGGTTTTGGATTTGGCATTTCTCGTGGACATGTTGCGTCATTTGGACAGACTTAACCTGATTTACAGGGAAGTTAAAATTGCTGCCTGAGCAAAGTGTGTTTACGTTCATGAACAACCTCAAGCTCTTCAGGACTCAACTTCAAAGGGTGGAACTGACACATTTTCCTTCAGTGTTGCAAACAAGTGAACAAGCAACCGTAGCCTTAAAAAAGAACACAACGCAATATGCATCAGTACTTGAAAAACTGCAGGATGCTTTTGTGGAAAGATTTCGTGATCTAGAGCTGAAAAGACCCCAGATTAAATTCCTCATCAACCCTTTCACTACTGAGTCTGGGTGCTTGAAGGCCCCGTTGGTCACAGAGGAAGCAGCCGCTGAGCTTGAGGTAATTGAACTCTCTGAGGATGACAGATTGAAGTCAATTCTAAAAGAGGGCACCCTTGAGTTCTGGAAAACTGTACCGATGGACAAATACACCAACGTCAAACGTGCTGCGCTCCGACTGCTGTCGATGTTCAGCTCAATGTATGTTTGTGAGTTGGTTTTTTCAACATTGAAACATGTGAAGTCAAGGCATCGGTCTGTTCTAACAGACACACATGTGAAAGAATTACTTCGACTGGCCTCAACAGAGTATAAGCCAGATCTGAAAAAGATTGTTGACAGCAAACATTGCCAGAAGTCCCACTGAGAAAAAAAAAGTGCATCATACAAGGTAAAAAACAACAATTTTGTTTTGTCGCACTTATCCATGTCTTTTGAATAAACGGTTATATTATTGTAAACTTTGAAATATGATAGCCATTAAAGTTATATAATATGATATTATAAAATACACACCATTAAAGTTGTATGATATAATATTATATATACACATGGCTCTTTGCAGAACTCATGGGTACTTTTTGGCTATTGGTCTGTTACAGGTTGGCCACCCCTGATCTAATTGGTCAGACTAATCAGTTATCTGCTGATTGCATCATACAAGGATTGATTTACATGACAAATACTTTAGAGTTGACATTGAGATTATAACAACCAATAATAAATTATTATCAAACTAAAATTCATAATATGACAATGTAAAAAGGCAGGGAAATTATAATAAAATTTCAGAACAAATTCAGTGCTTCAAGTCACAAAACATGGTGCTATAGGAAGAGGATCCCCAAAAGGAATACTTTACTACTATGTCTTCATATATATATAAAAAACTATTTAAATATTTCAGAACATGTCACCATCACCCATCTTCTGGCAGAGGATGACTCCCTTTTGACAGATCCAGAGACCGTGAATGAGAGGGCCAGGGCATTTTATTCTGCTCTCTTCTTTCCGGATCCCATAAACTCCAGATGCGTGCAGGGTTCTTCGGGATGGGCTTCCTACGGTCAGCCAGGGTGTCGGGGATGAGTTTGAAGGCCAACTGACCTTGGCCGAGCTCTCTGAGCTCTTCATATGATGTCTTAAAACAAATCGTTTTTATTTCTTCAAGTTTTACAAAAAGTTTTGGAACTTGCTGGGGCCTGCCTTTGTGCAGAATCATAGCCAAAACTGATCCACTGAGGCTCAAGTCTGTGCTGGCAGACGTGATCCGCCCAGACCAGTCCTACACGGTCCCAAACCAGACAATATTTGATAACATCTTCTTGGTTCAGGACATCATTACAGCAGAACTGGTCAGTCGGCTGCCTTTCTGTCTCTCAATCAGGAGAAGGCATTCGACCGGGTGGATTATCTCTTTGGAAACCTGCAAGCATTCAGATTCTGGCCTCAATTTGTCAGACTCTTCTGAATGCTGTACGTCTCTGCTGAGTGCCTTTTGAAGGGTAACTGGTCCCTGACGACAGCCCTCGCTTTCAGGAGAGGAGTGCGTCAAGGATACCCTCTGTCCAGTCAGTTATACGCTCTGTGCATCAAGCCCTTCCTCTGTCTCCAGCGAAGGAGACTCACGGGGATGGTGCTCAGTGGACTGGACACAAGGGTAATCCTCTCGGCTTACGCCGCAGACGTACTCCGCCAACGTACTCCGCCAACGTACTCCTAGTGGCCTGGAGAGGATGCAGCAGTGTGGAGTAGTGGTTAGAGCTCTGGACTCTTGAGGGTCGTGGGTTCAATTCCAGGTGGGGGACACTGCTGCTGTACCCTTGGGCAAGGTACTTTTTCTAGATTGCTCCAGTAAAAACCCAACTGTATAAATGGGTAATTGTATGTAAAAATAATGTGTAAAAAAAATGTAATTGTATGTAAAAATAATGTGATATCTTGTAACAATTGTATGTCGCCCTGGATAAGGGAGTCTGCTAAGAAATAAATAATAATAATAATAATAATAATAATGCAGAGCTGTTTATTCTGCCCACATCTGCCAGGATCAACTGGAACAAATGTTCCGGGTTACTGGTCGGTCCCTGGCAGGTGGACTCCCTCCCTGTCATGCTCCAAGACTTCCAATGGCAGCAGCAAATACCTGGGAGTCCACCTGAGCCCAGAAATTTTTATATTAAAATAACATAATCCAAATAAAAAAATCAAATGTGTGCTGCATTGTTTTGTTAAAATAGCATATCGCTGACTTGGTTGTACAATACGTGCCCCTAGAAACACCATCTCTCACTGTAAGCCGCCTGTCGAAAGTGGAAGGCACCAATTGAGCAGATGCCCCAGTGCACTAAGTCTGTACTGCAATAAAACACATAGGAGTAGTTTAAAAGGGTAATGTTTTATTTACAACAAAATATAATCAGTCTCGGGCCCCACTACCCAAACAGTCCATAATGTCCAGTAATGCCCTCTGTGTCAGGTCTTATTGCTTAAACATATTAGGGCAGCAGTGTGGAGTGGTGGTTAGGGCTCTGGACTCTTGACCGGAGGGTCGTGGGTTCAATCCCAGGTGGGGACACTGCTGCTGTACCCTTGAGCAAGGTACTTTACCTAGATTGTTCCAGTAAAAACCCAACTGTGTAAATGGGTAATTATGTAAAAATAATGTGATAACTTGTAACAATTGTAAGTCACCCTGGATAAGGGCGTCTGCTAAGAAATAAATAATAATAATATTATACATGTAGATATATAATACATACATGGTTTCCTACAGAAGGTTAGCTTCAGCAATTCTGATCCTTATGGTAGTCTACAGAGCTAAAATCCAGCACTACATTAATGCAGTGGCAGTGGTAAGTATAACCTTTGTGGTGTGGTGAAATGCAGGTGCAGACAATCCCATTATGAAAAGAGAACATCAATAGCAAGTGGTGAAGGAGAAGGAGCCAGTGAGGGAGAAAGACTTTAATGATACATTGAAAAGTTAAACAAGACAACCAGTTAAAACAAGACAATGTTTGAAATGAACAACCCTTGATCACACAAATCCCCAAATGATACAAAAACACACACAAGCAAACAAAAAAATGTTAAAACAGTACTATACTTGCACTATAGGATTTTCTTTCTGAAAACTGAGGGTTATTCTCTGTTAAATGTTAATGATGTTTTGTAACCATAGTTGAGATCTAAAGACTTCAGCCTTGATGATGATGTATTGGTTTGAACTAATAACATAATTTACAATGATGTATGCAGGTCACAAAGTAAAGCGTTCATTGCCCCTGATCTGTGTAGTTGGGCAAATGGAGGGACCATGGTTAGAAGTTATGACATTTTGTAAAACTATCTTATACAAATAATATCCATGTTGTTGAAATTTAAGTACTTCAGTCTTTCAAATGATGTATCAGATAAGCAAATAATTGATTGTTAAATGATGTATGCAGTAACACAAAATTATGCAATGTTATCTATTTTCCCTGATCTTGTACATTTGATCAACTATTGTATGACCTAACATTATGGTGACCATATGGCTCCGTTCAGCGGGACAGTTTGGGACAGTTCAGGCTTTTCAACTCACAACCCAATGCATTCTGGTAAGTGTAGTCCTGCTTCTCTTAAAGGAAAGAATGGTACCTGAGACAGGTAAAAGGTGCCAGAATGCATTGGGTTGTGAGTTGAAAAGCCTGAATTATCCCAAACTGTCCCGCTGAACACGGAGCCGTATGGTCACCTTACCTAACATGCATGCTATGTCAAAAAAAAAGGCCTATTAAAAACAATCAGTGCGTTTACATGAGCATAAGAATTCCGATATTTTTCGGAAAACTAAGTTTTCCGAAAACTAATTCCGATATCAAAAGTCATGTAAACACAGTTTTCGGAAAATGTATCGGAATATTCCTTAGGTCAGTTTTCGGAAAACAGTACCTAGAAATTTCCGATTCAATTCCGAAAACGAACCAAATGTATAACATGTAAACTTATTCTGATAGCGTACTGCACATGTGCAAACTTTGACCTTCATTCTTGCACATGGTTTTAGAAAACAGAGAAAATAATAATATGTAGTCAGTCTGCATGGATTCATTTGCTCCGTTGAATCGTAATTGGTCATATACTTGTACTTGCTAGAACCGAAATTGTATTTTATCTTGCTCTTAATTGTATTAATACTTGTACTGTGATTCTTGAAATGTATTTTTGTTTACGACTGTAAGTCGCCCTGGATAAGGGCATCTGCTAAGAAATAATAAATAAATAAATAAATAAATAAATAATAGCCCATACTGAAGCAGCACATGTTTTCCAGCTTTAAAATGACGTGATAATTTAAAATAATGTCTGCAAAAGAAACTGGTAATATAGAACAGGATGAGCTGTTGGAAAGGCTGACTGCACATTGTGGGGAATCTGAAAAGAGGTATAGGATAGTAATCTTTGAATTTAAGACCTGACACTTCGATAAAGCATTTGTTATTGGATTGGTCTCAGTTCTATCGCGGAAAAAATGTCCGGTCTGTTCAAATCGTACTTAGGGTACTACATTACTTTGCATGAGAAAATATCCTGCGTTTTCCGAAAACTTCAATCCATGTATACAGCTGAATTCTAATTAGACTTTCTATCATTAATCATGTAAACACAGAAAAGTGACGTTTTAAGAAAATCTGTTTTCTGATTCAGTTTTCCGAAAACATTAGTTTTTGGAAAACACTTTGTCATGTAAATGTACTGAATGTTTAATGTTATAAGTATTTCTCCAAATTACTGCAAAACTATTGGGACTGATTCTATATAGGATAATTTAGACACAGCTCTGCAGTATTATATAGACTGGCTTTAGTGTTGGTCTGTTTTAGGTTTCTAACGAACAAAAACTGTTTTCTTAAATAATATAAGACCCATATTTCACACCTATGTAAAGTAGTTTAATTCAGATCATTTTACATTTTTGATATTTCCTTTCCCCTATAGACCGACAGCAAAATAATGATTGCATATTAAAATTGAACACTTTGGACAAATTACTTCCAGAAATGATGAAGTACGAGGTGTAGGCTTATATATTTTTCAAGTTAATAAAGCTATGCTCCAAATCACAGTTCCCATATAGAAACCATAAATAAGAAGGCTTGAAGTATGTAGTAGAAAAAAGTAATGTTTATGAATATAACAAAACACTGCAATCACATATGCAAAATGTGTTCAGTTAATGTAAATATTTCTAAATCTGCATTAACAAATGATGGTATGGCAATAAAGTACAACTTTTTCATAAATCAGGTGCTACTAATTTGCTAGCTTTTGCCACCCACTTTTTTCTACATTGGTGAGCTAGCAGAATTATGCCAGCACCCAGCTCAACATGAAGTTCTACTGTGTTTCATCAAAATCTGGCCCCTTATGTTAAATGAAATCTGAATTTGAACTACATGAGTTGCTTCTGGGAGTTCAAGTAAAAAAACATTTAGAATTTTCTTTTTAGACTTCTGTATATATTTAAAAAAGATCATTCTAAATGTATCTGTTGTTCTTAAGATTGATGGGTTTTCAAAGTGGACTATGTTCCTTCATGCAACCTCTTGAAGCAAAATGTAGTGCATTGGATGTGTATTATTGAAGTATCTGGGACGATTATTCCTGGCCCACACCAAAAACAACGTTTTTTGTCTTGCGCTCTCACAGCAGCACAGCACAGCTTGTCTCACTCTTTAGCGCTACACATTCTTTTCAGAGAGCAGTCCTCTTTGAAGTCAATCTTATCAAGAAAACCTCTTAGTTTTTCTTCGTCTTTTAGTCATCCATGCAATGTAGATTCTGCAACATTTATATCTTTTGAAACTGTTGCTTGAGTTTCACCTTTTCTTACTATGTCCATTGCAGCAAGTTTCATTTTAACAGAGAAAGATTTTCATTTTTTGCTGTCTGCCATGCTTCGTACTGTTTATCTGGAACGTTCACCCAACATTTTTGAGTCAAATTGCATTATGGGGAAAATGGGAGCCACGACCTTACCGTGTTATAACCGATTCCGCACTATAACATGTCGTGTTATAACAGGGTAGCACTGCACCATTAAAAAAAATCGAATTCACGTACCAATCAATCAATTTAATTTGTATATAGCGCCTTTTCCTGTAGAACATCTCAAAGCACTTTACATAACATAAAATACATCATCAATTGTTAATAAAATTACATCAGATACATTAAAACAAACATTAAAAATACATTATAAGCAGCATTTAAAAACAAAGCCATTTTTTTTTAAAAGAAAGTCAATACAAAAGCCATTACAGTATATAAATACATTAGAAACATCCATTACCAAAAGCCAAGGAAAACAAGTGTGTTTTAAGTGTAGATTAAAATTTTCCTACAGAATCAGAGCCTCTCACAAATAGTGGCAATTCCAAAGAGCAGGAGCAGAGGAAGAGAAGCTTGGATCTCCCATTGTAGCGCATCTAGTTGATGGAACAGCCAGCAGCCCAGCTCCTGAGGAGTGTAGCTAATGCCCAGGTACATAAAAATGCAATAAATCTGTCAAATATGAAGGACCAGTTCCCTGGACAGTCTTAAAGGTCAGCAAGAGGATCTTAAATTACTTGATAAAAAAAGGAAGCCAGTGTAGTGATTTTAGGACGGGATAATGTGTTCCCGTTTTATGTGCCTGTCAATATTTTTGCAGTAGCATTCTGGACTAGTGGTAACCAATGTACTAGTTTAGAAGATAACCCATACAACAGTGCATTGCAATAATCAGAATCTCAGAGTCTTTTTGTGAAAGGTGAGAACAGATTTTGGCAATGTTACGTAGTAAAAAGATGATTTAACCACTGATGAGACCTGAGCCTCAAAACTAACTCCCAAGTCAAAAACAACTCCCAAGCTTTAAACTAGTTTTGAGGTTGATACAGCAATACCATGGCCACAGGACATCAAAGATAGCGATGTAGTTTGGAGTTGTTTCCTAATGCCTACCAAAAGAAACTCAGTCATGTTAGAATTCAGCTGTAGGAAATTGTTCGTCATCCAAAGAGCAATATTATCCAAGCAGGCCAATAACCTAGAGTCAGCAGCACTTATCAGAGTCAGCAGCACCACATGACAGAGAGTACTTATCAGAGTCATCAGCACAGGACACAGAGTACTTATCAGAGTCAGCAGCACCACATGACAGAGAGTACTTATCAGAGTATCAGCACCACAGGACACAGAGTACTTATCAGAGTCAGCAGCACCACACATTGACTGTTATAATTACTGTTTTAAAATGTTACATTGCTTAAATATGCATTTATATGGAAAGAAATGATTAGGCAATATTATACATGAAAATCAATGGATTTATTTTTCTAACATATTTTCGCCATATGCAAATGTTGGTATTAGTTTGGCAAAACATTAGACTTACAGAGTGGTGTTGACAAATTTGCAGAGATGAAAGCGAAACTTTTATTTAAGTTTATTCGTGGTTGTCTGTGTAAACATGTTATTTAAAACTTTGCTCCCAAGACTCCCAAGTTCACATGTGTAGTTGGTGGTGCATTGATACAATATTATGCCTTGTTAATGTTAACTACGCAGTTATACATAAAGACGATAATTACAGTTACTGGTGTGTATGCGTCGTTCTTTGGTTATAGTTGTGTAAAGACAAGTTAAATACACAACACTACGTATTTCTACTTTCGACATTCACAGAATTGTGATGCTTATTTAGCAGCTTGTTCATTGGTTTATATTTGATACAAAGTGTCATTCTTGGTGCAAAGCAGGTGAAATGTATCAAACTTAACTCAAGGTTGTAAGTATGTATCAAATCTGGTGAGATGTATTCGGATGGACGCTCTAAAATAGTTAGACTGCATTCCTACCCCTGGCTCTTTTTGTAAAGCCCATGCAATACATTTTTGTTTCTTTTCAATGATCTGAAATAAGAGTCGTCTAATGTCCCAAGCTGCGACTGTAAAACAGTTTAAAACAATTCAGTTGTACCGCTATTTGTTTAATATAGCCGTAGTTACAGCATGTAACTGTGAAATGTTTACTTAACTGGGATATCAGAAGCAGTCAGCAGAGCACCATTACTATAAAATGAGACTTAGTGGAGCAACATTTTCGAGTTTGTTATAAACCAGTGCTGTGCTTTAAAAATACTTGCATTGCACATTTGTTATAGTTTATTTTAAGAATAAGAACGATGTTGACAAAGCGCAACACGCTATCTTGGTGGAAACTGGCCCAATTACTGCCTCTTGTTTCTCATTCATGATGCTATTTTGAACAGAGAAAGTTCAATTTTGACACAACTTTGCCCCCCCCCCCCCAGGGAAACTTTCTGAAATGACGCCCCTGTTTATCACAATACAAAGTACCACCTTATAATATATCACAGTACAGAAAATCACAGTACAGAATATCACATTACAGAAAATCACATTAAAGAAAATCACATTACAGTTAAGAGCAGTTATAAAGTACAATAAAATCAGTAGACAATAAGATCAAATTCAAATAAGAGCAAAGTAAAGAATACAGTAAATAACTTTATAGTGATTTCAACTAAGAGCAGTTAACTTATAGTAACAAATATTTGCTATACGAGTAAGGTCCATTAAGAGCATATAGTGAGTACGATAAATAGATCAAAGAACAATTTCAAATACGTAATACCAAAAATGTGAATATGGAAAATCAAGTACAAGATACATTAAATAGTTATAATTAAGAGCAGTAGTAGAATACGGCAAGGTATTTAGCAGTTCAGTATGAGTACAAGCTGATGCAGGTGCTGGTACAACAGGGTGCTATATAGTCCAGTATAGTCGAGAGTTGTGAGGTTTACAAGATGCTGTCTGAACAGATGTGTCTTGAGGAGGCGCCGGAAGGTGGTCAGGGACTGAGCAGTCCTGATATCCGTGGCTAGGTTGTTCCACCACTGAGGGGCAAGGGTGGAGAAGGAGCGGGCTCTGGAAGCGGGGGAGCGGAGTGGGGGTACAGCTAATCTTCCGGTGGCGGAAGAGCGGAGGGGGTGAGAGGGGGTGTAGGGAGAAATAAGTCTGGAGATAGGAGGGAGCAGGACGTTTGAGACAGAGATAGGCAAGTACAAGAATTTTGAATTGGATGTGAGCAACGATAGGGATCCAGTGGAGGGAGCGGAGCAGCAGTGTAGCGTGTATTCATAAATGTACTGATATGCACACATTTTAAAAGTATTTATGCACTGGCACTCAAACTGTCTAAAATGTTTTAAATGTTTACATCTGGCTGCGCATATGAGTACGTACCTGCATTTTTTTCGTGAGAATTTCACCCATTATTTCAACTGTGTTTTCTGCACCTCTGTTTTTCCCACCTATTAAGCATTTCCTAAAACTGCAGAAAACACGGCGGGAATCTATCTGCTAGTTCGGTTTATTAGTTACTCAGACGCGTTCTTTTTGATCTAAGAATCCATGTCTATTTTCCAAAGACCAAAGTTGTGGATACTTTAAACTTCCACCAATTTGCTTTCCATCTGCTTCAGAATGGTTAATATGTTTATCTGCCAGTATAAAAGGAGTTACAGCACTTCAGATCGAGTCACCTTGACTTTCAGCATGGATCCTATGTTAGTAGCAACTGATATTATCATTGAGGAAACACAAGGAAATCCAAGTAGAAGAAGGAGAGTTTACAGACAGCGTAATTTTAGGCAAAGAATACATTTTTTGGCAGCTGTGGCGCTGGAACAATTTTAGTGGGGGTGCTGAAACTAAAACCTTATTACAAGCTACCTTCTTTAATGTGTCAATCTAGGGTTGCACATACTGTACTCCTTTTAAGAAGTAATATCAATGTTCAATACTATGAAAATATGGGAGGGGATCTAAGGGAGAGCACTCTTGGTTATTTATTTGTTTGTTGTAAAGTTCATTGTGAAGCAAAAAACTATTTTTTCCATATGCTTCTTGTTTTAAATACTGATAAAAATGTATATGTCATACGCAAGTAGCCTTCATGATAGTATTGAAATATTTTTTACAAACCAAGAATATTCAATAAACTGGAATAATGTCTCTAAACAAAACTATGTAGCCCAGATTTTATAACAGTGTACATACAAAAATAATAAGAAAAATAATTAAAAAATAAAATATATATGTTTGCATTTGCATTTTGACTGTTTTGGGACAGGTTTCGATTGTGCTTATATATTAGTATGCCTAACACATTTGAACCATTAGTTTGGCGGATTGCACTGATTAAATGCTCATTACTTATTCATTTAAAGCTCCTGAGAACCACAGAAAATGATGCATGAAATGTGATCCGCCAGGGGATAAAACATAGGATCACTTTAGAAAATAGGAGGATATTTTTTTACAGATTAACAGGTTGAAAAATTCATTGGATTTTGCTGTTTCCACCAAAAATGAATCCCCTTTCCCAGTGAGCTCTGAGCAGAAATGCTGGCCTTTGTCCTTCAGAAGCCAGTAGTTTGCTGACATCCGCTCTCAAGTTCCTGGGTGAAAAAGGAAGCTGGCTTGGTTGTGGGATCGGAGAACGCTAACTGAACCTTCGGATCTCCTGAGCTGTGTGGGGAATTACTGCGGTGAGGAGAAAAAAATAATTGGGGAGAAAATCAGGAGTAAAATAATTGGCACAATAAATTAAAAATAAATAAATAAATAAATACAAAATGCCACATGAAAAGCTACAGCAGAACATATAAACAATTTGATAAAAACACACACAAAGAAAAAAAGGAGTGCATACTGTATTTTTAAATGGTTAAGGTTTTGATGTAAGTTGAAGCCTCTTGTGGTCTTACAGCACAGCTCATTAAACAGTAAGACTGTGTTCACCCCCCAGGCTGTTACAGCAGGCAGCCTCTAGTCAGCAAGACCCACTGAAAATGATGTAATAATCTAGTCTAGTTACAATGTTGTAGCAGCAGAAAGTCTTCCAAGGAGGTGTGTCAGTGTTAATAAGCCCAATAAACCAATGGCAGATCAGGGAGGTTATCATATGCTGTGAGGGTTCAGAGTTACTGGAGGGCAAAGAACAGCTGGCTCCCACTCGCATATATGCAAAGAGCTGCCAGGGAACTTTTAGTAAACTGTATTGCTACTTTCTGAACTGATCAACTGTCTCAAAGGGATTGCATGAAATGAAATATATGTCTCTCTTTTTTTCTGGCATTTGTAGGTGGGTTTCTTTTTAAAGATGAATGCAACAAAAATCAAACGCTCATTGACGGACCATGAAAATAAAATTAACAGAAATAATTTAAACACAGGCATCTTTTATCAAGACTTGTTGAAAACCTTTGTCAGCATAGCCCTTTGAGTTGAGGAGAGTGGGAGTTGCAATGTAATTTGCTGTAACTCAGTGCCCTGTTCCCAATCAAGGGAAATCAAGGAATCTAATTATATTCAACAAAATTGTTTCCAAAAGATTACTTTTAAAATTACTGTCATGACGTAATTATAAAACCTTGGCACTTTTATAATGTTGTGATGGAAAGCTTTAAATGGAGAAAAAAATATCTAAATTTAAATACATATATTTATGTATCTATATTTATATCTGTGACTGTGGGTATTTTAGGGATACGGTACCATTTTCCATATATTTTCTTTCTGGCATAATTATAGTTTACAGCTGGGTCTGTTTGGAAATTGTGGAGTTCAATGTTTAATTAAAAGTGTCACTCAACATTAATTAAACATGCTGACTAGAAAACCCTTTTCCCTATGATAGATTAGCATGGCAATGTACTGTAGGCACTTGTTTTATTTATTGATTTTTTATTCAATATATTACTTCTGGATTTAATAGAAGTAAGATTATGCACAACCTAATACTACTCTAAAGCCCATGTTTCATCATCCATTTTTTTCTGTATGCTACTGCAGTTGTTCATAGAATGCTAACTCTTCCTCTCAACACATACAAAACATTAACATCTGCCTGGAATGCTTCTTGAACTCGACAAAAGTGGGGGCCAACACTAAACAGCTTGTTCTGCCACCTGCTGGGAGAAACAGCAGAGAGATCAAAAATGTCATACCGTTTTATAACTACTTCCTTCTGGAATGCATTGAAAAAATGTAACCCATGGTATGTTTAAACTGTCCAACATGTGAAAGTCACCAACTTGAAATGTAAACTAATAGAATAGCCAGTACTACTGGTCATACACTTTACGGCATTGCTGTGTAATTATTGACAGTTATTAACAGGTTTATAGCCATATTTAGTCAAAAATATTGTAATTGGGTAAAGACCATTACATAATAAAACTAAGACTAATGAGTTAGGTATTTATTATAATGTATTATAATGTAGGCTGTATATACTGTACTGCACGATAGATCACTTAACACCTCACAGTTCAGCTACAAACTGGCTCGTGATGTGCCTATTTTATTTCACTTATTTGGGCCTTACATGCAAAGCATCTTATGACTTACTTTTGCAAATCTTTTGTAAAAAAAATGTAGTCGATTTTAACTCTTAGTTTGACTGAGTGAAAACAAAGCTATCTGAGAAACAACAAACCATAGATCTTACGTCACAGTCCCTGCTTACCTTAGTGTTTTTACTAGAGTTTATACAGGTCTAAAATCAATCTGACACAATACAAGCCTATTAATATTAATAATTGTATAATTATACAGTGCCTGCAAGATACAGGGTCCAGTGCTTTGCTCCTCATTAAAGCACTAGCTAACAAAATTTCACCCTCTAGCTGAAATGACCCAGGAAGTGCAAGACAGTCTTAAAACATGGGTTGTAAACATATTTCTTTAAAGAGTAAGTAGCGGGGTTCTTAAAAAATATAGTGTTGTACGTCCCCATGTGTTGCTACAACTGTTTAAATAATATACCTGTAATTTTGCTTTTCATTATAAACATCCTGACAACTTTTTACACTTATAACTTGAAAGTCTGTTTCAAAGATCTTTTAAAAATGTCCACTCTAGTGCACTGGGATTTGAGATCTGTTACAGGTACGTTATTTAAACAGTTGTAGCAACACGTGGGGACCTGTAATGCTATATTCTTCGGTACCCTGCTACTTACTCTTTAAGCTACTGTAGAAGCAGATATCATGTTTTAGAATTAAAATACATGTTTTCGGGTGTGTGTGACTGAGTTTTGTTTTGCTTCAAAACTGCACATTTTGAAACTATATGAAGCATGGTGGACAACATGTATGGAACTATTTTGTTAGCTTTAAGGATCCACACCTGTTTCAACAACAGGTAAATCAAGATTAATTAGTGTTGTATAAATATTTATATATCCTGTTTTTACAGAAACTAGCAATCAGCAACATAGTATTGGACTATATATACAGTATTTCCACTGCGTATCCGACTGCAGTGGGACCAGAGTAAAGGCGGATATGTAAAAAGCTGGATAAATGAATCCTGTTTTAAATACCATTATACACAGCTGACCTTGAAACGGAGGTTGAAGTTGATACGCCCAGTAGGCAAACAGGGTTTATTTACATATCAACATACTGAACAGCTCACATGACACTGCCAACAATGGTAGTGCACGGAGTACATACAACACAGTGTATGTACAAACTTTTGTGGGATCTACAGTCTCTGAAGTAATCTTCTCTGTTCAACAATAAACTAATGTTGCTGAAGAGCTTGATCATGGATATGTGATGGGCGGATACACGACAGATTACTGTATTAATCTCAATTTGTTAATTGTATCAAATGCTAGATTGGAGACACAAACAGACCACAATACAAATACTCAGTTAATAACTTGTCTTAAACTCTTCATGTGAAAAGCAAATTCAAATAATTTAGCTGCCTGACTTTTAATCTTTTCTCCCCTGTTTGTGGATGTCTGGGGAGAATGCATTCAATCATTGGGTCTCATTTACGACAGGGCAGTAAATTTGGAGTTAGCGCACGTAAAGTAGTGAGCCTAACGTGCACGATAAATCTAAATTTAGTGCCCCATTTACTAACAGAGTAAATGGGGCACTACATTTAGTCCAGACTTGAGTCATGAATTATTACATGGTACCAGAAGTGAATAAAACAAGTGAATAAACAGGACAATGGACCAGATAAAACTGCCATCAGAGTTATGCCTTAATGGTAATGTCAGTGAGTTTGAAGATTATTGTATGCAAAAAGAGCAGGAATTGATTGAGCAATTTGTCAGACTTGAAGTAAAAGAGACAGTCACGTAATTTCGGGGATATAACTGACTCATTTATCAGAGACCAGCTAGTGATTGGAGTACAAGAAAAGAAAGTGAGAAAACATTTATTATGTGAGACTGACTTAAGTTTGGAAAAAGCCTTACAGATTTTCAAGGCCGCTGAGATGGCACAGTTTCAGTTAAAAAACCTTAACAGTAAAGATGCAGACATGCCCGCAGTAAGCAAGGAGGTGAGGAAGCTTACGGGAATGAAAAATGCACAGAATGACAGAATAAAAGAAAACCAGAGAAAAGGAGAAAAATGCGGCAGTTATGGATTTTATGTGCACATAAATAGTAAATGCCCAGCTCAAGGAAAAATCTGTAATAGCTGTGGCTGTTCAAATCACTTTGCAAAAATGTGCAGATCAAAGCACAAAGTGCATACTGTGAATAAGGGATCTGAACTCGGAGATAGTAGCAATGAACAGAAATGTGAGTTCTTTGTGGGTGCTATTGACAAAATTGAGGACAGCAAGGCGGACTGGGTTACTGTGTTGAAAGTTAATAACTCCCTAATTGCTTTTAAGCTGGACACAGGAGCACAAGTGAACATCATTCCTGTGAAAGAATTCAATGTCTTGACAAAAAAGGCATAATTGAAAGAAAAAAAAAAAAAAGAAATTCCAACAGTGGGAGCCTGCCTTGCTGAAGTTGAGTGGAAGGGGCGTAAAGTAAGTGTTCACTTCATTATTGTTCCATTGGACACTCAACCGATTCTAGGTCTTGCAACTTGTGAAAAGCTGGGCTTAATTAAGAGAATTTACAGCATTAACAAGGCACAGGAACAAAAATGCACTGTTAACCCCTGCAGTACTGTCATTGTGAAGCAATACATGGATGTTTTTACAGATGTGGGGTGCTTGCGCGGAAAGCACAAATTACAACTGAGAGAAAATGCGTTTCCAGTTGTACATGCACTTAGAAAGCTACCTGTTGCACTCAGAGAGAAGTTGAAAGAGGAGCTAGAATGGATGACTGATATGGGGGTGATTGTCAAAGTTGATGAGCCCACAGACTGGGTGAATTCACTGGTAATTATGGAAAAGATCATAAGAACATAAGAACATAAGAAAGTTTACATAAGAAAGATTGTGCCTTGCGTATATGTATGGATCCCAAAGATCTCAACCGAAACATAAAGAGAGAACATTTTCACATTCCCACAAAGAGTGAAATTACATGTGAGATGGCGGGAGCGAAGATCTTTTCTAAACTCGATGCCTCATCAGGATTTTGGCAAGTTTGTCTGGATGATGATAGCTCAAGGTTGTGCATGTTCAATACACCTTTTGGATGTTTTAGATTCTTGCACTTGCCATTCGGCATAGCCTCAGCACCAGAGGTCTTTCATAAAACGGTTCAGCAGTTGTTGGAGGTTAAAGTATACCTTGATGACCTTGATGGGGTTAAAGTATACCTTGATGACCTCGATGGGGTTAAAGTATACCTTGATGACCTCGATGGGGTTAAAGTATACCTTGATGACCTCGATGGGGTTAAAGTATACCTTGATGACCTCAATGGGGTTAAAGTATACCTTGATGACCTTGATGGGGTTAAAGTATACCTTGATGACATCATAATTTGGGGTGCAACACAGGGTAAACATGATGCTCTCCTTCAGAAAATACTTCAGAGAGCCAGGGAAGCACAGCTAAAGCTGAACTCAGACAAATGCTAGTTCATTGTGAAGTAAATTACTTTCCTGGGGGACAAGTTAACAGCAGATGGTGTCCAGCTGGACCCAGGGAAAGTTGCCACTGTTGCGGAGATGCCTGCTCCAGCATGTAAAAAAGACTTGCAGCGGTGCCTGGGAATGGTTAACTGTCTCAGTAAATTTGTTCCCAACTATGCCCAGCATTACAGAAACTCCTGGAAGAGAGAGTTGAGTGGCAATGGACTGATGAGCATAAATCTGAATGGAAGTCACTGAAACATGCTCTGACTCAAAAACCTGTGTTAAAATACAATGACCTCTCAAAACAATCAAAGGTCTCCACTGATGCGTCTAAAGACAGCCTTGGTGCTGTGCTGCTGCAAAAGCATGATGAAGCGTGGTTACCAGTCGCTTATGCAAGCAAATCAGTGATAAAGGCCAAAAAGAATTATGTCCAGATTGAAAAAGAAACACTGGGCCTTGTGTTCGGATGTGAAAAAAAAATCATGAGTATATATATGGTGTCCCAGTGATTACAGAGACGGATCACAGACCACTTATTGCCATTGCAAAGAAGCCTTTTAATGATGCAGAGGTTAATGCTTGGACTACAAAAATATAGCCTCCAGACTGAATATACACCGGGGAAGTTTCTCATAATTGCTGATGCCTTGTCACGGAGCAATTTAGAATACAAGGGAGAAAGCACTATGGAAGAAGAAATTCAGGCACATGTAGATCTGGTTGTTTCTGGTCTTCCAGTTTCAGAACAGAAGTGGAGAACTCTTGCAGAGGAAACCAGCAAAGACGCAACACAGTGTCTTCAACTGGTGATGAGTGGATGGGACAAAGGATACAGCAAACAGTTCTAGCACTTCAGAGAGGAACTTATAGTTGTAGAAGGGGTCCTAATGAAAGGGCCAAGAATAGTGGTGCCCACCTCACTTAGGCAAGACATGCTCAAACGCATTCACAAAGGTCACTTGGGCATTGAAAAGTCTAAACGTCGTGCCCGTGAAGTATTATACTGGCCCGGTATGTATGGGGATACTGAGAGAGAAGTGAGCATGTGTTCGGTGGGGTCAAAAATACCAGTACAAGCAGCCTAAAGAACAGCTGCTTCCACATGCACATCCAAGCAATCCCTGGGAGAAAGTGGGAGCACACCTTTTTCACCTGAAAGGTAAAGATTACCTCCTTCTTTTTGATTATTACTCCAACTATCCAGAAGCGGTCTCATTATCAAACACTAACTCCAGCACAGTGATTGGGCACGCAGTCCATGTTTGCAAGGCATGGTATCCCTCTTGTTGTGGTGAGTGGCAATGGTCCACAGTTCTACAGTTTAGAGTTTGCTAGGTTTGCAGCGGAGTATGAGTTCTCACACCACTTCAAGTCTAGACTTCCCACAATCTAATGGGCAGGACATCAGTAACAGAAACAAGGATTCTGCTTCGTCTCTGGATCATCCTGTAGTGGATTCTCCAAGTTCATCTATGGCGCCATCTACTGCTCAGAAAAAGCTCGCTGGTGTCAGTGATGAGCCCTTGCGTTGTTCCTCACGCAGAACAAGTGACCACCCTTGCATTTGATTGAGGAAATTGAAAAAAAGGGGCATTTTTGTTCCCTTTCGTCATGGGTGTAGGCGGATTGCTGCCCATATATTTAGAAGAGACTTTATTTTCCTCTAGATATGTTGTTCTTACTGTTGTTTGTATACAAAACAAAGAAAAAAAAGAAGAGGAATGATGTATTGATATGTCGTAATAATAAAAGTTGTCGTAAAGAGAACGACGGTTTTTCGTTAGGTGGGAAGAGGACAACAAACATTAATTGACTTACTCCAGACTCGAGTCGTGAATCATTACATAGAGAACGCATTGATTTACGTATCACTGTATTTGACTGATTTACATGCCATACACGCTACATGTATTGTGAGCGATAATTTAATGTCCAGGTGTATCTTTTGGTCAGTAGATTATTGTGAAGGTGGCTTACATTCACCGGAAATGAGCAATCAACACACACAGCACTCAGCAGCAGGACAGGCAGAGGTAACGTAAAGTGAAACTGCTTACCTTTTAAAGCCCTTTTCCTTTCTCCTTTAATGCATGTACAATAAAAGTAGTGTTGTGCCATGGCATATTTTGCTTTTTGTTCTGCTTACTCGAGAAGTATTGATTGATAAGACGTAGCCTCAATTTTCTTCCTTGTCGGCATTGCCACCCTGCAGAGCAGGCTTCATGGATTGGGGTGACAGTGCTATGTGAGTACAATCAATAGCACACATCCTATAAACCTGTCCTCTGTGGGAAATGTAATATAATTCCCTGTAAGCTTTACCAGGTCTTTTTTGTGATAATCGCAGTTTATTAAATAGGTTGCAGTTAAAGCTGAAAGACATAGTTTAAAATTAATGGTAAATACTCTAAAGCAGGGGTGTCAAACATACGACCCGCGGGGCAATTTTTGGCGGCCTGCCCATTACTTTATAAAATTGCATCAATGTACTGTATCGTTTTGGAATTATTTAAAACAACCCGCCTCTTTTAATATAACACATGTATTCAACATGTGCATTCTGCATTGTATGTGTGACATTCACATTAAGCCAATCACAGCTCACAGAGGTAGCAAAGTAGCTAATCAAATAGTACACAGGATTAATTTCCTCACGCACATAATTTTGATTAGGATAGCGAAGTGAAGCCTTGTTTAAACTATTTATTTTACTTTGTATAAAATTTAATATCAGTATCGAAAAAGTAACTGGAGATGTTACGGAAGGAAAAGGTGCAGGCGGAACACAGAAGATTCCAAAATCGTTAGCCAGATGATTCTTTTTTCACGGAATAATTCTGACGACAAGGCAACGTGTCTGATTTGCAGTGCAACGGCTGCAGTTATGAAAGATTATACCATACAATGTCACTATGATACGCTGCACAAAACAATGTTTTTTGAGTTTACTGGAAAGGACTTTAACTTCAAGAAGCCATGGAAAGTACAGAATTAACTGGTGAGATTACAACAGAGAGTGCACCATATATGACTGAGCAAAAGAGTGGATTGGCTAGCAGAGTGCTGGAAAAAATTAAAGAAAGAAATGCAGAAGTACCAATTTTCTTACACTGGATTCTGCATCAACAGGCATTATGTGGAAAAGTTGCATAATTAAAACACGTAATGAGCATTGTTATCAAGTGTGCGAGAAAAGAAGTCAAGTGTCCTGACAGAAGCCATAAAAAGGTACATTTCAAAGTGGTACGGCTTACTATTTCTCATTTTCTAGTTAATGTGTTTTGTGTAAAGTAGTGTATTTGAGTATATTTGCCTACATACAATTTATATAGACATTTTCATGTACATTACAATATATATGTGATGATGCGGTCTAACCCCGACCTCATCACTGACTTTTTTATTGTTAAAAACATTAATACTGTTTAAATTATGATAATGAAATTTAAAAAAAAAAAGTTTTTGTATTCACAGTCCCACGGAGCTTCCTTTCTGCCGGGTCATCAGTAAAGAAAGAAAGAAAAAAAAGATGCAAATTTTGTGTTACTAGTAGTTTATTGGCGATCTGCTTTCTGCTATGAAAAGTGATGGGTGCACAGATCTATTTTCATGTAGTCAGTTGAATCAGCTTTTTAACAGAAATAATATATTTTTTTTCTAGTTCTGTTCTTATTTAACTACATGTATACTTACAAACTGAAATCTTTCTCTGCAGCAGGAACGCCGCCATGACTCCAGTGATGTAGTCAAGACAAAATGTACCGAGACCAAGACCGAGACAAAATGTACAGAGACCGAGTCCAAGACCAACATAAACATTTTTTTTAGAATATTTGAATACTTACCTTTTTCTACCGCAATCAATTAAATAAAAGTTATTCATTTTACTACTTGCCTGTTGTGTGCCTCCTTGTTGCGCATCTGGTGTGTGGACCCCCGGATTGAAACGAACCTGTGTAGAGAAAAAGAAAGTGGTTAGAATTAGCTGGTATTTACCTGAGTGCGAAGTCTTCTGTGTAGTACCATTAGGGGGAGTATTTCCCAGGGGGTCCTGGTGCTCACTAGCCAACCACCATGTGGCGTAGTCCAGGAAGGAGATAGCTACCGCTCACAACCAAGACCAAGACCAAGACCAAGACCAAACATACCGAGACCAGCTTCAGTTAAAGACTGTATAGTTTACTGAGCTAGACACTGCTAAGTGTGTTTTTGCTAAATAACCGTTTTTCAACTTTTTGAAAGTTTGTTTTGTTTGTTTGTTTGATTATTTTTGTTTTGAATTTTTTGTCTATGATAACTGAACTGTTTAAACTGTCCAGTTTTCTGGACTTCACTGCGCTGAAAATAAACATCATTGATCAATGTAACATCCTGGTCATTCTGTGTCTTCCTAACACCTCCCTTGGTCGCAAGTCCCTTTTACTTTTTGATAATATATATGTATATATTTTTTACGGTGCGGCCCATCAAGTTAACAGTCTTAACTTAAATGGCCCTTGCTGCAAGATGTATTTATTGTGCGTTAGTGAATCAAATGAACAAATCTGTTGAATTGATTCACTAAGCTGAATGAATCAAACGAATCGAGTCAGTAAAAAGAAATCTAACTGCACATCACTAGTTTTCAGACCAGAAAAATAGGTTTAAATAGCACACCTATCAGTGGTTAAAACCTGGTGTTCAAACTAACTAATTATCGTTCACTTTAATGTGCACAATACATTTATCACACTTTAGTAAATATGGTGTGAATGAAGCTCATCTCATTATTCAGAGCAGGGTGCCTCATTTAAATGCATTATCATGCATTACCATACAAATCATATACTGTCTTTACTCAAATTTAAGTCGCACTTTTGTGGCCAAAATAAAAGTTCAAGTTTGGGGGGAGCGACTTGGATTCGAGGTTTTTAGTTAGGGTACCAATTTACATTTGCGCATGTCAATTATTCTGGTGAGCTTGAACAAGACCAACTGTACAGAGTACTGCCCACTACTTTTGGTACAGTAATAATGTAATAGCCTACTATAATATTACCAGTATAGTACTTGTTGAAATGATCAATGCAGGTCCGGCTTCAAAATGAACAACCATTTATATATTTTTCTTTCTCTATCTGGAGGAGCACGAGAAACAGGAACACTAAGGTATGTACTGCTTAATGGCGGATTCTCCATCGCTCTCTGATTCTCTAACTTACTCACTGTTATTATGGTCAGTGCCTGGTTTAACTACGGGAACCCCACTAGTGTAAACTCCAAAGTCCTAGCTCAAACCTAAAATGAACTACACGTTTCTGTCTTGCACTAATTTTGCTTGCAAACGTGACATTCAATACTGAAAGTACTGTACTGTACATATTTTCTTTTTCCATTTGCATTTGTAATATGGTAGGTGATGTACTCTGATGCTTTAATGTACAGTAATACAGTGTTCCCTGCTGGCACCTAGAATTAAAAAGTAATTTAACCGTTAATTTTGGTGTTTTTTTCATTAAGAGTTAAATGTGACTTGCATTCAGGGTCTTTTTTTTTTTTTTTGGTGTCCGTATTTGGGGGTGCGACTTGAATTCAGGGGCGACTTAAATTCAAGTAACACGGTATTCATTCTGATTACCATAGTATGGCACAATAAAATGAGTGTGCACCATAATATGCCCACTATTTCGCACGATAATGAATACAATTGCAATAGTAAATACTGAAAACATTAACGTTCACAGTAATTGCAATTATCATGCACCATAAAGTTTAGTGTCCTTTCGTAAATGAGGCCCATTGTTGGTTTTCAGTATAACCTAGACATTGAAATTAATAACACACAGTTAAACCCTGCAAATTCAATGGCCCTCTCCACAGCTGTAAATTATTTTTTGTCATCTGGTAAAACACATTTGTTTTCAATTTGCTCTCAAAATCTAATCACCCCTATGAGTTGATTTTTATATTGAGTGACATTTCTTTAGTATACAATAATATGTAATTAGGGTAATGATAATCTTGGGAATACATCCTCTGATCTAGATGGTGGGTGCGGCCCAAGGAAGTATTGTACCATTTAGGCTTTTGTTCTCATGCTCAAACATGCCAATTGTGAATGACCATACTGCAGGATTCTCATATGCTATATATATCCTGGATAAGTCTTCTCTACCTGGTTCCGTTCTGCCATATCTTTAGAGAAAATCTTAAGGACACCAGCTGGCATTTTAATTGAAATTATACAGAGTATAAAAATGGTGGGAAGGATCTAAAACCACCAGGGAATAACAAATCCCTGTTAACATGAATATCAGCAGTACCATACAACTATTTCCATACTAATGTAATCTCATTTAAATATGGTACAGAGGGTGTTGTGAGGTAAAAACAAAAGAAAGTCAAGTCGCCAAACGTCTTGGCTCGTGCCTTTGATGGTGTAGTGATTGTTATTAGCAGTATATAGGTAAACATTACATTATCTTCTACAAATATGAAACAATGCTTGCTGGATATTGAGTTCTAGAATTTAAGCATGAATAAATCCTACATACCCAGTAGTATTTATTATGTTGAATACAAAGTAGCCTTCAGATTTAGTACAGATTTAATAGTGGTGACTTGGAAATTGACATATCTGAACAAAGGAAATTAATGAAGATTGACTAATGTGTTTAAATATGTCATACATTACATTAGATATATGCGTTTATGTTCATAATAAATTAGGCTACGTGTATATGTGAAGCTGTCTGTTAAAGTAAATCGATATAGTGGAAGATACGCACACACACACACGCACACACACACACACACACACGCACGCACGCACGCACGCACACACACACACACACACACACACACACACACACACACACAATACACACACACACACACACACACACACACACCCACGCACGCACGTGCGTAACTGTACACACTGTTAATTAATCTCACGCCCACCACGTACATATTTCACGATTTACAGATAGTTAACAGCTTTCAAAGCAATTACAGTTGATGTTAGTGAATTACTTTTCATGCTTAAATGGGCAGAAACAGAAAAACTATATAAACTGGAAAGCAATGGCTTCTCCAGACAATGGGGGAATCACTCTGTTTAAATTCTGAAAAAATCCACCACACTGACTTCCCAAATTTAGGCCGTGCTGCTTATTGCATCCTCAGTGTCCCTCCTGGCTCAGCGGATGTGGAGGGAATATTTTCTAAATTCGGCTACATCCAAGACTGCAGGAGAACAAGCCTTGGAAAAGACACTTTAAAAAAAGCTGCTGCAATGGTTGTTTGGGTGCGATTTTTGGAGCTCAAAGTGGACGCAAACATTTTTGTGCTGGAATGTGATTTTGTAGCCATGCTTTGTGCCATCATTTAGGGCTAGCACTCACGCCATTAGTCGGCATAACATTTGAGTCATTAACGTGGTGAAGTGATTTTGATGCACCGCAAAGACGGTGCTGGGTGCTGCCTTTGCGTTTTGAAAGAGACACCTCAGGCTGGCTTATTAGGAGTGCAGTCATCAGCACCAGGGGTAGAAGGAAGTGAAACGTAGAGAAACAAGCGAAGAGGAACGTAAAGACAAAAGGTTTTCATTTCGAATTCAGTCAGTAAGAATTATGTCTTGAAATTGCCTTTATAAAAACAAAAACTGTAGAAACAAGGTGTCCCTACATTATGCAAGTCACTTTTTTGCAGCTGTTGTGCAGAAGATCCTTCTTTCCTTTTCATTTCTGAACTTTGCCAGGAACTTCCCATAATCAAACTCCTTCCAGTGTGGTTCCTCAACTCTTCACAATGAGGGTTCAGTCTGTCACTTGCCAGTCTATTCCTGAGGGCTGTCTTCAATACACTTTGAGCCCTGAAGCCCCTCTCCAACAAGACTTAAATGTATTTTTTAAACACACATCTATATTTCTAAATTACATTATAAACCCCATTGTAAAAGTACAATAAATACAAACACAACTATAAATTAAAAAATGTGTTTACCTTTTTATACGCTTGTGACAGGCCAGCATCACTGGCAATGGGGTTTAGACCAGGAAGGGAGAAGTTGCACAGATATGTAAAAATTACAAATTGATGTACATTATTCATATCATTAACAATCAACTTGTAGAACATATCAAAGTAAACATGAATGAAGGTGCTGGAGCTGTGGCTTTCATTTCACGACTTTTACTGCACTTTAACGCTAAGTAATACACTTCAAACTAAACAATAAAATGCAGTATGCATTTCTTACATTCTCTCGCTCTGTCAGTCCATCTCTTACTCTTCTGTTCGCTCCCACTCTCCAGTCCAAAACTAAGTGATCGCCACTTGACAGTTCAGGCATAACTAATCAGACAGGCACGACTACGTTTTGGTCTAGCAAACAGATCCGTTTACAATGTATTAATGTGTTTCATTGCCCGGTGCATTTTCATCATTGTGGTATCTACATCTCAAGAACAGCATTTTGTAGTCAGATTAGTTTTGACACCTGACTGTGAATGGTTTTTCTTTCTGCTTATTGGAATGTTTTTTTTTTTTTTACTGCTTATTGTCAGTGAGAGAGTCCCAATTCAGATGGGCTGTCGTAAATAGCAGCGCTCCTGTGTAATAAGTAAACGACCAAATTTTGATAGATGGAGCTTGCTGATCTAAAAATAGTTATATTTTTAGATCACTGCTGTCTCTGCATTGTAATCACTACAAACAAAAAAAAAAAACTTTATAGATTATCGTTCATTCCACTTTGTGGTTAATGGTTACTGTAAATAGTTCTATTGTTTTTAGTAGCTCTTTGTAGAAAGTGCAGTAAACTGGACAGAACTGCAAGTGTATATATTGTAAATTTTGCTTGCACACATGCAGAGATATTGGTTTGCAGCAGTGCTTAATTTGTAAAGAAAATGGTGCCGGGGCGCAGGAAATGACAATAATACCGTTCTTAAGAACCGCACATTCAAAATCCTAACACGTTTATTTGAAAGAGTATTGTACGTACTAGTGTTAGATGTTTACATTCACGTATTCTATGTCATATATGCGCTCTCCTGCGCTGCTCTCTCACCTCCCGGAGGTGGTGAGGACGATGATGGCGCCGGCGTTGCTCTTGAAGGACGCCTCGACGGCTCCGATGGCCGTGACCTCGGTGGGGTCAGAGGTCAGCGGGGTCAGGCGCCGCAGCTCCTCAAACTGCTGCTTGTGGAAGACGGCAGCCTCGGCCTCGTGAGCGATCTGCAGGGAACCAGTGAACCCCGTCCATCACCGTCCGTCACTGTCCATCATGCTCCTCCACAGGATCCCCCCCCCCCCCTCTCCCCCTCTCTCTCTCCCCTCTCACCAAGTGCATCATGCTCACAGCCTCCACAGGATACTCCCCCCCCCCCTCTCTCTCTCTCCCCCTCTCTCTCTCTCCCCCTCTCTCACCAAGATTACAAAAACAATTCATTAAACTTAGGCTAGGTAGTTGTTATCTTATAGTATGTTTTTATTCTCTATTAATTAAATTATATTCACTGAAAAAGGCAAGAGAGAACCAGATCGTTATTATTTTTTATTGTTTTGGTTTAATATAATATAGCAGGCTAATGTTCCTATTGAAGTAGGCTACAATATTTTTTTTTTCATTAAAGAGTTGTCGTTGTTCTTTGTTGAAATTAATGTTCAGCTTTTATATTTTGTTGTCTACTACTCATTTAATCAAACCAAGTAGTGTAAAAAGTTGCTTGTATTGTTCATGACATTTTTCAAATCAAGTAATTTTATTTGTGTATAAAAAATGACAGTAGAGTTGCAGCCAGTGTCATCTTACTTAAGGCACTCAAGCTGAAATAAGAAAGTAATTTAAAGTAGGCTACAAACGTGGCAGCGGACTGTCTCTCTTTAGCGTGCACGCAAGAACTTGCAGACTTGATACAACTGTTTTGAGAATTTAAAAAGACAGCATTTTATGAGATTTTTAACTAGAGGTACCAGGAATATGACTGCACGCCCAGAGGTTCTGGAGCTGTGCCCTGGCACAAATTAAGCACTGGTTTGCACGTAGGAAAAATACATTTGTGGAAATTATTGCACATATGACAACTGCTGTCAGACCACGAGCCTTAAAAATCCAAAATATAGTGTATATATATATTAGGGCTTCTCCGATTAAGATATCAATCCGACGATTAATCAACTAAAGAGTTGATCGCAGATATTTTTTTTTACTCTCTCTCTCTCTTGTTTTTCGTGTTAGGAGACAAGAGCTGTTAGGATTAGTTTGCCATGGTCGCCACCTTGCTGGTCATTCAAGCCACAGTGAATAGCTCCACTTTGCGCTACACGATCAGGGTCCCTGGGATGAATAATTTGAATGCATTTTTTTCCCGTTTTTTTCTTTTGCACAGTTTTCATTTGTTCAGTTATTTTTGGTTGCTTTTGGTCCCTTTTGTATATATGGCCATAATTCCTTTATTTATTATCCAATTTGTTCCAAAAAATTCCATGCTCCCTACATGTTGAAGTTTATTGTACACTGTGTGACGGAAATATTGTAAATCTCCCTCTCGACCTTTGAGGGCACTAAGTAGCGAAAGGGAAAGGCTTTGGACAGGTTGGCCTGACAGTTCATTCCCTGGGTCGGGAGGTCAGTCAGCCTGGAAAAAGGCAAGACTCCAGTGCAGGAACGTATTGACCTGGAAGGTAAACGAGGTAGCAGCTGCAGGCAATAGAGTCATCTGCAATCGTTTACCAATTGTAAATCTTTTCCTTCGCTTGGGTTTTTGTTGAGAGACTGGAAGGACCGTGTGAGACGCAGAGAAAGCGTACTGAAAAATATTCGTGAGTGTTTTGTTTGTTTGTTCGTGTCTGTTTAATAACTGTCTGTGTTTTTGTTATATAGCACTAGACGGCTAAACAAGAATCCGGAGCTGTCGCCAAGGGCCAGCACTAAACCGGATCACCACTGCACTACCGTCACGATTAACATTGTGATCAGCACTTGTTTCACCAATAGCATGTATTATATTGTACTTCACCACAAGCACTGAGAGCACTCACTTTGGACCTATGATCGTGTGTGTGTCTAATTGTGTGTGTTTCATACTGTGCTTATTGTTTGCGGGACTGCAACCCTTTTTCATTACGGTGCAATACACATTGTTGTGTATTGCTAGCTCTTTATTATTTACTGGCTGGTCATCAGACCATTGGATTTATAATCATTAAACAAACCATTTTCACCCGTACTTTGTTGTCTGTGTGTTCATGGAATTACTGCATCCGCACAGCACCTGCTATACACCTGCTACCAATTACCACTTTAACACAACTGTCAGATTTGAGCTGGTCATGCTAAAAGAAATTTTACAAACAATAAATAATGTTTTTTTTCTTTTTAAAACGTCTCTTTTTTTTGTGATTTTTGTTATCTGTATTGAACAGAGTGAGTCTCAGACTAATTAACTGTTTTATGTAAGCCTGGTGTGTGCACATTCATTTCCTTTGTTTTCAATCTGTTTAAAATGACTACTCATCCAAGGAAGCTTTTGTTTTCATCTGACTCAGATGAAGATTTTTTTCTCTCCCTCTGGCTGTCTTCCTTCAACAAATAATCCACCGAAAAAACTTTCAAAGAAATCCACCTGTCCTACTTGTTCTCCATTTGACAATGCTGCCAGATATTTCCATCAAGCCTCTTGAAGCGCCAGTCTTGCACTTCAACCTACACTCATCCAGCTGTGCCTGCTCCCATTCCTTCTCGCCGCTCTAAATGTATCAGGAAATCAGGATGGTTCTCCAGCGCAACTTTTTTAGAAGGATTAGCCCATCAACAAACTCGTCAAAACTCTTTTCAAAAAATGATTGTCCATTGAAGCAAGGAGCGATCGGGCTGCTTTATTTGTTTCATATTGCTATTCCATATTGGCTGAGCCTTTTTTCCCCCTCAAAAGTCACAGCAGAGATTCAAACTTGTCAGGTCACACTCCACCCCTGCTGCTATGCAATCTTCACTCGCCTCTGATCCAGCGACTACAACCCCTCAGTTTTCAATTTCATCTGATCCTTCCTCCAATTTGCGTTACCAGATTTGTAATGGTATCAAGAAACACATTCATCTTCTTTCCACCAAAATTTCTACAGTATCTGATCGCCTGGATGCGCTAGATAGCAGGATCACTTAGAACCGGCAGCCATTACATCCTCATCAGTGACAATAGCACTCATCTCTCCCGCTGCTTCAGCCATGCCCACACCTACTCTCGAGTTGCCAATTTTCACTCTAGCGACTGCCTCTGGTGTAGGAACCTCTTCTGCTTTAGTTGTTCATCGCCACTCTCTCTCTCCTCAACTAAGACGCAATATTATCGACGGTAAAGATGTTAATTCGGTCTCTATTCTTATTGGAACCTCAGAATTTATGAATCACAGGGTACTTGGCTGTGGAGATCTGTCTGTTACTCTAAAATCTCGGGATCCTCGGCTGTGTAAAAAACTCACTCTTGGAGAATTTGTGCTTTGTGAAGTTTACGCTCACCAACGACAAGAACTGCTCTCTCGGTCAGATATTGCATTATCATTTTTTATGAGTGTCATAAAGCTTTTTCAGCCAAAGCAGCTTCTCGGTTAGCATTGGACTATACACTGATTGACTGGTCTCAACCTGATCATGATCTCTTTAATAGATTCTTCAGTGGTCTCCGTGCTAACACTTACAGAGTTTGTGCTTCCACTGACCATTCTACCTCTCTGTGTCCAACAGCTGCCTCCTCTTCAATCTCCTCATCAGCCTCAAATTATTCATCCCCTGCTCTCAACAACACTGCTTTTTTTAGGAATCGTGCATCTGCAGTTTCTCGTATTTATTCTTCAGCACCACCTGCTTTTTCAACTAGCAAAGATTATCATGGAAGGCTGTGACAGAGATACAATGATTCTTGGTTGTAAATCTCCCTCCCGACCTGTGAGGGCGCTAAGCAGCGAAAGTAGAGTTCCCTGGACGGGCTGGCCTGACATTAAAAAAAGGTGTTTTCCTAAAATTGAAGTCTCAAAAAGGAGGGAGCGACTTTGATGCCACTGCGACCTATAAAACGATTTTTACAGGAATCACTAACTATCATTTCTAACTAACAATTTTCTCTCTTCTTTGCATTGGTGGCGCAGCTGCAGGGAGCCGAGGGTCCTCTTTTGGGGGCAAGTGAAGCTCACTTCCCAACCTTTGGCAGAACAAAAGTGTGATTCCGAAGGCAACAATTATCAATTATTTTCTTAGAGGATTTGTTTTTACTGTTTCTGGTTACTCCAATGGCTTTTGTGTTATCAGCTGACTTTTTTTTTTTTTTTTTGTACATTGTATGTTAATCGTATACTGCTATATACTATTCATTTTTAATTTTTTTTTATTTACCCTGTAACATTGTAAGTTGCCTTGGACAAAAGCATCTGCCATATAAATAAACAACAATAATAATAATACAAACAAAATCCTGATTGTTGAGAGACAATCTGAGTCACGTCAGTATGTCTTCATTAAAAAAAAAAACATATACATGTAACGCAAACAGTTAACAAATCAATCAATATTTATTTTATATAGCGCCTTTCATAGTGGACCACCATCACAAAGTGCTGATACAATACCATGATCGAAGCTGAAACAAAAAAAGTCAGCATCCACCAGGTTTTTTGAAAAACAAATTATTTATTGTTTTTATTCTCAAATTTACAGAATTTTTTGTATACCCTAACCAGGCAAGTCATCTGCACATTGTACCCAACATCATATTTTGTGTCTAAAAAAAATAAAATGTGTGCATGTGTGTACAGGTTTTATTTCTGACTCCTCAACCTCCTTTTAAAGCAAATTACAGATTTTTAATAACATTATAAAGTTCACAGAGACAATCATCATAATTATTATTATTATTATTATTATTATTATTTGTTTATTTAGCAGACGCCTTTATCCAAGGCGACTTACAGAGACTAGGGTGTGTGAACTATGCATCAGCTGCAGAGTCACTACTACAAGGAGGTTAAGTGACTTGGCTCAGGGTCACACAATGAGTCAGTGGCTGAGGTGGGATTTGAACCGGGGACCTCCTGGTTACAAGCCCTTTTCTTTAACCACTGGACCACACAGCCTCATCATCATCATCATCATCATCATCATCATCATCATCATAATAATAATAATAATAATAATAATAATAATAATAATAATAATAATAATAATAATAATAAAGTTGACGATGACATAGAAACATGCAGGAGCAACATTCATGCAGGAAGGCAAAGACTGAATTAAAAAATGCATGGTTTGCGCCCTACTTTTTTTGCACCACTTTTACATGATCATGTTCCCAAAGCTTGGCCGCCTGTACCAACAAAGTGGCCTGCCCGACATTTCCAGGTTTGGGTAATTCCACTGAATTACAACCTCGGAAAGAACTACATTAAAAAATGCACTGCCTGGCAATAAGCGCACTTTCCCATGCCAGAGTGACATTGACTTTGTCACATGCCTTCTCCCCTCTTGTCCACACAAAAAAGTCCCCATACTCAACTCCATGCACAAGCACTTGTCCATCCATCTGATAGTACCTACTACGGGTGACTTTTTTCAAAACAGACATTTGACTTCTGACTGCAAAGAGAATTGGGGATCCATATGTAGATTCACCAATCCTTCTTGATATTTCAATGGTCACTTGATTTTGAGGATACCTTTGCCATGACAATCGCAGCAAATGCAGCCAGGAGCACTGGCATTTTTTTCAACTCAATATATTCCTTTCTGGCTACTTCCGCCATGTCTTTATCATATTTAGTAGCTGTAACATCAGTTGGAACATTGCACTGCATAATTCTATCAATACAATACAAAGGCCTGGTGAAACATGGAGGCAGTAATCCTGCCAACTCGGTGCTCAAACCACACAGAACTGGCACTCTGCTGCTTGGTCACCTCAAACAGGTGGTCATAATGAGTGTGCACGTATGGCTGATAGCTTCGAAAACTAATTTTTGGTCTCATTTCTGTCATCTTCAGTTGCTGTCTATCTAGGCTGGAACAAACTAGTTAGTGGCTCAGGCAGGCAGTTGCTGTCATGCTCAGAGCAGCTGTCAGTGTCACTGGCATCCTGCTTTTCCAACATTCCAAGATTCTCTTCAGTGATGCTGATGAAGACAGCAGACTTCTTAGAAAATGTGTAGAGCTCCTGCAGCTTTGCCAAAGGTAGCGGCAGTGGGGTCAGTGTACTGTAGCTCATGTGGCTTGATGGCAACAGGCAAACTGTATTTAGTTGGTTTTCAAAAATCTATTTGGTCAAGAGGGGCGGGTCCGCCTAAAACCACAAAATAGACCATTTTGCACATAAGCAATCCATAAAATCTTATTAATCTTCCTTCTAACTAATGAGTACAAAAATTATTGATTTTTTTTTCTGTTGGATAAGTATATGGAACTTTTTTTTTTTAATGTAGCAGATCACTCAATTCAAATCTGCTTAATTACATCCCAAAAATATGAGATTTGGCTCACATTCATTTACATGCATGTACTATAATTGTTTATTGTACATTCCAACATTGCCATTCAGAAGCTGTTTAAATCACAATATTAATAAGACAATCAGATCTATGTATGCCCTTGTTGAAACATTCATAGGAAACATGCTATGTATTTAGATTTTTTTTTGCACTTTAGAAATCTCTGCATCAATGTTGTGTGAGGCATTGCAATCCCAAAAGAAAAACAGCACATCATACTCACAACATGATACTCCGAATACAAACTGAAAGTAGTATTCACCACACGTGAAATATCTTTTTTTTATTTTTTAAAATGTTATTAGTTTTTTCTTCAAAATTATTATTATTATTATTTATTTCTTAGCAGACACCCTTATCCAGGGCAACTTACAATTGTTACAAGATATCACATTATTTTTACATACAATTACCCATTTATACAGTTGGGTTTTTACTGGAGCAATCTAGGTAAAGTACCTTGCTCAAGGGTACAGCAGCAGTGTCCCCCACCCGGGATTGAACCCACGACCCTACTACATATTATATTCTATGACATATATTACATTTCCAAAAAATCTTCACACATGAAAAACAGAGGCATGCTTCAATTAGAATTTCATCTAGAGTTTGTTTTGTTTATCCAATAAGACACCAATTATCTATTCCACCCCATGGACAGTTGTGCTCTACCACAATATTATTTGGGAGTTGATTACTCTCCTCTTTATAACATTCCATTCACAAAGCTTGCTGGTGCAGGCACCTTCCTTCTTGTTCATCCTATACTGAGAGCAAGCCAAGACTTTGAAAAGCTGGGCAGCAACATGACTACAGACTAATCCTAGTCTGCAAAATGAATTATTAAATATTATGCATATATACACCCCATATGCTCTTCATAATTTATTGCAGATGTATATGTGGTAGGTTGACCCGGTAAGTAGGATTAATTAAACCAGATGACGCCCAGGTGAGACCAATGGTAGCTAATTACTGGCAGCGTATACATTTGTAGCATTCCGTTACTTTAAGACACAGACAGTTCGCTGGCATACTAATATAAGATTTCCTGGGGCTGCGAGTTTAAGCGCATTTGCTTGGAGGTAAGCTTGGTTACACCGCAATCTGCATTTTTTCCTTTTTGCATCATTTTCTTTTAAATGTTATTTTTAAACATTACCGTTTTATTGTTGAAGGTGAAGTTGGATGGGGAGCCTGTCAAATACGTATAGCCCTATTGTGTGACGGACTCTCCCTAGGTAATGCTTATCTATTTTAGGGATAAAGGTATTTTTTAAATCTTTTATTCTGTATATGGAGTTGGCACTGATTTTATTTATTTTTGTTATTTTAGGAATATTGCGCCACTGTTTTTGTTAGGGTTCCTTTTTAGGCATTGTTTTTAGCATTGGTATTTTAATTCTCCCTCATCATTTTATTAAAAGTGATTTGTTTGTCGGTCTTTCTTAAGACATAATACATAGTTTTGCTGCTTATAATAGCTTACTGTGGGCATGAGTATTTACAGACGTATATAACCAAAGTTACTATTGTTACGTGTCGTTTGTTGTCTGTTATCGAACACAAGAGGTGAAGGCGTTTTTGTTGGAAACTTCATATCAGTAAATTGACCTGTGGCAGTTTGAAAGAGCAGGGGAAGGGGGCGACCCTTCTTTGGGTTTTCCTCCCTACCTTTCATCTCCTAGCATGGGAAAGTATTGTGTGGTGGTTTATTTGTTTATTTATTTATTTCACTGGGGTATTTCTTTGGTTATTCTATTATTTGCACATTTAATCTTCCTTTTGATAGTAGTCACTTATAGTTAAATTATTATGTTGTCACGCATGGGTGATTTATTTCCATTTTTCTTTATCTTCATTAGTTCTGGCTGTACTATGAGCTGGAGAGGTGGGAGCTGTTTTTGGATCTCGCTGTGCTTTTCCTACCCTGCTCTTTGTGCACTTTGCAGAGACTGCAATAACACCTTGTCTCTCTTGTTTAGGTTGAGCACTTCTGGGAGTCCAAGGTCACTGTACTGTACAGAAGCAGCAGAAAGTATTGTCTTTGAAAGCCTCACGTGTTTGGACCTTGTGTAAATAAAAGTTTTTGTTAAAGGTGGGGTGCAATGATTTTTCATTTTTCAGAATTCACTTGTATAGTACTGTTGGTAGGTCAATAAAAGTATCTGTGTCGTTTTAATGTATATGTTTTAACGCTAAGTGTATAAAAAACAACTCTGAAGTTGACACCTCTATGAAAAGTCCAGCTCACTCGAAGCTGCGGCTAATTTATTTGTGACGTCACACCAGGACAAGCTGCTTTCAATTCATGCTTTGAGTTAATGAACACTATAGTATTTGTTTGTATGTGATTTATACAAATTGATTTGAGTTTCATAAGGCAATTATCATCCCGCCCGCTGCTTTGCAGCATTACCGCTCACCAAAACACAACGCACCCAGGGGAGAGATACCATGGTAAATAGGTGTGTAATATATGGTTGCTCCAACACAGCAGGGCCATTGGTATCTCTCCACGAGTTTTGGCTGTGTGTCTTTCTTCCATGTTTGACGTCACCACTCAGGCCAGCTTGCCACAAGCTGCTACAGTAGTCGCATCGTGGAAGGTGGTGAGGAGGTACACTTTTTTTTTTTTTTTTTTTTGTCTGTGTATTTAACTGCCAGCAGTTCCTCACAGCGCAGAGCACTGGTCTCGCCACGCCTCTTTGTTAGCTATCAATTGACGTGGATATCCCTTCCTGTTGGGTCTCATTGTACCGCACGCCATTGTATCTGATGTGTACAAGGCCCTAAACAGAGGGATCCTTGTGTAGAAGTTATCTACATACAAATGGTAGCCAAGATTTAGGAGGGGAAAAACAAGATCCCACACAATTTTCTCAGAGTTCTTTAAGCATGGGGGGCAGCCAGGCGGTTCAATCTGAGAGTCCTTCCCTGTGTACACTCTGAACCAGTGAGTGTACCCAGTGGAGCTCTCACAGTTTATACAGTTTATTCCCATAAAAGACACGCTTCATTGGAATATACTGTTTAACGAGAAGCCTCCCCTTGAACAGCAAGAGGGACTCATCCACAGATATATTTTGGCCAGGTATATATCTCTTCAAATCAGAGGTGAAAGTAACTTTAATTTCTAACCGGTACTGTATAATTGTTCAGCGTCGTCCGCCCCGTCCCCCCCAAAAAATGTTTTTGTAGCTACAAAAGGCACTGCTAATTTATGGGGACCAAAGTTAAATGGAGAGGGAAGAGCATTTTATTTTAATAAATGGTTTCAAACCCCAAATTAAGGTTATTTTTCATTTTTAATTATTCATTTTGAACCTTAAATATACAGATTAATAGTAACAGTTACAACAACACAAAATTAAATTAAAAAAATTATATTTTAGTATTTTTGTGAGTTTTGTCCAGTTGTTCGGCTTTGATTTTGGTGTCTGACCAAATTTATACGAGAGCTTTAGGCTCTTGCACTGGACATGTAATTAGGGTTTCCAGATTTGCAGAGTGAAAAACTGGAAAGTTTTTTTTTTTTCTTCAAGTCATTGACACCGTACCAACTCCGAAGGCATTAAAATAACAGTATATAATAACACAATAATAGTTTAGGCATCAATGACTTGAAGAATTTTTTTATTTTTATTTTTTTCCCAGTTTTTCACTCTGCAAATCTGGGAACTACATGGCCAGTGCAAGAATGTAAAGCTCTGATATAAATTTGGTCAGACACCAAAATCAAAGCCGAACAACTGGACAAAACTCACAAAAATACTAATATATATATATATATTTGTTTTTCAATTAAGTGTTGTTGTAACTGTTATTATTAATCTGTATACTTAAGGTTCAAAATTAATAATTTAAAATGTAAATAGTATTTATTCCAGATGATAACAACTCATTATTTTCTTTATATTGTCATCTTAAAACTTGTTAAATGTACAAAAGCCAGATATAAAATAGATCAGCTATTAGTATTACAATTTAAACATTATAAACACATAATCAGAATGATTAAACAAATCCATAATATTGTTTATTTATTTATTTGAATGGCGCTGACACAACCTAATACATTAGGCCGACTCTGCTATTATCTTGCTGAGCACACAAAACAGGGACGATTTAACCATTTTACTGTTTCTGACTGGGACAAAAAATTATGGCTATTTTTGCTCTACTTGTTTCCTCAGAATATCAACTAAACTACACGCAAAATGGTTACTCTGAGTGATGTTACCTGGTCTAATTTGTTTTGATTGTGAAGCATCTCGTGGTTGTTTTTCTGTTTGATATTGTTCCTTTTTAACAGCAATTAGAAGGAGCAGCGCATCACAGTCATTCCACCAAGTAATAAAGTGGAATAGTTGTATGCTTTTGTCTTAGAAGGTATTCACTTCAGTTCAGGCCACTAAGATTTCAGTTTACAAAAGCTCCCTTATTTTGAAAACTCAATGTTGACAGGTATGCAAACCCACTTTCACAGTCAGCGTTGCTCACTGCAAGAGGTACTTTGTAGTGCCCATTTCACCACATCCTGCACATCGAGTCTGACCTGATCAATTACCATCTGACAGAAACAGTACAAGCAGTACACCCGTGCGAGTAAGATGTGCTTATTTACTATTCTGTACATGTCCTGTGCCATAACATTAATTGAGTCTAGGCCTTATAGCAATTTACAGCCAAGGTACAGCTAGTCACTTCATTTACAGTTTGGGTCGCCAGCACACCGAAATGCATTATTATTATTATTATTATTATTATTATTATTATTATTATTATTAATAATAATAAAAACAACTTCAAAAATGTTTTTTAAAATACAAGCAGTAAGTATCATCTGATCTCATTTCACCAAAGCAGGCAGAGCAACATACAACAGATGTACAAAAATGATGATGATAAAATTCGGTGCTAGATTCTGAGCACGACAGTTAAAAAAAACTCTAAAAATTCACAGTCGCTCTCCAGTTTTCCATCCAGTAAAACAGAGATACTGCTGGCAGCCTACCTCCGCTGACATCATCAAAAATCGCCGGGGTTTTGTGTCAGATGAAATGTTTACACTGTAATGCCTGAATTTCGACACGGATTATAAACATTTAAAATTTGTCTTTAAATATTTACAACTAACTAACTAATAAAATAACATAACACAGAAACACCTCAGAGCAGCCCCAAAACAGCTAGTGTCCTTTCCCGATGTTCTTACACGATTGCCGCACACGCTGCCGCTCACACTGGCAGGGTAGACGAATCTGTAGCAATCCTTAATCTGAGGCAGTAGAAACAGGTGTGTGATGTGATATAATATAATATAATATAAATATAGCTTGCCGTATCACTCCTAGTTATGTGCATTGTTTAATGAGCCATATACAGTATTTTTTCAGTGATACATTGAATATCACTTTCCAAATTTATTTTTAAATGTGTGTGTTTGTGCATTTTTGAGGTTGCAGATTCAATAAGCAGACATAATAACCTAATATTGAATGCAATGGCTACACATACATGGAGGAAGCTTTGTTTAGTTTAATTGAATAGAAAGTGGTTTACAAAACATATCAAAAGATTACTGATATTTTAGTTAGAAATTCATTACAAAAAATACTTTACATTTTATATATTAAAAAGTGCTGGACTTGAAGCGAGTAAAGGATTTATTACCGGGTATAAGCTTGCAATAAATTCCAAGATGAAAGTCCATGCCATCAGTAGAGTACCTAATAGTTCCATGAACTGGAAGGAGAACTTAATTGTTATTGTGAGTGTTTTGTTTGTTTTGTCTTGTCTAAAATCTACTTGTCTGTTGTTAGTAGACGGCTAACACGATCCGGAGCTGTCGCTACAGGCCAGCACTAAACCCGGGCAACACTGCACTTGTTCATTGTATTTTCACTGCGAGCACTACAGCACTCACTTTGGACTTGTGACCGTGTTTGTGTTAACAGTGTGTGTTTAAATACCGTGTTTATTGTTTCGGGACAGAACCCGTGGATTTAACTGAGCAATACACATTGTATTCTTTACTGTTGTCATCAGACTTTAGATTATAAGTAAACCATCATTTCACCAGTACTTTGTTGTTTGTCATTGTCTTAAGCACTGCATCACCTCTACACCTGCGCACTGCAAACCACTTTGCCACACTGCCACACATCGTTGAATAAATCCTGTGGCACCCGGAGCGTCTTCCACAATGTAAAAACCAGACGGTTTTGAATGCTTTGACACCACGGACAGAGAACAGTCCACCTCATAAACCCAGCCGACAGGGGCAAAACAGCGGACTAATTGAGAACACTGGGCCGTCTCGGAACGAGAACAGCCAATGGGAAAACACCCCACGTGGACTCGGGCACAGCCCCAAATAAACAAACTATCCAATCACTGGGGTGAGAAGAGGATTAGAAAAGGACGAGCGCAACTTTCAATTGGGGCTCCCTGACACACAGAACAAGGCTCTGAACTTTGACAATTTGAAGACCTGCAGCCTGCAGTCGGCTTGAACAGAGATACAGTTTTCGGAAACTCTGATACGGGATAACAACCCCAGTGTTTGCCTTGGTGTGGGAGTCCGCCGCATAAGACGTCTAAAATCCTAAAAGTACTTGGAGTTAGATCTCTAACTTAGCCCCGATTGATCACCGAAGGAAGATAGTTGGATATATCATTTGAAGTCGACTGAAATATATTCAGTCTGTTATTAAGCTAGCAGTGCCGGAGTCTGCGGTGGAATATCCCAGATATACTCAAAAACATTTCTTTCGTCCCCTGGTGTGGAGACGCATCTCAAGGAAGACAGACCCCGGAATTTGAACTTTCCTTGCCTGCAGGCGAGCCTTCGAGCGCCTGTTTTGATGAGATACGGACCAGCTGGAAGAGGCTGCGAAAGTCTGTTAAGTATTCAACACATTGTGTTTTTATGAACTCGAGAATAAGCAGACCTTAAAGTAAAATTAATGTTTTGTTTGAGGTACAATGTAAGAAAAGTATTATTGCTTTCAATTCATGCTTTGAGTTAATGAACACTACACTAAGGGTTTTACAAGACAATTGTCATTTTGCGTTTAAAGCTAGAATCCAAATTAGCTGTCTTGATAGTAGATAATTCTCATAAGGTTGTCTGGACGTGAAGAGTGTCTGGACATGAAGAGTGTCTTTATCTCGCATGAGTAAGAATTGCCTTCTGAACCAAAACATCTATATGAGACTGATTTAACAACGCTTTGATTATCAGATATTAATGAAACTAAATATTTGTGTCACTAACGATAGCCGTTAAGACTACTCTTCATCTTAAGTAACTGTCAGGAATGTGGTTGTAACCTTTAAAGGAATCTGCCATAGATTGCTCTGGGTCTGTGCTGCTTAGTTTAGTTAATTTTTCCTTTCTGTATTACTTTAGTTGTTGCACCTTTATTTTTCCTTTTATTTAGTTTTATTTTCAATAAAACTGTTCCTTTGTAGGGCAGCACGGTGGCATAGTGGTAAGCGCTGCTGCCTCACAGCGCCAGGGTCCTGGGTTCGAATCCGGCCTAGGGTACTGTCTGTGTGGAGTTTGCACGTTCTCCCCGTGTTCTCGTGGGTTTTCTCCGGGTACTCTGGTTTCCTCCCACAGTCCAAAGACATGCTGTCCAGGTTGATTGGTCACTTTAAATTGCCCTCTTTGTGAGTGTGTGTGTGGTGCCCTGCGATGGACTGGCGTCCCGTCCAGGGTGTACTCTCGCCTTGCGCCCTGTGTATTCCGGGTTAGGCTCCGGCTCACCGCGACCCTGTAAAGGAGTAAGTGGTTAATGATAATGGATGGATGGAGGATGTTCCTTTGTATTCACTAGAAGCGGTGTCCAGTCTGATTATTTCAATATAGGTTGGTCCTACATGATTTTGAATTCAAATAAGGTATTATATGATTACCCAAGTATAATAAACTACAGCCAACCTCGGTTAACTCGACATCCCATCAGGATGCCACTTAGTGTTGACTTATCCAAGGTGTCTCGTTAACCACGGGTGCACATGAGCCATTGCATTAACATGCATATAAGTAACAGAACTCACACGTTTACAGTATTTACAAGTTTATTTTTAGTTAAATGTCCTTCTGAAAACAGTTTAAAGAACTGCAGTGAATGAATCAATTGCAGTATACAGTACTGTACAAACTCAGTACAACTCATATAGTTAGATTAAAATAAGAATTAATAAAATAACTACAGCGTTATTTTTACAAAAACAATCCAACCACAAACTGTTGACTATACTTTTAGTTATTGGCTTGTATTGCCTAATTTGACGGCTTAAATAGCAAAAGTTAACATATGTACATTATACAGAAAGTCGATGAACAAAAACAATAATAAACAACTTACAGTTTCACACAGAAATCAAGCATTGTCGATTGTTTCACAAGCAAAAACACGCGCTTTGAAAGTTCTGCTGACAAGCTTGTTATCCCGAATAACCTGAGCTTTAAAGCCAATTGAACGAGAACTCATTTTTTTGCTTCTCACTTATTGTGAACTGATATTGTAACTAGCTGCACGGTAGTTGAGAATGAATGAATGAACGATCCGTTTCCAATCGAGGTCAGTCAAGTGAAATAAGGGTGTCAAGTAGAGTTCAGTCACGTGAAATGACGTTATCCACTAGTCTTTTTAATAGTTTTTATACCTTCGGTACCGGTAATAGGTGTCTCGTTACTAGTAAAGAATGGTGTCGAATTAAAAGAGGCAGGATGCATATATTTTATATGGAGAAAATCTGGGACCAAGACTGTCTGTCGAATTAAGTGAAGGTGTCGAGTTATCCACCAGTCGAGTTAACCGAGGTTGACTGTACTTACATTTCTAATATACTCACTGTTTACCACCCTGTAAACTGCTCCAGGCTTTTGTCCATCATAAACTCAGTGACACTGTATACAAATAGTGCTACTCTGTGTTCACAGCTAGACACAACAGCGTAAGCAATAGGGGAGAAAAGTCAGGTCAACATGGTCAGAGATAGAAACAAAGTTAGAAAAGTTAAACATTGTTAAAACCCATTTGTCATGGATCATTTGTCACAGCTCATGTTAACGCTCAATGTAGCTTGACTATTTAACAAGTTCACAGCATTCCTTCAAAGCTCTGAAGTAAGGCTGAGGATGTAATATAGTATTTGAAATCCAGACGGTGCAAATATAAAACTGGGGCTTTAAGCTAGGGAGCACCTGTTAGATGCGGGAAGGCCAATTAGCAAACAGAGAACCATTTGTTTTGGGAAAACAATCATTGAAAGGGGGGAGTTAAATCACATTATCACAAGGTCATTTTGAAAGATGAATGGTGCCCGAGGAGACACAATGTGAGCAGCAAAAAGAAGCTCCCCCAGGTCATGAGAAAAACATGAGAAACACAGCTGTCTGTCTCAGAGAAACATCAGGCTTAATCTGCTAAAACACTTCGAACTCTTAAGAGAGAAAACTTGACCAGTGACCTTCTGTCTGCTCAAGTTGTAAAACAAGTAGACATTGTTAACCAATTGTATGTTACAATTGTAAATAATGTTTAAAAAATAATGTAATTGTATGTACAAATAATGTGATAACTTGTAACAATTGTAAGTCGCCCTGGATAAGGGCATCTGCTAAGAAATAAATAATAATAAAAATAATAATAATAATCCTACAATATACCCTTTTTACCCATTGTCATTAATTATAGTGTTTAAGTATGTGACCATGTCTGTATTTCAGTATGATTCAAAAGTGAAACTTTTTAGAACACAGTATTATTATTTGATAGTATTATTAACAGCCATTCTCCAACATGTGTTGTTACTGCAGTTTTTGACCTACCTCAGTCATTTGCAACAGATACTCCTAAGGTAACTAACTACCTCCATCTGAGCTATGTGGAGAGATCGCTTTTTGCCAGTATGTAGTCTGAAAATCCTTCGGATGAGCCGTAAAACCGAGGTCCTTTGTAAGTGACTCTGCAGCAGCAGTTGTGATGCATACTTCACCTCCAAGTCTCTAAGTCGCGTTGGATAAAAGCACCGGATAAATGACTAAATAATAATAATTTGCCAACAAGTAAACAAATGATAAAAAACATCCTTCGCCTACACTTTAAAACTCAATTCCTTTAATGAATCGATTGATTCCTTTAATTAACAGTTTCAGTAGGTAATAATCTTGTATACTGCATTCACAAGAAATTTTTTATTTCTTGTGAATGTATTTAATGTATTTATTGTATGAAATGTCATGATATAATTCTGTTATGTTGAATGAGAATTGGAGTATTTTGACTGTTTGCTATTTCAATTTTAAATGGAACTTTGTCTAATAATTAAAAAGCAATTGAGAAGTTTGTGTTTTATATGCTAGTTGGCCATAGCCCAGTTCTATCCTGTGCCTGGAATTTTGCCTCCAAAATTATAGCTACAAAGTCTCCATTGGGCCTGTGCCATGAAAATACATTAAGGTGATAGGAGTATGGTTACAGAGCAGGAAAGGTTAGGCCTTCAAAAAGGCAAATCTGTAAGATTGCTGGCTTTTAATCAGAGTAAATCAACAGTCATGTTATCTATCCACAATCAGCACTTCCACCGATAACACTCCCTGTGGAAACACCAACTATATATGGACAGGCATCTACAGATGTATAATAAACACATTGGCACATAGCATAAAGCTTACCGTCTCTTTTATCGTGCCATTGATAGTGTTTAACATAACAGTATTTCATCGGGTGATTCATTAAATCAACCCTTACTGGCATCATAATTACAACGTGCCTCAGACCAGGTGGAGAATGAAAATACTTAATGGTATAATTTCCTAGCATCCTTTCTGTGTTTAGGAACATGTATTTAAGCCAATAGCAATAATAATGTGTGTATATATATACAGTGCCTTGCGAAAGTATTCGGCCCCCTTGAACTTTGCGACCTTTTGCCACATTTCAGGCTTCAAACATAAAGATATGAAACTGTAATTTTTTTTTGTGAAGAATCAACAACAAGTGGGACACAATCATGAAGTGGAACGAAATTTATTGATATTTCAAACTTTTTTTAACAAATAAAAAAACTGAAAAATTGGGCGTGCAAAATTATTCAGCCCCTTAAGTTAATACTTTGTAGCCACCTTTTGCTGCGATTACAGCTGTAAGTCGCTTGGGGTATGTCTCTATCAGTTTTGCACATCGAGAGACTGAAATTTTGCCCATTCCTCCTTGCAAAACAGCTCGAGCTCAGTGAGGTTGGATGGAGAGCATTTGTGAACAGCAGTTTTCAGTTCTTTCCACAGATTCTCGATTGGATTCAGGTCTGGACTTTGACTTGGCCATTCTAACACCTGGATATGTTTATTTGTGAACCATTCCATTGTAGATTTTTTGCTTTATGTTTTGGATCATTGTCTTGTTGGAAGACAAATCTCCGTCCCAGTCTCAGGTCTTTTGCAGACTCCATCAGGTTTTCTTCCAGAATGGTCCTGTATTTGGCTCCATCCATCTTCCCATCAATTTTAACCATCTTCCCTGTCCCTGCTGAAGAAAAGCAGGCCCAAACCATGATGCTGCCACCACCATGTTTGACAGTGGGGATGGTGTGTTCAGGGTGATGAGCTGTGTTGCTTTTACGCCAAACATAACGTTTTGCATTGTTGCCAAAAAGTTCGATTTTGGTTTCATCTGACCAGAGCACCTTCTTCCACATGTTTGGTGTGTCTCCCAGGTGGCTTGTGGCAAACTGTAAACGACACTTTTATGGATATCTTTAAGAAATGGCTTTCTTCTTGCCACTCTTCCATAAAGGCCAGATTTGTGCAGTATACGACTGATTGTTGTCCTATGGACAGAGTCTCCCACCTCAGCTGTAGATCTCTGCAGTTCATCCAGAGTGATCATGGGCCTCTTGGCTGCATCTCTGATCAGTCTTCTCCTTGTATGAGCTGAAAGTTTAGAGGGACGGCCAGGTCTTGTAGATTTGCAGTGGTCTGATACTCCTTCCATTTCAATATTATCGCTTGCACAGTGCTCCTTGGGATGTTTAAAGCTTGGGAAATCTTTTTGTATCCAAATCCGGCTTTAAACTTCTCCACAACAGTATCTCGGACCTGCCTGGTGTGTTCTTTGTTCTTCATGATGCTCTCTGCGCTTTTAAACGGACCTCTGAGACTATCACAGTGCAGGTGCATTTATACGGAGACTTGATTACACACAGGTGGATTCTATTTATCATCATTAGTCATTTAGGTCAACATTGGATCATTCAGAGATCCTCACTGAACTTCTGGAGAGAGTTTGCTGCACTGAAAGTAAAGGGGCTGAATAATTTTGCACGCCCAATTTTTCAGTTTTTTATTTGTTAAAAAAGTTTGAAATATCCAATAAATTTCGTTCCACTTCATGATTGTGTCCCACTTGTTGTTGATTCTTCACAAAAAATTACAGTTTCATATCTTTATGTTTGAAGCCTGAAATGTGGCAAAAGGTCGCAAAGTTCAAGGGGGCCGAATACTTTCGCAAGGCACTGTATATATACTGTATATTCAATAATTAAGTAATTTAAGTATTTAGATATTTATAACGCATACATTAAATTGCATTGTTAACTCGTCTGAACAAGATAGACTATTTACTAGTTGGAAAACATAAAAATCAGGTCTGTAGCCTATTCATTGCTCTAAGTGGAGAGAATGGCAGGCTTCGGTGTGCTTGTGTGGGCTGTGCATCAAGAGGAGGGAGATATCTTGGAAGATGATCCTCCCAAAAGAGTGAGAAGACCCCACAGATTTGAGCTGCGACTTGACCCTCTGGATTACTCTGATGATGTGAACAGGTATCAATTTAACAGGAGCACAATTACTCACTTTAGGGAGATCGAGAACATGAACTGAAGAGCTGAACTGCTAGAAACAAGGCTGTTCCCGTATTAATAAAAGTTACAAACTCACTGCATGGTTTGGATTCTGATGTTAGAGAGTTTTAGTAGGTAAAAAAAAAATAAAAACAGTATTTTTCGTTCCTACATTGTCGTGAGCATAAAGTTAATACTTACCTTTACATATTTTCATAGCACGCTATCTACTGATAGAGGCAGCTCAAGTAAATTAAAAGGTTTAAAGTAAATTATATTTTTACTCCCTGTGGCAGGGCAAAGTTATCCTGCCCCTTTAAGGGAAGAGGTCACGTGATTGGCGATCATTCTGGCTCTGGAGTGGAGCTACAGACCAGAGCTGGAATGGCCGCCAATTAAACACATGATCCCAGTCACCAAATTGGGGGATTATATCATTAATTGTTTAATTGGCCCAGCTGGCCAATATAAAGCTGGCTATGCTGCAGCACGCGAGAGGGAGGACAAAGGAGAAACACTGAAGTGCTGGGGGCTGTGTGTTTGCTGTTTTCATGACTGTGAGTTTTGTATGTTTAGTTTAAGATATTTCTGTTTTGTTTAAATCTTTGTTTCGGCCATTGTGCCCTTTATTTTGCAGTGTGGCGTTTCTTTGTTTTATTTATGTTTTGGTTTATTAAAAATAAACCCCCCCATTTGCTAAAATACTCTGCCTCTGAGTCTTGAGAACGCCAGTATCCTCTGCCATCCTGTCACATGTGGTGTCCTCGTGGGATGAAGACTCAGCAAGGTTTTTTTTTTGTTTTGAAAAAAAATAATAATAATAATTTAAAAAAAGAAAATGAAAAAGAAGATCAAGCAAAGGAAACAAAAACAGCAGCCGCAGCCACAGCAGCAGAAGCAACAACAGCAACTACAGCAGTCAGCAAGCTACACAGAGCCATGGGTGGAACAGTGGGAAGTCTGGCCCGGGTGCACCTGGTGCGGCCACTTGGAGCACCGCTGGTTGGACTGCCCGGAGGTGCCTCCAGACTGGTGCGGTCGCTGTGAGGGTTCCGGACACAGCTGGAGGAAGTGCCCTTTTGTGGGACCAGCGGTGCAGGAAGAGTCCAGCGCGGCTTCACTGCCTTCTGCTGTCTGCCAGGTCTACCTGGTGGATGAGGAGTGTTCTGGTTGCGGCAAATTCGGGCACACAGTGGCCATTTGCCCCTCCCAATATCAGGGAGAGGTGTTGGCTGCTCGAATGAGCCAAGACCAGGCACACCGAAGAACCCAGAAAGAGCCATCTGGAGAAGGGCTGCCAGCTCTGGTGCTACCGGAGCAGATTACTTCGCGGGAGATTTGGGATTAGCTGGTGGATCTTGATGGGGACGTGAAGAGGGACCTCCCAGTGGCGATTAACGTCCTGTGGGCTCGAGACAGGAAACAGTGGGAAGCTTGGGAGGAGCAGCACCACCCAGAGTCCTTCCAGGACATTGCAGTCATGGTGCTTGATTACCTGGCTGCAGACATGGGAGGGGCTCCACCCAGAGGCGGGTTTGTCAATTTTGTGGCCCCAGTCAAAGCTCAGTTTAGGGGCCCCTCCTTCTCTACCTGTCATGACCATTTTAGCGTTACCACACACATCGGTGTCTGCCACAGTCCTATGTCATTATAAGGGTGGGCTACAGAACCGACAGTGCACTTGAACTAAGGTGTTCTCATGTAAGTTAAATAGGAGAGTGAAAGACATTTTCTTACCTTCTAGTAGCTCTTGCTGCAATCAGAATCTAACCATCCTGGCTTTGACTTCAGCAAAAGCTTTGATTATGTCCTCCATATTCAATGATCTCCGGACTCTCTGCTCGATAGAGATCATTGCTAAACCATTCAGTCTTTCCTGGGACATGGTTGACCGCGAAGTACGCTTTTAATCAGCTTCAAGGAGGAGAAACCTCTCACCTGAGGCGACAGTGACGGGCAAAGTCAAGAGTAAACGCAGGGCAATGCTCAAATTGCCATACAGCTCCAACAGATTCTCCTTGTAGATGTAATCCAGCATTTCTGCTGGAGAAGAAATGTGACCTGGAAAAGCAATGACAGCTGCCCTCACTTCAAGGACCAAGTCCTGGCTGTCAATATCCCCTAGTGTCTGCTCCAGGTTCCTGCATGACTCCTCCAGTGTGTCTTCTTGAACGGCTTTCTTCATGTTATCTGCTGAATATAAAAAATCCAAACAAAGAAAAAAATTGGTCCACCTGTGTGAACCTCTCACTGACACTATTCAGTGCCATATCAACCAGGGGAAGGAAAAAATCTTTCTTAAAGCGCTGTTCTGGTGTGAATTGAGTTTCCTCTGTGCCCTCATAGAGGAATTGGCGAGTTGTTGTTCTCTGTCTCTCCACTGGGAATGTCATGTCTATCTGCATTTTCTCAGCTATTTCTCTTGCATCTATCTGGGTTGAGGCAAGTCCACCATCCCTGTATTCCTGGAGAAACTGTTTAACACCATCAGTCTCCCTCTTCACTGTCTCAATTGACACACTGGGGCTTTGCAGGAGTTTGCTGACGCGGTTTACCTGATACAACACATTGTACCAGATCACAACACAGAGAATGAAGCGCCATGTTGTCAGCTCCTTACACAGGCTCTGTGATGAAGACAATGTCTCCCCATCCTTCTTCTCTGTTGCTTGTTCACTGAGTGCAGTTAAAGCCTCCACCACTTCAGGCATTTGGTAGTGAAGTGCTTTCACACTGTCAATGCGGCACTCCCATCTTGTTGTTGACAGACTTTTCACTGTGAGCTTCACATGATTTTGTAGTATTGACCAGCGCTGTACTGAGGAGCTAAAGAGGTTGTAAGGGCGTTGAAGATTGCCGAAAAAACTCACAGAGAGTACAGATGACTTGGCTGCATCAGCCACAACAAGGTTTAGTGTGTGACTGCTGCAGGGAACACACATTGCCTTATTGTTCAGTTCCAGCACTCTTTTCTGGACCCCCTGCTTGTGTCCCATCATATTACTTCCATTATCATAGGATTGCCCACGACAGTCTGCAATGTTCAATTTCAAGTGGTTCAGCTACTTAAGGAGGGTATTGCACAAGCCTTTTCCTGTGGTGTCATCAACACTGATAAACCCAACAAAGTGCTCTGAGATGAAGGCCCCCACAGCTGACTCACAGTTCACAATGCGTAGCACCAGGGACAACTGTTCTGTGTGGCTGATGTCTGGGGTGCAGTCCATTATGACTGAAAAGTATTTGGCCTCTTTCACTTTCTGCACAATTGCATCACATGTTTTCTGTCCAACTAATGCAATGAACTCATTTTGGATGGTGTTACTCAAGTAATGATCCTTGATTTCCTTTTTGTCAATCCTTCTAAGATGTTCGCTCATTATGGGATCAAACTGTGCCATCAGCTCTATCTGTCCAAGGAAGTTGCCATTATAGAGCTCAAAAAGTTTCTCTGAGTGTCCTCTTAATGCCTGGTTGCGTTCTGCTAAATGGCAAACAATGGCAATTATTCTGCTTAACACAGCCCTCCAGTGCTGTACTTCCAGGGCCTGTAATTCCTGACTGGCACTATCAATGGTTTTGCCAGATTTCAGCCGTTCATCTAATTCACGCCAGCTCTGCATATTGGGCACGGTGCGATTTGCCCTTTCATGCTCTTTCAAGTGGCTATGAAGATTTATCCACGATCGAAATCCACTGCTGCTAAGAGCATATCTGGTCCCTCTTTCAAACAGCTTGCAGCAGAAACAAAATACAGAATCACTGCTCACTGAGTAAACTAACCACTTACGATGTATTTTCTCTCCGTTTTTCATTTTCTTTTGGTAATTCTCTTCAGTAAAACGACGTGGGACGTTGTCATCGTTTTGTGGGAAGTCAAAATCCTTAATTTGAACTGGCCCCCTTATGATCAACTGACATTTATTTTGGTCGGTAAGCTTGTCTGGCCAAAGCGCTGGGTCGTCCGAGAGAATGACAGTTTCACTCACCACCGGGTCATGTTGTTGCAAGAATTCTGGCGAGGCCTCGGCAAGTTCTGCGGCAGATGGAGCTGCTTCCTCTGAGCTAGTCGCTGTAACGTTATCCGGTAGGTCTGTGCTAACGGTGCTGCTGCAACAAGCTGAGGTGGTGGCATCACGAGGAGGACAAACATTTCCCACCTCCTCCTCGTCGGATGATTCCTTTGCAGTGTTACTCTTAAAGAAACTAGTGAGCTTCTGCAAACTTTCCTGTTGAGTTTTTGATTGTTTTATCTTTTTTCGTTTTTGAGCTCCGCTAGGATACGTGCGCTTCATTTTGCTTGATTTCACTGACTGAAGCTGGCCTAGTTACGGTAGCTCAAATGTGTCATGATGTGCGCTAAATCAAATTACCTTTTGTAAATATATAGAAGTGCAGACAGGGTGTGTGTGGTCTATGAAATCAAATGTGTATATTATTTTACTTCATCTGAGAAAATAAGGATTTTGTTGCAATTCAGGCAGTAATGTAACACTGCTACTAGGCAGCAGGGGGCCCCCTAGCCCCGCGGGGCCCCACGCAATTGCGTGGTTTGCGTGTTGGGAAACCACGCCCCTGGTTCCACCATTACCAGTTTCATCGGGCAGTGCCTTGCTTACTCCAGAGCCCATGAGGGAGGAGCCCAAGTGTCCTGTGTCCAAGAAGGGGAAGCCCAAGTCGCCACACCCGAAGGAGCTGATGTGTCCAGTGCCCAGAGGGGAGAAGCCAGTGTGTACATTGCCGAGAGAGAAAGTGTCTGTGTGTCCAGTGCCCAGAGGGAAGGTGCCTGTGTGTCCAGTGCCCAGAGGGGTGGAGCCTGAGTGTCCAGTGCCCAGAAGGGAGGAGCTTGAGTGTCCAGTGCCCAGAGTGGAGGAGCCTGAGTGTCCAGTGCCCAGAGAGGAGGAGGAGTTACCTTCCGAAGAGCCAGAGGAGGAGGAGTTGCCTTCAGAAGAGCCAGAGGAGGAGGAGTTGCCTTCCGAAGAGCCAGAGGAGGAGGAGTTGCCTTCCGAAGAGCCAGAGGGGGAGGAGTTACCTGCCCGAAGGTTGAGATGGGAGGAGCTGTCGTCGGAAGCGCTCGAGGGGGAGGAACTGTCGTTTGAATTGCTCACGGAGGAGGAACTTTTGTCCGTAGCACTCGAGGGGGAGGAACTGCCGTCCAAAGATCTAAAAGGGGAGAAGCTTGTGCTGTCGTTTCCAGAGCCTGAGGGAGAAGAGCCAGCTCTGCTGTGTACCATGTTGGAGTGGAAAGAGCTGTTGCAACCACCGTCGCTACCAGACGGGGAGCTGTTGCAACCACCATCGCTTCCTGATGGGGAGCCGTTGCAACCACCGTCGCTGCCAGACGAGGAGCTGTTGGAACCACCGTCACTGCCAGATGGGGCAGTGTTGCAACCACTACGGCTACAAAATGGGAAAGACGTCTTGAGATTCCCGCCGCTGTCGCCTGGGAAGGACGTCATAATGTTCCCACCATCGATGCCAGGGGAGGACGACTCGCTATTCCAGCTACTGGAGCCAGGGAGAGACGTCTCGCTGTCCCCGAAGCTAGGGAGAGACGTCTTGGTGTCCTTGCCACTGAACTCTGGAAAGGACGTCCTGCTGTTCCCGATGCTATTGCTCGGAAAGGACATCTTGTTATCTCTGTTGGCATCGCCAGGTGAGGGCACCCGGCTGCATTGGTCTTCACCCTCAGAGGGAGTAGCACAGGGGCTGTCGCTCCCTTCACCCCCACCAGACAGAGTAGCGCAGGAACTGCTGCTCCCTCCATCACCACCAGAGGGAGTAGCACAGGGGCTGCCGCTCCCTTCACCCCCACCAGAGGGAGTAGCGCAGGAACTGCTGCTCCCTCCATCACCACCAGAGGGAGTAGCGCAGGAGCTGCTGCTCCCTCCACATCCACCAGTGGGAACAGAGCTGTCTCTGTCTCCAACACCTCCACCGCTAGGAGCAGAGCAGCAGGAGCTGCCTCTGTCTCTACCGCCAGGAGCAGAGCAGCAGGAGCTGCCTCTGTCTCCACCGCCAGAAGCAGAGCAGCAGGAGCTGTCTCTGTCTCCAAAACCACCGCTAGGAGCAGAGCAGCAGGAGCTGCTTCTGTCTCCACCGCCAGGAGCAGAGCAGCAGGAGCTGCCTCTGTCTCCACAGCCAGGAGCAGAGCAGCAGGAGCTGCTTCTGTCTCCACCACCATGGGAGAACAGCTTGCCGCTCCCAGCTCCACCAGCAGAGGGTGAATGCCTGCTGGTTCCGCCTCAGCCGCTGTGGGAGGACTGCTTGTCACTCCCACCTCCACCAGCAGAGGATGAATACCTGCTGGTTCCGTCTCCACCACCGTGGGAGGACTGCTTGCCCCTTCCACCTCCACCAGCAGAGGGTGAATATCTGCTGGTTCCACCTCCACCGTCATGGGAAGGACTGTTCCTGCCCTGCCTCGCACCGCCCAAGGATGACTGCCTCGCACCGCCCAAGGATGCCTGCCTCGCACCGCCCAAGGATGCCTGCCTCGCACCGCCCAAGGATGCCTGCCTCGCTTCGCCCAAGGATGCCTGCTTCGCTTCACCCAAGGATGCCTGCCTCACTTCGCCCAAGGATGCCTGCCTTGCATCGCCCGGGGCTGCCTGTTGCTCTGCATCGCCCGGGGCTGCCTGTTGCTCCGCATCGCCTGGGGCTGCCTGTTGCTCCGCATCGCCTGGGGCTGCCTGTTGCTCCGCATCACCTGGGGCTGCCTGTTGCTCACATGGCCTCCATGGCCAGGGGCTCCCCTCCCGAGTTCGCCTCCGGAGGGTCCGTTGCTGCTGCCGCCACCTCCCGAGGTCCGCTGCTGCTGCCGCCGCCTCCCGAGGGTCTGCTGCTGCTGCCTCCTCCCGAGGGTCCGCTGCTGCTGCCGCCGCCTCCCGAGGGTCCGCTGCTGCTGCCGTCGCCTCCCGAGGGTCCGCTGCTGCTGCCGTCGCCTCCCGAGGGTCCTGCTTCGCCTGGGGTCGCCGGGGACTCTGCTTCGCCTGGGGTCGCTACCAGTTTCCTGCTTCGCCGGGGGTCACTACTGTGGCTGGAGTCCCATGAAGGGGAGCTGCTGGCCACGAAGAAGGGGGGAGAGGTCAGGAGACCAGCTCCCCCCGCAGCAGTTTCGCTGCCGGATATTGGGAGGCCGGAGCCCCAAAAAGGGGAGCTTCTGGCCAGGAAGAGCGGGGGGAGGTCAGGAGACCAGCTCCCCCAGCCGCACTTTTGTGGCAGGAAGTACGGTGACCGGAGCCCCACAAAGGGGAGCTGCCGGCCATGAAGAAGGTGGGGAAGGTCAGGAGACCAGCTCTCCTAGCCGCACTTTCGCATCAGGAGATAGTGTGGCTGAAGCCCTGGAAGAGGGAGCTGTTGGCCACAAAGAAGTGGGTGGTGGAGGACATTCCACCATGGCCGCCCCCAGAAACACCTTGCTTCCCCCTCTTCCGGGACTTTGAGACTGAGGGGGGAGGTGGCCGTTGGGGCCAAGTGTGCGTTCACACAAGGGGGAGGATATGTGGCAGGGCAAAGTTGTCGTGCCCCTTTAAGGGAAGGGGTCACGTGATTGGCACACTCCCCCAACAGTACGTGTGTTTACTATTTATACCTGTGGCCAAAAGTTTTGTATCACCCTATAGAATGAACACATTTTGCTTCATAAAGTCTAATGAAACCTGCCGAATCATGTTACGTTAACATATTGAATTACATACCGCTTTGTAGTTTTTTTAATGAAAAACTGACAAAAATTGAAAAATGTGACATTTCAAAATCTAACTGAAATACTATACTACTATTATGGCTTCCGGTAGACTTTTACAATATCATTTTGTAGTTCCCTGTCAATTTGAAGATGACCACCAAAGACATTATGTATGGGATATGCCTGCCTATTGGGTAGGTAATTGCTGAGATCTCTATACTAGAGCTGTCAATAGGCCCCTTCCTGGGATGACGCACTCGGTCCCACCCACCAAGGGATTAAAACAATCATCCTGAGGAAGCCATTTCTCTTTTTCCTTCTCAAGATGGTACAGTAAGACCTCTGTGTTTAGCTGAGCGTGTTGATAGAAAAGAGCTTATCGAGTCGACTGTATTTCCCTTGCATTCGTGCTGAAAGCTGGCTCGCCGCTTTCCCGAAATCAAGAACTCTGAAAAAGACTGAGCCTTTCACCTTTCTGTCTTTCAGCGGCCTCCTCGCTTGCGTGGTAGGCCGCTCTCTCTTATCTGTCTGTTGAGTGTAAGGGACTGCCTGTGCAGTCACCCTAGTGAGTGGTTGTCTATTTCCTTCTTGAGAGTGCACAGTTCCTCCACGGGGCTAGGCCTTGCCGCATCCCCGCTGTCGAGTAGACCTTGCCGGCTGCGTAGGCCCGCCCACCTCGGTGAGTCGGGCCTTGTAAACAAACAGTGTGCTTTCCCCTATCTATTTCTACCTCGGTTTTCGCTGTCCGCTTCCAACTTGTCTGTCGCGTCTTCGGCCCTTATGTCTCCCTGGTGCATGCTACGCGCTGACCAGGTGTATGACCATGCGGTTAGGGTAGGCACTGTTGCATAGCATCCCCCTGGTGCTTTGGTACCGTGGCGGCGCACGCATAGCCCTTGGTACTTTGGTATCTCGGTGCGCAAGGTGCTCATTGTATATGGCACACGGTGACCAGCGCTACAGCTTCAGTGAACAGACACAGCGCCGCATGGTACACTGTGCACATAGTGCTTGCGGTGCTCGGTACGCACGATGCACAATTGGTACAGAGGGCACATGGTGCTTGGTGCCCACTGCTACAGCGCTACTGCACGAACGCACGGTGCTGCATGTTACACAGTGCACGTAGTGCTTGGTGCACATGGTGCTAGGTGCCGACTGCTACACTAGTGCACGGGCATACGGTGCCGCACGGTACACAGTGCACGGTGTTCAGTGCCCTCCGCTACAGCTCTAGTGCATGAACGCACAGCCCTGCACTATATAATCAGAGCTTGAGTGCACGTTCCAGCCAGTGCAAGTGATGTTCGGTGCACAGCCAATGCAGAACACCGAACTGATGTCAGGCAAGTCGGGGTTCCACCCTTGTACGGCCTGCAAAGCAAAGATCCCACAGGAGGATAGGCATACCCTCTGTGTGCGGTACTTGGGCGTCCAACTTGCCACCTTGGCCCTCGAGAGAGAGGTGGCCTGCAGCACCTGTGCGGCTTTTCAGCCCCGGGTAAGGGAGAATAGGTTGGAGAGGGCCATGAGGGTGAGTTCCGCATCCTCGGTGGCCGGACTGTCAGCGGCTCTTGGAGCCCCAGAGCCGCTCCTCCATGAACTGTCCCAGGACCCCCTGCTGGACATCCCCATCACGCTGGCCCCCCGTAGTCACTCCCCATCTCTGCAGGCTCTCTATGTCTTGTATTACATTATTCAAAATGCAGGTACTACTGTAGCAGAGTGTAAAATAAAAAAACATAAAACAAACACACAGTCAGTGCATGGGAAGGAGCACTGTGAGAAAGGGAGACTGCAATCTCAATCCATAGTCTTTGAAATAGTTTGACATGATTAAAGAGCAGAACTGAAACTTAAAGCAACTCAATGGTAAACTTACTGTTCTGTAGCACACTTTGAGGTTCCCTCTCTTGTATAGGTTTCCCTACTTTACAAATAGTCTATAGAGTACAGACACATTTTACCTCATCAAATCCAGGAGGAGGCTAAAAGTGTCACAGCAAAGCCGCAAGATGGCCTTCTAGCTGGCAAACTGTAGTGCTTTTTATTTTCAGTTTCATGTAGTTACTGTAACATTATTCAATTGAAATTAAATTAGGACCTATGTAGTATTAATGTTACATGGAGATGGGAAGTTCAAGTAATAACATGCCACATTTTTAATCATTAATGTGTAATCAAAAATGGTATACCTACAAATACAAAATAAATGAGTGTAACCGAGAGCCTGTAACACCAGTTATGCAGGGACATAATACTGTTGCAATGATGCTTCTGGTATAATGCATGTTTTGGCACAAACCTAATTCATACACAAGGGGTCAGCTGCCTTCCAATGAGTTATTTTGAATAGTGTTTATCAAGGATGGCTATTCCTGACTTTCTCAAAAGGTTACTATTTATAAGCAGATGCCATATGATAACACGTAGGCCCAAATGCCCAAATACAGTTAGGGCATCACCAAACAGCAATTTTGCTGACTGCCAATTAATTCCCATGAGTTTTCTTGAAAGACATTTTTAGAGCAAGGTCAGAGCTTATTCAGATAGGGATATGCATGACAATATCTTATTAGAATGTGCTATAACAATAAAAAATGGTCATGTCTGATAACTGGAACCAGTGTCCCAAGGGCCCCATTTTCTAGATAATTTTTCTGATGCATAATTTAAGTTTTTAGACAAGGAACCATATATATAATTTGAGATTATATTATTTATGAATCATTTTTAAATAATTGTATGTAGTCAACTAATTCATTTTATGAATCATATGAACCCTTCCGTAGCTGCAAAAGGGGCAGATATCTAGAGCTTGCCTTTGAACCATACGGTTTGTGGTTTGTATCCAGACCTTGCCTTTCGAATCAATTCAGTGGTCTGATATGTACTTTCATTACAGTGGTGCCCTATGGGAAACAATCCTAACCCCGTGGTTAAAACCAGGGAATTAAATGTCTGTGTTCTCTGCATTATCATTATAAGCGAGACATGGAATCCTCTAATGCGTGGTGACAAGTCCAATACTGAAACCCCCTGAGCCCAGGTGGAAGTGCACTTGTGTTTACGCTCAAGGACAAGCTTTGATTAAATGGGAGGAAAATGTCATGGATCTCTCCTCGTGGCTGATGAATAAAACTTATCAGATGCATACTTACCTCTCGACTAAGAGCTTTCTCTTAAGATGAATGGTAAAAAATTTGTCTTTAAACTGTATTGTTTGCAATTTAAGTCCAGTCCTTGCCTTTTTCATTCAATTCAATGGGCTGAAATGCTAAGCCATTACAATAGTATAAACTAAAAGTCAGCACTCACAGGTGGAGTTTCCATGCGTGTTTTTTTTTTAGCTCGAGACATTTGCTCAAGAAAAAAAAATGCTTTTTGGGTTTCCATTCGCTCAGTTTATTTTACTCGAGTAAACTAGGCTTTTCACCCAACGTCATGCAAATGAATGGGAAAGGTGGGGGGTGATATGTAAATTGGCTATGCGTAAAGTACTTGTGATGTTTACTAGTGAAATTTTGTGAAAATGTGGTTTCAATGCGCAGAGAACTGGTACACAAGTGAATCTAAGCTGCTGTAATAAAGCAAAATACCTTGTGCTGGTTGGTTAATAATGTGTTTTACTGCTCTTGCCCAAATAGTTTTTAGTGGGGTGTCATGTCGTTAGTAGTGAATACTGTTTCAACTAATTTATCTTACGACTCATTAATTAAAAATGAACTCGGAGGTATAAAATGAAACTGATAAACAGGTATTGCAGATCACCATGGCTGAAAACTGGACGTTATATATATATTTCCCTTTCATTCAGGCAATACAGCATATAGGGGATCAGGTGATGCTGCGTATACTACCCTGGCTTAGAAACCCTGCCCATCCGGACGACTGACAGCTGCTGAGGAAGCATTCAACACCACACTTGGGCAAATACGGGTAGTGGGTACTTGAAAGGGAGGTGGCGGATACTGATGAAATGGACTGAAGTGCCTGCTGTATCCTGCACAAACTCTTGTCAACAACAAAATGAGGTATTCAGGAATCAGTGGCTGCCTGTGAGACAGACAGGGAAGGTTACCAGTGTTGCCGTCTCACGAGAAACAAAAGCAGCACTGCCTTTCAAAACAAGCCCAAAACAAGCACAACCCATGTTAGAGTGTGGCTGTTTATGCAAATTCCAACCTGCGACTCTCATAAAAACAAGCCCAAACCTGCTTATTATAAGCGGACTTGGCAACCGTGAGGTTACCTCAGCCACCAGTTTCAATTGGACAGCAGCTATCGAGGAGGCTCGTGCTGTCAGAGATTGTGTTAAATATTAATGATTTTTTTGTTTTTTTATTTGGCAGATTTTGTATTCATGCCATGTACATTGAAAGTTGGAAGAGTGAGTTTAGTTAAAAAAAATACTATTTTTTCTGGATTTCCTAGTCATTTTATTTTCGAAGTAAAATGGTATACTGTGCAAGCATTTTTTCAGCACTAACATGAAGCATGTACTTTTATCAACATGGTTTTACTTCACTGTACTTCTACTTTAATCTGTAAATAAAAGTACTGGTCTCTATCTTTATGCTTATCTTGGTTTATAATGTATCTATCATACATGTATTTGCCTCGGGACAAACAATAGAGACAGACAAGTAAGTTAATTGATTTTAAGCCTGGTCCTATTACACTTAACATCCTCAGTACCAAATCATTAAATTCACAAAACAGATAAAAATGTATGGTTTACTCTTGCCAATACTACAGTAAGCTACAAAATATATCAACTTCATATTTAGTATTCGGAAGGTAAAAAAAAAAACAAAAAAAAAAAACACTTTAGCTGCTAGTGTTTGATCTCATATGCAAACATAAGCCATTCACATGCTCTACATACACTAGTATATGGGGTTAGCTAAATAAATATGAACTGCCTTGACATAAAATAAGTGTTCTAAAATAAGTAAATATTATGAACTAACTAATATTTCCACTACAAAAGATTCATGTTCAATAGCCATAGTACCGAAGTACAAAACAATTCTTTGACAAACATTTCCACAAGGTCTTTTGCTAAATGTAAAATATTTTTGCTATTTTTTTCAGTACTTCTATTTAATGTATGATTCAGTTTATATGGAGTAATGGTAGGGATTTGACCATTTAGTGCCGCTTTATGAAAATGAGATTGTACATTTGATTTATGAATAGTGCAATATGTTTGTATGTAATTCAGCCTATTTACTTTTGTGTGTCAATTCATTGCTGTACTTAATTTGCATAAGTAACAAAATCATTAGGATGTTGTTAGGTTTCTCAATAAATAAATACAATTATTAATAAAATTCAATGTTCTTCGAAGAAAAATAACTCTAGATCGTATTTATAATTAGGGCCTCTGATTTTTGGTTTTAACCGATAAAACCCGATAAAACACCCCCGATACAAAAAAAATGAAATTGATGGATAGCCAATAAACACCTGAAAACACTGTAAAAACTGTGGAAATGGTTAATCTATTCACGTTGACTTTATCCTTTTCACATTTAAAAAAATAAAACCTACAAAAATAATAATAAATACATTTCCTGTGCTGCTGGGCAGTGTCCCGCCTTCCTGACTTGTATCTATCATTGATTAATTCTGAATACTTTAAACCCGCCCCAACTACTGAGTGACAGCACATTCCTACATTTCTATTGGAGACTCCGCTTGCGAGATTTAAACGAGATTACAATCAGGATGGAGGGTTGTTAGCGGATTTAAAGCTGTATTACAGTTAAGACACGGAGGATTTAAAACAGAATTGTGGCGAAATGTACAAAATTGCCTACACACAAAAACCCCAGAAGAATGTGCCCGTGACCATAGGGATTTCGTTGTGTAAGACAGCAAAGGAAAGAAAGTACAACTTAAGTATGCAAGTACTGTCGAGTTATTATACATATTTTGACACACACACACACACACACACACACACACACACAAAAATGCTCAAGCATTTTGGAAAGTAACCGAAAACACTAATTTCAAACAGTATAGCAAAAACGTAAGCCCCGAAAAAAACGATTTACATAAAATTCGAAAATAGCTAAAAATAAGCACCGAAAAATACAATTAATAAAACCCGAAAAACAGAAGCCCTATTTATAATTTATTTATTGTTTTAATTATATAATAACCTGAAACCAACTCATATTTTGAGCTCCCCCTTCAGTTCCTGTTTGGTAACACACTACAATAAAGAGCTTAATCCAGTACTGCATACTAAAATTGGAGATTAGCTGATCCCCAACTTTGTTCCACATCTTTTTTCATTGCAATTGGTACTAAATTAGTACGCAGCGTAAAAAAACAAAATACTAATATAATAAATACAAAAGTAAAACAAAACATAATGTGCACAACCCCCACTAATTATAGTCACTTGTGACATAAACTGATTTAAAATAGATTATTTTGACTTTTAAAATACGTGCCAGGTAAGCAACAGATGAAAATGAACTCAGAGGGTCAATTGCAACGAGCTGAAAGGAGTGTACTAACTGGGGATGATCCCGTGGTTAGTACGGAGGAAGGTACTAAACTAGTACGCAAGTTAATACCAATTGCAACAAACTAAGCAGCTCAAGATAGTCCCCCGCTGCATATTAAAATGTGTCTCAATTGCAACGAACCCAAAGTAACTGCTGTTGCCCTTTAGAGGATACTAAAACACAATACTATTCTTCCTGAGCAACATATGAAGAATCCGACCCTTCCTCACCAACTACGCCACCCAGCTCCTGGTCTACTGCAACTCCCTCCTGGCTGACCTCCCTGTGTCCGCCATCCATCCGATCCAGCTCATCCAGAACTCCGCTGCTCGCCTGGGGTTCTCTCTGCCTCGCTTCTCCCACGCAACTCCACTGCTCCGCTCACTCCACTGGCTCCCGATCACCGCTCGCATCCAGTTCAAGACTTTTGTACTCGCCTACAGATGCCTTGACCAGAATGCACCCAGCTACCTCCAGACCCTCATCTCTCCCTACACCCCCACTAGACCTCTCCGCTCCTCCTCCTGCACTAGAAGACTGGCTCTACCTCCTGTACGCCTCCCCTGCCTCCAGAGCCCCTCCTTCTCCACCCTCGCCCGCAGTGGTGGTGGAATGACCTTCCCACAGATGTCAGGACTGCCCAGTCCCTGACCATCTTCCGACGCCTCCTCAAGACTCACCTCTTCAGACAGCACCTGTAGAACTCCTCTTTTCCCTCTGGTCACTATCACTCTTCCTTAAATGCGCTTTACTTGCTCTTATCTGCCCCCTATTTTACTGCATTTAATCCTGTACTTTAGAGTACTGTAATCTGTCACAAGTGTTATTTAATCTGTAGTATTTTGTATTTAATTATATCCTGATGTAACTATCACTGACACTGTTATCTGCTCCGTTATTGAATCGTATTTTGTCATATACTTGCTTGCTAGAACCAAAGTCATTGTATTTTTATCTTGCTCTTAATTGTATTATTACTTGTACTGTGATTCTTGAAACGTATTTTAGTTTACGACTGTAAATCGCCCTGGGTAAGGGCGTCTGCTAAGAAATAAATAATAATACTGAGTTAGTCTAGCAATTTCTGTAGAGTAATGACTTTGCACTGGAACAAATATGAAAAATGTATTGACAACTTTTATGAAACTGAACTATTCATAACCAAAAATTATATAAAATGAGTTGAAATCTTCTGAAAAAAAATAAAATAAAACGTGTGTCAATTTTGCAACAAAACCAGTTTCATCCATATTCAACTTATTCAACTTAACATAGGCCTATTTTATTTACAGTGCCTTGCAAAAGTATTCGGACCCCTGACCAATTGTATTTTGTTCGTCTTAACTGATGATGGCTGTCTGTGGTAGAAAGGCCAAGAGAGAGAGATAGAAATGAACATTGCTAAGGGGGCTAAAACCAATTCCAAAATGTTTTTCCAATATTATAACAGCAAGAGAACATTCAAAGAGGAGATTAAATGTCTAAGATACAAATGGCAAAATCATAGATGAAGAGAAAAAAAATAGCAAATACAGTGCCTTGCAAAAGTATTCAGACCCCTGACCAATTCTCTCATATTACTGAATTACAAATGGTACATTGAAATTTCATTCTGTTTGATATTTTATTTTAAAACACTGAAACTCAAAATCAATTATTGTAAGGTGACATTGTTTTTATGTTGGGAAATATTTTTAAGAAAAATAAAAAACTGAAATATCTTGCTTGCATAAGTATTCAACCCCCACACATTAATATTTGGTAGAGCCACCTTTTGCTGCAATAACAGCTTTAAGTCTTTTTGGGGTAAGTATGTACCAGCTTTGCACACAGTGTCGGAGTGATTTTGGCCCATTCTTCTTGGCAGATTTGCTCCAGGTTGTTCAGGTTGGTTGGACGATGCTTGTGCACCGCAATTTTCAAATAGTGCCACAGATTCTCAATGGGATTGAGATCAGGACTTTGACTGGGCCACTGTAGGACATTCACCTTTTTGTTCTTGAGCCACTCCAATGTTGCTTTGGCCTTGTACTTGGGATCATTGTCCTGCTGAAAGGTGAATTTCCTCCGAAGCTTCAGTTTTTTAGCGGACTGAAGCAGGTTCTCTTGCAGTATTTCCCTGTATTTTGCTCCATCCATTCTTCCTTCAATTTTAACAAGATGCCCAGTCCCTGCTGATGAGAAGCATCCCCACAGCATGATGCTGCCACCACCATACTTCACTGTAGGGATGGTGTGTCTTGAGGCATGGCCAGTTTTAGGTTTGCGCCACACATAGCGCTTTGAGTTTTGGCCAAAAAGCTCTATCTTGGTCTCATCTGACCACAAAACCTTTTCCCACATTGCAGCTGGGTCACTCTCATTCTTTCTAGCAAACACCAGACGTGCTTTCAGATGGTACTTTTGGAGTAACGGCTTCTTTCTTGCCACCCTCCCATACAGGCCAGTGTTATGCAGAGCTCTTGATATGGTTGACTGGTGCACCATTACTCCACTCCCAGCCACTGAACTCTGTAGCTCCTTCAAAGTGATTGTTGGCCTCTCTGTGGCTTCTCTCACAAGTCTCCTTCTTGTTTGAGCGCTGAGTTTTGAGGGACGGCCTTTTCTTGGCAGTGCCTGGGTGGTGTGATGCAGCTTCCACTTCCTGATTATTGATCCAACTGTGCTCACTGGGATATCCAAACACTTGGATATTATTTTGTACCTTTTCCCTAATCTATGCATTTGTATTACTTTATCTCTAACTTCTGTAGAATGCTTTGGTCTTCATTTTCCTTCAGATTCACAGCCTGACCAATGATCCTTCAACAGTGGGGTTTTTTATCAAGAAAATGTGACAGCAACTTTAATGGTTCACAGGTGGAGGCCAATGGTAAGGTAATTGTGTCCTCGTTAGAGCAATTTCTTTCATTGGTGTAAACTGGGAGCTTCCACAGCACAGGGGTTGAATACTTATGCAAGCAAGATATTTCAGTTTTTTATTTTTCTTAAAAATATTTCCCAACATAAAACCAATGTCACCTTACAATGATTGATTTTGAGTTTCAGTGTTTTAAAATAAAATATCAAACAGAACGAAATTTCAATGTACCATTTGTAATTCAATAATATGAGAGAATTCTTTTGCAAGGCACTGTATATAAAAATAAAAAATAAAACAAAACAATAAATAATTCCAGTACGACTTTCTAGTGCCTCTACTTTCAGCCTCTTCCACAGGGAAGGCAGCATTTAATCTGCTTACAAGTGTATTTGTGCAGTTGTGCACTGCAGAATTGCTGTGGAATCCTTTCGGCCATCCTCCACAGTATAAAATCTTTTATACACTCCATGAAATACATTTTTGCTCCATTGTATAATTTTGCACATGACTACTGGCCAATGATTGCCTTTGTATGGATGTAATGAGAAATTAAGCTTTTGTAGCCTGTGCCTGAAATGTGTAATTAGCATTTCTGATTCGATTTACACCTTTTATAGTCTACAATATACCTTTGGTCCTGTAAAGGAATCCATTTGTTTTGTGTGTGAATTGACTAATGAGGACAATACAAGTGTTGTTTATACTCTAACGCAGCTTTATTACTCCATACTAAAGCTGGGGATCAACTAGTCCCCAACTTTGTTCCCCATCTTTTTTCATTGCAATTGGTACTAAGTTACTACACAGCTGGGAATGATCCAGAGATAGTACCGTATTGATCATCCGCAATGCAGCTACATACTAAATCTACAACTGACCCATAGAGACTGCTAAAACAGGCAATTACCAAAATAATTTGCCCTTACTAACTCACCTTTCAGTTTCAAGTCTCTTGGTGTCCTTTGCTGTCTGTCCATATATGTTTTAAACATTCAAACATTATCAAACAAAAATGTAAGCCTCCCAGGGCAATGCATAATTAGAAAGTGGAATTTAAGTAGTTTACCAAACTTCTGAAGACAAAGCTCATGCAAAAACCTGGTTAAATCCCATGTATAAAATACATGTTTAACTATGTTCTGATGTCAAAAATAGGAAATGTTTGGCAACAGGCATCTATTAAGTTAATGTGTAAGCTTATGATAAATAATATTTTGCATGATAGTCAATGTTAAAGGTTGAATGCACTCTTTTAATGCCTTATTTTGTAAAGACATGTTAGAAGCGAATGAGACTGACAGTTTTAAAGATTAACCTTAGCCTAGTGTATAGCACATAACGACAAACAAACTGATGACTGATGGCTTATTGCCCTTTCTACTTTTTCATAGCATCATTAATCATTGCCAATGAGGCTTGTCTTTGCACAAGAGCAACAGAAAACCTTATCACAAAGGCCTGCTAAGGAAACAAATCTCACAAGTCAGTTCCCAGCAACTCCAGCTGCAGTCTGCTACATTCTGTGGCTCTGGTTTATGTTCTTCCACTATCATTCAGTATTCCTCCTTCCCAACCTACCTCACCAGTGCTCAAATGAGAACTCAAATGAGCTGCTAAATACCAAAGAATACAATCTTGGATCTGTCTGATTTTTTTCTCAAGCCAACGGCCGACTAAGTCACATTTAAATAAGAGCCCCAGGCTTGTTGCTGCAGTTAATTATTCCCTAGATCCTTCAGGTTTGTTTAAAATAAACATTAAATAGCATGACCTTATGAAAATGAAATATATTGCAAAATATATTTAAATATATTTTCTACCTTCAAAAATATTGCAAAATATATCAAATATATTACCCGACTAACATACCGTATTACTTCGAATTAACGCTGCCCTCGAATTAGCGCCTCACTCAGATATCAGCTTTTTAATAGACGCCACCCTCGAATAAATGGCACTCTCAATAAATAAACGTAAAGGTATTTTTTTCTACCCCTGCTCAGAAAATAAACGTGCAACTCTGCCTATGTACATGGCACCCCTGAAGAAACTGCAACCTTGATCCAGCATGTATACAAACTAATGTACACCTACCTTAGTAAGCAAATGTTATTTTAATGTTGACAGACAACCCAAGATGATCTACTTACAGCACAGCAGTCCTTCACGTCCCTTTTTTTCCAGCAGAGTTCAGTGCCAACACAGCGGGGGATAAAACAAGGGCTGTCTGTTTAACTCGTTGTCAGCTTGGATGGTGAAAACTTAAACTCAGAGGAATTTAGAGCTTTGCAGGTCACTCTAAGCGCTATCCGAAAGCTGGCTGAAGATATTTTATTGTAGAGGGTTTAGTTGTTTGTTTTTTTTTCAATTGGAATTTTACTCAATCCTGAACAATTATATATATATATATATATATATATATATATATATATAAATAAAAAAAAAAACTTGATTACTATCTATGAGAAGATTTAGTTTTTGGTTTCTTTTACAGAGAAATTACAAACAAGCAGGTAAATTACAGTAAGAAAAAAATAAAAATAACTAAGTAGGATATATTTTAGTTTTAACAGAAATCAAACCGATATTCAGAGGTAATATTTTTCGTTAAGAAAAACAACTGTTGTTGTCTCTTCTCTTCTTGTCCCGCCCCATAGCAACCAATACACACTCCTGATTCGCTGGTACAGTACTCCCCTGACCTCCCAACTCCCACCTAATAGGCTCTCGTTAACTGTCAATGTACTGTATTCAAGCCCCCAAAACACACAAGAGTATAGTACTGCAGATCTGAGCCTATCATGGCGCCGTTTCTAAAATGCCTTAAATCATGTAATAAAATATTACAGCGTTTGTAAAGCATAGTATTATTAATAAAGGCCGCCCTCGTTTAAGGGCCGCAGTCATTTTGATCAATTTAAAATAAACGCTGCAGCGCCAAATTGAAGTAATATGGTATATTTAATACTCATCCCAAAATATATAAATGAGCTGAAACAAATGTTGAAGCATATTTTAAATATAAGCAATATCACACAGAAACATACATTTTATATTGTGTGTATATGTTACACTCATAGTCAGCATTCGGTCAATCAGTGATAAAAATAACCATTCGCAATTTGAGCATTTACAAGTAATCAGAGAACGAAATGAAAGGTTATTTCGGATTTTGAGCAAATTATGTTGCTCGAATTGCGAAATGGAAAATACCAAACAAGCAAAGAACGAAGATTCTTTGGTCTTTCAGTAAAACAATATATTAAAATTGCGAAATCTGCTTTGAGCAAATGCACAGATCCTGAACACATTTTGCAGATGCTCCGAATAGCAATTAATTGCAGGATATTAAATGGGCATCAAGTGAAATGCAAACTTTTTAATACAATATGTTTTTATTGAATGAACATAAAATCAGTAAATTATATTTATAATACATGTCATTTATTCATTAATTACACTATGTAACACAATTTTTGCTCCTGGGTAGTAAGTGTTATTTCCTAATTGCTTATGCCTCAAAAGTATAGAAAATGGCTATTATTCCCCACAAACTTTGCTTTTGTGACCAGGACAGTGATATTTTGAAATTTACCTATTTCCAATGAGAAAACGGGCGAATTTGTGTCTTTTCGTTCACATAAAGTCAGAAAAAAACAACATATGAATCCAAATTAACATGTATTTATACTAAAGTAATACAAAAATGACTACAAAAGATTTAGAAGTGAGTAGTTTTTCGAGATTTACGATTATACTGTAAATCACTTTCACGAATCAGCCCCCAAATGTAGTCTCCCATCATGTTCTCGTTATACTGTCCTTGGTAGCGGCGTTCAAAGTCCAGTATATCCTGGTGGAAGCTTCGCTTTGTTCCTCCGAGCGCTCCCATGTTCTCCTTGAATTTATCAAGATGAGCATCAAGGATATGGACTTTGAGGGACATCCTACAGCCCATTGTGCCGTAGTTCTTCACCAGAGTCTCAACCAGCTCCACATAGTTTTCGGCCTTGTGATTGCCCAGGAAGCCCCGAACCACTGCGACAAAGCTGTTCCAAGCCGCTTTCTCCTTACTAGTGAGCTTCTTGGGAATTCATTGCACTCCAGGATCTTCTTTATCTGTGGTCCGGACGAAGACACCGGCTTTGACCTTTGCCTCAGACAGCTTAGGGAAGAAGTCTTGAAGGTACTTGAAGGCTGCCGACTCCTTATCTAGAGCTCTGACAAATTGTTTCATAAGGCCCAATTTGATGTGCAGTGGTGGCATCAGCACCTTCCGGGGGTCCACCAGTGGCTACCACTTGACGTTGTTCCTCCCCACAGAGAACTCGGTCCGCTGTGGCCAGTCCCGCCTGTGGTAGTGCGCCTTGGTGTCCCTGCTGTCCCAAAGGCAAAGATAGCAGGGAAACTTGGTAAAACCGCCTTGGAGACCCATCAGGAATGCCACCATTTTGAAGTCTCCTATGACCTCCCAGCCGTACTCATCATACTTCAAAGCGTCCAGCAAGGTCTTGATGCTGTTGTAATCCTCTCTGAGGTGCACCGAGTGAGCCAGGGGAAGAGACGGGTACTTGTTACCATTATGGCGCAGCACGGCTTTGAGGCTCCTGGATGAGCTGTCAATGAAGAGGCGCCACTCATTCTGGTTACAGGCGATTCCGATTGCCTCGAACAGACTGGTCACATTGTGGCAGAAGCAGAGCCCATCTTGACGGGTGAAGAAGCTGGAAAAAGGTTGGTGACGCTTCCTCTGATCTGTGACTTGCACACTTTCATCCAATAAGTTCCACTGCTTGAGCCTAGACGTCAAAAGCTCGGCACTGGACTTGGTGAGACCAAGATCTCTAATCAAGTCGTTGAGGTCTTTTTTGGTTGGGGTAGTATGGGTTTTCTCCTCAGCTCCACCTCTGAAATTGTCATCTGGATCTACAACGTCTTCCTCGCTCTCTGACTTGCTCTCTTCTAAAGACGGCTGCTCTCTCTCCGGAGGAGTGGGTACGGGAGCTCATGGCAGTGTGGCACCGGGCGATGGATGAAGGAAGGTCCGATACGTGTGATAGCAGGTGCATTCTTGCCAGTCCGACGTTTGGAAGGGTCCACCATGCAGAAGTAGCAGTTGCTTGAGTGGTCAGTGGGTTCCCGCCAAATTCTTGGGATAGCGAACTACATGGCTCTCTTTTCCCCTCTGTACCATCCTACAAAAATACATTTATTTCACCCATGACTAATGTGTAAGAGATTCTCGCAACATTTTTCATATATGATATATTTTTTCAATAACATTGAAAATTGTAAAACATTTTAAAATTAAAAACTTTTACAATTTTAAAAATTTTAACAAATTTTATAACATAAAATTCATAACATAAAAGCAACAATTGTCCATCTTACCTTCCAGAGTTTTTTTGCCGTGCTCGCAGGTGAAATGAGGTGCCCAGGGTTTGTCTTGATCCCCGACAGGCATGCCGAAATATGCCTTGTAGGCCTCACACATCTTAGCAGATGCTTCCACGGAGTACTTTTTCGCTCTTGTCTTGATAAATTGGCCGCAGACATAGCAAAACGCGTCTGCCGGATGCTTGCAGCCTCTTGATGCCATCTCAGAAAAATGCAGATATGTATCCACTTGCTGGAACTAAACTGAACTGGTGGGCTTAAGGCCCCTGTATTTATACTACTATTTATATTACTGGAAAGTTCTAGAAAGTTCTAGAAGTTACTCCAAGTTTACTCAGCACTGAATCTATCTGGAATGTTCTGGAAAATAGGTAAATTTCAAAATATCACTGTCCTGGTCACAAAAGCAAAGTTTGTGGGGAAGAATAGCCATTTTCCATACTTTTGAGGCATAAGCAATTAGGAAATAACACTTACTACCCAGGAACAACAACAAAAAAGAATTTGTTACACGGTGTTATGTATGTATTATTTATGTAGGAAGTTAACCAATTGAGACCGTTGCCTCATTTCCAAGGGGGTTGTGGTAAGCAATTTAGGAGGATAGTGACCTCAAACATTAAACTTCAAGCGAGTTTGAAATAATGTTCGTAATATTCTCGCCTTGTTATTTAGAAAATGCAGAATGCCCTTACGCACACAGAAGCGCTTCATTGCTTGACAAAAATGAAGCCTTGCACAGCCCCAGAAGCAGCTGCTGCTGCTGCTGTATGAAGGGAAAGTTTGTTTTCTTTGGGTACTTCTTCCAAATTAGTAAAAAACTATCAGACAATTGAAATTCAATTAGACTGTAAAGACTGAAGAAGCTGTCTCTTCTTTTATGCTTCATTCTTTGCTTGTTTGGTATTATACATTTCGCAATTTGATTATATCGCTTTACTCAAAGACCGAAGAAGTTGTCTCTTCTTTTGTGCTTTGTTCTTTGCTTGTTTGATAAATGTATTGAAAGTAAATCTAGGAACAGTGACGGCGATTTGTCCAGCCTGACCTGGATCATTTATTTGGTTATTGTGTTTGTGATTTTTGTTTTGTGTAACCTTTTTGTTTTGCTCTGTGAGCAAGTGTTTTTGTTAAATCTTTTAATTTATTTTGATAGACATGTTACAGCTAATTATTAAAATGGTGAGTTTTCAGTTGCTCTTTTTTCTTAATTTTGTGTGTGTGTATGTGTTATATATACAGACGTGCTCAAATTTGTTGGTACCCTTACAGCTCATTGAAATAATGCTTCATTCCTCCTGAAAAGTGATGAAATTAAAAGCTATTTTATCATGTATACTTGCATGCCTTTGGTATGTCATAGAATAAAGCAAAGAAGCTGTGAAAAGAGATGAATTATTGCTTATTCTACAAAGATATTCTAAAATGGCCTGGACACATTTGTTGGTACCCCTTAGAAAAGATAATAAATAATTGGATTATAGTGATATTTCAAACTAATTAGTTTCTTTAATTAGTATCACACATGTCTCCAATCTTGTAATCAGTCATTCAGCCTATTTAAATGGAGAAAAGTAGTCACTGTGCACCACACTGAACATGGACCAGAGAAAGCAAAGGAGAGAGTTGTCTGAGGCAGTTATCCGTGGTTCTTTTTCTACCATTCGCACTATCCTTCTGTTCACTCTGGGGTCGATTTTCCTCTTGCGGCCGCGCCCAGGGAGGTTGGCTACAGTTCCATGGACCTTAAACTTCTTAATAATATTTGCAACTGTTGTCACAGGAACATCAAGCTGCTTGGAGATGGTCTTGTAACCTTTACCTTTACCATGCTTGTCTATTATTTTCTTTCTGATCTCCTCAGACAACTCTCTCCTTTGCTTTCTCTGGTCCATGTTCAGTGTGGTGCACACAATGATACCAAACAGCACAGTGACTACTTTTCTCCATTTAAATAGGCTGAATGACTGATTACAAGATTGGAGACATGTGTGATACTAATTAAAGAAACTAATTAGTTTGAAATATCACTATAATCCAATTATTTATTATCTTTTCTAAGGGGTACCAACAAATGTGTCCAGGCCATTTTAGAATATCTTTGTAGAATAAGCAATAATTCATCTCTTTTCACAGCTTCTTTGCTTTATTCTATGACATACCAAAGGCATGCAAGTATACATGATAAAATAGCTTTTAATTTCATCACTTTTCAGGAGGAATGAAGCATTATTTCAATGAGCTGTAAGGGTACCAACAAATTTGAGCACGTCTGTATATATATATTATAGTGGCGTGGTAGGGTTGAGTAGGCAGTTTAGTTTCTGTACTTTAGTTTGGAAAAGATTGAATGTGTGGTCCCTTTGGTTAGATCTCTTGGTGTGGCCCATTTCCTTCTGCTCAGATATGCGGATTCCGAGATCCAGATAGTGAAAAAAAAAGAAAATTAAATCTGTGTTTTTTGCAGTTTTTTTTTGTGTGTGTGTGTGTGTGTGTCTCCAGCTCCCAAACAGTTTGGAATTTTTGTTTCACAATTGTAGGGTACAAGGGGACTGGCCCAGAATAGTACCTTTTTTCTGTTTAGGTGAAAAAATATTAATCTGTTCCTGAGTTATAGAGGGTTTAAATTTTGGTTCTGAACATGCTCAGTACAGATCTTGCAGTTAGATGTTTGATCTGGAAAAAAGAATTGGCTTCACAACAAAATATTCTTTTTCACAAGGGTCTAATCTTCTTTTGTCATAAAAAAATCTTTGTTTGTGAGACAGACATTTTGTTTACAGTTAAAAAAAAAATACAGTGCCTTGCAAAAGTATTCAGACCCCTGACCAATTCTCTCATATTACTGAATTACAAATGGTACATTGAAATTTCGTTCTGTTTGATATTTTATTTTAAAACACTGAAACTCAAAATTAATTATTGTAAGGTGACATTGGTTTTATGTTGGGAAATATTTTTAAGAAAAATAAAAAACTGAAATATCTTGCTTGCATAAGTATTCAACCCCTGTGCTGTGGAAGCTCCCAGTTTACACCGATGAAAGAAATTGCCCTAACGAGGACACAATTACCTTACCATTGGCCTCCACCTGTGAACCATTAAAGTTGTTGTCACATTTTCAGGATAAAAACCCCACTGTTGAAGGATCATTGGTCAGGCTGTGAATCTGAAGGAAAATGAAGACCAAAGAGCATTCTACAGAAGTTAGAGATAAAGTAATACAAATGCATAGGTTAGGGAAAGGGTACAAAATAATATCCAAGTGTTTGGATATCCCAGTGAGCACAGTTGGATCAATAATCAATAATCAGGAACCTGCTTCAGTCCGCTAAAAAACTGAAACTTGGGAGGAAATTCACCTTTCAGCAGGACAATGATCCCAAGCAGAAGGCCAAAGCAACATTGGAGTGGCTCAAGAACAAAAAGGTGAATGTCCTACAGTGGCCCAGTCAAAGTTCTGATCTCAATCCCATTGAGAATCTGTGGCACTATTTGAAAATTGCGGTGCACAAGCATCGTCCAACCAACCTGAACAACCTGGAGCAAATCTGCCAAGAAGAATGGGCCAAAATCACTTACCCCAAAAGACTTAAAGCTGTTATTGCAGCGAAAGGTGGCTTTACCAAATATTAATGTGTGGGGGTTGAATACTTATGCAAGCAAGATATTTCAGTTTTTTATTTTTCTTAAAAATATTTCCCAACATAAAACCAATGTCACCTTACAATAATTGATTTTGAGTTTCAGTGTTTTAAAATAAAATATCAAACAGAACCAAATTCCAATGTACCATTTGTAATTCAGTAATATGAGAGAATTGGTCAGGGGTCTGAATACTTTTGCAAGGCACTGTATATTAAATGATTACTTTTCACAAGTTTTTACAAAGGAGGATATGGACAACATACCCCACATGTCAACCTGTTCTTATCCTGTTTTAAATAACTTTACCATAACAGAGGCAGAAGTGTAACACTAGCACCGCCATAGCTGCATTTTGAACGGCTTTTGCAATTGAAATTTAAATATGTCTGCGTATGTGAATATCTCGTGCATGTCCGTTCTTAAGTGTTATTAGATATTTGAATTAAATACCCATACAGTGTTTCAGCACTTGCTTCTTCAACCGCCAGACCCGCAGTTTATGCAGCATATTGAAATCAATACAATATAGCCAACAATTTAGTCTGGGCTTTGTAATAAAATCAACGTCATTGTGAAATAACGTATTATAATCTTGTTGAGTGTTTGAAACACTGATGAAAGTCATTCTACACATCATATTTTATTATTATTTACACTACATTTCTCAGGCAGAACGACTGTGCCACCGAGTGTGACGGTGCAAAAAAAAACAAAACAAAGATGTGCGTATTCTAAGCTCTGCACAGATCAGGACTGATGCTAAACGAAAGCCAGAGACTTGCATTTTACAACGCAACGAAGTATGGTGTGGATATACTGGATCAATTGGCACAGCTGTATTCTGTCAAAGGTGGTTCTCGCAGGTGGCCTGTGTCTGTTTTTTATAATGTTTTGAACCTGGCAGCCATCAACGCTTTGGTTTTGTACAAGGAGTGCACTGGCAACACAATCATTCGGAGGGGATTTTGCAGCTAACCCTGGAGCTACGGCAGAAACATTTTGATAAGAGACATGAAAGCCAGCTGGCAAATGCCCCTCAACTTTCAGCCAGCGCTGCACCCACTGGCACACGGAATAAAAGACAATGCCAGGTTGCTAAATGCAATAAAAACAGAACTTTTGATGTCTGCGCCCATTGTGAAAAGGCAAGTCTGTGGCAAATGCACTTGTACAGTTGAAAAGCGTGTTTTCTGTGTAGATTGTACTTGGAAAGCTGTAATAGAACTCTGAACAGACGTTGCATAAGTTATGTTATATTTTTGTTTTATGCTATTTTTATAAGTAGTTATTTATGTTTTATAATTTTATATGTGCATACAGCTTTCTACACCTGATTACACAGAAGTTTATTTTATTAGTTTTTCATGTTTATGTACTGTATATGTGCTCTTTTTGAAAAAATAAGAAAAAAGTTTCATTTTCAATGTAAATACAGTGTTTCTGCTCTGAAAATGTTATGTATGATGTTCATAAATAAAAATATTATGTTGTATCCGATTGTTTGTTTTTCATTTTCATATCGAAGCTGTTTTAAAATGGAGCCGCACATTTTGCGGGTGCGGCGGTTGTATGTAATCTGAAATCCCGGCGGTTCTAGTGTTAAAGGGACTTGCAGCTCTTAAAATAAACAAATCCCCTGGGCCGGATGAGATCCTCCCAATAGTAATGAAAGAAGTTATTTACAAACCGCTAACCAAGGTCATGCAACAGTCTCTTGACACAGGGGTTGTACTGACAGACTGGAAAATTGCAAACGTAATACCGATCCACAAAAAGGGAGACAAAACCGAACCAGGTAACTACAGACCAATAAGCCTGACTTCTAATATATGAAAACTTATGGAAATTATAATAAGATCCAAAATGGAAAATTACCTATATGGTAACAGTATCCTGGGAGACAGTCAGCATGGTTTTAGGAAAAGGAGATCGTGTCTAACTAAACTTGATTTTTTTTTTTTGAGGATGCAACATCGACAATGGATAATTGCAAAGCATATGACATGGTTTATTTAGATTTCCAGAAAACTTTTGACAAAGTCCTGCATAAAAGATTAATTCTCAAACTGAACGCAATAGGGATTCAAGGAAATGCATGCACATGGATTAGGGAGTGGTTAACATGTAGAAAACAGAAAGTACTGATTAGAGGAGAAACCTGAAAATGCAGCGAGGTAACCAGTGGAGTACCACAGGGATCAGTATTAGGTCCTCTGCTATTCCTAATCTAAATTAATGACTTAGATTGTGGTATAGTAAGCAAACTTGTTAAATTTGCAGACGACACAAAAATAGGAGGAGTGGCAAACACTGATGCAGCAGCAAAGGTCATCCAAAATGATCTAGACAGCATTCAGAACTGGGCAGTCACATGGCAAATGAATAGAGAAAAGTGTAAGGTACTGCATGCAGGCAATAAAAATGTGTGCATTATAAATATCATATGGGAGATACTGAAATTGAAGAAGGAATCTATGAAAAAGACTTAGGAGTTTATGTTGACGTAGAAATGTCTTCACCTAGACAATGTGGGGAAGCTATAAAAAAGGCCAACAAGATGCTCGGATATATAGTGAAAAGTGTTGAATTTAAATCAAGGGAAGTAATGTTAAAACTTTACAATGCATTAGTAAGACCTCATCTAGAATACTGTGTTCAGTTCTGGTCACCTCGCTACAAAAAGAATATTGCTGCTCTAGAAAGAGTGCAAAGAAGAGCGACCAGAATTATCCCGGGTTTAAAAGGCAGACAGGCTATAATATGCAGACAAGCTAAAATAATTTAATCTATTCAGTCTTGAACAAAGAAGACTACGCGGCAATCTGATTCAAGCATTCAAAATTCTAAAAGGTATTGACAATGTCGACCCAAGGGACTTTTTCGACGTGAAAAAAGAAACAAGGACCAGGGGTCACAAGTGGAGATTAGAACAGAAAATAGGAGGCACTTTTTTACACAGAGAATCGTGGGAATCTGGAACCAACTCCCCAGTGATGTTGTTAAAGCTGACACCCTGGGATCCTTCAAGAAACTACTTGAGATTCTGGGATCAATAAGCTACTAACAACCAAATGAGCAAGATGGGCCAAATGGCCTCCTCTCGTTTGTAAACTTTCTTATGTTCTTATGAATACTTGTACTCGGATTTACTTGGGTGACATCACCAGAAGCGGGCATGGCTAAAACTGGATGTGTCTTCGGCCCTAATTTTCACTCAGAAAGTGACCATACAGTGATTTAAAGTTTATTTAAAAATGCTATCTATAGTTTTGACGTCCTAATGTGTCATTTTAACCCTCCATCAGCGGCAATAAATAATTGACCTCACACAGAAGGCGGAAAGGGGTGCAAATGCAACCCACATACATAAAAGTGGTTAACTTATAATTTAAAGCAAAAGAATGACACAAAACTGGTTTATATTTTAACAGATCTGTATTGAATAAACTAAGTTTATACTAATATATATTTTTTAAATGTGTTATTTATTTATTTTAAAAAAGGTATTATATTGTACTTGCAATCATAACATGTACAAAATCTATTAAACAAAACAAACAAACATTTTGTCAACACATACCTGTGCTTCAATATAAAATCACTTTGTGTACAACAAAAGCAGCTTCAGTTTTTTCATTGAAAAAACAGTGTACAAAGAGAACTTGCATACGTAAAAAAGAAAGATAGGCTCCATCAACCTGTAAATAACAAAAAATGTCAGTGATTTTGAATCTAAGTAGAGGATGATATTTTTATATTGCTTTGTGGCTTTCCCAGTCAGCTCGAATGACATATGACACCTTATGCGATGGCAGTGAAAAGTATCAAAAGAAGAATGCCAATTAACAATACTGTGCTGAAATTAGTATACGCATTCTTCAACCAAGTAGCCAAAGCACAGTGAGCTTGGGAGACATCGTCCAGCTTGCAAAGCTTTTCCCACATATTGTTCTTGGAAATATGCTGGATAGCCTAGAAATTGAATTTATGCAGTACCAAGTGACTGGCACGATGGATCTTAGACGGAATCTGGTGGCTGATGAATACTAGCACAAAATTGCACTCTTTTCTACACTTAGCGGAAAGCCACACAGTACTGCAGAATTAGAACACATTTTTTCTCAGATGAACCTTGCAAAAACAGACAAGAAATCAACTGTATACAGACATTCTAGATCGAATTCTTGTTATCAAGACTGCTGTTAAAAACAGTACCAGCTTCAGACCAACGAAGCAAATCATCCAATCTGCAAATGTGGCCATAAGAAGTAAATAAGACCTAAAGAAATGTATGTTCATTGAAACAAAAATATATAATGTTTTTTATTGTTTCATATATATATATTTTTTAAATACAGTGTGAGTTTAAAAAAAAAAAAAAAAAAAAAGGCCACTGTAAGTCTGTATGTCAGTACAAACAAAATTGCAAGGTTGGCAACCCTGGCTGTGTCCTCCGACAAAACTTTTTTTTTTTTTTTTTTTTTTTTGAGAATGCCAATCCAAATACCGCCGTTATCAAAGATTCAAAGTCCTGTAAATGGAGGCACATTTACCCTGAATCGTCTCTCTCAGGCATCAATTCTACAAGTCAACAGGAGCTGCACAATAGTGGTACCTAATATATGAAAGACATCTTTTTTTAAACTTGCAGAATAAAACCTTTTTTTTTCAATAATCTGCTGTAGGAGGTAATAAGTAGGCTACTATAAGAAGGCAGTAATCAAATACAGTGGTGGAAACATATTTATACACACATATACGCTCATTCTAAGATAGGAAATTGACATATGGCTTCAAATTATTTATCTGTAGGGCTAAATCAATAATTTTAGAAGCGGTACATCTTTTCTATCCTAGCTGCCCTGCAACTCTCAGCACTATATTCATAAACAGATTTTGTAAGATAAGTAACTAGCAATACCTCTGTCTTGGTTCATTTTTTTATAATTAAACATCATAAATATATGCCCTTTTCAACCTGTATCGCTTATTCTATAACTATTTTCTCTTATTGAAATAATTGAATTAATGCATGAAAGAAATGTGTCAAAATACCGGTAAGTGTACATTTTTTTTTTTTTTTTTAATCATTTTTGTACTTCTTTGGGTTATTAACCCCTTCTCTGCTGAGGCCCTGGTGACACCCTGTGCTACAGGCATTTTGTGATTCTGGGACTCACCTGTTTTACATCAAAATTATTCTATTTTCCTTTTAAGATATACCTGGCAAACCATATATTGTTTTGTTTTTTTGTCAGACTCCAAAGTTTCTATTGGTGCCAAATTTTTGTGGTTTAGTTGATCACGTGACAATAAAATACATCTATTATTGTAAAAAAATGTTGCTTTTTCATAAAATGTATTATACCTGCATCACATTTAGTCACTATAATGCAAATGTTTGATGGAAAATGTTTGATGGAAACTTTTAAGCTGCTGGATGTGTCTGTGCCTATGTGGAAATATTTGCATTGGTTTTGGGGGGTTTACATGCTCTAGACAGATACCAGGCCACTTTGACCTTTCCACTTTGTAATATGCAGCACACAGTCCATACCACCCACTGCAATTTCATGATTGAGATACCCTGGCATAATACATTTTTTGAAACTGCGCAAAATAATGATTTTCAAAATGTATAAAATGACCTAGCATGTCAATGGTGTGTTACCCATAATCCTGCAATTTGAGGTAATGTCACTCTATATAACAAAAAATACTTGTTTTACCTTATATTTGGACCTGTGAATCTGACAGCTTTATGTTCCACTGTTAAAAGGTCAGTGGTTCTGATTTGTCCTGAGAGTCCCGAAGCAATCTAGGTAAAGTACCTTGCTCAAGGGTACAGCAGCAGTGTCCCCCACCTGGGATTGAACCCACGGCCCTCCGGTCAAGAGTCCAGAGCCCTAACCACTACTCCACACTGAGCAAACGACTGAATATGTTATGTAATAACTCCTCAATGAGCGACCCTGAGTGAAAAAATGGCAATCTAATTTTTTTTTTTACCATATATTTCAACTGGACGTACCACGTACGTCCTTAGCACTGGGGAAGCGATTTTTTGGACGTACCAGGTACGTCCGTAGCACACAAGAGGTTAATAAGCAGATACTGAGAAAACAGCACGCATTTAAAACTGTCATAACCGTTACGAATGTCAGGGTGATCCAAGTACTCTGAACATTCTTATGCCATCAGATGGAAACTAACATCTATGCCAGTGGTTCCCAACCTTTTGTATGCCACGGCACACCTTTATACAGTAACATTTTTTTTGCGGCACACCTCTTATTTTCTCCAACTGAATTGCCCTCTCACAAGAGCCTTTTATCTCTAAAACCCCCTAAAAACAATTCAAGCCACCATCTAATACAATTTCTTGTTAGTTTAAACAGTTTACAATGAAAGCCCTAGCACCAGCTGCATGTCAGTCAAATACAATATTTTCTATAGATAATGTACACAATTTATAAGTATGTCCCGCATGAATTGTTTTCAGTTGTTTTGAGGTTTAAAAAAAGTCTGCATTTCTCAATGTGAAAGTTCATATTCGTACCACAATAATAATAAAAAAAAGTTCAGTTTCTTATTAATCATTAAAACAATACTTCTTGAAATTAAAACGGTAAGATTATTGCAATAGTGCGGTGTGAAATAGATGGATATTCTTGTCCCGCAAGCAGCCAAAATGTGTCCAGAGGCATCTCTGCAAACTTCAGTTTCAGTGTGCGATCCATCCTGAACGAATGCGAATTCCTCTTGTTCTTTTTATGACAACTTCTTTGACGATTCAAAAGAAAGTGAACATACCCAGTCAAAGTCTTCCATACTCGCGGAGGGGAAGTAGTACTCAAACTTGTCTTGTAGTGTTTTAAGATGTGTGGAGATCTGGTTGAGCACGGTTTTGCCAGCATGATCCGCCGATGCCAACGGGAACATCTCAATTGACCCACTTGCCACTTTTTCCTGCCAAAGGGCCAGTTTTAATTTGAAGCCTTGACATTTATCTGTGGCAGTCAGAATATTCTTGTTTTTCCCCTGCATTTTAATATTCAGCTCATTCAGGTGGCTGAATATATCTGCAAGATATGCAAGCTTAGCACACCAAGAATCATCACATATTAAATCTTTGTGGGGCAATTCTTGCACAGTCGAAAACTGCTTCAGCTCGTTCCGGAGCTCATAAACACAGGAGAGGACAGCCATCGCACTTCTGTGTGCAGGAGTAAACTCTGGTGCTTGGCTCCCATCTCATCACACAAAATAGTAAACAAGCACGATTTCAAAGGTCGTGATTTTATATAATTCACGATTTTCACTGTTTGGTCTAATAACTCAGGCGGCATTGTTTTGGCAGCAAGGGCACGGTGCAGGATACAGTGGCTGACCTGGATGTCAGGATTCTTTTCTTTCACCTTACTCACGGGGCAAGAGGCATCACCAGTCCACGAAAATCTGAAGGCCAAGTAGCTGTACTGTACTGTCTGTGTACGATCCTCGTTTTTTTTCTTTTCCTGCAGTTCCGTTGTTTCAGCTGCATTTGAATCAGAGCGGACTTCTTTACTTCAAGAATGTATCCGTGGTTGCAGTGTATATCATATACTATATGCGAATGTTGGTCTGGCAGTGTTTCCTTTATATCTGTATGTGTTTTGCGTTGTCTTGTTTTACACAAAAACATGTGACCACCATTGTTGGGTTTCCATGGGTGACCACACAAATCGTAATACGGTTGATCTTGTTTTTGCAGCAACGTTGTTCTTGCGCAATGTTTTGAAGAGTATTTTTTTTTTTAACGGAAACAGAAAGTTACATTGTGTTTATTTTAAATGGACGATTTTAATGTCATTGACAGGTTTTAATATGTGTATGTATTAATACTTTTGAGACTTGCTTAAATAAAGTTTAAGAGGACACAACATGTTTTTTTTTTTAACTTTAGCAACTGAAGCACCATTAGCCTCTGATTTCACGGCACACCGGTTGGGAACCACTGATCTATGCAACATCCTCCAAATACATGTATTCACATATGGAAATTTAAAAAAAAAATTATCAGATACTGAATCATTTTATTTTTAGATAATTGTTGGGATATATTGGTACCCTTTTCTGCTTTTGCAAAATTCTACAATGTTTTCACTAGCTACATGGTACATATGTACAGTATGGTAGTTTTTTTTTTCCCTGCAAAAATGAATACTTTGAAAAGTGTTATATTGCATGAGTGATTTATAGATATGAAAGGTATTAAAAATGCTTTGGAAAAGTTCTCTTGGCAGTGAATGGGGATATCATGCATTTTCAGTTGCTGCATAATCATGTTACACAGAAAAGCAAAGTCCGGTAGTAAAAACAGGAGCAGTGCTGAAAGGGACATTAAATACAATAGTTTAGCTTTTTATTCATTTACCAGAAATGACCCTGATGATTAAAATTGTGAAGAAACCACCAAATACCACTTATTTTTTTCATGTGATGTAAATGACATAATGTCTTCCTGTAAATGACATGATGGAAAACGATTCTGAAGTTTGGCTCATGAGTTGGATTTCACGAAGCAGCATCACTAAACCCTATTATATGTGTCATCTCTACAGTGGAAAATGAGTTGACTAGTCAACAGTCAGGTGAATTTACAAATCTTGAACGAGACATCATGTTGAAATGTCTGTCAACTGGACTAAAGTTTATTTAGTTCTGAAAACTTTAAAAATAGCTATTTTAATAGAAATTGTGATATTAGTAAAACTTTGTAAACTGCAGTCTTGTAAGAAAAGCTGGTTAATTTGCTCCAGATATATAACGTGTTGTGTTGGCAGTTGTACAGTGATGTAACAAGAGGAACTCTGTTCAGCCCCACTTAAAGTTTCAAGTTAAAGACGTTGAGATCACCTAATTATATATGCACAATGTTTCCTGGAATTCACATTTATTTATTTTTTAATCGATTAAATAGGAATTCACTTTTCTAAACTGTAATCAAAGAAACCAACAAAAGTCTAGAAGTTTCATGAATATGAATTTGTATTTAATTTGTCAAGTAATTAATTAAATAAATCACAAGTTCAGTCTTTGTGACTAGGGTCCTGCATTCCAAACTCTTGGCTGGTAGAAAACTTTTTGGAAGCAATTCCAAAAACTGACCATAAAAAGAGGATGGATTACAGTAGCCAAAGTGTCTGCTTATGTGCTTGTGGTATGCTCGAGGTAATGTCTTTACCATGTATAATAAATTGTTTATAGCCTGAAAATTAAGACACAATTTGTTCTTTAATGTTGTCAGTGATTTTCTTTGTGTATATCATATGTCAGCTTTGAAGACATACAGTATCTTAGGTCCTCTTCAAAGTACCACATCCACGGTAGTAAGAATGTCTGAAGACTGCAGTATTTTTTTACTTGATAGCTCTTACTTTGTTCATTTGTACTATAAATATTTGGAGATGATCTAAGACTGGTTTAAAAGAGACTAAAGCCAGTGGAACGGCTAATCTCAGTACACCAAAAAAACAGTCAAATCTTTCAGCAAAATACCATTATATATTATATTATATATTACAGATATGAATCATTTTGTAAATGTTGTTCTAATGCACCATCCTACAAATAGGATAAAACAACATATTACACAGATAACATCAAACTCTTATAAAAAGATGATTTTATGGTTTTAAAGATAACTCCATAAATGTTATACGGGAGAGACACACATAAGAGATTATATTGTACTATATATAACAAGATGTATGTGTCCTGGACAGACTATTTGTAAAATACATGTCAACAATATACATGTCAAAAAAGGTAGCCTACCAAAATTTTGTAAAGTCTTGTAAAGCTGAATGATTGGATTATGTCAGTGGAATGAAAAACTCTTTAAAGACCAGCCACTTAAGCCAAACAGGTTCCAACTTTTCATGTACAAATTTGCTAAACTTGACTTACTTTAACATAAACTCACTTACATCCTTGAAAATACATGCTTTAGTAACTGCCAAAAGCTACAACACTACAAGATGCAGCTCAACTAAGTCTATGGGACCAAGTTAAAGATTAAGTCGTGGGGTTCCGAAAAATATAGTGTTATACATTCCCACGTGTTGCTACAACTGTTTAAATAACGTACCTGGAATTTTTCTTCTCATTGTTAACATCCTGACTAACTTTTGACACTTATAACTTTAAAGTCTGTTTCAAAATGGCCTCTCGTTTCACCAACATGAGTTAACAGAATTAATTGATGAACTCTCAACTGATTTACAACACGGGCCTGACAGGAATGTCACACTTCCCCCAGCCATGCAAACGCTTATTGCCCTGAGATTTTATGCCAACGGGCATTTCAAAGTACAGTTGGAGACATGGTGAATGTACACCGAACACCTGCCTGTCATGAAATTCACAGAGTTTAAGGAGTAAGGAGTTATAAGCTAGTTTTACATTTGACTGAAGATTTTGAAAGGTTTTTAAAGAAATGCATCAGGTGGCCATCTTGCTTTACGCACAAACACCGTTTTTGAAAAAGTCAATTGTATTGACACAGGGATGGTGCTTGTCAACTCTGGAGTTAATCAACTAAATTGTGTTCAACTGAAGCGATTTTAAATTTAAGAACGAAACGTAGGTCTGGCCGCCATCTTGTTTTACGAAAGAACACCATTTTGCCCTATTTGAATTCCATTGTCCCCAGGATGACGCCTACCAAGTTAGGAGTTAGTTGGTTAAACAGTTTGCAAACAGAAGCAGTTTGATATTTGGGCGCGTTTTGGCGAATTTGGTGGCAGGAGCAGACAGCTTGGAAGCCTAATAATGAAACTTCTAAAATGTTTTAAAAAATGAACAACAAAAGAAATAAGTATCATTATCAAAAATAATTTATTGTTTAATCTCAAACTTGTACATTGTTAATACAATACAACACGTTAAAATACACCAAGAGGTTTGTATCTGGCCTACTTTCAGCACGTTTAAAATTATCAAAACTTTTAATAACGTAATAACTGCATTAAACAAATATGCATTACATGTAGGCCTACCTTAAATTACATTTTCTATTATTATTATTTATTAATCCTGAGAGTCACTTTCATCACTGTCACTTATTAGCAGTTCATTGTGCTCAAGCTCCTCCTCATCTTCCTCAGCTTCAATGGCAATGACAGAGACCCAGCATTTAATAGAGACCCGGTGTTTATTTACAATATTTACCAGCAGACCCAGCACGTATTGGAGACAGGTGATTATTTGAGACCCGGCAATTGTTTGACATTTAACAATACTTTGGGTGGGTGGAGAGATGAATAAAAAATAAAAAATATATTACTACATAAAGAGAATTCTGGTCTTTTTCATATAGACTGTCTACAAAACTAAGAAAGACTGCTTTTCATCCTTAAACACAAAATCTGCATCCTGTTTGTCGTTGAAGATTCCATTCCACTTCATCTTATGTTTTACAATTTCAATTTCAATACTTAGTTTCTTCTCAAGTTCTATCTTCTCTTTTTCTACTATTAGTTTCTGTGATTCTGTCTCTACTTTTATTATCGCTTTCTCCAACAGCGTGCGCTGAAGATTGTCAGCCCTTGCTCTCCTTTCCTTGACTTTAGGTGAACTTTGTCCCTTCGTCAATCCCGGAGAATGAGCGGATAGCTTCTGGCTCACTAGTGAGGAGGGCCACACTGGTGTCTATAAATAAAATATGAAAATAATGTAACACACTTCCCACTTGTCATATTTATGTAGTACCCATGACAACCCTCTGTTGCCACAGAAAATATGACACCGTAACTATTTTTTTCCTTTTTCTGTAGTCATGTAGTCGTGGAAAAATCAGATGGGGTATGACATTCATTTTCTTTATAAAAAAACAAAAATCTTATATTGGCTACATGACTACAAAGCAGAACAATAGTTACTTGTTTTAATTTTGTGACACCCTGGGTCATGTGTGCTACATTTATGTTACTTTCCAAGGTAGGAGTATTAGCTACTGTTTATCAATTTAAAATGGGAAGGAAGGGGGGTGGAGTGCAAGGGGTTGGGTTCAAACAGGAAGTACCTTGCAGTTCTGAGTTGCAAGGATAAACAGACTTTCATTCGCAGGAGTATGAACCTGTTTACTACATTTCCAGAGTGCTGGGGATGTGCCATAATTTATAAACTTGTACAGTAATTTAAACTTAAAGTTTAAGTCATAAAAAAATGAAGTAGGCCACTTGCGTGTGCAGTTCACAGTTATACCATAATAACTTACATTTGATCCGTTTTATTTAAAAAATTGTTAACACTTATACGTCTTTAAGTATTATGGCAAATTGAGTTAATAAATACTACATCTGCTTTCATCACTTTCTCTGTTTTCGAGAGAATCCAGACCATTTTCTCATATGTCATCTTGCATGCCACTGTCAACACCGACCAAACCAGTGAACGCCAGGGACTCTTCTCCGAATATATCAATGTATACATTTGCTATACATTGATATTTTGAATGAAGGCCCCCCGCCAGTTGCAGGGTATTTGTGACTACTGCTGTCCTTTGTAGCCCTTGCTAAACGATCCTTCCACTTTTTCCTTACTTCCTCAACACTTCTGTACTCATCACAGCATAGATTAACTAAGTCATTTATTTCTTTCCAAATGTCTTGCTTTTTCTTGTTTGTGACTGTATTGTTTTGCTTGGCAGTAAGAATAGATTTATATTTATGATACATTTGTAACATGTACATGTCTAATTATTGAGAGCAGCGTTTGTTCGAGGAAGGCATGTATTAGAAATCTGATATCTGAATGTGGCACTTAATCAAGGGCAGCGGGAATTCAAAGTAATACGGTGCTGTAATAATTTATTATTTATTTAAACAACAACTAGCAGATTTATTTAAATATATACATTGTGTCTGAGCTAATTGTGTGTTGGTGCACCAGACATATTGAAAAAAAAATAGGTCAGACTTATTAACGTCTGACTTAGGGTTTACAACCAAGGGGTAGATGTACTAAAGTGTTGCGTTTGTCGCAATCGTTGCAAACCAGAAGGAAGTGTAGCGTGAAATGTATTAAACAAATGCAACGCGGTTAGCATCATTTTAAATAATGCTTTGCAGCTGCAGTTATTTGCGCTTTAGCCTTAAATGAATATGTAATTCTGGGCGTTCCTGCAGAAATTCACTAAAACAGGGTGGAGATAATGCAAATGAGGGATCAAAAATATTGTAATGAGATGTACTAAAGCTGCGGGAAATTGCAACACTTACAATTGTGTGATAATAACAATAATAATAATAATAATAATAATAATAATAATAATAATAATTCTGTTAATAAAACTAATTTTAATGCGATGGATGCAGTAATTGTATCAATTAAATATGCAATTAAAACCAAGATTAACTGAGATTAACATTTTTAATTGTGATTATTTTTTTTAATTGCTTGACAGCCCTAATATATATATATATATATATGAGAGAGAGAGAGAGAGAGAGAGAGAGAGAGAGAGAGAGAGACAGTGAGAGAGAGAGAATACATGCATTTCCTGGACACGGTGCCTGCCAGTGTGACTTTTCAACTCTCTATTTTTTTGTTTGTTTTTATTTTTAAAGGGGCAGTGCTCTGTAGGCTACTCAGAAACAACCAATAAATACTGTACAAAAACTAAAACAAAAGAAGCCGTCAAAATGACTTGCACTACTCCTAATAAATGGAGGTCCCACTTATACCTAATTTAGGGTCTGAGCTATTTTCGCCTGTTTTTTACTGTTGTTATATTTGTGGCTATAGCTCTTTAACTATAAGGGTTACAAGTACATGTCTGTGACAGAGATCGAATAATTCTTGGTATTAGATCCCCCTCCCGACCTGTGAGGGCGCTGTGTAAAAGGAACAGAGTACCCTTAACTAAATGGCATGACAATTTATTCCTTGGGTTAGGTGAAAGTCGGTCATTTAGGCTATGGTACCCAAACTCAATGACTCGGACGGGAAACGACGTGATATCTGAGAATTGGTGGAGCGGATGCGCTCGTTAACCTAGGGGTCATGAGCGAGGGTATATATAGGGGTCATAGTGTAAGTGATCTGTTCCTTGGTAAATGGTTAGTTACAAACCTACAAGGAGCCTGTGTTGCAGTATTTGAAAACCGTGAGTTTTTGTCTTGTGTGTATCAGTGTTTGTTATACCTGTCTGTTTGTCTCAAACTAGACTACCCATAACACGATCCGGAGCTGTAGCTAAAGCCAGCTTAAAACCCGGACATCACTTTCACCCCTGCATTCACTGAGAACTGTAATACACCACTAGCACCTATTCACTGTCACAAAAAACTGTGCTTGTATTTTGTGTTTAGTGTTGGTGTACGAAACTGGACTTTTTTGGTTACGGATCAAACCTGGGGATTACAATTACCAAGTGATACACGCCGCTGTATCACTACATCATTATTATTTACAGGTGTTCGCCATAAGGCTTTGGACATTGTTAATATATCAAAAAACACCCTTGCACCTGGAAATCATTGTCTGTCTGTTTTTCATTGTCTGTCACTTTGCCACACGTGGTGTCAGAAGAGGGATGGACTACGCAGCACGACAGCAGACGGGAGGCTGAGGAAAGACGGAGAGAGGAGAGGTGCACAGCTCTGATCGAGAGGGTCGGCTGGGATCGCAAACAGCAGCAGCACCCGTCATGACGGCCCCGAAGGCGAGGACGCACAAAATGACGGTGGAGGATGACCCAGAAGCATACTTGGTGGCATTTGAGCGGTTGGCTAACACTGTGTCGTGGCCCAGAGAGTTCTGGGCAAGCCAATTAGGACCCTGCCTGATTGGAGAGGCACAGGCAGCTTACAAGGCTATGTCTGATGATGATGCCGCTCAATATGACCTGGTAAAGCCAGCCATCCTCCGCCGTCTTAACATCACGGAGGAAACCCACCGAGTGAGGCTCAGGGAGTACAAAAGGTCCCCGAATACACGCCCCAGGGTGGTTGCGCAACAGTTCTGTGACCGTATGGTACACTAGCTCACCCCTGCGCTGAAAACGAGTGCACAGATAGGTGAGACCATTGTGATCGAGCAGTTTTGCCATGTGGTTGGCGCCAAGACCCAAGCGTGGATACGGCGCCACAATCCCAACACCCTGGAACAGGCAGTGAAACTCCCTGGTGTCAGCCCAGTCCAGGCTATTCACCGCTCCAAAACGGGGAGCATCCGAGCACCACCTCCTCTCTCTGCTCCTCCACCCCAACCACTGGGACCTGGTCAATGACCTCCTAGATCGCCGGCCCCAATGGGCAACCTTGCCTCCCCTCCATGGAGACCAAGGTTGACCCCCTGCTGGGGTAGAGGTGCTGCCCCCGCCCCGTTGCCATGCAATGGAACAGATATCTAACCAATGTGCCCTCCTTCCCCCCTACCTGTTTTAGGTGCCACCAGCCAGGACATCAGGCCAAGTCATGCCCATCTGCAATGGAATGTGACGTGGCAGCATGTAATCTGGCATCAGAAGCAGGTAAGCAAGGGAAAAATGGTCAGGAGGGGCCTTGTATTGTTAATGTAATTTTGGGAAATGTGAAAACCCATGCATTAGTGGACACAGGGTGTGGTCAGACCTTAATTAGAACGTCTCTCTTGGGCGGTGTGTTGTGGCAGCCACAAGGTCAGGTGGCTATCTCCTGTATCCATGGAGACATGGCAACATACCCCACAGTCAAAGTATACTTATTGGTCGGTCCGATAAAACGTCACCTGATAGTGGGGGTGGCGGAAAGGTTACCACACCCAATTATTCTGGGTCGAGACTGGCCAAACTATACAGAATTGGTGAAATTAATGGCAGTCCCGACCACACTCGTAAACGTGGCAGATAAAAACGAAAGGGAAATGATTGGTAATGTTTTTCCCTTTCAAACTGAAATGTTTTCTCCTCTGTTCCGCCCGAGAAAAACAAAAAGAGAGAAGGATGCGGAAATGGGAGGGAGCATTAATAAGACAAGGCTGGGGGCTGGTGGGAGCCTGCTATAATGGATCATGTAAATTTATTAAAGCCCTGGCAGGCAAGGGAGGCCTTATTTATAGCCCCAGGCAATGTAGAGGATGAGTTGGGCCCCGATCTAGAGACCTCTAGCACAAAGGACATTTCGATGGGGGAACAGTTACTTCCTGATCAGCAACATGAGCTGCGTATGGTAATTGAGGAATTCATCAATGTTTTTTCTGACGTGCCCGATAGAACTAACCTTGTTGAATATGCCATTGTCTCTCCCCCAGGTGTCATAGTGTAAGAGAGACCTTATCGGATCCCAGAGGTGGCGTTCGCAAAGAGGTAGGGGACATGCACGAACTTGGGGTGACTGAGCTTTCCAGGAGCGAGTGGTGCATTCCAATTGTGATAGTGGCCAAAAAGGACGGCACCAACCGCTTCTGCATTTGATTTCCGCAAGGTAAACGCTATTGCCAAGTTTGATGCATATCCCATGCCTCGGGTCGACAAGCTTTTAGATAGACTGGGGACAGCAAGGTTTATTTCCACTCTGGATCTGACGAAGGGATACTGGCAGATCCCATTAACTTGCGTTCTCCCACGCAACTCCACTGCTCCGCTCACACCACTGGCTCCCGATCACCGCTCGCATCCAGTTCAAGACTTTTGTACTCGCCTACAGATGCCTTGACCAGAATGCACCCAGCTACCTCCAGACCCTCATCTCTCCCTACACCCCCACTAGACCTCTCCGCTCCTCCTGCACTAGAAGACTGGCTCTACCTCCTCTATGCTCCCCTGCCTCCAGAGCCCGCTCCTTCTCCACCCTCGCCCTGCAGTGGTGGAATGACCTTCCTACAGATGTCAGGACTGCCCAGTCCCTGACCATCTTCCGGCGCCTCCTCAAGACTCACCTCTTCAGACAGCACCTGTAGAACTCCTCTTTTCCCTCTGGTCACTATCACTCTTCCTTAAATGCGCTTTACTTGCTCTTATCTGCCCCCTATTTTACTGCATTTAATCCTGTACTTTAGAGTACTGTAATCTGTCACAAGTGTTATTTAATCTGTAGTATTTTGTATTTAATTATATCCTGATGTAACTATCACTGACACTGTTATCTGCTCCGTTATTGAATCGTATTTTGTCATATACTTGTTTGCTAGAACCAAAGTCATTGTATTTTTATCTTGCTCTTAATTGTATTATTACTTGTACTGTGATTCTTAAAACGTATTTTAGTTTACGACTGTAAATCGCCCTGGATAAGGGCGTCTGCTAAGAAATAAATAAATAATAGAGAGAAAACCGCATTTTCAACACCAGAGGGGCTGTTTCATTTCACAACCATGCCGTTTGGGCTACATGGTGCGCCCGCTGACTTTCAGAGACTGATGGACCAGGTTTTACATCCACATCGTGAGTATGCGGCAGCGTATATCGACGATGTGGTTACTTACAGCTCCACCTGGCGAGAGCATTTGGCTAGGATCACAGCCATTCTTCAGTCTTTAAGGGCAGCCCGGCTGACAGCTAACTTTCGAAAATGGGGGTTTGCCAAAAAAGAGACACAATATTTGGGATTTATAATGGGGAATGGCAGGAATAATGTTTTCAAATCTGTAATGCTATAAAATGTTAACATATGATGAGCAAATCACAAATAAATGACTTAAATTGTGTTTTTCATCAACCCTTTCTGCTGCTGTGTACTACATACCCATATTCAATATAGAGATAAAAACTTTTTTTTTTGTTTTTGTTTTTTTTAACAATGAAAACAAAAACGCTGCTAATAATGATTATAACAATAATAATTAGTAAACAGTAATTATTAAATAAAAATCAAACAACATCAAAACGTGTGCCAGTATCAACTTGCTCTGTGCCATTTATTGAAATGTTCAATACAACAGAACCCGGGTTTGCTTTCGCAACCACTGCACATATTTATTTTGTCTTTTCTTTTGTTTTCATTTTCGTAGCAGACCCTGTACCTTTGTTGCAGTCTCTGCTTCGCTTCTGTTGGAGAGATAGTCACAAATGCGTGTACACAGCTACTTTGCGCAGGCATTGTGATGGATCTGGCTGCCGCACTGCCTTGTACCCAGTGCTGTGTTTTGATAGTATTTTGTCACAGCACTGCCATTTCAAACCAAGCAGCTTCCCGTTTGCAGCTGGCTTACCTGTAAAGTAGCTGCATGCTCTTCTGTTCATACAGTTTGTATTGTTCTTGGCTCCACATCCTCTTCATCATAATCGCTTAGTGATAAGTCAGCATCACTGTCGATGGTATCGAAATCCTCTGAAACAACTTCACTCCTGTTGCTCATTATAGTACATTGCCATGTTTAGCTTTCGCTAAAAACTATATAAACTATAACTAAACAAGAAAAACTAATAATAAATCAAAAAATAATAATTTAAAACACTATATATACTTGTAAAAGCTGAATGGCTTCCTGCAATATATCTCAGCCTTCTAAACGCCCACAGTTAGATTGCAATCGCTACATGACACGCAATTGGATAAAAATGTCACCTGACCCTCCCCCAACTTTCATTGCACATTCCACAGTACTAGCACTGCTTTAGAGAATGAAACCTGAAATGCTAGACTGAGAAACTGATTATAGAATAGAATGGGAAACATGATATTGAAGTGGTTAAGTTGAGTTTTAGATCCTACTAGAAGGAGGTCAGATTTGCTAGTGTTCAGCTAAAGAAAATTGGCAGACATCCAGGTCTCGATGTCTTGCGAGCCGGACCATGGCAGAGGGGCTTCCAGGGTCGAGTTTTAAGTAGAGCTGGGTGTCGTCAGCATAGGAGTGAAACATGAGGCTGTGTTGGCGGATGAGGTGACCCAAGGGAAGCATGTAGATATTGAAGAGAAGGGGCCTGTGACAAGGTGGCTGTGCGGTGACGTCAGGTCAGAAGCAGGAAGGGAAACACTGACACCAAATAAGTACTGCAGTTTCAAAACAAAAGATGCTGCGCGCCGTTTATTTAAATACAACAAAAATAAAATAAAAGGTTTAAACTAAAACACTTGCTCACAGAGCGAAATAAAAAATGGTTAAACAAAAATAATCACAAACACAAAATAATAAACAATACAGGTCAGGCTGGGCAATAGCCTTCACTGTTCCTATACGTTTAAGTTTTGTTTTCGTTTTCTCTCGCTCCTTCTCGCTCTCTCCGCTCTCGTTCCTCCTCTTGAACACCCACTTGGAACGGAGAACACTGCTGGTTTATATGCAGGTGACCATCTCCCGATTAGCAACAAATTAATCACTTAATTCGGGAGATGGCCACCTTCTGCACAAGGTTTTTTAATTCCTGTGGATGGGGCTACCCATCCACACTACCAAACAAAATAACAAAACACACGGCTACGCCATCAAAACAATAAATACAATAATAAATAAATCATAATAAATAAACCACAAATACAATAAAATAAACCACAAATACAAAATAATAAACTGCACAGGGGTGTTCTAAAAATAAATAAATAATACATTTACACAGCAGGGCTTTCTACCGGCCTGCTACAGGGCCAAGAACAGATCCTTGGTGGACACCACAAGTGACCGGGTTTGCGACACCACTGCATCCGGATAGGTAAGAGGACATCCAGTAGAGACAGGTTCCAGAGATCCAAAGAACTGTGTCCTTTAGATCCCTGTCGTACCATCTCCCAAGACTTTTCACTGGCTTCTCAGACACTGTTGATATTGCCTCACCATTAAAGTAGAACCTTTTAGCTACTACTTTACCTTTAATTATAATGATACGCTTTTAACTGTTAGTTATGCAAATTACATTTATACATAAATGACTTACAGTACAGCAGATGCTCAGGAAGCAAAACTAAGTATCTACCAACTGTACACCAGAGTTTCCTTGATCTGGCACAACCACTATCAGCTGTTTGGGTTTTTTGTTTTAGTAAGTGGGATAGAGAAGTCACAAGTGATATTTACCAAAACAAAGAGTCAATTGTATCAGTCAACAAATGCAGCATTTGCACAGCCATTTACTATGTTTTCTCTGACACGTTTGGTTGCTGACACTCTGCACGTAGTGAAAGGTTTTCCTGGCCTAGAGCCAAGAGTTATTATAGCCTGACATATATTGTAGTATATTTAACATGAGGTCACATGTAAAAGTAGAATTGCTCAATCAGTGCCATAGATACACTAACCTTAACTTTCCACTACCTTATCTCAGTACCCTGAACTCTTTGAGGAGGATTGTCAAACAGTATTTATTTCTGTTAATATACTGTATACTTGTTTTCTATTATTGATTGTATCCTCTTGTTGTATTGCAAGTTTGGTACTGTTTATATACATTTTTACAATATACTAATTGGAGCCTTTTGACTGTCCTTGTCAATGACTACTGTAAATAAAACAACCTGTCTTTACAAGTAAATATTTCTAAATTGCAGTATTTAAGTGGATCATAACAGTATACGCTACCTTTCGATTTGTTTGCTCTAAACGTTTTATGGTAAGCATGCTGTAAACATTGTAGCAAGGACTGTGGTTAAAGATTTTTTTTACTTAAATAGATAAACAGATGTTGATGCTGGCTTAATTGTATTAACATACAAAAGCATTGTAAACTGCAAAATGGCAATGCAAAGTTTGACTAGGCAGCCTAAATGCATTGGCTCTTGTCTTTTTCTCCCTTTGCTTTCAGGTAACTCAAACCACAGCGTCTGGTAGCTTCACTACGCAGTATATAAAGAAAGCTCATGACTATTGGTACTGGTTGTTTCTAAGGGGAAAGGGGTGGGGGCTGACTGGTCTTTTAGCCATAATCAGACTTGGCTTAGCTCCAAAACCAAGAATGTCATGGACACAGCTGTGACAAATGTATGGCACTCCAAAAGCAGAAGACAGGCCATAGTGTAGCTTGCTCCATTCTACTCTTTTTAATCCAACATGTGTTTTACTTACTGTTTGTTTCGACAGTACCACTACTGCATGGGTGCACCCTTAGAAAACTATATCATGGTAAATTTGCACAGCCATTTTGTAATTCTACCTATACATTTACTATAGTTCACCATGATTTTACATGTTTTTAATATGCTTTACCATATCTCTCTGGGCTTAACAGGGCTTTACAATGCATAAAAAGGCTTTACCATGCTTTCACTACACTTTACATAAGAACATAAGATAGTTTACAAATGAGAGATGAGCCATTCGGCCCATCTTGCTTGTTTGGTTGTTAGTAGCTTATTGATCCCAGAATCTCATCAAGCAGCTTCTTGAAGGATCCGAGGGTGTCACATTCAACAACATTACTGGGGAGTTGGTTCCAGACCCTCACAATTCTCTGTGTAAAACTTACAGTGAGCAGTATCATAAAATGTTTTCATGGCACATTCAATTCTGTTAAATTGTATGATTGTAGAAATAATAAAATAAACTACAGAATGTTTTTGTAAATTGAAAAACTTGTGAAATGCAACAAAGTGTTAACAATTATTCACTTTCCAAACACAATTGCAGCACCCTCTTGTGGCTCTGTATGTGCTTCAAAGTTCAGTTTCTCTAAAGGCAAAACTGGAAGTGTGTGGCAAGTTAGACTGACATTTCAAGTCCTTATTGTGTTTAAAGGCGTTGATAAAGACTTCCCGTCAAAATGTCAGTATACATTTATTTAAAAAAATGTTAAAGTGCCCAATTATTTTACCCTTGTTTTTCTCCCCAATTTATAATTTCCAATGTTCCCTCACCACAGCATCTGCCCACAATAGCTCACGAATACCTTTGATCTCAATTGTCCCTTTATACTCAGGAGCACAACAGCAGATGGTAACTAGCAAGAATGTAATACTCACAAACCTAAAAAGAAGCACCTGCACTTGATTATTATTATTATTATTTTTTTTTACATTTTCTTCTGTCTTCAAAGTGACAGTAGCAAGCTGTTCACCCGCAGTTGAGTACTAGACACAGCAATGCATGTCAATCAATAGGCAAACAGCACTCAATGTGCTGTCATCCATCTTGCGTTTTGCATATGCCATGGGCCCTGGAACTTCCCTTAAAATATTATGTTCACCCTTCTACCTGCAGCTTCAACACCAGGATTTATAGTGTTCCAAATAGTGCCATCATGAGTGCCAGATGGTGCTGGCACTACCACTGGAGAAGCAGCTGCCTCAGGTGAAGTAGCGGCTGGATCAGGTGCAGGGGCTGATGCAGGTGAAGTGGCTGGCATCCTTGCAGGGGCTGCCACAGGATTGCTTCTTCTCCCACGGGATCTCTTGCATCCTTGGAGATTCATCTTTGCCATCCCAGTCTGCTTCAGAGCCAGATTTGTCATTGTCCATCTCTGCTGCATCAGAATCATTGTTTGGTAAAATCTGCAGTAATTCCAAACATTGCTTTGCTGTCCTGCATCTTCCTCAATCCATTTTCAATGTGTATTTGGGTAACAATGAATTTCTTAGATTTGGCCCTTTACCTCTTTTTACTCAGGCACTGTAAGTGACAGCATTTCTGCCGATGCATCCTTCGAAAGAGCAGAGTCAGAACTTCAAAAAGAGGTCCTATTTGTGTATTTCCGCGATTGGACCATGTCAGGAGAGAACCATGAATGTGAGTGTTTTGCAATGTTACTGCTGTGCTGTAAGACAGACCTTCTCTGTGCAGTAAACAAACATTTTCAGAAAAAATCTTTACAAAAGAAGAGAAATGGCAACATCGAAGGCACACGGACCTATTTTCTGATAAATGTATATTTGTTTTTTATGTTTCTGGATCAGATGCACAAGACAAGTCAGCTGTTAAGGTTAGGTTACCATGGTTGCCACCTTGCAGGGCTTTTAGCCACAGTAAATAGCTCCATCTTGCACCACGTGATCAGGGTCCCTGGGATGAATAATTTGAATGCTTTTTTATTTATTTATTTAATTTTTTTTTGTACATTTTTCAATTGTTCAGTTTTTTTGTTTGGTTGCTTCTGGTCCCTTTTGTATATATTGCCATAATTCCTTTATTTATTATCCAACTTGTTAAAAGAAAAAAGTCCATGTTCCCTACATGTTGACGATTCATTGTACATTGTCAGAATTGAGCTGGCCATGCTAAAAACCATTTTGTAAACAATAAATAATGTTTTTTTTTCTAAAAATCTCTTTTTCTGTGTTTTTTGTTATCTGTACTAAACAGGATGAGTCTTTTTTTTATGGAAGCCTAGTGTATGCACATTCATGTACCTGTAACATTTACTTAAAGAGTTAGAGGCACAAATATAACAACAGTAAAAAAACATAGCTTGGGCCCTAAAGGGTTAAAAAAAATAGGCTGTAGGAAAATATGTATCTCGAGGGGCATGGTAGATTTTTATTTAGGCTTGAATTTACCCAAAATGGTATCCTGGTATTTCTCAGGATGGATACCTGGTTCCAGATTGTGTACCTTATTAACTCTTAAACAAGGGAGTTTATTTTTTTTAAATACAGATCGTTAAACTTCAACATCTTAACCCCCCTATTCTTTAGTAATGCCCAGTTATAAATCATGGGTCCTTAACAAGAGGGCAGGCCTAGCACAAGCTGCATAGTACAGCTCTAGATATCAAGCTATGAACACACATCCCCATGAGAATTTATAAATGCATGAAGAAATAGGACACTTTCCCTAGAAAGGGAAATCTCTTTAACCCCATGGCCCCTCCAACATGCTCTAGCTCAGACAAGTCTGAACTGACTGCAATTACAGCTGAATTAACTTTCACAAGCTGTAAGTATTTCTATTCATTTGTAAATGTTTACTGTTTGCATTTCAAAGCACAGATCAGACACAAACAATGCCTGTACGTAAGCATTTTATCAATTCAATTAAGGAAATGCACATTTTTCATCCAGTTGCCATGCCCACAAAGTTTGTGAATTGATCATATTGAGGATACACAGAAACTTCTTATGCTGCCTGCGGATCATTTCCATTGAAGCAGCACCAATGTATTTGTAGGTTTTGTTTTTAACCCTTTTTTTGCACTTTCACTTCTGCTATTGTAACTTTGTGCAAAGAGCTTGCAGTACAGAATAGGAGGCTGTGTGTTCCAGTGGTTAAAGAAAAGTGCTTGTAACCAGGAGGTCCCCGGTTCAAATCCCACTTCAACCACTGACTCATTGTGTGACCCTGAGCAAGTCACTTAACCTCCTTGTGCTCCATCTTTCGGGTGAGACGTAGTTGTAAGTGACTCTGCAGCTGATGCATAGTTCACACACCCTAGTCTCTGTAAGTCGCCTTGGATAAAGGCGTCTGCTAAATAAACAAATAATAATAATACAAAAACATTGTAATTGTTTCTAAGAACCCGTATTGAAAAGGATTTTAGGAGTTTAGTTGGTCATGAGGAATGGGGATGGAGACAGTCTTGCTAGTTTAGACACTGTGATGTCAATGATCCCTGTAATTCCTGACATTGACCGTAGTTTCCTACAACAAAAGTAATTGAAGATTCATTGAATAAAATTGATGGAAACCTCTGAACTTACTTCTTATGTGGGTATATTGAAAACTGCTTGTGAAAAAGGCTGCATAGCAATTTATGGTCTTACTTAGGCGTTGCTGTTGTTCCTGATTATAAAAAGGCCATGTGTTTTTTCTAGCAGGGCTATTTCCAAGGATTGTATATTCACTGATGTTTGCATTAATTTGTGGCTTGTGTGCACACAGACATATGACGTTGATTGTCTGTTTTCCTATGCTGAATATTTGTTTATGCACAGGATACAACACTGGATGATGAGGCGTAATTCTCTGTTTATAGATGACTATGATAAATAACAGGAATATGGTTTCCTGGTTAATCACATAAGAGTCTAGATGTTACTAAACGCTTAAGTGGGTTGAAGTTTGGATTTCTGAATAATGGGAAGTTGAAATACAAAAAGCAAGATTTATACATCTGAAATTGATAAAAGTGAGTACATTTACTCAAAATCTACGTACTAAGTTAAAATAAGTTTTCAATGCTACTACATGCCTTCTTCCCCTCTTGTGCACCTGCCTCCAGAATTAGCCTCGGCTAAACTTCACAGGGGTGAAAGATAGGCGGGGTGAGCATTAGGCTGTGACACTAATAATATTAATAATAATAATAAATAATAATAATAATAAAGCAGACGGAATGGCAGTCCAGTATCAGATATCCTCCGGCCCGGCCCGGGCAAAGCAGTTAATTCAACTTAAATAACATACATTATACTAAATGACGGTAAATTACCAGAATTACCACGTGGCAGGGGGAAGCCACACCGCTCGCAAAAATGAACCAGTGGTAGCTCTGTTCACTAAGCTAATTATATGTACAAATAAAGCAAGCTAAATGATTAATTTGCAAGTTGTCGCAATGCGCAAAATTATGCATGAGGTTTACACACTATATATATATATATATATATATATATATATATATATATATATATATATATATATATAATTTATTACCCAGGGCGAATACATATCAAGAATTACAGTACAATTAAGAGCAACATACAAAATACAATGACTTCAGTCCTAATAAGAGCAAATACAAAACACAGTATGATTTGATATCGGGGCAGTTCAAGAGCAGATAACAGTGTTGATAGTTACATCAGGGTTAGATACGAGTGCAGGTGAAATACAAAATACTACAGATTGGGTTAAGTGCAGGATTAAATACAGTAAAATAGGGAGCAGATAAGTGAGTTAAAGTGCATTAAAGGCAGAGTTCTATATTGTCCAGAAGGGAAGAGTTGAGTTTTACAGGTGTTGTCTGAAGAGGTGTGTCTTGAGGAGGCGCCGGAAGGTGGTCAGGGACTGGGAAGTCCCGACATCCATAGGAAGGTCGCTCCACCACTGCGGGGCGAGGGTGGAGAAGGAGCGGGCTCTGGAGGCAGGGGAGCGTAGAGGAGGTACAGCCAGTCTTCTAGTGCAGACGGAGCAGAGAGGTCGGGTGGGGGTGTAGGGAGAGATGAGGGTCTGAAGATAGCTGGGTGCAGTTTGGTTAACCCTTTGCAGTCCATTTATTAAGTGCGTGTCAGGCACGTCAGGTCCAATTTATTTTCACACGCGCAGTTAATTTTAGACGCGCTGTTTAAAAGTATTTTTTTTCCACAGTCAAACGGGTTTAAAAGGCCCTGCATATCAACAAAGCACTCACTAGGCATCTCCAGCCCCGCCCCACCCTTTCGTTCGCTATAGCTTTCACCTATGTAAGAATCATTATTTTATTACTATAACATCTCAAAAAAGCTCTGCAAATGTCTGTGATAGTCTCTGTGCGCTGATGCAGTATCAGCCAGCTTGTTTCCTTATGACCGCCCCGTTATCTGATGCCAGGGGCAAGTATGACTATTCATGAGATACGCCCTTTTTTTTTTTTTTTTCGACTTGTCGCGGCTCCTGTCGCTCCCACTCAGCCATTGAATGGTTTTCTCGGCTTTTTCCGGAGAAAAAACGACTAGAAACCTGTTTTTTGCGTTTTTTTGATGATGTTGGACAGGGTCCAACAATGGACCTGATAGGAATAATTGGAATAGGACCGCAAAGGGTTAAGGCATCGGTAGGAGAGTACTGAACTTGAACTAGGTGTGAACTGTGATCGGGAGCCAGTGGAGTAAGCGGAGCAGTGGAGTAGTGTGTGAGAAGCAATGCAGAGAGAATACCAGGCGAGTAGCGGAGTTCTGGATGAGCTGGAGTGGACGGGTGGTGGACGCAGGGAGGCCGGCCAGGAGGGAGTTGCAGTAGTCTAGGCGGGAGAGTACCAGGGCCTAGATGAGGAGTTGCGTGGAGTAGTTGGTATGGAAGGGTCGGATTCTTCGTATGTTGCTCAGGAAAAATTGGCAGGTGCATGCTAGAGTGGAGATGTGCTGGGAGTAGGAGAGGCAGGGGTCCAGGGTTACTCTGAGGTTCTTGGCTGAGGAGGAGGGAGAGGACTTGGTAGATTCCAGAGGAATGGAGATAGAGAGATCAGAGGAGGGGGAAGATGAGGAGGGGAAGAAAAGGAGGTCAGATTTAGAGAGGTTGAGTTTGAGGTGATGCGAGTGCATCCAGGAGGAGATAATAGACAGACAGGTAGAGATACAGGAGTGGATGGTGGGGTCAGGGGGGAAGGAGAGGAAGATCATCAGCATAGAAATGGTATGAGAAACCATAGGATGCGATGAGGGGGCCCAGGGAGTGGGTGTAGAGACACAACAGGAGAGGACCCAAGACTAATCCTTGGGGGACTCCTGTTGAGAGAGGGTGAGGTGTGGAGGTTAAGCTGCGCCAGGTTACTTGGTAGGTGCAGTAGGAGAAGAACCAGGCCAGAGCAGTGCCAGAGATTCCCAGGTCAGCGAGAGAGGATAGGAGAATAGAGTGATCGACAGTGTCAAAGGCAGCAGAGAGATCGAGGAGAATTAGGACAAAGGACATTGCAAATCAACCTCACATTGCAAATCAACCTCTATTCAATTTAACCACACTCACCTGGTACTAATCACAAACAGTAGATCACCTAATTAAAACAAGACCACCTTTATAATGTTACTTAAATACAGCTAATGTTAATTACTTGAAGCAGGATCACTTACCTATCTGCCCCTGGTTACCTGTAGACTGATCACTAGTAGATTATATATATACTTGCTACTAAAGCTCTCGTTACTGTACCATGAGTTCGATACAATAACACTGTTTTTTGAAAATCCTGCCCAGTGTATCTACTAAGAAATAATGTACAAAACACAGCTGCCTTGATCATCAGTGTCCTCGTTGCATACAACGCAAACAGACTCAGAATCATTTTGCCATTTAAATATTCTTTGTGTGCTGCATGCACTTTAGGGAGATACTTTCGTCTGAGTGTGTCACTGTTAGGCACGGCTCCACAATTCAGGATTTTATTCATTAAGAATCTTAGTAATCTTTAATTGACCAGCCATTGTATCAGTATGTTCGCTGCACAAAGACTTCCACTAATTTTAATGTGTTGCTCCAGTTTCTGTGCTCTTTTTAAACAATCCTGTGATTGGGACCTGCTTGTTCGGTAATTGTTTAGCCTGAACTTCAAGTATGATTTTCTTGTTTTTGTGTACTGAGCTGTCAAGATGCTTGTCAATAGTATCTTTTCTTAGATGACGCATATCAAAGACACATAACAAGTTGAGCAAAACAGAATCCCACCATCTGCATGCAATGTCCCCTTTTCGTAGCTCTGAACACGATCTTCTGTTCAGATGAATTTAGCTTTTTTTTTCTTTATTTGTCAGCTGTCTGCATTTTTAATGTTAATCATACACTGTAGGCTAATAAATCAACAATATCTAAAAAAACATTTTAAACTTCCCGCCTCTGACTCGCATGTTACGTCATTGTACAGTATGAGGAATTCACCAATGAAGCCGGTATTTGTTTGACCCTGTTGCCGTAGTAACCAAATGCACAGCATTCACGTCGGACTGTGTACAGCTGCTGTAGCGCTGCTTCTAATTGATAAAAGTATGAAATGAACAGGGGAGGTGAAGAGTACATTAATAAAAAATACGGTAAGGAAAATAAAATGCATATTTTTCAAGGTAGGCAGTGAAATACACGATTTCTGTGAAATTTGTGATATCGTGAATTTTCCGGGGCCCTACATACATATGATCTTTGCTCAATCTGTATCTAATTATTACCTCCTCCTCACACAGCCCTAATAACGTCTGCCTGGTCAGAAATACTCTCTCACTGATTTCTTCTCGCTCTCCTGTGCAGCTCTTCTGCTGGTTCTGTGACATTGCCTGGTTTCAATAAGCAGTACTTTCAAGACACTCTGGGGCACCTAGTAAAGTTAGCTCCCTTAAGTGAATATGGTTTGCATATCCAATACCTCCCGGGCGGTATTTTGTGATGTAATTTGCATACATTTCCACACATTATTCATTATATTTAAGTGACTCGAACGTGGTACTTTTTCTACACCCTTTTTTCCATGCGGTGTACAAAGCACGCAGTAAAGGGGCTTACTGCATGCAAAAGACGTTACCACTGTTTAGAGAATGAGGCCTATAATGCTCCGTCTGGGCTTGTCCGGCAAGCTTTTTTTTTTTGTTTGTTTAATATATTACAGAAAAACCCTGATTCTGGAATAATTTTTTAATTTTCGTAGAAGAGGAATCCAGTGACATATGATATGTGTTATTTAAGTTTAATTATGTAATTATGTTTTTTTGATAATTATGGGGGGCAATTACACCTATGGCAAAAAGCTTTGCATTACCCTAGAATTAACTAATTTTGCTTCATAAAGTCGAATGAAACCAGCTGAATAATATTGAATTACATACTGCTTTGTAGTTTTCCATATATTTAATGAAAAAATAACAACATTTGAAAAATGTGACATTTCGAAATCTAACATGATATACTATTAGTATTATGGGCAGATTTTTGCGTTTGTAGTTTGATTACATGATGTTGAATAAAATATGTTCATATATTTTATTATATTTTATTTTTATTTTTTTATTATGTCTCAATCCTAAAATTCTAGATGATGCAAAACTTTTGACTATAGGTGTACAGTATTTGGTTGACATATGCTATGTGTCATTAAGTTTTAATTAAGTGTAGAGATGTGCTGCATTGACCACATAATACACCATATGACTGAAAAAAGTATGCACTAGCTCATAAAATTTGTTTGGAAAGTATTTCTATTGCATTTATGCGCTTCATTTATCGTACAGGATACATTTGTATTCACCCCTATTGAACGCATTAACTGAATTTCGCCTGTTTCCATAGCTAAAGAAGTGTTTTTTGATTGAACAGGTTGAATTCAACCAGGTGATGTTGTGATTTCATAAGACATTTTGACAGGAAGATCCAATGCATAACTGATGTAAAACGAAAATAACTACTCAAAACTGATTTATGATATGGGTTTGTTAATAAAAATATAAAAACTATTGAGATTATGTTAAAAAAGATGTTGCAGGAATACATACAACAAAGCAAGAAGCTAGGGAAAGTAATGCATTGTGTTTTAAACCCAACAGCCTGTTCAGTAATGCTGTAATACATGTATATTATTTACAAATGAAAAATATCAATTTCCTGTGTTAAACTAACTTCAGCTGATCATAGCTGAATAACATGGTGCAAACTGAAAGTAAATCCCTATCCAAAAAAATGTGTAAAAACCCAATTATAATCTTTTTTTTTTTTTAAATAAACTCTATTAGTTACATAACATTTATATTTTAAGAAGTAAGAGTTAATTTATTCTTGAATTTGTTGGTTCATTTTAATTCTCCTTCACAGAGCTGTTTATTTTAACTACACATTGCACCTTAAGATGGGCTTCAGTTATTCTTGGCAGTCACTGTTGAGTTTGACCTACCTACATGCTTACAGCCAATAGGCAGCTGACATATTGGCTGGTTGCCCACAGCAATGACTTAAGCGACTCAGAGAGAGGCAACGTGCATTATAACATGTAGCCTTTTGGAAACATCATAATGGAAAGGCAACATATGACTGGAACTGTAGAAGGGGAAAAGTTTCCCTTACAGCAAACATGAGGCAGGCAGCAGGAAGTTTCCACCAAGTCAAATTTAGAAGCAGACGATACACTCATTCATAAAAACTCTGTGAATCCTGACACCTAGTTATTTCCCTGAAGCAAAGGTGTTGCTGCTTCAGTAATCCCATTCTGCCCTCTAAATAAAAAGTGTAATACTTGGGTTTTGTGTTCAGCAAAACTCTAATGAACTCTCTAAATGACATTCATACAGCCCAAAAGGAAAAAAAAATTATAATAAAGTGACATATTATCCAAACATAAAATTATAAAAACCAATATAAGGACCACAAAATATACTAGTGCTAAGGCTGAACCTTAAAAAGGTCAGTTCAATCTGCCTTTGTACTGCATCACAACTACTCATCTTTACACTGAATTGGAGTGTAATGGAGGCTGTGTGGTCCACTGGTTAAAGAAAAGGGCTTGTAACCAGAAGGTCCCCGGTTGAAATCCCACCTCAGCCACTGACTCATTGTGTGACCCTGAGCAAGTCACTTAACCTCCTTGTGCTCCGTTTTTCAGGTGAGACGTAGTTGTAAGTGACTCTGCAGCTGATGCATAGTTCACACACCCTAGTCACTGTGAGTCGCCTTGGATAAAGGTGTCTGCCAAATAAACAAATAATAATAATAATAATTGAGGATGTATAGTGTACACAGAATTTGGAATTAGATTGAGGTTCATTTTCCTTGTTGATTCAAACAAATAAATTGTCTAATAAATCACAAACTTATCAAACGTGCGTGACAACAGCTTATATTTACGAAAATAAAATTCTGCTTTGGTTTTCCAAGGTCACATTATGTATTAAAACAACTGGTGAAACCAGGCTGATTCCACCCCCTTTGATTTCACCCAGGATTTGAAGAAGCATTTTAAAATACTAGCATCACTGTATCACTATATACAGACAAGATCTTTTTTTTACTATGAGATGTAAACAGTGTTTAAAGACAGTATTTTATGTCCCTACTTTGCCTGTACAGATTAATAGTCTGTGTAATACATCTGAGATTTATGTGTGTGAAAGTTTGAGAAGTCACAATGATGCGTGAAGTTTGATTAGGAAGAAAGCCTCAACTGGAAATCCAACAGCTGTAAAAGGAATGGTGGCCATGGTGCCTCGACCACCCAGCTGTTTGATGCCAAAATACAATTTAGTGCCAACATGGATATCAGGAGTTTTGGTTCACCAGACACAGCTAAGGAGTCCCTGTCATTAATTGAAAGATGAATAGGTTTCCACTAGGGGTTATGGGGATTAGGTGTGTCAAGGCGCTTTTGTCATGGGTAAGTGAATCGCTTGTTCAGATTTCATGAGTTTTAAAGTGTCTTGTATCTCATGGAATAACTTATCCTCTGGTGGACCTCTAATAGACCCAACTTGTATAGTTCTAGACTTGTAGGATGTGGTCTTTTACAAGCATTGTAGGTTTATGTTGTATCCTATTAATTGGATGGGATGTGTTTCATTTGGAAACCACAGACTAGGGATGGCACGTGTTTTAATTCAAAACAATTCCATTTTTATTTGAATTGTAATTTTATGTAAAGCAAACACAGGATGGATTCTAACACAGGACTGCTCGTAAACTATTCCTTCATTGAATTGAAAAGCTAGGAGACTGAAAATTCCTTCTATTCAGGAAAGAAGGAACAATTCTCTGGTTTGAAAGCTGTCTCTAACACTTCAGCATGCTGAGTGAGTGTTCGCATTCTGTGACACAGGCAGAAGCAGGGTGTGAAATGTGCAGGCATTTTAACAACTGTATAAAAGGATACAGTTGTTCAAGCTCATATCCCATTTCCTCATTATCTTGAGTTATTCTTTGTCACACAATACAGTCTAGGCTGACCACTTTAACTATATTTCAATACAGACACAGTATGGTACTCTGGGTATAATAGATTTTATACCAATTATTGCAGTTTTACACTATTAGACGCTTGAGCAGGGCGAAGCGGGCCTTAATTAAAGCCTACAGGTTGTTCTCAAATGATTTAATCACTAAATGAAATTCTAAACAATGTAACAAATAAATCCATCAACTGTACATTCTGTGGATCCAGTTATCACCTAATGAGATAAATTATTCATGTATTATATTTTGGCTCTGACTAGAAGAAATTTAATATTCACCTACACTGGACATTCAGGAGTGATTGCTTTGTTGCAAAGCGTACAGTTCAAAAGTTCTAGGCCAGTTTCTCAAATTAGATTCTCATCCATGCACAATTCCAGATGTTTGCCTTGGCACACTAATATATAAAAACAACAATATCTGATTTGAACAATGAAAACTTAAAACCGTTCTAATCCAAAACAGATCTAATTTATTTTGCACTGAAAGTAAATCTCTGTCTAGACACGTTAAGAATTTGAACAAGTTAGGTCAGCCTATAGACTTGTCAGAGCAGACTTGCCAAAATGAATTAAGATTACAAGAAAGGACATACCCTCCTGAAATATTTTCTCACAAAGGTATTAGCAAAGAAAAAAAAGTTTAATATGCTGGAAATGCCTCCCCTGTACCAATTCTCAGGCTTTTACCTTTTCCCGTGGCTAATTTAACCTTTACCCTTGTGCTATTTACAATGAGAAGACTTAGGGTGTTATTTTCAAAGGAATGTAATGGTGCTTACCATTGAGTAAATGCGTTTTTGAGTAACTTTACGTCATTTTTTCTATTTTCAAAGAGAGCAAGTTGTAATGTTACAAGATGGTTTTCTGTGTAAATGTATGCTATGTTAGAAGCGGTTACTAAAGTATTTTTTACTTTCAATCGTGTTTTCAACTATCTTTACTCTTTAAAGTAACTGAAAAAATCTAAACTTATCAAAGACTTAACATGTAATTGGTTTGTGCAAATTTACACCATTTCATATGAAGGTGTAGATAATTACGAAATATATAAAGCATTTATATAAAGCATGGCTCTATTATTGTGGCTGCACCGAGGAACAAAACAAATCATTTCACTGCACAAAATTGAAGGGATTACGTCACCTGCAAACCCTCTGTAAACCATATTCAACTTGATGTTTACAAACAATACATGGTTCACAAACCATTTTGTAAACTTGATGTTTGTGCAAGGTTTACACATATTTTTAAACCAAGCTTCAGAGCAAGTACATTTGTACTTAAGGTTTTATAAAATCTAAAAATGTTTAATATGACCGGTTTGCAGTTTGCATATACTTCGTATACTTGAAATCTTAATTGCATACTGCATGTACACCAGTATTTGAAGTATAGAGTTTCCAGAAGTGTACCTACATTTGTGCACCAAAAGTTTGCAGGCATATAGAAAAGTAGATACTGACAGTTTAGACTGTTTAAGCTTTATGTAAACTTTTCAAAATCATAAGTTTACAAAGCATTTTAATGTGTTGTACACAATAATCATACAGTACACTTTTTGTACAAACATGTGCACACTACAAGATTATTCGTTTTAAAATGTTCTGTTTGCATGTATTCTTTGTGAACTGTGTGTTTATCCATGTCCTTACTGTGTACTAGGAATCCAAGGAGGTTGAAGTAGCACCATTACTTTATGTCCTTGATTTCTGAAGGAAGCTTCCCAGCCAGTATGGTTGCTACAAGCTTTTTAGTTTAGGATTAACCCAACACAATTACTTTTATTATTGGTAATACAAGTTTGCATTCAAGTTTTTATGCACCTGTGTCTCTGAAAACATGCGTGACCACAGGTTTGACCTTTGTGGGCATCTTAAACCCGATCTCGATTCCTGGACAGCCAGAAGTCATGCAATACTGGTTTTAAATATTAAGTATTTCTATGCCATCATTCTGAAACCAGGGGGCACTCCTAGTCTAGGAAATCAGTTTTATTTTTCAGCGACAATCAATCTACTGTGCATATCATCAATAAAGGCAGATCCTCCCCCCATCATTAGGGCCATGGAAAATTCACTGTACTTTTTCTAGAAATTCACGAATGACAATAAAAAACAAAAATACATTTCACAGATTGTCATAGAAAAGTTTATATTGTAAGTTGCCTACAATTAATAATGCATCTTAGGCTATATTCATACAGTAATTAAACGGACTGTGTTGTATAGCGTTATGCTGACTTTGAAAAACAAAATGTTAAAAACAGGGTTAAGTGCAAGTGACAAAACCAAAACTTTGTGTTTTTCTGTACACACACTAAATTATATATGACGTTTTAAAACCACATCACATCGTGCTACTTGACCGAATCAACCTATACAAAATAATCTGAAGAACAAGAACAGGAAAAACAAGAAGAAATTGTATGCAACTTTTTTATCCATCTAGCATGTTATGCACACACACAAAACTAGTTATTTGTTGAAGGCCAGCATCGTGCATCTTGTTGTAGTTTCAACACTCATGGTTTGTCTTTATGGTGTAAAAACCTGTCCATATGGTAAAAATTGCACACTGCTCGTTCTGCATCCACAGAGTTTGGTGGAATTGACAAAAAGCAGCGTGAAATTTTTACCATGTTTAGGAATCTAATTTCAGACCTCACCCAGAAATCAAGAATATTGACATTTTTTATCACTTTCAGCGGCATGGTGCTTGAAAAAAGAAACAAGGACCAGGGGTCACAAATGGAGTTTAGATAAAGGGGTTTCAGATCAGAAAATAGGAGAAACTTTTTTACACAGACAATTGTGAGGGTCTGGAACCAACTCCCCAGTAATGTTGTTGAAGCTGACACCCTGGGATCCTTCAGGAAGCTGCTTGATGAGACTCTGGGATCAATAAGCTACTAAAAACCAAACGAGCAAGATGGGCTGAATGGCCTCCTCTCGTTTGTAAACTTTCTTATGTTCTTATGTTCTTATCATGTGGGGTTCTACTGTCAAGCAACTCGTTCAGTTGTTTTAGAGCTTGTGTGTCTGGTGTTAAATCAAGTTCTTGTTTTACAAACTCTTTGTAGATGTCAAGGTTCTCACTGTGGAATTTGACAGCTTTGAACCAGGTGTTCCACCGTGTAACAACTGGCTCTGGTGGAAGACTCACAGGTCCCGCACTGCACCGCGCAACTCTCATGATTTGTTTGAAACATAATTTTCTACTGCGGCAGGATTTGAGGATCTTTTTCACCAATGCCACGAAGTGGTCTACACATGGACCATCCATCCCTCTTCAGGTCCCCCAGTTCCACCATCTTATACTTAACTAAATGCATCGCTCTCCAATCTACTCTCATCTGCAAGAGAATACATGTCATCAGCCCTCTCTCCATCTACCAGGTCCTCCTATGCTACAGGTTGATCATCATTATCTTCATTCTGCACCCAGAACCGAATATCCCCTACCCCATTCAATGGAAATTGGATTGTAGCATTCATTGTCCACGCATGAGACATTGTTCATCTTTCGCCAGCATCCATAAAATCTTACATCTCAGTTATCCAATTTCGTTATCTTAGCTTGTTCATCCCCTCGCCGACACATCTTTACATCCCCGTGGTGCGCCTCATGCTCAGAGGAATTTCCAAGAGCCTTCCCCCTTCATCTCCATCCAGACTACTGATATCTACAGACGACCTTTCCCAATTAATTTCAATTTTGCGCTCAGGATGTTTCAACCCATTTGACGACCTGGTGATGGAAGCTATGTGCCTGTCAGCTTTCTTCAGATTTCTAAGAAGTGCAGAATTCACAGTACCATCACTATCCAGTTTCCCAGCCATAGGTATGTATTCTTGTGATCTTTCAGTAATTCCCGATAACCATTTCATTCTCAAGACTAACCAGCTTCGTCAAGGACAATTTATTCAATTATCCAAGATAAACTCTCATCTCTGCCCTTACTGTTCCTTGTCCAGGTTCCTATCCGTCAAAAAAAACCCTTCAGTCGCCTAGATCCCCTATTCATAGATTGTTCCCGTAATGTCATTACAAGACACTGGTTCTCAACTCACCTTTCTTCTCTTATCTCCAAAGCAGGTCTGTCTCCCCAGTTCTATACCCTGCACTCATTTAGGATCAGTGCAGTCATCAGTATGCCTGGAGTGGGGGCACCCTTTCCACCAGAGGTTTCCTAATAGAGGAGGTTTTTCCTCTTCACCGAGCAGAGGGTTTCACATAGCCCGTTGTACTAACCATCTCGTATCTTTGTCCTCGTTTGTCTCTCTTTCCTGTTTTATGTTGCACATTGGTTTGTCTTCACAGGTGCGGCTCTTGCGGGGAGCCGGTGGTCCATCCTTTTGGGGGGTTAGTGAGTTTCACTTCCCTGGCCTCGAGTCAGCCGCAGCTACTCATGCCTTCATTAAAAGGGGGATCCTCGCCGCAGCGAGTTAGAGGGGACCACCGGCCACACTGTTCTTTCGCAGCTCATGCGCTATTTCTTGTCTCACCCAGAGACTCTATTGTTTCTCTCTCATTGTACCAGTAAGAGCTATAGTCATCTACAATCCTAAAATACTAAAATCCAAATACTAACAAAACTCTATTCTTCAGATACCCCTGCGGGCACACTTCAGTGCCTGGCCTTGGAGGACTCGCCTCACGTCTTTGAGCGCAGCTCCTGGAGACAGGGATTCTCTTATATCCTTCCAGGTTATGAACCTTTCTGTCCTCAGGGGGCATGGCCCGGTCCACGAGGCAGCGCCTCCAGGATTCTCTGCAGTCAGAAGATTTTTATGTTTTTCATGGGAATCCGGGGGCGCATGGGGCTGACCTCTGCAGTACTAGGTTCTTGCGGTATAAAGTCCAGACCCTTTCCTTTGCCCTGGCCCGCAGGCCACTAACAGCTCAAACCTTCCCTGGCCAACAGGTCACTAACAGTTCAAAACAAGCACTACTGGCCTGCAGGCCATCATCATTCCCTCGAGGCTAAGCCTCTAACTACTAACCTATATTCTTCACACAGCCCTAGCTCCTGCCCGTGAAATGTAAATTCAATAAATAATAATAATAATAATCTTTATTTTTATATAGCGCCTTTCATAGTGGACCACTATCACAAAGCGCTTTACAAGATACAAGACTAGGGTGTGTGAACTATGCATCAGTTGCAGAGTCACTTACAACGTCGTCTCATCCAAAAGACGGAGCACAAGGAGGTTAAGTGACTTGCTCAGGGTCACACAATGAGTCAGTGGCTGAGCTGGGATTTGAACTGGGGGCCTCCTGGTTACAGGTATACATAAAGTGCTTTATATATACCTGTGTTTGTGAAACTCTGTGTAACAGCACATGCTGCAGTTAATTATGGGTCGTAATAGCATCAGCTGTGATACAGTATAAATAAGTTATTCATATCCTATCATTGGATAAATAAAAATAAGGAGATGTGATGAATGAAGTCATTTTGTATAGCCTTTGTGCATTTCGATTTACAGTAATAAAAAATAAAAGCCCTAAGTGCTGTGTGACTGAGGCATACGCACTATTTGCTGCCTGACAGTGATTAGGTAATGCACCCTTGACCAATGTGAGTTGTAGCCGGGAAAATTACATTTAAATTGAGTGTTTTTCTGTGCTCAGGACATTAACCATTTCAGTTATTTTTGGCCATATCTTTTGTTCTTTGGAATATCCAACTTTACTGCTGTTCGTTGCAGACAGCACTTATTTGTTTTTTGCAGCTCGTCCAATGAAATGTTCAGCTGCGCTTTTGTAAAATGTTCTTGCCACTTTCTTTTTTGTTATTATCACCTTCCTCTTCTGTTCCTCTTGCTCCATTCATTCCTCCATTTTACTTTAGTTGAATACCTGTACCACAATTCACCTGTATTTATTTTATCAATAAGTGCTTTCTCCACAAAATAATATTAATTAGATGTAATAGTAGGACAGTTTTATGGTAATGTAAAATGACTTCCTTAAAAGTAATATTACTCTACTATGTTTTGAAAGTAGATATCTAACTGGGCAACAATGAAACTTTTTGAAAACAACTCCCTAAGTACAGTGAAACTCTGATACAACATACTGCTTTGGGACAGTAAAAACAGTATGTTATAACCAGATACATGCACATAACCGCCAAATCAGCACAAAAATCAAAAGTATAAAGGTTTATTACAGAAGAAACAATATAAAACAATGTGTAACAGGGTCAAGAATGCCCTGTTCAAATTTATTTTACACTTGTATGTTATTTTTATAAAATGTATTTTATTGAATTGATTAGTGCATGTTTTGTGTTGTCTGACACTTTTTGATAATTGATTTGTATCACGTTATGTTGGCTTCTCCACCCGCTTCCCTATGTTTGCCTTGTTGAGCACCTAGTAATTGACTTATTGATTAATTTACGCACCTGAATATAAATAGGACATGTTTTTACAAACGGGATGGCCATCCTGGGGTTTGTATGTCTGAGCAGGAGTGGGAAAGCAGTGTTTGGAGAGGGGAACGACGAGTGAGAGAGATGGAAATGGACCAGTAAATGGAGCATCCCGACAATAAGTATTGGGCTGATGGTATGCCGGTGTTGAATAATGAGCCTGAGTGTTTTTTAGCCTATTTGGTAGTCGACTGGAGTTTAAAAAGAGCACAGAATAGGCTATATTGTGATGCTGGTTTCTCTCTCGCTCTCCCTGTATGTTTTCCCTCCCATGCATGGACATTTGTGTGTGTGTGTGTGTGTGTGTGTGTGGTGTGGGTATTTGTACTTTTGTACCGTGGTGTTATTGTTTTTATTATGACAGTTTTATCGTGTCTTTGAATGTGTATCTCCAGTTTTTCAAAGACATATTTGCAGTTGGCAGCAATTTAAAAGTATTCATCCCTTGGCTACTTCTGGGTTTCGAGGGTTTGCTGCTTGATTTTCAAAGCTACATTTCCCAAAATAAAATAGTGTTAAATACTGCAGGGAGCGGCTGTTGCACAGTTTAGGCTAATAGAGTTAACTTCAGCCAAGGAGACGCGCTACGTGATCACTTGCAGGGAGTCAGTTTGATGAATAGCTCCTCCAGAGACCTTGACAATGTATAAAGTGTCATATTTACAGCAATGCTATCTGATACTTGTTTTAAACAATGCTCATTAAAGTGTACTGTGCAGGACAGCCAAGCCAAATCAGAGTCTGGAATGCAGTATACGCATTGTGGCACAAAGCAGCTTTATTGTTCTTTTTTTCGAGGTTAGATTACATGTCATGATGCGACAGAAAAATAAATAAAAGCTCTACAGGCCTATAGCTGTAGAAAAATAATAATAATAAGAAGAAGAAGAAGAAGAATGAGGAGGCTGTGTGGTCCAGTGGTTAACCAGGAGGTCCCAGGTTCAAATCCCACCTTAGCCACTGACTCATTGTGTGACCCTGAGCTAGTCACTTAACCTCCTTGTGCTCCGTCTGTCGGGTGAGACGTAATTGTAAGTGTCTATGCAGCTGATGCATAGTTCACACACCCTAGTCTCTGTAAGTTGCCTTGGATAAAGGCGTCTGCTAAATAAACAAATAATAATAATAATCTTTATTTTATAAAACACCTAAATGCACGCATCTCAAAACACTGTACAAACACAAAAAACAAAGAGAACCATATCTACATACAGCATTGTAACAGGATGGCGTAAGGGATGAGGCCCAGAGACAGACTGCAGTTCAAACAAAATACTTTTAATAAATAAAAGACACAAAATAAACAGGCACAAGGGTCAAACAAAAGGTTTTTAAAACACAAACAATAAACACAAAGTAAAACTTACAGAAAATAAATCTTCCAGGCTGAGCTTTGCCTTCACAGGACTGCAAAAATTCAAAAACAGCACACAAAGAAAAAAACCAGCACGAAAGAAAAAAACCAGCAAGCAACAAAAAAACCTGCTTGCTTCCTCAGCTACCTCTCTCTACTGAGGAGCTGAGGCCTTCTTTTATGTCAGGTGGCTGGGTGCTAATTGATTGTTAAGGATTCCCACCTGACACAATAAACCTGGGCAGGGAGGAGAATTTAACCCCATCCATGCCAATATTTACAAGGGCAGAGCCCTGCTCTGCCACACACCTCCCCCCCGCGCAAAGCACGCAGGCATAATCGGCCAAACTCCCCCTTTGAACCCAAGCCCTACCCCCAAGAGTCCCCTTATGTCCCTTGGGTGGGCTATTTCAGTGGGCGGTGGTGGGCGGGATCCCCCAAGCTTTCTTCAATGGCGGGGGCCCTGGACCTTCAAAGCACGCGAACGCTGGCAGGGAACCTGGAGCCTCCAGCAGGAGCAGCGCTGGTGGCGGAGGCGGGAACGGCGGCCCGTCTTCCTTTGGTGGCGGAGGCAGGAATGGCGGCCCGTCTCCCTCTGGTGGCGGAGGCGGGAACGGCGGCCCGTCTCCCTCTGGTGGCGGAGGCAGGATCGGCGGCCCGTCTCCCTCTGGTGGTGGAGGCGGGATCGGCGGCCCGTCTCCCTCTGGTGGCGGAGGCGGGAAAGGCGGTCCGTAAGGAACAGCAGCGAAGATGACGGACCCTCGGGAACAGCAGGCGAAGACGGTGGACCCTCGGGAACAGCAGGCGGACCCTCGGGAACAGCAGGCGGACCCTCGGGAACAGCAGGCGGAGACGGCGGACCCTCGGGAACAGCAGGCGGACCCTCGGGAACAACAGGCGGAGACGGTGGCCACTCCGGCAAAGGCAGTTCCAGCTCCTCCGGTGGCAATGGCTCCAGCCACTCCGGCATCGGCAGTGGTGGCTGTGGCCATTCTAGCGGCCTCTGAGGTCGGGCTGGCACCTCCTGCCGTCGCAGTCGTGTGCGCCTCCACTGAGCTCCTCTCAGCAGCATGTGCAAGGGCTGCTGAGGGGCATCAGCCTTCTCCCCTTCCAGTTCTCTGGTCCGTGGCTCCTCCACTTCCGGTTCTCTGGTCTGTAGCTCCTTCCCTTCTGGCTTTCGGGTCCGTGGCTCCTCCCCTTCTGGCTCTCGGGTCCGTGGCTCCGCCCCTTCTGGTTCTCGGGTCAGTGGCTCCTCCCCTTCCGGCTCTCGGGCTGGCCGCTCCACCTCCTCTGCCTCTTGGGACGGCAGCTCCACCCCCTCTGGCTCTCGGGACGGCAGCTCCACCCCCTCTGGCTCTCGGGACGGCAGCTCCACCCCCTCTGGCTCTCGGGACGGCAGCTCCACTCCCTCTGGCTATCGGGACGGCAGCAGTGGGGGAACCAGCAGGCATGCTCCCTCTGCTGGTGGCGGCGATGGAGGCGGAACCAGCAGGTACTCTCCCTCTGCTGCTGGAGGTGGGAGCGGCAAGTCGTCCTCCCACGGAGGTGGAGGCGGAACCAGCAGGAACTCTCCCTCTGCTGGCGGAGGTGGGAGCGACACACAGTCCTCCCATGGAGGTGGAGGTGGAACCAGCAGGTATTCTCCCTCTGCTGGTGGCGGTGGGAGCGACACACAGTCCTCCCACGGAGATGGAGGTGGAACCAGCAGGTACTCTCCCTCTGCTGGCGGATACCTGGGCTGTGGATATTCGGCCTTCCCCTCTTGGGTTGTGGACGCACCTACTTCCCCCTCTTGGGTTGTGGACGCACCTACTTCCCCCTCTTGGGCTGTGGACGCACCGACTCCCCCCTCTTGGGCTGTGGACGCACCGACTCCCCCCTCTTGGGCTGTGGACGCACCAACTCCCCCCTCTTGGGCTGTATACATTCGGGCTCCTCCCACTCAGGCGCAGGACGTTCGGGCTCCTCCCACTCAGTCGCAGGACGTTCGGGCTCCTCCCACTCAGTCGCAGGACGTTCGGGCTCCTTCCACTCAGGCGCAGGACGTTCGGGCTCCTCCCACTCCAGGTCTGTGTCCTGCAAGACCTCCAGGCAGTGGTGCTCCTCATGCCCGTACTGCATGCAGTGGGTGCATCACTCCTCTTCCTCCCATGTCTTCCTTCATCTCTGCCTCCTTCTCCTCACCTCTGTTTGGGTGGGGCAGTTGGCCACTGTGTGTCCAAATGCCCCACAACCAGGGCACCACTCATCTACTATGTAGATCGGGCCGATGTTCCCCGGTGGCAGCTGTTGCTGCTGCCTCTTGCAGCTCTTCCTCCTTTTTCCTCCCATCCTCTTTTCTTTTTTATTTTTTTTCCAACAAAAAAAATGCTCACAAAAAAAATTTGATATTCAAAAAAAAAAAAAATCCTGCAGTACTGCTCTGAACCTCCCGGCGGCGCTATATCCCTCTTCTGACACCACATGTGACAGGATGGCGCAAGGGATGAGGCCCAGAGAGACAGCAGTTCAAACAAAATACTTTTAATAAATAAAAGACACAAAATAAACAGTCACAAGGGCCAAACAAAAGGTTTTTAAAACACAAACAATAAACACAAAGTAAAACTTACAAAAAATAAATCTTCCAGGCTGAGCTTTGCCTTCACTGGACTGCAAAAATTCAAAAACAGCACACAAAGAAAAAAAACAGCACGCAACAAAAAACCTGCTTGCTTCCTCAGCTACCTCTCTCTACTGAGGACCTGAGGCCTTCTTTTATGTCAGGTGGCTGGGTGCTAATTGATTGTTAAGGATTCCCACCTGACACAATAAACCTGGGCAGGAAGGAGAATTTAACCCCATCCATGCCAATATTTACAAGGGCAGAGCCCTGCTCTGCCACAAGCATATTAATAGTATACGTAATATAAAAAGAAATTACACAAATCAAAAACCAAATCATGATAAAAATGCCTTTAATTGTGTCTTTAATTGTTTTTTAAAAGCATCAACTGTCTTAGCATCCCTGATAGTTTGAGGAAGGTCATTCCAAAGTTTGGGTGCATAGCAGCAAAAAGCTCTATTGCCCATGGAGCGAAGATTAGTTTGGGTATTGCCAATAAACCTGAGGATGAAGAATGTAGATTACGTACGGGTGTGTAACGTGTAAGCAATTCAGCAATTTAACATTGAGCAAAATCGTTCAGAGCCTTATAGGTTAACAACAGTATTTTAAAATCAATCCTGCTCTCAACTGGCAACCAGTGCAAAGAAGCAAGAACCGGTGTAATATGGGCACCCAGTTTACTGCCAGTTAAAATGCGAGCACACCAAGATTCCTAACTACAGAGCTAGATTTAACTTCAAGCCCATCGATCACTATGCTAAAAGAGTCAACATTTCTAAGTTGTCGAGGAGGGCCAAGTAGTATTACTATCGCTATTTAATTGTAGGAAGTTTTGCCGCATCCAAGTTTTAATCTCAGTCAGACAATTATCAACAGCCGAAACGGCCACATTTGTATAAAGGTGTGGCCTGAAAATATAATTGTGTGTCATCTGCATATGAGTGAAAACTCACACCATGACGATGTAAGATCTGTCCAAGTGGCAGCATATAGATATTAAAAAGTAAGTGTCCTAAAATAGAGCCCTGTGCCACACCTGTAGATACCGGGCTAGGGTCAGATGTATAGCCGCCCATAGAAACACACTGCCTACGATCTGACAAGTATGATTGGAACCACTGTAAGACAATGCCAGCAATACCCACACAGCATTCCAAGTGGTTAATTAGAATGGCGTGGTTTACGGTATTGAATGTAGCACTAAGATCTCATAGGACCAGAATGGTCAGTGTACCCGAGTCAGCGGCCATGAACAGATCATTAACAACCTTAACAAGGGCTGTTTCAGTGCTGTGTCTTGATCTAAAACCTGACTGCAAAGGTTCATAAATATCGCATTCCGATAGATGACTCTGTAGCTGCTGAGCCACTACGTGTTCTAGGATTTTAGACAGAAAGAGCAGATTGGAGATGGGCCTATAATTACAAAGAATATCTGCGTCAAGGTTTGTTTTTTTTTTAACAAAGGAGTCACAACAGCATATTTAAATGCTGGTGGAACTACTCCAGAAGTCAGTGACTCGTTGACCGGGCTGAGAACTGAAAAATGTGACACAATGAGTGGTGATGGGACTGGATCTAGGGAGCAAGTGGTAGGCTTCATTTTAGTGACTATTTCAGCCAGCCTTGAAGAAGTAACCTCAGCAAAACAGAACCAACAGGTACCATTAAAAGCCAATATATCAGGGGGCAGAATGGCAAGCGGGGTAGAAACTAACAGTTCTTGTATGATGTTATCGATTTTAGAAAATAGTCAAGAAACCTATTACATTGCTCAATAGAACCAGTAGATACAGAAACATGTTTAGGTTGTAGCATGCAATTTATTGTCGAGAAGAGATGCCTGGGATTAGCAGAGCCCTCTCTAATGAGATTAGAGTTAAAAAGCGATCTGGCTGAGTTTAGAGCATTCCTATATACAGTTTTATGCTCCCTCCATATTTCAAAATGAACAGTTAGGCCAGTATCCCTCCACCTGCGTTAAAGCCCACGCCCTGCAGTTTTCATGGAGCGTAACAGATCATTATACCATGGAGAACAATGGGTATAGGAAACCAAACTTGCTTTCTCGGGAGCCAGGATATCAAGCACATTGCACAGGTTCATATTATAAGACTCCACCATATCTGCCAGCACCCAAGTCTGATCGTCATAAAATGGAGTAGAAAACAAACTGTCAGCAAAAGGATTAATAGAATTAACATTGCGAAATTTAACAGTGTGCTTAACTTTTACTGCAGGCACTGGTAAATCCAAATTAAACAAAATGGCCAAATGATCAGAAATTATGAAATCGAGAGCTTGGAGATTAGTAACTGATAGGCTTGTAGTAATAACTAAATCAAGACTATGACCACGATTGTGAGAAGGGACATTTTACATTAAACAGTCCAGAAGAGACAGAAACTCTCTTGACAGAGAACAGGATTGAGAATCAACATGAATATTCAAATCTCCTGATAACAGGATCCGATCATAATTTGAACGTAAAAACATTAAAAGATTCAACAGCTCATTCATTATGTTTTGGGGGACGGTAAACCAAAACCACCACAACAAGTACAGCAGAGACTAATTTAAAGGCTAGACATTCGTATGTAATAAAGGCAGGGAGTAACATTATAGGCAAGTCAATACACAACAGCCAACCCGCCACCACGACCTGAAGCACGAGCCTTTTCCAGAAGACCGTAGCCTGAAATGGCAAGCTGGTTTAGCCAAAACCAGTCGTTCTGTTTATGCCAGGTTTCAGTAAGACATAAAAAGTAATTGTAGCTAACAAACTAGTTCTATACATTTTCTCAGCCATGCGCAACACATTTCATGTTTTATCAAAGATGTATTTTCATTTTAAAACATGATGGGGTTTCAAAAAATCAGCGTTATTGTATCGAACTCGCGGTATAGTAATGACAAGTGATTTTCAAATGGAATTTGTTAATAAAATCAATCCGATAATGCTTTGAATTGAGTCGATGAGGTCGTTAATGAACGAATTTCTCTGTAAAAAGCTTCGTCACAGGTCACGTACATCACTTTGTTTCTCAATGACTACATAAGGGGAACTTGTTAGCATGCATTTTGATTAACGAGATCAAGCAGAGCTTTTTTTAGATGTTATAGTAATAAAATAATGACTTGGATCGTATTATTGAGGAGTTTGGTGATAAAACGAGTGATCAGGAGATGATTTATCGGTATGTACTATTATTAAGACGTATGTGAAAAATATAGCGAACAAGGGGTGGGGCCGGGCTGGAGATGCAGTACTGAGTATCCTATTGATTTGCAGTGCCTTTTAAACCTGTTTTACTGTGAAAAGAATACTTTTAAACAGCACGTCTAAAATAAACTGCGCGTATGAAAATAAATTGGACCTGACGCGCCAGATACACGCTGAATAAATGGACCACAAAGGGTTAATAAACTCTTAAAATTAAGATGTACATAGCTGGCTTACATCAGCAGTTTGCAATCACCAGCCTTGTCGTTCAACCTTGTGATGCGTGGGTATAACGCTTTGCTGCCTGTGAGAATTGAGCAAAACTCATAGTATTTTTCTTAAATGTTAACTTGTAATGTGCTTTGTCTCGCATCATGCTAGGGAAATAAGACCAAATTTGGTCAAGGGAATTACGTAAGCTAGTTGTATATCTGTGCTGTTTGAAGTAATTTCCGGGCTCAGAAGTAAATAACATCTACACCAGGGGGCCGCAGTGTCTTCTGATTTTCGATTCACCGGAGCTCTCAATTACTTAATTGGTCTAATGATTTGATTAATTGGACAAATGTAACACTTCTCTCCAGGCCTCAAAATGTTTCATAGGTCAGGTACCTTGAACCAAGTGCATTTTTTAAATCATCAACTGTAAAAGACCTTGAAAAATATGAAATATGTCAATTATGTTAATTGAGTGCTTAAGTTGGAATGAAAACCAGAAGACCCTGCAGCCCTCGAAGACTGGTGTTTGACACCTCTGGCTTAAACTAAACATGTCAGACATTTTTAGCTGAACCCCCCTCAGAAATGTACCACTTATGACTTCTTCAAGTTAGTAAGATAATTTATACATAAAGTCACTTTTAAAATACAATATTTGAAGTCTCATATATGCCCCCACACCAGCTGGGATAGGCAGGCCTGGACCAGCTGCAAGCTCAGCCACAGATGAGGCCTATCAATGCTAACTCCAAGTTTGCTAGTGCTGGGTGCCTTAACATTGTAAGATATCATACATGTTGTGTCTCATAGCAAGCATCCACCTTCCTCTTTTCATTGGGAAAGGATCAAGTCCAACATTGTCAAAAACATCACCAGGGGATTTATTGGTCTGTACAGAATCTTTATACTACTGCCGTTTAACTATATAAATCACACTGGTGTTTCATCCATAGGGGTGTTTTATTATCCTAAATTCAGATAATTTTATCCTTGTGATATTCGTTAAAATGCATTATAATTTCCTTTCTTTTAGGAGTGAAAATGCTAATATTGACACTGAAAAATGTCCTAAAATGATTGAGTCTCACTACAGCTGAGTGAGAGTAGGCATATCTGCCTTATACTGTAACTGACAGAAATCAGACTTTAAATAAAAGGAAATTACAGAGGTTTTACACAAGCCTCTCACATCTTTGTTAAACTATGAAACTAAGGCTCTCATTATCAAGTACTTCAAGCTAAGCCTCTGCAAGTCCTGCTTTTCAAACCCCAATGACAGCTCAGCAGGATATCCTGGAATTTAAATCAATGTCAAATTTAAGAAATGTTTTTTTGGTCTGACATGCTGCACGAATTATCACGATCATAGTACATAACAAATGCCACTGGGGAACCAAGCAACAAACCAAATTAGGTATTTAGTTTCTGAAAAGTCATATCCTATTCAGTTGGAGTTTCCTCCCACAAAAGGTAGTGTCCTTGAGTTGTAAAGTGTAATCTTCTGACGGTGTTAGAACTCTCACGCTGCAGTGATACATGATCACACTGCACGGCACCACAAGACCGTACTAAATAAATGATCAGTGCTGCTGCTGCACTTCTACACGTACGCAAGGTCGGCAGTGGGGAGACGTTTGTAAAGCTGGATCACCTGACGCTCTGTGAGTTAGCTGTTAACCCTAAGCCTACTAGGGAGATAATCATCCTGTTAGCCTTTGCTGAAAGAAATAGGCATTGATCCAAGTTTCTCTCTTTAAAAAGTGCTAGTCTGCCAAGAATTTTACTGCAGGGGAAAAGCGTTATACTGACTTCTTTATTCCTGCAGGTCTCATTTGCATTTAAGGAAATTCCCATCTCCAATCAAAGTTCAGAGAGAATCTGCAGACAGAGCAGCACAGTTGTCTAACAGAATCATTATGGTCTGTTCCAAGCAGGATATTTGAGTTCAATAACCCACCAATTCCCTTGACCACTTCAAAATTTCTGTAATTGAGGAAAGTGTGGAATGTTTTTATCTCTATTTGACAAATTGGTTAAAAAACTTGAAATTATTTTAATGTCATCAGGCAGCGACCCACAAAGGACTTTGGACAGCAGATTAATCAGTCTGTCAGTTGGACTTACTCCCTCACAAGCATAATTTTTTATGGCTAATTGTCGTTACACAGCTGTACACACGTTATCCCTGTTGAATAGCTCTCTCTCTCTCTCTCTCTCTCTCTCTCTCTCTCTCTCTCTCTCTCTCTCTCTCTCTCTATATATATATATATATATATATATATATATATTCTAGTGGCACGGTACTTATAGTTAGGGTTGCTTAGGCAGTTTAATGTTAAACCCCTATTTCTGTAATAACTCTGACCCTGTTTAATGGATTTGCACAAAAATTTGAATGTGTGGTCCCTTTGCTTAGATGTCTTGATGTGGGCCATTTCGTTCTGCCCCATATATGTGGATTCCAAGATCCAGATAGTAAAAATGGTTTGGAATATTGTGTAACATTTTTTTTTTTTTTTTTAGTAGCTAAACAATATTACCCATACAATAAACAGGGATATCATTTGTAAACTCTGAGAACAACAATGCACATTATAATAACTTTACATCCCATGTGTAGTGAGGTCACTTACTCAAGTTGAGAGACTATGCGTGTGGATATAGGAGCAAAGCTGTCTCAGAGCCAAGTAAGTGTAAGGCTTTAACTGATAAGAAGCTGAGTCAGATCAGTAAGTAATTGTAAGACATATTCCCCTTGTAATTCAGAGGGGTAATTCTCTTTTAGGGATTTTTACTGCATGTTCTGGACAGCACAAACTTCCTGGATTTAAACACCAATACAACAATGAGCTGGAAAAGTCCCTGATAGCACAGGATGCTGTAGCACAGATAGTATCAGTGCAAAGGCCTTGGCAACGTTGTTAAGGTGTAAAATAAAACCATACCTATTCATTATATCTCCTCAGTACCTTAACTTTAAGCTGGTTAATAATGACAAAATAAATAATTTACAAGATTAGAAAAACATGTGTCTTCTGTAGGTGATATCTACATACACATTTCAGTAAAGAAATTACACTACAGATAAGGATTATTTTCCTTTTAATATTTAAATAAGACACTTCCTTACTGAAAACTAGTCAAGGGGATTTTTAGTAACTGCTATTGCGTGGAATCTATGAATATTTTTGTGCTGTTTTTCCTGATAACATTCTTCTTTAAGTGAGAATTAATTACCGTAATGTGTGCAGTAAGAGACGACAGTTTTTTTTCCAGCCAGTAAAGTTACTGTGTGAATGTTACTTACAGATGGTTACCTTTTGTAAAGATGTCCACAGCCCATGAGTAGTACAGTTTCACGATCATTTTCAGACTGGAACGTATAATAAGGCCAGGTCACACATTCAGCTCGTTGAACCCAAAACATAAATCTATTAGCAGGAAGGCAGACTAAGAGTATTGGTAAGTATGCAGTCCAGGATAGCTCAAAAGGTTAAATTAGACAGAAAAGGTAACTGTACTACTTAAAACCCCTAACATTACTGAAGCCACTACACACTGTTACAACCTTTAATACAATGGCTCTCACCACAGGCACTGAAAGGTTAACATTGTAACAATACACTGCAATACAATACAATACCTAACACAGTGTTTATTAAAAGGAAATTACAGTACAATAATACATAACATTATTTTTTTAAGGAAAATGGAGGGTTTGCTTGTAATCAAGCTGTTTTCAAGCTGTTAGGACTGACAACCTGAATGTTAATTCATTTTCTCTTATACAGTAGCTTGAATCATTAAGCCACACTGCCCCCATCCTGTCATGCAAAGCACTACTTTGTGCATTTATTTTTTCATTGTCTGAGAATCTTTGCAAATTTATTAACAACCTAATGGAATGATGGATGAAAAATATATTACTCTTTCAAGTATTAGTGCTTAATTATTATTTTTTTTTTTTGCATTTTTCTAATTATACATCTGTATGTGTATTGTTCTATACCATGGAAACAAGTAGAATAAAAATATAAACTGTTGTTCTCTTCTCTTACAGAGGACAATAAAGTTTCTCCAATAAGCAGAATCAGTAAATTCTACTAGTACAGTAAAACACCTTTAATACTGTTTAAATCATAATTTAATTGTAAAATAAATGCCATATTACTTTGAATTAATTCCGCTGCATTTATTTAAAATTGCTAAAAACAAATGCAGCGCTTATTCAAGGGTGGCGCTTATTCAAGGCCGACGGTAATTAGAAGTACTATGGTTTTCGAAAGGCGCAATTTTTTATTTGAGGGAGGCATACATTGAAGTTTATTTCTGTGGATCAGGCCCGGCGCCAGGAATTACATGGGAGGGGGGCACCATGTTTTCTGTGAGGGGGCACATGTACATACCACGTATAATATACGAACTGACACATTGTACCGGTATTTAAATATAAGAGTGACACAAATAATAATAATACCAAGTGCTTTACAATGCTACTCACTATATGCACCTATTACACCGTGTAACAAATTTTTTTTTTTTTTTGGTTCCTGGGTAGTAAGTGTTATTTCCTAATTGCTTATGCCTCAAAAGTATAGAAAATGGCTATTATTCCCCACAAACTTTGCTTTTGTGACCAGGACAGTGATATTTTGAAATTTACCTATTTTCCAGAACATTCCAGATAGATTCAGTGCTGAGTAAACTTGGAGTAACTTCTAGAACTTTCTAGAACTTTCCAGTAATATAAATAGTAGTATAAATACAGGGGCCTTAAGCCCACCAGTTCAGTTTAGTTCCAGCTGCCTAAGTGGATACATATCTGCATTTTTCTGAGATGGCATCAAGGTCATAGGAGACTTCAAAATGGTGGCATTCCTGATGGGTCTCCAAGGTGGTTTACCAAGTTTCCCTGCTATCTTTGCCTTTGGGACAGCAGGGACACCAAGGCGCACTACCACAGGCGGGACTGGCCACAGCGGACCGAGTTCTCTGTGGGGAGGAACAACGTCAAGTGGGAGCCACTGGTGGACCCCGGAAGGTGCTGATGCCACCACTGCACATCAAATTGGGCCTTATGAAACAATTTGTCTGAGCTCTAGATAAGGAGTCGGCAGCCTTCAAGTACCTTCAAGACTTCTTCCCTAAGCTGTCTGAGGCAAAGGTCAAAGCCGGTGTCTTCGCCGGACCACAGATAAAGAAGATCCTGGAGTGCAATGAATTCCCAAGAAGCTCACTAGTAAGGAGAAAGCAGCTTGGAACAGCTTTGTTGCAGTGGTTCGGGCTTCCTGGGCAATCACAAGGCCGAAAACTATGTGGAGCTGGTTGAGACTCTGGTGAAGAACTACGGCACAATGGGCTGTAGGATGTCCCTCAAAGTCCATATCCTTGATGCTCATCTTGATAAATTCAAGGAGAACATGGGAGCGCATCGGGAGGAGCAAGGCGGCCTTCCACCAGGATATACTGGACTTTGAACGCCGCTACCAAGGACAGTATAACGAGAACATAATGGGAGACTACATTTGGGGCTGATTCGTGAAAGTGATTTACAGTATAATCGTAAATCTCGAAAAACTACTCACTTCTAAATCTTTTGTAGTCATTTTTGTATTACTTTAGTATAAATACATGTTAATTTGGATTCATATGTTGTTTTTTTCTGACTATGTGAACGAAAAGACACAAATTCGCCCGTTTTCTCATTGGAAATAGGTAAATTTCAAAATATCACTGTCCTGGTCACAAAAGCAAAGTTTGTGGGGAATAATAGCCATTTTCTATACTTTTGAGGCATAAGCAATTAGGAAATAACACTTACTACCCAGGAACAAAAATTGTGTTACATAGTGTTTATCAAATAACAGCTAACTAAGCAAATAACTGATCATATAACAACTGAACAAGCAAATCAACAAATCGACGGAAAATCTATAATGGCAAAGCATATTGATTAAATGTAAAACATAACTTGCCAATGTCATGAAGAAGCCCTCAGTAAAGCTGCAATCTTCACTTCCCTTTTGCATTGAACTATTACTACTTTTTTCCACTCGCCACGGAACTTGAGGGTCAAATCCTTCTCAAAGGCCAATTGTATGAGGTGTGCTTTGCGGTTGTGAAGCATGCTCCTTCTGTGTGTTGTCAGTACGTTGGAAAGGGTAGAAAATGAGTTTTCGCACATAGCAGTAGAAGCCCCAAAAGTCAAAGCAAGTTGTGGCACTGTCTTAACACTTGGCATCGCTTTATGGCGCTGTGAAACGTTTTCAGCACAGACTGGGTCGTCCACTTTTCATTTTCGTTTGATTTAATCTGGTTCTGTAGAAACTGACATGCAACTAGCAATTCAGATTCAACAATGTCCATATTGATTAAATTAACTAAGGGTTGCAAATTAGCAAGTTGTAGAAACGTTGGGCTATTGGGGTCGGCAGCCTGTAGCGCTGCAATTAAAACGAGCCGACAGATCAACTAGTACGGCATCCAGCACACCATAAAACAGCCTCTTGAGCTCACGTTCGTTATCAGCTTCACCCCCTGGCTGACTAACAGATCCCTCAACCACAAAGTCTTCAAGGTGCTTGCTCAAATGTAAAACACTCTGTTTCTTGAATGGCACAGTTGTTTCACCACTGTCATTCAGCAGGTTATTAAAAACTGCATCACAACGCAGTTTCGCAATACACTCTGAAGCACTACGAACGACCTCTACAGCAGAAAGAAGATAGCTTTTTCTTCTCCCTGAAGCATTTTGTTTGGAGTGTCCAGTATACTCAATTTTTTTTTGCACCATGTGTACAATGAATTTGAAGTCTACAGCTGACACCTGCTTCAATAATCGAATAGATCCAATCTTAACTTCGGTTCCATATCTTCCAGTGCTTTGGATTTCTAATTCTACAATGCTGTTAAAGGACTACACAACAACCCCAACTGTACAGTAATGCCCAGTCCAACACTGCTCGAGTAATCGTTTAAGTTTCTCGCCTTTGTAGAGAACAGCAACAGTTGTTTTCCTTAGAAATTTATACAATGAGTTGCACACATTTAAGAATTCTTCTACCTTTTCTTCTGAGGACATGGCATGCACAATGACCAAGTGCAGCTGGTGATTAAAGCAATGGATGTATGGGACCTCCCTTCCCAGTTTGTCCTGCAAGCTCTTTTGAACCCCCCCGTGGCAGCCGGGCATAACATTTGCTCCATCGTAGCACTGGCTTAATGTTTTAGAAGGGCAGAGTCCTGCTTCCGTTATTTAAGTTACAATCGTGTTTGCAAATGTCTCTGCACCGAAACTGTCAGTTGTGGCTATAGTCAAAAGCCTTTCCCTGATTTCATCATTCACAGTTACAAAACAGCCAGCTGGGTCTCGTGTTCCATCAGCTTTTACTGTATACCACTGTGGCAGGGCGAGGAGCCCTGCACATGAAAAGGGGGCGGGGCAAAGCCCTGCCATAAATGTATTATTTATTTTTAGAACGGGGTACCCCTCCGCCCCTGTGCAATTTATTATTTTGTATTTGTTTTGTTGTATTATTATTATTATTATTATTATTATTATTATTATTATTATTATTATTATTATTATTGTCGTTATTGTTATGGTTTATTTATTTATAAATGTGAAGGTGAAGAGCTGTATGTTTTGTATTGTTTCGCAGCATTTAAAACCTTGTGCAGAAGGTGACCATCTCCCAAGTTAATTAATTGTTTAATTAACTGCATATAAGCCTGCAAATCTGTGCACTCAGGGTGGGTGTTCGAGAGGAGGAACAGAGCGAACGAGAGGAGAAAGAAACAGTGATTAAAAATAAGTAGGATCAGTGAAGGCTACTGCCGAGCCTGAGCTAGGATCTGTTTTGTTGTGTTTTTGTTGTTCGTGATTTGTTTTTGTTCAAATATTTTATTTATTTTTGTGTTAAAAATAAACGGCGCCGCACACCTTTTTGCACCGCAGTATTTTGAGTTTGTTTTCTTCCTGCATCTGGCCTGACGTCACCACGTCAGCCATCCTGTCACAACCACAAATCCCCGATTTCTTCCTTCACAGTTTCACACATGATTTTGTTTATTTCATTTTGTATATCGTGTGAGGTGCACTTAACATAGCCTGGTATAGTGCATTCAAATAAACCCAGGAAAACTCCACTAGATCTATCCGCAATGTCAACAGATTGTTTTTATTTATCCGCTTTCTAATATCCATAACTAGATGGTAGAGGTTAAACTTACACTCACAAAATATTTACTTCGTTTTCTGTGAAACGTTCACTTCACGCCACAGATGACCCGCCCCCTGCTCTACTTTTTCAGTGTGCGTGTTGTATGACGATTATGTAAATACACAGGGATCCAGATCCAAGGCTGAGAAGTGTCAAACTGGGTGGGCACCAGCTTGGCTTTGGGCAGGCATTGCCCCCGGTGCCCCCCCGTGGCACCGGCCCTGCTGCGGATATAACTTGATCAGGATGGCGAAGAAGTCCTACAACTTTAAACTGAAAGCTGTTGAGCTTGCAGATCAGATCAGTGTTTGACTAGGTGAGGCCACATACCAGTGTAGAGTGGAGAGAGAAATAATAACAAGACAACTAAACACTCACAGTCTCCTGGTCGAGCAGGGCTTCGGTGAGGAAGACGAGTTGATCCCATGGGTATCCCCTAAACAGCAACGCTACAGCGAGAGCTACACTAACTTCTGCTTGACACTCCAAAACACCACACCCCCCACTCTCCAAACTTCCTGTATGCATCAGGATTCTGCAGTGTTTATTAGCCAAAATACCATGCACACAACCAAAACAGAAATGCATTTAAGAAACTTAAATAATAATCATACAGCTACTGCATTACAACTAGAATGTATTACTGTTCTTGCTAATTCTTAAATATACTGTATATATTTATTTTAGTGCTACTGTATTTACTCGTACACCAGGATCAGTGCATAGTGCTGTGTACCTACGGTATTCTTTTTTTGTTTGGGTTCCATAAACTTTACAGTAAAATACCGGTATGCTCCAGGGTGTAACTGTATTCTTTTGAATACATTTTATTCAAGTTTATTCAATTAATTTGGTTTCTATTTGTAATGTTTTGCCATACTGTGTTTTTTATGCATTTCTTTATTAAGTGCTAAATTTATTTGAGCTGGGGCGTTCTTGAGAGCTGCATTTATTCAAGGACGGCATCCAGTGTTTCCAGCCTGGGACCTGGGGCCCCGAAAACCCGGGGAACCAGACGATTTTTCAGCCCCGCCAACCCGGGTTTGGCATAGGTATAAAACCAGGGCTGACGGGGTTAACTAAAGTTTAAAAAAAAAAAACTCACGTGCGCAGGGACATCTGTACTTCCGTGCGTTTATTCATTCAACAGGAAGATTTAAGCAGAAATGTTCACTTATTGTACTGTCGGCAAAGCTTAAAATAATAATGAGCGCTCCAAATCTGAACGTGCCTTCAGTGCAGCTGGGACATTCTGCACACGATCACACTTGGGCGATCAGTCCCTAGACAGTTTGTACTTCCTGAGGGCATACTTGCAAAAGAAGAATTGAAGAACTGAAGAAGAACCGGTCACTGGACTAGTAGTTGCAGATGTTTCTTTATTCTCTTTAATTAATGAAAGAAAGAAAGGCTACTTTGTTCATTTAAATGGTACGTGTTCCCAAAAGCATAGCCTATAAATGATTGTGACAAAGAGAGAGTGAACTCGTGTTTTAGATCTCCCTTCCGACCGGTGAGGGCACTGGGGAGGAGGAGCAGGCGGAGCCGCGGTGCGCAACGTCACAGACCCGGTCGGGAAGCACGGTGGCAATCACGCATTGGCCGACGGCGGTTGCCCTCGCTGACCAATGGGGACGGGGCGTACAAAAGGGGGCGTGGCCCGGGGTTCTGGTCCTTCTGGCAAGGTACAGTGTGTGTGAGAGAGAGAGAGAAACAGAGATACAAACAGGGAATTAAAGTGGGAGACGGGGAGCAAGGAAGCGGGTGGTTGTGATTGTGCATACCTGCTAAGCCCTGTGTCTTTTTTGTGTATTTTATAGAGCACTAACGGGACGCTCCGGGAATACATCGGAGAAGCGTGAACCCGGAAGTGCTGGATTTTTACCCCTTTGTTTTCATTCCCGGATCAAAGGGACGGATTGACTTTATTTTTTTGTGTTTGTCCTCGTTTGGGACTGCAACCCCTCGTTATTGTTATTTTGTCGGGTTACACATTGCTGTGTACCCTGGCTCCCCTTTATTTTGTTTATTCTCCTTGACTTTTTGGTGCCCATCTGACGTTGGTTTTACGTTCAATAAAACCGGGGGCTTGTTAAGGAAAACCTGATTCGTTGTCATTCTTTTACACCACATTCCGCCATCTTGATCACACGTTGTGGTAGCAGTGGGATGGACCCAACCACTTTGTCGGCGATCCTGGAGGCGTTGGACAGCCGGAGGGAGGCTGAGGAACGGAGGAGGGAGGAGAGATACACGGCTCTTATCGAGAGGGTCGGGATGGGGATGACGTCAACGGCGACGGGCCCCGTGCTGGTTGCCCCGAAGGCCCGGGCCCAGAAAATGACGGCGGAGGATGACCCGGAGGCCTACCTTGTAGCCTTTGAACAGTTGGCTACCACTGCAGCATGGCCCCGGGAGTACTGGGCGAGCCAACTTGGTCCCTGCTTGATTGGGGAAGCACAAGCAGCGTACCGGGCCATGACTGACGACGATGCCGCCCAGTATGACCTGGTTAAGCAGGCTATCCTCCGCCGCCTCAATATCACGGGGAGACTCATCGTGTCAGATTCCGGGAGTTCGGCGACCCCCAACACCCGGCCCAGGGTGGTAGCCCAGCGATTATGCGACCACATGGCGCAATGGCTGAACCCCAGTCAGAAAACCGGGATTCAGATGGGGGAGGCCATTGTGATGGAACAATTCTGCCATGTGGTCGGGGCTGAGACGCAGGCGTGGGTACGCCGGCATAACCCCACGACGCTGGAGCAGGCCGTGGCGTTAGCTGAAAATTTCGAGGACTCCCTGGTGTCCGCTCGAACCACCCTGCTGGACTGCCCCCCTCCCTCCGCTGCCAAAGGACCGCCATCGAACCCTTCCCCCGGACCCAGGCCCGTCAGATCACCGGCCCCGTCGGGCCATCCGGCCCCCTTACAATGGAGGCAGAGGTTGGCCTCCAGCTGGGGTAGAACGGTTCCCCCTGCCCCGCTGTCATACCAGCAGCGGGACAAATATGTACCGCCCTTACCCTCTGCCCCACCCGTCTGTTTTAGGTGCCAGCAGCCGGGACACATTGCCAGATACTGCCCGGTGGCCATGGAGTGCGACGTGGCTCTACACCGAAGTGGCGAAATATGTAGCTAGCTGCCCAGAATGTCAGAGTAGCACTGGGTCGAGTGCGCCCTGCCCCTCTGGTCCCACTGCCTATTGTCTCCACTCCCTTTGAACGCGTTGCAGTGGACATAGTTGGACCAGTGCTGCCTTCTGATTCCGGGTACACGCACATATTAGTGATGGTGGATTATGCAACGCGATACCCGGAAGCAGTTCCGTTGCGGTCCACTAGTGCCACTGCAATTGCGAAAGAGTTAAGTCAGATTATGGCTAGGGTAGGGATCCCAAAAGAAATATTGACTGATCATGGAACGAACTTCTTGTCGAAAACGCTACAGCAGGTGTACAAAATTCAAAAAATACGTCCCATTAGGACGTCCGTTTATCATCCCCAAACGGATGGGCTGGTGGAACGTTTTAACCAAACATTGAAGCAAATGTTGAAACGGTTTGTGAGTCAGGAGCAGAAACACTGGGCTACCCTTCTTCCTTACCTACTCTTTGCAGTGAGAGAGGTGCCTCAGAGCTCAACGGGATTTTCCCCCTTTGAGCTATTATATGGCCGGCAGCCACGGGGCATCCTCGACTTGTTGAGAGAAGGTTGGGAAGAACACAAGGGCTCCTCTAAAAATGTAGTGCAGCATGTGCTCCTACTGCGTGATCGCCTTGATTTAATTGGTCGACTGGCTCAGGACAATCTCAGATCGGCTCAACATCGGCAACAGCGGCATTACAATACCAATGCACAATTCGAACCTTTCGCCAGGAGATAAAGTAATGCTGCTTCTTCCCTCATTGGAATCGAAACTGTGTGCTAAATGGCAGGGGCCATATGAGGTGATACGGGCCATAGGATTAGTGAATTATGAAATTAGACAGCCCGATCGCCGAAATAAAACATAAATCTATCATGTCAATTTGTTAAAGCCCTGGAAGGCAAGGGAGGTCTTATTCATAGCCCCAGGCGAGATGGAGGATGACTTAGGACCCTGTATAGAGACCCCTAGCCCCAGACAGATTTCAATGGGGAAACAGTTACTTCCAGATCAGCAAGTAGAATTGCGTAAGTTGATTGGGAAATTTGGGGATGTGTTTTCTGACGTGCCCGGCAGGACTAACCTTACCAAATATGCTGTTATTACTCCACCAGGTGTCACTGTTCGGGAGAGGCCTTACCGGATCCCAGAAAGCCGGCAGAGTGGCGTCCAGAACGAGGTGAGGGCGATGCTTGAACTTGGGGTCATTGAGCCTACCAGAAGCGAGTGGTGCAGTCCTATTGTTATAGTGGCCAAGAAGGACGGCACTAATCGCTTCTGTGTCGATTTTCGAAAGGTCAATGCTATCGCCAAGTTCGACGCCTACCCCATGCCTCGGATCGACGAACTCCTCGACCGACTGGGGACGGCCAGGTTTATCTCAACTCTGGACCTGACGAAGGGATATTGGCAGATCCCTCTAACCCGCTATTCATGTGAAAAAACGGCATTTTCAACTCCGGATGGTCTGTTCCATTTTAAAACCATGCCGTTTGGGCTACATGGTGCGCCCACCGCCTTTCAGAGACTGATGGACGAGGTGTTACATCCCCATCGTGAGTATGCAGCAGCTTATATTGACGATGTGGTGATTTATAGCTCCATCTGGAGAGAGCATGTAATACGACTTACAGCCTTCCTTCAGTCTCTAAGGGCTGCCCGGCTGACAGCCAACCTAAAAAAATGTGCGTTTGCTAAATCTGAAACTCAGTACTTAGGATTTATCATGGGAAACGGACAGGTGAAACCCGTAGCCACCAAAGTCCAGGCTTTGGTGGGCCAGCGCGTCCCCAAAACTAAATCCCAGGTGAGGTCACTGTTAGGATTGGCGGTTATTACCGCCGCTTTATCCCCGAGTATGCCACCGTGGTCGATCCTCTGGTGAACCTCACTAAGAAAAGTGCGCCAAATTTAGTCAAGTGGTCAGAAGAGTGTCAGGGGGCGTTTGAGACCATTAAGCGCAAACTGTGCCAGGCTCCTGCGCTAATATTACCAGATTTTAGCAGGAGATTCCTCCTCCATACTGACGCGTCAGAGGTTGGTTTGGGGGCGGTCTTGTCCCAGAGGGTTAACGGGGTGGCGCACCCCATTCTTTACATCAGTAAAAAAAAATGCTTCCTCGGGAGCGCAATTACTCGGTTGTGGAGAAAGAGTGCCATTAAGTGGGCTACCCACTCCCTCAGGTATTACTTACTGGGACATTCATTTGATCTAGTCACGGACCACGCCCCACTCAGATGGTTAAGCACCATGAAGGATAGCAATGCCCGAATAACTCGGTGGTATTTGGCATTGCAGCCTTATATGTATCGTATGGTACATCGTGCAGGGAAAGATCACCAAAATGCGGATTATTTTTCCCGGGAGGGGGGAGTAATGGGGATGGTAGATTTGGCCGAGTGTTCCTTCGGCTCCACTCTGAGCGGTGGGATATGTGACAAAGAGAGAGTGAACTCATGTTTTAGATCTCCCTTCCGACCGGTGAGGGCACTGGGGAGGAGGAGCAGGCAGAGCCGCGGTGCGCAACGTCACAGACCCGGTCGGGAAGCACGGTGGCAATCACGCATTGGCTGACGGCGGTTGCCCTCGCTGACCAATGGGGACGGGGCGTACAAAAGGGGGCGTGGCCCGGGGTTCTGGTCCTTCTGGCAAGGTACAGTGTGTGTGAGAGAGAGAGAGAAACAGAGATACAGAGATACAAACAGGGAATTAAAGTGGGAGACGGGGAGCAAGGAAGCGGGTGGTCGTGATTGTGCATACCTGCTAAGCCCTGTGTCTTTTTTGTGTATTTTATAGAGCACTAACGGGACGCTCCGAGAATACGTTGGAGGAGCGCGAACCCGGAAGTGCTGGATTTTTACCCCGTTGTTTTCATTCCCGGATCAAAGGGACGGATTGACTTTATTTTTTTGTGTTTCTCCTCGTTTGGGACTGCAACCCCTCGTTATTGTTATTTTGTCGGGTTACACATTGCTGTGTACCCCGGCTCCCCTTTATTTTATTTATTCTCCTTGACTTTTTGGTGCCCATCTGACGTTGGTTTTACGTTCAATAAAACCGGGGGCTTGTTAAGGAAAACCTGATTCGTTGTTATTCTTTTACACCACATTCCGCCATCTTGATCACAATGATAAATAACTGTTTCAATGGTATAATTTAGTTAGTTTTATTTTCACCTAAACTTGCAAAAGTAGGTTACTAGACAACTTTGCAGAGTTTTATTTATGTTATTGAAGCGTCAGGCTACTTGTTAACAACTAAACTTGCAACTGAACTGGTTACTGGACTTATTAGTACCTGGCAGATTTTTTTTTATTGTTATAAGAGAAATATGGTTTTAAATAGTACGTCCTAAATTCAAAGGAATACGGTGACCATTTTAGCTGTCTTTTATCCGTAATCAATAAAACAACAGAGCTCTCCCTAGATGACAGAATTAAAGTTATTAAACTTGTAGACAGTCCTGCCAGAAAAACTGCTGAAAAATTCGTCACTAGAAAGACGCAGATACAGCATTTTGAAACGGAAAGAACTAGGGCTTGAAGTTTTAGGTTTTTATTTTTGTTTACGTGACCATGTTTTGAGCCGATTCAATATCTTAATGAAACTGTTAATTACTAAACAAAGTTGCTTCTTTTTACCTTGATGTCCTGATTGACTTGCTGATTCTGTTTCACCTTCTTCATTATTCAAACACAAGAGCAAGCAATGACATTAATCACTTCCCCCAGATGCTACTTTAACTTGCATTTCATTCTCGCACTTGCCTGGGAACTAGGTAGCTTCAATTTCATGTTGTGTTGTTCTTTCCCACTAATTTAACAGAATGTTCTCATAATTAGGATGTAGCGGCTTAAGACTTAAAGGCAAACCATTAAAAGGAAAAACACAGAACAATTTAAGTCATACTTATAAGAGTATGAAAACAATGTGTGCGTTAATCGAAAAAGATCTTATGCTTATGCTGGCGTTGGTTTCAGGATGCAATGAATCAACACGTACATGAAAGGCAGACATAGGCATTGACATTTGCAAAGGATTTAAAACATTTTGTGTGACCTGAGACAAGCAAGCATTCATTACTTTCACAAAATAATTTGTTTTGTAAATGCATAATCTAAATGAATGTTATTAAATTACATACTTCCTTTTGTTCATATTACATCTTCTGGCTTTTACAGTGTATGTAAGACATACATAATTACAGGAAAGCATGTCAGAGACCAATAGAAAATTCATAAGTTACTTTCACACCCAAACAATTATATTGGTAACCGCTAACAAGTCTACTACTACTTTTTATTGATTTAAAGCAAGTATCACATTCAAAATAAAAACATCAATTTTTTTCCCCAATTTAGAATGTCCAAATAATTTCCCTCACCATAGAAATTTCACAGAACAGCTCAGGAGAACTGACGGTCAGTGGACCTCCTCCAATCCCACGATCAAGCCAATTGCCTTTTTACACCCAGGACCTCGAGAGCGGATGATTGTCGGCCTTTGGTGACAAAGACCAGTCCTGCACAGCCAGGACACAAACCCTGGACTGTATGACTCACCCACACCCACATCGCCGTGCTTTTATGTATGCTACTCAGGGAACCTGTACACTGTATCTAACATTTCCTTAAAAGTAAGAACATGAAGAAAGTCTGACAACCTTTTAGAAAAAATATTAAGCCTATAAAGGGAATTTATAGAATACTTCGTAACCAGCATGACCCATTTTTTTCTGTATGAAAACTATTGTGTAACGAAAATAGTTTTTGTTAGTAGCGAAATACAGGGTTCGCACGGGTCATGGAATTCCTGGAAAGTCTGGGGAAAATAAAATATGTTTTCCAGACCTTGAAAGTCAGGAAATTTTCATGAATTCTAGCTGTGGTCATCGAATGTCAGGGAAAATCAAATAGGGGGCGAGCGTACTACAGACATTACGTGCAGTATAGTTATAGCGGACTTCCGTTTCACCCCGTGTCGCCTTTGATCTTAAAGCCTATTATTTCCCACTATTGATGTTATGTGATGTTTCCCGGCATACAGTAGTTACAATGAGGTCGAAATATTGAGCATTCATTGGTTTTCCGATGTAATGCTGCCACGGTTACCTATAAACAATGTCTTTCATTGGTTAGCATGTAATATTAACATGTTGGGTGAGAACAAGGTCTGCCTTATTTGACGTTCGATCGTTGCCATCGACGAAGCAATTTTTTTTTTTACATTGATTGGATTTACGCAGAAATAAATTATGCCTATACTGTACACAGCAATTGCCAGTAGTCATAACCTACAATACTAGTTTATTAAAATGAGTATGCAGCAAACTTCGCGCACGCTGTAGTGCAGGAGTATGGGGCTTATGAATGTTACTGAGTTTGAGTAAAACACACCTGAATCAAAACGTTAGGTTACTTACTGTAACCCTGGTTCCCTGAGAGAGAAGACAACCACCAATGAACATTATGTATGGGATATGCCTGCCCATTGGGTAGGTATCGTTGAGCTCTCTATACCAGAGCTGCCGATAGGCCCCTTCCTGGGATGATGTACTCGGTCCCGCCCACTGTCAAGCCATTTCTCTTTTTCCATCGAACCTGTGAGGGAGACCGATGCGACCTCGCTGTTGGTGGTCGTCTTCTCTTTCAGGGAACAAGGGTTCCGGTAAGTAACCTAACGTTCCCTTTCAATTCGAAGATGACCACCAATGAACATTATGTATGGGATAATGTATACCAGCGCTGTCGCGAGGGAGAAGGAACGGCAGCATATGAGGGACGCACTAGCACTGTCTAACCCAGGGGTAAGCGGTGTGAACTTACACCCTCAAGGACCCTAATGAAGGCAGGGCAGGGTCTACCACATTAAGGCGGTAGAACCTGGAGAAGGTATGCGGCGTAGCCCAGCTAGCCGCAGTACAAATATCAGACATTGAGGCCCCTCTGAAGAGGGCCCAAGATGTAGCCAACCCTCTAGTGGAGTGTGCGGTTACCCTACCTCCACTATCTGAGGGTGGAGTCACCACTCTGACAGATGCGGACCCTTTCTGGAGAGGAGATCCGCTGCCCAGTTCACCATCGGGAATCTACGTCGCCTGTAGGGACAGCAAGTTCCTCTGAGCCCATGTTAATAGCCTGAAGGCCATGCGATGCACCCCCGGGGACCGTAGGCCACCCTGGTGGTTGACATACGCCACCACTGTCGTGTTGTCCGTCCAGATCAACACATGTGTACCCTTCAACACCGGGAGGAAGTGGTGGAGAGCAAGGGAGACCGCTTGCAACTCCAGCATGTTTATATGCAGGGATGTCCAGCGGTCTGGCCAGGATCCGCGTACTCCTCTGCCTTCCCAGACTGCCCCCCAACTCAAGTTGGAGGCATCTGTCGTCACCACTTGACGGTTTAACACTACTCCTATCCGCACACCCTCGCGCAGGTGAGAGGTCGTCCTCTACCAGCGTAGGGCTGCCGAGCAGGTGTGAGACACAGTCAGCCGACGGTCTCTGTCGCATTCGGTGTTGAGGTGGAACGCATTGAGCATGCAAAGCAGACCCAGCTGAATGGCTGATATGGCTGCGGCCATCAGACCCAACAGTTTCTGGCACAATAGGAGGGTGACCTGTGATCTCTATCGAAAAAGGGAGAGGCAACCTGGACAGCTGCAACTCTGTCGTCTGACAGGTATGCGCGCATCATACTGGAGTCCAGCCGGGGCCCCAAGTACGTCGTACATCGTTGATGGTGAGGCCCAGCCTCACCAGATGCTCTGTCACGACCGTCGTGTGGGCCACTGCTCCTTCTTGTGACTGGGAACAGATCAACCAGTCATCGAGATAGTTTATTACTCTGATCCCCTGCTGCCACAGGGGGGCCAGGATAGCGTCCACGCACTTTGAGAATGTACGAGGAGCCAGGGAGAGGCCGAATGGCAGCACAGCAAACTCGTAAATGCTTCCTTGAAAAGAGAAGCGGAGATAATTCCTGTGTTCTGGATGAATGGGAATGTGAAAGCCTGTATACGCGTCCCGTAAGTCCACGGTGGTGAACCAGTCGCCAGGCCGGACAGACTGGTAAATGTGATGTTGAGTCAGGATCTAGAATCTCCTTTCTTTTAACCTGTCAAAACCCCAGCCCCTCACAGACAATTTCCGCCTGGGGGGCTGTGCCCTTAAATAAATCACAATATCTTCCAAAGTATAGACAGCACAGGCATGGTTCAGGGCTTGAATTCAAGGTAACCCCTTGGGCATCAAGACTAAAACCTCAGGTGTGATAAAAGTCTTACTCAGTACCACACTGGAAGGAAATATCCAGAAAAAATACATAAAAAAACAACAAACGCTTTTCATTTTTTTATGTTATATAGTCATTTTTTCAACTTGTAGCACATGAAAAGAGCCAGATTTTTTTCCAGTGCTTCACCAACATGTCTAATATACTGTTTGAACAAAGGGATCAAATTCTACAGGAGTTTTTACAAAGCTAAGCCCAAGGGTCCCCAAACCTCTCCAAAAATAAACATTGTGTAAATCTTTATGTCAATTGATATACTAAGTTCTAAAAGGGATGTTATCTTCTGGCACCTCACAGGCTAGCCATTGCCACATGCATTTGCCTTTGAAAGGCTTTTTTTTTTTTCCCTTATCTCATTCAAGAGGTGGGCGTGTTTGTTTGCACATCGATTACTCTGTGATGGATTGGGTTACAAACAAAGTAAAGGCATGAATGGAAAGCTTGTGACCTCCCCTACAACGTGATCAGGGAGACTTTACCGTCATCAAGGTTGTAAGACCAGAGCAGCAAAACATAAGCTAGTCGATTGCTTTTTGTTTTGAATGCAAGGGGTACTAGACACATTGTGAATGGGATATCTCAGCGGTGAAATGACGGATTGAAAAAATTCCTTCGCTGTTTGACGGTAGGAAAACAACGATTTTGATATCGAGTCAGCTTTTTTTTTTTTTTCTCTTTTGCTTTTGTAATAATATTAAAAATGAGTTATGAAATATAATATTTACGTGCAGTTCCGTGTTCCGCCCGCGGGACTAGAGGGCGTGAACCCGTTGAGGAACCTCAGGTCTAGGATGGGGTGAAAGCCGCCATCTTTTTTGGGCACCAGAAAATACCTTGAGTAGTACCCCTCTCTGTGGGAGGTGGGGTCTACGAGAGGAATGGCTCGCTTGCACAGCAAGATGGCCACTTCCTTCTCAAGTACCGAGGCCTGGAGACGGTCTGTCACGAAAGTATTGAAGCGCGTAACTGTTTTGCACGGTGGCGAGCACCCAGGTGTCCGAGGTGCAAGCGCACCAGTACTGCAGCTGTTATGCCGAGAAGGGGGTCTGAGGCCGCCAGCCTTCAGGGGCCCTGCTTGGGCTGCTGAGGTTGCGGCGGGGCAGTTTGGGGGGTGACTGTCATTAGCCCTGAAACGCCTCCTGGAATGGGTGGGCTGGCCCGGTTGTTTGCTGTTGGTGTGCTGTTGGTGTGCCCTGTAGTCGATGCCTTAGGTCAGCCAGCAGAGCCATGGGGACTGGAACTGGCCTCGTGACAGTCCATGTCTGAGGAGCTCACCAGCAGTTTGACTTGCCCCACAGGGGAGCATGGGGAGGGAGCAACGCAGCCCCCTGCCAGGACACCTTGCGTTCCTGATGGGATGTCCTGGGGATCTAGGCGCATCTAGCAGAGTGGCCTTATCCGCATCAGGAACTCTGGCTTGTGACAGCCACAGCTGACTACGAGCCACAATCAAACTAGCCAGGCTCCGGCCAAGGGCTTGTCCTTGGAGACCGGAGATCTGCAGCAGCGTGCTGGTCAGGAGACGTAGCTCTGTGGTGACTGGCTCAGGGAGCGGGGCCTCGCGCAGTACACTGTCCATATAGGCTGTAAGCACGCTCGCCGTGTTTGACAGGCGAGTTGCCTGCGCCTCTGCTGCATACGCCCACTTGAGATGCATTTCCGTCACCTTACATTGAGGGTTTGGGCACGCCGGGTAGCCAACCCCTCACTAGCGGGGCCTTAACCAGGGCCGCAATGGTGGGGTCTACTGGGGGGAATCCCGCTAGGCCCAGTTTTTCCGTGTCTTCTAAAGAGGCAAGTGGTGCAGCCTGTTTTAGCACGCTAGGACAGGAGGCCAGACAATCCCAGGAGAAGCATACCTCCTCTGGGAAGGACGGGAACTTTTGAGGGCGAGGTGCCATCATCTGCGTCCGGAAGACGGACTGGCGTGGTTCTGCTAGTGGCATCCAGGGGACCTGCAGAAAGGCTGCAGCTTGTCCCATCAATGCCGAAACTGAGCTGGACAACAGGGGAGCACTGGCTTCCGAGACTACCTCGAAGCCAGCTTCTTCCTCAGCAGGAGGTTCAAGCTCCCCTCTTACCTGCATGTCAGAAGAGAAGGAGGCCCTATCCCCAGAGGCCGCTATAGAAAGCGTGTCCTCTTTCATCAGCTGGGATGCCTCTTCCCATCCACTCTGATCTCTCTTGGGGGAGGGAGGGTATGGCAATTGGGGCTGCAACGGAGCTGGGACTGCAACCTATTTTCCTTCACCCAGGGCTGAAAAACCACACAGATGTTGCTAGCCACCTCCCTCTCGAGGGCCAAGGTGGCATGTTGGACACTCAAGCACCGCACACCGAGGGTATGCTTATCCTCTTGCGGGATGTTTGCCTTGCAGGCCGTACAGGGGTGGAACCCCGACTTGCCTGACATGGGTTTGGTTTTCTGCATCTGCTGTGCACTGAACACCGCTTGCACTGCACTCAAGCACTGATTAATAGTGCGCCGTGCGCTCACCCACTAGCGCTGTAACGGAGCTAGTGCAAGAGCGCAGGATACTCGGTGCACTTAGTGCTACGGTACTCGGTGCGCACAGTGCTCAGTACACACGGTGCTTGGTGCCCACTGCAACAGCGCTAGTGCATGAACTCACCGTGCAGCACCCTATGCCCATGCACTAGTGTAGCGGTCAGCACCTAGCACTGTGTGCATCGTGCACCATACACACGGGGTACCGAAGCACTACCGTGCACTCGTGCACTGACACTGTCGCAATCGGCCGATCGCCGTGTGCACCACGTGTGCCGAGCACCATGCTCACCATGTACCGTGCAGCACTGTGAGTTCATGCACTAGCGCTGTAGCAGTGGGCACCAGGCACCGTGTGTACTGAGCACCGTGCGCACCGAGTACCGTAGCACTAAGTGCACCGAGTATCCTGCGCTCTTGCACTAGCTCCGTAGTAGTGGCCAAGCACCATGTGCATCGTGCTTACCGAGTACCGTGCAGCACCGTGCGTTCGTGCACTAACGTTGTAGTAGTGGGCACAAAGCACTGTGTGCACCGCGTGCACCATGCGTACCGAGCACTATGTGCACCGTGTACCGTGCAACGCTGTGTCTGTGCACTAACGCTGTAGCGCTGGACACCATGTGCCGTATGCAATGAGCACCTTGCACACCGAGATACCAAAGTACCAAGGGCTATGCGTGCGCCGTGGTACCGAAGCACCTGGGGGCAGCTATGCAATTGTGCCCACCCTAACCGTGCGGTCATACACACCTGGTCAGTGAGCGAGTTGAAGCAGCCAGCAAATAAGAAAGATAGATAGGGGAGAGCACACTGTTTGTTTACAAGGCCCGACTCACCGAGGTGGGTGGGCCTACGCAGCCGGCGAGGTCTACTCGACAGTGGGGATGCAGCAAGGCCTAGCCCCGTGGAGGAACTGTGTACTCTCAAGAAAGAAACAGACAACCACTCGTGGGTGACTCACACACGACAGACAGATAACAAAGAGCGGCCTACCACGCAAGCAAGCAGACCGCTGAAAGACAAAAAGGCGAAAGGCAAGGTGTGACGGGGGACTGCCCCGTCTTTATGAACGTGGTTGGGACTGGCAGGGAGGGGGTTAAATTCCTCCCTACCAGGAAAACATGTGAGAATGTGGCTGGAGCCCTAACTGAATAATCAGCAATTATTGATTAATTGGGCTCCAGCCACAGGGGATAAAAGCCAGGGGAAAGGCCCTGGCTAGGGGGAGAGTTCCAGAAGGAGAGGAAGTAACTGTTTGTCTGTGTGTGCTATTTTGTAAGTTTTGAATCCAGTGAAGGCGTTGCCCAGCCTGGAAGACTTATTTTTGTAAGTTTCATTTTGTTTGTATTTTGTGTTTTAAAACCTTTTTGTTTGGCCCTTGTGCCTGTTTATTTTGTATTTTTGTATATTAAAAGCTTTATTTTGAATGTTTAAACTGTCTCTGAGCCTCACCCTCTGCCAATCCTGCCACATTTGGTGTCAGAAGTGGGATAACGCCACCTGGAGGCTCAGGGCAGTATTTTTTTATTTTTTATTTTTTGAGTTTTGTGTTTTTTTTTTTTTTTTTTGAAAAAAAAAAAAATTAAAATGGGCAGAAGAAACAGGCAGCGGCAGCAGCATCAAAAGCTGCTGCCACCCCAGCTGGAGGACCCGGCCAGCCTCTTCCCCTGGTGTTCCTGGTGCGGGAAGGTGGACCACCGCTGGAGGCAGACCGGCAGACTGGTGTGGCCGTTGTGAGGAGGACGGCCACAACTGGGCAGGATGCCCCTACAATCAGGCCCAGGAAGAGGTGCAGTTTTCACCCCGGGCATCAGGGGCCACCCCACTACCTCCAGTGCCACCACCTTCACCACCATCCCAGGAAATATGGGACTGGTTGATGCACCCTGAGGCGAACCTCTTCCACGACCTCCCCATAGTTATCAACACACTGTGGCGTCGAGATGGGGGGAGGTGGGAAAAGTGGGAGGAACAGTATCACCCGGGGTCCTTCGCAGAGCTTGCCCTCATGGTCGTTAACTACCTGGCGGTAGATATGGGAGAGGCCCCAGTCATTCAAACAAAGAAGGTGGAGCTGTCTTCCCGAGAGCCAGAGAGGGAGGAGCTGTCGTCCCGAGAGCCAGAGAGGGAGGAGCTGTCGTCCCGAGAGCCAGAAGGGGGGACGCTGCCATCCGAGAGAGGGGGGAGGAGCTGCCGCCGCCCAGAGAGGGGAGCCCCCGAGAGCCAGAAGGGGAGGAGGCCGCCGCCCAGAGAGGGGAGCCGAACGCCCACAGCCCGAGAGAGGGGAGGAGCCCGAACGTCCACAGCCCGAGAGGGAGGAGCCCAACGTCCACAGCCCAAGAGGGAGGAGCCCGAACATCCACAGCCCGAGGGAGGAGCCCAACGTCCACAGCCCGAGAGGGAGGAGCCCAACGCCCACAGCCTGAGAGGGAGGAGCCCGAACGTCCACAGCCCGAGGGGAGGAGCCCGAGCTGGAGGAGTCGGTGCGCCCACGGCCCGAGCGGGAGGAGTCGGTGGCGCCCACGGCCCGAGGCGGGAGGAGTCGGTGCGCCCACGGCCCGAAGCGGGAGGAGTCGGTGCGCCCACGGCCCGAGAAGGGAAGCCCACAGGCCCAGGGCTGAAGGGACCCAAGGGGAAGAATACAGGCTGTTCCCACCTCCACCGCCAGCAGAGGGGGATCAGCCGAGCTGTCTCTCCCTCCACCGCCAGCAGAGGGGAACAGCGAGCTGTCTCTCCTCCACCGCCAGCAGAGGGGAACAGCCGGGCTGTCTCTCCCTCCACCGCCAGCAGAGGGGAACAGCGAGCTGTCTCTCCCTCCACCGCCAGCAGAGGGGAACAGCGGAGCTGTCTCTCCCTCCATCGCCTGGGGTTCCCTGCCTGTCTGCATCGCCTGGGGTTGCCTGCCTGTCTGCATCGCCTGGGGTTGCCTGCCTGCCTGTCTGCATCGCCTGGGGTTGCCTGCCTGTCTGCATCGCCTGGGGTTGCCTGCCTGCCTGTCTGCATCGCCTGGGGTTGCCTGCCTGTCTGCATCGCCTGGGGTTGCCTCGCCTGGGGTTGCCTGCCTGTCCGCATCACCTGGGGTTGCCTGCCTGTCCACATCACCTGGGGTTGCCTGCCTGTCCGCGCCGCCAGGGGGTCCAGAGGGTCCAGCGCCGCCGGAAGGACCAGCGTTGCCGTTCCCGCCTCCGCCACCAGAGGGGCGGGCCACCGTTCCGCCTCCGCCACCAGAGGGGCGGGCCGCGTTCCCGCCTCCGCCACCAGAGGGATCCGGGCCGCCGTTCCGCCTCCGCCACCAGAGGGCAGACGCCGTTCCGCCTCCGCCTCCCGAGGGTCCGCTGCTGCTGCCGTCGCCTCCCGAGGGTCCGCTGCTGCTGCCGCCTCCCGAGGGTCCGCTGCTGCTGCCGTCGCCTGGGGTCTTCCGGGATCCTGCCGCCTGGGGTTGCCAGGGATCCTGCTTCCTGGGGTCGCTACACTGTGGCCGGAGCCCCACGGAGGGGAGTTGCCCGGCCATAAAGAGGGGGAGGTCAGGAGACCAGCTCCCCAGCTGCACTTTCGCGGCAGGATAGTGTGGCGGAGCCCCGGAAGAGGGAGCTGTCGCCCCGAAGAATTGGGGGTGCCAGACCTCCCACCATGGCCACCCCCATGGACACTGTGCTTCCCCCTCTTCCGGGACTGAGACTGAGGGGGGAGGTGGCCATTTAGGCCATGTTGTGCTTGGCACAAGGGGGGGGGGATATGTGACGGGGGACTGCCCCGTCTTTATGAACATGGTTGGGACTGGCAGGGAGGGGGTTAAATTCCTCCCTACCAGGAAAACATGTGAGAATGTGGCTGGAGCCCTAACTGAATAATCAGCAATTATTGATTAATTGGGCTCCAGCCACAGGGGATAAAAGCCAGGGGAAAGGCCCTGGCTAGGGAGAGAGTTCCAGAAGGAGAGGAAGTAACTGGTTGTCTGTGTGTGCTATTTTGTAAGTTTTGAATCCAGTGAAGGCGTTGCCCAGCCTGGAAGACTTATTTTTGTAAGTTTCATTTTGTTTGTATTTTGTGTTTTAAAACCTTTTTGTTTGGCCCTTGTGCCTGTTTATTTTGTATTTTTGTATATTAAAAGCTTTATTTTGAACGTTTAAACTGTCTCTGAGCCTCACCCTCTGCCAATCCTGCCACACAAGGTCTTTTCAAAGTCGTTGATTCCAGGAAAGCGGCGAGCCAGCTTTCAGCACAAATGCAAGGGAAATACAATTGACTCAATTCGACTCAAAGCTCTTTTCTGTCAACACGCTCAGCTCAACACAGAGGTCTTACCGTACCGTCTTGAGAAGGAAAAGAGAAATGGCTTCCTCAGGATGACAGTTTTCATCCCTCGGTGGGCGGGACCGAGTGCATCATCCCAGGAAGGGGCCTATTGGCAGCTCTGGTAATAGTGAGCTCAGCGATACCTACCCAATGGGCAGGCATATGCCATACATAGTGTCGTTTGTGGTTGTCTTCGAATTGAAAGGGAATGCATTTTATTTTTGCGGCAAAGCAACGTGTAATCGGGCTAAATAAATAATTATTAGTATGATTTTAAACGAGACCCGTGCCTCTGGTGCCTCATAGCTGGCTATGGCCTTGTATAGTTATTTAGGTTTAAGTTTAAATGTTTATTTATTTATTTATTTATTTATTTAAACCTTTATTTAACCAGGTAGGTCAACTGAGAACAAATTCTCATTTGCAATGACGACCTGGCCAAGAGGTGAACAATGTTACAGCATGACAAAAAGTGCATAAAACATGAAAGAAAACAGACAAATAATTAAACAAATGCATGTACATCAAAGATAAAATCATATCCGGCAGGTACCGGAGTCAGTCAACAGTGAGTCAAGCTGGCCATTAAAAACACCCTCAGAAACAAAGCCAGGAAGTTTTAGCTTGAGTTGTAATTCACTCCAGTCATGAGCTGCAGCATACAATAGACTAGTGTTTTCAGATAGCAACTTCAGCGAATATGTCAGTGTAGCATTATTTTGTCATGGTACAAATACCAATAAAACACATTCGCTTTAGATGTTTTGCAACAGGTGCCAGATTGCAGGTGCTGTGATAATATGCAAGTGTGAGAAATCGTCGCCCTGCTTTAGAGCCTGCAGTCTTTTTTTCTTCTCTTTTCCCTGTCTTGACACTATTCGTTTATAAACAAGCCTTTGAAGCAATTTAAGAAAGCAGTAAATTATAGCTACAGAATGGATGTCTGGTGACGCTAATTAAGAGAATAAAAATTATGCGAGTGACACAAGTAGTGAAGAACAGGAAGAAAAGTCGAAAAAACGAAAAAGGGAGACGAACAAACACACTGGTACTTTATTTACTGGTAGCTTTTTACAGTAATTGGTACTGTTCCAGTGTTTTATTTAGAAATGAGGAAAATTGCAAGTCTATTAAAGCAAGGATGGCAATACATTGACTAAGGTTAAACTTTTATTTACTCTTTTTTTTTTCTTGTGAGTTTTATTTTGAATATGCCTACAACAATTAAACAAACACTGTGTTGCCCAAATACATGAAGCTTGATAATCCTGGTCAAATCTTGCAACTCAACCCAGTTTAAGTCATATGTCCCGTAATGGGTAAAATGGTCATGGAAATTTTAATAATAGGTCATGAAAAGTCATGAAAATGTCATGGAATTCTGCATTCTTTGAAGTGTACGAACCCTGCAAATAAGGTTACCTATACAATAAACAGGGATATCATTTGTAAACTCTAAGAACAACAAAGCACATTATAATAACTTTACGTCCCATGTGTAGTGAGGTCACTTACACAAGTTGAGGGACTATGCGTGTGGATATAGGAGCAAAGCCGTCTCAGAGCCAAGTAAGTGTAAGACTTTAACTAAGCTGAGTCAGATCAGTAAGTAATTGTAAGGCATACTCCCCTTGTAATTCAGACAGGTAATACTCCTGATACTCCTGGATTTAAACACCAATACAGCGAGCTTGAAAACTCCCTGATAGCACAGGATGCTGTAGCACAGACCGTAAGTCAGTGCAAAGGCTTTGGCAATGTTGTTAAGGTGTAAAATAAAACCATACCTATTCATTATATCTCCTCAGTCCTATATATTTAAGCTGGTTAATAATTACAAAATAAGTAATTTACAAAGATTACATACACATTTCAGTAAATAAATTACACTACAGATAAGAGGGTTATTTTCCTTTTAATATTTACATAAGACACTTCCTTATTGAAAACTAGTCAAGGGGATTTTTAGTAACTGCTATTGCGTGGAATCTATGAATATTTTTGTGCTGTTTGCTTGTAATCAAGCTGTTTTCTACCTGTTAGGACTGACAACCTGAATGTTAATTGACTCATTTTCTCTTATACAGTAGCTTGAATCATTAAGCCACACTGCCCCCATCCTGTCATGCAAAGCACTACTTTGTGCATTTATTTTTTCATTGTCTGAGATTCTCTGCAAATTCATTAACAACCTAATGGAATGATGGATGAAAAATATATTACTCTTTTAAGTATTAGTAGTTCATTTTTAGCATTTTTCTAATTGTACATATGTGTATGTATTGTTCTAATGCCAATAAAGTGAGATCTTGTCATGTGAACACAATCCCTGCCAGGCAGTGCAGTGCACAAGGATCAGCAAAGTGAAAAATAAATAAATAAACAGCACAGCGCGAGAGCAAACACCCCGACTAGCTGTGAAGAATTTCCAACAATGAATATTGGAATTTTCTTCCATGCATTGGGACATTTGCTAGGCAATTGGGACTGTTCCGGTGATGTAGGGATTGTTGGCGTGGCCATGTATGGTGGTGGGCTTTCAGGTCTGCACGTTGCTTAGACAAACTTGGCTCCCGCTCTGCACGTTGAGCTCGCGCTGAGGTGCTGAAGTAAGGTGCTCAAATGTATTTTTAGATTTAAATTAAACAGACAAAAATCTAAATGGATTTTTTAAATCAGTTTTAACCTAACTTAAATATATCTGAAACAAACACTTTTAAACTTTTAAACCATCAAAAAAGCCTTTTAATGTGCAAAGATCTGCTTAATATTGAACTGGAAGTCCATCTTGGATTTACTGTGCATGCTGAACTAACTTTGAGTTTTAATAGTTAAAAATGTTTTATGACTATTAAAACATCACCATTCAATTTTTTTTGTTAAAATGGCAAATAGCTGACTTGGCTGTACATTAAGTGCCTCCAAAAACACCATCTCTCACTGTAAACCACCTGGACGACACCCACTGAGCAGTAAAATGCATAGGAGTCATTTTAAAAGGTTAATATTTTGTTTACAGCATATCAAAATGTGATAATTAAGTGCTTCTTTTAAAGTAAATGAATTTGTCTCTAAATAAGTGCAACAATATAAATGCTGTGTTATTTTTACTAATATTTATTTGGAGGTTACAAAGGCACAGTAGCACAAATGAGTTGCAGAGGCAGAACAACAACATCCGCTGCTGAGACGAGCCAGTCAAATGTGAAAGTGCATCGCTTATTCCCACCCATATAAACCATGAAACCACACCTGATATGTTAATAATTCAAAGTAATATGTATTCCTGAGACATGGCATTAAACAATTGTGAACTTTTTGATCGATAGGCTACCAAATAGGTTAAGGCTACCAAATAATGCCAAAATATATATTTTTTATGTTCCGATCAACATATTTTGAATGAAACTCATTCGTTGCTAATTATTGACAATTATCATGATTGAAAACCAACACCTGGTGATAATTATAGAATAAATAAATACATAATCATCAAGTGCTGAAAAATAAATTGGAAATTTGTGATTCAAAAAAGCAACAAAAATGGTTAAAACTAAAGAGTACAGCAATGTTGTACTACTAGCACCTTTTCTAGCAGGAGACGCTCAGAAAGCTTATTTCGACTGGAGCTGAAAGACGCACAGGACTACGACAAGTTGAAGGAAGAGATCCTGACTCGACTGGGAGTCACCGATGCTGTGAGAGCACACCATTTTCATCAATGGGTCTACAAAACCGGACAACCACCCCGAACACAGATGTTTGATTTGATACACCTGGCACGGAAATGGCTGAAGCCAGAAATCAAGACGTCCAGCCAAATCGTCGAAACCATCGTGCTCGACCAATTCCAACAAGGTCTATCCCGTGAGGTCTGACAGTGGGTCAGCCAGAACGAGGAACTTTCAGCCGATCATCTGGTAGCGTTGGTGGAGCGCTTCTGCACGGCAGGAGCAATGGATCAAACCCTGGATGAAAAATCCCTGTTCCCCAGGCCCTTGCGAACTGGCAGACAGGGTAAGACTGTTACAGTTTCTGGGGGGGAGAAGGAGCAGCGTGGCGCTGCAAGAAAAGTGCATGACTGGGGGCGAGACATTCCGGCAAGATCCGAGAACTGATAGAGAGGGTTCAGGGTTCCCCCCCTGAAACCCTATAACCTGCTATAACTGCAACAAAGCGGGACATATTGTAGCATATTGCCCTATGAAAGAGGAGCCAATGCAGTGTAACTTAGGTGAATGTAATACTGATGATGATGATGTGCTGCATGCTTGCCCTGTAGTGACTACTGTACATAACCATAACAAAAATGAACACATGTGTTTGGTGAAGGTTGAAGGGAAAGAGGTGGCAGTGTTGCTCGATTCCAGAAGCATGATAACCTTAGCTGCACCAAAATTAGTGCCAACTCACAAATTGGATAAAGACCAAAACACCAGTATTATGTGCATACATGGAGACACCCGCCCGTATCCCACAGCTATGGTAAACCTGCAAACTGAAAGCGGGTGTTTGGAGTACGAGATCGGAGTAGTACCCAATATGCCATATGACGTATTACTTGGTAGGTACTTTCCCAACTTTGCCAAGTTGGGCCAAAAACAATATTTACAAAGCCAAAACCCATGCCCGAGCAACCAGTAGCCTCAAGCCCTCAACCAGATCCAAAAAGTGTCGTGGCCTCTGGGGGGGGCCAGGGTCACAAGTGTTAGTTGGGGAAAATTATGGGGAAGTGGAAAGCCCTGTGGGGGCCTGACTAACTTCGGGACAGCCCAGACCCAGGATCTGACGCTCCAACAGCCTAGAGCAGACATACAAGTCATAGATGGAGTACCTGTAAATGACAGGATTATGCTCTCTACATTCCCACATTTTGTTATGAAAGGAGGGTTAGTGTACAGGATGGATAAAATAGGAGTAGATATAGTGGAACAATTGTTAGTCCCAGTGCAGTACCAGAGAACAGTGCTAGGCTTAGCGCATGGACATATACTGGGAGGACATCTAGGCGCTGATAAAACCCATGACCGGTTTTTAAGGAGGTTTTACTGGCCCGGGGTCCTGGCTGAGGTCACCAGACATTGCGGGGAGTGCCCCAAGTGTCAGCTTACAGCACCCAAGCCAGCATTTAGAAGCCCATTAGTGTCCTTCTCCATAATCGAAATGCCCTTTGAAAGAATAGCAATGGATATAATTGGGCCACTGCCCAAATCCACCAGGGGGCACCAGTACATCTTGGTTGTACTGGATTATGCCACCTGTTACCCAGAAGCCATTCTGCTTCAAACCATGGCATCTAAAAATATAGCCAAAGAGATTGTGCTTATGTTTAGCAGAGTCGGGATAGCAAAAGAAATCCTAACTGATCAGGGGACCTCTTTTATGTCTCGTATTATGGCAGATGTTTGCAAGTTAAGCATCACGCAGTTAAGAACTTCAGTCTATCACCCCCAGACAGATGGTCTGGTTGAATGGTTTAATCGCACCCTTAAGTCTATGCTCAGAAAAGTAATCGACAAAGATGGGAAAAACTGGGATTTCTTGCTGCTGTACTTAATGTTCGCTATCAGGGAGGTTCCCCAAGTGTCACTAGGGTTTTCACCATTCGAGTTAGTTTACGGTAGACACCCATGGGGGATCCTAGACATTGCATGGGAGACCTGGGAACAACAAGCCTCCCCTTTTCACAGCGTCATAGAACACGTCACGGCCATGCAGGATAGAATTTCTACAGTCACGCCCATAGTTAGAGAACAGATGAGGCAGGCACAGAAGCACCAGCAGCATACATACAACAGACAAGCAAAAGTTTCAACCTGGGGATAAGGTGATGTTACTAATTCCCACAGTAGAGTGTAAATTATTGGCCAAATGGAAAGGGCCATACGAGATTATAGAAAAAATAGGAGAGGTTAACTATCGGGTCCAACAGCCAGGGCATCAGCCCTCAGAGCAGATTTATCACGTCTACCTTTTAAAAGCATGGAGGGAAAGGGAAGCACTGGTGGTCACTTACCCCATTACCCCACTAGGGAACCCAGCTGTTTCACCAACACTTTCCCCAGCACAGGCACAGGAGGTCAAAAGGTTGGTGCACTATAATAAAGACATCTTCTCAGGAGTACCAGGGCGAACACAAGTTACGGCACGTGATATAATTTCCATACCAGGGAGGAAAGTGAACATGAGACCCTATATGGTGCCCGAGCCGAGACAGATAAAATGTTAGAGGCAGGGGTTATTGAAGAATCCCACAGTGAATGGTCTAGTCCCATAGTGATGGTCTCCAAACCAGATGGGTCGTGGAGATTCTGCAATGATTTTAGAAAAGTTAATGAAATCTCCAAGTTTGACGCCTACCCCATGCCCCGGGTGGATGAGCTGTTAGACAAGATTGGTAATGCCCGGTATATTTCTACTTTAGATCTAGCAAAAGGGTACTGGCAGATCCCATTAACCCCCAGGGCCAAAGAAAAGACCATCAGGGGTGTTTTCCACCCCTGATGGTCTATTCCAGTATACCGTCTTACCCTTTGGGTTGCACGGAGCCCCAGACACCTTTCAGCGGCTAATGGATCGGATGTTAAGACCTCACAGAGCATATGCAGCGGCTTACATTGATGATGTAGTCATCCACAGCACAGACTGGGAATCCCACCTACCACTGGTTCAGGCTGTGCTAGATGACCTGAGAAAGGCGGGGCTCATGGCAAACCCTGCAAAGTGTCACTTGGGTCTGGAAGAAACAAAATATTTGGGCTATGTAGTAGGCAGAGGAGTCATTAAGCCTCAGACCTCCAAGATTGAGACAATTAAATATTGTCCAAGGCCAATGAATAAAAAACAGGTAGGGTTAACGGGGTATTATTGGCGGTTTATCCCATAGTAGCAACCCCACTCACCGATATGACCAAGGCAAGGGAGCCAACAATGGTCAAATGGGACGAAAAAGCAACTAAAGCTTTTGAAGCCCTAAAAGAAGCCCTCTGCACTAAACCAGTGCTGGTGGTCCAAGATTTTGAAAAAGAGTTAATTGTCCAGACCAACGCTTCCGAGGTCTGGTTGGGAGCTGTCCTCTCACAAGAGGTAGGGGGTGTAGAACATCCCATCCTTTTTCTAAGCCGAAAGTTGGAACAAAGGGAAAAAAACTATTCTATAGTTGAAAAAGAGTGCTTAGTGATAAAGTGGGCCCTAGAAAGCTTAAAATATTACCTACTAGGGCACCTCTTCACTATTATAAGTGACCATGCTCCGCTCTCTTTGATGGATAGGGCCAAAGACAAGAATGCCTCCATTTTATTTAATTATGAAGTGGTTCATAGGGCTTGCAAAGAAATGGGGAGTGCTAATGGTTTGTCCCGAATGTACACATTTTTTGCAGCGGTAGCCCGACCCAGGGGGTCAAAGCTAGGGGGGAGGATATGTGACAAACCAAGGGGCCGAGTGATAAATGGCAGGTATATGAGGGCAGACCTGCTAACGGGGCTCTGCACTCTCACTGGATTGCGACCAGAGGGGGGACTACAATTCACAAAATGGCCACCCCAAAAAGACTACAAACCCCAAAAGCCAGAGCAATGTGCCGAGACGTGGCAGACCCACCCATAACAGAGAACCAGACTTGTGAACTGACCCTTGATATCCCTGACCCTGCGGGCTGTGTCCAGCACGGCACAAGGTAATAAACATACAAGCACTGTCTTGTTGGAAAAAACTTTATTTGTGATTGTACCTTCTTGTGTGTGTCTCCCATACCGATTTGGGTACAAGTTCGTTTACCAAGCAAGAGTAGTGTCACTATATATATATATATATAATCAGTGGCGTGCCGTGACAAAATGGACTGGGGTAGCAGAGTCGTTGCAACCCCCCCCTCTCCTTTTTTTAAGTGGCAGCTACCTGTAAGCCACAGATACCTTTCATAATTTGAATTCTGAAAGTGCCGAGTATATCCTTTCCCTTCCTCTGTCAGCTCGGGGATCTGTGGTGTATATCTCCCTTTTTTAACAATCTCCAGTTTTTCAGAGAAAGTTCTCCTTGAAAAAGGATTCGTAACCAAATCGACTATGATGTCTCAGTTTTCTCACATTTTTTTTTATTTTAGTGTAAAATAAAATTCGAAATAATTAGATGTTGTAAAGGTATTTGTATTTATCAGTGTATATTTATAAGCAATATTGTGCTAAATCCAGCTATCCTAACTGCAGTGCTAACCAAGGAATATTCATGTTTTGGGGTTGCTCATTAATGATTGGTCACCTGTCAGAGCTTTAACTTTCCCATTGGTTGCAAAAGCAGAGCCTTCAAGTGAGGCAGAGAATACCCTGGGAGATTTATGGCCCGCCTCTGCTCACTCCTGATTGGTCGCCTGTCTAAGAAAAAGGACATTCTTCGTCTCGCCTATTGGTTAAAGTCACTCAAGACCTTCAACTGAAACAGAATAACTTCAACTATTTTTCTAGCGTCTGGTCGTTGTTTTAGACTTATGCGGGGGAAATGTAGATCTCTTATTGGCTGATCACATCCCCTTCAGGAAACCTCTAGTAAACCCTGTAAGTCATCTTGGATAAAGGCGTCAGACAAATGAACAAATAATAATTAGAGTAGTATGTTTCATAGTATAAGCAAGCACACTGTACGCAAGTGAGTGAGGCAACGTAATGTCATTTGACTGACGGTTTACTTTGCACTGTCTGGTCAGCAGAGAATACCTTGAAGGTCCTGACGGCACGCCACTGATTTTATATATATATATATATGTACACATACATACAGGGTTTTCAAAATAAGCAGGTGACCGGCGCCATCTACCGCCTAATACTATATTTGTGCCAGGTACTTTTATAAAAATATATTAAGATTATTTTCATATTATCATTCAGTCCATTTTTGGCATATTATTGTACTGTAAGGAGGTATATAGTACATAATAGCTATACATATGCACCAAAAAAGCATATTCCTTTTGTTGTGATATCGTTAAAATACAAATGAACCTGCTTTACATCATGATTGCCGTGCAATTCGAGATATAAAGCGAGTTTCACGTTTGCTTATGACAGCACATAACAAAAAGAAAACTAACGGTGAATTAAAGAGCAGTGTTTTAATACTGTACATTTAGTTGTTCTTTACATTTAAACAAATGCATATAGTTTACTACAAGACAAATACGTTTTGTATCATTAATTGGAATAAAACAGTTTGTGTCATTATCTGAAAAAGGCATGAATTGTGGACTGATGAGAGCGATCAGTTAGGTGTTGCACTTGATGTTTTTTTTGTGTGCATTTGTATTAGACTATGTTAAGGAAGAAAAATTTGGTGATGTTGGTGTTTTGTAACTGAACTATCCCATTAAGACCATGTGACAGGCTGCACAAATTGTCAGTTTATCAGCCGAGATGATTATTGGTTATTAGTTGCGTTGAAAATTAATTATATCCTGTCGTTACTTAGTAAAGCCCGGCCACGCAGCATTTGACAGGCTGCACAAAACATGACAATAAGCGGGTTTGTGAGATGATATTAATTTATCAAAGAACCTATGGTGCATGGAGAGTGGTTTTTGAAAAATCGTGATAATAAACGGGGTATGATATTATTATTATTATTATTATTATTATTTATTTATTAGCAGACGCCCTTATCCAGGGCAACTTACAATCGTAAGCAAATACATTTCAAGTGTTACAATACAAGTAATACAATAAGAGCAAGATATTAAGTGAGGTGATATAAAACGGGTTCATTTGTATGTACCCAGGTGCCTGTCAGAGATATTGGGGGTTCATGTATAGGCTTTACGCCTTTAAGAAAGGCATGATGGGATATAATTTGAAACCTTGTCAGCTAATATACAAATGCTATTTAGTGCAGAGAAGTTCTGTATATTATTAATACCAGCAGAATACGGTAACCCCAGTTTCATGCAGTAGTTAGTATGATGGTAACCAAACGTGTATGAGTACTGTTGTGTAAAAAAAATTGCTTAAAATGATCAGTTCCAGTTCAGAAATTTAGAACAAGAACAGCAAAAAATAAAAATAAACTTAAGGTTTGTGTTGCATACGTTCATTAATACATGCCATAAAAACTTAACATAAAAGAAAATAATTTTAATGAAGGGCTGTAATGCAGCAAAAAGCTCAATAATTAAACAAAAAAAGGAGTGAAAAGGTTCCTGTACCAAGCTAAGCTCCAATAAACCTACGTTATCTTTCGCCAGTCAAATCCTAGAGTGCTTAAATAAAGTTTTGAGTGCCACAAACAGATATTTTTCATCTGTTGCATCTTATTAGCACCTGCAACATTGTTTATAATCAGTAGTTTAATTGCGCAGCAGATTCCCTAGTTAGATGATGAGCTGATAATATCTCTTCAGCCAAAGAAGCAAGCACTGTCATTTAAGACGTTACCATAATAAAAAACTGTATATTTCTCAGACTAACCAGAAAGGTGAAAACAGAACGTATAAAAATAATTGGGACTGTAATGAGGAAGTGTACTGCTGATAAAAACACAAAACATTTAGAGAATTAAAAGTGAAATGTACTACAGCTTACTTGACTGCTGTAAAATAAACTGCCATTCACTAAATTTAGCAGATTGTTCATAATGAAAATATATGACAATGTGCTTGCTGTGGTGTATTTAATATCAAAAAGCAGAACGAACATGCTTTTTTACTGAAAAATAAACGGTAACATGTAATCATAAGAGCTGTCTGTGTTACAGTACATGCTGTCAGATCAGGACTTGACTAATGCTGAGCATGGGAGCCGCAGCATGCTGTTTCTCATATTACAACTGTACACAATTAAAGGTGCAGTCACCAATTCCAGACACATTTTCAGCCAGTCTTGTATTGCAGGGGCCTTGATGCTCAACAGTAAATTTTTCTTCTTGTTGATCTTGCTGTGAGCAGTGCTGAAATAAAACTCCTTCATTGCACTAATGGAGTACTTTGTCAGACATACAAGCAGACCACTACTAGTCTATCACATGCTTAAACCATCAAAAATTGCACCAGAATGCATCATTTAAATCCCTTTTTAATCCCCCCACACTCTTCCCCCATCGGCCCTGCGCGCCACGATGAGATTGGTGCACCCGACTACCTTGTAAGTGACACATATCTTATATACAGTGCTCACACGTTATAGACCATTTGCTCCATAATGCCATTACAGTAGCCCTTTTATACTCGTTATAAGGCGGAACACAAATAGCATGGTATTTTAACTATGGCTCCCCACTATAGCGTAATAAAGGGAGAGCACTGTATATATATAGATTGTGAGATAGCGCCCCCTTTTGGTAGTGGCGAGGCTGCAATCCGGGGTTTCCGGGTTGTAGGCAGACTACTGACATGTAATATGCAGTAAATATGTGTTTTATTTATTCAGTCAAAAACACAGCAATAGGGCGACTGGCCCTTTAAATCCAAACAAGAAAAAAAACAGTGTACAAAATTCAAACAAAACCCTAGCTCTCTCTGAGCTCTACCTTAACTTTGGTGATTTCCCTCGTTTAGTCCCTGTCTATAAAAGAAGAGGGCTAATTCCTGCTCCCCTTTTTAAACCAAAAGGCTATATTATTTTAGTTTTAGTTTTACCTTTATTTCCAGTTGAGCTACCAAAACTCCTTGTTTCGTTCAGCAGTGTTTACAACCACACCCCGTGCTAACACCACCCCCAAGGACTGTTTGCACTGGTCTTTTATACCAGCCCTTATTAGTTAATTGTAACCAGCTGTATAATTAACTAATTTGTTATACCCAAATTTGCCTCATTAGACCATTGCCTTCTGGGAGATGTAGTTTTCTGTCTCTCTGAACTACATCTCTCGTCTCCACTGCACTTGCAGTGGTACACCGAGTATACGCTCCTAGCGTTACGGGGACCAATATATCTCCCTTCTGCTATTCTACCCCATACTATATAAAATATATATATATATATATATATATATATATATATATATATATATATATATATATATATATATATAAAGCACAAAAGCATTTCAATATTATTTAAGTACTTTTTATGATACGGAATAAAATGTTGCATGTTTCAAAAGGTAATTTAATACAGTAATATAGTATACGCAGCACATAAGGCAAGCAACTGAATATAACAAAAAAGTTATGGACTCACTTGATATTGATGAATCCTGAGTGATGTCATTTATTGAAACACTCTGCCCGTCTGTCTTTCTCTCAAGCAAAATGGTCGAAAACAGCATCATACCAGCATGGAGTTTTTTTCTAGAGCCTTAACAATCCCCTTTTCCATAGCAATAAGAGTAAGACTGCTTAAGTGTTCCTGACCTGTGGTATTCCTTGAATATGTTTTGATTCACTTTAGGCAAGAAAAGTCAATTCAGCAGCTGCTGAAGATGCAGGAATGGTTGCTACAAGACACATCAGATGGTAAAGCTGGCACATGGCTTTGTCCAAATTGTTTTGCCTGAAGTACTTTAAGAGAGAGCAAATACCCCTCGTACCAGCTTGGAGATTTTTGTCTGCATAGAATACAATGAGCTCACTTTTCAAGCGCTCAGTGTCAAAGAAACGGTTGTCCTTGTTTAATAATTCTAGCGCCTTGATGGAAAACCTTTTGTTCATTTGGACAAATTTTGATGGCTCAAGAAGTTGCAAGAAGTCGACGAAACAAACTGACAGTTGCTCCAGAATGTTGTACTATAGGCTACGATACTTCAGTGTAGGATCAGCTTGTGTCCCTCCAAATGACCCCTCTTCCTTCTCACTGCATAGCTCTGTAGGATGCTCAGTAAAGTCAGCAGCTTCATTAAATAGCATTTGGAAAGTGTTTTCTGTTTTCATGTTGGTGTTGTCTGTGTAAAGGTGATCACTATCCTCTTGCAAAACCAAACATCGCTGGCTTTCTGCTGCAGAATATCAATCTGACAGAAAACCTGGTTGTATGAAAGCAGCATAAACATGAAATCAGAACTCTTCAGTGTGTTAATGAAGCCACTTGATGCAGTGATGGTGTCGTCGTCAAACTCTGGCGAGTCCATAATGGTTTCAAAGGTTTGTAGAAGTTGTGAATGTTTTGACAGCACGGTGCAGACTGCCCTGGAAGTAAAATTCCACCAAGTTGATGTGGTCGATGGAAGTCTGCCGGCTCCACAACGCTCAAGCATGCTCGTTCGCTTTGTTGACTTCGAAAAAAAAACTTTCAAATCCGGATAATGTAGCAAAGAAAATTATTTCTTCTTTCATGAACTTTGCTGCTTGACTAATCACCAAGTTAAAGCGATGGTCATAACAGTGTATAAAAATAGCCATGGGCACGTTTTCCTTAACTTTTGCCAGTTTGTTTACATAATTCAGCTAATTTATTGCATGATCAATACAATTAACAACAGACTGAGCATCGTGACCCTCACTCCCATCATAAAACCTGTAGAATCTCTCTTGTACAGTTCCAATCTCAGGATAATTGACAACTGCGATCTGCAGGAGACGTCAGTAGTTTCATCCACTTGCCATGCAAAAAATGAGGCAGCAGCTATTTCTCTTTTAATTTCCCCCTGTACTGTATAGGCAATAGATGACACCAAATCATTTTAAGTTGTTTTAGGCAGTCCATTAAACACAGTAGATTCACTTATGTGAGTATCCAATAATGTGTCATATTTTGCTAATAACATAGTTAGTTCTCGATGATTCCCTTTATTCAATGATTTAGCACCTTCTTTGTGCCCCTGAAATGGCAACTCCTGTCTTTCTAAGTAGGTAACGGCATCTATTAGTCGCTATTAGAGTGTTGTGTTTAGCAATTTGTATACATTACAAACACAGGTGTTGAAGAGTGGGAATTGAGAAAAGCATCTTATTAGCATTAGAAAAGTTATATACAGTGCTCCCCCTTTATAACGCTGTAGTCGGGAGCCATAGTTAAGAGACCATGTTATTTGTGTCCCACCTTATAACGAGAATACTACTGTTAGTGTAATGGTATTATGGGGCTAATGGGAGCCATGACCGTACTGCCTTATAACCTGTTCTGCAGTATAAAGGGAAACCTTATAAAAGGGAGCACAATATTTAAATAAAATTCTCATCAGTACAAGACACTTGGAAATGTTAATAGTGTGTAGAAAATAATACAATAAATTATTTTTACAAAATGAGAATACATTATTTCTGACTGTTATTACAGGAAACTCAGCATGAAACTGTTAATTGCAGCAGCTGTCTCACACTGTATGGCTGCAAAGCCACTGTACACTAAAAAAGCCTCTGGATGCTACATGGCGCCAAAGTTTGTATAGGTATATTAGTTTAAGAAGTATACAGCAGTTAGAAAGATGTCTTTTTTTAAGGTATTTAAAACCCTTCAGCGAATTAGCTTAATACAGTAATTCCAATACTGATAAAAACAAAAACATTTTGGGCAAAACACCCCTAATAAAAAGTCAAAATTGGACATCAACTCCCTGAAACAGGTTAGTCTTATCTGAGCAGGTCTATTTTTAAACAATGTCTTTATAAAATACTTCAATTAATATATTCAATTTCTTTTTCTTTTAATACTTTTAATGCAGATGTGTAACAAATTCTCAATATAATTTTAAACAAAACCTTTGATTTCAAACAGGATATCAGGAACAGTCGTTTCTGGAGATTTTATTAACTTTTGGCTGTGTTCTAACTCCATTATGAGAAACAGCTCTGACAAATCCTGATCACTTACAAATAAGTAATAAAATGACAGAACTGAAAAAGAAAGTCTCTAATCTAACATTACTGTTATCAGGAGCATTTCCATTGTATTCCTGTCTCCACAAAGCTTAATTATTTGTGACACAAGATTACAATTAACAAACAAAATCAGAACGGGCCCTCAAATGACCAGAAAGCAGTTTTTTTTTTTTGTTGTTGTTGTTGTTGTTATTTTTTAAACTGGTCCATGCCTGATTATTTGTCAATCACAGAATGCTACAGCATCTATTTCTGTCACTGACATTTTATTTAATTAACTTATTAAGGGTTCTATGTTGAACAAGTTTGCAGCAAATAAAATAAATCCATAAATGTTCTCCTCCATGTGCACCTAAATCAGTAAACAGGTCTCAAATGTGCAGTTTTTAAAGAAACACATGTTATAGCAAACATGTACTGTATTTACAGCTCTGTCGCAGCCCCAATTGCCATACCCCGCTCTCCCAGGGGAGTTCAGGATGGATGGGAAGAGGCGTCCCAGCTGGCTCAATAGGACACGTTTTCTATAGCGGCCTCTGGGGAGGGGGCCTCCTTCTCCTCTGACATGCAGTTAGGCGAACCCCCTGCTGAGGAAGAACCTGGCTTTGAGGTAGCCTCTGCAGCCAGTGCTCCCCCGTTGTCTAGCTCGGTTTTGGCACTTATGGGACGCGCTGCAGCCTTTCTGCAGGTCCCCTGGACACCAGCGGCAGAACCATGCCCGGTCTGTTCTCCGGACACAGGTGATGCCCCCCCCCCCCCCCAAAGTTCCCGGCCTTCCCGGAGGAGGTATGCTCCTCCTGGGATCGTCTGGCCTCCTGTCCTAGCGTGCTAAAACAGGCCGCACCACTTGCCTCTCTAGAAGACACGGAAAAACTGGGCCTAGCGGGGTTCCCCCCAGTAGACCCCACCATTGTGGCCCTGGTTAAGGCCCCACTAGTGAGGGGTTGGCTACCCGGCGTGCCCGAACCCTCAATGCAAGGTGACAGAAATGCATCTCAAGTGGGCGTATGCAGCAGAGGCGCAGGCAACTCGCCTGTCAAACAAGGCGAGCGTGCTTACAGCCTATATGGACGGTGTACTGCGTGAGGCCCCGCTCCCTGAGCCCATGGCCATGGAGCTACGTCTCCTGTCCAGCATGTTGCTACAGATCTCCGGTCTCCAACAGTAAGCACTTGGCCGGAGCCTGGCTAGCTTGATTGAGGCTCGTAGACAGCTGTGGCTGTCAGAAGCCAGAGTTCCTGATGCGGATAAGGCCACGCTGCTAGACGTGACTATATCCCCAGGACATACCTTTGGGCCAGCCATGCAGATCTTACAGAGATCCCACCTGGAATGCGAGAAGTCCTGGCAGGTGGCATTGCACCCTCCCCGCACTTCTGCATGGGGCAGGTCGAACCGAAGGCGAGCTCCTCAGATGCGGACTGTCACCAGGACAGTTCCAGTCCCCACGGCTCTGCTGGGTGACCTACGGCATTGTCTACAGGGCACACCAACAGCAAACAACTGGGCCCACCCAGCAGGCAGAGGGAACACAGGATGTGGCCAGTCCACACACCTAGTGTCACAGGAGGCATTTCCAGGACCAACGCCCTAAACAGCCACCCCAAACTGCCCCACCGCAGCCTCAGCAGCCCGAGCAGGGCCCCTGAAGGCTGGCGGCCCCCTTTTCAGCACAACAGCTACAGTACTGGCGTGCTTGCACCTCAGACGCCTGGGTGCTCACCACTGTGCAAAACGGTTACGTGCTTCAGCTCCGCTTGGGACCTTCTCCCTTTCGAGGTATCACGAATACTTTCGTGACAGACCCTCTCCAGGCCTCGGTACTTCAGAAGGATGGGGCCGCCTTGCTGTGCAAGTGAGCCATTCGTCTCGTAGACCCCACCTCCCACGGAGAGGGGTACTACTTGAGTTATTTTCTGGTACCCAAAAAAGATGCCGGCTTTCGCCCCATCCTAGACCTGAGGCTCCTCAACAGGTTCTTAAAAGAAAGGAGGTTCCAGATGCTGACGAACTGTCACATTCTCCAGTCCGTCCGGACGGGCGACTGGTTCACCACCGTGGACTTACGGGACACGTACTTTCACGTTCCCATTCGTCCAGAGCACAGGAAGTATCTCCGCTTCTCTTTTCAAGGAAGTGTTTACGAGTTCACTGTGCTGCCATTCAGCCTCTCCCTGGCTCCTCGTACATTCTCAAAGTGCGTGGACGCTATCCTGGCCCCCCTGTGGCTGCAGGGGATCAGAGTAATAAACTATCTCGACGACTGGTTGATCTGTTCCCAGTCACGAGAAGGAGCAGTGGCCCACACGACGGTCATGACAGAGCATCTGATGAGGCTGGGCCTCACCATCAACGGCTTACACCCTCCATCGGCTTACACCCGTGCAGTGCACGACATACTTTGGGGCTCGGGCTGGACTCCAGTACGATGCACACATACCTGTCAGACAACAGTGTTGCAGCTATCCAGGGTTGCCTCTCCCTGTTTCAACAGGGATCGCAGGTCACCCTCCTATTGTGCCAGAAACTATTGGGTCTGATGGCCGCAGCCATATCGGCCATTCAGCTGGATCTGCTTCGCATGCGCCTGCTACAAGCATGGCTCAATGCATTTCACCTCAACACCAAACGTGACAGAGACCGTCAGCTGACTGTGTCTCACACGTGCTCGGCAGCCCTACACTGGTGGAAGACGACCTCTCACCTCACCATCAACGATGCAAAGAGTTGGCTTACACTGGTGCAGTGCACGACGTACTTGGGGCCCCGGCTCGACTCCATTATGATGTGCAAATACCTGTCAGACGACAGAGTTGCAGCTGTCCAGGGTTGCCTCTCCCTTTTTCGATAGGGATCACATGTCACCCTCCTATTGTGCCAGAAACTGTTGGGTCTGATGGCCGCAGCCATATCAGCCATTCAGCTGGGTCTGCTTCGCATGCTCAATGCGTTCCACCTCAACACCAAATGCGACAGAGACCGTCGGCTGACTGTGTCTCACACCTGCTCAGCAGCCCTACATTGGTAGAGGACGACCTCTCACCTGCGCGAGGTTGTGCGAATGGGAGTAGTGTTAAACCGCCAAGTGGTGACGACAAATGCCTCCAACTTGAGTTGGGGGCAGTCTGGGAAGGCAGAGGAGTACGCGGATCCTGGCCAGACCGCTGGACATCCCTGCACATAAACATGCTGGGTTGCAAGCGGTCTCCCTTGCTCTCCACCACTTCCTCACGGTGCTGAGCAGTACACATGTGTTGATCCGGACGGACAACACGACAGTGGGGATGTATGTCAACCACCAGGGTGGCCTACAGTCCCCGGGATTGCATCACATGGCCTTCAGGCTATTGACATGGGCTCAGAGGAACTTGCTGTCCCTACAGGCGAGGCACATTCACATAGTGGTGAACTGGGCAGCGGACCTCCTCTCCAGGAATGGTCCGTATCCGTCAGAGTGGCGACTCCACCCTCAGATAGTGGAGTGCATTTGGGAACGGTTCGGGAAGGCGCAGGTCGATCTCTTTGCCCCGGCAGAGACGACACATTACCCCCTGTGGTACTCCCTCCACCGCTTAGGCGGTCCTCTCGGCGTAGACGCCCTAGCCCTAGAGCACGAATGGCCCAAAGCCCTTTTGTATGCTTTCCCGCCTATACCGCTGCTCCCGGCCTTTCTCGAAAAGGTCCGGTTAGAGGAAGCGTCAGTTCTCCTAGTGGCCCCCAAGTGGCCCAGGAGAATCTGGTTTTCGACCCTGTGCCAGCTGTTACATGGCCAGCCCTCAGTCAGGTGAGAGGCACTCTTTGGCACTCGGAACCAGGCAGGTTCCGGCTATGGGTCTGGCCCCTGAAAGGGACCGCTGGTTAGCCCTAAGGCTATCAGATGCGGTTGTGGGTACGTTGCAGAGCGTTAGGGCAGACTCCACTAGGTCCTTGTATACCTGTAAGTGGAGGTATTTCCAAGCTTGGTGTCTGGCTGGAAGCCATGACCCAATATCTTGCCCTATGCCAGTCATCTTACAGTTTCTGCAAGAACTGCTTGATGCTGGTAAGTCACCTTCCACGTTGAAGGTGTATTTAGCGGCTATCTCTGCATGCCATGTCCCTGTAGATTCGGTGTCTCCGGGTACGCATCTCTTGGCTTCCCGTTTTCTTAAAGGCGCTCGGCGGTTACGCCCTCCCAGGAGGACTGTTCTCCCCGAATGGAGCCTTAATATTGTACTGGAGGCTCTCACGAAGGCCCTGTTTGAGCCCATACACTCCATAGAGCTGAAGTACCTGTCTGTGAAGACAGCCTTCCTCGTGGCTATCACCTCCGCTAAGCGGGTCAGTGAGCTGCAGGTGCTGTCTGTGCACAGCTCCTGCATGCGTATTTGGGAGGATGGCAGCAGGGTGTCTCTGCGCACCAACCCTGCTTTCCTCCCCAAGGTGATCACAGCCTTCCACATTAATCAGTCTGTGGAACTGGAGTCCTTACATCCACCTCTGTTTGCTTCAACGGAGGATGAGAGATTGAATTTCCTCTGCCCAGTGCGGGTATTGAGATGCTACATGCATAGGACAAGAGCTCTGCGTCAATCTGACCAGCTCTGTCACGGGACACAGACCCTAGGACAGCCCCTCTCTAAGCAGCGTCTGTCACATTGGATTGTGGACACAGTCTCGACTGCGTATAATGGTGCTGGCTTGCCCGTACCTGGTGGAGTAGCCCCTCACTCCGCTAGAGGGTTGGCTACATCTTGGGCCCTCTTCAGAGGGGCCTCAATGTCTGATATTTGTACTGCGGCTAGCTGGGCTACGCCGCATACCTTCTCCAGGTTCTACCGCCTTAATGTGGTACACCCTGCCCTGCCTTAATTAGGGTTAGACAGTGCTAGTGTGTCCCTCATATGCTGCCGTTCCTTCTCCCTCGCGACGGCTGGTATACATTATCCCATACGTAATGTCATTGGTGGTCGTCTTTGAATTGAAAGGGAACCGCGAGGTCGCATCAGTCGCCCTCACGGGTTCGATGGAAAAAGAGAAATGGCTTCCTCGGGATGACAGTTTTAGTCCCTCGATGGGCGGGACCGAGTGCATCATCCCAGGAAGGGGCCTATCAGCAGCTTTGGTATAGAGAGCTCAGCGATACCTACCCAATGGGCAGGCATATCCCATACATAATGTCATTGGTGGTTGTCTTCTCTTTCAGGGAACCAGGGTTATGGTAGGTAACCTAACTATAGTTTACGTGTTTTCAGGGTATTGGCGCAGCAAAGCCAATAGCACCGTTCCATATTTAATTTGTAGTTCCCAACACTCTTACGTGAAATGTTGAAAAAAAAAGTAAATACCTGCCATACAGTAAGAGAAATAAGTCACCAAAGGAAGGTAAAAATGTCTGTCTTCTTCTTCTTCTTCTTCTTCTTCTTCTTCTTCTTCTTCTTCTTCTGACATATTTTTTGCAGATTTTTGCAGACCCCAGACACTTTTTTCCACGCATATGTATGTTACAGCACATTCGATTTAAATGACAATTAACTTGTTATGTCACATGAAAATATACCAGGGAACGCACTTATTGTGACGTCTATATCATTTATATTAAATGACTTATTTCTGTTTTAAAATTGAACATTTGCCTGCAAAAAAAAACAAAACAGGTTTAAATCCCACGTCTGGTATACGTGGGATTTAAACCTACAACCTTCAGTTTGCAAGCATCTTGTGTTAACTGTCAGTGCTACATGATTAGCTGAGACAAGCAGTACTTTGAAAGATGAAGTCAGCCAGCTGAGAATTCTCCGAACCGTTAAGTTTTTGAGAAGCTGTTCTGTCTCGTCAAGAGCTTGCATTCCGTGGCCACCGTGAGACAGAGGATTCTAACAACCAGGATAATTTCAGGGAGCTTTTTGCTTATTTGGTTCGGCATGACACAGAGTTGAAAGCCTATTGGCAAAAAAATGCATCTGTTTTTTCTGGCCTGTCTAAGACGATACAAAATGAATTGATAGAGTGAGAGGTTTATGGGTTTCAAAGATGTCAGTGCAGACAGAACCGCAGTTGCTCTGAAGCAGGTTGTGGACTCAGAGTTACGCAAATACCGATGCAAAACAAAACTCGTCTCTTAGTCTTATGACGGCGCTGCAGTGATGGCTGGTGAGCTGGGAGGTCTTCAAGCCCTTTTTAAAAAAGAGGCTCCCCACGCTCTGTTTGTGCGCTGTTTTGTCCACAGACTGAATCTAGTTCTCCAGCAAGGGGCACAGTGTATTAAAGAAACATGTTGCTTTTTTGCAACATTACAATACTTCTCCACTTTTTTTACACACTCTTGCAAATGCACACAGCTACTGGACCAAATTGCGGGCAGAAGGACACCTTCCCTGTGTGCAGTAAGGTGGACATCTAACAGCAGGGAGAAACTATGCGAAGTGTTTCAGGAGATGAACGATGCCAGAGGTTGGGACGTAGAATCACGGCTACAAGCCTTTGGATACCTTGCGAAGCTTAACGACTTGCAGTTTCTGTTCTTGGCCTTCACCTACCGTAACACCTTCAGCATCACCGACATTCTGTACGATGTCCTTCAGAAAAAGGCTGTCGATGTAAACTACTGCAGTTCGCAAATTCAGTCAACAATTGTGAGGATTGGTGAACTGTGTGAAGAAGAGCAGTTCAAAGAAGTGTTTAATTCTGCAGCCACTGCCCTCGCCGACTGCCCTACTCAGCTGTAATTCCATTTAATTAATCTGTAGCCCTGCTTTTTTTTCATGATTTATGCCTCGCCAGTCAAAAAAGTCACGGCCACTATCAATGAAGACGGATTCTGAGATTTTGAGCTGGAGCGCTGAAAATTTTTGGTTTCCTGTGAGTGTAACGCTCATTATGATCCCTACTGGCACAAGGAGGTAGGATTTCCTTTCTCTATACTGGTCGATGAGAGTAACGCTATTTGTTGTCTCCACTGGACAGAAAAGGAACATAATTTCTGAGAATTACCTATGCTGGAGGATACCCTATATATTTGGTAAAAGTAAAACATAAATAAAGAAAATACATTAATGTAAATATTGAAATAAATGAATACATAGACATTTATGTATTTATTTATTTATCTTGATATTTATTTATTTATTTATTTTTATTTATTTATTTTTCATATAAACAATAACATTTAATACTGTATGAAACGAAAATAAATATTCAACAGTTCTTGTTCAATTGTATATTAGTGAAGATTTTTGTACATAAAGGTCGTCATGCTTTCATATATTTTTACTTTCAAATTTAAAAATATATTGTAACGACCCAGACAATTGTTTTGTTGCAGGACTTGTTGCCTGTTCAGTTTGTCTTGTCTATCTGTGTTACATGGATTGTAAGGGGAACAGGAAAGGTCACGCTGTTAGTGAATGGGGAGAATGTGTGTTGTTGTTTACGGGGGTTGCAGAGCATTTGAGAATTCAACACCGTCTCCTTTTCTTTGACATACATTAGTTGCTTAAACGAGTTCCACTATCTTATTTAGAAAAATGTAGTTTAGTACTGATCTGTACATTCTACTTTGTCCCCAGCATTTGAATAATGCTGAAGACAAAGAACATATTAATAAAAATAACATTGACTATTTTTAACTTGTATTTATTCATATAAAGGTTAAAACATTTCATATAAGATTTGGCTTTGATGTACTTTGTGATATTTTGCTTCGTCTTGACTACCTCCATATAATTGCTGACACTTCAGTGCTGAAAATCTGTTGTCTTGTGTCTCAGCAACGGTCGGTAGTAGATTTTTTATTTGAAATCCTCATAAAAATCTGCATTTTTTATAGCTAACTTAGAAAGAGTTATTATTATAATTGTGTATTTCTTTTTGGGTGCTCGCGGCTTATATAAAAAAATAATAATAATTCATTCCAGAACAAAAAACATTATCATTGGAAACAGCTACTTAATGCCGTATTGTGGATATATGGGGTTTCGACTTCTGATTTACGGTTGAAAAACTACAAGGGCTGTAACACAAAGTGGTCATATCCACGCCCATATATGGTCATTTTAATACGGCACTATAGGGTAAAACCAAAGTTACTAGCGGTAGAGTACCCGGCGCGTGTGTGCTGGCTAGTGGAACGATGCCGGCTAGTCCTTTAACTTTGTTATTATTCGTTATGCCTGCTGTTTTATTTTATTTTATGAGTATTTTGAACAGAGAAATTTAAAAATGTTCACATATTTTATTTGTCTCTTTTGAAGTGCTCGTGGGCCCCAAAGGCTCATGGGCCCTGGAGCAGCTGCATCACCTGCACTTATGATAGCTGCGCCCCTGCTTCCATCACAGGAATTAGAAAGATATCATTTATGATGTGCCAGATACTTGGAATTTTATGACCCCTACTGTGCACCCGTGAGCGAGCACACTTTGACGTGATTTGACCAAGATTATTTTTTTTTTACGTTTAAGAAAACATACTTACTGGTATATATTAAGAAAAAATACATTTTCAATAGTTTGTTATAAAATACAGTATTTCTATGTTGTTCGTATATAAACCTTTAACATCTTTCGTTAAATAGATTCACAATTAAAGCAATTTATAAAATGGGTATTTTAAATACTCCATCCTGATTGGTCAAAACAGGTCACATGGGGGTGTTGATATTACAGCATATCGCCATGGGTCAGCACTTTTTTTCAAAAATGGGCAAATCACTGGCAGATATCCATATGCCACTAGAATTTAAAAACAAAAAGGGCAGACATATTGGAATTTATCGCAATAAACATGACCGATGAGATTTATGTAAATGTTGAACTTTTGGGAAACCGAAGTGTACATGAGATATTGAATGAATCTGAATCGGACACCAATGATTAATTAAAGTAGAGAAAAAAAAGCAAAAGTAAGTATTAAAATAAATTCAAAACTCACCATTCTGATCACTCTGTTCCTTCTCCCTGAACTACGGCGTTTCCCTATCCCATTTTGAAAATAAATAGTTTAAAAAATATCTCTTAAACATTCAGCTTTTCACAAAAGATTTGGGTCCCTCTTAAAACAGACTTTGGGGTTAAAAGATGTTTTGTTGCCATTGCTACCAGTCTGTCCGTTCTTCAGTCTGCCTGCCTGCTGCCACTGGACCCTGCACAGCTGTGTGATCTGATGCTGAACATTTATAAATTCATCTTGACAATTCCTGCTATACCTTTTAAATGTGTCCAGGTACGATGGTATCATGTCTTCTGCTGTGCCCTGCATTGTTTTGAATTGTTTCTTAACACTGGCCCAGTAGTTCTCCATGTTGCCAAGCTGTAAATTGCAAAGTCAGTTTGATAAGTAACCAGGTATTCCATGCAAATAACATCTTAATCGCCACTGACGTTGTAGCACAAATCTGGTATGGATGCCACCTGTTACTACCCCAGATAACAAAGGATGATTAAAAAAAAACACTTGATACTATTGCAGGTCTTGTGAGGAAAGGTATGTGTGATTTAAAGGCAGACTCATTTGTGCTGTGTCATAATGAAAATGGACAGTAATATTTTACTTTAAAATGTAATGAAAAAACCAAGAATTACAAGAAGTGTAACGAATCAAAACTGCACTTTCAATGGCAATGTTCAATTCAACATCTGAAATTATTTTTTAATTAATGCATTTTAGGTTTTATTTTTTTATGTTTTAAGGGACTATTTTTTCTAAGGCCAGGCAGAGGTGGAAGGATATTTAATAAAAATGACTTTTTTTGTTAATTAAAACATGTTTTTACGTTTTTTTTTTGTAATGTTGGTTGATCCATTTTATAAGCGCAATAAGGCACTTCAGGGTGTGGGATATACTCTAATAACTCTGGCTGGTTAAGCCACCGGTGTGGATATTAGACTATATCCCACACCCTGTCGTGGTGGATATTAGACGTATATGACATATTTGGTGTAACTAGAATCTCCATATTTCCGGTTAAATCAGTTTCAGCGAGTGACAGCTAAACGGTTAAGATAAGCCAAGGAGACTTCTGTGCAGTTTTCAAGTTGCCTAAAATTACAGGTAGATGGATGCTGTTTGCAATTATTGTACTTTTAAATATGTTATAAATTATGTTTCCATGACTGCATATTAGTTCAGTAAAATAATACATGTAGTATAATGCATTCTGTTAACATTAAAGGCATATTTTATGTAAGGACTGGGAATCACCAACCTGCTTAATTGTGTTAAACTGTATTACAGTATACTGCAGTTTTGATAGACAAGGTTGACTGAGAAATATGTCCGGGTTTGGTCTGTGGAAAAAATGGCAGCCCTACCCTGAGTACTACTTCCTAAACATGAACTTGTTACAATATACTAAATTAACAGATCAAGCTTATTATGATAGTTTGCAAAATTAGATGAAAATGTTCAATACAATCGGGATAATACATAATCATTAGTTACAAAATCTTGTTCATCTCGTTACTTGTTATAAAACTGTAACTTTACCGCTATACTACTTGTACACTTGCATGTTTCTTCGTGGCGTGAAAGCTACCGCGCCTGCATTGCAAACTGTATTAGAAGCATGTCTTGGGTTCGATTCCCACACAGGGTTTATATTGCAAGCTTTAAAAAATTAAATGTATTTTCCTTATATGAAACAAACACATTTTTTATGTGAAAAAATGTAGCTGATATGAATGACACTTTCATTGAACATACATACTTTTGCACACATAACTTTAACATGCATATATATTGTTGACAGTTTCTATTGTATACTGTTGATGAAATCATATGAAATCATGATTTGGATATGTCAATTGCATTATGCTGAATCAATTGTTATATTTATTTTTTAAAAATCACTTTAATTTATGTGGCAGATTGCTGCTGAACATATGTAGCACCTGGGAGGGGCACTTGTTATTTCTGATCAGGGTGGGATCAGCCAGGCAGAATGCATGAAGGAAAATATAAACTAGGCAACACTACTATGTCAGGCAATGAACATTGTTTTATTAAACACAGGTGATAAACTATACTTAACAAACAGGGCAGATCAAGAATACACATTCAAGGCAAGCGGTTTGCACTGCCCGTTAATTAATACAATAACTAAACACAGAATTACAATTTAAAACTAAAGGGCAGTGCTGCTCAATACCTGCACAGAGACAGGGCTCACAAAAAAACAGCAATAAAACCAATACAGCCTGTCTCCAGCACCCCTCTAATACCCAATGCCTTTTAAAATAATAGTTTAAAAACATATTGTGGGAGGGTGGTGGGCAACTCACGGACACCAGGAGACAGTATTTTATTTGAAACGCCGCTCAGGCGCACTGATTTATTGCGTCCAGGAGATGGCGGTGTTGTCCGTGGACTGGATACTGGCGACAGTAACCAGCACCACGGCTTGTACCACAACAGGTACACAAGCAAGGGCACAACAAGTTTCGTAAATAATAATGAAAACCAAAGGCGAAAAGAAAAGGGAAAATAAAACACAGTAATAAAACTACAAACAAAAAGTTCCTACGCAGTGCCCCCCACTGCCGCTAAGCCGGTCAGCACGAGCCTCCGTCCCAAAAAAACTTGCTTTACACTGGGATGGCGGAGGAGATTATAACTAACCCCGCCCCTTGGGTGTGTGGCACCAGGATTTTGATTTCACTTTTAATTATTTCCAGGCGGCTGTTATCCTCAGCCAGACTTGCCTCGTTTTCCTTTTTTTTTTTACACCTGGCGTCTGCGGTCAGGGTCACGGTGTGTTCCCAATCCGCCACCCGAGTGCACCTAAAGCACCGTTAGAGGGCCGAGCAATCTCCCAAGGCCCCCTCTCAGCCACTCAGAGAGGGAAAGCACACACACACTCTTCCCCACCTCTCCGTGTCATCGCCATGACTGACAGGCGGATCATAGGAGACAGTGCCCTCTACCTGCAGCAATACTGCCAGATAGTCAGTCCAGGTCTCCCCTGTTACACATATACATGACAAAATGGAGACCAAAAGCACAGGCAGGAGAGAAAGACGGCTCTTTCTTTCCTATTTGTCTTCCTACCACCCGCCGAATCAGAGAGCCCTGCACTAGACAAGTAGGAGAGAGCACAGCTGGGGGTGTGGCACCAGGAGAAGCTGTGTCGCTCAGAGAGGGAGTGGGATGAGGTCATCCAGGTGGCTGTCGATACGCTGCCGGAGAGAGTGCAGCCACTGGCAGAGAGCCCAGCATCGCCAGAGTGCCCAGCGCTACCGCCCGAGAAAGAACCCCGTGCCACAACTGCCACCTAAGAGACAGTGTCCTGCACTGCCCGGCACAGAGTGTCCCGCGCCACCCAAGAGAAAGCTTGCCAGTGAGAGCACACCGCGCTGGCGCAAGTGAGAGACTGCACAGCAACATCAGCGAAAGAGTACCTCCCAGAAGAGACTTTCCTAGGAGACCCTCGCGCGCCACAGCCCCAGAGAGAGAGCTCCCTGCGCAACCAGAGCCACAGAGAGAGAGGCTGCCAGAGGCCCAGAGAGGGTGCCCAGCATCACCAGAGGCCCAAAGAGAGAGCCCAGCACTGCCAGAGCCCCAGAGAGAGAGCTCTGCGCTACCAGAGCCCCAGAGGGAGAGCCCCTCGCTGCCAGAGCCCCAGAGGGGATCCCAGCATTGCTAGAGCCACAGAGAGAGAGCCCCGCGCTGCCAGAGGCCCAGAGAGGGCGCCCAGCATCACCAGAGACCCAGAGAGAGAGGGTCTCACTGTCAGAACCCCAGAGAGGGAGCCCAGCGTCACCAGAGCCACATAGAGAGAGAGAGCCCTGTGCCGCCAGAAGCCCAGAGAGGGCGACCAGCATTGCCAGAGCCCCAAAGAGAGCCCCGCGCCGCCAGAGCCCCAGAGAGGGAGCCCAGCATCGCAGAGCCCCAGAGAGAGAGAGCCCCACACCACCAGAGCCCCAGAGAGGGCGCCCAGCATTGCCAGAGCCCCAGAGAGAGACCAGCATCGCTGTGGCTGCAGCACCAAGCCCTCGCCAAGCCGGGTTCCGAGGTTGCTGTTGGGACTGTGCTAGCTAGCCTCTGCTCCACTGTGTGGATGGGGGCAGCGGTCCCAGGAAGCCCGAACACAGGAGGGACTGCCGTCCAGGACTAGCACAGGGGTCTGGAATTGGTGGCTGCCCTGGAGCCCCGTGATGTGGCCCAGCCCCTGAAGTGGTCGTCACATTGCGTTGCTGTCCTCCGCACTGGACACTGGGGTGAGGTGCAGGAATGTTAGTGTCAGTGTGCTGTTGTCAGTAGAAGCTCGTTTTGTGTCTAGGCAGTGATGGCGCGCTACCTGGGGTGTCACGTACACAGTGCAGCTGTATGTAGATGGGGTCTGTGTTGGCTGTGTTGGATACAGTTTCACCACGATAGCAGGAGCTATCGTATTGTTTCCACGCTCCCAGTCACCTTGCTCCCAGTCACCTTTTTACTGACTGTTTGACACAGCAGCACCTGATTGTACTGGATAGACTGCTGTGGGAGCCAGTTCCACTCTTCCTGTACAGCTGGGCAGCCAGCTGGCAAAGGTTGGCTGAGGGAGCCGTTGCCCACTGATCTGGCTTGAACAAAGCAACAGTCACTCCATTAGGTTCTGGGCGGTGTGGTGACCTTCAGCAGACAGGATGTGGCCTGTCTGTTCACAGAGCCGGTTTCCTTTTCTCTGGACTAGTCTGCTGACAGGGAAACAAAGAAGACAGTCATTCTCCAGGGCATGTTTTTCTCACAGACAGACCACCTTCAATTTTGTATATTAATAAAGTTACTCGATCTCATTAATTACAGCGTGGTGGTCGTATCTTTCACTGTTCTTTCTGTTAATTAAAATCATATATATATATATATATATATATATATAATCAATATTTTGGCAATTTTAACTCAACTCAAATAACAAACACTGAGCAGGTCATTTGGATGAAATCAAATGATTTGAGCTCATAGATATCAAAACAAAATCACTGAAACAATGAACAAACCTATCAGATCACTAAAGAAAATGCAAGTTAACAGTATGTATGTGACACAATGTGCTAAATGAAAACTTATTCATTGTGCATCGGGTATATATATGATATATTAACACAATCCTGGCAGCATTGACACATAGACCCAAACAGCCTCTGGATTGACTCAATGGGATGTTCTTGAACTCTTCCTTTTTCCTATTCCCATATGTGTGTGTGTGTGTGTGTGTGTGTGTAAAGTAAAAAAATAAGTGATATCTGAAACAAAAACACATTGGAAATGTGAAAAAATGGCAAGTTATCAAAAGTGCCCAGCCATTTAAAGCGGAGATATCAAAAACACAAGCCAAGTTTCAAGAAACCATTGGGGCAACCTTTGCCCAGCAACAAGCAAATAGACACAACTGTCAAAGCGGTGTGGGTCAAGGTTGCCCCAATTGTTCCTACTAACTTGGCTTGTGTTTTTCAGGCACAATAAACATGGATCAAATGCATGAAAAAAAACAAGCCAAGTTAGTAGAAACAACTGGGGAAAGCTTGGCCCAACTACTACTAAAATACAATATGAACTGGGATGCAGCAAGTTAGGATACAAAGAGTTATATCTATAATTACATTAGTAGTGCAATAGTGGCAGGAAAGTGCATTCGCTGAGGATCCATTAATGTGGTGCGTAGGTCAGGGAAGTCCAGTGCAAAGTAGGATGGGCAGATCAAGAGATCTAGAAGTGCAGTCTAAACAGGTGGGTCTTGAGGAGGCGGCGGAAGGCAGTGAGAGACAGAGCAGTCCTGAGGTTCTCCGGTAGCTGGTTCCACCACAGAGGGGCTAGGGAAGAGAAGGAGCGGACACGGGAGGATGGAGAGTGGAGGGAAGGCATGACAATACATAACATACAGAAATTATGTTGTTGGCTACAATCACTTTAAAGAATTGGTTCACAAAATAAAAAAAAAACTTTAGTTGCAGGAATATACAGTTCAAGTTACTTCCTACTAGTACAGTTAAAATTATGACATTTAAAATGTGCTATTTCGCTTTAAAAAGAGGCCCATACTTTGATATTTCAGCTTTTATGTGTATATTTTTCAATTTCATCAGAACCTACATTTTTATAATGAACAGTTTTCTGTGGATGTAAATTCCATTCTTTTTACCCTATAAGAAATGAGTACTGAGACATTTTTCTGCAGGTTTTTCAGTTGCCCAAACATTCCTAAAATTCACTATTTTTATAAACAATGAGGACTGTGACAGGCTTTCCCTCCCTCCCTCCCCCCCTCCTCTATCCTCTCTCCCCTCCCTCATATAAACAATGGAATTTGCTAGTGGTGGCAGTGCCAAGCCTTGCTGTGGGTTAAAATGGTATGTTTGTGACTTGTGTGACTGCTCAGACTGGGAGACTGGGACAGAGAGCGACAGGCTGTTGAATCAGCTGAGCATCTAGTTTGCGGTGTAGTGTACTTTTTGTATACTGTATGAAATTATTGTTTTTGGTTACTTTCCAAAATGCTTGGCTGTTTTTTCTGTCACAGTATGTATAGTAACTTGACAGTACTTCCTTTGCTGTCTTCCACAACGAAATCCTTATGGTCACGGGCACATTCTTCTGGGGTTTTTATGTGTTCTAGGCATTTTTTTACATTTCGCCACAATTTGTAATTCTGTTTTATTCTATCTAACTGTAATATAGCTTTAAAAAACCCGGTGTTTATTGGCTAGACACCGGTTTCATTTTTTGTTTGTATTGGCAGAGTTTTATTGTTTTTTATCAGTTAAAACCGAAAATCAGAAACCCTGACTATATATATGTATATCAGGACCATCTATGGTACTTTTTTTTAATTTTTGGGGTTTCAGTAAATAAGCTTCAGTTAAAGTGCTTTTTATTATTATTATTATTATTATTATTATTATTATTATTATTATTATTATTATTATTTATTTCTGAGCTTACAGTTGTACTTACAGTTGTATACAAAAAATACATATCAAGAATTACAGTACAATTAAGATCAGAGAGTGGTTAGACAGGAAAGCAGAGCTAGCAGTGTACTGCCTGCTCAAGGGTTTTAGGGAGGAAAGCTAAGAGGGAGACAGGACTGTAGTTCTGGAGGGATGTGGGGTCGAGGGTAGGTTTTTTGAGGAGGGGGATGATAGAGGCTTGTTTGAAGGCAGAGGGAAAGAGGCCAGAGAGGAGAGAGGTGTTGAGAAGGAAGGAGATGAAGGGCAGTAGAGCAGGAGCAGCAGCTTGAAAGAGGTGCGTGGGGGGGGGTCCAGGGCGCACATGGTGGGTTTGTGGCCCTGGAGGAGGGAGGAGAGGTCAGAGTCTGAGAGGGGAGAAAAGGAGGAGAAGGAGGGTGAGTTAGTAGGGGAGACAGAGGGTGTTGGGGTTGGAACAGGAGGGGCTGGGGGGAGGGACAGGTGTTAAAGAGTTTGCAGATATCAGAGATATTACAGGAGAAGAGGCAGGAGTAAGAGGAGGAGGGAGGAGAAGGTAGAGAATAGTTTCTGTGGGTTGTTAGTGAAGGTTTGGATAATAGATTGGAAATAGGAGCATTTAACAGAGGAGAGAGTAGAGGAGACGGAGGAGAGGAGGGAGCAGTAGAGGTCTATGGCAGCAGGGAGTTTGGTTCTCTTCCATTTCTTTTCAGCAGAGCGCAGTTCTGTTCTTGCCACATGGAGCACAGGAGAGCCAGGGTTGGGGAGGGGAGGGGTGGGCAGGTCGGAAGGTGAGGAGGACAGAAGGAGTCAAGGGAGGAGGTGCGGGAGGAGAAGAGGGTGGAGGTAGCAGAGTCTATAAAGAGTTGGGAGAAGGAGGTGGGAGAGAGCGGTGGAGGCAAGGACAGAGGGGGAGAGAGAGCGGAGGTTATGGTGGGAGGTGACAGTGGGGGTAGGTGACGTAGGGAGAGAGGGGAGAGACAGAAAAATAGATGAAATAGTGATCAGAGAGGTCCAGAGGGGTGACAGAGAGGGTGGAGGGGCAGCAGGCCCTGGAGAAGGTGAGATCCAGTTGACGGCCAGCTTTGTGGGAAGGAGGGGATGGAGAGAGGGAGAAGTTGAAGGAGTGAAGGAGAGAAGGAATCCAGCAGAGTGGGTGGGGTTGGAGAGATGGACATTGAAATATCCCAACAGCACAGTTGGGGTAGATAGAGAGGAGAGGGAGGAGAGGAGATAGTCAAGTTCATCGAGAAAGTGAGCGAGAGGTCCAGGGAGATACATACAATTAGCAGGAATTCACAGAGAGAGGTTAGATGGACAGCGTGAAATTCAAAGGAGTTCACACAGAGTGAGGAGAGGTCAGAAGGGACAGAAAAAAGTAAGGAGGGAGAGAGGAGAAGACCAGTCCCATCTCCCCGTCCAGTGAGATGTGGAGTATGGGACAGGATGTAGAGAGAGGACAGGGGAGCAGGAGTTACAGTATTATCAGGAGAGAGCCTGGTTTCAGTGAGAGCAAGGAAATTGAGAGAGAGGTGGGAGGCAAAAGCAGTACTTAAGCAATACAATAGTTTCAATGCACTTCAATGGGATCACACAACTACAAAAGCTGTGTGGAAACCAATCAAATTGCAAATCAACCTCTATTCAGTTTAATCATACTCACAACAGTAGAGCACCTAATTAAACCACCACCTTAATAATGTTACTTAAATATAGCTAATGTTAAGAATCACACATTAAACAAAAGACTACTACAGAGTATGCTGAACAGAATGTAAAATAAACAGCTTTCAGAAAACAAACTAGAAAGTCAACGCAGTCAAAAAGTATTCCTGTCGGTTGCAGCCAAGTTAAATCAGTACTACAGGTATGATCTAGCACAGCCACCTCGCTCCAAACAACCTGCTGCTTACTTTTTAAACACAGTTAGAATTTTAGACCCGATTAGGCATGTTTTCTTTGTTTTGACTCGGTACTAATAAAATAAATTATTGGATGGAACAAATAACATAACAACGAACTTGCTGCATATATTGCCTTTATTAAAGCATGTCAGATGCCCTTGGGTAACTGAGTTTTGGGACTGTTTCTAATCGATTTCCACATCTGTATAACTTGGCAAAGCTTTGCCTTACACTTCCAACCAATTCAGTGGATGCAGACGTGCAGTCTCAATGTATCGGCAAGTCCACATCAGACAGAGAATGTCGGCAGCAACTGCTGGGGGATGTTGCATGCTTGCCTTTAACAAATGACAGCACTGTTTTAGTAAGGAAGCAAGTACTACTATGTTGAGGCTTTTATAGTGCTCTGAAATATTGTCTACTTAGGTTTATTTCATGTTTAAATAGGTCTGCGAAATGTCCGCGAAATCCTAATTTTATTCCATAACCTACCAGCGAAAAATATGTAAATTTACCACAATTTAAGTAGACCCCTAGTGATAACCATACCTGTATTATTGTGTTGAAGTATTAATGCTGTTAAACCTGTAAAGGCACTGAAACGCCCAGATTGCCAATTAGCAGGGATCCAAAGTGGCTTTCAACCATTCGATCCATTATTAGGCATTTAATAAACAGAAGGAGCACTATTACTGATCTGATTCATTAAAACTTCAAATTAAGTGAGTCTGTGTGATTTTCTTCATTATTAAAAGTTGTCTGGATACGTTGCAAGCCCAGTGCACGAACAATCCACTACAGGAGTCCAAAACATCTCTGTCCTCCTTAAATATCTCCCCTGAAATTAAGAGTGTGCTCAGAGCAATAAAAGAAGTAAGTGCGAATCTGACAATACAAACAGGAGCTCTGCCTTTAAATAAGTGTAGTCCTGGGAGCTAAGATGGCTGCCCAGGACAAAAATACATTTCCCAGCAGGCTGCACTCAGCCTGGCTGGCCAGCTATTAGCTGGGATTTTAGTTCACGTGATGCTAATCAGGCCAGGTTAAGGGCACTGCAAAGGTGTCTGTCTGCATTCAGGCTAAGGCCTGTATGTGTGTGGAGACCCGACTACCGTCGTTAAAGAAGGTATGATATTGTGTTTTTGTTCAAGAAGTGTGTTTTGTGGTACCGGTAAGCAGCTTATCTGCCCAGTTATAGTTAGGAACCTTTTTTGTTAAGTACAGTTAGTGCTCATGAAAAAAGCTAGGATTTTGTTTGTGTTTTGTTTGTTGTGTCATTGTTAATAAAAGTGTGCTTTAGCGATAAACCTGCCATCTCTGTCTCGGTGTCTCTGCATTGCTGCCTAAAAGCCTCTGCACCTAAGCTATCCAGAGATTATGGGAAAATATAAGTGAGGAAATCGGAATTCCAGATGAGTACTGTTTGGTATGTTAAACTAAACATAGTGTGTTGGCTACAGGTTTTCGTTAAATGTCCGGGTGTAGCTTCTAGAAAGTGCTTCCCATGAGATACTGGGCCCATTATTAAGATTTCCATTACACGAGAGTAGATGTTAAAACTTCATGCTGATTTGAACTCGGCTCTCGCCAAGATAAGCACCAGCTTATTTTGCCTCCCTAGCGCATCGGCACACACAACGGTTTCGATGCTGGCTCCGGGGATCAACCACAGTGTGGTCTTCCCAGCGCATCAGTATGACAACCATCTGGATTGAGGTAAATAGGGTACATCTCTGGGGTCTTCAAGTGGGCACCTTCCATCCTCGGTGTTTCATCGACTAGCCCACGACACCTCAAGAGGGCTTGACGGTGATTCTGGCGTCCCAGCATCACCGCCCTCAGTCCCCCACTCAACTCAGCCCAGCTTACTTACCCGTACATCAGCGTTTCTTTCTTTCTATTGTGCTTGAGATCCCCAATCAGAATCTTTTCTTCTCAACCACAGCCATTTTTTTGCTCCTCTCTGCTGCTTCAGATAAGTTCTTCACTGTGCGACGCAACTCTTGGCCACTGAATCCGATGTCTCTGAGAACCAGGTTGTAGAGTGTGCCACAAATCCTCGACAACCCACCTCCACTGGGTAAACCCGGACTCTCCATCCTCGCTGTTCTGCTTCAGCAGCTAGTTGAGCATACCGCCGTTTCTTCCTCTCATACGCCTCATCTACAGCATCCTCCCATGGCACTGTTAACTCTACCAGGTGAACAAGGTGTCCTGATCCAGACCACAAGACAATATCTGGTCGAAGGTTAGTGGTGGCAATCTCAGGTGGAAAAATAAGTCAGCATTTTCCAGTCTCTAGCAGCTTCCAGTTGTCCTGGGCGAGGATTGGTTTTAACAACTTTTCTTGGCGGTTGCTCTCCTGGGCGGAGGAATGTTGTTTTTTGTGTGTAATTTTTTGATGGAACTGGTGGCAACTTATTGGTCATGTTACGCTTGTCTTCCAATGCTAAGGCCAAACATCGCAGCACCTGCTCATGGCCCCAAGTAAATCGTCCTTGGCTAAGAGCCACCTTACATCCTGTCAAAATGTGCCTTAACCCTCTGCAGTCCATTTATTAAGTGCGTGTCAGGCGCATCAGGTCCAATTTATTTTCACACGTGCAGTTAATTTTAGACGCGCTGTTTAAAAGTATTTTTCTTCCACAGTTAAACGGGTTTAAAAGGCCCTGCATATCAACAAAGCACTCACTAGGCATCTCCAGCCCCGCCCAACCCTTTTGTTCGCTATAGCTTCCACATATGCTAAGAAATAAATAATAATAATAATAATAGTCGTACATACCGATCAATCATCTCCTGATCACTCGTTTTAACACCAAACACCACAATAATGCGATCCAAGTCATTATTTTATTACTGTAACATCTGAAAAAAGCTCTGCAAATGTCCGTGATATTCTCTGAGCGCTGATGCAGTCACAGGCAGCTTGTTTCCTTATGGCTGCCCCTATCTGATCCCAGGGGCAAGTATGACTATTCATGGGATACGCCCATTTTTGTTTTTTTTCAGTTTGTCTCGGCTCCTGTCACTCCCACTTGGCCATTGAATGGTTTTCTCAGCTTTTTCCGGAGAAAAAACGACTAGAAACCCGTTTTTGCGTGTTTTTGATGATGTCGGACAGGGTCCGACATTGGACCTGATAGGAATAATTGCAATGTTGGACCAGGTCCGACATAGGACCGCAAAGGGTTAATGTTGCAGGTGATGAACACAAAGGACATGAGGGATCCTCTCCTACCCAGAGGTTTAGGTTCTGTGGTGATGGGAGAACATCATATGTTGACCTGATGAGGAAACTGATCCTGTTCTGTTCCACTGACCATAGGTCTTGCCAGCCAATCTTGCGTTGTTCCACACTCTCTCATCTCATCCATTCTCCCTGCTTGGACTGGGAAACGGCCTTTATGCACCTCATCCTCTCCTCCTGCTTTTGCACCTCGTTGACTACCAGCTTCCTCCATTAAGCTGCCTTGTGCCATGTAGGAGGAGCTGAACTGAGACCAAGACCCCCTCTTCCATGCTGAACTTGCCCAATGATATCACCAATTTGAAGGGCAGCCTTTGCATCCTCCACAGGCTATAGTTTTCCGATACCAATTCAATTAAAAAAAATTCTGTAACAGATCGTTTTAAAAAGAATACGATATACCTCCAGCACATTGCCATCCATTCTTCAGGGTAGTATTCCCCTAGGGTTTCCCGTTGCTTGTTTATACAGTGAATCCACATTGTTCTCTTTCTTTCTCTTCTTCTTCGGAGCAATAACAATGCAGCAGCTTGCATCCGATCCATATTGCCTTGAGATTTATCCAAATTTAGCAGGACAGGGTGGTGATCGCAGAGTTTTTCGTCTAAAAATCAAACCTGTTTTGATTTTTTTCTTCACCGCAAATTTTTTTTTTTTTTTTGCAACGATTACGCTCAAGTATGAAAGGTCGTATTCAATTCCATATGTTCGATTTTTTACCCTAGAAAACGCAGCGAATAAACGCTATAGTGTGAATAGCCCTTTACTGCGCATGCATGATTTTCTGAAATAAAGGGGGGTTCACGGCGCCAGTTGGCATTTTCTATCTGTGAACTTTAATCGTTGAACACCCTGTATATTGCCGTTTTTGGTTTAAATTGGTTACCATACAATTGTAAAATATAGCGAAATGTTTTAAATCTTTAAAAATGTTGTCCAAATCTTTATTAAAAGCTACATTTTATGAGAAATATTTCGCTAATGTACTATAGACATAAATCACTTTTTAATATGACATACCGTTAAATTAATTAATATAAAAGACTATTTTTTGTTATGTATTATTATCATTTAATCATAGTGGTTAACTTGCAACCGTACTCACGTTACTCATTTTGTGTACCATTGGTTTGCAAAATTTTAGCTTCATTAGTGTGGGCACACATATAATCTAATGCGATCGGTTGAAGCTAAACAGACCTTTTAAGCTTATAGGAATGTATTGTTTATTTAGTGGTCGTAGTGAGCAAACGGAAGCAGATGAGTTTGGTTGAAGCCTTGAAAAAGAATCCAGAATGTCAGAGGGAAAAAATCAGTAAAAGCACCAAGTTGTCTGTTTCTGGCACTAACGGTGGTGGAGTTTAAGCATCGAAAATACGTTGGCAGCATTGAATGTTAGTACTGCATTATCTGAATTCTGATGCTCTTCCAGGATTGAGCACGGTCATGCACATTTATACAAGTTTAATTGTATTTTAATTTTAATATAGGCACTGATAATATTTCCTAATCATTACCACATAATTGCCAAGTTGTATTATTATTATTATTATTATTATTATTATTATTATTATTATTATTATTAAATTATTATTATACAATACAATGCTATACAATTTGCTCAATATATCACTCTTCATGCAAAGCATCCCAGGGCGCTTACAACAAGACCCAAAAACAAATGGCTAACAGCCCAGCCTAACAGTAAGCACGTGAAAACTGATACATCTTTGCCAGACAAGATTCGTCTCAATTTAGCTATATTACGCAGCTGAAAGTAAGACGTCTTAACTACTGAACTAATGTGGGCATCCAGACACAATTCAGAATCCATGATAACTCTCGAATTTTTCACACTCTTGGAGGGATTCAAAAAATGACCATCAAAAGGAATATTAATACAAGGTGATTTAGCCAAACTGTGCCTGGAGCCAACCAACAGCATCTCTGTCTTTTGTGGATTGATTTTCAGATAATTAGCAGTCATTCATGCTTGGATCTCACTCAAACATTGAGACAGCAACTACCATTTCTGATTTAGTGGTGAATGAACAGTATATTTGTGTGTCATCAGCGTAGCAGTGAAATCCAAGGTATGTATTTAGCAATGATGGATGCAAGGGGGAGCATATATACGCTAAACAGCAAAGGGACAAGCACAGAGCCTTGTGGAACTCCGTACTTCACATCACCGGTTTCAGAAAATGAGTGACCCAAAGAAACAAACTGGTGCCAGTGTGATAAATATGAGCAAAACCACTCCAAGGCAATGCCTCCAATTCCAGTAAGATTATGCATTCTCTCCAATAAGATTCTATGGTCTGGGGCTCCCGAGTGGCGCATCCAGTAAAAGCACTCGCTAGAGTGCAGGATGCGCTCTATAGCCTGGACGTCGCGAGTTCGAGTCCAGGCTATTCCACAGCCGACCGTGGACGGGAGCTCCCAGGGGGCGGCGCTCAATTGGCCGAGCGTCGCCCGGGGGGAGGGAGGGTTAGGTCGGCCAGGGTGTCCTCGGCTCACCGCGCACCAGCGACCCCTGTAGTCTGGCCGGGCGCCTGCAGGATTGTCTGTAAGCTGCCCAGAGCTGTGTTGTCCTCCGACGCTGTAGCTCTGAGGCGGCTGCACAGTGAGTCTGCAGAGTGTAAAGAAGCGGGCGGCGACGCACACGCCTTGGAGGACAGCGTGTGTTCATCTTCGCCCCCGAGTCAGCGCAGGGGTGGTAGCGGTGAGCTGAGCCTAAAAAAATAATTGGGCATTTCAAATTGGGGAGAAAATAATAAAAACTAATTGGCAACGACTAAATTATAAAAAAAAAAAAAAAAGATTCTATGGTCTACAGTATCAAAAGCAGTCGAAAGATCCAGTAAAACTAAAATAGATAAATGACCATGTGTCCGAGCTGTTGTTGCAGTGACGTATGGGTAATGATGTCACGGACCAGGAAGTAAACAGAAACCAAACAATGGATGGAATGGAGGAACTGAGCGCTATGGCACTCAGCGTATTTATTAGACCTCATTTAAAAATAAGGAATTATATTTTGGAGGTTGGCAAATTAATGCTACAGTAATAGATAAAGATGTACCAAGAGTAAATAACATATGCTCAAACAATGTATAGCATATACTATCTAATTTGCGAAGAGCAATTCTGGAATGTGACAGAGTAACCACCCCCCACGTCTACCCTTCCGGGGGGTTGTGTATTGATGAAAACTCAGACGAGCAGATTTCAATTAATGGAATGGTATCATTTTTACCCAGCCAGGTTTCTGTTACACAGAGTACGTCAAATTTAGATTCTAAAATTTGATCCGCAATTAGCAGCGATTTAGAAGACCAATACAGACAGAAGAGAGTTTTGCATCTGTCCTAACATTCTGAGCTGGTATTTCAGAAATCTGTTGTATCTGTTGTAATCTTAGATTAGACTGATTTACTCCCTGCTTTTATTTGTAACAGCCCGACGTCTCCTAGAAACTAAAAAAATATTCCAGGGACTGACCCAGGAGAAACGGAGCACCCAGAACCCAGATATGCGCCACATAATATGCCATTCACCCTACAGGTAAGCAAAGCTTCATATGACATGGAGTATCCATTATTCTCTCCTCCCAGGGCAACTAAGCTCTCTGGAGAGTATCTAATACGTGTGCTAAACTTACATTTAATGCGTCAAATAGATAAAGCAAAATAAAATGTACACAGTTCAATCATAGTCAATGTAATGTTCAAGATAATCCAGTTCAGCAAAGACAGGACACGGTAAAGTTGTAAGGCAATGTTCAATTACTGTATATCCAGTTTAGGCAGAGACCTATTAATATTCCGTCCAGTCCCAACAATGTTAATTTAAAAAATGTGGTATGCACAAAGTACTTGGGATATAGATGTCCAACTCACCCCGCTCCAGTTTGCGCTATGTTAGTTTTATGGCTTGGGCAAGGATTCCAGGGTACCACTAGCCAGCGATCAGTGCGGCAAGGTCTCCAACTTCTTAGTCTGCCGTGTAGCTCCCTGCCAACTTCAAGGCCACTCACCGCCTACACAGTCAGCAGGATCCAACACAGCAGACCCACGACTCTCCGCCCGGTGATGCCACACACCAGGCTCCCAATCAGACCCCAATCCATGTCGCAGATCCCGGCTACAGCAGCCCGAGCAGACCAGCAGAGAGAAAGCAAGCACACACACACAAACTGGACTCACCGGTGTTGTTAAATCTCTGCTGGTAAAATCCCCAGTATTTAAAAAAGTACTGTATTCTCCATCAAATAACCTACACACTCCGGGCTCAAGCAAGCTCCGGGCACACACCCGAACCCTGATCCATGCCACAGATCTCGGCTACAACAAATACGCAACGCACTGACCAGTTTCGTCTGATTTTTGCACGTAATTTCCTTAATCTTAAAGTATTCTTATTAAAAAGTTAAGTTTCTTTATTAAAATGTTAAAAATAAAAGTTAAAAAACATAGCTGAAAATTCTCTATTTACGATTAAACTGGGCTAAATCGCATCTTGACTTGGTCACAGGCAGCCATACCGCCACCAAACCAAATGTCTTACTGATGATTTTTTTTTTTAACTGCCTGTTTTGTCACAACGTGTAAGAAAAAGTTTATGTCTATACACCATGCTTAGAAATGAGTAATGATTACATTAGTTGTAGTGATTGTGAGAGTAATTAGAAATGGAACCAGCACAACAGATTTGTGAGCTAGTTCTTCCCCTAGTTTAAGTCTGTGTTTCAAATAGGTTTATTTGTAGCTTTTATTGTTGTTGTGGACTATTTGGCTGTCACTGTAGTTGCTGTTCTGTCTCGATGGCTATATTTATTCATTTTTAGAAAGGGAAACGATGATGCAATTTGATTGCAGTTTCTTACCTCGTCAGATGAACTCCACACAGTGAACTCCTGGTCTCCATGCTGCCTGGTCAGGTGGAATAAACTGATCTCATACTCAGAGATCATCGATATAATCCTTTTCTGCGCCAAAGCCCATGTCACTTCCTCCATAAAAGCCCACATCACTACCAATCATTGTCCAAATTTCTCCTGCATTTGCTTGGGTACGGAGTCAGTATAGGTGCTTGTGGTTTTTTTCATTGTTTTGTTTTGTCAAAGTGTTTAAAAAAAAAAAATATATATATATATATATATATATATATATATATATATATATATATATATATTTTGCGTGCCCTTCTAGCTTTCAGTTAGTTATGTTTCTTTTATGTAGCTGCCCCCTCTCCACTCCAGTGTCTGCTCTTTTGTAGCAGGGATCTGTGTTTAAGGGTGTTAAATTCAAGATCCCCAGCAAAAAAGACAAGGGCTTCATGGTTCCAGCACGGCCAGACAAAGACGGTCATCCTCCTTAAACACAAGCAGTTCAGAACATACCGTTGTGTATGTACCAATGCTGACGCTGTGGGAAGGTTTCGCCCTCTCCTGAACATCATATACAGAGTCCTGATGGGACGATTCCTGTAGCATCTACTGCAGAGGATAAGGAAACCTCTAAAAGGGTTCCCCTTCTATGAGGTGGAGACCTAACAGGCTATATGGAGAAATCACTGATGCTGGGATGAGAAGGTTTCACCTCTCGCAACGTAAGGACCCAGACTTAAATAGGTACGAGGATGGGTCCTGTACCAGTAAATAAATACAAATTATAGAAGCAAGTCTGGAGAACTAATGGGCTATGTATTTGCCCTGTACTCCGGTATGTCACCTTGTTAAGGCATCTGCCAAATCAAATAATAATAATAAAATATTGGTAAATCATTTCCTACAGATATGCTGATGCTGTTTAGAAGGGATTTCATTCTCTCAACTTTAATGGGCAAACATATATATTTCCTGTAGCTTTTATAAGTCATCTTGTTAAGGTGTCTGCCAAATGAGATAATAATAAAATATTGGTAAATCTTTGTGTACAGAAATGCTAATACTGTTTTAAGAGGGATTTCATCCTCTCAGTTTCGAACAGTCAGATCTAAACATATGAGGATGTTTTCCTTAACATCTTAATGGGTAAGTTCTACTTGTTAACAGCCAGAACAGAAGTTCTTTCTGGCTACACCATCTGAGGGTGGATTGACACATATCTGGAGAAGATTGCACCATCTCCACATGCAACATGTTAACAACTGTAAGGTAGGTCACCGACTATCAACACAAGCTGGGGGGAAGGCTCTCTGGGCAGATATATGCACCAACTAGTATATACTAGCCATACACCAGAGTGTAAGTATTTTACCTAGAGGCTACATGTTATGTAATGCAATCCTAAATCCAGACAACCATAAACAGGTTATTTTGATCTGTGCAGTCAGGTTAGTCCCCCCCCCAATGAATGCAACACACTCAGTAATACAGTACAGTCTGGCTTTATTAATACATCACTAAGTCACCACAATACCTACAGCCGACCTCAATACATCTAAATATATAAAAACCACACAATATATAAAAACCAAACAGACCATAAGGCAACAGCAAAACCACAACACTCAAGAATTAATTAATAAAGATACAAAGCAAATCATGTAATCAAACAAATCTGCAAATCAATACTGTGGCGGAGTGTCCCGCCCCTTTGTTTGTTATTTATTTATATTATGATTTATGTATTTATATGACGGCAAAAGCCAATATTATTTGTTATTGTTTTGTGTATATATTTAAAAAACCTCGTGAGGATGCGTGACTGATCAGCTATTGATTTATTTAACTAGCTGACAGTCACGCATCCTTATTAAACTCGTGCAGACTATGGCCGAGGGGTAATAAGATAATTAATTAATAAGTAGTTAACCCCTTGGCCAGAATATAAAAGCCTGCAGCTGTCTGCGCTCAGGGTGAGGGTGTTCAGAGTTGGAGAACGAGAGTAGAGACAGGAGGTAAAAAACTGAAAATATAACAATTGCTAAGCGTGCTGGTTTATACACCAGCACAATACTTATTTGTTTATTTGTTTGGCCAACGTGCCCTTTTGTTTAGTGTTTTGTGTGTGTTTAAATCTTTTGTTTATTATTTAATAAAGCACTGAGCGCTGTTGCGCTTCTGTTTTGCCCCGCCATTCGTTGTTTTGGTTTTGTGTTCCTGGTCCGTGACGTCACCACACCTGCACAAGGCAACCACTCTGTCACGATACTTTAAATATAAATGAACTCAAACAGTGGAGATGGCTGTCACAGACTTAACGTCAGACTGAAACAGCAGAAAGAAAGGAAAAATGGGGTTACAAATATACAATACAATAATTTTAATATATCTAAAACACTTTTAATAAGAATTATTAAGATAATGATGCAGTAAAAATAACAAATCGTAAAATACTAATTAAACAAGTTACCACAACTAGAGCACAGCAAGTGGATTGGGCCAGAATCCAAATAGCTGCCACAAACAATAAAGCCTGCCAACAAGGTTATAATGAACAGATTTAAGTATGTTATTTAAGCACCAATATAATACTATACACTAGCCCAATACAACAACACACTTTACCAAAGCAATATTCCTCAGCAAGAAAATCACGGATTAATAATTATACTTAGCCAACAAGATTGTTTCATCTGGGTACAGCGTCTCCATGCTTCCTTCTTGTCCTGCTTATTCGGGGAGGAGTACATACACTGGAAGATCAGCATTAGGCTGTTTCACTACTATGCATTAGCGCTGTTCCCAATTGTCTGCAAGCTTGCCATGATTACCCACCCCTGTGTTCCTTACTAGTACCGGTTCACCAGGAAGCAAAGGCAACATTCTATTCCTGCGATCATACTGACTTTTCTGGTGCCCTATTGCCTCTAAAGTACACTCACCTGCCTTCCAGTAGGCATACTGCAACCGCTTCTGGTGGTCCCAGACCCATTCATCTGGGGAGCATCTCTCCTCAGCAAGTGGCTGTCCCATCATCGAATCTATAGGGGAGACAGGTGGATAACCAGTGGAAGCCCGGACAGAGCTATTATACGCGTGCACAAGTTCCAAAACATACTCATCCCAACAACTCTTTTTGTCCTGTTCCAGGGTGCCCAACATAATAAGCAACGTACTGTTACATCTTTCACAGAGCCCGTTCACCTCAGGGTGATAAGGGGTAGTGTGGCTTTTTACAGCTCCATAGAATTTACACAGTTCTTGAATTAATAAAGATTGAAAGTTTGCACCTTAGTCCGAGTGAAACTTCATTGGGCACCCAAAAGGCTGAATCATGTACTGCCATAAAAGGCGTGTGGTAGTCCATGCAGTTTGGCCCCTGGTAGGTATGGCCAAACATACTTTGAAAAGTGAACAATGATCACTAGAACATTTTGGTAGCCACCTACTGACAGTTCCAGTGATAGATAATCCATTGCAACCAACTCCACAGGAAAGGTGATACGAATGGAAGTCAGAGGTATCCTTTATACTTGTTGTGGTTGTTTATGAAGTACGCAGCGGGGACATCTCCAGCCATCTCCGGTCAGTAAAACCTCCATCGCAAAGTCTCCATGGCTTTCTCCACAGCAAAGTGCCCCATTTGCTCATGACAAAACACCTTTTTTTGCTGATGTTCTGGGAGGATAAGTTGAAATACCTTCTGATGCTTCCGATGGTCCCACCATTCTTCCTTTTTCCTCTTGACAGGTGCTGGGAACTGACCTGCATCGACAAACAACAACACACAATGTAACACTTGGTCACCTTGCTGGGCATCTGCCCAATGCTGAGTGGTCCATCCTAGGCATACTTCTACCTGCATGACTGTCAGTTCCAAACATGGCCGAGTCAAAAGATTAGCATGACCCACCACACAGGCATGCACCACAACAACTGGCACTTCCACGAATTCTGGGATCTCCAACTCTTCACGGTCCATCTCGACATAAACCTTGGCATTTCCATTGGCACGGCCTGGGTGATATTTAACTTGAAACTGGTAATTAGCCAGCCGAGTGACCCAGCACTGCTCAATTCCCCCCAGTTGTGCTGTCTGGAGATGAGCGAGGGGGTTCTTATCTGTAAAGACCGTGAATTGAGAACCCAACAGGTACTCATGAAACTTCTCAGTTATAGCCACTTCAATGCCAACAGCTAAAGATTAAAGGAACTGTAGTTGGAATAGTTCTTCTATGCAGGTTGTAAGCTACTGCTGGCATAGACAATAACCTGCTCTTTACCATCCTGGACCTGGCTCAGTACAGCTCCCAGCCCAAGCAAGCTAGCATTTCTATACAGAATAAAATGCAAACTGAAATCCGCAAAGGTTAATACTGGAGCTTCCACTAGTACCTGTTTAAGGGTTTGAAAAGCCACCTCACAATCCAAGGTCTACTGCCAGGCTGGCACTATTCCCTTCTTCCGTCGGCCACTCTTCACTGGACTCCCACACAGCGATCGATGTAGGGGCACAGCACGTTTTGCAAAATCCTTTATGAACCAGCGCTAGAATCCCAGGAAGGCACATAGCTCTGTAACAGTTCTAGGGGCCAGCCATCCTTGGACAGCTGAAATCTTGTGTGGATCCGGAGCCATGCCTTGAGCAGTCACTACATGTCCAAGGTACTGGACTTGCCTGCGCAAAAGACAGCATTTCGCTGGTTTAAACTTCAGCCCATATTGTGCTAATCGGGAAAACACTAAGTCCAGATGAGTCCAATGCTCCTCAAAGTCCTGGAAAAACACAATGTAGCGGGTGGGACCGTGGGAACCAGGAAGTGTTTATTGCCGTGTGACGAAGTGCCCGCCCCTGTGTGTATTTTGTGTGTTATGTGTTGTATGTTGCGTGTGTTAATGTTGGTGTATAGTCATTGGTACACGGGATATAAACGGGTCTGTGTTTCACGTGTATTTAAAAATGTAGATTTATATTTAGGCACGAGGAGGGCACAAATCACTTCACGTGCTGGTTAAATGTAATATGTGAGCACGGGGTTGCACGTAATGAATTCACGTGCTGGGATTCAAGTGAATAATTAATTAGTAATTGAATCCCAGCACAACAGTATATATAGAGACACGTAGCACTCAGTCGGGGTTTTGGGTGTTCGGTGAGTGGAGAACGGGATTGGAGACGGAGGGAATTGTAAAAGTAAATAGTTAAAATCTGCTCACTGTGTTTTGTTCGTCTGTCTGTGCACTGTTTAGTTCGTTTTGTTTGTCCTTTTATTTTGGCGTATAGTGCCGTGTCCAGTGTTTTTGTCTGTTCAAACCTTTTATTTTCTGTTCTGTTTATTAAATGCTGAGCGAAAGCATTCGCTCAGCTTCACCAAACCACACCTCTCTGTCTGTTTATTTCCTGGCTCTGGTCTGACGCCACCCACTCCGGCCGTCTTTGTGACACGTGGTGTCCTGCGTGGGATCTACAGCGCCGCCAGGACTCAGGCCAGAGCAGGAACCGCATTTTTGGATTAAAAAAAAAAAAAAATGGCAGAAGACGCCATCAAAGTGCGGGACTGGATCCTGGAAAATGCTGGGCTGGAGGCCCAGTCTATACCAGTAGCCGTCCAGTTCCTGCGGGTTGATGGACAGCGGCGATGGGAGGCGTATGCAGGGAACAGACCGTAAGCACCTGGGAGGAAGGTGTGGAGTTGGTCCTCAGCTACCTGGAGGCGGTCATAACTACAACAGCCCAGGTAGCAGGTCCACCAGCAGAGGAAGAATGCCTGCTGTCCCCGTCTCCACCAGCAGAGGAAGAATGCCTGCTGGTTTTGCCTCCACAGCCCAAGCGGGAGGAGCCTGAGCGTCCACAGCCCGAGTGGGAGGAGCCTGGCGTCCACAGCCCAAGCGGGAGGAGCCTGGCGTCCACAGCCCAGCGGGAGGAGCCCGAGCGTCCCACGCCTGAGTGGGAGGAGCCCAACGTCCTACGCCTGAGTGGGGGGAGCGTCCACAGCCCAAGAGGGGGGAGTCGGTCGTCCACAGCCCAAAAGGGGGAGTCGGTGCGTCCACAGCCCAAAAGGGAGGAGTCGGTGCGTCCACAGCCCAAAAGGGAGGAGTCGGTGCGTCCACAGCCGAAGAGAGGGAAGTCGGGCTTCCACAGCCCTAGGACCCAAGCTGCCAGCAGAGGGAGAATACCTGCTGGTTCCACCTCCACCAGCAGAAGAACAATGCCTGCTGTCCCCATCTACACCAGCAGAGGAAGCATGCCTGTTGATTCACCTGCTGCTGCCGTCCCGAGAGCTAAAGGGGAGGAGCCATCGCTGCTGTCCCAAGAGCCAGAAGGGGAGGAAGTACAGGCTCAACCCCTGAATTTTTCTGGGGAGAAGGCAGGATGCTGGTGTCCCCAGCAGCCTCTATTTATGCTGCTGAAGGGAGCACGCGCACACCAGCCCAGCCGCCACAGCAGAGGGAGCCAGCACCGCCACAGCCTCCCTCTGAGTGGCCAGCATCAGCCCCATGGCCTCTGCCTCCACCGCAAGGGAGCAGGCAGCAGGAGCTGCCTCTGCCTCCGCCACCTCCACCGCTTCCTCCACTAGGAGCAGAGGAGCAGGAGCTGCCTCTGCCTCCACCACCGCCAGGAGCAGAGGAGCAGGAGCTGCCTCTGCCACTTCCAGGAGCAGAGGAGCAGGAGCTGCTTCTGCCTCCACCACCGCCAGAAGCAGAACAGCAGGAGCTGTCTCTGCTTCCCCGTACCTCCACCACAGGGAGTACGGTGGCGGAGCCCCAGAAAGGGAGCTGTCGGCCATTTAAGAAGGGGGAGGAGGTCTGGAGACCACCAACCCCAGCAGCAGTTTCGCTGCGGAGATCGTGGGGAGGTCCGGAGACCTGCTCCCACTGCAGCAGTTTCGCTGCCGGAGATCGTGGGGAGGTCCGGAGACCTGCTCCCACTGCAGCAGTTTCGCTGCCGGAGATCGTGGGGAGGTCAGGAGACCTGCTCCCACCGCAGCTTCTTTGCTGCTGGAAGTACTGTGGTCGGAGCCCCACCAAAGGGAGCTACGGCTACAAAGACAGGGGAGAGGTCAGGAGACCACTTTCCCCAGCAGCAGTTTCGCTGCAGGAATGGACCAGCAGGCTGTCAGCCGTGCCACTACCGGCAGGGGTGCTGACAGCATGGCCAGCCATGGGCCCACTGAAGCCTCCTTCCCAGCCCGAGACTTTGTTCTGGACTGCTGGATTTTAAGGGGAGGTGGCCATTGAGGCCATGTGTGCTTTGCACAGGGGGGGTATATGTGACGAAGTGCCCGCCCCTGTGTGTATTTTTGTGTTATGTGTTGTATGTTGCGTGTGTTAATGTTGGTGTATAGTCATTGGTACACGGGATATAAACGGGTCTGTGTTTCACGTGTATTTAAAAATGTAGATTTGTATTTAGGCACGAGGAGGGCACAAATCACTTCACGTGCTGGTTAAATGTAATATGTGAGCACGGGGTTGCGTAATGAATTCACGTGCTGGGATTCAAGTGAATAATTAATTAGTAATTGAATCCCAGCACAACAATATATATAGAGACACGTAGCACTCAGTCGGGGTTTTGGGTGTTCGGTGAGTGGAGAACGGGATTGGAGACGGAGGGAATTGTAAAAGTAAATAGTTAAAATCTGCTCACCGTGTTTTGTTCGTCTGTCTGTGCACTGTTTAGTTCGTTTTGTTTGTCCTTTTATTTTGGCGTATAGTGCCGTGTCCAGTGTTTTTGTCTGTTCAAACCTTTTATTTTCTGTTCTGTTTATTAAATGCTGAGCGAAAGCATTCGCTCAGCTTCACCAAACCACACCTCTCTGTCTGTTTATTTCCTGGCTCTGGTCTGACGCCACCCACTCCGGCCGTCTTTGTGACATGCCGGCATTATAAATACCGGCACCACAAGGGTGCAGGAGAGCGAGGTAATTGATGTACCTGTGTTTTGGTGTTCCTGTGTTTCCGTGGTTCCCCCTGTGACGAGGTAAGCCGGTTGCACTATTGTTTTGTTCCCTCTGAATCTTTGTTAAATGCAGTACTCTTCTGGTGTTCTGATTTTATTGTATTCTTTATTGGTATATTTTAGGGCGAGTCGGCAGACATACTCTGGATGTCAGTATTCCAGACTCTCCCAAGGTAATGTAAACATGTGTTTTCAATGTAATTGCTGTGTTAAATTTGTTGTGACGGTGCGGCGTAACCAGGTTTCTTTTATTTATTGTAGGAAGTAGAATGCCGCCAGCCAGTGTTTTTGGTAGTTTTCTTTCCCTGTGTTTATATCTTGCACATTGCTTTTGTAATTATTGTCCCCTTTGTTTTAGTTTGTATATACGCACGTTTTATTTGTCTTCATAATATTAATAGTACTGTGTTGCGTTTAGCTAGCTTTTAGTGTGTATGTCTATAAGAGCTGCGAGGGAGAGCATTGCTATTGTGGCTGCTCTGCTCTACTGAGCATTGAACGTTCAGTCAAGTCGGGTGCTGGGTTGTGTTTTCCTTTTGAATTGTGCACTGTTAAGTCTGGTGTGGTGATTTGTTTTGTAGGTACACTTTAATATATTTACTTAATTATTCACATGTGGTTTCTTTTTGTTTATTTTATCACAGATGGTGCTTGACTGCCCTTCTGGGCTTTGGTGGGTGGAGCAGCCCAACATTATTTATTAATTGGATTGACGTTTCTCTATCTCTCCTCTAGGTGTTGCTTGGGACAATAAGTAAACAATTATTTTTAGTGCAAGATATATGGTTAATATTGTGTTTTTGTTCTATTGCACTGCAGCAATTATTGATTTTAGTTTTGTTATTTTGTTGTCTATAATAAAGATTTTGCTGAAAAGAGCATGACCAATTTCCTTTCTTTTGTCTTTTCATTTATTTGAGTGGGGCTCTATGTGGGGTGCCCAGAAAACGAGCTTGGAGATGGGCGAAGCTATCGTGGTCGAGCAGTTCTGCCATGTGGTCGGCACCAAAACCCAGGCATGGATACGGCATCACAACCCCGACAACCTGGAAGAAGCTGTGAAACTAGCTGAGGATTTCGAGGACTCCCTGGTTTCAGCACAACGGAGCAGCCAAGCACCACCTCCTCTCTCCACTCCACCATCACCAGGACCGGGCCGAGACCTCCTAGACCCCCGAACCCAATGGGCAACCTTGCCTCCCCTCTATGGAGGCCAAGATTGACCCCCAGCTGGGGTAGAGCTGCTGCCCCTGCCCCATTGCCATTCCAGCAACGTGCCAGATATTTAACCTCTGCTCCCTCCTTTCCTCCTACCTGTTTTAGATGCCACCAGCTGGGATACCAGGCCAGGTCATGCCCTTCTGCGATGGAGTGTGACGTGGCAGCTTTCATTTGGGCATCAGAAGCAGGTAAGCAAGGGGAAAATTGTCAGAAGGGGACTTGTATTATTAATGTAGTTTTAGGGAATGTGAAAACCCATGCATTAGTGGACAGGGTGTGAGCAGACCTTAATTTGGACAGCTCTCTTCGGCGGTGTGTCGTGGCAGCCACAAGGTCAGGTGGCTATCTCCTGTGTCCATGGAGACACAACGACATACCCTACTGTAAAAGTATACTTATCGGTAGGACCGATAAAACGTCACCTAGTAGTTGGGGTGGCGGAAAGGCTACCACACCCAGTAATTCTGGGCCGTGTCTGGCCAAACTACAAAGCATTGATTAAATTAATGGCAGTCTCGACCGCACATGTAAATGTGGCAGAAAAGAAAGAAAGGGAAATGGTTGGTGATGTTTTTCCCTTTCAAGCCAAAATGTTTTCCCCCCTTTTTCATCCAAGAAAAACTAACAAAAAGAGACAGATTGGAAAATGGGAGGGAGCATTAATGAGACGAGGCTGGGGTCTGGTGAGAGAATGCTGTGATGGTAACATACGCCAGTCAAAGGGAGTCGGAACGCAGTGTGACTGAGAGGGTGAGGTTACTGAGCCATCCAGGGCAGAGGCTACTCCAGCCCCTCTCAATATACTGGACATTTGGCACTCAAGCGCAGACAGTGTGGGGCCAAAACAACAACCCCTCACTAGTGCACACTTGGGGACAGGTCCAGTCTATTGAAGGTAAGGATGTTGAAGGTGCTGGGGCACTAGTATTTCCGCACTTCATTATTAAGGGGCAATTATTGTATAGGGTAAACATTGCAACGGGCACAGGACAGCCTGTAACACAACTGATGGTTCCCCCATCTTGTCAGCTCGAGGTCATGAGGCTGGCACATAATATCCCTTTTGCGGGGCACCTCGGAGCTGATAAAACGAGGGAATGGATATTCGATTTTATTGGGTAGGGCTTCATAATGAAGTGACGAAATATGTAGCCACATGCCCAGACTGCCAGAGAGCAGCGCCGGGTCGAGTGTGCCCCGCCCCTTTGGTCCCACTGCCCATTATTTCCACCCCCTTTGAACACATTGCAATGGACATAGTGGGCTCTTTGCTACCTTCTGATTCCGGGTATACGCATATATTAGTGGTGGTAGATTATGCAACACGATACCCGGAAGCAATTCCATTGAGGTCCACTAGTGCAGCTGCAATAACCAAAGAACTAGAGCAGATTATGACTAGAGTAGGGATCCCCAAGGAAATCTTGACTGATCATGGAACTAACTTTCTGTCTAACACATTACAGCAAGTTTGCAAAATATAAAAAATATGTCCCATCAGGATATTTGTTTATCAACCACAGACAGATGGTTTGGTGGAATGTTTTAATCAGACCCTAAAGCAGATGCTGAGATAATTTGTGAATCAAGAGCAAAAACGTTGGGCATCACTTCTCCTCTACCTCCTTTTTGAAGTGAGAGATGTGCCGCAGAGTTCGATAGGGTTCTCCCCCTTCAAGCTCTTGTACTGCCGACAGCCTCGTGGCATCCTCGATCTGTTGAGAGAGGGGTGGGAAAAGCACCAAGGCTCATACAAAAATTAGTGCAGCATGTGCTCCTACTGAAAGATCGCCTGGATTTGGTCGGTCGTTTGGCCAGGACAGTCTCAAATCGGCTCAGCACCAGCAACAGCAGCATTACAATCAAAATGCAAAGATTCAAACCTTTCGACCAGGAGACAAAGTAATGCTGTTTTTCCCTCATCGTAATCGAAACAGTCAGATCGCCGTAATGAACGAGAAATTTATTACGTAAATTTATTAAAGTCCTAGCAGGCAAGGGAGTTCTTATTTATAGCCCCAGGCAAAGCAGAGGATGATTTAGGCCTCTGTCTAGAGACCTCTAGCACTAAAGACATTTTGATGGGGAAACAGTTCAGCAACGAGAGCTGTGTAACTTAGTTGAGGAATTCAATGATGTTTTTCTGACGTGCGCTGCAGAACTAACTTGGTTGAATATGACATTACCTCTCCCTCAGCTGTCACAGTATGAGAGACCTTACCGGATCCCCGAAAGTAGACAAAGTGGCGTTCGCAAAGAGGTATGGGGCATGCTCGAACTTGGGGTGATTGAGCCTTCCAGGAGCGAGTGGTGCAGTCCAAATGTCATAGTGGCCAACATCATGAATATGCAGCAGTGTATATTGATGACATGGTTATTTACCGCTCCACCTTGCGAGAGCATTTGGCTAGGGTTACAGCCATCCTTCAGTCTCTAAGGGTAGCCCGGCTGACAGCTAACTTGGGAAAATGTGCATTTGCCGAAACAGAGACTCAATATTTGGTATTTTTAATGGGGAATGGAAGGGTGAAACCCGTTGTCACCAAAATCCAGGCTTTGGTAAAAACCAAGACTCAGGTGAGGTCGCTACTGGGATTAGCCAGTTATTACCGCCGCTTTATCCCCGAGTATGCCACAGTGGTTAACCCTTTAGTCGACCTCATGAAAAAGAGTGCACCAAATTTGATTAAATGGTCAGTAGAGTGTCAGGGGGCGTTTGATACTATTAAGTGAAGACTCTGCCAGGCCCCAACTCTCATCACACCTGATTTCACCAAGAAATTCATCCTCCACACCGATGCGTCGGATGTGGGTTTGGGTGCGGTTTTGTCCCAAATGGTTGGCGGAGTAAAACACCCTATATTGTATATCAGTAAAAAGATGCTCCCTTGGGAGTGCAGCTACTCCTTGGTCGAAAAGGATTGTTTGGCTATTAAATGGGCTACTCACTCCTTACAATACTACCTGCTGGAACATTTATTTGATCTTGTCACAGACCACGCCCCCCCACTCAAGTGGTTAAGCACAATGAAGGATAGCAATGCCAGGATAACTCATGGTATCTGGCATTGCAGCCCTTCATGATTCAGCCAAGTGTTCCTTAGGCTCTACTCTGAGTGGTGGGATATGTGACAGAAAGACAATGATTCTTAGTGGTAAATCTCCCTCCCGACCTGTGAGGGCGCTAAGTAATGGGAACAGGGTACCCTGGACTGCTTGGCCTGACACTTCGTTCCTAGGGTCGGTCATTTAGAAAAGGTGTGTAGCTTTGGTACATTAACTCATCGACCCGGAAGGGAAATTATGTGGCAGCCGCGGAATGGAGGTGTCGGTATAAGTAGGGGCCTAAGCGACATAATCTCTTCCTTCGTTTTGGTTATTGAAAAAGAACCTGGAAGGACCTGAGGATTTGTGTATACGTATCGTGATGTTTGTTTGTCTAATTGTGTCTTATTATTGGACGGCTAACACGTTCCGGAGCTGTCGCCATGGGCCAGCACAAACCCGGAACAGCACTGCACTTGTATCACTAAGTAACTGTATTTGCACCACGAGCAGTAATTCACGCACTAACGGACTTGTGTATGTGTTTTGTGTTTTGTGTGGGTGTATAATAAACAGGAATATTATTTCAATAAACTCCTGCTTTGATTGAACTCTCCTTGTGTCTAGTGTGAGTGTTCATAGTAAGTCCTCGATCTCTCCTAACTTAAATAATATTTCAGATTGGAAACTTAAATTGTTCCTACATCACTTAAGAAAAGTTTAGCTTTTAGGCTGGGCACAAACCGGTGACAGGTAAAGATAGCCCATCTCATAACACTGCTCTCATTACACTGCCCCCCCATAGTTATGTAGCCTACTAAACAAGAAACAACAATAAAGAATAATAGAGGTCACACATAATGGGATATTTAACAAGTACAAAATTGTAAGAATATGTAGACCATATAAAGTGTCTGTGACAGGGTGGCTGAGCAGTGACATCAGGTCAGAAGTAGGAACTAAAAACTGACACCAAATACTGCAGATTCAAAAAAGAAAGACGTGCCGGCGCCGTTTTATTTAAATAATAAAAAAATAAATAAAATATTTAAACACAAAAACACTTGCTCACAGAGCGAAAATAAAACAGGTAAACAAAACAAAATCACTAACACAAAGTATAAACAATACCGGTCAGGCTGGGCAGTAGCCTTCACTGATCCTGTATTTAATTTTTAGTTTCGTTTTTCTCTCGCTCCTCGCTCGCTCTCTCTGCTCTAACACCCACCTTGAGTGCAGCGAGCTGCAGACTTTTATGCAGGTGACCATCTCCCGATTTAGCAACAAATTAATCACTTAATTAATTCGGGAGATGGCCACCTTCTGCACGAGTTTATTAAATTATTCCTGGCAGAGGACGAGCACCCACTCTCGCCTCTGCCAGAACACACTTTAAAATAAAACAATAAACAAACAAAACGCACGGCTACACCGTCATATTTAAATACAATAATAAATGACACAGTGCTTCGCCGTCATATAAAATACAATAAAATAAATCATAACAAATACAACAAAACAAATACAAAATACTGAAGGACGGCACCTCGCTCGCCCTCTATAATAAAACAAACAAATACAAAGTAACACAGGGGAGGAGGGGGAGACCCCGTTCTAAAAATAAATAAATAAATACATACATTTTACAGTATTTTACAGGGCTCCTCGCTCTGTTACAGTGTCCCTTTAATGCAGTTTCAGAAACTGTTTAGTTAGGTCCAAGGTAGTAAGTCAGGCCCTTAAACAAGCGGGATCCTTTATTTCAGTCAATAAAAGGTTGATCCAATATTCTGCACAAACCCATTACAGTCATCATCATGTGTTTTGAAATGAAAAAGTACAGTGGCTTGATTAATTCCCTGTGGTTCTTACAGGACTGGCGTGTCTACAAACTTGGCCCTTTACAGTTTTTTTACACTAGATGGCACCACCTGCCTAAAGTTTTGTACAGTCATTAGGGCTCCTATCTGGAGAAATCAACAGCAAAGAGATTTGAGTCAATCAGGCAACCTGTCTACCGCACCTTTGAGCTGGCTTGCATTGATGGAACTCGGCACTATATTTGTTCCATCTGACAGGTTAAACTGGTTCAATACAACAGTGTTTTGTTTTTTTTTTGTTGTTGTTGTTCTCCAGCCTGTAATGTTCTCATAACTTCAAATCTACAGTGGTGGGGGGGGTAAGTTAATAAGCCTTCCTGGATAGTAGCAGGGGTTGTTTTTACAACTTTGCTGGTAACAAAGATGATCTTTTTCATAGTTTTACAGTTGGTATTACTAATTGAGTTGTATATTGGCTTATATTCCCATCAACAACCTGTACCTTTGTATCCCTTGCTGGTACTGCATATATATATAAACATTTAGATGCAGTGGAAGGAGGTTGTGTGTCTGAACAATATGATGTTGCTATGAGAATGTGCAGTTATTAAAAAAAATGACTGGCGATTACTGGGCATTCATATACCCTTTTATTCAAAAGAGGACTCTGCAGCTCTGAGCTGAGGCAGTCAATTTTCTCTCACAGAATGTAGTCTCGCTCTTGTCACAGTAGTACTGTTAGATTTTGTAATCTGAGGTCTCCTTTTACTTATAACTCTGCCTCTGCTGAAGCAATTCCTCACAACTGATAATTCACTGAATTCTTGTATCTATCTTGTTCACAGCAGTAGGAGAAAGATGGGGTACTGTTTCAGTATTAGAACCTGTGGAGCAAATTAAAGCTGTTGTTTTTTCTGTGCATTTCAAGATATCAAAGAAAGATAATTTGGCAAATCATGTTTAATATACCCTCTATGTAATAAATGTTTAAAATGTTGTTTATAGTTTGACATATTAGTACAACACCTGTAGTAAAGTTTATTAAGTTCACAGCAGTCTATTGAGAGATATCATCAGCACACATGGTATTGAATTAAGCAATAGAACCCGAAGACGAGGGTTTTACCTGCTAATAAGGCCCGCCTCGTGCCGTTAAATGCCCAAGCCTATATAGCCTATATTGTTCTTATACAGCTACGGTTATGCCCCAATACAGCGCTGTGAACTTGATTTATATTTTCTGCACTCTTAAGATAGTTCATACATACAAGGGTGGTCATTTAACCTCCTTGAGACTCACTCATATGTGTTCGCTGGTTGCTTTTGAGCTCCCTATGAGATATTCAGATACAAACATGCCCAGTATAAAGCTAATTTGCTACGAATCATATGCAAAGTTTGAAATAGGTGAGTACACCGTACACGACATCGTAAGAACCTGTTAAAAATCTGTTCATTGCAAGATGATATTTCCTAACTTTTACTTTATTTTCAATGTACACATTTTTTCAGTACCAATCAATAAAAATGAGAAAGCGTTTTCGAATTGAATTAGATAACTTCTCTGAGCACTTTATGTTGGCTTTTTTTTCTTTGCTGATCATAGCTGGGGATTTTTTGCTTTTTTTACTTGGGTCAAGGTATGAGATTATAATAAGGACGATTAAATAGTATGCCTTTCTGAGTGCACATTACATCTTTTCATCTGCAATCAGCAACACAGTGGGGGGAAAAACAGCTAGTTTATATATATATATATATATATATATATATATATATATATATATATAAGTGCCTATTTTGTCTGGCGCTGTGGAGTGGAGTGCGAATCACAAACAGTGGAACAGAATGAAAGAAAAAGCGGAGCAGAGGATATTATTAGTGGCGAGCGGAATTCTGTCACCGCTCCGCTCAGATTCTCTCAACATAACACAGACTCTCACCGTTAACATCTTGTCTTTAACCCAGGATTTGCATATCACAGGAAAGTAGAAATGAGTAAACTCGGTATCCCTTTTATGAGAAGTGGGTAAATGCCGTTTATCTAAGTATACCCTCGACTACACCTAGAGCGCTGGGTGGCAGTATTGTTTGAACAACCGAAACACAGCTGTCCTGAATTCCAGCAGTACCTCACTGGATTGGAATGTAAGCAAAAACATTAAAAACAAGTCCCGGTGTAGGACACTCTGCTGCGCTTTGAATTCCCTTTCAAGACCAAAATACTATAGCTATGTACGCCGACAACACTCCCCTCGATCACAATCATATCAATACACAGTTTAATACTAATATGTACATATACCATATTTTCTAATAACTGCTTAAATAAATAAAAACAGCTACATTTCATACATTTAGTCTATTAGTTTTATTTCGTCAATGTGTTTTTTTGTTAGTAGCCTATTTTCTTCTAAACATGCATAACGCGTGTGTGAAAAAATACTGCTAATCTGAATTTGTCTAAACGAGACTGTAGAAGGGTGGTGGGTAATTCACTGACACAAGGGAGACACAGATGAACTTGAAACACCGCACAGGTGCCCAGTTTTATTATGGATGGGTAATACCTATTTTCAGCCTACAGAGGGCGCTGTTGACTGTGGTCTGCCTACCAACGATGGTACAGACAGAACCACAACAATACCAGAGGCGGTACAGAATACAGGTGCTCAACAAAAGAATAATCAAAAGGCGAAAGGAAAAAGGGAAATAAAACACAGTAAACAAAACTACAAATAAAAGGTGCTGCACTCGGCAGCTTCACCCCGACCATTGCTACACGCACGGCCCGGGTCTCCGTCCTACACTCGCTGCTCCCTCAGCCTGCTATACAAATACTTATGGGTCTGCCCAAGGTTTTCCCCGTTACCACTATTTTTCTTTTGGTTTCTTTTTCGTTGGGATTTCTTTCCCAGCCGTTCTCGGTCCTGGACCAGAGCTTCCGCACACTCAGCACGTCTTAGAAGGGCCGACCTGAGGGAACAACAGAATGTTATTTAATAGGGCCAGCAATCCCCCCAAGACCCGCCTCTCAGCCACTCAGAGAGAAGGAAAGCCCACACACCCTCTCTCCCACCTCTCCGTGTCACTGCCATGATCAACAGGCGGATATTGAACGGCTGCTGCCCTCTTCCTGCAGCACTTTGAATACATCAGAAGAGTCAGTACAGGTCTCCCCCTGTTACAGAGACTAAATATGAATGTTATTCTGTATTTCACAAAAAAAGTTAGAGCAAATATTTAGCTAACTAAACGATACATAAAAAATGCAATTCTGCCTCAGGTTTATTGTTGATATTATCTGCAACATCACAATCCAACCATGTGCAGAGAGTTTCAACACAACGGGTAGACCTGTTGTAAAAAGAGCCCAGCTTTCAAGAAATATTCAGTTATTTATCAAATGGGAAATACCCAAATATACTTAAAGGGAACAGTAGAGGAAAGGCTAATTTTCAGAAACAATGCCAGCGATTTTTCATTACAGAGATGGCCAACTAATGTACAAACACAAAGTCCACAGAAACAACGACAAAGGTGAGCCACAAAATAGACATGTTCTATTGGTATGTAAAGGAGTTACACTTTAGTTAATAACAAGTGGTATTTGTTCATAAAAAAAAATCCCTCCCTGATTGTTGTTTTTGGAGCAAAAGAACTTAAACCAGTATGCTTGAAAGAAGGCAATCTGTTCCCTTTCAATTCAAAGATGACCACCAACGATATTATGTATGGGATATGCCTGCCCATTAGGTAGATAATTGCTGAGCTCTCTATACCAGAGCTGCCGATAGGCCTCTTCCTAGGGTGACGCACTCGGTCCCACCCACCGAGGGATTAAAACCGTCATCCTGAGGAAGCCATTTCTCTTTTTCCTTCTCAAGACGGTACAATAAGACCTCTGTGTTGAGCTGAGAATGTTGATAGAAAAGAGCTTCTCGAGTCGAATCGAGTCGATTTGTATTTCCCTTGCATTCGTGCTGAAAGCTGGCTCGCCGCTTTCCCGGAATCAACGACTCTGAAAAAAGACAGAGCCTTTCACCTTTCTGTCTTTCAGCAGCCTCCTCGCTTGCGTGGTAGGCCGCTTTCGTTATCTGTTTGTCGTGTGTGAGCGACTGCCTGTTGTGTCACCCGCAACTGGTTGTCTCCACAGGGCTAGGCCTTGCCATATCCCCGCTGTTGAGTAACTCTTTGTGACAGAAAGACAATGATTCTTGGTTGTAAATCTCCCTCCTGACCTGTGAGGGCGCTAAGCAGTAAGAACAGAGTTCTTTGGACAGGCTGGTCTGACAGTTCTTTCCCAGGGTTGGGAAGTCGGCCAGTCTGGATGAAGGCGAGAACGCATTGACCCGGATGGTAAACGATGTGGCAGCCGCAGATTGGAGAGGCGGTTGCACTCGTTTACCAAGGGGTCATGTGTGACAGCATAAAAGGGATCGGAGAATCATAATCTGTTCCTTCATTTTGATTATTAATAAAGTGACCCAGAAGGACCTGTGTTTGGTGAAATAATCGTGAGTGTTTGTTTTGTTCTATTTGTTTGTTTGTATTCACTTGACAGCTAACACGTTCCAGAGCTGTCGCGAGAGGCCAGCACAAACCCGGAACAGCACTGCACTCGTATCACTATAACTTTATTTGCACCACTAGCACTAATTCATGCACTAACGGACTTGTGTATGTGTTTTGTGTGGGTGTATAATAAAAACAGGACTATTATTTGCGGGGCAAACCCAGGGATTATAAGTTAAGTAATACACGCTGCTGTATTACTTACCTTCATTATTATTTACTGTTTGTTTCGCCGTCAGGCACTGGACAAAAACAAATAAAACAAACCTTTGCACCTGGATTACAATTGTCTGTCTGTTCTTTAATCACCTGCACCTGCAGACTATTAACCACTTTGCCACACTCTTCCAGCCACACTCTCCTCCACGGAGCTAGGCCTTGCCGCATCCCCGCTGTCGAGTAGACCTTGCCGGCTGCATAGGCCCGCCCACCTCGATGAGTCGGGCCTTGTAAACAAACAGTGTGCTCTCCCCTATCTATTCTACCGCGTTTTTTTCTGTCTACTCCGACTCGCCCACCGCGGATTTGGCCCTTGTGTCCCTCTGGTGAATGCTGCGCACTGACCAGGTGTGTGACCGCGCAGTTAGGGTAGGCACAATTGCATAGCTGCCCCCCGGTGCTTCGGTACCGCGGCACACGCATAGCCCTTGGTACTTCGGTATCTCAGTGCGCAAGGTGCTCATTGCATATGGCATATGGTGCCCAGTGCTACAGCATCAGTGCACATACAAAGTGCCACACGGTGCACATAGTGCTCTCGGTACTCGGTGTGTGTGGTGCACACGGTGCTTGGTGCCCACTGCTAAAGCACTAGTGCACAAACGCATGGTGCCCATTGCTATAGCTCTATTTTAAGAATGCACGGTACACAGTGCCACACAGTGCACGTAGTGCTCACGGTGCTCGGTAGGCACGGTGCACGATACACACAGTGTTCAGTGCACATAGTGCACACGATACACGGTGCAATCAGTGCCTGATACGCATGGTGCTCGGTACAACCGGTGCAAGTGGTGCGCGCGGTGATCGGTGCATAGCACCTCAGTGGTTCAGTAAGTGGTGAGCATGGCACATGGTGCCCCCCCCGGTGCTTAGTGCACTCGGTGCGCACCTGACTAGGTGCATAGTGCCCCGGTGCTTGCATGCACACAGTGCTCGGTGCTCCCGATGCCCCCGGAGGTTTGCTCACTTAGCGCCCCAGTGCTTGGTATAAACAGCGCTTAGTGCACCCTCCACGCCCGGTGCTTATTGCACTCAGTGTGTGCGGTACTAAGTAAGGACGCTCGGTACACCCGGTACGCCCCGTGTATAATACACGTTAGGGTTCCCGGTGCACTTGGTGTCTGGTACCCTCGGTGCTCACAGCTCCAGCGAGCTAGTCCCGGCAGTGCTCACGGTGCATGTCATTCGGTGCACACAGAGCCAATTGCGCACAGCACTCCAGTGTTTGCTGCACTTGGGACGCATACTGCGCTGTGCACTTGGCAAGCATTGCTCCAGTGCACGCACAACATTAACAAGCACCATGTCAAGCATCCAGTGGTTCCACCCCTGCACATTGTGTGGTGTGAACCTGCCACTACAGGACAAGCATTTGCTCTGCGTGCATTCCATCATGCCCAGGAGTCCATCATGCCCAGGAAGCTATGGGCAGAGAGGATTTTTGCAACCTGTGCGCAGCTCTTCAGCCCAAAATACATCGGCATAGGTTCAACAGGGCCATGGGGTTAGACACTGAGTCTCCCATGGCCGAGCCACCAGCAGTACTCGGGGCCCCACCCCCGCTCCTTCAGCTCTCGCAGAACCCCTCGCAGGAGATTCTCTGCGCTCACCCAATACAGATCCCGGCCCCGCTGCTACCTGCACCAGCCCCAGCCACTCAACCTCCCACAGGAGCCCAAGCCAAACCTGAATCGCAGCCATTAATGGCGGAGGAATACACGCTATTGTTAGCGGCCTATTGGGATGCCACCTTCCCCACTGAGGTGGAAGAAGAATGGGAACCAGCGCCATTGACCATGACAGAACCTAGCTCAGAGCTCTATAGTTTGCCACCATTGCCCAGCACTATGCCGGCACTGAGGGGGCACTCTGCAAGCTTCTTGCAGATCCCCTGGAAAACACCGACAGAGCCCCGCCCATCTGTATTCCGGACACAGGCAGCAGCTCCTGCGGTGCAACCCTTCCCGCAGTTTCCTGACTTCATGAAGGAAGTATGCTCCTCTTGGGACCGACCGGCGTCAGCGCTGAGTGTGTTGAAGCAAGCTACTAGGCTTGCTGCATTAGAGCACGTGGAGAAACTGGGGCTGATAAGTTTCCCCCCGGTCGGCTCCACCATCGCAGCCTTGGTTTAGGTTCTGCCGGTGGGTGGATCACCCAGAGGCCCCATGTGCCCTAACCCTCAATGTAGGGTTACGGAGACACACCTAAAGAGGGCTTATGCAGCGGAAGTGCAGGCAACTCACCTAGTTAACACAGTGAGTATTCTCACCGCGTACCTGGATGGTGTGCTCACGGAGACCCCGCTCCCAGAGCCGTTGGCCACAGAGCTCCGCCTCATATCTAGTACACTGCTCCAGATGTCCGACCTTCAAGGGAAAGCCCTAGGCCGAAGCCTGCCAAGCCTGGTGGTAGCTCGCAGACAGCTATGGCTGTTGCAAGCTGGGGTACCTGATGCAGATATGGCAGCATTATTAGACACGCCAATATCCCCTGGGCATACATTTGGTCCAGCTGTGGAGGTGATCCTACAGCGCTCCCTCCGGCAGCACGAGGCATCTTGACAGGTGGCCGCTCTGCTCCCTCCCCGCGCCCTGGCGCGAAGTAGGTCAAGCCATTAGTAAGCCCCTCGGGTGAGGACAGTCACAAGAACGGTCCCAGTACCCACGGCCCTGCTGGGTGACCTGAGGCACCGCCTACAGGCCTCAGCGGTGACTGGAAACTGAGCCCCTCCACAGACCGCCAGGAACACGGGCCGAGGTACGTCCGTACAACAGCATTCTAGGAGGAAATTCCACGGTCATCACTCTAGGCAGATGCCTCAGAGAGCTCCGCCCCAGCCTCAGCAGAAGCCCTGAGGGCCTGCAGCCTTAGACCCCCTTTACCGTACAACAGCTGCAATATTTGCACGCTTGCACCTCAGATACTTGGGTGCTTGCTACCGTACACAACGGTTACGCACTGCAGTTTAGTTTGGGACCATCTCCTCCGAGGAGTCTCGCACACTTCATGTCAGACTCTCTTCAGGTCTCGGTACTCAAAGAGGAAGTGGCAGTCTTGCTGTGCAAGTGAGCCATCCGTCTCGTTGACCCCACCTCCTGCGGAGAGGGGTTCTACTCGAGATATTTCGTAGTACCCGGGAAGGAAGGTGGTTTCCACCCATCTTAGACCTAAGATTCCTAAAGGAAAGGAGGTTCCAAATGCTGACTCATCGTCACATTCTCCAGTCCGTCCGACAAGGCGACTGGTTTACCACCGTGGACTTACAGGACGCATATTCACGTTCCCATTCGTCCAGTGCACAGGAAGTATCTCCACTTCGCCTTCATGGAAGCATTACGAGTTCACCATGCTGCCATTTGGCCTCTCCCTGGCCCCACGAACATTTTCAAAGTGCATAGACACTATCCTGGCCCCCTTGCGTTGCAGGGGATCAGAGTACTAAACTATCTAGATGACTGGCTAATCTGTGCTCAGTCGCGGGAGGAAGCAGTGTCTCACACGGCAATGGTGACGTAGCATCTGGTGAGGCTGGGCCTCACCATCAGCAATGCAAGGAGTTGGCTTTGACCGGTGCAGTGCACAACGTACTTGGGACTCCAGGTGGACTCCAGTACAATGCACGCATACCTGTCAGACGACAGAGTAGCAGCTATTCAGGGTTATCTCTCTCTGTTCAACAAAACTGTTGGTTCGGATAGCCGCGGCCATATCAGCCATGGAGCAGGGTCTGCTATGCATGCGCCCGCTCAATGCGTGGCTCAGTGCGTTCCATTACATCCAAAGCGCGACAGACACCGTCGTCTGATGGTGTCTCGAACGTGCTCTGTGGCCCTGAGATGGTGGAGGATATCCTCCCACCTCCGCACGAATGGCCCAGAACGCTCCTCTATGCATTCCCACCAATATCGTTGCTCCCGGCCTTCTTGGAGAAGGTCCGGTTAGAGAAAGTGACAGTTCTCCTAGTGGTCCCTCGGTGACCCAGGAGAACATGGTTCTCAACTCTATGCCAGCTCTTACGAAGCTAGCCCTGAGAGATTCTGCTTCGCCTGGATCTCCTCAGTCAGGCAGGAGGCACTCTCTGGCATCCAGAATCTGCCAGATTCCAGTTATAGGTCTGGCCCTGAAAGGGACCGTTGGACAGCCCTAAGGCCATCTGACGCGGTGGTGGCTACTCTGCAGAGCACTAGGGCAGACTCCACTAGGTCGCTGTATGCGTACAAGTGGAAGTATTTCAGATTGGTGTCTGACTACAAGTCACGACCTGCTTTCTTGACCCATGCCAGTTATCTTGCAATTTTTGCAATAACTGCTCAATGCTGGAAGATAACTTTCCACATTGAAAGTGTGTTTAGCGGCTATCTGTGCATGCCATGCCCCCATAGATTTAGTATCTCCGGGTGCGCATTTTCTGGTGACCCGGTTTCTCAAGGGAGCTCAGAGGTTCCGCCCTCCTAGAAGGACTGTCCTCCCCGAGTGGAACCTTGATGTTGTACTGGAGGCTGTCAAGAAGGCCCCGTTTGAGCCTATTCACTCCACAGAGTTGGACAGCCTTCCTCTTGTCTATCACCTCCTGTATGTGTATTTGGGACGATGGCAGCAGGGTGTCACTGCATACAAACCCTGTTTTCCTCCCCAAGGTGATCACAGCCTTCCACATTAATCAGTCTGTGGAACTGAAGTCCTTCCATCCACCCCCATTTTCTTTGGAGGAGGATGAGAGATTTGATTTCCTCTGTCCAGTACAGGCATTGAGATGGTACGTGGACAGGACAAGAGCTCTGCGTCATTCTGACCAGCTCTTTGTCTGTCATGAGATACGGACCCTAGGACAGCCCCTCTCAAAGCAGCGTCCGTCGCATTGGATTGCGGACACAGTCTTGACTGCGTATGATGGTGCCGGCTTGCCCCCACCTGGGAGGGTAGCCGCACACCCCACCAGAGGGTTAGCTACATCTTGGGCCCTCTTTAGAGAGGCCTCGCTGTCCGATATTTGTACTGCGGCTAGCTGGGCTACGCCGCATACTTTCTCCAGGTTCTACTGCCTTAATGTGGTAGACCCTGCCCTGCCTTTATTAGGCACAAGGGTCCTTGAGGGTGTAGGCTCACACCGCTAACCCCTGGGTTATGCGGTGCTGATGCGTCCCTCATATGCTGCCGTTCCTTCTCCCTCGCGACGGCTCTGGTATACATTATCCCATACATAATTTCGTTGGTGGTCGTCTTTGAATTGAAAGGGAACGTTAGGTTACTCAGGTAACCCTGGTTCTCTGAAAGAGAAGACGACCACCAACCACAAGGTCATATCAGTCACCCTCATGGGTTCGAGGGAAAAAGAGAAATGGCTTCCTCAGGATGACGGTTTTAATCCCTCGGTGGGTGGGACCGAGTACGCCATCCCAGGAAGGGGCCTATCGGCAGCTCTGATATAGAGAGCTCAGCAATTACCTACCCAATGGGCCGGCATATCCCATACATAATGTTGTTGGTGGTCGTTTTCTCTTTCAGGGAACCAGGGTTACGTGAGTAACCTAACGTTAGCCATAGATTCCAATTTACTGCATTCTCTCCGTATTTTGATATACATTATGTTTGTACAGTCACATTTTTTATTAGTAAATTCTTATGGTGGTTAATTCAGTTAGCTTTAGCTGAAAACGTTTGGGGGAAATACAAATGTAATACCATGATTCTAAAAATCTACGTAAATACTTTGAACTTCATGTACTGTAAAGTGTTGTGACTAGTAGAGTGTTTTGAATGCACACTAAAAAAACTCACAGTGTTTTGAACGTATTGTAATGGGGCGTGTTGGATTCTCAGCAGTGGAAGAAATAAACACGCTACAACAGGATATTTGTTTTTTATGGCAATGAAAATTGCCGTTGTTTTATATGTTGGATGCTTTTTTAGCTTGGAACTTGAAGTCCATATTTCACATAGAAAATCATTTTTTGGCTTTCGGGCCGTACTTAGGTTACTTTCATAATCGACAGAAATTACATGTCACTGGTCGATTTTAACGAGGCATAAAAAGATAAATAATTCCAGAAAACACTGACCACACATCGAAGATGCACAAAGTTGGTGTGACGTCACCAGAGGAAAACATGCTGCAAAGAGATACCGGTATACAATGGCTTCAGAGTGTGAAAGCGATCATTCTGATTTCTCCGACAAATTGAACAATCTTTATGACAGTGAGGACAGCGTGAGTGAGGGTTCAAATGGAGTAAATTGGGAAAAAGAAGTGGCTGAAGGCCTCATTCCTTACCAATTTGAACCCCCAGCAAGAGAAAATAGCGATCGTGGCATCAGGAATGCAAAGGATATGCCCCAGTGTCAGCGGGTTGGCAATGCTGATTGGTATGATGATATATTCTGTACATCTTGCCCCGGTGTAACAGGGCGAGGAGCCCTGTACGTTTATTTGTTTATTTTTAGAACGGGGTTTCCCCCTCCGCCCCTGTGTTATTTTGTATTTTTGTTTTATGATTTATGTATTTATATATGACGGCGGGGCGCCGCGTGTTTTGTTATTTTGTTTTTATTTAAAATGTGTTCTGGCAGAGGCAAGGTTGGGTACTCGTCCTCTGCCAGGAATAATTAAAAACTTTGTGCAGAAGGTGTCCATATCCCGAATTAATTAAGTGATTAATTTGTTGCTAATCGGGAGATGGTCACCTGTATATAAACTTGCAGCTTTCTGCACTCCGGGTGGTGGGTGTTCTAGAGCAGCGGTTCTCAAACTTTTGGGGCCGCGCCCCCCTTCCTCTTGTCTGTGGTAGCTAATGCTCCCCCCACCCCAACCCAACCCAACCCAACACACACACATACACATACACACACACACACACACACACACACACACACACGTACATATACTGGTAAAAAGAAAAGCCAACATGCCTGCGGCTTCTCTGTATGTCACTGCTGGGGTGTTTTTTTTGTTGTTTTTTTTGCACAAACCAGCCACCGATCCATCATAATAAGAACTTAACACTGCAAATTACAGTTTACTGATTGTGACCAACACTTACTACATAGTAAGCTGATAAACAACATACATTACCAGACGGTAGCGGGCTTAAAAGGCACCAGTCAGATGCACAGCGCCATCTACAAACTTTGACATGCCTGGAGGTGTCAGCATAAAGATTTGTTTTAAGTTAATATATACAGTAGCCTATAACGGGACATTTTGGCTGGTATTAAATTTGGCGGATTTATACTTTGGGGGATTTTTTTCACAGCACGTTCACAAAAAAAGTCACAGTTTTGCATTTATACTTCTAATTCCAAAAACATTTAAATAAATGTTTACTTAATTAAATATGTCTGCTAAAACAGTATTATTTACAGTAACTTGTTATTGCATCTACAATGTAACTGCAGCAACTTGGAGAACAACAAAGAAGGCCTTCTAATCAGTATTTATTGATTTATTGAGTATTTATTGTTCTTATATGGCCCTTCATTTTAAGAAACAGAAAACTTTTATGATAAGCATTTGCTGTCACTAAGTTTTAACTATGGTTTACAACATAACACAGTGGAACGATCACAGTACTTTGGACTTTGCGATACCTGCACGATGCCTGCATTAATAGTCGTATCTACAACGTATCAACCATTTTGTTACACTTTCAACAAGTCTGACATAAACAATTTTGGCTGTTACTTAATTAAACCCTTCAAAATAAAGAACACAAAAATGCTTAACATAAAAAAGAACAGTCCTACTAGCAGGCAGTTTACACTGCCTCTGGGCTTCTGATCGCATCCTCAATTCCACATTTTTTAAATCCATTGATGGAAATGTCCGGTCTACTTTTAATGTTTTCAAGCAAATTGACTTCATCACTGCCATTATTTCTCTTGTCCAGCTCTTCTTTAATCTGTTCTGTATACCAGTCTGACAGAGGGCGGGATCGGTACGAGTACTGTATGCAACCCTGTGATTGGTGGAAGTATTATTGGTGATCCAATCAAAATAGCTAATAAAGCCCAAATAAAGTATCCATCCTTTATACGGTATAGCCTAGGTTAAGATGTGCACTGTAATTTAACATTTTTTTTAAAACAAAAAAAACCCTGAACCTTCTCGCGCCCCGCAAGGATACAGTCTGCGGCCCCCTAGAGGGGCGCGCCCCCCAGTTTGAGAACCGCTGTTCTAGAGGAGAGAACGGGAGAGCATGGAGAACGAAAATGAAACTGAAACAAAAGAGTAAGGAACAGTGAAGGCAACTGCCCAGCCTGACCTTAGGTCTGTTTTGGTTTGTGTTCGTGATATGTTTTTGTCAAATTATTTATTTTGCTAAGTGAGCGCAGTGTTTTGTGTTAAACCTTTTATTTTATTTTTGTATTATTTAAAATAAACGGCACTCGCTGCACTTTTTCACTGCAGTAGTTGTTTGTGTTTTTGGTTCCTGCAACTGGCCTGACGTCACCACACGCCATCCCTGTCACACCCAGCTATTGCAGTTAACTTATGTGTATTTTGGTCTGTTGTATCACCTTTTGTATCTGGTAATTAAATAGCACTGATTTCCAAAATGAAAGCATTGTTTATATACCAGAGTCAAATTAAATAACGTCCTTGTTTACTGCATGTAGTGTGAAAAGCTCTTCATTACAAAAGTGCTTATTGTAGTGTGTGTGTGTGTTTATGAAACCCACGCCTATTATTATTATTATTATTATTATTATTATTATTATTATTATTATTATTATTTGCAAGAGCAATAGTTGTGCATAGTGGTGACTGGTGGTAGCCTACTCCACATATTTCGGGGAAACTCAACTGTTTTTACCTCGCTACCTTGATAACATATTATTATTGTACATTTTGTAAGGGTGTTAATCAACATTATAATCTTTTAAAGGTAACACTGTAAATCCAAAGCTTACCTAAAAAGCTGGATGAGCGGAATCATTCTTTTACAATTTCTGCATCAGAAATCTTGAACTTGAAGTGGGCTGATGAGCTGGTTTATTTTACTTTCACAAATACTTTTTTCCATGCAACGCATTCCTGTGCACCTATCTGAGGTGAGGTCGAAGCAGAGACTGAAATGTATTCTGAGAGTATTTTAATTGACTACGACAAAAAAACGTTACTATTTTCAACGTGGGGGCTGCTGGCCTGTGCAAATAAGACCTGCTATAGACGCCAACATTTCTCTTGATTTGGATAGATTACAATTGTCACACACTAAATCAACCCATGTTTGACAGGTGCACCTGTACCCATGACATCCTAATGTGAGAGCAGGTGTTGCAGAGAAGTTGAGCCAGTGTTGCAGAAGGTGGTAGACCAGCAACCAAAGCATCAATACGATTGTATCACCCAGCACCCTGGTTTTGTCTCTGGATGCCTGGACATCTGGGTTTTGGAAATTGCCTACTACCAGTACAGACAAGAAAATGGAAATCAAAATATACCATTAAACAAGTAGGTTAACATTTGTAAGGACTACTTCTTGATTAAATAAATGCTATGTGCCCACAACGAGATCCTCAGCAATAAACCAGTAAAGTCAAATATTTTGCTTCACAGACACCATTTCAGTATTTCACTCCACAGTAACTTTGAATATACACAGATATTCATTTTGATAATACCTATAATATATATGGTGCATTATTTTATTTCTTTCTTTCAGGAAATACAGATATACTGCATATAGACCGTTTGTCCGGTGGTGTTGGGGATATTTGGGAAAGGATATCCAGGTACCTTTGCCAGCATGTGTTGTGGCACGAGTGAGGGAGACATTTCCTACACAGGGGATTTACACTGGCTTTCGTCTTCCACATCTAATCTGATTTTCTGAAATCAATATTTGAATGCTTTATTAAAAATGGTTGGGCAATCGACCCTCTTGTTTTTCATGTGATACAATAAAGAGAACAAATTGATTGAATGTGTGTTGTTTTATTTCACACTATGGATAGTCATTATTTAGCTGTATTTGATTTAACTATGTATTTTATTAGTAGTCGCAGTTTACTTTGTTTTTTAGAAGACTATTAACGTTTGTGTGTATGTGAGTGGTACAGTATATATAAGGTCTGTTTTTAGGGTTTTATTAATTGTATTTTTCAGTGCTTTTTACCTATTTTCAAGTTTTTTTTTGTTTGTTTGTTTTTTCTCAGGGCTTTCGTTTCTGATAGTATGAAATTAGTGTTTCTGGTTACTTTTTCAAAAATGCTTGAGAGGTTTTTTTTTTTTTTTTTTCTGTCAAAATATGTATAGTACTAACTCGACAGTACTTGCATACTTAAGAACCTTCTTTCCTTTGCTGTCTTCCACAACGAAATTCCTGTGGTCACGGGCACATTCTTAGTCTGGGGTTTTTGTGTGTAGACATTTTCGTACATTTTGCCACAATTCTGTTTTAAATCCTCCGTATCTTAACTGTAATACAGTTTTAAATCCCGCTAACAAGCCTCCATCCTGGTTGTTATCTCGTTTTAAATCTCGCAAGCGGGGTCTCCAATAGAAATGTAGGAATGTTCTGTCACTCAGTAGTTGGGGCGGGTTTAAAGTATTCAGAACGAATCAGTGATAGATGCAAGTCAGGAAGGCGGGACATTGCCACCAGCACTGGGAAATGTATTTATTATTATTTTTGTAGTAGGTTTTATTTTTTAATGGGAAAAGGGTAAAGTCAACATGAATTGATTAACTATTTCCACATTTTTCCCGGTGTATATCTTTCATTTCTGATTAACCCTTTAACTGATTCTCATAGAAATAGACAGTAAAAAAGCTCATTTGTGTAGTCTGAAAAACAAAAATTAAAAGGCATAAAAAGAAACTTGCAGGTACATTTAAGAAACTTGCAAACAATATTTAAATACCCCAATTATAAATTTGTGCCAGTTTTAAAAATAAAACCTTATTACTAATCTGGTAGTTACAAATATAAAACCTACTGTAAGTTGTAGCAGTCATCTCTTTCCAAACAGTATGTCCCCCCTTCTTGTACTTTGGGAAGCATAGGGAAAATCTTGGCCGACCATCTCTTGTCATGGCTTGAAAATGATCACTGTTCTCATTATAATGAAGAGCTGCAAGAATCTGCCTATAAAATTGCAGGTAATTCTGTTAATTGGACATTTTGGGGACATAAATGAGATCTAATGTATGTATTTTATCACATCAATGAAATGGTAATTTTTGAAGTATTTTGATCATGGAACCAAACAATTTGAATGTAACAAACATTCTGAATAATTGAGTGCATTTTTCGTTCAGTACTTACCTGCATGTCATTCCCAGATATGAGAATCCTGTGTGTTTAGGTGCAAATCTGATGATGAGGCTGTGAAATGCTTCAAGAGATGATGTCTGGAAGTGTGGTGACAACTGTCGAATATCTTTAATGAGTGATGGGCTGGTGAGGAAAGCAACCAACTTTTCACAGGCTTTTGTACCTACAGAATACAAGTTTTAATATTGAATTTAACAAAAACAAATAAATCATTTTTAAGCAATACATTTCATACACAATAAAGAGTATAAAAGATCAGTTATAGCTTTGCATCTATTTAGCAAATGGTATTTGTGAAATTGTATCAAATTTACCTGGTTGAAGGCACTGTTTCTTCTGCTCTTCCACATTTAACTGTTAATGAGCACACTTGGGGTACAGTTCACTTTTGTGCTCAAGGATGTCCTGGATGTGATTGACACCTGACATCCACATGGCCTCAATCAGGTCTTTGTCATCCGCTGGGGCTTGTGATTAGTGATGGATTTTTTTCCACAGTGCCACATCTTCGCAGCCTTTCTGCTTTGACAGGGCATCTATTTTCTTGGCAAGTCCTGGGACACATGAACAGAAAGTAATATACACACGAATGTAATAGAAATGTTACAAAAATAGAATTGGCTCGACATAATGTACTGGCATTTTGTACTCCTATAACCTTGCTCGCATAACCTTGTATGCTTTGCCTAAGATAAAGTTTGTTACAAGGAACCGCAAGATGCCTACACTGCAGCTGCGACAGCGAGATAAAAGGATGAGCCAGACGTGTCTTTTTACATGTATACCCAAACCACCCATCCTTTTATCTGCTTGCTTAGTTTTATGCCACGTATGCACAGTTATAAGTTGTTTTTTCTTATATGCTAATATCTGAATCATCATTGGCTAACCCTCTGCCTTGCTGACAGTTTTAAGGTATATAAGAAACTGATCTAACTCTGTATGTTGAAACACTGCTCGATGGTTATCTAGCACCCTGTGTGTTGAGAGTGTTTTCAGTTTGCAAACTTAAGAAATAAAGGCCTGTGTGTTTGGAACTCGCAGTCTCTCTTCCTTTTATTTAGAATTCCACGACAGTTTCTTGGCACCCCAGATGGGACGGCTAGCTCCGTTTGCTGATTGCTCCCGGGGACTTCGAGGTTAACCGTCGATGGGGGCTGCTTAGGAGTGGCTCAGGGAACCACACTCTGAAATAGGAGGGAGGAGAAGGACCCTTTGAACCCGGCTGGGAGCATCGGTGGACGGATACGCCGTCCCGAACAAAGACAAAGGGTGAGACTGGTTTTCCTCATACATAAAATAGACCAATTGGTAAGGTTCTGGGAACCTGATAAAACCTGTTCTGGGAACGGGCTGCGCAGAAAGAGTTCTGGGAACTCTATTGTCTAGAGGACAAAAATAAGATAGACCACGTGGTTCAGGTTCTGGGAACCTGATAAAACCCGTTCTGGGAACGGGCTGCGCAGAAAAGTTCTGGGAACTTTATTGTCTAATAGACATAGAAATCCTGATCCGGAAACAGGTAAATTAAGTGATTCGACTGATCTATGAATAATACTAATAAGTAATTACAAATGAAACTAGTTAAAAAGACATTGTATGAAATACCGAATATTGAACCAAAAATAACAATTGAAAAAAAAATTAAATGCACACTTTAAAAAAAAAAAAAAAAAGTCATACTACTAGTGTAGTTGATCAATATACTAAGCGCACTGTCAGATGGTCAAAAAAAAAAGTAATTTTCTGTGCAGGTGGTGCAAATAAAAATAGGCAGTGATATAGTGTGGACGACAGATAACCGTGTGAATGAGTGTTATCTGATAATTGTGTGTGTGTGCGCGTGTGGGTTTGATTACAATGGGGTCAAGTAATAGTAAAAAGGAGGTCTGTCTCCCGGACCCGCTGGTTGGACCGGGACGAACGATGGCTGATAAATGGGGTCGCGGTGTTGTTGACCAGGTTGTTCTGTGGCATAAAGTAGCTGATTTCCCATTAAAAGGGACCCTGAGTGAAAGAAAATTACAAGAATGTAGGAGAGAAGTTAGAAGAGTTTGAGAAGACAAAGAAAGAGAAAAAGAAAAATAAAGTTGATTGGGATAGTTATAGGAAATGGGAACGAGAAGCCGAATGACAAACAGCATTGCAGGCTAAAAGCATAATGGTAAAAGCAAGTCAGAAAGATAGTACTGAGGAAGAAAAAAAAGAAAACTGAGAGAAATAGAGATTACGATGAGGAAAGGCCCCCGTATTGTGTTCCTGTTTCCACAGCCCCTGCTCCTCAGCCCGACCGGCCCGTCCAGGTCCATCAACAGCCTCCGCCCGCAGCAGAGAGTCCGCTGCCCGCACCTCCACCTCTGACATCCACCCCAAGCAACCCGACAGGTTTCCAGGGTGGTTCCCGATGGATTTGGTCCCCTTCGTCGCCCCCTGGACTGAGCTCCTTACCATCGCCAGAATCACCCGAGACATCAGGATCTCCCAGCACGCTCACTACACGGTCGGGACCAAAAGGCAATCCGAACAATGCCATTATCATGGCCCCCCTGACAGCGTACCCAAATCCACAGCCAAGACCGGCAGAAGGACAACCGGGACATGAAGACTGGCTGCCAGAGGTCCTGATTCAGCGCACCTGGAGACAAGATGAGATTAAAGACATTGCTAAAGACTTGCCCGACCCAACTAAGGATGCAGTTCAGTTCAGCGAGCAGATGACCCGTCTTGTGTGTCAATACAAACCCTCTGCCGCTGAAATAGGGCACATTATGCGATGCAAATTAAAGCTTCGCTGGGAGGACATCAAAGATACTTTTGACGAAAATCTGGCGTGGAAACCGGCGGGGATGGAGAATATCAACCGCCAGTTTGAACAGTTGCTGGACAGATTGAAGCGGCAATACCCTGCTAAGACCGATTGGGATGCTATACATAGCTGCACACAGCACCCCAAAGAGTCTCTAGAGGAATATAGACAAAGATTGGAGACGTGCTTCCGCAAACACAGCGGACTCCGACTAGGCACCGATGAATACAACAGTTTTTTAAAAGCAGCCATAATAAACAGACTCGTACCTGCCCTGAATAAACAGGTACGGATGACATGCATTGGATGGGAGACGGCTCCCCTCATTCAGGTTATCGAACATTGCAAGCACGCTGAAAGACAACAACAGAAGCAAGAGAGCAATCAAAAGACAAAAGCCGAAAAAGAAGGAGTCAAATTGCAAGCAGCTCAGCTGGCTTATTATCAGGGCAAAGGACCAACCCGAGGCGGATACCAACGCGGACGGGGCGGGCGTGAAAGGAGGGGTCAAGGAGGGGGAAGCGGAGGCGGTGGCAACAGAAACTTCCACAAACAGGATAAAGACACTAGTTGCTATAATTGTGGCCAGGAAGGACATTTTACTAGAGAGTGTCAGAGACAGCAGCAACAACAACAAACCAACGGGAGTAACTGGCAGAGCGCTCCCCCACCGCAAGTAACACTATACAAACTGAAACCAGAATGAAACGAGGCAGGGACAGCTGACACCAAAACAGCGAACAAGCAGTATGTGCTAACTTTTTCTAAACCACAAGAAGCCCCCACCGTTGATCTCTTCGTGAATGGTGAGTCATTTGAATTCTTAATTGATACTGGTGCTGCAATGTCTGTCATAAATGCTAGAACTATACCCAACCCAATGATATCAAATGAATCAGTAAAAACAGTGGGAGCCTCGGGAGTAGTATTGAGGGAGAAAATTATGATGCCTTTACCCGTACAATATGAAGGGAAAACGTTTATGCATCGGTTTATTTTCTCTGAATGCTGCCCTTGCAACCTAGCGGGACGAGATCTACTATGTAAATTCAATTGTGAAATTAAATGTGAGCTAAGCGGAGTTACTGTCTCGTGTCCCTTGATGATGGCCCAAATGATTGAGACCCGTAGTTGGTTCTATTCATGGGATATACAAAACGGAGGTGAACAAATTGAGGAATTATTTAAATTGGCTCGACAACATTGGGATCATGAAACTGGGTTTATATCACCTTATGCCTTACATTGCACTGCCCTGTACTCACCTTTATCAAGAGATTATGAATTTGAGAGAAAGTGGTTAGCACAACCTCCATCTAACGAAACAATTACGTGCACAGCCTTGTATATAGGTTCACGCTTTTGTGTTGCAGCCATTAAACTGAATGGCGATCAGTCTTTACTTTACCACACAACTGAATCTGTGCCACATATAAGCGTAGCAAAAACCGATGATGTAGAGTGGAAAGATACTGGTGTCTGGCTTAAGTCTGTGTTGCAGGTGACTGACTGGCAAAGTGAAGACGGGTTCAAATTCTCCCCCAGTGCTTGCGCTGTTTGCGCTCCTTTCTTTTGGGTCGCGCCTGTCCAACGGGGAATCCATGGGGCAGAGAACCGAGATCGCCCCTGAGGAGGCACTGGAGGCGTTTTCACCCTTGCTGATCGGCCTCCCGATTCTCTATGGGCAAAAGATAAGTATGATATTGGTTTTATGAAAGGGGGCAGAGCCCTAAAAGTCACACCAAAAAGCACACACGGCCTAGCTGCGCCCAGTATCCTCTCAGCAAGGAAGCACAGGAAGGCATTGCTCCTGTGCATGCGTCTTTGGTCTCTAGAGGAGCTATCGTGCCCTGCTCTGACTCGCCTTGCAACACCCCGATTCTCCCGGTCCGCAAAGCCTCGGGAGAATGGCGATTTGTCCAAGACCTCAGGTTAGTAAATGACGCGATACATGCAAGGGCCCCTATTGTGCCAAACCCAGTTACTGTTTTGTCAGCTGTTCCCCCAAGTGCAAAGTGGTTTACTGTTATTGATTTAGCAAATGCATTTTTTAGCATCCCTGTTGCAAGGGACTCACAGTTTTGGTTTGCTTTCACCTTTATGGGGAAACGGTGGACCTGGGCAGTTATTCCGCAAGGGTTCACCGAGTCACCAGCTGTCTTTTCTGCCGCTTTGGCGCAGAATCTGGAGGGTTTTGTTCCCCCTGGTGGAAGCAAACTCATACAGTATGTGGATGATTTGCTTTTATGTTCTGAAACTCAGCACGCGTGCGAAACTGATACAAGAGCTCTTTTAGAGTACCTAGCTCGTAATGGCCATAAGGTATCAAAAAAAAAGCTGCAGCTCATGTCACCATCTGTAAAATACTTGGGACATGATATTACACCAGAAGGCAGGAAATTGGGCCTGGAGCGTGTCACTGCAATTCTGACACTGCCCCAGCCTGCCACAAAAAAACACATGATGACATTGCTAGGTATGGCTGGCTACTGTAGAGCTTGGATTCCAGATTACGCTGCAGTAACTCAGCCCCTAGCTGACTTGATACATGGCCATAAGATGACTATGAAAGACACAATTGACTGGACTCCTGACGGACTAACTGCCCTCAAAAAACTTAAACAACTCTTGTCCTCTCCGCCCTGTCTTGGGTTACCCGATCACTCTAAACCTTTTAACCTGTTTGTTTGTGAAAAGGGAGGATTCATGTCGGCAGTACTGACACAAGAGCATGGGGGAAAACAACGTCCTGTGGCTTTTTACTCTAAGCACCCTGATAACGTAGCCGAGGGCTAGTCTGTTGCTTGAGAGCGGTGGCCGCCGCCACTAAAGCTGTGCTGGCTAGTGCTGACCTAGTTGCAATGTGCCCTCTAACTGTACATGTTCCTCATGCAGTACACGCTCTCATTTCACAGGCCAAGACAGCACATCTGACTCCAGCTCGTCTTCTACATTACCAGAATGTATTAATGACCATGTCACATGTTGTGCTAAAACGCTGTACTGTGCTTAACCCTGCTACACTTCTTCCTACAGAAGTCAATGGAGAGCCTCACGATTGTACCGCCTTAGTAGAACAGGTCTGCAAGCCACGACCCGATCTTACTGATGTGCCCCTATTGAATGCTGATTTAGAATTGTTTGTTGATGGCTCGGCACAGCGCTCTCCAGCGGGTGACCCTCTAGTTGCATATGCAGTAACTACTGCGACTGCTGTACTAGAAAGCGCTAGACTACCTGGCAACCTTTCTGCTCAGGTCCGCAGAACTGTTCGCCCTAACCCGTGGTTGTATTTTGGCTCAAAGTCAAACTGTTACCATCTATACTGATAGTCGCCACGCCCGGGTCATTACACGACTTTGGCACCCTCTGGCAACAGCGGGTTTTCTCACTTCTACGGGGAAGCCCATATGTCACTCTAAACTGGTGGCCAACTTGTTGGAAGCTATTCTGCTGCCAAAAGCCATTTCTGTATGTAAATGCCAGGCACACACTAACGCTTCTGATCCTGTCTCTCAAGGGAATGCTGTTGCAGATGCTGCTGCTAAAGCAGCGACGCATCAACTCAGGCCCCTGTGCTCCAAATGGTGTCATTACCTGCCTTAACTGAATCTGTATTTTTTTACAGGATGTAGCTGACTTACAACACAGTGTGGGACCTGCCGAGATAGCTCTGTGGAAAAACAAATGCTCTTATGATTCTACTCATAAGATTTGGCGAGGACCCACTGGGTTGCCTGTCCTTCCCCGTTCATGTTTCCCTTATGTAGTTAAGTTGGCACACGGCCAAGACCATGTGTCAAAGGGAGGGGTGGTGAATGTTGTTAACAATTTTTGGTTTGCTCCAGGTTTTCTACATATGCTAACCAATTTTGTGCTAAATGTGTGATTTGTATGACCAACAATGTACGCAGCACGCCCATGTCCGTATCAGCTCATCCGAGGCCTGAGGCCCCTCGAACATGTCATGATGGATTTTATTGAATTAACACCTTGCCAAGGTTACAAGTACTGCCTTGTGATAATTGACGCTTTTTTCTAAATGGATTGAAGCATTCCCCTGCAGACATGCCACAGCTATGGCAGTAGCAAAAGCCTGATGAGAGAGATTATACCCTGATGGGGTCTGCCATCTAAATTGACATCTGACAATGGTTCTCATTTTGTGAACAGTGTGGTATAGAACATTTCTGAAAGCCTACAAATTGATTTACGCACACACTGTAGCTACCACCCCGCAAGCGGAGGCTTGGTGGAGAGAGCGAACCAAACAATAAAAACTAAACTAACTAAGCTCATGGCTGAAACAGGGCTCTCCTGGGTTACAGTATTGCCATTGGCCCTGATGTACATGCGCGGACGCATGCACAGTACTACAGGGCTAGCACCCCATGAAGTATTAACGGGACGCCCAATGCGGATGCTGAACACACCTTTTCCTCAAAATAGGCTCACCCTAATGGGATGTGAGGATGAAATGGTAAAATATTGTGCTTCTCTTAACAATGTTCTGAAGTCTATTTTTCCTAGGGTAAAGCCGCCCACCCGAGCCGAAGGAAGGGGCTCCCAAGCTCCTGCCGGGGACTGGGTGATTATCAAAGATCTCCGCCCGGAAGCATTGGCATCAACAGCTGGACAGGTCCGTTCCAGGTGCTCCTGACAACGCAGACAGCGGTGAAAGTCGCTGAACGATCAACATGGGTCCACGCCAGCCATTGCAGAAAAGTGCCCTATAGCCCGAAGGGAGATGTATCGCCCCCTGGAACAATGTAGACGGCTCGGATGGCCTTGGGACAGTCAGCTTTGGACCCCCAGAGTCCTGACTGTTATTTTTCTTGGCAGCATATTAACTGTGTTTCTCATCTGGCTCTTAACTGAACTAAAAGATAATAAAAAAGAGCCAGATATTACAAACCACAGCTACGCTGAAATCAGAACAAAAGAACATTGCACACATGGAGTGCAGAACATGATCGAAAACATGCGGACAACGGTTGGTGGGCAATGCTCAACCATACTGTACGGAACACTTTGAACATTACTGAACCTTGTTATGTATGCTCCCTTATGACTCACTCAGCAGAGGAACCTTTTCCCTTGTACCCAGTAGAAGTACCTACTAACAATCTTGGGCCAGCCATGGCCGTAGTCACAGTTACCCGAGGGGGCAGTTTTGGGCAAATAGAATGCATAAAACATATGGAACGTATAGGGAGTTTAAGTAACCAGCTGAAAATGAACCTGTTCAGAGGGGCATTAAACATATACACTGGCACTGACAGAGGACGTAACTGCTCAAAGGAGCATGTTGATTGCTATGATAATAGTACCCTACCGTTATACACTAGCTGGTGTGAGAAACTAGTAGAAAGTCAACAAAAAACGTCGTTGGCCCAAGTTGTTCCCCGAACCGTTCCTTTTACGAATAAAACTCTCTGTTGGTGCAGGGGTAACTTGACTGAGGGAAATATATGGGTTTATCCTGCTGTAGAACATATGTACTATGTGAACCAGTCAACCACTGACCTCTTAACCAGGCGGGGGTCAGCGGATTCGACCACCGGGCAGGATCCCCAATGCCCTTAGACACCCTCTCATTTGGGAAACCTCCATTACAAGCAGGGCCCATTAATCAAGGACCTGGCGAAAATGGAGCAGGGACATTTACGAATCATTATTGGGTATGTGGGCAGGCAGTATTTGTCAGCCTGCCTAAACATTGGTTTGGTTGTTGTGTTTTTGTTACTCTTAATACTACTATGAAAGTCTTCAAGGTTAATGAATCCCACAAAGTACATAAACGAAGAGATAAACGTAGCCAGTTTTTCTCTCCTAATGATGTTCCTTTAGACTCACGCAGGTCCTCCAAATGGGACAAGCTGGGAGGTGCGCTCTTACCTTGGTTTGGGGTTTCTCAAAATGCACACGAAATTGACAAAGTGGCATATGAATTGGAAACATTGACCAACCTAACCACTGAGGGGTTTCAAAAGATGCAACCTGAAATGAGTGCTATCAGAATCATGGTGATGCAGAATCGAATGGTATTGGACATGTTATTAGCTGAGCAAGGAGGTGTTTGCCATATGGTAGGTGAACATTGCTGCACATACATACCTGATGGAGACACAAATCTAACTGAAGTGGTACAGCATTTATCCACACTCCGGGAGAGACTGGTCAGTGAGCATGCCCAGGATACTGATTGGGATCCTTTTTCCTGGATCCAGTCTCTACTGGGAGTTTGGGGAACAAGGTTGTTTCACTGGTTTATATATGGCGTAGTGATATTGTTGTTGTTTTTGCTTATCATAACCTGCGTGAAAAAGTTATGTACTAAAACTGTTGACACTGTTTTAAACATGCCCCTGCTTACTAATGATGACCAGTGTAATGATTCAAATGATGACCCTTTCAACAAAATGGCAGATGACCTGATGAGTTAAGATAGTGGGGAAAATCTGCAAGCGGGATACGCTGGGTCGTCACTTTATTCATATTACACTACATGTTAAACTTTGTAAATCTCGCTTTAACTTGTACTATTGTGTGTGTTTGAATCCATTTTCTGAATAAGGTTGAGACAAAGTCTCAAAAGGGAGGGAATGTAATAGAAATGTTACAGAAAATAGAATTGGCTCGACATAATGTACTGGCATTTTGTACTCCTATAACCTTGCTCGCATAACCTTGTATGCTTTGCCTAAGATAAAGTTTGTTACAAGGAACCGCAAGATGCCTACACTGCAGCTGCGACAGCGAGATAAAAGGATGAGCCAGACATGTCTTTTTACATGTATACCCAAACCACCCATCCTTTTATCTGCTTGCTTAGTTTTATGCCACGTATGCATAGTTATAAGTTTTCTCTTATATGCTAATACCTGAATCATCATTGGCTAACCCTCTGCCTTGCTGACACTTTTAAGGTATATAAGAAACTGATCTAACTCTGTATGTTGAAACACTGCTCGATGATTATCTAGCACCCTGTGTGTTGAGAGTGTTTTCAGTTTGCAAACTTAAGAAATAAAGGCCTGTGTGTTTGGAACTCGCAGTCTCTCTTCCTTTTATTTAGAATTCCACGACAACAGGTAATACTGTATATAGGCTAACACTAACATTATATGAAAATGTATATAATACAGGTGTTTGTATGTGAGTTGTATTATATGTTTTGCTTTCATGCTACTATTAAAACACAAAAATAATCTAACTTGTAAAGAATAAAGGAAAACTAATTTTTGGACTGACCTTTTACAACATGCCAGATATCGTAGTAATGAGCCCTCAACACCCCACTTGCTATCAGGCTGTCTCTGATGCAGGCAGTGATCTGTCTGTGATGGTCTGTGATGAGCACATCTATTTTCAATGGGTGTTGCTCTGTGAGGAATTGCTGGGTCCGACGTAGCCCCTCAAGCTCACACCATGTGCTGTCAGGAACATCATTGCTCTAAAAAATCAAATACAGGTGTTCTTAAGAATAGAGAAATCTTTTTTTTCTCATACATAATTAACATAAATACTAGTAAATGGTATTTGCTTCAAAAACTACATTAATCTGAATTGTATATTAATATATAGAGTAAATAATGCAACTAATTGTGTGGCTGTGCTAATATTCGTAACATTTATTATATAATAAATTATGTTTATGTCAATTAAAAGTAGTGTGTACCTGTACAAGCTGAATGTCCAGAACAACTGTTGATGTTCTGCTCAATCATTGTGTAGGACCCATACTTTGCACAGTGTCCAGGTGAGTCTGAATGAGCATCTCCTGTTATGGTCAGGTCCCTGTCCATACACCCAAGAGCCCCTAGCATCATCTCTTGGTTTTCACGCCACTTGCCAATGATGGTGGAAGTCAGGTAATTTTTCTGGTGTCAAAAATAGGTGGATATACTGATACTGCTAACTTTCATAATCTTCAGTATGCAAAGTGCCTGTGATGGTAAGGTGCCAGAAAATAATATACCAGCTGACAGAATGATGTTACCCGCTGGCATCCTCCTGAAAAAATGCTGGCTATTCCAGGTCCTGACATAGCTGCATTCCTGACATTTCTGTACAACCTGTACCAATGTTCCAGTGATTTTGGAAATGCAGCAAGTAGATGGGCAACATCAGACTGGACAGACCTCAAATAGCTCCAGTAATTTACTTTCAAAAACTATACATTTATTCTCATCTGCTGGTGACTTCACTTGATTACTTACAGACCTAGGAAGAGGGAAAAAATTGTGTACATTTGAGTATTGAAATATTATACACAAATATATAGTGAAGGTTAAAATTAGCTTCCCGTATTAAACAAGTTTTTAACACAGCTCAAAAAGAGGGTTAACATTAATCAATTTGGCTGACATTTTGGATTTCAGGTCAGATTGTCAAGCACAACTGGGCTGTAGTTCTGTTAGATAGTTTTTGTTTTATTGAAATGTCGAAAAATGTATTTTGCCATAGACTAACATTTCAAATTCAAAATGCCTCTGTCCGTATCATATTCAACCTCCCCTGCTCCAGCTACACTGGCTCCCTGTCTATTATTGTTGCCTGTTCAAATTCCTTACCCTTGTGTACAGATCTCTCCATGGTCTTGCCCCACCTTATCTGGCTGCACTGATCACCTACTATGTTCCTCCACGTACCTTACGCTCTCAGTCCCTATTGTCCCTCTCTGTCCCACCCTCGCCCTGTGTCCAATCCTGTTTCTGTTCCTTTTCCCTTCTTGCTCCCCTTCAATGGAATAGACTCCCACTTATCATAAAACAGTCACCCACACTGCGTAGTTTCTGCTTCTCCTTCAAAACGCATCTCTTCTCCCTAGACCATCCTACTAATACTCCTGGCCCCTGACCTCCTGTTTTGACCCTGCTTGCCTGACCCTGACTTAGCCTCTGGCCCTCTGCTTTCATTTTAGCAACTAGCCCAATAACATACATTGTTTATTCACCCATTTTTCTTGATTGTACCATTTTGTTTAAATTTGTAAAGTGCCTTGGTTAAAGGCATTATAAAAATGTAAATAAATAAATAAATAAATAAAATACAAAAAACATTCACCACCTTCGTTCTCTAAAACTACCAGGTTAATTAAAATGGTTGTGTGTCAAACTTAACTTGCAATTTCTTCATGTTTTTGTTTGAGTAACCTTAACGTTACTTTAACACAGTTTTTGCTATGAATAATATATATATATATATACAAATAAAATGGGGAGTTCATATGTTCATATTTTTGCTGTACCTCTGTATTGTTTTGTTTTCTTCAAATAAAAACATTTGATCACAAAAAATAATTTGACCAAAGAACATTCATATTAAATGATCTTTGTTTATTTCAGGCACCCGATTTGACTGTAATAAATGCATTGAATCGCCATAATCAAGAATGATCAGACCATTTGAATGGTGCATTTGGTCCCGCATAAGCCACACATACTGTCCGTTTGGTGATTCTTAATGCATTGAATACTGATTACAGCTAGACAGACTGCACACTGTACATTGCTATGAAAAAGGGGTATAGTAAGGTGAAATTGTGATGTTTTAAAATGTATATTCCAATTGATCCAATGCATTGATTATAGTCAAATCAGGTGTTTATTTTATCACTACTTACCACTAAATATCAGTTAAAAAAAAAAAAAAAAAAAAACAGGACACTCACAAGTTTAATTCGATGGCATCAGAATCTTCTGACAGAGAATGCTGTGATGGGACAAAGTTCTCATCCAATGACTCTTGTAATTCCTTTGTTGGATTAGGGTCAGGACTGGAAACAGGACTGGGGAGAGGGGTAGAGGATTGGAGTACTGTCTTGCCAAGTCACTGGTGTCTGGGTCTCTTTATTAACCATTTTGATCCTACACTGAGTTACTGTGAAAAGTAGCAAAAGATAGATAAATATGACTTGAACTTCTTGATATAATTATAATTATAAAATAATGACAAAATATTATGTTCAGGTTACCGATACATGTTAAACATATTGTCATGAGTATATGTCAAGTGCATAATAACAGAAACAAACAAGAATTTGTTCACAGTGCAATAGCGAGTTAGACATTTGACATGGAGTCAAATTTGACAGTATAACCACACAATATCTCAAATAATGAGTAAAAGTGTTTACAAAATATTATGGCAAGATTCTTACCCAAACTATGATATGTAGATCTAATGTTGCACTGCACCTCCCTGGAATGCATCTCAGTGGTTGGTACTTGGCCAGGCTCTGTGCTGGTTCCTGCATCCAAATCCAAATCACCTGGCTCACTGTCATGATCGCTGTCTGCACAATGTACTGTAGCTGCATTTTTGTGGTCTTGAAGAAGTTACAAGTAATTGAAAATCTCAGAGGTTTAACTATGTTTTTGTGTATATAGCAACTATGGACTGGTGAGGAACTGAAAAGTGCAAAACAATTGGGGAGATTTAATCAGAGTGGTCCCAAGAAATTCAATTTATACTTACTCTGGCAAATTCCACTTTCTTAACTGCTTTGCTTCTTGGCGTGTTATATGAGGAGAGACTCTCTTTGTCCCAGGTAGCTTACTTCGTCTTTTTCTCTCTTTTTTATCTGCTCTTCCGTGTGTTCTGGCTGTATAGTCAGTACAGCCCCACTTTTCAAATCTCTTCTATGACTGAGACCCATCGCAAATTGCATTTTATTAATAAAGCTGTCGGACGTGAAATGATCGCTGCAAATCACGGAATTGGACATCTCATGAAAAGCTTTCCTTTTAATTTGGACAAACTTGACCCAAAATCGCCATTTAGCAGGATCATTTGGAAATAAGCGGACACTATGTCCACTGTAAGTGGAATTACCACAAAACATTACAGCACACCGTTTAACCATTGCGAAATGTGTGTATGATTGTTTTGCTTATTCCAGACTATACATATGTCTATGGTGTGTGTTCCTCTCTGACGTCACAGCTGTCAAGGTGGAAGTACTCAAAACCAGCTTTATGATTGTAATTTTCTTACAGTTATAACGGAAAAAAAAATAAATGAATATATTTACTTTTAGAAAACTATTATAGTGTAGTTTCATAAAATACAATAAAACTGTAATGTAAAATAGGTGACACATGGACTTTAAACTCCATTCACTTTTTATAGCCCTCACTCACTCTTGATTGGACATTTTGAAGGTTACAAATATGAATAATCAAACAACCAATCAGAACACACAGTTTCACAGAGCGGCTAAATCAAGAGAGACGAGATGGAGCGAGCGAACTAGCAGGCAAAGTCATAGCACAGCTAAGCAGAGCATGCTACTCATTTTGATGTACAACACAGCACACTCCATTCATGCAGGCCAATCACACACACATCAACAAAGGCAACATCTACAATCTACATGAGTACTCCCACCCTTCCCCACGGTCCAACACAAATTCCAGAGCCCCATAATCCTCAGGCTCAACTGCCTCGGCGCTACACTGCCCCCATCTTAAACACTTCCCAGCCCGTGAAGAACTGACCTGAGTCCGGTATCGCAGGGGCAGTTGATGCTGAAGACGTGGACTGGGTCGGCTGTCCCGTTGTACTGACACGGAGTGCAGCCCGTTGACTCCTGGACTGCGCTCCGGTAAGCAAGCAGGATGAGCAGCAGCTGGAGGTCCCAGTCTTTTTGATGTGCACTGGTGGTTATGGCAAGTTGGGCAGCCAATGTCCAATTAAAATGCTCCACTAAGCCGTCACTCTGCTGGAGAAGCGGGGTGGTCAGTGTCTTCTTTATCCCCAGGCGTTGACAGACCTCAGTGAACACTTGACTCTCGAAATTCCGACCCTGGTTGGAGTGGAGCTCTTGGGGGATTCCAAATCGGGCAAAGAACCCTTCAAGCAAGGCATTAACGATGGTGGTGGCTTCCTGATTGGGGAGTGCGTAAGCTTCAGGCCACTTGCTGAAGTAGTCCATCGCCACCAGCACGTATTTATTCCCACACTCATTAAAGGGAAGGCTTTTCATTGTTGCAAGGAGGCATGGGACTGACCTGGGGACCTTTCCGGGGCGCACAGTGATCACAACACCGACAGTAGTCTTCAGTATCACGTCTACAGCGCCCGTACTAGCTTTGCTGCAACGGCCATCTCTCAGCTTGTGTAGCCGGCTCCAGCCAGCGTTGTTGTAGAACGCTGTCTCGGAGGGAGAGTCCTGGCCATTGAGAACATAGCGCCTTGGTGGCGGGGGAGCATGCAGAAATGTCCTCCCAGGGGGGTTGGTTGCCTTGAAGGAGCCACGCGAACAGGGGCTGCAAGTCGGGGTCCCGTTCTTGTTGCGCTCGCCAGTCAGCGGGGGACACAGTGGAGACTTCTCCGCAAGCGGGGAGGGTAATGAGGCACTGACCGCAATCTTTCTCCTGCTGATCTCGCTGCTCTCTCCGCAGACAGTAACTGCATCCTTCTGGGGCGCGAGGGCGACGGGACAGGGCATCTGCATTTCCATGTTTCCTGCCGGCTCTGTGCTGTATTTCAAAGTCGAACCCTTGCAGCTGCTCCAACCAGCATGCAAGTTGACCCTCAGGCTCTTTGAAGTTGACCAGCTATTGGAGAGAGGCGTGGTCGGTTCTTGCTGCAAAGTGGCAATGACAGCAAGTAGCTCCCTCCTGATAACACAGTACCTGCTTTACTGAATGTACGGCTGTAATAGGAATCACCTTCAGGAATCAACTGGGGGAGGATAGCTCCCAGTCCTTGATCACTAGCCTTGTGTGTTAAGCAGGAAAGGAGCAGGGGACATCAGAATGGGAGCAGGGGACATCAGAATGGGTGCCTGGGTCAGGGCCTCTTTCAGGGACTCAAAAGCATCCTCACAAAAGCCTGTTACTTTGTAGCAGCTGATGGAGTGCAGCAGCAATCGTGGTGAATTGTGGAACAAATTGCTGGTAGGAGGCTGTGTGGTCCAGTGGTTAAAGAAAGGGGCTTGTAACTAGGAGGTCCCCGGTTCAAATCCCACCTCAGCCACTGACTCATTGTGTGATCCTGAGCAAGTCACTTAACCTCCTTGTGCTCCGTCTTTCGGGTGAGACGTAATTGTAAGTGACTCTGCTGATGCATAGTTCACACACCCTAGTCTCTGTAAGTCGCCTTGGATAAAGGTGTCTGCTAAATAAACAAATAAAAATAATAATAATAGTACGAACCCACGCAGCTGCCTTACATTGGCCAGGGCTGGCCAACATTGAACAGCTTCCACCTTCTTCGGGTCAGTTCGAATCCCATCCCAAACAATGACCCAGGAAGATGACTTCACGTTGCATCAGGCGGCACTTGTTGGGATGGAGTTTAAGCCCAGCGGCTTGCAGGCGCTGCAGGACAGTATGCAGGTTGGCCAGAGCTTCATAGAAGGTGGCAGCGTGGACAAGAAGGTCGTCTAGATAGACGAGACACTGCTGAGGGGGATTGCAAGCACTCGCTCCATCAGGTGCTCAGGCACGTTGCACAGACCGAAGGGGAGCACCTTAAATTGCCACAACCCTCGCCCGGTAGAGAAGGCGGTCTTGGGGCACGCGTCTGAAGTGAATTCTACTTGCCAGTACAAGCTTTTCAGATCAAGGGAGCTGAACCAGGTGGAGTCAGCAACCAGGTCCAGGGACTCATAGATGCAGGGCAGCGGGTAATAATCTTTCTTGGTGACATCATTGAGACGGTGGTAGTCTACACAGAATCGCCATTCACCGTCCTTCTTGGGAAATAACATGACGGGGGAGGCCCATGGACTGCCGGATGGCTCAATGATGCTACTTGTCTGGCTAAGGGAAGTCGGCGGGGTCTCTGTTGGAAAGGATGAGCATCCCCCGTGTCGACAGTGTGTTCAACAAGATGAGTGTGTCCAGTCTCCTCAGGGTTGAATAGCGAAGATGTGTGGGAACTCTGCTAGTAATGCACGCAACTGGCGGCATTGCTCTAAGTTAAGTCCCTCACAACTGTGGGTAAGGACCATCCCCATAGTGATTTCAGCTCTTACAGGGGTGGGGGATAGCGGCGAGGTGGCCATCGAGGGGGCAAAATACTCTGGCGGGCTGGAAGTGTGTATGTCAGGCTCTCTAGCAGCTGGGCGAGATGAAGAAGTTACTGCTGAAGTGATGTAGTTGGAGGGGACAGGCTCCGCTGTAGTGATGCAGCTGGTTGGGGCGGGGCAGACTGTCCAATGAGCCTGTGTGGCAGATCCAGGAGGGTGTCTGCGCTCTGCAGGAAATCCAAACCCAGGACACGAGTCTTGTACAGCTGCTATCCAGATCTTGTGGTGGTAACAGGTGCCTCCATGTTTCAGCTTCAGCCAGCCCCTCGCCTCTATCGGGGCCAGCTGTCTGATCACGGTGCGCAGGTGGACAGGGGTGGTCGCTACCCACTTCCAGTCTGTGCAGGCTTGTTGTATTACATCAGGGTGGACGATCATAATGGAAGAGCCAGTGTTGATAAGTGCTGGGCACGGTACTCCTTCAATCTTGATGGTGGTGTACAGGAAGTCTCCTCCTCCCGTGCGCCCCACGATGGCAAGCGTTGGTGTGGAGAGTGTGTTGAGGGGATTGGCTGAGGGGATCCATGTCTCCCCATCTATATGGACCTGCGTCCGTTTCCCTGATGGCTGGCGTGTGGTCAGTTTTGCTTCTAGCTGGCGGCAATCAGCCATCAGATGGCCTAGCTCTCTGCAGCCCCAGTAGATCCTCTTCATTTTGTGACCTCTCTCACTGGGAGTTCTCCGGTCTCTTTCTCATGATCTCTCTCTCCTCTCGATGCGGCTTGGGTCCAGGATACTGATCGACTGGTGGAGTGGCGCTCTGGGGTCGGTTGTTCCTGAAGCACTGTTTCAATGGCTGTGGCCCGGTCGATGGCTTCGTCCAAAGAGGCCAGGGCAGTGCAACACGGCGAACAAAGCTACTGCTCTCATCACTATATGCTCTTCTGGCTAGGCAGGCGATGTCGGCTCCCTGTGTTCCCTAACGTTCTTTGGGGGTCTGTCTTCGGTTCTGTAACTGGTCCTGGAGTAGCAAGTAGGACTCATCTTCCCTGAATTGTCTCTTCAGGGCCCTTAAAAGGGCTCACTAGTTGGCTCTTTCATCTGGATCTGAGTCCAGCAGTATTTCTAGCACAGCCCCTTCCAGGGACTGAGTCAAATAGGAAGATTTTGCCGGGGAGCTCCAGCTGTACTCATTGGCTGCGAGTTCGAATTGAGTCAGACATGAATACTCCCACCCTTCCCTACGATCCAACACAAAGTCCAGAGCCCCATAATCCTCTGGCTCAACTGCCCCACCGTTAAAGTATGTGGAAACTACACCGGTGTGGTGTTATTTTGCGGTATGCACTACGTTATGCCCGGGCATGCAAAAATGATTTTAGCTCAGAAAACAAGGAAATGCCCATCTGAATGGGGTACCATATACTGAGTTTGGCCCTTAAAGTTCTTTGTAATATAATTTTCTATCACAATTCAGCAAATTTATGTGACATTAATTGATGAGAAACAAATTGGGTTATAAACATATATGATTTTGGGGGTGAACTACAGTTTGTCTTGTTCAGTGATTTGTGTAGTAGTCAATCACAGCACCTCAAAATCAATGTGCCCTAATTAGAGCCTTGTAGTGCTGGAGATCTAAGGTGTGTAATAAAGTCAGTCAGGGCTACTATGTAAGCCTGAGAATGCAGAGAGCCTTATGCCCTGTACTTCACCTTCCTTCCTCTAGAGGGGTCAGTCTGACTACAGGGGTCAGAAAGAGAACTCCATTGCCCAGAAGGCCTCGGGTTTCATGACCAGCTTAAATGACCTAATTGTAACTGATTTGACAGGTGTCTATAATGGGGTGATTGTGAGAGGACAGGGTGAACCAATCTGGGAGGGGGTACAGAAGGACAGTACATGTGGCTGGAGAGACAGAACAATCTAAAAGAAACAAACCTGTTGTCTAAGATACCACCAGACCAACGGTGAAGAAGTTACCTGTAGTCTGGGGAACTGTTTATGTTCTGGGTGAACTTCAATGAATTGATGTTTTGTTACGGGTAAACGGCTTAGCCATCCCGTGTTTAGCTAGGACCGAGTGACCAAATACAGCTAACACTTCTAAAGAAGGCAGGCTGTTTGTTTTGTTTATTTTGTTTTATACGACATCTGTGAACTGAATAAAGAACACCAGTGTTGTTGTACTGCAATTGAAGTATCTTGCCTGTGTTTATTACAAAGATATATCACACCACTGGGCCACCTCGTCACAAGGTGGTGTCAGAAGTGTGATGAGAGCACCCCCTACAGGCCTGGAGCTGAGTTGCAGGGTTTAAAAAGAAAAGAAAATATATATATATATTTTTGGCATAAGATCGACACCAGAATGACCCAGCAGGAGGTAGGATCCTATCTGCTGGCGCTTGAACGGATCACCACCACAGAGGCTTGCCCCAGAAGCCAGTGGGCTAGAAACCTAGATCCATGTCTGACAAGTGTCTTCGAACTGGACAGCACCGTTGCCTCGGAATATGACCGACTCAAAGCGGAGCTCCTTGCCCGAGCAGAAATTATACAACTGGGCACAACGCTTCGACGCGTCGAGGTACAGAGAGGACCAAGCCCCACGCTCACAAATGTTTAGCCTAATACAACTGGCTAGGCATTGGTTGCAGCCTGATTTGAATGCAAGCACCAAGGTCATGGAGATCTTGGTAATAGATTTGTTTTGTAGAGCTCTGCCTGCCTGTGGCAAAGTGGCTGCTGATTAGAAACATGTGCAGAGGTGATGCAGTGCAGAAATAATCACACAACGAAAACGGTAATCCGGTTTGGAAAAAGGGGTTTCCTTTATTTGTAAACTCCCAGTCTGGCGACCAAACAATAATCCTCCGGCAATACACACCAATGTGTAAAGCACAGCAGGAAACGATAATAATGGATTGCAGGCCAAATAATAATAACACTTTATCCCACAATAATACTAAACACGGTCACAGGTCCGGGTGCATGCAGTAGTGCTCATCGTGGGTGATAACAATAGAACAATGGCCCAAGGCGACAGCTCCGGAGACGTGTTAGCCATCTAGAGAATTTACAAAACAAAAGACAATTACTAACAGTGAAACAAACAAACAAAACACTCACAAACTCTTTTCTCTAAACACAATTCAATGGGGATCTCTCCCGGTCCTTCCAGTTCCGTGTCACTCTGAACCAAGCGAAGGAAAAGATTTACAATCCTCCGTCCCCTTTATGCTATCACGCATGACCCCTTGGTAAACGAGTGCAGCTGTCTCTACTGTCTGCAGCTGCCATGTCGTTTCCCTTCCGGGTCAATACGTTCCTGCAATGGAGTCTCGCCTTCTTCCAGACTGACCAACTTCCCGGCCCGGGGAAAGAACTGTCAGGCCAGCCCATCCAAAGACTTCCCCTTTCACTGCTTAGCGCCCTCACAGGTCGGGAGGGAGATTTACAACCAAAACTCATTATATTTCTGTCACATTGCCCCACTGAAGGAGCGAGTTGGACAAGTGGCCCCGTCCTCCCTGGAAGAGCTTGTTGAGTTAGTGGAACATCAGCTTGCCACTGAGGAACGGTTTCGACCACTTACGACCCCATCCAACAGGAGCCGCTGGCGACCCCCATCTCCAAAACAACTCCCTGGGCTGAAACCTGATAAGACTGAACTGAGGGGAGGGGTCGTTGAAGAGCGGTTTAAGACCATAAAGGGACGGGTTACAGGGGGTGGAAGAGGTGAACTGGCCCGAGACGGGTATCGAAAGTACTGATATAACAGGTGCAATGAGTATGGGCACATTTCGGTGCAGTGCCCTAATGAAAGCGAGCCCCAGCAGTGTAATTGGGGTAAAGGTTATTGTGGGCTTGTAAACCTGGTTAATGTTGCCCTGAGTGGGCCTGTGACAGGTAGCTGAGTGGGTGATGGGAAGAATAAAAGAGACCAGTCCCGGTTTTTAGTTATAATATAAGCAGTGTGGAGTAGTGGTTAGGGCGCTGGACTCTTGACCGGAGGGTCGTGGGTTCAATCCCAGGTGGGAGACACTGCTGCTGTACCCTTGAGCAAGGTACTTTTCCTAGATTGCTCTAGTAAAAACCAAACTGTATAAATGGGTAATTGTATGTAAAAATAATGTGTAAAAAATAATGTAATTGTATGTAAAAATAATGTGATATCTTGTAACAACTGTAAGTCGCCCTGGATAAGGGCGTCTGCTAAGAAATAAATAATAATAATAATCTGCGGCTTTATTTTGCCTCAACAGAAAAATAATGGAACCGGGATACACAACGATGTGTAACCCGGCAACCACAAAGCAAAAAGAACAGGGGGAAATTGGAAAAACCAAAAACAACGAAGAATGTCAATAAACCAAAACAAAAAACAACAGTCCTCCTTTTTCCTTTCCCTAAAGGTCCCACAGGACGGAACCAGTGCAGCACTTTCAGGTTTCCCCTCCCATCTCGCCCGGAGCGTACCCCGTTCCCCTCTAATGGGTGAAATAAAACAAGGGGTTAAAAGGGAACCTCAGCCCTGTGCCACACAACCTTCCTTCTTATTTCCCTTCCCTCGTTATTTTACTGCCGTCCGCTTACTTTCCTTTCTCTCTCTCTCTCTCTCTCTCTCTCTCTCTTTCTCTCGCCTCTCACACAGTACCTTGCCAGAAGGAACAGAACCCCGGCCACGCCCTTTTGTACGCTTCCGTCCTGTTCCCATTGGGCAAATCAGTGTTGGGCAACTCTTGTTGATTGACCGCCAGAAGGCTACAGCGCTTTTTTAAATCACAGCTTTTGGGTTGATGACGAAATAGTGACCACACCGGGAAGAAAAATGGGGGCTTTTTATCCCTCCTCCCCAACGCCCTCACCGTCGGTTCTCCTGGGGGAGATCTAAAACAAGAATTCATTCTCTTTTTGTCACAGGGCCCCGTTATATGTTAACAATAAAAGTAAATGGGAAAGAGGGTGAAACCAACACAAGTAGACCATAGTTGTCAAACTGGTATCACATGTATACATGGGGATGTATATTTTTACCCGACTACCCAGGTTAGAATTGAGCTTCGGGGAATTGAAAATGTTGTAAGAGTTGGTGTAATCCCGAGACTACCCCATGAGGTGATACTGGGGAGAGACTATCCCAGTTTTAATGAGCTGGTGAAATGGCAGGGGGAATTGGCGACCCCTGTTGAAAATGAAGGGAAAAGTGTCCCAACAGAGAGCTTTATGAGTATTTTTCCATTTACTGATCCAGAGTTATATTCTGAGAGAGTAAAAGAAACGAGGAAAACATGAAAACAGAGATGGGCAGATAAACACAGGAGGGCCCCACATAAATGTGTGCTGACCGGGGAAATGGGAAAATGTGCTAGGAAAGGGGTCAGCACTCAATGTAACCCAGATGCAATAATTAATGAAACAGGAGACAGCCAGGTAGATATTGAGAATCAGGACCAGAGTTTGTGTGAGCACTGGGGAATCTAATAGGCAGTTTGGTAGAGACCAGGCCACCGACCCTGCTCTAATACATTTAAAGAGATCGGTTGTGTCAGTGAATGGTGTACCGGTAGAGGGGAAGTCTAAAGGTGCAGGAGCATATTATATGGTAAAAAATTATCTTTTGTACTGGGTAGTCTGCATCGGGAACTGTGATGTGGAACAGCTGTTAGTACCTAAGCAACACTGCTTAACGGTGATGTGTCTGGCACATAGTCACTTGTTTGGGGCACATTTGGGCAAGGAAAAGACCACTCGGCGTGTCCTGAAGAGTTTTTTTTGGTTGGGGATTTATAAGGAAAGTAGTACGAGAAAAAAATGTAGTTGAGCACGTCTTAAACTTGGGGAATAGGATTGAAAGGGTGACCCCTATTGTTAGGGAACACCTAGAGAAGGCCCAGGCTGCACAGTCACACAATTATAACCAGCAGGCTGTTGTCAGAACATTTCAGCCTGGGGATAGGGTATTGCTGCTAGTTCCCACCCCCAAGAGGCAGGGGCTCTATGAGGTTATTAAAGCTGGGGGGCCAGTCAATTACAAGATCAGCCAGTCCGAACGTAGGAAAAAGGAGCAGTTATACCATGTTATCTGCTCAAGCCTTGGAAGGAGCGGGATACGGCGATGGCAGTATGGGAAATAGAAGCTGTGAAGACTAGTGCACCAGCCTCTGAAATAAATATTGGTTCTAAGCTAAATAAGATTCAGGGCCAGGAGTTAAGGGAGATGGTTAAAATAAATAGTGACTTGATTTCAGTCCTTCCTGGAAGATCAAAGGTCATCAAGCATGACATTGTGACAGCACCTGGGGTCAGAGTCAAGTTGCGGCCATATAGGATACTGGAGGCTAAGAGAGCCGAGGTAAGATCTGAAGTTAAAAAAATGCTTGAGTTGGGAGTGATAGAGGAATCATCTAGTGAATGGACAAATCCAATAGTCTTGGTTCCAAAGCCTAATGGTATGTGGCGTTTCTGCAACGACTTTAGAAAATTGAACGAAGTCTCCAAATTCGATGCTTATCTGATGCCCCACATAGATGAATTGATTGAGAGGTTAGGGAAGGCTAAGTATTTTTCCACTTTAGATCTCACTAAGGGATATTGGCAGATTCCGTTAACAGAGTCTGCTAAAGAAAAACAGCATTCATCACTCCTGATGGGCTCTATCAGTATACCGTGATACCCTTCGGGCTACATGGCGCACCCGCAACCTCTCAAGAGGTTGATTGATAAAGTATTATGATCCCATACAGAGTATGCGTCTGTATGAACAGGCTGGCTGTAGGGGTGACGTCAGGCCAGAAAGAAACACACAGACAGGCAGTACTGGTGAGTGAAACTGAGACGCTGTGGCGCTCAGTGTTTTATTACACACACAGAAAATAAAAGGTTTGAACAAAACAGAACATGGCACTTGAGGCCAAAATAAATAGACAAACAAAACAGACAGTGGACGAACACTAAACAAGTACGGTGCTTGTGTTTCCAGCACTCATAGCAGTTGTTATTATTATTATTATTATTATTATTATTTTTACCTCCTCACTCTCTCCCGTTCTTTCGCCCTGAACACACAACCCCGAGTGAGTAAAACGTCCATCTATATATACTGTTGTGCCGGGATCCAATTACTAATTAATTATTCACTTGAATCCCAGCACGTGAACTAATTTGTGCAATCCCGTGCTCATATACTTTATCTGCATGTGAAGTGATAAAGTATATGTGCCTAAATACAACTATATATTTTAAATCACTAGTGCTCCACAGACCCATTTATATCCTGTGCACCAATACCTATACACCGACATTAACACACCACATGCAACACATAACACATAATCCAAACATGCCACAGTCTGCTTATTTAGAAAATTGGGAAACGCACTTATGGAAGGTGGAGGCAATGTTAAATATTATTATTATTTGTTTATTTAGCAGACACCTTTATCCAAGGTGACTTACAGAGACTAGGGTGTGTGAACTATGCATCACTTACAATTACGTCTCACCCGAAAGACGGAGCACAAGGATGTCAAGTGACTTGCTCAGGGTCACACAATGAGTCAGTGGCTGAGGTGGGATTTGAACCGGTGATCATCTGGTTACAAGCCCCAGATTTAAACCACTGGACCACACTGTAATTCTCCCAGCAATTCTCCAAGTGGAGTCCACACAGGTTTGTTTTGTTTGTGTTTGTTTTTTTTTAAACATAGGGAGTATGTTTACTGTAGTTGTGCACACATTTTAATATTCTGCATTTTTTTGTTACGCATTTCATGCATCAATATTGGCACTATACTCTTGAACAATTACAATAATTCTCACAACTGATACTGTCTTTGGCTTTATGGTGTATATTGTAGCAAAATCCTTAACCACTATAAGAATGATCCTTCAGTCAGATTCAGGGCCAAACTCGATATTTATTAAGATCACTAATACATGATCGAAGACAATCTGACAATTTTTAACTAACAATGAAACACGTTGCTGTGGGCCACGACCTACGCCACTAAACAAATTAATTTTTCAAAAAGGAATTTCCGGATGGAATTGTTCTGTCTCTATCTGTTCACCTCTGTCTGCTGCACTCAACAAACAGCACCAGCCACTCCCTTGTCACTGGTATTTAGCCCCAGTAAGTCCCGCCTCGTCCCTCTCCACGGTCAATCACCAGCAGCTTCCTGTGGTCCGTGCCTGTCGCTCATAGGCTGTTGTTATTGTGTGCTGTCCCATCTTGACCGATGAGAAACACAGCCCGTACTCCAGGCATTCTGATAGGCCTCACATATGTTACAACATTATGAATGTGTGTAATGGAAATATTGTATAGGTGTTTTCATAGTGTTTTGGTATTTTGGGCTGCAGTGAAGTCAACATGTTGATTAGGCTTCATAAAGTGAAGGATCCTGAAAATGTCAACAATGTCATTTGATTTGGTGTCAAATTTCGATGACTTGCCTCAGTTATATTTATGACATAATCTCCTGCGAGGGAAGTCAGGAAATATACCCACTAGGCTTCCCTGTTGAAAAACAAATGGCACTTCGTCGCACTAAATGACACTCTTATACCATTAAAGCCAGGGTCTACATTCTAGTGGTGGCTGGTGACTTGAAACACAGAGGAGGCACATTGCAAGGGAGTTGGGTTTTTATATATACAGAGGGTGTGTGTATATACAGTATAAGTCTTATACATGTTGCATTTTTCTACTCGGGTGCATTATGAGCATCAACATTTTACTCAAAGCCTCCACTAGTGTTTTCTACTATTATAACAACCTTGACTTGCATAAAGAAGGAAAAACATTGAGTGAAATAGCTCGCATCACTTGATTTTCAGGGTGTGGTATCCGAAGCATAATCAACAAGTACAGAGAAACATCATCTGTAATTGACAAACCCAGGACTCGAAGGACCCAAAAAGCTGTCTAACAAGGATGAGCAATACTTGAAGGTAATATCCTTAAGGAATAGAAAGAAGACAAGCGTTGAATTGACAACAGAACTGGCAGAAGGCACAGGTGTAGTTGTCCATCCATCAACAGTCCAAAGCACCTTTTACCATTGTTCCATAGTCCAATTTCTGTGTTCTCGTGCATATTTTAGCCTTTTAGTCTTGTTCCCCTTTCTTAACAGAGGTATTCTTTCTGCAACACATCCTATAATTTTTTTTCAATTACAAATGTAACGAAAATGCAATCGAAGCAGTGAAAATCTGGCGATACAAAATATCAACAACATTTTTAAATAAAGATATGACATCTGGTGGTAGACCATCATAAACTGGACACACAAACATGTTGTAATTAATATACTGGCAGAAATGGGCTTCCATACTTGTAAACACAATTACGGTATCAAAATAGTTAATAATAGAAAGATAGTTAATAATAGAAAGCGCAAATAGCAAAGTCACAATCCACATACAATCTTGCAAAGAGAACTAGTTTAGTGCATGTCACATCACTGTACGTTTCAAAACAATCAATGTATGTAAAAATGACTGATAATTGAATTCCCAAGATATTACATTTACTATGGACTTTGACAGCAAAAATGATTAAAGCTGTCAGTTCAACAGTTGTCTACCTTTACTTGTATATAAAGTCTGCCCTTCTCTCCTTCTGAGGTGTGAAATGGTCAATCACACGGTCATGCCAGCGGGGAATCTTCTCCAGTGCCTTCACGATTCCCTTCTCAATAGACAGAATCGCCAAGTTCTTTAGTCATTCTTGTCCCATTGTGTTTCTGGTTTAACTTTTTAGTCTTTTGAGACACGAGAAGCTGCTTTCCGCACCAGCTGAAGTTGCATCTATTCTCATTACTAAAGAAATGAGCTTGTAAAGCTGGTGCATAGCTCTGTCAAGACCGTGATCTTTGTAGTACCGCAGCAGATCTGCAATTTTGCCACTCTCGCCTTGCAGCTCCCTGTCTGAGTAAAAAAACTTGCAGCTCTGTTTTTAAGCGATCCATGTCAAAGAATTGTCCATATACTCTGCACGGTCCAAGTTTTTAAAATCAGCAAATCCGTATTTTCTCCATGTATGCGTAGATGAAGAGATATTAAAAAGTAAACACGGCCAACAATACAGGTGATTTGTAACAGCACTGCCAGTAAGCCAATCTACTCTGTCATACCAATTACATTGAAATAACATACTCTTTCCAGAATCTTCTTGTACTGCATTTGTTTAGGCTGAGGCCTACCTGCACCTTTTATGGAAACCTTCTCCGTGTAGTCGAGCGTTCTAAATGGATTCTCTAACAGTCAATCTACCACGTTCTCCAATTTCGCTTTAAATAACAGTTTTCAATAACACTGTATGGTATCTAAATACTGTATTTCACTATCGACGTCTTACAAAAGTTCTGCAGTTGGGCGGGATGTTGTCTGAGGCACCACTAGCTATCCCATGATTTTCGCGCATGCTCAGCACAAGCATCATTACATGACAGTACACCGGAGACACAGGGGAGGCTGGCCACCTCTGTGAAAAAAAAGAATGTGATTCATCCAATAAAAACCTGTTTCTGGGGTCAGGTAATTGTGGGCAACTTGCATCAGAGTATATTGGAGATAGGGAAAAACAACAGAGCTGTGCCTCCGCCTAACATAGTGTGAATTTAAGGTGTTGTTATAATCATCATCATCAACCTACTCCTATATTATTATTATTATTATTATTATTATTATTATTATTATTATTATTATTAAGTATAATGATGATGAAGATTATAACATTTTTTGCCTCCTCTAAGGAGCCGCTATGTAACATTCCTATATAGAGTGAATAGGTATACTACAAACACTATTTGATCTCCAAACTTTATTATCTAGCTATAGCCAACATAACTGGCATACAGTACACACAGGCAGCATGCATCATTTAATACAATTATTATATATTCTATCCATCTGTTTAAATGAGGGAATACAATCACATGTAGAAATTTGAAAATAATGTAGATTCCACGTGCTTAAATCTGCACATTGTTTTAACGCAATGTTAAAGTGTAGTAACTTATGAACACAACTAATGGTTTTTAAATGTATATACAGACGTGCTCAAATTTACAAAACCCTCCACAAAAAAAAAAGAAGAATGCACAATTTTTCTGAAATAACTTGAAACTGACAAAAGTAATTGGCATCCACCATTGTTTATTCCATATTTAATAGAAATCAGACTTTGCCTTTGATTTTTTATTCAACATAATATTGTAAATAATAAAACAAATGAAAATGGCATGGACAAAAATGATGGGACCGCTAACCTAATATTTTGTTGCACAACCTTTAGAGGCAATCACTGCAATCAAACGTTTTCTGTAGCTCTCAATGAGACTTCTGCACCTGTTAACAGGTAGTTTGGCCCACTCTTCCTGAGCAAACTGCTCCAGCTGTCTCAGGTTTGATGGGTGCCTTCTCCAGACTGCAAGTTTCAGCTCTTTCCATAGATGTTTGATAGGATTCAGATCAGGACTCATAGAAGGCCACTTCAGAATAGTCCAATGTTTTGTTCTTATCCATTCTTGGGTGCTTTTTAGCTGTGTGTTTTGGGTCATTATCCTGTTGGAGGACCCATGACCTCCACTGAGACCGAGCTTTCTGACACTGGGCAGTACGTTTCGCTTCCAGAATGCCTTGATAGTCTTGAGATTTCATTGTGCCCTGCACAGATTCAAGGCACCCTTGTGCCAGGCGCAGTAAAAAGCAGCCCCAAAACATAACCGAGCCTCCTCCATGTCTCACTGTAGGTGCGGTGTTCTTTTCTTTGAAAGCTTCATTTTTTCGTCTGTGAACATAGAGCTGATGTGACTTGCCAAAAAAGCTCCAGTTTTGACTCATCTGTCCAAAGGACATTCTCCCAGAAGGATTGTGGCTTGTCAATATGCATTTTAGCAAATTCCAGTCTGCATTTTTTTATGTTTTTCTTTCAAAAGTGGAGTCCTCCTGGGTCTTCTTCCATGGAGCCCACTTTCACTCAAAAAAGCGACGGATGGCTTTGCGATCAGAAACTGACAACCTTCACCTTGGAGTTCAGCTTGTATCTCTTTGGCAGTTATCCTTGGTTCTTTTTCTACCATTCGCACTATACTTCTGTTCAATATGGGGTCGATTTTGCTCCGCACCAGGAGGTTGGCTACAGTTCCATGGACCTTAAACTTCTTAATAATATTTGCAACTGTTATCACAGGAACATCAAGCTGCTTGGAGATGGTCTTGTAGCCTTTACCTTTACCATGCTTGTCTATTATTTTCTTTCTGATCTCCTCAGACAACTCTCTCCTTTGCTTTCTCTGGTCCATGTTCAGTGTGGTGCACTCAATGATACCAAACAGCACAGTGACTACTACTTTTCTCCATTTAAATAGGCTGAATGACTGATTACAAGATTGGAGACATGTGTGATACTAATTAAAGAAACTAATTAGTTTGAAATATCACTATAATCCAATTATTTATTATCTTTTCTAATTTTACCAACAAATGTGTCCAGGCCATTTTAGAATATCTTTGTAGAATAAGCAATAATTCATCTCTTTTCACAGCTTCTTTTATTTTATTCTATGACATACCAAAGGCATGCAAGTATACATGATAAAATAGCTTTTAATTTCATCACTTTTCAGGAGGAATGAAGCATTATTTCAATGAGCTGTAAGGGTACCAACAAATTTGAGCACGTCTGTATTTAAAGCAAGCATATTATTATTATTATTTATTTCTTAGCAGACACCCTTATCCAGGGCGACTTACAATTGTTACAAGATATCACATTATTTTTACATACAATTACCCATTTATACAGTTGGGTTTTTACTGGAGCAATCTAGGTAAAATATCTTGCTCAAGGGTACAGCAGCAGTGTCCCCAACCTGAGATTGAACCCACGACCCTCTGGAAAGTCCACAGCCCTAACCACTACTCCTCACTGCTGGCCTGCAAGCATACATCAGTAGCCTATTCAATACTTTCTTGCTTCACATTGTACTGTAGGCTATACTGTATATATTGAGAAATGAAAACACATTCTGACCCTACACCGGTAAGCATGTTATTCCACTTATGTTATTCCACTTTTTTATCACACTATAAATACCCACGCTTGTGGTATTGGTCAGATGATAGAAGAAAGAAAACAATGAATTGGTATGATCTGCAATGAATACACCCAAATGAATACAGTTATCGGAACTGCTTCAGGCTCCACCGAATCTGGAAATCCAATAAACATAGTCAAGGTGCTTTTACACCAAAGGCGTCAATCAATCTGAAGCTCTGTCAATGAACACAACTTACCCTTAAGCACTAAGTACTGTAACTGCACTATTTCATGATTAATCAAGTTCTATGTATTTTGCAGAAAAAATAAAAATGTTAATATGTTATACTGTCTACATTGACAGACAATGTTCAGAGGGTGTGTATTAGAACAGAGATTTTCTTTCATGTTGACCAATCAGACCAATCATTTTCAAATACAATTTCTGCATATCACTGAAAAAAAAAGTAAAACAATAACACAACTTTACTATGGTATGTATATATAGTCGGCAGGATCACAAATGCACACCTTCCAACCAAAGTTGTTAAATTAGATATGTTGGGTAATGCAAATCATATTGCTGGTGTGATACTAGTAGCAGGGGGCAGTGGAACACTTCATGTACTTATAAACCACACTCACCATTCATAAAGTTTCCCTCTACTACAAAAAAGTGATTTAATCCCTCTCTCTCTCCACACACACGGCATGGCATGCCTTGTAATGTTTGTATACAGAGTTGTAAAGAGAGCCTTCCCTCCTTTGTGTGTGATTGGCTGCGGTAGAGGGGGTTGTTGGGATAGCCCTCTGGCAGCCATCTTTCAATTGTGTTTGCAGCCAAAGCCGATAGTCTTGCTTAGAGAGCTTTCAGGAAGGTAAGTTTATTTTTTTTTTAAAAATAATAATAAAACTGCTTAAAGGTGGATGTTAAACCCACACATACGGTAGTGGAAGGCTTGCTGGTGCTGTTTTCTGAGGAAAACCTGCTGTTGGGCGAACTTTTAACTCACCATTTGGAGAAGAAAGATTGCAAATTATGGGTTTCTGTCTTCTCTTCCTCATTGCAAGGAGCATATTTTTTTCTGTTTTCAAAACCGACCTTGTATTTGTCGATGATTTTCTGTAAAAATATTATATTAGGTGAATCCAAAGTGACGTAAAAAGTAACCCGAGATTTTTATCTCTACGTTTATATATGTTTAGTGGTTTTTAAAATGTAATGAGTATAGAAAACTGGATGTGAAACATCAGTGTTCTGTGGTTTAATTTTCGCTTCCCGTCAGTTGTTGCGAGCCCTTCACCATCTTGTCTCTTTTCTCTGCTCATCGACCATGTTATAAAAGCCTTTTTAAAAAAAAATAAAAATAAAAAATACCGTTTTAAAAAAATACCGCAGCTGCTTCGGTTTCACTTGTAAAAAGTAGTACAATTTTTAAAAGTTGCCGCGCGTGGCATAAAATTATGTATTTTGGATAGTATAAATGTTTCTTTATCTGCTGCATTGTTTCCTTAGTAATTTTTTTTTCGTTTTGGTTACCAGTGCGAGGCGCTTTGGAGCAAAATGGAATCAAGTGGGAGAAAAGAGGGAAGATCAAAATGATCAGAACCAAAGTTACTTTTCAGTTATCTTAAGTACTGCATTGTTTTTCATATTCAGAATTAAATGTAATTTTGTATTATGACAACCCATGATGTACACACAGATGGCATTGTTTGGAGCAAAATTGGATTACAATTAGAAGGCAATAGGTTTGTACATAGAAACGGCGTTTCAAATTTAAAAGGTTTTTTTTGTTGTTGTTTTTAATATATTTGGGGCTGGTTTGGGAGTTCGGTGCATTTCTAAATAGCAGTGATGTAGATTTTATTTATTTATTTATTTTTTACTTTTGGGGGAGGGGCGCTTGTGGTTGTCTCACTAAAGTTTGTGGAGGTGGAAAGTAGTTATATCGTCTTCTCTGTTCTATCCCACTGAATCCCGCACTTCGTCATTGGTAGGGCCCTACCAAATTCAGTCTACATTTTCATAAATTTAATGTTCATAACATTTTAAAAATATTAAATGTCACTGTTTCGGCAATTTTAAATCTTAAATTTCACGGTGGTGTAACACAGTATTAACATGTAGTCAAAAACGGCGAAATAAACATTAAACGCTTAAAGTTAACAAAAGCATATGACTAACAAAGTAGAAACGCTAAAAGAAAATTAAACGGAAATCCAGAGGATCTCTCTATGATTGTTGCGTTTCTGTTAAAAAAACAAAGTAGTTGTACAATCCAGAGGCTAAAAAATAAAGACGAAGTCTCTGAAATTACTCATACTACTACTTAATATATATTTGCCTTGCAAATTATTTTACATGATCCGCGTAGGTAATGATTGTAGCACTTCATGATTTATTTTGGACACTCATTTTAAAATATAGGTCTAATTTGATTAGCCCGGCGGTACTACCAGTTGAGATCGTAGGTCATACTAAACCCGCCCGGATGCCCGTTTCTACCAATCAGTGAGTAGAGCGCAGATATTGGCTGTTATCAAGTGTCAATCAATAAATTCTGTCCACTTCATGATGAACTTTATTTTTTAAATTGAAATAAGCTAACAATCGTATCAGGAACCTGTAACGGTACATATAACTTCATTGGATTTTAGTGCAGGGTAAAAGTACACAACAGACCAGATTTCATGGTCTGTGTCGCGTTTTTTCACTGCCGTGAAATATGGGTATTACAGTACACGCACTTATACCGCCGTTATAGGACACTTACAAAACAGAATACGTTTCCTTTGTTGCGTGGAGATTGCCTCTTCTCTTTTTGTAATGCATGTGGTGTGTTTTAGTATTTCTTTGCTGGTATATAAAAATGAAGCCATGCATTTAATTTGTTTCATAAAATTGATTTGCAATAGGTAATCATTGAATTTATGTATTTTTTGGCAAATGCATCTGTTTCAGCAGTGTTTATGCATTCCCGATCCGATTGTAAAACTGTGTAAATTGTCATTTTTCATAATTTTTTTTTTTTTAAATCCCACCAAACACATTCCATTCTTTCAGATGTTTTGTATAATAACAAGGTTTCCACTTTTATTTTTCAAAGGTCTTCCAAGAGAGAAGAGTGAAGGAAAATGGCCCGTACAAAGCAAACTGCACGTAAATCTACTGGTGGAAAGGCGCCCAGGAAGCAGCTGGCAACCAAAGCTGCCCGCAAAAGCGCCCCTTCTACTGGAGGAGTCAAGAAACCTCATCGTTACAGGTTTGTAGGCAGCACTGCCATGTAGAAATCCACTCCTGGCTTTCCAGCCAGCCAGAGGTTTTAGTGACATAATCCAGTTATTGAGTGGTTTAAAGCAAACCCTGGAATGGAGTTTGTAGTAGTACATGTGTGCCTGTACAATAACTATGCATGAAGCAAGTGTGTCAATACTTTGTAATTGTACAAAGCCTTACACCAGTTTAAACAGTTCCAGTTCAGAGCATATCAACAATAAGCAATACAAAATTTGTTCTGTATATTTAGATGCTTATTTGATTGTTAAATTAATGCAAGAGTCTGTCAGCCAATGATGCAATGTTTTCTAACTAGAAGACTGCCAGCTAGCAGTTTAGTCTACAAACTATGCTGAACATGATAGTTGTCGTTTCTAACACATTACCCTGTTTTGTTTTTAATTAGGCCAGGTACTGTGGCTCTTCGTGAAATCCGGCGTTACCAGAAGTCGACTGAGCTTCTGATCCGCAAACTGCCCTTCCAGCGTCTGGTTCGTGAGATTGCTCAGGACTTCAAAACTGATCTGCGTTTCCAGAGCGCTGCTATTGGTGCTTTGCAGGTGAGCAGCACAGTGCTGGGTTTGCTGTTGGGGTAACCAGTCATTTGATAAGGGGGGGGTGCTCACTTTCACCATAAAGTGACCATTTGCTACTCATGGATTCAGCTGATCTATATATTGCACATCAATGGAAAACTAAGCAGTAAATCTCAGCAGATCTATGGGTGGTTCTTATGATTACAGGGCTGACACCACTATCATACAGTAGAGTGATAATTATTGCATGTAATCTAGTGTGATCTTGAAGGGACTGTCTTACAAGCAATCGTTTATGAAAGTTTAGACTTGTTCTTCCTTCTCTCAAGAAACAATTTCTTATCAGACCCAAGAATATTCTGAATTTGAGAAATGTAAAATGAATGTTTTGTTTCTCAAACATTTAAATGTTAAGCCTTTATCTGAAAGTCCACCATAAAAATGAGAGTTGTAATCTTAATATCTGACCAGCATTTTTTTCTTTATCCTTTGTAGGAGGCAAGTGAGGCATACCTGGTTGGCCTGTTTGAAGACACTAATCTGTGTGCTATTCACGCCAAACGTGTCACAATCATGCCAAAAGACATCCAGCTAGCACGTCGTATCCGTGGTGAGCGTGCTTAAGCTCCTACCATCACATGAAATCTTCTCACTCAACAAAACACACATCTATTCTTTCTGTTACTTGGTAGTATTAATGTTAGATTTATTTCCATCGGGAGATTTAAAGTGGTATTGGGGGAAAAAATGGAAAGAGTTGGGGTGGTACTGGTAATTGGCTTTTATTTCCATTTTCATTTGTGTGTGAATTTAATGTGGAATATACAATCAAGCATTACAAGTTTGGCAAAATATATTTATGTCAACAAGTAATAGTGTCAAGAATTGAACTTTTTTAAAAAACATTTTAAAACAGCCAGGTGCATTTTCTGGATTATACCAGCATCGGGGATTTTTTTTTTAATACAGCTACAAAATTTCTTATCTGTAACAATGGAATGGTGTTTGTAACATTTTTATCATGCGAGTAGATTCCATCCATTCACTATACCTTTTCTAACAAAGTTGTACTACACACAAATATGTTTTAAGTGTTGTCTGTCTGTGCTGTTCCTGTAAGTTTGCTATTAAAATGCATTAAACCTTAAACTCTTGTCATTCTCAAAGGGACAGTATTTATTGAATACCAGCATTTGCAGTATGTGTGACTGACTTAATTTATATTATGCTGTAAAGCAAGGGTGCCCAAAGCGCAGCCCGACAACCCCTTTAATGCAGCCAGCAGTCTCTCCAATTTAACCTTATATGTGGCCCACAATGAACGGAGCAGCTGCCAAGCATTTGATTTAGAGTAGCCTTTAAAGCAGAGGTGTCCAAAGCAGTTTGTTGATATTAAGCAGCAGGCAGGAGAGCAGGATTACGTAGGAACTTGTATAATAGTATAGGCATATATTATTGCATGTAGTATGCATGAACACTAATGACACTGATGCAACGGTCTACGTACATGTCAGTTTGTGAGATTGTGAACTCAGCTACGCAAGCAATGGTGGGGTGGTATTTCCCACCTTACAGGCACCCATCCTTTAAACCATGTTGGCTTTCTAAAAGATTTATTTCAGCAATTTTATTGAGAGCAACATTCAAACAAGCTTAAGAAGTCAAGGTCATTTGCCCATTTCCTATAGGAGGATTTATATTTCACACCAGGGAAATCAGACTGCTCTGTTCAGTCTCAAGAAATTATGCCTTTAGGATCACATCTCCCAACAGCAATCACATGACTTTAACACTGACCTATTGCCAGAGCGCTCGCTGCGTCCCGCCTCCAGGAGTCTGTCAACTATGATCTGTGAATTTGAGTTTTGATTAACAGTCCACCAATACTACCTTGTTACTGTTTATTTTTCTAATCACAGTAGATCAGATGACACCTCTATATTTATATTTATATCAGAAAGAAAAAAAATGGTCTCTGGCATGGGCCCCCTCCAAAAGCTGGGCCTGGGTGCAGTTGTCTTGTACTAATGGAGAACAACATTAGAAATGTAACACTTCAAAATATGATAACAGCTCACTTAATTTAAACATGCTTAGTGAGTTAAACCATTCAATTAGACGCTTTGGTCAACACATGATATCAATCATAGTTACTAATGAAATGTAATGTCAATACAATAGCATTAAATGTCATTTCATTCTTATTTATGTCCTGTAGAGACATTACCAGATTTGCTATCTGTAGCTTTCAAGTTCCTTTCTTTTGTTCCTTGCTATCTTCTTATACTATCTGGTGAGCAGTTTTTTTTTCAATGGGCTCATCCAGTTGGTATTTCCTGTATTAGCCGGGCGGTTGATACAGGAAGCACGTGCTCATTAACACCAGCAACAGAGCGCGACACCAACTGAACGGAATTCCAGCTGTACCTCACATTGTTGCTGTCTTCTCTCACTCGCTTCTCAGCCTGGAAAACAAATTGCTCACCAGAGATTATAAAAAATACTGCATTGGGGTAGCGTGTGATAAATGAGAATGTAATATCCATCCTCAGGGTTGGATGCTTGGATAAACCCCTCGGTTTATGTAGCATCCCACCCCTTGGGTGGGCATTGCATTCTTGTATTACACACTACCCCAATGCGTTATTCTTTATTTATCACAAACCATGGCACAAGGTGACTCGATGGATAGTAACTAAAACAAGTTTTAAAAAAGAAAAGCTTTATGAACAAATTATATGCTCTGATATACAAAAAAATAAGTACTTCCCTTACTATAAAAGTATTTACAAGAAGAGTATACTAATAAAATGTGTTTAACTAAATTGCTAAATAGTGTGTGCAAAATTAATACAGTTTGCAATACAGCTGCTGTGACTATTATAAGGTATTATAAAATGGCACAATGTTTTTGATAACTATAATGTGAAATTCATGTTTAAAACACTGAATTTGGGAAACAAACTATAATTATTGGCAGTAAAAACAAAATGTCATTCTACTGCAAAATATCAGTTTCATATTTTCTTTTCTCTTTGTAAATGTTTTTGTAACAGTGCTCCTTGTACAGTGCCATAACTTTACAAATTTGGTTAATTCACGGTTGGGCCATGTTGAACTTTACTAAGGACTCCTGTATAGTCTTTGTATTAGGTGCTAAAAATGTGTATTTTGTGTGCATCAAAATAAAATGGTTAAACACTGTTAAGCACTTTGATATATAAAAAACTACACTACCCATGATTCAGGGGATCAGCTGACCTGGTACAGCGGGAAAGTCGCCAAACTGGAAAGAAAGAATAACTACCTGCAATACACCAGTTTGTTCTGAAGTGGCCAACAAACTGACTTGCCGGTGAATTCCTATGGATAAAGAAAGTAATAAGTCTCTGTAAAGAAGACAGCAAAGCAACACAACTTTGTGAGGACTGAACTTTCATAACTTACCTTACTTCTCTTCTATGTGAAGGTCCGCCAACTGGCAACATTTCTCCAGGTTGGATAAGAACTACACTGCGATCTGCTGAAAAGAAATGGAAGAGAACCAAACTCCCTGCTGCCCTAGACCTCTACCGCACTCTCCTCTCTTCCTTCTTCTCTACTCTCTCCTCTGCTAAATGTTCTTATTTCCAATCTATAATCCAAGCCTCCACTAACAACCCACGTAAACTATTCTCTACCTTCTCCCCCCCCCCCCCTCCCCCTATATCTCCTCTGATAACTTTGCCTCTTCTCTTCTAAAATCTCAGATATCTGCAAACTCTTTCCCGCGGATCCTTAAAAAGTCTTAAATTAGTTTTTCAATTTTTAAGGCATGGACAGGTCTTAAATATGACCGATTTTCAGTTGAATGTCTTAAAAAGGACTTAAATTATTTGTTTTCTATAAAAATAAAAAACAGGATACCAGAGATCAAGTTCTGAAAACTGCCATGCGTATCCGAGTATTAAATAAGAAACCGCCCGTACCCTAAACAATGATCGATAGCAAATGTGATTGTAAGTAAATGAAAACATACAACAAATAAACTCGAAAATATCAGCACGAACAAGGCACAGTAAATGTTCAAGGTTTAGATTTTGACTATAAACCGACTACACTTTTCATTACTGACTTCTATTAATTTACCGAACCAAAGAAGTAGTGCACCCTCGTCACACAAAGGATTCGGTTAAATGAAGTGAAATGTAGTAAGCACATACACCAATGCAGATCATCAGAAAGTCTATGTACTACTAGAACTTGTCTAAAACTTAAGGCATTTGAATTTTTATTTTAAACGGTATTGTAAAGATGTTGCCGTCTCCTCGAGTTGATATTACTACTAGCGAGCTCAATTGTGTTGTGGGGATTTGGGTTTTATGTATTAAAAAATGAATACAATATTATTCCCATTTAAAAAATACGTAGCCCGGTGATTGACACCTCCGAGGCAGAGCAGCATTTTTATCCCGAAAAATAAAAAAGAGAAATGTTGTGCCCCGCAAGGTGTGGAGCCTCAAAATTGAGGAAAGGATGGTGGAGATGTGGCAGGAACACCCGTGTGTCTTTGACATAAGTGACATTTCCTATCATGATCGCTCATTGAAGGAGCAAAGATGGAGGGAAATTGCTTTGGAACTTAAGGTACCGAAGTAAATAATTGTTATAACTTGTTAACGCCGAAGCAGATACTGTGTGTGGTAGTGTGTGCTCTCATTAGAATCAATTTCTACAGTCACTCGTATTCGATATCCCTTTCAAACCCCTACTGTATGCTTGTATTGCTAATTTAATCAAATACGAGGAGGAGGGGTGCGCGTCTGTGTGTGTGTGTGTGAAATAGAGAGAATGTAGATTACGTTGTTGCATATTTAAACCTATAACAGACTTGTAGTAGCTATTAAAGTTGTATTCTAGTCTGTTCAAAAGCGCAGCACTCGCTCGTAGTACAAAATATTTATAAAAGTCTTCAAATTATTCATCTGACGACCGCTTGACGCCCAATCTCCCACGCCAATCTTTTAATCTAATAAATATTTTGTACTAGGAGCGAGTGTTGCGCTTTTTGAACAGATTCGATTTTATTATTTTGGATGCACCTCGACTCGAGTTGGTTCAGAGCACAGACGTCAATGAAATAAATATTGACATTGCAATAGCCTAATGTTATAACTGTTATAAACTTTTTTTTATCGCAATATTGAACATTTGTGCAGTATATGTCCCTGAAGTATAAGTTATCATGCTGGAATTTGCAGAGTATGACATTAGCAATATCCACGGTCCTATTATACACATACTTAAGATATTCAAAATGCATTACTGTATGCTTTCAATTATATAGATACGAATAATGATACTGTAATATGTATTTATAATTATTTTTGGTCAGTGGTAGAAGTCCAAACACTAGCAGAAAGCTGCTGAAACCTCGTCACAGTGGGAGTGGGGCAAAAGACCTCACTTCCAGGCAGAAATTGATTTTAAAGAATCTTGAATTCTTAAAGCCATTTCTTGTGCACCGTCATAATGAAACTAGTTTGGAAGCAAGTAATATATATATATATATATATTAATATATATATATTAATGAGAATATTTTTCTAGTATTTAATGTTTTTCATATCAGAGAAAAATATTAATAGCAAAATCTACATAAGCCAATTGTGCGTCCAAATGGATCTTCTCCGCGTTTTCTTCTTTTATCTGTGCAAAACAATGCACATACTACAGCGACCGCCTGCTCGCTTGAGTCCATGATTCTCCCGAATGATGTCTACGATTCTCCAATGAAAATAGGCGCAGTCCACGACAAGATATCTCGTGTAGTGTGTGTAGCCTGCAATCCCCCGATCTACAGTGAGAAATCGTAGCTTAATCGGTACGTGTACGTGGCGCTGCGTCTCCCGATTGAAAACGATAGGTTGCGGATGCAACCCCGGTTCCCTGAAAGAGAAAATAACCATCAAGGTATGGGACATTGCCGCCAGGCAGTAGGGATTGGCTGAGCTTTATGTCAATTCTGCCGATAGGCCTCAGCGCGAAGCTGAAACTATTTGGGAGCTTACTATACAAAGCTTTTTCTTTTGCCCTTCATGTGAAAACAGGGAATGCATCCGCAATTATCGCTCCCTCAAGAAAATAACCATCAAGGTATGGGAACAGTGTACCCAAGCCGTTGGAGGGAGGATTCTCGGCAGTAGGACAGACTTTAGTCCATGATAGGCTCCCAAGGATGCATCCAGCCGCCTATGCTCGTAATGACACCTGTCCCAAGGTGGAATAATCACCATATTGTCTAGACTCCCGCAACCTTCATAGAGTGCAACACAGATGCTCCAAATGACGGAGCAGAGGATTCCAGTACATTTAACCTGTAAAACCTCATGAAAGTATGCGGCGAGCCCAACTGGCTGCAGCGCCAAATATCAGACACCGGCACCCCTCGAAGAGGGCCCAGGATGTCGCCATACCCCTGGTAGAATGCGCCTTCAACTGCCCTGGTGGTGGAAGGCCTGCAGATTCCCACGCTAATTTAATAGCATCCACTATCCAGTGGGAAAGGCGCTGTTTAGACAGCGGCTGACCCAAAGATCTAGAACCATGGCATATGAACAACTGTTCTGTCTGCCTCACAGTCCTTGTACGGTCAATATAACACCTCAATGCCCTCACAGGGCAGAGCATGTGTAACCGCTCTTCCTCTGGGGAAGAAAAAGGAGGAGGATGGAACGCCATCAACTCGACTGACTGGTTCATGTGGAACGGGATATAACCTTTGGTAAAAGGTCGGATTAGGGCGCATGGAGACCTTAGAACCGTCTCCTGCAAAACGAGTACAAGAAGGATGCACTGAAAATGCATGTATCTTCGCAACTGCGTTTTTTGCTGATACCACAGCCAGCAAAAACGCAGTCTTAATAGATATGAGTTTCATATCCACGCTGTGGAGAGGCTCAAACGGTGCCTTGGCAAGGGCTTCTAGCACCACATCAAGGCTCCACGACGGTAAACTGGTCGTTTTTGAGGCCGCAAGCGCCTTGCGCCTTTCAGAAACTGAGATGCCAAAAATGGCAACCAGGTGATAACCCGTCAATGCGCATATGGCAAGTCGAAATAGCGCCAAATACACTTTAAGTGTAGAGGGAGACTTACCCTCATCTAACAGCTTCTGCAGAAACTGTAATATCACTGCCATAGGGCAGGAGACCGGTCATGGCCCTCAGCCAGACACCAACTCTGAAATAATTGCCACTTATTTGATATTATGCATCGAGTAGAACTCGCACTCTGAATAGTGGATAACCGCCGAAAAGCCCTAAGGCTGACAGGCGCCCGCCAGGGGCCAAGCCCATAGCTGCATGAGCTTGGGGTCGGGATGCCATAGCCCTCCTTGGGCTTGGGACAACAGGTCCCAAGCAGAGGGAGCTCCCTGGGCGACCGTGCAACAACTGCACTAGACTCGGGAACCATATCCTCCGAGGCCACCGAGGAGCGATCAGAATCACTGTCGCTGTTTCACCCTGACCTTCTCCAAGAAGACGGGAGCATCAAATCGGTGGAAATGCGATGCAGGAGCCCTGGCGGCCATTCGTGAGCCAGTGCATAGGGGGCTGTCGAGGTCCTTCACCGAGAACCATAGGGGGCAGTGCGTGGTCTCGCGGGTTAAGAGATCGACTTGCGCTGTGCCGAACCAGTCCCAAATGCGCCTACCACCCGAGGGTGAAGACGCATTCGCCGCAAGAGGACCTCCTCTGGACAGGAGATCCGCAGTGATTGACTCTGCCCGGCAGATGAACTGCACGCAGAGAGGCTAAACGCGGTTGAGCCCAGAGCAACAGCCGCGTTACCATCCGGTGAAGACCGGGGACCGCAATCCGCCCTGGCGATTGATATACGCCACTACTGTGGTGTTGTCTGACCGCACTAACACGTGCTTGTCTAGAAGCACTGGCAAGAAGTGCCAAGGGCGAGATCCACTGCTCTGAGTTCCAGAGCATTGATGTGGGCTGACCTCCAGGGTCCTGACCACACTCCACGGGTCCCTGTCCTGTTCCAGACTGCTCCCCAACCTTGGTTGGAAGCGCCGGTTGTGATAACTTCCTTCGGAAGATGGGACCCAAAAGCGCATGCCCTGGCGGATGTTCGACTGAACTTTCCACCTTAATGCTTCCCAGCAGGTTGGGATACCCTCAACCTGCGGTGTTTGTCTCCGCTGGTGCAACGCGAAGGCATTGAACCAGGCCTGCAGAGGTCTCTGGTGTAGTAAGCCCAAAGGAAGGGCTTATGGGCGGCCATCAACCCCAGCATGCGCTGACAGAGCTCCATGCTGACTGTTTCTCTCAACCTGAATAGGGAGAGACACCGCCTAATGAGGCAACTCTTTTGTGTCGATAGGGTCGCCCATGGACACTGAGTCCAGATGCAGACCCAAAACTCGGTCTGTTGGTTGGGCACGAGGCGGCTCTTGTCTGGATTGACCTTCAGACCTAGCCGCTGAAGATGGTCTGTAACCATCACTGTGTGCTGTGCCAACTGCTCCTTTTGTCAGCAGCCAGTCGTCCAGATAGTTCAGCAGTCGAACGCCTTGAACCCGCAAGGGGGCTAAAATGGCGCCCATACACTTCGAAAAGGTTCGAGGAGCTAGAGACAGGCCGAATGGCAGGACACAATTTTCGTAGACCCTTCTGAAATGCGTTTTAGGTTGACCCGGACAGATGGGAACGTGAAAGCACGATCTGTGAGGTTCACGGTGGTAAACCAGTCGCCCTGCCGGACAGACTGACAATGTGCCTGTGCGTAAGCATCTTGAACGACAACACCGTAGGTATTTGTTCAGTACACCAGGTTCAGAATAGGGCGGAGCCCCACCGTCCTTCTTTGGCACAAGGAAGTATTTGGAGTAGAACCCTGGTCGGTCAGAGCAGGGTCTACTAGTTGAATGGCACGCTTCTTGAGCAATGCCTGTATTTCTGCATTTAGAGCTGAGGACTGAACCGAGTCCTTCACTGCAGTTACCACCACCCTGAAGGGGGGTTTAACCGAATTGAAGGGTGTACCCGGTGAGTATAGTTTTGCGCACCCAGATGTCGTTGGTGCATTGTTGCCAGAACAGGAGCTGTGGAACAGTGTAGGGGTGGGTTAACGGCCGCCGGGTTTTCAGGGCTGCTTAGGCCGCGGCGCCTCACGGGGCCTGACCAGAGCCACGAGGGCGTGGTCTGTTACCTCTCTGGGCGCCACCCCAGGGGGTCTTGCAAACGCGGGTTGGCTGGGTGTTGCAACCCCCAAAGGGGCGGTTTTACTGCCCTGTGGGTGCGCCTGCTGCCGCGGCGGCGCCTTGCGCCATTGGCGCCCTGCGGTCCGCTTTGGCTGGAAAGGCTTGCTTGGCCACATCTTAGCTAACTGCTGCGACGCCACGCGCTTGACGGAGTTGCCAGCATCTCCTCCACCGCTGGGCCAAACGTGGTGCCCCGGGATATAGGGAGCATCTAGCAACGGGCCTTATCAGGCTCCTGTACCCTGGCCTGTGAGAGCCATAGCTGCCTCCTTGCCACTAACGAGGGAAGCAATGCTCCTGCCCTGTGCTCACAAATTTAGCTGAGCCAGCTTGACCAAAAGCTGTGCAACTGCACCCAGCTCGGGTTCTGAGCCCCGACGGATGGGGACTCAGGCAGGTCGCGAATCAGCGCCCGCCTGGTAGACTCAGGCCACGTTAGACAGTCTAACTGCCTCTGTACATAGGCATAACCCTTTTTAGGTGGGCCTGTAATCCCACACTGCCTGTTAGGGCAGGAAGGGCCTTAGCCAGCCCCAAAAAGTGTCGGCGTCTTTACTAGCGGGCGAACGCGGGTGCCCACTGGCGGAAACAACGCCAGCCCAGTTCGCCGCCTGCATGGTGAAGGCCAAGCCTTTGCAGAAGTCGAGGGGCGGAGGCCGGTGCTCCCCAGGTGGACTGCACCTCCTTAATAAAATCCGGGAATGCCGGGAGCATCCTGGACTGAAGGGGCGGAGCCGATGGCAATTCAAATAGAGAGCGACGTGTTGGCTCTGATGCAGGCCAGTCCACGCCTAGATGACGGGCTGCCCTTCCACCACTGACCAGATAGGGTCATTAGTATCCAGCACTTCAGGGTCGCCCTGCCCAGAGTGCTGGGATGCCACCAGGCTCTGTATCTTCAAGAGCGGGTCTGCGCCAGATGCGCCCCTTGAGACAGCATCGGCGCCCCACTCTACTTCCTGGGGCACTGGTGGAGGAACCATCGGCTGACTAGCGCTGGGTCCGTAACCATCTCTGGGGCCCGAGGCGCCACATTCGCTAGGGTCATGAGGAGGATTGTTGTCCCATCATGAGCTCCATAAACTGCGACATCTTGGAGGTGAGCTCAGCCACCCCAGATGTGTCCTGATGCCGTCCTACCCCTTCGAGGGGGGGGTGCCAGGATCTGGATGCCGATCCCCAAATTTAAAAAGAGGAGGGGCTGCGGAACGTTCCCAGCACGCCTAATTGGAGACCTCTGACCAGCTGTAAGCTGGGAAGATGGGCTCATAGGCTGATTTGGGCGACATAGATGATGGTGGGGCCGACATTTGGGGAAAGCCCGGAGAATGGGGACTCCACCTCCCACCCCTTCCAGCGCGGGGTGCGTGTTTGAAACCCCACACAAGCTGGCAGTATGCCCCTGTCTGCCAGGGCAGATGTCATGGTGCCCTAAGCATGAGGTCCTCGTGAGGGTCGCTGGCAGGCAACTTGGCCTGACAGGTCACCCACCCAGTGGAACCCAGACATTTAAAACGCCAAGCGTCTAGTATTGCGTCAAGTTGTTCGGGCGTGGGCGCCGGCGCTGGGCACCAAGCACCAAGCACCTGAAGGTGCGTGCGTCGGCGCCGAGCGCGTTTGGAATCGCGAGATCGAGAAGATTGAGGGTGGCGGTTGCTCGACGTCAAGCATGATTGAAGGTGGCCAGCGTCAACGGCCGAAGCGTTCCGAGAGAACGGTTTCGGCGAAAGGCAATCAGCAAAGAGTTGGCCGAAAGAAACCAGCGTTAAAACTGGCAGGGTGAGGGACATGCCCGTCACCGAAGGCAGGGTCACCAGCGTACTGAAAGACCGAGGAGGCCGAAGCAACTGTCGGGAGGAAGCCGAGCACCGAAAGAACTGTTGATGTGGGGAGGAATCTCCTTCCCGAGCTCCAAAGGGGCAGAGAAAAACGTCTACAGGGCAAAGTCTTAAAGCGCTAATTTTCCGCAAACACCGAATAATGACTGGATTTTCCAGCGAGGTCTGACAAAAGACCTACCTGAAAAGGTGCTGGGGATTTTGCACGTTGGTGGTTGTCTTCCTCTGTATAGTGAAGGTCTGTTTTTTTTTTTTTTTTTTTTTTTTTTTTTTTTTTGTGGACGCTGCAGAAGGAAAGGGGGTAGTGCAATACCACCACGTGGCGGGAACGCGCCGGGGGGGACACTGCAGAGCAGACTCTTGGGTTAGCCTAAGCTAGACCGAGGATGCAATTGCGCTGCGTGGCCAAGGCCAACGCAACACGCGTCCGACACACAATGTAAATATATACAAATATATATATACACGATAAATATAATATATATAAAATATATATATACAAAAAACCCACACAATAACAATAAAGGAACAGAGGAAAGACGGGAGACCACTTAAGAACTAATGCAAGTTAAATTTAAAAGGAATATATAATGTTAAACAAAATATATCCTAAATAATAATACAATACAAAACAATAATAACTGAAATAAACTCGAGAAGGGGATAAACCAGCTTCTCAAGCCTAAGCTTAGTGAGTACAATCAGTTAAAATAGCTCTAAGTCCTACCGCTACTGATGCTGAAGGCAAAAGAGGAAGTGACTCTTGGCCCATAGTAAGCTCCCAGGGGGCGGGCTTACACGGCAGCTTTGACATAAAGCTCAGTAATCCCTACTGCCTGACGGCAATGTCCCATACCTTGATGGTTATTTTCGACTTGAAAGGGAACATCGTGTAGTGTAAACCTGGCTTTAGGTGAACGATGGGAATCAGATAAGAGCCCCCATTGATTCGGTTCTTTTGATTCAATTTTATGAACAAGCTGCGTTGAGGAGTCGAGTTACCAGCCTATCAAAACTCATGAAATGATTCCTTACCTCTCGAGTCTGGCTGATTTGTTCGTTGTAACAAGGAAACCGGGTTGTCTCTCAATTCGTTGAGTGTTATGAAACTGAAGACCGTATGTGCCATGTTGGATCCAAATTCCCGCTTACTTAGTGCATGATAAGAACTCTGTGTGAGCCAAAATGGCGTCAGTTACATCCTCCAGACCATAGCTATATATCTCTGATCCAGACGGTGTGTACTTTCTAGAGCTGCTTCACGCTGTCAGAAAATCAGTTTGTGCACCATAATTATTTTTATTTTTTTTTACAGTTTTAGTTTACTATTTTTAAGTCTGCCAAACAAAAAATAAATAAAATGAATCACTACTAGTTGTAGCCTATGTGTGTTGCATAAACACAACGGATTAGTTCCATAAATACCACTCGTTCGAGCCTCACTTTGTTGTTGTAAAAAACAATGGGTGATTCCAAATGTATAGAAAAAAAAACAAGTAAGAAATGCAATGGACTCTTTTTTTAAAAAAAAAAGATTAAATTCGATTGATACTGATGGCTAAACAATGCTAATGGTTCAAACTGTTATGTTATCTCCAGGATTCTATATATATATATATATATATATATATATATATATATATATATATATATATATATATAGTCAAACTATATTTAATTTAATGCTTATAACGTGTCAAAACGTAGGTCAAGTGAGAGTGCTGTTTTTTTCAGCTTTGACAGCTCTTAATGTCTTTTAAGATTTCATAAATATATAATTGAGTTGTTTGTTGATCAGCTGGAATGAACTGCTGCTCTATTGATTAAAGAAAGATTGAACAATAACCCTTGTCATCAACTGTTATCATTGCATTGGTACTGTATGTATTGTACTAGCATCAAAATGTTTGATTCTTTTACAATTCATACAGCTTGAATAAATTGAATTAGTCACAATTTTAGTATTTACGTTTGGTATTCTTGATGTGAAAATGGGTCTTAAATTTTCTAAAGATTGGTCTTTAAAAAGTCTTAAAAAGGTCTTAAATTTGCTCAGCTGAGAGCTGCAGGAACTATGTAACACCTCTCCTTTCCCCCCCCCCCCCCACTCCAACCCCTACACCCACTGCATCCCCTACTAACTCACCCTCCTTCTCCACCTTCTCTCCCCTCTCAGACTCTGACCTCTCCTCCCTGCTCCAGGGTCACAAACCCACCACGTGTGCCCTGGACACCCTCCTCACTCACCTCTTTCAAGCTGCTGCTCCTGCTCTACTTCCCTTCATCTCCTCCCTTCTCAACACCTCTCTCCTTTCTGGTCTCTTTCCCTCTGCCTTCAAACAAGCCTCTATCACTCCCCTCCTCAAAAAACCTACCCTCGACCCTACCTCCCTCCAGAGCTACCGTCCTGTCTCCCTCCTACTCTTCCTCTCCAAAACCCTCGAGCGGGCTGTACACCGCCAGCTCTCTGCTTTCCTGTCCAACCACTCTGCTCGACCCTCTCCAATCTGGCTTCCGCCCTCCTGTCTGTTATCAACTCACTAAACTCTGCCCGAGCTGCCTCTCTCTCCTATGTCCTAACTGCTGACCTCTCTGCTGCCTTTGACACTGTCGATCACTCTATTCTACTATCCTCTCTCGCTGACCTGGAAATCTCTGGCACTGCTCTGGCCTGGTTCTCCTCCTACCTCTTCAACCGCACTTACCAGGTAACCTGGCGTGGAGCAACCTCCACACCTCGCCCTCTCTCAACAGGAGTCCCCCAAGGGTCAGTCTTGGGTCCTCTCCTGTTCTCTCTCTACACCCGCTCCCTGGGCTCCCTCATCGCATCCTATGGTTTCTCATACCATTTCTATGCTGATGATGCTCAGATTTTCCTTTCCTTCCCCACCTCTGACTCCATCATCCCCTCCCGTATCTCTACCTGTCTGTCTGCTATCTCCTCCTGGATGCACTCACATCACCTCAAACTCAACCTCTCTAAATCTGGGCTTCCGAGTGGCACATCTGGTAAAGGCACTCCGCGTGGACTGCAGGATGTGCCCCATAGCCTGGAGATCACCGGTTCAAGTCCAGGCTATTCCACTGCCGACCGTGGACGGGAGTTCTCGGGGAGGCGAACAATTGGCTGAGCACCGCCCGGGTGGGGAGGGCTTAGGTCGGCTAGGCTGTCTTCGGCTCACCACACACCAGCAACACCTGTAGACTGGTTGGGCACCTGCCAGCCTGCCTGTAAGTTGCCCAGAGCTGTTTTATCCTCCGTCGCTGTAGCTCTGAGGTGGCTGCATGGCGGGCCTGCAGAGTGAAAAGAAGAGGACGGCTGACGGCACAAGTATCAGAGGATGCGTGTGTCTGTCTTCATCTCTCCCGAGTCAAAGCGGGGGTGGCAGCGGTGAGCCGGGTTGAAATAAAAATAATTGGGCTTTCTAAATTGGGGAGAAAAATGAGAAAAAATAATTGCCAATTCCAAATTTAAAAAATAAAATGAAAATGCAACAGTCTAAGTTTTACATCAATAGCTCATTTGGGTACATACATAATGTTATTTACATTTTAAATAGTGAGCAGGTAGGTTTGTTGATTGTTTGAGTAGTATTGTTCCTTGGGATAACAAAGTACTGAGCTCAAATCATGTGATTTCATGAAAACGCCAGGTGCTCATTGTTTGGTATTTGAGTTGAGTTAAAATTACCCAAATTAGTTTAAGAATCTGTATAAATAGCCATTCGAAAAGACATGATTTTAATTAACGCAAGAACAGCGAAAGATATGACCATGCCCCGCTTGAGTAATGAGTATCGCCTGGTTGCTATCAGCATGATTGAAGGTGGCCTGTCGGTGAGAGAAATTGCCCAGAGAATGAGATGTTCTGCTTCATCAATCAGCAAACTAGTCCAGAGAAACCAGAAAACTGGCTCTGTGAGGGACATGCCACGTCCTGGAAGGCAGAGGGTCACCACATCGACCCAGGACCATTATGCTGACTGTTGCGTTGTTCAAGCCAACTGGTGGGGCGGTGGAAGTGTGATGATGTGGGGAGGAATCTCCTTTAACACAAGAACGCCTTTGGTGCAGATTGAGGGCAACCTTACTACTCAGCGATACATTGACAAAGTCCTTAAAGCAACAGTTTTTCCGTTCTTACGAGCCAATCCGGAAGTGTCGATTTTCCAGCAGGACAATGCAAGACCACGCAGTGCTAGGATTACAATTGCACGACTTCAAGAAAACAATGTCGAGGTCTTGCTGTGGCCAGTTTTTTCTCCTGATCTGAGTCCAGTAGAACATCTGTGGGACCAAATCGCCAGTGCCATCCACAGGAGACAACCGCGACCAGCCAACCTTTGCCAGCTGGCTGCATCTGCACAGAAAGAGTCTATCCAGAGGCTGATCGGGTCTATGCGTCAATGCTGCCAGGATTGTGTTAATGCTCAGGAAGGTCATACCTGATACTAACTTTGTAATGTTTTCATTTTGACAGTGTGTCATGTTTCATACTGAAAACTTATCATGATTCTTTGATCTGTATTTTTGTTCACATTTTCTGGGATTTTGTTTGGTATCTATGTTTAAAATATTTGATTAAATCCATTAGACCTGAGTGTTGTGTTTCTTTTGTGCATCACTATATTTGTCTATTGCAATGAATATGTTTCTATTTTATTATGAGCTTGAAACAACTGCTTGAAATTACACAACAAAGATTTTGAAACCCCAAGCATGTACCTAACAGTAAGGCATGTTAAACTGAGCCATGTTTGGAAAACATTACAGCAAAAATGAACACATTTGTAGCCACTACTTGAATGGTTCAAAATGTTTAAGTGAAGTTTTGAGAACTTACTAAAATACACCCAAATTAGACTTTGGTTTTTTACTAAGTTTTTGGCAATGTCGCATTTATGCTTGGCTGGATGTACTACTGTCTAGTAGTATATATAACAATGCAATAGATATTCTTTAAGTCTATGTTTTGTTGTTACCAAGTAGGCTATAGTTCTCCTGTAATGACAAAAGTACACACTATTTAAGTCTAATTTTGCACACATATAACCCCCAGAACAAAATGTAACAAAGTACAAAATAAACTTCAAATCAAGGTTTTAGTTTTTTAATGCCAAGGCAGCTTTACTTTCATATGTTATACATTACAAAGAAATATAAAGGGGGGGGATGTATTTGTGTTTGATTGAAGAATGCATAGTTTAAGTTCAATTATGTATATTTGTTTCAGTTTACCATTTTAGTATAAGTAAGACCGCTGTCATCACATAATTAATGATTAAAATGACTGGCGACCATATTTTTCTCTTAATAAACCATGATAAAGATTATGGGCAAGAACAGAATGGACCCCAAATTCATTTTATATGCATCATACTCGAACTGAAGTTTAATACATGAATAAAAGGGGGGTAAATAAAAAATATTTCATACCAAGCAGTAGTGTAGATTGTATACTTCACACTACAATACGCCACTTACCAGGGTTTCCCAATCCTGGTTCTGGGGGACCTCTGTGTCTGCTGGTTTTCATTCCAACAGTTCTCAATTACTTAATCAAACCCTTAATTGAAGTAATAATGTGCTTAATTAGATATTTTGAATTGTTCTCGGCTCCTAAAAAGTTGCCGATTTCAAGTTACTTATAAAATTGTATAGCTAACTTGAAATCTCCAACTGTTTAAAATCGAAAACAATTAAAAAGGTCTAATTAAGCTAATGAGTTGTTCGATTAAGGGTTCAGCTAAGTAAATGAGACTGAGTTGGAATGAAAACCAGCAGACATAGGCGTCCCCCAAGACCAGGATTGGGAAACCCTGACTTAAACCACTAATATTAGTACTCTGACATAGGGTAAGTTCAGGAGAGTGTATATTACAGGTTTAATAAATACACTGGGGTTGAATCCAAAGCTTTTATTTAAACAGTATGTAAATGTGAAAAATAGTCGATCTGTAATGCCATTTTTTTTCTACCTCCATTCAATCGAACACACAGAACTCCTTTTTTCCAGCTTATTCCAACACTCACTCTCCTTTTTCGGCCCAACTCGATCCCTGAGTGCCCAGTCTTGCAGTGACACCTTCAGCAGGACGGATCAATACATAAGTAATACATAAATCAATTTAAATCACTTCTGTACTATACACTACAATAATGGTTTTAACCTTTTCCAGGGTCCTACACTCTCCCCCAGTTTAATAAATGTCCCAACATTTGTATTCATTTGGACACAATATCACTATACTGATGGTAACTATTTACCAATTATTACAGCTAAGCTGTCTTTCTTAGGTAGAGCTGTTGCTTGTGTATTGTAGGATAAAAAATCACCAAAACACACATTTTGTTATAGGCCTGGTGGCTGATCAGTTCCACTAGCACTGCTAACTAAGTGCTAACAGCACTACTTCATCTAACAGTAATGTAATGACACAATATTTTCCAAATAATACATTTCCATACAGTAGGACACTTGAGCTCTCCGTTCCTATGTAGTCACTATCGTGGTTACTGGCTTCAGTTAACACTGACATAATTAACCCTGAGAACTGTCCAAACAATTTCAGTACATTTAAATTTCTTTTCACAGCAAGACTAGGTACCATTTTTTAATATTAATGCGATGAATCTTAATAAATTTAGATTTTTAACAAAAAATGCTTACAAGAAAACAATTGTTTCACCTGCATTTAACTTTTTTTTCAGTGACATCAAGAACACTTGACATTTCAGTCCTGCTCCTTACTTGTTAACATTAGTATTTACTGTCCTCAAAAGGCTGCTTTAGCCTCTTAATAGAGTCTTAAAGGGACTGGTGAGCCAGTGTGTCCCCCAGGGTGCAGGTTGATGATACATAGTCCCAGGGTATAAGTAGTTATTGAACTTACTGTTGCATTTGTGAAATTTGGCTGTCCCAGGTTGTCATAAGTGAACATGCTTCTGGGGACCCTCGTCCTACAAGATTGTCGTGGGGATTCAGGTAAGGGTGAAATCTCCTGTTGCAATAACTGATCACTTTGTGGGAGTTCAGGAGGTGCAACTTCATCTCATAACCAGTCCATGTTGTTTTCTGCAGGATCCCTTTGGTTGGTGGATGAACAAAGTCCAATTCATCCTTGGAGCTGTCTGACTCATCCTGTGAAACTTTATGCAGCCTCTCCTTAACACGTGCTTGCTTTTAGTTTGCAGTTAGGAGATTGCTGTCTTTTTAACCATAACTGCTTCTGCCCGTTCCACTTTCAGGTTTTACTACATAAACTGGACTACTGTATCCTTTTCTCCTAACGACAATGTGGACTTGGTTTTCCCAAAAAGCTTTCAGTTTCCCCTGTCTCCCACGCTCTGAAAGGTTTCTGACTAGTACTCTATCACCTTCATGGAGTGCATTGCCTCTCACTTTCTGGTCATAGTGTTCTTTTCCTCAAGATGTGGACTTGTGGATATTTTCTAGGGTTAACTGGTAAACTTCTTTCATTTGGGCTTGCCAATGTTCTGCATATCCTTGTGGTGTGCTGTTTTCAGGTTCTAAGTTCAGTCCAAATACCATGTCTATTGGCAATTTTGGTTGTCTTCCATAGAGGAGGTAGAAGGGTGAGAATCCTGTTGCGTCACTTATGCTACATTTACACCTGCACACCCGAGCCGAGCCGGTGCCGAGTCGAGCCAGCCTGGTGTGGCTCACAAGTCTCGTTCGCTCGACAGATTTACACCAGAGAGAGGCAGAACCGATGAATGGCGTCACGAATAATGAACGTGCTGAGTAGCAAGTTGTGAAAGACGACAAGCGACAGTGAGAACAGGTTGCTGTGGCGGATCAAGATGTTTTCGTTTGTTTTTTTGCATCTTTGTGTTTTACCTGCTGAATAACACGGTTGAAATGCATCGAAGGATTGAATATAAAAAGAAAAGAATGCTTCTGGAAGAGAGTCGCAGTCTGAGTCTTTTGAAGATGAATATGGCCATCAGACTTAAGGCAAAAAAGGTACGGTTTATTTTCTTTTTTTTATTAAAAAAATAAACTTGAAAACACAGTCGGTTGTATTATCAGCTTTGTTGGAAACTAGCGTAATTTCTTTGTTATTACCTGATGTCCGCGTTTGACTAAAAAAACGTTTAAGCTATTTTTTTTTTTTTTTACTTTACAAGCACTCGTGTCAAACCAGTTACAAGCACTCACGTCAAACCTTTTAAAAGATTAGCATAACAACAAGAAATACATACCACTGTTTATAAATGTAAAAAGAAGCAAAAAAAAAAAAGTTACAGAAGGAACAATTTATGACATAAACATTAATAGTTGTGCTACACTCCTATCAATTAAGCATAGAAAACAATCATAGTCATAGGTAAACATAATACACAGGGGTTAATAACATTATATTTTGTATTTATATTGTGAGATTTCTATGTGTATATTGGAATATTTGTGTAGGTAGGGATTATGCTTAAAATGAATTACTTATTAGTAGTGCAAATATTACTAAATTTTTTTGTGTTTTCAGAATTTAATATAATTATTAACCAATTTATTATTATTTTTCCTAGAGAATCCTGCAGTATCGGATCCAGTGCAGAAGGCGTCGCTCAGTATGGACACACATTCGATCAACAGATTGGTGGGAAAGAATTGTTGGGAACTTCGCAGACGCCCAGTGGCTTAACACCTTCAGAATGTCACAAGAAACTTTTGAATACTTATGCCAAAGACTGACACCCACACTCCAAAGATCACATACAAAATTCCGCTTGTGCGTCCCTGTGCATAAAAGAGTAGCTATTGCTTTGTGGAAGCTTGCAACTAATTCAGACTACAGAATTGTAGGGCACCTATTTGGGGTCAGCAAAGCAAATGTATGCAGCTGTGTGCAAGAGTTTTGCATGGCAGTAACCAAAATACTCCTACAAGAACACATGGCAGTTCCCAGTGCAGAGCAATTTGCAGAAATGTCTGACTACTTTGAACGAAGATGGGGAGTGCCTCAATGTGTTGGTGCAATTGACGGTTCACATATCCCTATTATTGCTTCACAACACTACCATTGCAACTATTTTAACAGGAAAGGGTGGCATTCCATCACTTTACAAGCAGTGGTAGATGGCAAGGGACACTTTTGGGACTTGAATGTAGGTTTCCCAGGCAGTGTTCATGATGCAAGAGTACTAAAAAATTCTACTGTTTGGACATTAGCATCCAGCAACCGCCTGTTCCCCAACATCACAAGGAACATATCTGGATGTGATGTGGGCTACTACATTCTTGGCGATCCAGCATACCCTCTCCAGAGGTGGCTGATGAAACCTTTCTCAGACACCGGCAGGCTAAGTGGGCAGCAGAGGCAGTATAATTACAGGGTGAGCAGAGCAAGATCTGTTGTTGAGAACGCATTTGGGAGGTTGAAGGGCAGATGGCGGTGTCTACTGAAAAAAAACGACTGTGACGTTAACTTAGTAAAGAGAATGGTTTTGACACGTAGCGTGCTTCACAACATTTGTGAAAAACATGGGGAATACTACAGTGACGATTGGGCAGCCACACTGGAATTAGAACAACCTGTACATGTGTTACCACAGAGAGGGGTGAATGAAGGGGCTGCTGTACGTGAAGCTCTTGTTGAGTATTTTAGTGCTGACATGTGCAATACTGATTAAAAAGAAAGATTGGGCTGCCATCCTGGAATTAACACAACCTGTACATGTATTTTAGGGATGACATCTGAAATACTGATCTGTATTTTGTTACCTTTTCTGAACTGTTTAATGTTGCAAGAAAGAATAAACATTCACAAATTGGTTTAACAGAAATATCTTTATTTGTTGTGTTTACATAAAATATAATTTATATAAACCATTTCTACTGGATACTTAAACTATACATTAATAATGTATTAACACAAAACATATGCAGAATTTAACTTTATATAACATTTACAGAATATTAACATAAACATAAATGTTAATATTCTGTAAATGTTATATAAAGTAAAATTCTGCATATGTTTTGTGTTTATACATTATTAATGGATACAGTTTAAGTTCATCCAGTTAACTGGTCATTATTAATCTACAGGAATATCTTTGGCATTTTTTGTTAGCAAGGCCTCTCCAATTCTTCCCAACACAGATATTAGCTGTGTGTTCAATGTCGTGGATGCTTCCTTTCCGTCCCTTTGCTCCCGGTCCAACGCCATTTGCCTCTCTCATAAAAGTCACGTTCAGCCTGCATTTGCACTTGCATGAAGTCCATGTACTTTGTATCAGACTCTCTCATGACCTTAACCAGTTCAAGTACTGGAGCCGGTGCATCAACCCTTTTACGTTTTTTCCCTGAAAGAAATGAAAACACAAACTAAACAAATTAGTACCGTTGGTTTACCTGCCACAGACTGTGAAATAGTTTATTTTCTAAAGTTGCTTAAAATTAAACATGAAATAATCCCCTATAAAAATGTACCATGGTACTTGTACCACTGGATTTTGGAAAAGGGTATGATGGCATCAGTGTGAAAGTACAATGGTATTGTATAATATATGTAGGCCTATATATTCTATCTATACCATCAATGTACAATGACCTATTATAGTACTATAATGCAGTACAAACATAATAATACAATAGTATATAGCTACACTATACCATGGTACTAGAAATAGTAGTACAAAGTAACATTGTTCAAAGAGAAAAAGACCAGCTACATCCAGATAGTTTACTTGACGTGGAGAAAAAAAAAAAAAAAAAAGTAATAAAAAAATGAAATAGAGGTATTGATTTTACTTTTAAGTGATTTGTTTTTAGTGGAGAGTACTTTATCCTAGAAAGAAATCAAGGCAACACAACAAAATGTAGAAAGGATGTTTTTAAAACAATTAGGCTTACCAGTTGTTGTCCTGTGTAGTGTCCCAGCGGAGGAGGGCGTTTCAGTCCAGTTGGAACTGCTGTCGAGTTCATCTTCTTGCACTACATTTTCTATAAAAAAAAAAAAGCATAAAAGTTGAACTAGTATATCAAAATACAAGCAACTCTGCTTTCTGATTGTATTACTTGAAATTGCTAAGATTTTGTATCTCCTAAACTTTACTGTTATGTAAATTGCATCTACAACAAAATAGCACTATTACAATAACTATTACAATAACATAACATGTAAACAGTAGTGATTTTTATACTCTAATAACATTTTTTTATATTACTTTTTGGGGAAATGTGTTCTGAATACTATTAAATATATAAAGTACCTTTTTCAGCTTGTGGATCCACCATTGCTTCCATTATCTCCGTGGCAGAATTGACAACGCCAGCGCCAAGTGTTGCAGGTCGATGTCCTAATACAGAGTCCATAATGTCGTAATATTTGCCTTTTTTACGATCGGCTCCACTTTTGTTGTTATGCTCTTTTATTTTTTTATACTCTTGTTTTAGTTTCTTAATTTTCTCCCGACATCTCAATTCCTTCAGGTCTACCGCAAGTTTGGCATAAATTTTTTCGTTAATGACGCTTAGATTAAGTTCTCCCTGGACACTTCTATCACACCAGAGAGTTACCAGTGCCTGTACTTCATCGGCATCCCAGGCTTGCATTTTCCGTCCTTCAAAATCATTGGAGTCCGTCTTGTAACGGTTTTTCTTCGCTACTTCTTCGAACGCTGGTCGATGATGAAAACAAACGGAATGACACATTTGTAATCCCCGCCCACAGCGTGCTTCGCGCCCAGCCAGATTCAGATATGTTGCAGGGCTGGAGTTTCACGGCTTGGTTCCGCTCGGCTCGGTTATTTGCTGTGTAAACACATACCAGGGCGTGGAGCCCTTGGCACTGGGTGTTAGTGTGAACGGGGCATTACAGTGCAGTTATACGCATGTACAACTTTGTTGAGATTCTTTCCAGTTGGGTTTCTTCATCCAGTGTTCTCAGCAAGGAAAGAAGGGTAAGATTAAAGTGCTCAGCAGGATTGGATTGGGGGTGGTATGGCATTGTTCTAGCGTGCTGGGCTGGGTTGCACCAGCTATGTGTAAGTTTGTCCGTAAGTTAACACGTAAAGCCTTCACTAAGTGCTTAGTAGTTACTAGTTAGTTGATAACTAAGTGTTGTCCTATTTTCGGTTGCATCACACATAAGGCAGAATTTCGCTAGTTTGTTACTAAGAGCAGAGACTCCAAGTCGATCACGTGTTCCCTTTACAGTAACCAATCAGCACTGAGGATGTTGGAGCGCGGATACTGCTGATCAAAACAACTCAACGTAATAAATTTGAACGTACAACCGACTAGTCATAGTGCCTGGCTTTAAACTGTTATTATTAGTACTTTAGGCAACCGATTACAGGTACCGATAATATTAAAGATACATTTATTAAAATTATTAAAATTAAATAAGTGCATTTTGAGTCGGGATACCGGCACTGCAGACTTTTGCCATTCACACAGATAACACTGTAATGAAGAGCTTACCTCTCCACTCAGTGTTGTATCTTCTTATTATTATTATTATTAATGTTGAATAAAATATTTATGTATACTGTATATATTTTCCAAATGTATTCAGTTTTCAGTGGAAACTGTTTAAAATAGATTAAGTATACAGAAGTGTTTAATATAACGAGTTGTACATTTCAGTAAATTAAATTGCATCCGCATTACACCTATTAGATGAAGCTTATAGTAATACCGGTCTGAGTCTGTATTGTTACTTTCAGAAATTGTTTATGTGGTATTTGTTGAGAAAAGGGTCCATTAACCACTTTCTTAATGGATAACCTGAATCTCCGAGTAATTTCCCTTTAAATCGACATACATCAAATTCATCCCACAGATTTGAATGCTTCAGAATAAAGCTGTCATGTTTGGATCCGGGCCACTTTATAACACAATTCATGATTAAGAAATCTGCATTGCAAACAATTTGTGTATTGAAAGAGTGGAAACCCTTTCTATTTATGTATTCTGCTTCATGCATGGAAGGTGTTTTTATTTTTAAATGCGTCCCATCTATGCCGCCAACAACATCAGGAAAACCAGTGATCTGAAAAAACTTCTGATGAGTTTCGTCCAATCTTTTGGGATCAGTGGGGAAGTATACATACTTCTGCAACAGTTTACACAGTGAGAGTGCAACAAAACGGACTGTTCTGCAGACTGTTGATTTATGCACCTGTATTGAGTCGCCTACCAGGTTTTGTAAAGATCCGGTAGCGAAATACCTTAAAGTGAGGCAAACCTGGAGAGATGGAGGAAGTGCTCCATTTCTGGAAGATGAATGCTTTATGTTACTTTTGAGTTCATCAGTGATCTTCAAAATATGCTCACATCTAAATTTACAAAGGGCATAAAGGTCAATATCATCGTAATTGTTAAGAGGATGTATGCGGTCTCGCAAAACACGCTGACGCCGAAAACGTCGAACACAATCATCTTCAAACAGAAGTTTGCGTAATGTGATTCTACGAATAGCTTACACCTACCTGAAGGTATGTGTAAAATTTAAGAAACAACTAAGCCTTAATGTGACAGGATGACTGATGAGGTGACATCAGGCCAGAATGCAGGAAGACAACAAAGGCAAGTACTGCAGGGCAAAAGACACGCCGTGCGCCGTTTATTTAAATAACACAAACAAATAAAACATTTAAACAAAAACAAATCACGAACACAAAACAAAACAATAGGTCAGGCTGGGCAGATCGCTTTCACTGATCCTATGTTGATTTTTTAAATTTTCTTTTCTCCTTTTTCTCCTCGCTCTCTCACGTTCTCTCCTCTGAACACCCACCCCGAGTGCAGAGAGCTGCAGGCTTATATACAGGTGACCATCTCCCGATTAGCAACAATTAAACAACTAATTAATGTTTTTAATGTGGATGGGGCTTCCCATCCACGCTGCGAAACAATAAACCATAACAATAACGACAATAATAATAATAATAATAATAATAATAATAATAATAATAATAATAATACAATAAAACAAATACAAAATAATAAATTGCACAGGGGCAGAGGGGTACCCCATTCTTTTCATGTGCAGGGCGCCTCGCCCTACCACATATCCCACCTCTTGTGCAACGCACCTCCCCCCTCAGTCTCAAAGTCCTGGAAGAGGGGGAAGCAAGGTGTCCATGGGGGCGGCCATGGTGGGAGGTACTTCACCCCCCACTTCTTCGTGGCTAGCAGCTCCCTCTTCTTGGGCTTCAGCCACACTACCTCCGCAGCGACACTGCTGCATGGGGAGCTGGTCTCCTGACCTCCCCCCCCTTCTTCATGGCCGGCCACACCACTTCCTGCTGCCACGCAAGACTGGCAGCAACCCCAGGCGAAGCAGAGCCAGCAGCAATACCTGGCGAAGCAGAGCCTGCAGCGACACCTGGCGAAGCAGAGCCGACAGTGACCCCAGGCGAAGCAGAGCCGGCAGTGACCCCAGGCGAAGCAGAGCCGGCAGTGACCCCAGGCGAAGCAGAGCCGTCAGCGACCCCAGGCGAAGCAGAACCGTCAGCAGTCCCAGGCGAAGCGGGACTGTCACCAACCCCAGATGAAGCGGGACCATCAGCAACCATAGGAGACAAAAAAGAAATAGCTCTCCCAGGCGATGCGGAGCAGCAGGCAACCCCAAGCGATGTGGAGCAGCAGGCAACCCCAGGCGAAGCAGAACCGTCAGCAGTCCCAGGCGAAGCGGGACTGTCACCATCCCCAGGTGAAGTGGGACCGTCAGCAACCATAGGAGACAAAAAAGAAATAGCTCTCCCAGGCGATGCGGAGCAGCAGGCAACCCCAAGCGATGTGGAGCAGCAGGCAACCCCAGGTGATGCAGAACCGTCAGCAGTCCCAGGCGATGCGGGACTGTCACCATCCCAGGTGAAGCGGGACCGTCAGCAACCATAGGAGACAAAAAAAAGTCAGGCATCCCAGGCAATGCGGAGCAGCAGGCAACCCCAAGCGATGTGGAGCAGCAGGCAACCCCAGGTGATGCAGAGCAGCAGGCAACCCCAGGCGATGCAGACGTGGCATCCCTGAGCGGAGCGTGCATGGCATCCCTGAGCGGAGCAAGTCAGGCATCCCTGGGCAAGCTCCACTTCTCCCCCTGGTGAAGGAATCAGGAGTAGCTGGGGTGCTGGGGTTGACCCTCTTCGTGGCCGTTGCAGCCGGGTGGTTTTCCCCTATGCTCTGCTCAGCAGCATATGCAGGAGCTGCTGAGGACTGCCAGCATCCTAACCTGGTCCCTCCAGTGGTGAAGGAAGAGACAGCTCCTGCTCCTCTCCCTCGGGTGGGAGTGATGGAGGCAGAGGCAGCTCCTGCTCCTCTTCTCCAGCCGGCGAGGCGGAAGGGGCTCCTCCCCTTTTTGCTGCGAAGGTGGCAGGGGCTCCCCCCCTTCTGGCAGAGAAGGCGGCAGGGGCTCCTCCCCTTTTGGCGGCGAAGGCGGCAGGGGCTCCTCCCCCTCTGGCTGCAAAGGCGGCAGGGGCTCCTTCCCCTCTGGCTGTGAAGGCAGCTGGGGCTCCCCCCCTTCTGGCTGTGAAGGTGGCAGGGGCTCCTTCCCTTCTGGCTGCGAAGGCAGCAGGGACTCCTCCCCCTCTGGCTGCAGCGGGGGGACCAGCAGGCAGGCTCCCTCTGCTGGCGGAGATGGAACCAGCAGACATTCTCCTACTGCTGGTGGAGGCGGGAACAGCAGACACCCTTCCTCCACTGCTGGAGACCTGGGTTCTAGACCTGTGGGCCTCGCCTTCCTGGACTGTGGCCGCACCGGCTCCCCACTTCTGGGCGCTGGATGCACGGGCTCCCCCCTTCTGGGCGTTGGATGCACATTCTCCTACCACTCAGGCGCAGGACGTTCAGCCTCCCCCCTTTTGGGCTGTGGAGATGATGGGGTCTGCTGCTTCAGCAGCCAAAACCACCCAGAGGCACAGGACACCGTCCCCATCGAATAGGCCTCCCAGAAGCAGGGGTCCTCATAGAGGCAGTCCTCCCGGTCATGCCCAAACTCTCTGCACATGATGCAGGGGGGCCCCTTCAGCCCTCCACTGCTCCTGCTCGGCCTCCCAGTATGGGGGTCCCAGTCGGGTGGGGTCCCGTGACCACCATCTCCTCTCACCTCTCTCGTGTCGCTGCTGCGGCTTCCTTCCCATCCTCCTCTTGACACACAAAAAGTAATTAAAAAAAAACAAAAAAAACTGCAGTACCCGTCCCGGAGGTGCTGGTGATCCCACGCTGGACACCACGTGTGACAGAATGACTAACGAGGTGACGTCAGGCCAGAATGCAGGAAGACAATAAAGGCAAGAACTGCAGGGCAAAAGACACGCCGTGTGCCGTTTATTTAAATAACACAAACAAATAAAATATTTAAACTAAAACAGTGCTCACAGAGCAAAATAAATATTCAAACAAAAACAAATCACAAACACAAAACTAAACAATAGGTCAGGCTGGGCAGAACGCTTTCACTGATCCTATGTTGATATTTTCTTTTCTCCTTTTTCTCCTCGCTCTCTCACGTTCTCTCCTCTGAACACCCACCCCGAGTGCAGAGAGCTGCAGGCTTATATACAGGTGACCATATCCCGATTAGCAACAATTAAACAATTAATTAACTTGGGAGATGGTCACCTTCTGCACAAGGTTTTTAATGTGGGTGGGGCTTCCCATCCACGCTGCAAAACAATACAAACAATAACAAAACACGGCTCTACCGTCATATTTATAAATAAATAAACCATAATAATAATAATAATAATAATAATAATAATAATAACAACAAAACAAATACAAAATAATAAATTGCAGAGGGGCGGAGGGGTACCCTGTTCTAAAAATAAATAATACATTAATGGCAGGGCTTTGCTCCGCCCCCTTTTCACGTGCAGGGCTCCTCGCCTTGCCACACTTACATTATAACTATCTTACCTGGTGCAACACGTGTACATTTAGTAATGTGTAAACCCAAAGTTAGTAAAGACTTACGCTAGACTGGTGCAACCCAGCCCTGGATACCAGTGTATTTCTGTAGTTTTCTGAAGAAGTTCTCAAATTCTTTCCCCTGATTATGATGGATTTTTGTTGGATACCCAAACCTCATGGCAAAGTCGTTGAAAATCTTTTCTGTTGCTCTCTTTGCAGACTTGTCTGTATATGGGTAAGCCAGTACAAATTTAGTGAAGTTGTCAAGGATCACTAAAATGTATGAATATCCTCCTACACTTCTCTCTAGGTGGAGAATCTATGCAAATCATCTCAAAAGATGCTGTAGAGATAATACTTTGCATAGGTGCTTGGTATATTTGGTTTATTTTGTTTCAGACATTTGCAAACTTTGGTGATATAGTGTTCAATCTCTTGCTGCATTTTTGGTCAATAAAAGCAATCTCGAGCTAGGTTTAGCACTCTCTCTGTCCCTAAATGTGACATTTCCTCAGGGAGTTGTTTGTAAACCACTTCCTTGTACTTAGCTGGTAACACCAGTTGGGTTCACTGCTGACCTTCAGTCGGTATCATTCATGTATTAACTGCTGTACTTCAAGAGGTTCCTTTTTCTTCTGTCCAACTCAGTTTAGTGTTGTTGTTCTTCAACTCTAAGATTCTGCCAATGGCAGGATCATGCCACTGAACTGATCAGATTTCTTCCAGTGGTATTTTCTGAGAAGCTAAAATCTCTGTATTGTGCTCTTCTGTATTATTATTATTTATTTTTAGCAGACGCCCTTATCCAGGGTGACTTACAAACGTTATAAGATATCACATTATTTTTACATACAATTACCCATTTATACAGTTGGGTTTTTACTGGAGCAATCTAGGTAAAGTACCTTGCTCAAGGGTACAGCAGCAGTGTCCCACACCTGGGATTGAACCCACAACCCTCCGGTAAAGAGTCCTAACCACTACTCCACACTGCTGCCACATTGTGTGGTGTTTGGATTGATTGCTGAAATCCATGCCACTTGTCTTTGACTGAACTTCCGATGCTTGTGTGACTGTCAAAATGCTTTCTGTAGTCCCCACGAAAATCCGCAGTAAAATGTCCTAAAATCTGCAATGAGAAAAGAGTGTTTTCTGCAAAATTCTGCAGCAATGACTTTTTAGTGAAAAATAGTGTTAATGAGTATACATAAATAAGAAAAAGTTAGTTAAATTCATTTTTTTATTAAATCACATTACTAAAATCTGAAAAAAACAGAACATGTTTGCCATATTTATGGAAATCAAAGAAGAAAAAAACACATACAATAAAGCAAAGAGAGTTCACTTTTTCAAAAACTCTACAGCACTGACTATTGGATGCCATTTTTAAAATATACATAAAACATAACAATTCTTAAATACATTTAAGGCCAAAACATATAACTATATTTAATTACATTAAGAATAATAACATTTGCCTAGCAGAATAAGATTGTAGTGGTGCACTGGGATTCAAATTAGCATTGGTGCATTTTACAAATGCACTGTTTTACAAATGTGTACTAGGCTTTGAGCATTTTTGTACAAATGTAACAGGGTATTTTTAGAAACATGTCCACATCAAGACAGCACATAGAAATAGTTTGGAAGCTGTGACAAGCGCTTGGAAACAGTGACAGGTGACACTAATTGGCTGATAAACAAACTTTTTGTTTCTTTGACCAAGACGACAATGTGAAAGTGCTACCATCACGTACCACAAAACAAACGGGAAAGTAACGATTAAAAAATAAAAAAAAGAGGATTTTCACAAAAATGTTAAGTCATCCCAAGTAATCAGATAATATCTAATATAGTTCGCCGCCCCCTTAAATTTTGAGCATTCATGTTACTACACCATGTACAAAAAACGTGTGTATTTCCATATATAATTAGAATGACATCTTTCAGGACCTGCAACGAAGGGAGTACAAGCAAGGTCCTAATTGTTTTTCTCTAACCTTTCACATAGGAGTAACAGAACAACGCTGTGCTTTGAACTTGCGACTAAACTATGAAATCCTTTTGTAAAATAATATTATTATTAATAAAATAATAATAATAATAATAATAATAATAATAATAATAATAATAATCATCTTACCTTATTCTGTTCTTCAGTAGCAACTGTTTGTCTATCCATGGTCATTGTCACGGTCTTCTGCCATTTTAACAGAAGCTATGACGATGAGTTATTGGAAATACTGGACTTGCATTTTGCAATTGTGTCCTATCTTTTGCCATTATATTCGGTGCTAATTTAGATTTGTTTCCAGAGCTCACTGATAGCCTTAGGAATCTCTCCAGGCAAGATATTTTACACTTTAATAAAAAGACTACATTATTTACATAAAAACACAACAATTTGATGTGATTTAAACATAACATTTAAAAAAAAACACAATCAATAACATAGCAAAATGTTCAGTACTAAAAAGAATCTATGTAGAGTGCTCCTTTGCTAAAGGCTGCCCTTTATACCATAGAACCTGTGGGTGGTATGGTCATGGCTTCTATTTGTCCTATAATGTCATTCCACTATGAATTGCACTCACAATGTAAGATGGAAATCTAATAGTATGGCTCTTTAACTATGGCTTCCTACAGGTTTATAAAGGGCTGTCACCGATTAACATTTTTGTTCGGTTAATTTATGGGCATTAGTTGATTAAGTGGTAGATTAATCTGTGCACATTTTTAATAAAGGTAACAGTTTTCTAGTCCTGCATAGTAATACTTACAAATATTTTTTATTATTATTTTTATATTAGTAAATGTAACAAATTTTCACAGAACAACATCAATCCATGAAAGAGTTTAATAGCAAAATATAATGTAGAAGAGAATGGATTTTCTTTTTTCTTTCATGCTTTCTAACACTTATGGGCTCCTTATGAACAACCTTTTTTTCATTAAATTATATTCAAAGAACAAAAGAAAACCAATAATAATTATAACTAGAGTTGCCAGCAACTTTACAGCTTCAAGTACCAGTACCAGTACCAAACACTTTAGCAAATAGTGCAGAATGCCATTTTTACATAGTAACCATGACCCTATCTGCACTCTATTATGAGTTATTAGCCAGTTTTGTATGTTGATGATGTCATCCAACCTGGCCGCCACAATTTTTATTGTAGCAACTTCCCTTGAACAAAGTTTAAAGACAACCACACTAGGAACATGTGTGGCAATTTTTGGTTCAATCGGACTAGCGATTTCAGAGACAAAGGTTTTTGTAGGCAGTTTTGTATATTGATGATGTCATCCAACATGGCTGCCATGTTTTTTATTGTAGCAACTTCCCTTTAACACCCTTTAAAGACAACCACACTACGATCATATGTGCTATTGAGGTTGTTTCAATTGGACTAGCGGTTTGGGAGAAGAAGGTCTTTGTAGTTTGTGATTATGACGTCTGTACCGTGCGATTTTGACGTCATGCAGCATGGCCGCCATACCACACAACCTATCAGCTTCTTACGAACACCAGTTAAACACGCTGGCTAGTTAGAATTCCTAGCATTGAAATGGGCAGTCACAGAGAGATTTCGGGACTATCTTTATTATGCACCATCATTCACTGCCTACAGCGACCCCCTTGACATTTGTCATGATGTTAGCCAAACTTAATGCTACAGCTCATCGATGGGTTTCTGAAACCGCCCAGGAAAAGTTAATATTAATGCTGACTTTCTCTCCAGGGAATCATTAAACATGGAAGAATATTCAACACTTGCACGGCAGCTACATCCTGTGGGTCAATTTTATAGCCATCAGCGGAAACAATCTTGCCACAATAACACACTTCCTTTTGAAACAAAGCACACTTGGCGTAAGCTTGATTTCACTTCTCTGCTGATGTTGGAGGAACTTTTTAACATTGTTACACAATCATCCAGATCCAGGTATAGCACGCAGGTTTCACCCCGAGGTCTTCCAGGCACTCCTCCAGTCCAAAGGCAATACATACCCATTCATAAAGTCCTCAAGGTGTAATGAATGCAGTAAAGTGTGTGCTGTCTTCACTCATAAAACCTTGGTGATATGCCTTGCCTTGATCTAGTACTGAAAAGCATGTATTTTCTCCTAGGTCGTCGAGGATCTCTTGAATTCTGGATATCGGATGCCAGTCAGGAACTCTCCTGGTGCAACATTTCACAGACGGTTTCTTGTTGTATTTGTGTCAGATGTTGCAGGTCACTTGGTGGATCCCAGACATCAAGCGAAACCACTTTCTTTAACTTGTGTTGGCAGTCCTGAAACACTGTAGTCAACCCCTAACTCTTTGCTCTTTGTAAGTCTCACTAGATGTTCTGTTACCACCAATCCCTCTGGCCAAGACGTTTTCTCACTGGACACAAAAAGTACTGTAACATCCCCATCAGTCAGATTGGTTTGCACTTCACATCAAGGGATTGTCCTTTTGAAATTATAACATCCCTTTCCCCTACCTTCACTGAACATAGGTCTTCAGTCTTGGCTTGAAACTGACTCTAACCCACTTCAGGGTGATATTTCAGCGTAGTGTGCTTTCTTTGACGCAAAGATGATTTTTTGCCTAAGGTCCATGACACATACACCAAACTCAAGCAGAGTTTTTTTTGGCTCCTGAGCAGCTTTAGTCAGTCTCTGATAAAGTTCAGTTGCATCTTTTTCTGCATAATGTGTTTGCAGAATTTGCCTTAATTTGGGTAATAGTTATGTCCAGCTTTCCTTCCAGGTAACTTCTTAGTTTAAGTCTTGGGCTAATAGCACGAATCATAACTTCTGTAATTTCTGACTCTAAAAGGCCTTTCTCAGTCCATTCTCAATTTGGTGCTCTAAACTGCTGAAACTTAAATCTTTTTGATTTAGGTCACCAATTTGTCCTGCAATCCTGAAATCTTTGCGAAAAACTGAAGGAATGTTGTTATTATTCTGTTGTTCATTTGGAGATTAGCTTTAGAAGAATCCACATTATTTTTTTTTAGCTGCAGCTAGTTTGATTTTAAATTCATCAATTGCTTTTTGTTGCTGAAGCACAACTTGTTCCATATTCTGACACAACGATAATGCCTGCTTCCACTCATCACTAGGGTTTTTCTCTTTAGCTCCTTGCAGATTCTTGCTACTTTCCCTTACTTGCAGTAAGGCCTGTACTGTATGTGCTCGTTCAATTCAAGCAAAAGGGACATCCCCTCATCTTCTAATGAACTAACACATTTCCCCTCAAGATATTTTTTATCTTAAAAAAAGCAAACAGATCGCAGCGATGCCTCCAGATTTTGTTACAGGTTAAGACACTTGGGTTGAATCCAAAGCTTTTATTTAAGCAGGACGGATTAATAACAGTAATACATAAATCAATTTAAATCTCTTTTATACTATACACTACAATAATGGTTTTAACCTTTTCCAGGGTCCTACACATAGTTTAATTTAATTTTATTTTTATTCCTGGTTTCACAGACCCGATTATTTTACGATTACCAATTCTAGACTCCCAGTCCCAGGGTTAGAAACTCATGCTCGACTGAGGCGAATTAAATCTGATGAGGACTAGTTGATGTCTGTGTCTCAGTAGTCCTCAGGGCGAGTACTTAAAACAAATGTAAAGATATACTCTCACGTTCACAGTGCTGCGTTAAAAAAATGCAGTAAAGTACATTTTGTAACGGGGTGTAGTAGTGGTGAATACGCATTCATAATGCTCACTCAGAATTGAAACTTCCCTTCATCTCCCCTGCAATGCCAGCCTCACTTAATGACGTTTTCCTGCGCGGCATGCAAAGTTTGTTGTGCGTCTGAATTTACTGAAACACGTTGCATCTTTGAAGTAAGTGTAAAGTAATTTTACAAAAATGTGGAGATTTATATCGGGTTGCGAACCCCACCACAAAAAAATAAATAAATAAATGCCATTAGCAAAGGGGGCCTAACGAGGTCAAAAAATAGACCATGTTTTACTAAACATTTAAAACTAATAAATAAACAATTGCCATAATGCACATTATTGTAATATGTTGCTTAAAACATAATACCACAATATATTCATAACAAAGTTCTTACCTATAAACAACAGTAACACGTTTAAAGTTTGGGACTCGCTGTCTGTAGCTTGGTTTCGTTTACATTATCGTCAGCATACTTTAAGTGATTGGAAGCTGAAATTACTTTTTTAAAACTCACTTTTCTTATACCAATGCAGTACTGGTGAGTGATAATCAGTTCATTTGAAAACCAGGCTTTAATCACTGGGCAGCGATCCGTGAGTGCTCCGGCAGCGCTCAAGCACCAATGGGGGAAAATAAGGTCCCGCATAGTGCAAATAAATCACCTGTTCTGTGAAATTAGTGTGGATGCTTCACAATCCGTGCTCGAGTCCTAATGGAACACACCGGAACTGTGTTCCGCCTCTTTTTGGAACCTAAGAACGCCTATGAGCGCCTGTGGGTTTTTATTTTTATTCTTTTATTTTTTTTTCAGGTGCTGCAATAATCATTATTGCATCAACATAGGGTGCGTTGTTAAATTCACCGCTGCATCCTCCTCTGAACACCCACCACTGAGGGTACAGAGCTGCAGGTTTATATACAGGTGACCATCTCCCGATTAGCAACAAATCATCTAATTCATTTGTGAGGTGGCCACCTTCTGCACAAGGTTTTTTTAATTATTCCTGGCAGAGGACGAGCACCAATCTCCCCTCTGCCAGAACACGATTTAAATAAACAAAAACAAACACGGCGCTTCGCCGTCATATCTAAATACAATAAACAAACCAATGCACTGCTACGCCGCAATATATATTTTTAAATAACAAATACAATAATAATAATAATAATAATAATAATAATAATAATATAACAACAACTAAAACAAAACAAATGCAAAACAATACACCACACAGGGGCGGAGGGGTACCCCGTTCTAAAAATAAATAAACAATATATTTATACTGCAGGGCTTTCTGCCGCCCTGCTACAGGTACATATTTAATTAAATGTAATTATTTTGCATCCCTACAATGAATCATGAAAAGGTTACAGTATTCTTACAACTGCAGTATCTGTCTGTAAAAAGTTATTTTCCTATGTGCAGTTGTGTGCATTACATATAATGGTTCTCTTTTTAATGACCAACGGGGGTAGTTAAAGATAGAAGATTATATGTGCATTTTTTGTTCTATTAAATAGACAGGGATAGGATGATCTTCACCATTTTAGAAGAAATCAAGGGCCAGGGGAGACAAAACACCCTGATGCTTCAGGCACTTCTCAAGCGGCAGCCTCAGGTAGAGCAAGGACATTGACAGAGTGGAGAGGATGTTAATGGACCAGGCTACAGAGAAGGCACTGGTATGGGACAGTTGTACGATTGTTAACAAAGTCCTTTTCTTTTCAGATTATAATAACCAATACATTGTCATTAATAGTTTTTAAAAAAAAATGCAATACAGATGTAAAAGCTTCTGTCCTTATTGAATTATATCTTCAGCTTTTTCTCAGATTTTTAGATAATTATTCCTGATAATTACTTCTGTACATATTGTTGCATTTTTCTATGGTGTTCGTTTATTATATCCATTTTAAAGGTGTAAAACATATCACTACAAGTTTCCTTGTGTTTCACATGTAGTCGCTTGTTTACTTTTTCATACTTTGCAGCTCAATCTCAAATGATTTTAGATGCATGCTAATGTCTCAGTCTTTGGCACGTTCATTTTGCTTCAGAACTAGTGCATCAGTTGGGCACATGACTTAATTTCTGCTAATTTTTTGGGAGAAAAATGGGTGAAAAAATCAAACATGCTCAAAAAAAAGGCTGGGGATTTTCCTTTTCTTTATAATGTGGGCATGTTGCAGTAACCGCCCCCCCCCCCCACCCCCGCCCCGCCCCGCCCCGCCCCCCTTCTCTCTGTCAAGAGAAAAACTAGTTCCACTGCCATTATAAATTCACCATCAGGGTTTGTGAAATAGCAGAAACTTCATAATAGTTTATTGTGAATTTATAATAGCAGAAACTTATTTTCTTATGTGAAAGAGAGAGAGGAAAGTTGACACAAAGTAAAGCGACAGGATCTGAAAACAGGGTAACTAAGTCATAAGTAGTGTGTTTTTTTATTTTTTTTTTCTGGAGGGAAACCATTAGAACTTTGAAGAATGTAGTATACATAAGATTTTATTATTGCATCGTCTCAAAGTTATAGTACATACTACAATTTGATTTAAATTCAATTTTAAAAGTTTTTTATGACTGATATGTCATATGACTATTCAATTTAAAAGATGGCAGTAGTGTTGTAACACACATATACATTTACATTTGCCTTCATTTACATCTCATTCTAGATCACACACATTTGTAGTCTTGGTGGCACCACAGCCGATGACATCATCAGGTGCATGATGAGTCATGTGCTGACCAACAACTGGCTGGGGCGGGGAAACAAGAAATAAACTAGAGGAGGCCATTCAGCCCATCTTGCTCGTTTGGTTGTTAGTGGCTTATTGATCCCAAAATCTCATCAAGCAGCTTCTTGAAGGATCCCAGGGTGTCAAACAACATTAAGTTGGTTCCAGACCCTCACAATTCTCTGTGTAAAAAAGTGCCTCCTATTTTCTGTTCTGGCCCCTTTATCTAATCTCCATTTGTGAACCCTGGTCCTTGTTTCTTTTTTCAGGTCGAAAAAGTCCCCTGGGTCGACATTATCTATACCTTTTAGGATTTTGAATGTTTGAATCAGATTACCGCGTAGTCTTCTTTGTTCAATTCTTTTAGCCTGTCTGCATACAACATGCCTTTTAAACCCGGAATAGTTCTGGTTGCTCTTCTTTGCACTCTTTCTAGAGCAGCAATATCCTTTTTGCAACGAGGTGACCAGAACTGAACACAATATTCTAGATGAGGTCTTACTAATGCATTGTAAAGTTTTAACATTACTTCCCTTGATTTTAAATTCAACACTTCTCACAATATATCCGAGCATCTTGTTGGCCTTTTTTTATAGCTTCAGTGGTTAGGGCTCTGGACTCTTGACCGGAGGGTCGTGGGTTCAATCCCAGGTGGGGGACACTGCTGCTGTACCCTTGAGCAAGGTACTTTAACTAGATTGCTCCAGTAAAAACCCAACTGTATAAATGGGTAATTGTATGTAAAAATAATGTGATATCTTGTAACAATTGTAAGTTGCCCTGGATAAGGGCGTCTGCTAAGAAATAAATAATAATTTCAATCTATAAAAAATATATAAATCAAAGAAAGGGTAGGTCTTTGTTCTCAGTTTATTCAGATAGAATTGTACATGTCCATTGTTTTAAAAATGTTTCATACACTTTTATAGAGACATGGGTACAAGTTAAAATAAAAATAATAATTGTGCTGTAAATTTGAAGCCAAAAGAAAGACCCTCCACATTGGGCTTTATGTGCTATTTGTATGTAATCCCTTTACTTTATCTTTGGCCAAACAGTCCATAATAATAAAATGCCTTTATTTTTATATAGCGCCTTTCATAGTGGACCACCATCACAAAGCGCTTTACAGAGGTAGGCTGTGTAATGCCTGGTAATGCGCAATGTGGAGGGTCTTATTACTTACTTACTTCTCTTATTATTTACAGATGCAGAGTCTGCAAGTGCTGCTGCTAGTGCTGGCAGTGACAGTGAAGAAGATTAAGAGATTGTTTGAGCCATCTTTTTGCATTCTAGACAGATATTTGAACACAAACAAGCTTAATAAACACTGTTGAATGCAAAGCTAGTTTCGTTTTTTCTTTCTTTCTCAAATTCAATACGATATAGCTTTGGGCAACGTCATTCATTTTGTAATGTTGCAAACATATACTGTGCATACAACCCCGGTAGTATGCTGACGTTGGCCCAACGTAATTTTGTCCATCGACTCACTGTTGGCAGACAATGGTGGCCCAATGTTGGCCCACCGTTAGCAAGCAATGTTCGCCAACGTTGGGCCGATGGACAAAATTACGTTGGGCCAACGTTGGGCTGACGTCTCTGATGTTGGGCCAACGCTGGCCCAACGTCAGCATGCTATTTGGGTAGTGATTATTGTTGATTTTGTTTCTAAGCATACAGACATTTGTATATGACGATTTTAAATGGTGCTGCTTTTAGTGTATATAATTTCCAGCAATCCATTATTTCTGGACCTTACCGGGTAATCAAAGGTGGTGGCAGCTACACACTACTCTTTTTAAATCCAGTTAGTACACTACCCTACCTAGGAAAGGGTTTTTATTACAATATAGTTATACTTTTGTCTTTCTTTAAGAATTGTACTATTACACATTTTAAAATTTTATTGCAGTTACTACTTTTACAATGTTTGGTGAAAGAATGATTTGACCAGTTTAAAATAAAAAATCAACTTGTAATTATGGATTTTTTTATTTTTTGGCTGTGTTTGTTAGAATAAAACATTGCCAAAACAAAAACTTGAGACATTCTCATGCGACATGGAATCAAGCATCGCTACCGCACTGCATATATACAGAGAATAGCGTAAGACAGTTAAAAAAAAAAAAAAAAAAGTTTATCTTTTGCAATTCTTTTATACAGTAGAAACGCTTTACATTTTATGAAGAGATAAGACAATGTATTGCTATTTTATGTAAACAGGAACAATTTATATGTCCCCCAAACTTGTTGAAATTATGTAGTGCGTTCCAGCACTTTTGTTTGGGACTTGAGCACTGTTCACAATCACAAGTTATTGCAGCATTGAACCCCTGACGCCAGCCCTGTTGGTGTCAATTTCAGGCAGAGCTTAGTGGTCGGCAAGGTGACACGGCTGAGAGAGTTCTTTTCCTCTGTCATCCCGTCTGGTGCATTGGCAGTATCAGTTTCTCAGCACAATGCAGTAGTCGCTCAGTAACGACATGCAGACAGATGATTGATCGATCTGTAGGAGCATTTTATAAGCGGTGTAAACCACTTTGGGCTGTGTGGTTACCATGAAATATATATCCGTGCAAAGTCCCAGAATAATGTGTATCTGGAAAGCAGATAACTCACAGCATGCTGCTACTATTCCAAAAGGCAGCCTGGAAACTAAAAAACGGCCTACAACACAACAAGCAATGATGGTTTCAGTAGAATCCGGAACAAAATGATACAAAAACCTACTAGTAAAACAATTTACCACTTTCCTATATTTGATTACAGCATATACTGCAGGTCACAGTTTATTCTTCTCTTACAGGGATATGGTGGTGTAGTGAAGTGACTGTTTAGCGTAAAATAACAGTAGAGAATGAGTACTGCTTAACTGAAATGAACCATCAATCACACAACCATGTGATGCCAATGTTTCCCAGTATGCACTGCTACCCCTCCTGAAACAGGCACAGAAAAAAAAAAAAATTAAGGGTAACCTAAGTGAATAACACATGCTTGATATGTACAGTACTGTCAGATATAAAAAAGTTTGATTGTGTTTTTTAGCATAAAGAATAATAGTGATGGTTACACAGGTAAATACTGAAGTAAAACAAATACTGTACATAAAGATTAATTTGTATTTTAGTGCTGTGAAAAATATATGAAAAGCATAAAGTGATGGTGACTATACATGAATAACCACGTGTTTTAGTGCTGTCAAATATATGAACAGGTTGCAAACTGGTTCTGTCACTGTTATTAAAAATAAGAATACACAATTGAAACTGGTTGTTATTATAGTGTTCTATGAATTACCTTGCACATGTACTTTACATGCATGCATGTACAGGAATGGTGGAAGATAAGGCAAAGCTATGTTTTTCATACAGTCCTTTATAACGTGTTAGTTAATTTAAAGAGTCCCAAAATATCCAGAAAATAGTATATATGTTCTTAATTATGGTATAAAAGCATTGGTGTGGTGTGTTACGACCTCCAGTCTTTGAGTTTGCTGACTTGGGAGTTCCATTATTACAGAGGAACACGCCACAGCGACGTCTCATTACAGAGGAACACGCCACAGCGACGTCTCATTACAGAGGAACACGCCACAGCGACGTCTCATTACAGAGGAACACGCCACATTACAGAGGCGCCTCAGCGACGTCTCATTACAGAGGAACACGCCTCAGCGATGTCTCATTACAGAGGAACACGCCACAGTGACGTCTCATTACAGAGGAGCACGCCACAGCGACGTCTCATTACAGAGGAACACGCGACCTCTCATTACAGAGGAACACGGCGATCTCATTACAGAGGAACACGCTCATTACAGAGGAGCGACCTCTCATTACAGAGGAACACGCCACAGCGACGCCTCATTACAGAGGAAGCGACGTCTCATTACAGAGGAACACGCCACAGCGATGTCATTATCACTATTATACTAAAACTTTTTAAAGTTCTTTTATTTATTTACTTTTGTTTGTCGGCAATAATCAGTGTAGTCCACAGAATTTTTAAGAGCAGAGCTCAAGCATCTGCATGAAGCGTTTAATCAGAGCAGTTGTTTTAGAACAGGAGTGTGACGAAGTGCCCGCCCCTGTGCATATTTTCTGTTATATGTTGCGTGTGGTGTGTTAAATGTTGGTGTATAGTCATTGGTACACGGGATATAAACGGGTCTGTGTAACACGAGTGTTTAAAATGTATATTTGTATTTAGGCACGAGGATGGCACAGCACTTCACGTGCAAGTAAAATGTAATATGTGAGCACGGGGAATTGCACTTTATTGATTCACGTGCAGTTGTACCGCGACTCCAATTGAATGATTGATTAGCAGTCGAGTCTCGGTACAACTGCATAAATAGATGCACGTTTCATTCAGTCGGGGTTGGGTGTTCGAGAGTGGAGAACAGGAGAGAGAGGAAGGAAAATAACAATTGCTACAGCGTGCTGGAAGTGCCAGCACGGTACTTGTTAAACGTTCGTCCGCTTGTTTTGTGTGTTAGTTCGTTTTGTTTACCTGTTTATTTTGGCTCCAGTGCCGTGTCCTGTTTTGTGTTTAAAACCCTTTTATTTTCTGTTTGTTCTGTTTATTAAATTTGGCTCCACCAAACTCCACCTCTCTCGTTTTGTTTATTTATTTCCTGGCTCTGGTCTGACGCCACCCACTCCGGCCGTCTTTGTGACACGTGGTGTCCAGAAGAGGGATCAACAGCGCCTCCAGGACTCAGGCCAGCCAGGGGAACCGCAGTTTTTTGTGGGAAAAAAAAATAAAATAAATAAAAATAAAATAAAAATGGAAGGCTGGAGAGACGGCTGCAGGGACCTGGAGGAGCTCCTCGGCAGGTTGGAGGACCAAGGCTGGTGCCTTGCCTGCGGGGTGTATGGGCACACGGTGGCTGTCTGCCCCTTCCAGGAAGAGGAGGAGGAACCAGCCCAAATGAGGAAGGTGAGGAGAAGGAGGCAGAGAGGGGGAAAAGTGAGGAGGAAGCAGAGGGAGCCAAGGTGGTGCACCATGTGCATTGCCTATGGGCATGAGGACGAGGACTGCCCAGAGCAGGAGCCAGGGGAGGAGGAGCCCGAACGTCCTGCGCCTGAGTGGGAGGAGCCCGAACGTCCTGCGCCTGAGTGGGAGGGGACGCCCCACGCCTGGAGTGGGAGGAGCCCGAACGTCCTACGTCTGAGTGGGGGGAGCCCGAACGTCCTAAGCCCAAGAGGGGGGAGTCGGTGCGTCCACAGCCCAAAAGGGAGGAGTCAGTGCGTCCACGGCCCGAAGAGAGGGAAGTCGGGGCTTCCACAGCCCTAGGACCCAAGCTGCCAGCAGAGGGAGAATGCCTGCTGGTTCCACCTCGACCAGCAGAAGAACAATGCCTGCTGTCCCCATCTACACCAGCAGAGGAACAAGGCCTGCTGTCCCAGTGTCCACCAGCAGAGGAAGCATGCCTGTTGGTTCACCTGCTGCTGCCGTCCCAAGAGCCAGAAGGGGAGGAGTTACAGGCTCAACCCCTGAATTTTTCTGGGGGAGAAGGGCAGGATGCTGGTGTCCCCCAGCAGCCTCTATTTATGCTGCTGAAGGGAGCACGGCACACACCAGCCCAGCCGCCACAGCAGAGGGAGCCAGCACCGCCACAGCCTCCCTCTGAGTGGCCAGCATCCGCCCCATCGCCTCTGCCTCCACCACCGCCAGGAGCAGAGGAGCAGGAGCTGCCTCTGCCTCCACCACCGGCAGGAGCAGAGGAGCAGGAGCTGCCTCTGCCTCCGCCACCTCCACCGGCAGGAGCAGAGCAGCAGGAGCTGCCTCTGCCTCCGCCATGTCCACCAGCAGAGGGTGAATGCCTGCTGGGTCCCTGTCCACCAGCAGAGGGTGAATGCCTGCTGGGTCCCCGTCCACCAGCAGAGGGTGAATGCCTGCTGGGTTCCCCGCCCACCAGCAGAGGGTGAATACCTGCTGGGTCCCTTTCCACCAGCAGAGGATGAATACCTGCTGGTATCACTCCCCCACCAGCAGAGGATGAATGCCTGCTGGTATCACTTTCCCCACCATCACGAGGAGAGGAGCGGGAGCTGCCTCTGCCTCCATCACCATCAGGGGGAGAGGAGCAGGAGCTGCCTCTCCCTTCACCAGAAGGATCAGGATTAGATGCTAGCGGTCCTCAGCAGCCCTTGCATAGGCTGCTGAGGGAAGCACGGGAAGAACCGCCCGGCCGCAGAGGTCGAGAAGAGGGCCAACACCCGCACCCCAGCTTGTCCTGACTGCCTGCCCGCCGCCCAAGGATGCCTGCCTCGCCGCCCAAGGATGCCTGCCCGCCGCCCAAGGATGCCTGCCACGCGCCGCCCAAGGATGCCTGCCACGCCGCCCAAGGATGCTTGCCACGCCGCCCAAGGATGCCTGTCTGGCACGCCTGGGGCTGCCTGCCGCCCGCACGCCTGGGGTTGCCTGTCGCCCGCATCGCCTGGGGTTGCCAGCCGCTCCGCGACGCCTGGGGTTGCCAGCCGCCCGCATCGCCTGGGGTTGCCAGCCGCTCCCGCACGCCTGGGGTTGCCAGCCGCTCCGCATCGCCTGGGGTTGCCAGCCGCTCTGCATCGCCTGGGGCTGCCTGTTGCTCCTCATCGCAGCAGGAAGTACTGTGGCCGGAACCCCACCAAGGGGAGCTGCCGGCCACGAAGAAGGTGGGGGAGGTCAAGAAACCTGCTCCCACTGCAGCAGTTTTGCTGCCGGAGATCGTGGGGGAGGTCAGGAGACCTGCTCCCACTGCAGCAGTTTCGCTGCCGGAGATCGTGGGGGAGGTCAGGAGACCTGCTCCCACTGCAGCAGTTTCGCTGCCGGAGATCGTGGGAGAGGTCCGGAGACCTGCTCCCACTGCAGCTTCTTCGCTGCCGGAAGTACTGTGGTCGGAGCCCCACCAAGGGGAGCTACCGGCTACGAAGAAAGGGGGAGAGGTCAGGAGACCAGCATCCCCCGCAGCAATTTCGCTGCAGGAGTGGACCAGCATGCTGTCAGCCGTGCCACTACGGGCAGGGGTGCTGACAGCATTGCCAGCCATGGGCCCACTGAAGCCTCCCTTCCCAGCCCGAGACTTTGTCCTGGACTGCTGGGTTTTTAAGGGGGGAGGTGGCCGTTGAGGCCATGTGTGCTTTGCACAGGGGGGGTATATGTGACGAAGTGCCCGCCCCTGTGTGTATTTTCTGTTATATGTTGCGTGTGGTGTGTTAAATGTTGGTGTATAGTCATTGGTACACGGGATATAAACGGGTCTGTGTAACACGAGTGTTTAAAATGTATATTTGTATTTAGGCACGAGGATGGCACAGCACTTCACGTGCAAGTAAAATGTAATATGTGAGCATGGGGAATTGCACTTTATTGATTCACGTGCAGTTGTACCGCGACTCCAATTGAATGATTGATTAGCAGTCGAGTCTCGGTACAACTGCATAAATAGATGCACGTTTCATTCAGTCGGGGTTGGGTGTTCGAGAGTGGAGAACGGGAGAGAGAGGAAGGAAAATAACAATTGCTACAGCGTGCTAGAAGTGCCAGCACGGTACTTGTTAAACGTTCGTCCGCTTGTTTTGTGTGTTAGTTCGTTTTGTTTACCTGTTTATTTTGGCTCCAGTGCCGTGTCCTGTTTTGTGTTTAAAACCCTTTTATTTTCTGTTTGTTCTGTTTATTAAATGCTGAGCGAAAGCATTCGCTCAGCTCCACCAAACTCCACCTCTCTCGTTTTGTTTATTTATTTCCTGGCTCTGGTCTGACGCCACCCACTCCGGCCGTCTTTGTGACAAGGAGTCATTAAATACTATCAGCCAAATAATAGCACATGGAAGAGGTAATCCCAATTTATTCAGAAACGCCTGGATACATTTTGAAAGTACTGTGCTGTGTAATTGAATTTTATTTATGCTAGGGTTATTCCAAGAGTGGGTGCTGACGACCCTCCATTTACTAATAACAGGCACTTAGCTGTCTCTTTACCATTATGTAATTTTTTTCTTCAATTATCAAGTAATTCTTCTCATAATTCTTTGTCAAGAACGTCTTATGTTCTTTTCTGATCGATTTATGCAGTGAGGCCCGTAAATTGACAGCACATGGTTTTAGAAAATCAATCAATAATTTGGCTATCTGAACATGTTACTAGTTAATTATTGGGGTTACAACTTTCAACAGTAATACATATTTGTTTTCTGCATCGTTTTTGGACAACTATTCAGTATTTGAAGGCTGTTGTCTTTTCACCAGTCTTGATGTTTCCACCATAGGTATTTTATCACATGCTTTATGTTTTACTGCATTGCAGTTCTGGATTATGTGCATGTGGGTCAATGTTAAATTAATTATTATATATGGAGTGTTGTAATCTCTACTACCATGTAAGTGTGTGTAATAAGACTGTGACATCACTGCTGTGGCCTGTAATCGATTACAAGCTACGGCAGTGACATCATCAGCCTGAGGAAAAATATTTGTTGCAGCTCCCGGTGGAAGAACTCGACAGCCACCTGTCAAAACTGCCTGCCTCACTGGGGTGAGAGGCATACTCGGCAGCATAGATAGATACCTAAAGAAGAAAAACTATGGCCACACAATCTACTTTGGAATCAGCCTTGCTTTCCTAAAAATGAGAGACACAATACGTGCAAAACAACGGTTTCTGAAAAAAAGGGGGGAAAGGGAAATGCTCCTCCATTTCATGCTCCGGACCAAGGAGCATTACGACCTCATGTGGGCAAACATCTCTCTGAATAGCGACTCGCTTGGAAACAAGTTTCTGCAATATTCATCAATTAACATTAACAATATTTTAAAATTAATTTCTTCAGCTTTACAATATTTGTGTTTGTGTGTTCAGTTGATTGCAACTCTCCATATATAATAAATAATGAAGTATAGTGTAGCATTTCGCCGGAGGCAAGAAATGGAGAAGACATGCTTCTTTCAGTTTAATTCTTTTTATTCATTTGGACTCTATCTCTGCATCCACTCAGAGACAACTGCTCTGTCCGCTTCGCTGCATGCCAGGAACAACCCCTGAACAGTGCTGCAGCGCCTCCTTATAGGCTTAGCCCGCCTCATACAAATAGGGTACCAGGCTTTGGACACATCCCATTGGCCCTCAGCCACACACCAGGACCAATGGGCACGGACAGACAAACAACAACCAATGCTTTCCCATCACAAACCCAGAGTAAACTTATCTATAATGAAATAAGAATGGATACATTTGGGTCTTGGGTATCCAGTTAAAAATGATAAAAAGTCTAATCATCTCTAGTGCCCACTCGTGGCTGAAACTATCTCAGGGTCTGTTTACAGCAAGCCCAGTCAAGAGCTTAATACTAGTACCTGTTAAACAACAACCATAGCCATAAATAGCAGCAGGCAACATAGTGTTTGAGCAGGGCTATAATGCGAATCATGTGGTGTCTATGAAGTTTTATTGTTACACATATGAACAGTATACTACTCTATAAAGAAAATTATACTACTTAAACACTACTGGATTAGCTTCCATTGTAACTGTGTAACTGCGGACACGGGAGACAGAAGATGGCACTTGAAAACACAGCACAGGTGCCCAGTTTTATTTATTTTCTTTTTGATTTATTTTAGCCTGCAGATGGCGCTGTTGTCCGTGGCCTGTATACCGGCAACGTTGTAACGATCACTCTGCACAACTGAGAAGCAGTTGCACTGTCCTCCCTAAGGAGAGACTACTGGCCCTATTCCTATAGCTAAATAAGTCAGCAAGAGTGACAGACAGCAAAAGCAGGGACGTCAGAGGTGTCAATTTCAAGAACAATCAGTTTATTATTGTGAACAATAAAGTCAACAAATGAAAAAATGAACAAATGAATGAAATGAATAATAAGAAAGGAATTCAAATAATTGCAGGTAACAGGTAAGAAATAAGATGGTACAATAAGTATGTAGGGACAAACAGAAGGCTAAACAGTATCACCAAACAGAAATTAATGTAGTGTCCGGAGGGTCTCCAATAAACCCACACTCACAAACACAACACACACAGATAGACAAAAGATGGTGGGAGAAACTAGGCCCAAAAGTCCAGTAAATAGCAGGGTAAGTGAAATCCATACAAAGTAACAAAATAACAAAAAATACAGGAAACAAAGTATCAAATTAAAGTAGAAACAATCCAAACAAAAAAAAAATCTCCCCCACAAATAAGGCAGTCCAGCAAAGTGTCCCGAAAATGATGGTGATTGTAGAAGGTTGAAAACATTGAGCACGGGTGAAATTGTTGAGACTGTCCAGTAGTGTTGAGTTGAATGGTGAACAGTTGTTTGGAAAAATCAGGAGGATCAGGAAAAATGGAGGCTGTCACTATAAAACAACAAACACTAAACAGACCTAGAAAAACAGCTAAACTTAAACAAGTAACAGTGAAAACAAAAAGAGCAGCTTAGACAAAGCACCCGGATGCACTGGAATTATCTAAGGATGGTAATGGATTCACTGAAATTTAAGTAGAGAAAATGCTGTAGTTAAATGGATTCCTCTGAGAAAGGGAGTCTCTCTCAGGCCTGATTAGCCAGCTTTAATACTATTTTAAGCTCTGAGATTGGGTGAAAATCTGAATGAGCCAATGGGGAGAGAGGATGAACAGAGGGTTTGCAAGGAACTATGGGAAATGAAGTTTTGACCTGGCCAGGCTACTGACCCTAATTAAAGGGACAGGTGGGTGAGACTTACACCCACATTATGTAGCATGGGAATTGCTACAACGTTAATCAGGACCACAGGGTTACCAACACAGGTACAGTCAGGTTTGTGCAGGCGCATTCACAGGTGCTCAAAAATAATAATGAAAACCAAAGGCGAAATGAAAAGGGATAATAAAACACAATAATAAAACTACAAAATAAAAGTGCTGCTTATGCAGTGCCCCCACTGCCGCTATGCTGGTCAACTTGGATCTCGCTGGTCAGCTTGGATCTCGCTATGCACTATACACTGGGGTGGCCAAGGTTCCCCTATCACTACACATGTCCCCTCGGATACGTAACCATCTATTTTAATGATTGTTTTCTTTATTTAAGGCTGGCTGTCTTCCTTAGCCGTTCCTGCCTGGTGTTTGTTTACGTTCACCTCCTCAGGTAGCGTCACTGGGTTTCCCCGGTCATGGCCACCCGAATGCATAACCAAGCGTAGTACTTATGGGCCGAGCAATAAGGCCCCCTCTCAGCCACTCAGAGAGGGATTAAATTTCCCCACCTCTCTGGATGAAAACCCCTTTACACAGGGATTAAATGTAACATGGATAAAATGTTATGTACTTATATTTAAAAAAATAATTTAAAAGATAAACATACATTTTCTGCTTTGAATTCAGTTTTTATTATTTGTAAGGCAATTCCTCTTCATGTCCAGTCCTGTCCATTTAAAGTGGTATGAGTGTTTAGATACCCATTGAAGATAATGAATGTGTTTAACGGTTTAATTCAGTTAGCACTCTTAGTTACAAATTTCTCCCAAACGACCTCAAGATCGTGAGGAAATTATTGCACAATAAAACATGCATCACTGTTATATCTTTTATAACCTTTATCAAAAGTTTGTGAATAAAATGCAGTACAGAAGTAGGAAAGAAGGATAATATAGAAATAGCAGAAATCAGCACATTAATCTCAGTAAGCAATGATGGTCATGCAAAATCACAGCTCAGTGTCAATGTCAAATACAGTTGAAAGCAATACCTTAATTGTCTCTAATTTGTTTTTCCTGTTAGAACTAATTATATTCTCAAATCGGTAAATATAATAATATGAATATGCAAGCGGAATAACTGTTGAGTAAAAATGAGTCAGCAAACAAATTAATATAAATTCAGTGAATTTTAATAATAGGATAATATGAAATTGTAATTTATTCTGTATCAATATGTTGTTAAAAATATATCCTTTAATTAGAATCATGGCACAAAAATATTTTAACACCCAATCATCTGTTCTTTAAGGAAAATAAGATTCAGCACCTCTTATTCAAGTTCGTAGATCACCTTGTAATTATTCTAGCTCTTAGCTGGCAATTCACTTTTATGAAGGAGTAAAACTAGCCTTTCTTTTGTAAGAAAACTAAATATAACACACAACCTTTTTCATTATACCACTTTCTGCAAATATACATGTATTTAATTCCCCATGTATTTAATAGTTTCTGTAACCCTTTCTATTCTTCAGTTTCATTGGGAATACTTCTACACATTTGTTTTGTAGAGTTGCTGCGGTGTCCCTTTTCAGGCTTTATTTAACAAAACATAAATTCTTCCAGTAACAGTTACCAATTCCCAGTAGGTCAATTCAGTCCTTATACAATTGAGTGTTATCATTAGTTGTCTTCTTCTTTAATGATGATCTCAGGTAATGAAGTTCTCTGTATTTTAAAGTTATTTAAATAATCTTTGTTGTCAAGTTTATTAATAGGGTGTTTTCTAGATGTTATTCAGAGCTCACAGTTTAAAATGTTGTTTATGTGGGTATTTGCTGGGTGGTATTAGCAATGTTGTAGTCCAGTTGTTAATGCCTGCTCTTCCCTTTCTCTGATTTATTCATTCATGTTGGTTCCTAGATGTTAAAAGCAAGCTCCCTTTTCTCTGGCTGACTGTAAAAAACACACTGAAACAACTGTTTCTTAACCTTGAAGTTTTTTTCAAACTTACAATATCTCTCATTGCTCACAATAACTATAATGAATCAGTCTCAACACCTGGCAATTCTAGGGAGTCGAACTTGGTCATTCAGTAGGCCTCACTTATCGGTGTAGCTGTGGTTACTGAGCTAGGTTCACTCTCTTTTACCTCTTTTATTACAATTTTGCAGCTTCAATATTATGAAAAATAAGTTTAAAACACAAAGAACAAAAGGCTAAATTTTCTGGTTGTCATAGTCACTAGACCAGCTGCCTCCAGACATATATGCTAAATCCTATTAACCTGTTATGTTCCTACATTACAGGAGATTTATCATAATTGTCAGTATAGCAGGTAGTCTTTATTAGATCATTTGCTATGTTACTGTTATATGCCTGTGGCATCTGTGTGCAGGTGAAGGTAATGTAGCAGTGATTAATAAACAGACAGACAATTATAATCCAGGTGCAATATTGTTTAATGTTTTTTAAATCCAATGGCCTGATGGCAAAACAACAGTAAATAATAACAATGGTAATGAAGCAATATAGCAGTGTGTATTGCTTATTTGTAATCCGTGGGTTGGCCCCAAAATAATAACAGCCCCGTTTTTAGTTCACCCACACGTAACACATACACAAACACAAACACCAGTCCACAGTGCGTGCTCTAGTGCTCGTGGTGAATACAGTTCTTTAGTGACAACAAAAGTGCAGTGTTGTTGATCCGGGTTTAGTGCTGGCCTTTGGCGACAGCTCCGGATCGTGTTAGCCGTCTAAATAACAACAAACAGTATTATTAAAAACAAACACTCACGTTTCACAACACAGGTTCTCCTTCTGGTAATTTAATATAACCATTCACAAAGGAACAGATCACATCACTACATCCCCTTTTTATAACGTCACCCATGACCCCTTGTTCAACGAGCGCATCTGCCCCTCCAATCCGCAGATGCCACACCGCTTCCCATCCGGTTCATTGAGTTTGTATACCGTAGCTGTGCCTCCTTTCTAGATGTCCGACTTCCACCTAACCCTGGGAACAAACTGTCGTGCCATTTAGTCCAGGGTACTCTGTTCCCTTTACACAGCGCCCTCACAGGTCGGGAGGGAGATCTAACACCAAGAACCATTCAATCTCTGTCACAATGCCTAATTCATAATTCTCTATTTGTGATAATTTAAATTGCATGTGTGTTTGTGTTTATGTGTGAGAAAGCAGAGAGTAGTATTGGTGCTTTCATTTTTGCAACTGGAAATATTGGGCAGGATTTTCAAAAACCAGTGTTATTGTATCAAACTCGTGGTATAGTAACAAGAGCTTTAGTATCAATTGATTTTCAAATGAAATGTGTTAATTAAATCAATCCGTTAATGCTTTGAAATTGAGTCAATGAGGTCGTTAATGAACGCATTTCTCATTAAAAAACGTAATTGTCACAGGTCACTGTGACAGAGATCGAATGATTCTTGGTGTTAGATTTCCTTCCCGACCTGTGAGGGCGCTGTGTAAAGGGAACAGAGTACCGTGGACTAGATGGCCCGACAGTTAATTCCCAGGGTTAGGTGGAAGTTGGCCATCTAGAAAGGGGACTGAGCTACTGTAGACTAAATCATTGACCCAGAAGGTTAGCAGTGTGGCATCTGCAGACTGTAGGAGCGGGTGCACTCGTCAACCAAGGGGTCATGGTTGACAGTATATAAAGGGGACGAACTGAGGTGATCTGTTCCTTTGTAAATGGTTAGAACAAACCTAAACAGAGACTGGTGAAAACGTGAGTGTTTTGTTTGTTTGTACTGTCGTGTCAAAAAACTGTTTGTTTATTGTTATTAGACGGCTAACACAATCCGGAGCTGTCGCCAAAGGCCAGCACCAAACTGGACGACATCACTGCACTTGTATCACGGAGAACTGTATTGCACCATGAGAACTAATTCACTCACTAACGGACTAGTGTATGTGTTTTGTGTTTCATGTGGGTGTATAAAGAATGGGACTATTATTTTGGGACAAACCCAGGGATTATGAATAAAGTAATACACGCCAAATTAAAAAGCAATTAAAAGCCAAGGACGCATTGCAAATCCACAATCACCTAAGGAAACTTTATTGTAATAAGATTTCAGTTGTATAATTCAAATAAAATCTACAGTAGAGGTCAGCTGTCATATATAATGTATGTATGGAGAATTAAAATAGGCTACAGTTGCATTGATAATTTCTTGGTACACTTTGTGCAAATAATGGTATATCATATTTGCAATACAACAAACGTTCTGTAAGGTTACAAATAGTTAAAACAAGTGAATAAATCTCCTTCATAACCACAAGTATAGAAAACACTAAAATATTTTCATAACTACAAATGAATTATCTGGGTTGTCTGTAGAAATGAACTCTGGTCTGTAGGGATGGGGTAAAAGCCAAAATGAGACAGAACAGCCCGGAACGGTACTTTAATTCATTCAATTGCATTAAAAAGCAGCATAGAAAGTTACACACACGTGAGGAGAATATTTTAGCAATCAGAACCGATTAATAACACGCTGTCATTAACCAGTTCCGGCCCAGAACCCTCTTTTTATCACCAAAAAGCTCCGGGAACAGTCGGTTCCGAAGGTGCAGACGACAAAAATGATACACATAATACAACTAAGTGGGAACAACATAACACAATTGAAAAAAACCCACCTTATCTTCCCATTCTGTGCAATAAACAGCTGTATAAATAAACCCGCCCGGAACACTGGGTTCCGAAGCTGCACAGAGTATGAAAATGACACACAATACAACTAAGTGAGAACAATATAACACTGCTGAAAAAAACACTGAACCCACCAGTGAGGTCTGTGTGGTCCAGTGGTTAAAGAAAAGGGCTTGTAACCAGGAGGTCCCTAGTTCAAATCCTACCTCAGCCACTGACTCATTGTGTGACCCTGAGCAAGTCACTTAACCTCCTTGTGCTCCGTCTTTCGGGTGAGACGTAATTGTAAGTGACTCTGCAGCTGATGCATAGTTCACACACCCTAGTCTCTGTAAGTCACCTTGGATAAAGGCGTCTGCTAACTAAACAAATAAAGATACCATTTTTTTGTTCATGCTTCTCCCAGCAATTCTTTGTATTTGGGATGTTTTGTCTCATAATGGCGCTGTATATTGTATTCTTTGGCAACTGTGACGCATTCAAGGCAAATGAGGCACGTATGGACACCGGGTTTGGATTCAGCAAATAGGGCAGCAGTGTGGAGTGGTGGTTAGGGCTCTGGACTCTTGACCGGAGGGTTGTGGGTTCAATCCCAGGTGGGAGCAAGGTACTTTACCTAGATTGCTCCTGTAAAAACCCAACTGTATAAATGGGGGTAATTGTATGTAAAAATAATGTGTAAAAAATAATATAATTGTATGTAAAAATAATGTGATATCTTGTAACAATTGTAAGTCGCCCTAGATAAGGGTATCTGCTAAGAAATAAATAAATATTTTTCTGTCCACTCTGGGTTAAATTTTCTGTGTTCAAGATCAATTTTTCTTTTTTTACTTGTACATGGCTTTGACAGAGACATGATTTCAGACTCTACGGAGGCAGCCTACCGTAATTCTGTGAAAGTATAAAAATATTTTACCTCGAAAACAATCGGAGAGCAACAACCGTAAACGTGAATCGCTGAAAGAAGCTCGTTTGGAGAGGGCCATGAGGGCGAGCTCTGCGTCCTCTATGGCCGGACCGTCGGCAGCTCTTGGAGCCCCAGAGCCCTTCTCCATGACCCCCTGCTAGGCATCCCAGATGCGCAGGCCGCCCGCAGTCACTCCCCATCTCCGCAAGTGAGAAGGGTGAAGCGTTCCAAGCAGGCAAGGACAATTATGGACCTCAAGGCCCAGATGGCCCAGGTCCTAGAGCTCTTGGCTAAACAGGCGCCGGCGGCCCAGGCCCCTGTCCAGGCCCCATTGCAGCCCCAATTGCCATACCCCCTCCTTCAGGGTGGATGGGAAGAGGCATCTAAGCTGGCCCAAGAGGTCACGCTCTCCATAGCGGCCTCTGGTGAGGGGGCTTCCTTCTCCTCTGACATGCAGGTGGGCAAGAACCCTGCTGAGGAAGAACCTGGCTTCAAGGTAGCTTCGGAAGCCAGTGCAGCCCCCCCCCCCCCCCGTTGTCCAGCTCAGTTTCGGCACCTATGGGACATACTGCAGCTTTCCTGCAGGTCCCCTGGACGCCGGCGGCAGAACCACGCCAGTCCGTTTTCCAGATGCAGGCGATGGTTCCTCACCCTCAGAAGTTCCCAGCCTTCCCAGACTTCATGGAGGTGGATACAGTCTTGACTACGTATAATGGTGCTGGCTTGCCCCCACCTGGTAGGGTAGCCGCACACTCCACTAGAGTGTTGGCTACATCTTGGGCCCACTTCAGAGGTGCCTCGATATCTAATATTTGTACTTTGTATTTGTGTATTTAATTTAATTTAATTAATTAATTTATTTATTTATTTAATTTATTTGTGTGTTTATTTGTTTGTTTGTTTGTTTTATTTATTTATGCATATGACACAATGTAAAAACAAATTTATATTTTTGAAGGTTAAAAGTGAAATTGCATCAAGGGTGCTGTACAGTATTTGAAGGCATCCTGCGCAATATTAAAATCTGCATTGTTTTGCTTTGTTTGCTCATTTTTCGTTACATGTTGTAAAATACATAATTGTAAGGTAGTGTGTTTGCTTGCCTTTGCACTGTAATTGTATTGCATCCATTAGTTTCAGAAATATATGTAAATATCTGAATAAGTTAAATAAATTTAAAAACAATTTTTTTTTGTTTGTTTGTTTGTTGTGGTTTTGGGCATTGTAAGAACAAAAAAGTTACATATAACTGTTACAGTTAAGGGCTACCAGCAATTCTAGACCTTTGCAATTTTTCTGCTTGTGAAAATAATGTTACTTTATCACCTCCTTTCCTGTAAAGTACAAATAAGGCCTCACTATATTCTACTATAAATAAAAAGAGAAAAACAATGTTAAAAATATGTTTCTGCAATAAACAGCTGTATAAAAAAAAATAGTAATTATTATTTTATTTCTAGCAGACGCCCTTATCCAGGGCGACTTACAATTGTTACAAGATATCATATTATTTTTACATACAATTACATTGTTTTTACATACATTTACCCATTTAAACAGTTGTTTTTTTACTGGAGCAATCTAGGTAAAGTACCTTGCTCAAGGGTACAGCAGCAGTGTCCCCCACCTGGGATTGAACCCATGACCCTCCGGTCAAGAGTCCAGAGCCCTAACCACTACTCCACACTGCTGCCTTATTACAATATATATATTGTAACGGCAGGTCCCAAGGTGGTCTGGCGAGATGGGCGGGTCCGGCGCACTGACTGCTTGTTAACAACCTGGAAGAGCGCCCCTCGCGGGTCAGGGCATGGTCAGCGCACTGGAGTGAACAGGAGAACTCAGCCTGTACTTTTCCATCCAGCGAGATTACCCGCAGCCAGGCTGGGGCCCTGCCCCCTTTCATTTTTTTTTGTTCACAAGATAATTATGATAAAATATACTGTAAATAAAAGACATTTAAATACTGACATTTATATACCGTCGGTATGTCTGGTGATTCCGCCATTTCTGCCAGCCAAAAAGTCGAGAATAAAACAAAACCACAGTGACTTGTGGGTTAAAAATAATGAAATCTCTTCTGCAAAGTGTACATCACTTATACACTTTGTCGAAGGCGAGATTTAGGGTGCATCTAAGTGCACTTCATGTACTCCCGAATCATTGGGACACCCTACAAGATGGCCAATGACCAAAGTAGTGCACTACACTTCCCGTAGGGTGCGATTTGGGACACAGCCAAGAAGGTCAACTCTGCTGATTTAACATTGGAACGTCCGTCCGTGCCTAAGCGGTGCATCATGGGCATCCAAAGAGTTCTGGTAGCAACTTTTCCCCATTTTTTTTCCCCCCTATCTATATAATGTAAAATCTGCCTTACTTCCTGTTCCAAGCCTTCTCTTTTTACAACGATTGCATTTTTAAACACGATTCACCTAGATTTATTTAGAGACACCCCTCCTTAACACATACGTCGATGTTTTCACCTGGCCTGACAAGAGCTCTTTATCGCCGAAGTGCTGTCAGAAATTGCCAATGTCATGCATATTCATGAGCAGTCAAGACTGGGGCATGGTTTGGTAGTGGGTAGATTAGGCCTATTATTATTATAAGAATATAAGAACATAAGAAAGTTTACAAACAAGAGGAAACCATTCGGCCCATCTTGTTCGTTTGGTTGTTAGTAGCTTGTTGATGCCAGAATCTCATCAAGCAGCTTCTTGAAGGATGGTTGGTTCCAGGCTCCCACAATTCTCTGTGTAAAAAGGTGTCTACTGTTTTCTGTTCTGAATGTCCCTTTATCTAATCTCGTTTTAAAAACAGGCGGCTTGGAATAGGAAATAAGGCAGATTTTACATTATATAGATAGTGGAAAAGTTGTTACTTGAACTCGTTGGATTCCCATGATGCACCGCTTTGGCCCAGACAGAAGTTCCAATGTTAAATCAGCAGAGTTGACCATCTGAGAGCAGCTCCTGTGTGCACAGAGCAGAAATGCAGGGCTAGGCAAACTAGCCCACAGAACACACATGGACTGCCCTGTGATCGTTCCCGGGTAGCATGTGTAGGAGCTGGAGCTTGCAATCAATCTATCAATCTTTATTTTATATAGCGCCTTTCATAGTGGACCACCATCACAAAGTGCTTTACAAGATGCAGTAACAACAAGAAAATCCATAATACTTTAAATACAGAGGAAAGTGCATAATACATGATAGTAACATAATACATGAAATAGTAGCAGCAACACAGCAGCTAATAGCAGATATCAGGCTTAAAGAGCATGGAAAGCAAGAGAGAACAGGTGGGTTTTGAGAGTTGATTTAAAGCGAGCGACGATGGGAGCATCACGCACCACAGCTGGGAGAGAGTTCCAAAGAGTCAGAGCCATGAAGCTAAACGAGCCTTCTCCAAGTGTGGTGCACTTTTGCTTGAGGATAACAAGCAGGCCAGAGTCAGAGGACCTCAGCTTGGGGGCAGGGACATAGCGTGTCAGCAGGTTGAGGAGCTACTTGAGATCTGTGTGATGAAGGGCATTGTAGGTGAGAAGGAGAGTTTTGAAAATAATCCTGAACTTTACAGGTATCCAGTGCAGCTGGGCAAGACGGGGGGTGAAGTGATCACGTTTTTTACATCTGTTAAGGATCCTGGCAGCGGCATTCTGAACTAGCTGCAGTCGGTTTATGGTGCGTGCCGGGAGATCACCATATAGAGAGTTGCAGTAGTCGAGTCGAGAAGAAACAAATGCATGACAAAGTATCTCCGCATCTGGGAGAGAAAGGTAGGGACGGACTTTGGAGATGTTTCCAAGATGGTAGAAGGAAGATTTGACCACGGAGGAGATGTGGGCATCAAAGGAGAGTTTGCTGTCAAGAAGTACACCAAGGCTTTGTACTGTGGGGGAAGGCAGCAGCAGACAGTTTCCGAGGTTCAGGGCAGCTATATTGAGATTATTGAGTTTTAGATCCTACTATAAGTAGTTCAGATTTGCTAGTGTTCAGCTGAAGAAAATTGTCAGACATCCAGGCCTCGATGTCTTGAATGCAAGCCGACAGCCTGACCATGGCAGAGGGGCTTCCAGGGTCGAGTTTTAAGTAAAGCTGGGTGTCGTCAGCATAGGAGTGAAACATGAGGCTGTGTTGGCGGATAAGGTGACCCAAGCATGTAGATATTGAAGAGAAGGGGCCCAAGAACAGATCCTTGGGGGACACCCACCACAAGTTACCGGGTTTGTGTCACCACTGCGTCCAACATAGAAAACAGACTGCATGCGTCCGGATAGATAAGAGGACATCCAGGAGAGACAGGTTCCATCTCTGCATTATGATTAGGGTTAATAATCATAAAAACCGAAAATTTGCACATCCTTAATATACTGTACATATGTATATAGAGAGAGATATGTTAAATACATGCCAGTAGCAATCCACAGCGTTCGGTTATTCTGCTAGTATCAATAATTCATATATCAATATTGTTAACTAAAGGACTGACATAACTATACAATTATGGGTAATATGAAATAGTTTAAGTATCAATCTATGTTAAAGGTAAAGGTTTTTATTAACCATTCCGTGTTGCCAAGACGCTGATTCTCCGTGGACATCTGCTGTCCCACTGGTCCGTCCGCGTTGGTGTTGTCGGAGTCTCTCTCTGAATTTGAACCTTCTGATTTGGAGGCATATGTCTCGAATTGATACGGGAGACAACCCCTGTTTTCTCTCTCTACATCAGATCAATTTATTAAACATAATTTGGTGATTATATGTTCAAGTGAGACCTGTTAATATTATTTTGTGGTAAGTCAAGTTATGTCAGAGGCTCTTTTACGACTTTAAAGAGCAAAAAAACACTCTTCCTGTCTGCTGGTGACAGATTAGTCCTGTTCTTTCCCATTCCCGGAAGCTTAAATCCCATTCTTGCCTGTCCAGAAAGGTTTATTTTTTTTATTTCCCGGTCCCGCCCGTTCCCGTGAGCTTCACTCCTGTACCATCCCATCCCGCAAAATTTAACACAATTTTTTTCCCGTACCGCGGGAATCCCATGGGTCCAGCGGGAGTCCCATCTTCATGTCACCCTCTACCGCAGGTGTCCTCGGCTCACCACTCACCAGCGACCCCTGTAGTCTGGCCAGGCGCCTGTGGGCTTGCCTGTAAGCTGCCCAGAGCTGCATTGTCCTCCAACACTGTAGCTCTGAGGTGGCTGCATGTTGGGACTGCAGTGTGAAAAAGAAGTAGACGGCACACGCTTCGGAGGACAGCGTGTGTTTGTCTTCACTGCTCCCAAGTCAGCGTGGGGGTGGTAGCAGTGAGCTGAGCCTAAAAATAGATTGTTAAGACCGACCAAGAAGTACAACGGGTTTTAGATCTAAAAGCACCTTCACACCACAAGTAACAAATGTTTCTGTTAACACATTTTGTTGACTGGTTGAAAGGATGTGGATGTATTACTGAAAGATCAAAGACATACTGTATTCCTTCGAATTTAAGATGCACTTTTTTAACAATTTTTTTCTTCTCAAACATACCCTGCATCTTAAATTCGAGTACAGTATAGTGATGCGTGTATAAAATCACCAACAAAAGATGTGACTAGCCGAGTACACAAACAGCAACGCGACTGGCTGCCAAGAAAAGACAACAAAGGCGTCTGCCTGAATACACAAGCAGCAACGTGACTTTTACTGCTGATAAAAGACAAACCAAGCTTCCTGAGGAATTCCAAGAGAAACATTTACAATTTCAGCATTTCTAACAAACAGTACCAGCTTGGACAGATTGGAAATGCTGATCAAGACCCCCGTATTTTTCAACATGCCAAGCAATACCACAGTACTTCAATGCTGTTGTGGTTACTAGGTTAATGGAATGCCAGTGAGTGGTGGTATGTTGTGACGGTCGGTGGTTCCTACAGAACAGTATCCTAATCCCAACACTGAACAATGACCACGCCAGCCCTGTGCACACATACACAGAAAAATGCAAAAAAAGCAAAATGTGTCTATTCCAGTTTGTTCTTGATATAGTAAGATAACTGTTCAATATAACAGAGATATAGTCAGGAACTAAACATTAAGTTAAGTTTATGTTTTGTTTATGTTTTGTTTGCATTTAAAGGGCCAGTCAACCTATTTCTGTGTTATGGAATTGAAAATAAAAGAACTTACGGGTTAGTCGTCTGCCTACTTGACTGGGTGAGGATAGCAGCCTAGCCACACTACCAAAAGGGGACGCTCTCTCACATTATGTACACCACTGGACTGCATAAAGGGAGTGTATTTGGTACTGTGAAGGGTATTGAAAGGGTTAATGTACAAAATTGACTATGCATGTTGTATGAGTTTGCACTTTGAAAACAGACGTTATCGGAAGCAGCTGTAGATGTACTGTAATTCTAAGAAGCTTTTTTTTTTTCTTCTAAAAGTAGAACTAGAACATCCTGTTATCGGTACATTTCTTGTTGGCAGCGTTTAGCAAATAATTTGTTTATACAACAGAAAGAATGGTTCCAAGGAGGTGAAACTAGGTTATCGGTGCTTAGTAAATGCTTAGCAACTGATAATGACAAACACATTCTGCTAATCAGTTTGGACATGCATTAGGGTGTTATCTTGAAGATATTGTTGAATTGGTATTTAAAGTAGAGTTATCTAGATCTTGCCACACTATTATTATTATTGTTATTGTTAATTATTATTATTATTTATTTATTTGACAGACGCCTTTATCCACGGCGACTTACAGGTGTTACAGGGCAGTACAGGTTACAATGCACAATTAATATTTATATACAATATAGTTTACAGTCAGTGCAATAAGACTAATTGAATACAATATACCGCGTGATTTGATATATTTTGAATAATACTTGTCATTGTCTTTATTATTGTTCAACACATATACACGTAGTATGAAGAAATAATTGCAATCCAATCCACAATCCAATCCTGGTTATCCAACATGAACATAATTTTAATTTTTATTTAACATCATCTAATCAAAGAAACTACAAAATCATATTGCAAAGGTCTACCGCAAGCCATAATAGTAGTACTTAGTATTTGCAGTGCAGCCCATTGTGTTTTAAGACTTCGTTAATGCTCTCAGGCATGGACTCAATGAGGTGCTGAATGGTTGAGTTATCCATTTGATTCCTCCGTACAGCCTTTACACTTGACTCCAGTTTGCTTCCGTTGCATGGTTGACTTTTCATGATTTCCTGTCCTATCGGACCCCAAACATTCTCAATAGGATTGAGATCTGGCAAATTTCATGGCCACAATTGAAGTGGGTGATGCTGTCATCTTCTAACCATTTCTTCATTTGTTTGGCTCGGTGGCAAGAGGCGCCATCATCTTGGAAGTAGAAATGACCGTTGGGGGAAAATGGTTCTGAGCCGTAGGAGGAGGTGGTCTTGGAGTGTTTTCAGGAACCAGTCTTTGTTCATAGCTGTCCCCTTGGGTACAATGTGTAGGGATCCTGTGCCTTTGGCAGAAAAGCATCCCCAGATATGCAGTTTCTGGATGCTTCATCGTTGGGACAATTGGTAGACCGTGAAAATTAGATATCGCCTATACTGGAAATTCAATGAAGATTACAGGACCGAAGTGCCAGAATACAAAACTGAAGTTTTTTTTTTTTTTTTTTTTTTTAAACTTTACATTATAAGATATAATTTAAACATAATTTTTGTTTTATTTATATTTGTGTGTGGTTGAAATCACTCCTTGACAAACAATTGCTTTTTGCTTCAAAAATGTTGTTCCTATCACACTGTAACAGTAAGCTTTAAGTTACCATGGGAAATTTGCAGTTTTCCAAGTTATCCTTTGCATTTACCATGTTTTTAAAGTTGTAAAAAATATCCCAGAAGAAAGTAAGGCCTTACTTTACTTTCATGAATTAATTACAAAACAAAGGGTGCCATACAGTAAAAACATGAAGTAGACAACGTATAATTATTAAAAATCCCTGCCATTGCAACTTCACATGACGGCCAGAAGTAGTAAATAGGGGAAAAAGAGTGGCTGTGTTGATTCTCAATTTTATATATATATATAGTACTGTGCAAAAGTTTTAGGCAGGTGTGAAAAAATGCTGTAAAGTAAGAATGCTTTCAAAAATAGACATGTTAATAGATTATATTTATCAATTAACTAAATGCAAAGTGAGTGAACAGAAGAAAAATCTAAATCAAATCCATATTTGGTGTGACCACCCTTTGCCTTCAAAACAGCATCAATTCTTCTAGGTACACTTGCACAAAGTCAGGGATTTTGTAGGCATATAGTCAGGTGTATGATTAAACAATTATACCAAACAGGTGCTAATGATCATCAATTCAAAATGTAGGTTGAAACACAATCATTAACTGAAACAGAAACAGCTGTGTAGGAGGAATAAAACTGGGTGAGGAACAGCCAAACTCAGCTGACAAGGTGAGGTTGCTGAAGACAGTTTACTGTCAAAAAGTCATACACCATGGCAAGACTGAGCACAGCAACAAGACACAAGGTATTTATACTGCATCAGCAAGGTCTCCCAGGCAGAAATTTCAAGGCAGACAGGGGTTTCCAGATGTGCTGTCCAAGCTCTTTTGAAGAAGCACAAAAAACGGGCAACGTTGAGGACCGTGAGCGCAGTGGTCGGCCAAGGAAACTTACTGCAGCAGATGAAAAGACACATCATGCTTACTTCCTTCGCAATCGGAAGATGTCCAGCAGTGCCATCAGCTCAGAATTGGCAGAAAACAGTGGGACCCTGGTACACCCATCTACTTTCCGGAGAAGTCTGGTCAGAAGTGGCCTTCATGGAAGACTGCCAAAAAAGCCATACCTCCGACGTGGAAACAAGGCCAAGCGGCCACAGGAAAAGCCATGGCAGCCTCTGGACTGACGTCAAAATTTGAAATATTTGGCTGTAGCAGAAGGCAGTTTGTTCGCGAAGGGCTGGGAGCGGTACACGAATGAGTGTCTGCAGGCAACAGTGAAGCATGGTGGAGGTTCCTTGCAAGTTTGGGGCTGCATTTCTGCAAATGGAGTTGGGGATTTGGTCAGAATTAATGGTCTCCTCAATGCTGAGAAGTACAGGCAGATACTTATCCATCATGCAATACCATCAGGGAGGCATCTGATTGGCCCCAAATTTATTCTGCAGCATGACAACGACCCCAAACATACAGCTAAAAGTCATTAAGAACTATCTTCAGCGTAAAAAAGAAGAACAAGGAGTCCTGGAAGTGATGGTATGGCCCCCACAGAGCCCTTATCTCAACATCATTGAGTCTGTCTGGGATTACATGAAGAGAGAGAAGCAACTGAGGCTGCCTAAATCCACAGAAGAACTGTGGTTAGTTCTCCAAGATGTTTGGGCCAACCTACCTGCCGAAGTTCCTTCAAAACTGTGTGCAAGTGTACCTAGAAGAATTGATGTTGTTTTGAAGGCAAAGGGTGGTCACACCAAATATTGATTTGATGTAGATTTTTCTTCTGTTCACTCACTTTGCATTATGTTAATTTTAAATATAAAATATTAACATGTCTATTTTTGAAAGCATTCTTACTTTACAGCATTTTTTTCACACCTGCCTAAAACTGTATATATATATTATATATATATATATATATATATATATATATATATATAATGTATCCCACACAGTGCTATTTTTCAAATCGCTGTTGTCAGCTTCTGGCAAGGTAGTAAATTGCTGCAAGGCAAAACAGGTATTTCTCGTTTCTGACTGATACAGAAATGTTTTTGTTCCCCTCGAATAAATGTAAAAAAAACAAAACATTTTGGATATAGTCCCAGCAATAAATTATTATGTATAATTTCTCCTTATTGAAATGTATTTTACTGTACAGTTAACTATGTTGTATATTATTATTACACCAAGACTGAGACTGACCATAAAAAACTGTGTAATAATAATAATAATAATAATAATAATAATAATAATAAAGACTACATGTATCAATGTTAAAACACTCATAGAATTATTAGGCATATTATATAAACATATGTAATCAATCAATGAGAAACATGTATTTAAATGGCCTTTGTATATAAACCTGCAAAACAAATATTGAAAATACTGTACAGAAAAGTTAGATCTGCAACTAAGTAGTTAATTTACTACAAAAGCTCTTCAAGAATGATTTGTTTCATTTTTGTAAAGTTGCCTCACAAATCTACAGTAATTGGCCATATTCCAAAAGTGATTATATTTTGATAAATGTGGCATATAAACCCCACAACATCTACCAAATAGAAAAAATACTAAGTGCGTGCACAGTGAATTACTGGTCCAATATCTGTGAATCCTTAGCAGGTCATTGTTGGATCAGTGGTTTTGGTTCTTGGGCAATGGTACTTTGAGAAAGGCGAAAACAAAAGCTATTTTGACCCATTTGCAATTGACGGATTTACTTCAAACGTAATAGTAACCAAAAATGTACTTAACTGCTTAATTCTAACAACATTGGTATTCTAAATTTTTTTTTAAGAGTTGTCATTTATTTCATTTTTAACACATTCTGTGCTAATATAACATATTTTCTGATTAGTTATCATCTTAATTTATATAAAAAAAAGTTTTTATATCATTTCTATATCATGGTCTATATCATTTCAATTTATATTGTGTTCCTTAGCCTAAAAAGGCAAAGATGTATAATTTTGTGGCAGGACCCTATTCATTAATATTTATAGATTATTTTCAGATTTTTGTGTTGTTAGGTACCTGTTTTTAAGCCTATTTAGTTAAATGTACAACGTTGTTAGCCAAACTGTTATTAACTGTATTTAAAATACATAAGAAACTTACTCTCAGCACTTAAGCATTTAATGGTTTGCGAAGTGCCCATTAATTCAGTCAAAAATAAATATTCTCCCATTGAAAAAAAAAACAACCAGATAGACGAAACTAAATAAATTATCACTGTCAGTGTTTTTTATCAAGGAAATCAAGCATGCAACGAGTAAACGTGACCACATTAGTATCTGATATGCAGATTTATTAACAGAAGCACAAAAATGACATTGACTAAAATATTAGAACATTTATAAGGAACACTTTTATTTATGAATCTATAACACTTTCAATGCTTACCCATAAACTTTTGAGCAGTTTTTGCAGAGGATCATGTACATATACTTACATTTATTTTTTTCCTTGTATATATGCAGTCTTACATTTTTTTACCAAATGACCTGTAGTGTATAGTGTATACCCCCCATTTAACCAGGGTATTTTAATAAGCAATACAAATGTATTTTCAATAAACACCAACTACATAAAAAAACATGTCCAAAAAGTATATACAAATAGAAGTGCAGTCTTGCAGGATGAGCAGATCCTGTAACAGTGTGATAAAGTATATCATTTTTCAATGATCGTTAATGCAAGTTATGGATTGCGGCTTTGGGCTTTTACAAGATATTTACATTTAGGTATCTAATTAAAATAAAAGCATTATAAAGGAGTGAAATAACCAAAATATATAATAGTTCAGTACAGGGCAATGGACTGAATATTACTTTATGAAATATCAATTACATGCTTATTTTCCTTTCTCTCACAGTCCTGGAGCTTGCTTTCTGCTGTATCTTTTGTGAAACCATTCTACGCATGCTTCACACTGAATCATATATCCTCTCTCAGGTTGTCTGCATATGCAGTATAGCGGTGACACATAAAAAACAAGGACATCTTCTGTATTTCTGATTTCAGTGGCAGGACAATTATCTAGCTTTCCCTCTTCCAAAGTTTTCAGCAAAACTGCACATTACATTCCAGTGAAGTTTTAAATTTCCTGACAAAGTAAACTTGCAAAAACAATTGCTGCTACCCCGCAGTCTGATTTATTTTGTTGCTGATCAACTGGTAGCAAATGAAACTTCAGTGAAGAAGATTCCTTATGCCTAAACATCGATGACACAGCAGACAGTCTCATCATGCACTTTGCCATTACATAAGCTGTCACAGCAATGTCAAGCTCATTCTCAGTGGTGGTGTTTCCAACAGAAACCCAGTGGGATCTCTTAGAAAGATGTAATGCTTGAACAAAGCATTCAGAAACTGTAGAAAATCTAGGTGGAGTGCCTGAACTACACAGTGATAAGCTTGGATGCTGAAGGCCTTGAATGTTGGGATACTGATGTTTTAGAATCACTTGTAACGCATGAATTATATCTGAGTTTAACCATTTCCCATTTTTAATAATAGCTTCATCTTCCGATGTTAGAGCTAATGGTTCATTTACCCAGACATCTTTGTTGCTGTGCATGCTTTGGAATGTTTTGCTGAATGTTTTCTGTTTGTTTTTTTCTTTCTGTACTTTGGAAATGTTGCCATTTCTTGTGGTCTTCCTTTAGATTTAACTCTTGTTACTTTAATTTGACCTTTCAGATCATTTAAGCAAGTGCTTGACTTGGACGTAGCGCTTCACAGTACAAATTCCGAAGTTAGGTGCTTTACTCCTGCTGATTGGGAAGCAGCCTGAAGTGCAAGACTTCTGCCTTGATTTTCTTCAATTAAAATGCTTTGCTCTTAGATTCTCACTAGCAAACATGGTATTTGAAGGATCTGAGCTAAGGCAAATCACATCAGTTTTTTTGCCATTTTCTGTGTTTTTGGGGATTAGTAATCAACCTGTAAACCGAAATCTGCTTGGTCAGATTCACTTCTGGCAGAGTTTTTCAGCAAGCCTATTTCTGAAGGAAAAAGGGATTCATTGCTTAGTATTTTGCTGTACTCCGAGGTGACAGTAGACACTTTTACTTTTGTTTCTGTTTCTTCGGTGTTGGGTATTTGTTCCATGAGAGGTACATCTGAAGTTATATATGACAAATGTGCATTTGGTGTCTCAGAAGGGTCCTCTTTCAGCTGATCTCCTTCACCCCCATGCCTCCTCTCAATGCATTGCATATACAGCTTTCCTGTATTTCCCCTGCTCAGACAGCACTTTTCCTGTTTTGTGTGAAATGCTGTTAACAGAACATCTGGGCCATAAGGAAATATTCCCTTCTATTGTCTGATAGCTCTTCTTCCAGCAATTGGCAACACCACCGGCTAGTTGTTCCAGGGAAATTTTATTGCAGTCCATAAGGCAAAGTATATGTCTACATGGAAGTTGGTATGACATATAAAAGCTGCAGCTGCAATTACCATGATCCTCAAGAATATACTCTGAGTTCACTGTCTGGAGACAAATTTTGCACCATTATTTTCTGCTACACGTATGCTGTGCATTCCTGATATTTTCTATATTTCCCCCACCACCAAGTCTGATGCATATTTTGTGAGCTGATTAATTACAGCCTTCTGATTTATTGTTGTGTTACTGTATTACATATTCATACATGTCTCTTGAAAAATTTTAAAGGCTCTCTTGTTGTACAGCATCTGACTGTACGCCGGCAGTTTCAGCACAGCGTCCCCTAGTGTCGTGTTTCTATTTAAAATTGATTTCAGCTTCTGATTTTCACTTTCTAAATGATTGGTGATGACTGAATAGATTCAATTATTTTGCCTTTTAAACCCGGGATAATTCTGGTCGCTCTTCTTTGCACTCTTTCTAGAGCAGCAATATCCTTTTTGTAACGAGGTGACCAGAACTGAACACAATATTCTAGATGACGTCTTACTAATGCATTGTAAAGTTTTAACATTACTTCCCTTGATTTAAACACTTCTCACAATATATCCGAGCATCTTGTTGGCCTTTTTTATAGCTTCCCCACATTGTCTAGATGAATACATTTCTGAGTCAACATAAACTCCTAGGTCTTTTTCATAGTTCCCTTCTTCAATTTCAGTATCTCCCATATGATATTTATAATGCATATTTTTTATTGTCATTTACCATGTGTTCTGAATGTTGTCTAGATCATTTTGAATGACCTTTGCTGCTGCAACAGTGTTTGCCACTCCTCCTATTTTTGTGTTGTCTGCAAATTTAACATGTTTGCTTACTATACCAGAATCTAAGTCATTAATGTAGATTAGGAATAGCAGAGGACCTAATACTGATCCCTGTGGTACACCACTAGTTACCTCGCTCCATTTTGAGGTTTCTCCTCTAATCAGTACTTTCTGTTTTCTACATGTTAATCACTCCCTAATCCATGTGCATGCATTTCCTTGAATCCCTACTGCGTTCAGTTTGAGAATTAATCTTTTATGCGGTACTTTGTCAAAAGCTTTCTGGAAATCTAAATAAACCATGTCATATGCTTTGCAATTATCCATTGTCGATGTTGCATTCCCAAAAAAATCAAGCAGGTTAGTTAGACACGATCTCCCTTTCCTAAAACCATGCTGACTGTCTCAGAAAACTGTCAAGCCCCGCTGCGGCCCCAGGGCTCAGGAGCTCAGCTCAGAAAACTGTCAAGCCCCGCTGCGGCTCTAAGTCTGGGCGCTGGCTCCGGAGCATGGCCAACCCTACCGCAGATTAAGCAGGATTTTATTTGTTTTGCATTTTTGTTTTAAATCCACGATAACAATAAGCTAATTTGATTGCCATGCAAAAATAATGAATACAGTTTCAATATTGTGTGTGTGTGTGTGTGTATATATATATATAAAATAGAGAATTTCCACTCAACTCAGAATGGGTCATAAAATTCTTGTTGAACTTATAAAAAGATAACATATTTTAACAAATACAGTTGCACATAAAAATAAATTTAATGTTAAAATGAAGATTACAGGACCAATAACGCAAGAATAAAAAAAACAAAGTTTTTTGTCATCTTATCTATATTGGTGTAAATTAATATTAAACATTAGTATTAAAACGATGTGATTTATGTCTGTAGCATACATTAGCTAAATATTTCAGATTAAAGATTCTGACCCTTTAAGCTTAAAACAGTTTGCTATATTTTACAATTTTATGGAAACAAATTAAAACAAAGACGGTGATCCGCTTCAGACAGATATACAGGGTGTTCAACAATTAAAGTTCAGATAGAAAATGTCAATTGGCGTGTGTGAACCCTACTTTTCACACAATTTCCTGTGACACTGGTACACTGGCGTGTATCTTTCTCCTTTGCACCTTTGTACTCTTAAATCAACCTCGGTTTCCAAATCAGCTGAAGGGGGACTCAGAAAATTAGTTTGGCCCAGTCATCTTTGGTCTAGTCTTTGTATGTGCGACAAAAGTTCAGGCGATCAGGTTGCTCAGAAAGGACTTCTTAGCAGGCCTCCTCGACACCAGACCATTCTCCAGGGGACGCTTTCACTCCAACTTCTTTCCCTTGCCGCAGTAAGTGGACACTACTGGCAGTACGATCTCTCAAACTTGAATGGCATTGGTGGTGATCCTGGCGAGCAGTGCTGACTTCTGGGTGTCCAGGCCTGGGGGCAGCTTTATAGCATCCAGTCTTCTTATATTTCTGAATGACCCTAGATACTGTGCTTCGGCTGGCATAACCTCTGTTGGCTACCTGATGACGGCTAAAACATTCCTTATTCCTTGTGCAATGATGGCTGAGTGTGGGAGGTATGGCTCTTCCCCATAGCTTGCTCTGAAGTTTAAAATTATCTATGTAAAAATGATGCTTATATATCATAAATCTACTTGTTACCACTTCTATTTGTCACATTTTAAGATTTGCGATTTTCAGAAATCGTGTTTTCCAGTTACATTTTGAAATGTCAAATTTTTCCATTGTCAGTTTTTCATTATGTATATGTAAAACTACAAAGCAGTATATAATTTAATATGTTAATGTAACATTATTCAGCCGGTTTCATTTGACTTTATGAAGCAAAATGAGACAGTGGCTAGGGTGATGCCATAACTGTATGTCTGCATGCCATTATATACTGATAACAGGACTATGCAATAAGAATTTGTACAGCGTAAAACAGATCTAAGTAGGTTTGAAATCCCAGTCCAAAGTCGCCATTCCGCAAGGTTTTACACAAGCTAAATTAAATTCAAATTCAAATAAAACACACAGAGAGCCAGCATGTACAGATAAATTGAAGTTTAATTAAGATTCAATATAGTCCAAGAATTGTTTGCACTTGCACTGTACAAACCAAACAGGTGAAGGTGAACTTTACTGTTCAATTTTCATTTACAGTTTACATACAGATCTTTACCTTTTCACCACAAACAAATTATAATCTTATTTTACACCCCACCCCACCCAAAAGGCCATCATTTAGCATTATCACTGACAAAAAAAGATCAGACAATGGTTTAATAGTGTTTGTTTGTTTTTTTAATCATGTTTAATAATAGTAATGCTTCAGATATGTAGCAGATTATTTCACATCGTCATTTATTTCAGGAGTCAAGAAAAACATCAAATTTCTCTAGCGGGCAATGAATAGTCTTAACACACTGTATAAAGAATCAGACTACAAAAGAGAGGTTCATAAAAGATAAACACAAGTAATTTATTGTCAAAATGTTTCTTTAAAAAATAATAATAATAATAATAATAATAATAATCATAATCTAAAAGGTCTATTGGTTCATAACTTAAAGCAATCATAAAACCAGATTAAAAACTAAAGAAACTTCTGGTAAAAAAAAACTTTCATTTCACTTACCTGGTGAGTTTTTGGTATTTATTTTTTATGGACTAAATGATAATGTGTCACATAGAGACGGGGAGGTACACTAATGACATACAGAGCTGGGCACAGCCCACTACTTGTTGGAGGGTAATGCATTTTAATGAGCACAATAACACAAAATGCAGTGATAATGTTAATCGACTCAATTACTTAACCACTGAAAAAAATAAAATATTCTAAATTAGAAAATTCTCAGCAAATAGGAAAGAAAAGTGTTATATACAGATTGGATATCAAAAGAACAAAAAACCATTATGACCAACCTATGCTAAACTAAACAGTACAAGCAGCAGCAAACAGGACTGTATTAAGTCATGAACAAAATATTTACTAGTTAACAAAATGCAGTAATTAAGTGTACTACAAAGACAACTGGAGATGGGGGGCACTGTTGATTTTTTTTTTTTTAGCCAATGTTCGAAATATGTTGATTATAATTAGGGCTTCTGTTTATCGGGTTTTATGTAAATCGTTTATTTTTTCAGGGCTTTCGTTTTTGATATAGTGTATGAAATTAGTTTTTTCGGTTACTTTCCAAAATGCTTGAGTGTTGTCAAAATATGTATAGTAATTCGACAGTACTTGCACACTTAAGTTGTACCTTCTTTTCTTTGCTGTCTTTGAAATCCCTATGGTCACGGGCACATTCTTCTGGGGTTTTTGTGTGTAGGCATTTTTGTACATTTCGCCACAATTCTTTTTTACAGTGCCGTGAAAAAGTATTTGCCCCGTCTGATTTTCTGCATTTTTCATATTTTTGACACTGAATGTTATCAGATCTTCAACCAAAACTTAATATTAGATAAAAGGGACCCTGAGTGAACAAATAACACAAACATTTGATACATATTTCATTTATTTATTAAAGAAAATTATGCAACACCCAGTGCCCCCGTGTGAAAAAGTAATCGCCCCCTTAGACTCAATAACAGGTTACGCCACCTTTAGCAGCAATAACTGCAACCAAACGCTTCCTGTAGTTATTGATTATTCCTCTCTGGAGGAATTTTTACTCCTCCATGCAGGTTTTCACCTCAGTGACATTTGTGGGTTTGAGCATGAACTGCTCATTTCAGGTCCTGCCACAACATCTCAATGGGGTTTAGGTCTGGACTTTGACTAGGCCATTCCAAAACATTACATTTCTTGTTCTTCAACCATTCTGATGTAGACTTGCTTGTGTGTTTCGGATCATTGTCTTGCCGCATGACCCAGCTGCACTTCAGCTTCAGCTCACGGACGGATGGCCTGACATTCTCCTGTAGAATTCTCCGATACAGAGCAGAATTCATGGTTCCTTCAATGATGGCAAGGCGTCCAGGTCCTGATGCAGCAAAGCATCCCCAAACCATGACACTACCACCACCATGCTTGACCGTTGGTATGAGGTTCTTACTGTGGAATGCAGCGTTTAGTTTGACAGACATAACGGGGCCCATGTCGGCCAAAAAGTTTTGACTCATCTGTCCATACAACATTGTTCCAGGTGCTTTTTGGCAAACTTGAGACGAGCATTCATGTTCTTCTTAGTGAGCAATGGTTTCCGCCTTGCTACTCTGCCATGAATCCCATTTTTGCCCAGTATCTTTCTGATGGTGGAGTCATGAACACTGACCTTAGCCGAGGCGAGAGAAGCCTGCGGATCCCTGGATGTTGTTCTAGGGTTCTTTGTGACTTCCTGGACGATTTTATGCCTTGCTCTTGGAGAGCTTTTGGCAGGACGGCCACTCCTGGGAAGATTCACTACTGTCCCAAACTTTCTCCATTTGGACAATATGGCTCTGACTGTGGTTCGGTGGAGCCCCAGAGCCTTAGAAATGGCTTTGTAACCCTTTCCAGACTGATAGGCATCAACAACTTTTTTCCGGAGGTCTTCAGGAATTTCTTTTGTTCGTGGCATGATGGGCCTCTAGAACCTGTTTGCTGACAATTTCACTCTGATGGTAAGGGCCAAAGTTAGTCAGATTTATATTGGGCAGGGCTGGCCCAAATCAGGCCTGGTTGTTAACCAAAGTACTCAAACAGCTAACCCTAATTATCCCTTTAATTGGGTTGAGTTAACTAGGGGGGCAATAACTTTTTCACACCTGAAGATTGCAGGTTTGATTACCTTGCACACCAAACAAATGAAAGCAGCACCAAACTTTGGTGTCATTTTTTCTCTCAGACTCCCTCTATATACTACTACAACCCACAAAAAAACTGACCAAATACAATGTGAAAAATGTGCAGAAATGCAGAAAATCAGACAGGGGGCAAATACTTTTTCACAGCACTGTAAATCCTCCATGTCTTAACTGTAATACAGCTTTAAATCCCGCGAACAAGCCTCCATCCTGATTGTAATCTTGTTTTAAATCTCGCAAGCGGAGTCTCCAATAGAAATGTAGGAATGTGCTGTCACTCAGTAGTTGGGGCGGGTTTGAAGTATTCAGAACAAATCAATGATACAAGTCAGGAAGGCGGGACATTGCCCAACAGCACTGGGAAATGTATTAATTAATATTTTTGTAGTAGGTTTTATTCATTTTTTTTAATGGGAAACGTGAATAGATTAACAGTGTTTTCCGGTGTTTATTGGCTATCCACCGATTTAATTTTTTTTGTATCGGGTTTTATCGGTTAAAACCGAAAATCAGAAGCCCTAATTATAATCAATTGTGCAGGCTTATATACTTACTATATGCAGACAAAAACAATTGGGTCATTGGGTATAGAGATACACCCATAGAAACACGTAGACTCTCATAGCTTGCTTACATGGTGATTTAAATGTTAGTATTTTGGATTTACTAACAATAAGAGATATATGGATGATGGCTGATGACCTGACCTTTTAAACATGATAAAAGGCAAACGTGCAAATAATGGTCACATTTTAATTACTCATTTTCAGTGAACTGAAAAAATGAATGCTTTTAAATTATCCGAATACAACAGAAGCACACATATTTGCATGAGGAAATGAAAACACCCCGAAAGCCTTTAATCTCCATTTTCTGTGGAATGTATTTCATAGAAGGTTCACACCACTACAAAAGTACAATTTCAAAAGGACACAATCTTATTCCTAGCAGTGATTACTATAGTGTACTGCAACAGTAAACCCTATTCCAAAACGTTCTTTTTAAAATTATTGTAATATAATGATTTTTTATTAATTATATTAATGCACTATGTGCAAAATAAAAAAGTTCTACTCAGGGTGTGCAGCACAGTCGAGGCATTTTCATAAACAAAGCATGCAAATCAAGCTAGCCCTTACAGTACATCTGCATGTCCACCTATGAATGAAAAAACAGGGCACAAATGTTCCATTCTATCGATTGTTCATGAATTCAAATCAGCAATTAACTCAAGATCAGAAACTGGATGCATTTCAATTTGTGTTAATGGAATTTTCACAGAAACAAAACAAATATTTGGGTTCCATTAACAGTATTTGCTTCAAGCAAAGAATTGCATTCTAATCTTGCAGATTATACTTTTATTTCGTTTTGCATAATGTATTGACACACACAAGCACCACAGATTTCAGGGTAAGAGTGTTTTTATTTTCCAGGGGAAAATCTGGCCAGAAACACTGGTTTACAGCTTTGTTTACAGATACATTCTCTCAGTCTGGTATCTCCAATGACCTTTCCTGGTTACAAACACTGCAGATTTAAAAGGTCACCTGGAACCAGTTTTTCCAACAATTAGCTAACAAAATGTCTAACCTGATACACTTTACTTTTACTGTTTGAAATACTTTAACACCCCCAAAACATGTTTTTACACTGGCATTGTACTCCAGTAGTTTTTTTTGTGCTTAAATCACCATTTTATTATTATTATTTTTTTAATTATTATTATTATTATTATTATTATAATTATAATAGTGAAAAAGCAAGGGTGGAATAATTTACAATACCCCAATTTCAGGCTACAGTCATGCATTTCATTCTAGGGCAAATGAAATCTATATTCTAGCAATTTTTCCCAAATTACATGAGTACACTTCCCAACTACCTGCAGTCTGTAGCAAAATGTTCTCCAACGACCAGGCAGATGCATTACAATACTACGACAGACATGCATAAATAAACCTCATCAATCTGTGGTAACCAAAAACACGGCTAGAAAGCAGAGCTTTATATGACAAATATTCACAAATATTCAGGAAACAACTAGTAAGAAATTATTCATCAAGAATGTAGGCTGTGTATAATTGTTTAATACAATAAAACGCATTCATATATTTCGTTAGTGCAATCAATTAAAAGCATTAATGCAGAAACTAGTATTAAACCGAAATATATCAGATCCTGTAAGTGCAATAGTCATTCAAAACAGAACATCCTGGATTTAAAAAACATGATCTGCTTATCATAAACAGCAACACATTATACAGTACCAGTACTTTTTTTGGGACCAAGCCATTTAACTCCTTTTACAGTTATAAGTAGCTGAGTCTGAAAATGGCTTTATGTTTGACTACATTTAGAAAATGCTTAATTGATCTATACTGGCATCTTACTTTGCATACTACCCTACTATTGGTACTTTTCTGGTCATCTGACATCTGATGATTGCTACATCATTCACCACCCTCCCCCCGGACACCCACTTTCTTTAATACCCCAGAATTCTAGTTACACAATGGTGCCTGGTTTATCCAATTATTCATCATCTCACATTTAGCAAGGCAATCTCATGTACCACAACACAACATACCATTTTGACTAAATGCATCAAATTAGTATTTGCGCTCAGGTCTGAAGGTTTTTGTAAATACAAAGAAACAAAATATGACAAATTTATTTGCATCCCCCAATGAATGTTAGAGTAATATGTCAAAAGTTAATATTTAATGGATCATCCACAAGAGTATGTGAAGGGGAGAAGTATTAACCCATTAGATTAAAAGGCTGGAGGGCAAGGGGTAGAGTATGAATTACTGCACAGCCCTAGACTTCCAGATACGATACATCAACACTTCAGATCTATTTAGGTAAAGATGTAAAAATGACATTCTGAAATGTGTCAAGAGAGAACAGAAACACAAAGTTATCAAAAATAATGAAGCCTTATACACAACTAGTTAATAGCCCATTTTTATTGAGCAGGACAAGTTTTATTACCATTATACCAAATATTTGCGAGATGCTGAAACTAAATGCTTCTGGATCTAGACCTTATGTAAATACAGGTTGATATAGTCATATCTTCTGTATCCAACTAAGGCTAAGTCTGATGTTAGTTTTCTGAGCAGGGCTAACACAATATGAGAACTTTACAGGTTCCATATGCACCAACTTTGATTCAGAGATTTCCATACCGAGAGGACAGATGTTAGAATTCACAATAAGTCAACTACTAACCCACACTATGGTCCATCCTGCACAACCCCAGTGTTTTGTGACTTGCTTTTATCTGGTATAATAAACTCTGTAGTACACTGTTTTTGACCTCCACAATGAGTATGAGTTGTCAAATTTTAGAAGGTAAACCCCTCTCCCTGGGTACTGGTGGCTGCCTGCGTATACCTCCTCGTGGCAGTCTCGCCTGTACACCGGCACAATCTCATCCACTTGAGGCTTGTTGGCATTCTTTTTAGGTTTTTCTTCTTCGCTTGGGTTTTCTGTTATAGAAAAATAAAGAAAACAAAATGCACCATTATCTACAATTACATACTGAAACACAAAAAACAAAAACGGTCAATGGCCTTGAGGTTCTTTATAGAAGACTGAACTTTGTTATTTATTACTGGTTGGTGTATAGTCTCATAATCCATTGCTTTGGTACATGACAGATATATAAAGCTATACTTTACCTTTGAAGTACTGGACTATATAATATGCATGCTTCTACTGTGCAGCCTCCATCTGCAACTTTGAAAAGTGTGCAACTTCACCCAAAATAATTTTCAACATGTGAACATCAAATCTTGTAATTCTCTTACCTTCCTCCTCCTCACTTGACTCGCTGACATGAACACTAACTGTTGTGTTTGGAGAATCTGTCCATTCAAAATAAACTCCAAAGCCAATGTCATAATGATCTGTGGCAAATTCCCAAAACAGATAGGACCCCTCTTCATGTGTAGGAACACGGACTGTCACCACTTCCCCTCGACCCACTGTGATCACCGAGTCTGCGTCCTGTCGGATCTTCTCCTTGAAGTCTTTAATTTGCGGCCTGGTCCACATGGAGGGAGCAGCTATAACAGGGGATGCATCTGTCAAAGGGATATATAAAACAAAAATATTTAAGCTGCTTTTAAATTCCTTTTTATAAAACTTACCCAGAACTTGTCAATGAGTAGCAAGGCTTTCCTTGTTTTCAGTTTTATCCCACTTGGATTAGGCTACCTGGAGGACTGGTCTCAATGACACTACAAAATGTACCTACAAATAAATCAAGTGGCATTCCTAAAGACATACAATGGAGCCCCAAGCTCCAAACCAGAACGGCTCCCAAAACACCACCTACTCAGTAAGTTATTCTGGAGTGGATAGAAAGTGTATTAAGCAATGGAGTATAGGCAATTATATTTCCCCACTAATGTGTCTTCATAAAGTGGTGCTTCATGTCAGGGGTATACTGCATGTACAACAAAAAAAAGTAAATTGTTAAAAAAAACCAAAACACACACACATATATATATATATATATATATATATATATATATATATATATATATATATATATATATATATATATATATATATATATATATATATATATATATATACACACACACACACACACATATATATATATATATATATATATATATATACACACACACACACACATATATATATATATATATATATATACACACACACACACACATAAATACATATAAAAAGACAAAAAAAAGTGTGTTCTGCTCTAAAGACCTCCGTTTAGACATTTCAGAGAAGTACATTAGCCAGTCTACTCTTAGCATTAAGCTACTACATTGCTACAGATATTGTACCTTTTGGTCCATTTTCTGACACTTCCTCTCCCGACTCTGGTTCAGGCTCTTTCTCAAAGCTTTCTGTATGAGAATTGGCCTGTCCATTCACAGTCGGGCTCTCTCCTGGATAAACTGCATGGACCTTTGCTGCCACTGCTGAGGCCACTATTGCAGCTTCCTGTTGCTTCTGTAGGGCTGCCTGGAAAAATGTAAATGAGTATATTTGCCAGTTAGAATCCCGGGAGTGTTTATAGTTCTCAAAGAATTTAAATTTAACATTTACCATTTGATCAGTGCTCTACTGTGGTAGATCATTAAGACCTTTATGTGTTCCTCTCTGGTTCAAGGATGTGACTGATGGCTGAAGCCTTATTTTTTCACAGTAAAAAATTGCTTATTTCTCAGCATTTCACGGTCTAAAAATAGGTATTTCAAGATGTTTCACAATTAAACATATTCATAAAGCAGGGAAATTGCGTTGTCACATTCAAAATGTATCATTTTCTTTAGTATTATACAACAAATGTTCCTAAATATGGAAATGCTTACCTGAAAAACAGTAAACGCTAAATTGCATTTTTTATGTCCACATAATTTCAATATCAGTGAACTATTAAACAAAACAAAAATGTAAAAATATAAACAAATAAAATGTCCCCTTCTTGTACTGGACAGAGCGATCTTTAGCAGAAATATTTACGATCTTTAATGCAACTGGTGTCTTTTTCATTGAAGATTGTGCAGCTCTATGCAGTGTCAAACATTTAACGGAAGCAAACTAAACCGACTGCCAGGTTCCTAACTGCAGTGTAACAGGAAGTGCATCAATAAGGCAAACATTTGCTGTATTTATTTTGAAGTGATAAAAAACATTATATTTACACTTTTCTTCCAGAAATGGGAATTTTCATAGGGAACTATATATTACATGGCAATGGGTACACTTCACAGAAATCGTGAAATCTGTGATAACAGTGAAAGAAATACATCTTAAGGTTTAGGTCCCTTTTGTAATTTACTATTAAAGCTGGTCACATTTCCAAAAATGAAAACTATAGCATCTAAACTTTTCAGATTGAATGTTTCCTTCTTAGTAAATAAGTTTTTTTTGTCCATTTATTAATAAAATTTGTACTTCAAGAGACAAATCCTCAATTAGTGCCTCGAATTCCAGAACCAGCCATACTTCCCGGATTTCCCCCCATCCTCTTCCACCCCCTCATAACCTCAATTATATTTGGGAAGAAAATCATTGTACCGATTCAGAACAAATTCTACACAGTTCAGAATTGTACAAGATCCTCAATGTTATTTATAGCGATCGAGAGGTAACAAACTTGCCTGCATTGTTTAGACTGGAGTGCAGAACATCTAATTGTTTTTATTTACAATGAACATGTTGTTTAGTCTTCACATTTTATTTCTGACCAGAGACTTACGGTCCTTCTATAAAATGAGGTATTCAATACAGAATTGCCTAAACAAGTAACTGGTCTATACTACCCTACCAAACTCTACCTGCTGCTGTGCCAGCTGGACCTGGTAGAGCTGCTGCATGTACTGCTGGTAGTGCTGCTCCTGGAGCTGTCGGATCAGGATCTGCTGCTGTTCAGAGTTTCCTGGGTACTGCTGTGCTGCATACTGCTGGAACTGCACTGCTGTCTGAGCATTCAACGCTGCCATGATCTGCTGCCTGAAAAATTCACAATACAATAGGTACTATATGTATATAATTTGTTTTTTCTTTCTTTCATGTATTTAAACTCATTCATAGAATCAAAAGATGACATATATATATATACATATATATATATACATATATATATATATATATATATATATATATGGCAAATCTGCTCTGCTACTGCTAGTTCTAATAATATACTGTAAATCTCTTCAGCCTCTGCAGTATCTGCAGCCTCACTTTTTAAAGTCATTTTTACTCTGGTTGATTATAAAATTGTAAAGATTTGGCAAACATGAGAATGTTGCAAATGCTATTAGGAGGTAATGATTTATTATTTCCACTTGTTTTTGTCAAAATCAAAGTTTAGGCAATATATGAAGACTCACTTCTGCTGCTCCATGCGCAGCCCCTCTTCCTCGATCTGCCTCCTCTCCTCTTCCTCCCTCATCCTCGTCTCCTCCTCCTCTTGTTGTCGCTTCTCCTCCTCCTGCCTCACTCGCTCCCGCTCCTCTTCCTCAAGCCGACGGCGCTTCTCTTCCTCCTGTCTGAAAATCAAGACCCAGCATATGGAAATCAGTTTCACAAAAGTCGAGGCCTTAATAAAAAATAATCTGGGTTGTTGAAACCTGCCCTACCATCTTTTTAAACCTTATCACAATAGAAAACCGTTTTCAATACACAAACCCAAAACATTATCTTCATACCAGGTTTAGGTACTTATACTAGTATATCCTACAATGTAGAATCACCTGGTTCTCAACCCAAGTCCACAAGTACCCTAAACCCAGTTTTTGTTGTAAACATTTTATTACTAGTTATCTTTGTTAAAATAGGTTTAGTATTCCAATTTTAAATTGCACTCTTTAAATACTTTGCATTGGGTACGTTATCTTTGTTTAATATGATTGCACTTTCACAATACAAGTTTAAGTCATGGTCTTACCTTTTCCTTTCCTGTTCTTCCTTTTCTATTTTATGAGAAGTAACATATGGTGCAAATAAATTGCAACATTTATTTAACAACGTCACAAATTCCACCATGGCATCTTCTTTCAACATATTTCCCAAAGATGCCCATTCTTTCCTGTTAAATGAAAAAGATAAACAATAAAAGGCAAGGCTTATAAATATGTCCACCACAGAAGATAATGTGTTGGATTACTGCAAGTATTTTCATTAAAATGTACAACAAAGTATGGTAATCCAGAAACTCATTTCAGCACCCAAATTCTGTATTCCTGAAAGCATAGATGTGATTGATAACGTGTGGATCAACTAGCATCTACCCACATCTCTGACATGACTAAATGAGAAGATCCATGCATTATACTCCATAAATAAGGAGCAGGCCCCATCATCTGCTCTGGTTCTATCCTTATTTTATACTTGAGTGTCTGGTAAATAGCTGTTACATATCAGTTCAATGTGGTTATATTTACCATGCTGCAACAAAAAGCCCTGATCATCGGATTCTTACCTTCTGTCATTTCCAAGTACATCAAAAAACCCAACCTCTGGACAGACATCTGGATTATAAGGACCAAGTAAGACTTGTTTGTGGAGGGCCACAAGCCTTAGTTTTTCTTCATATGTGGGATGGAAGGCTTTACCATCTTTCTCTAAATAAGTAAACAAAAAACAAACTTATTTATACAAACTGAATAAAGTCCAGAACCAACAAGCTCTAAACTAAAATATAGCAATCCATATGCTTTCCATTTAATTGAAAATCTTGTTTGTAACACACTTGCAATTTGTAAAGAAAAACAGCCATTTATCCAATAGAAGTATGTACATAATTTCAAGTTACCTATGCCTCCATAGCATTTAACTTTTAAAAGAAATAAAGTTAGAAAATAAGTGTAGTCTACTGTGACCAGGATGGCTGGTAGTGACATCTGACCAGGAAGTTAGACAGACAACAGTACTAGTGTTGAATGTGCTGGTGTGCAAATTTTATGAATTACATATTTAAACAAAGAATCCATCGAGATTCACGGTGTCCATGGAAACATAAGCCCGGAAACGAAATGCCCTCAGAAGGAATGTTTTACTATAGCAATAATAAAAAAAAAAAATTTAAAAAAAAAAAGGAATGTTTTACTCGACTTACATACATAATAAATTGTTGAAATTGCCGCTATTTTACTGGAAGAAAATAAACATTGAGTATTATTCACTGGAACATACGAGCACTGAAAAAATTATTTCTTTTTTCTTTTTGAAATAACTATTTTAGCGGCCCATCTGGCAAAGCAGACAGCAATTTAGTCGGCCGCTGGCTGAGCACCGCAGCTGTTTTTAGCAATTTGAAAAAAACGCAGCGGCGTTATTTCAAAGTAATACGGTAGTAGACTATTAATTCACCTTTTTGATTCAAGTTCCGGCTTCAGGTAAATAGATATAAGCAGGCTTGCAGTTGAGAGTATTCCGATTTTTTAAAACAATAATTGTTTATTCGTATAACATGACAAAATAAACAATAACAGCATTTGAGTAATTAGTCAAAGCAACTTCTACATAATTAAATAAGAGATTCTCTCAAAATCACTTGAATCTCTTAACTGTAAATTACATGCAATTACAATGAGGAACCTTCCCTAGTTCCCCATAAACAAACATTAAGTTGTGGTTCTTAAAAAGCAATGCTTCATTCCTAAAATATCTAATTCTGTATCAAAGGTATTTTTAGTACTAAAGCATGTGACAAAGTAACTCCAACAGTAATACATATAAGACATTCTCTAAAATGACTTTGCAATGAATACCATAAGTTACCAAAATTACAATACCTTCATAGTTTCCTAAAGACAAATCAAATAGTACTGGATGCAATCTGATTAATACAAGTACCAACATATTTTCTCGAATAGCTTTTTAAACTAGCATATATATACGGTAAGATATTTGTTATCTAAATCACATGCAAGCATAGATTTCAACTCTATCATGGCTCACCTCTCTTTAGGTAACCTTAATAAGCATTAACTTTATGTAATACTTGCGTGAAGTTAACTTGTAGAGTTATCATACTGAAGTGTCTTTCTGGGCCCATGATCAGGTAAACACGATAAAGAACGCACTTCAATGTGTTGACCTACTGGGCCACCATACTTTGCCATACAGTAATGTTGACAGCAGTAAAAGTGAAGATGAAAAAACTCACTCCCTGATAGTTTTTTGTTTTGTGTAAAGTCACCGAGACGGGCATTTCAAATTTACAGGGCGGAGACCATTTACAGCAGCACTCAGAAACAAAACATCACAGGAACTTGTTTAGAGAAAAGAAAGAAACTTGAAAACACTGAATCCTTTTTTTTTGTTTGTTTGTTTTACTTATAATTTATATTGGAACATTTAAAGTGTTTAAATAGTTACGTTTTTACAACGTAAAAATATCAAGAAACAAGTGGATATATACGCAGATGTTTCATGAACTAAATTTATCAGTTACGTTTTTTTTTTACTTATTACTGATAATTAGGGAATGAACAACTATTTTACTTCTAAATACTTATTTTGAGAAAAGAAATTAAAAATCGAGAGTAGCGTCCATTATTGCGTTGATTATGGCATTGTAACTCATCAGGTGAAACAAATTTGCCCAAACATCAATATTTTTCACTAAGCAGTAGGCTTGTAATGATAATAATAATCAAATTATTTATCAATTTGGACCCCACAATAACAAATCGATAATATTTTAAAGAAATTGAATATTCCATGAAATTAAAATGTGTCTTGTATATATTAACTTACTGTCAAGAACGTAATCTGTGTTTGCTTCTAAAAGTTACTGAGAATATGCGTCTGTGAACAAATACAGGATGATGATGCAGAGATCAAGAGTAACCTGCTTTGTTAATGTATTTTATACATATTGTTTTAAATTAGTCACAACTGTAGCTGTCTGTCTTGAGCGAAACTAACAATATTTAACATTACTACTTTGTCACATGCCGCTGTTTCAGAATTTTTTTTTTACCTTTTCATTTTAAAGCAATTATCCGCAACCTTTTTCGTTTAAGTCTGAGTGTCTGTGATCCAATGAAACATAGCAGGTTGTACAAAATAGTCTGACACCAGTAGAATGCAAAATCAGGATACTAAACTCACACCGGGTGCCCATATCTACCAATCAGAGATGAGAGCCCAGAGTGGTTATTGGCAGCTGTTAAGTGTCAATTAATAAATCCTGTCCAGTTTTGTTTTTGAAATTGAAACAAGCTTATAAAATCACATTAGGAACCTGGACCAATACACATAACTTAATTGGATTTAAGTGCAGGGTAAAAGTACACAAAAGAGTCCGTTTTCAAGGTGGGCAGGGGGTTCATTCTCTCTAGAGGAGCTCCTTTCACACTGGCACTCCTACCCGGGTCCGTACCTGGGTCACAATCCCACGTAGTGTGAAACTACGTACCTGGGTTAACCCGGGTCCCAGTGACCCATCTCAGGATGTGGGTTGACACGCTTTGACCAGGGCTGAGTGAGACAAAATGCTTGACGGTCGTTCGTGAGCCAATGCAATAACAAACAGCCACGCCTGCGTGAAGGTTTCACTTCTGCTAGGAACGTTTATGTTTATTCTGTTTAGCCATATTTTTGTTGCTTGAGACGCACCATGAGCCAGACTGCAGCAGGGAAGAAGAAACATTTTCTCTAATCAACATTTGGGCAAATGGTTCTATCCAGAGAATATTTAGTCGCAGCGTTTTCTTAATTTCAATGGACTTTCCTTATTACCTATTTTGTTTGAAATCTTACAACATTTTCCTAAACATCTTTATCATTTACTATAGTTCTATTAGCCATTTTAGTCAATATTTCTTGACAGTTTGTCACTCAAAACAATTACCACAAAATATTTACAGACCAGTTTGCCGGGCAATACTCTTACTCTCTTGATACAATAGCTTAGTAGGCGATTAGGAATAAACCCTTGATACTTATTTAAAAAAAAAAAAAAAATACAAAATTCAAAGCAAAACATTTAATGTTGCCTACTTCTGCTCACTCAAATTACACAACTCAAATAGCTATGTGTTCATTAAAACTGAAAAACATTTCTGTAAATACTGTTCTGAATAGTGCTGGAACAAATATCCAAAAAGAACATTTCTCCTGGGGCGCCCTGACTGTCAGCTAAGATCAGCCTCGCGCACTGAAGAGTGTTGCCGTTCACTCAGTTTGCTAAATAAAACAGCTATCTATTTTGGAAGACAAAAGTTGTACGCTTGGATTCTTACCACTGCTACAATATATAATATTGGTACTGTTTGTTAGAAATGATGAAATTGTAAAAGCTTCTCTTGGTAATCCTCAGGAAGCTAATCACTTCTTTAAAAATGGCTGACTCAAAATCGGGCAGTAACGTTTTGGTTGGTCTTTTCTCAGCAGTAAGTCACGTTGCTGCTTGTGTATTCAGGTAGACATCTTCGTTGTCTTTTCTAGGCAGTCATGTTGTTGTTTGTGTACTCGGACAGTCATGTCTTTTGTCAGTGATTTTAATACACGCATCACTACACCGTACTCTAATTTAAGATGCAGGCTACTTTTAAGAAGCAATAAATGATTAAAAAAGTGAGTCTTAAATTAGAAGGAATATGGTAGCCTAATCATTTTTTAAAAGTCAGATTCCGGAATCAAGCCGATATCAGTAGGAGACCAATAACAGCAGAACTCAGACAATAAAGGCTTAACATTGCTGAGGTAGTTTGCAGTCAAAATCAAAAATAAAGTTAACATACAATTGTTTTTTTTTTGTTTTGTTTTTTCCACAGCTTCTCCAGAACTTTATCCCGGACTTGTTTTGATAGCTCCTTGGTCTTCATGATGCTGTTTGTTTAGATATGCTCTCTAACAAACTCTGTGGCCTTCCAGAAACAGGTGTATTTAATCTGAGATCATGTGACACTAATTGCACACAGGTGGACTCCATTCAACTAATTATGTGATTTCTGAAGGCAATTGGTTGCACCAGAGCTTATTTAGGGGTGTCACAGCAAAGGGGTGAATACTTATGCAATCAAGCCTTTTCAGTTTTTTTTTTATTTGTAAATAATTTTGAAAAATATGTAGATTTTTTTCCCCCCACGACATTATGGACTATTTTGTGTAGATCAGTGACAAAAAAAAAAAAAAATCCTAATTAAATCCATTTTAATTCCAGGTTGTAACACTACAAAATGTGGAAAAGTCCAAGGGGGTGAATACTTATGCAAGGCACTGTAATTATATATATATATATATATATATATATATATATATATATATATATATATATATACACACACACACACACACACACATATATATATATATATATATATATATATATATATATATATATATATATATATATATATATATATATATATATATATATATATATATATATACACATATATATATATATACACACACACACATATATATATATATATATATATATACACACACACACTGGATTATTAAAAATAAATAAATAAATAAATGACCTAGACGTCAGAAAAATCGGAAATCCCTAGACTGTCAGAAAAAGCAGAAATCCGCTGAAACACAGAGATTTCTCATGTATGCATTTGCCATTTTTTTAAATTGTCGCACAAATTCTGGTGAGACGGTGCAAGGTATCATTTGTAGCAAATACAAACATCTGTTTTTTGTATCCAAATACATGTCAAAAAATATTCATTCGAATATTCGTCCCAACACTAATTAAATTTTGTTTTAAATTTTGATATTTTTTATTTACCTTGATATTAGGTATCGCAGGATTTTGGTATCATGATATAACGTAGGTATCGATATATCGCCGAACACTAATTATATCGAGTCAACCGGGGTCCATTTTCTGGTTATACCTCTAAAACAAATGACTCGTACAGTAATCAACGTTTTAATTCTTTCATGATACAATCCTAGTTTTTGTTAAGTGGAATGCAAAAAAAGGAGAACACAGTAAATATTGTTTTTTTTTTCATTGTACAAGTCCCCCTTTTCACGTTTATTTTATTTGAAGTGTTTATTCAAGTTAAAAAAACTAATGTTACTTTAAGAGTCTATGGCCTCTTTGTTTATGGCGAAGACACAATAATGGCAGAGATTATTTAAAAATAAAAAATTGTTGTCTACTTTGTTTTTACTTGAAATACACACAAGATTTAATTCACAAGGTTAAGGTAAGGCCTGCCTTTCTTCTGGAATATTTTTCAACTTTAATACAGTGTTACATGTCTTTGATAATGTTTAGAAAATTAACTAATACCTAAATCTTAAACAAAAATCCGAACATGAAAATTCCATGTTTGCCCCAGCACTAATTCTGAATAGCTTGTAATTTATGTAAACTGTGAATGGTGAAAACTGTGAAAATTCTGAACTGAATTATCGAAGCTAAAGATCTGTAGCTCATTCTGTACCAGTCACGTTGAGTGCAATGTCATTCTGCCCTCTTATCATAGAGAAAATGCACTCTAATTTAGTAACTTAAGTCGCGTTTTACCACCCTTGTATTAAGAATAAAATCAATCCCCCATTATATATATATATATATATATATATATATATATATATATATATATATATATATATATATATATATACACACACAATATATATATCTATATACACAATATATATATACACACACACACACACACAAATGAATGCACTTACCCGTCACACGCGATTTCCGACTCCGTAACAAAGCTCTTCAATGTTACAGTGCACTTCTTTATCCGTCACAGCACGCGTTTTATTTTTATTTTTTTATTGCATGCCATTGCATGCCAAATCGGTCTGTCTTTATTGTGCAGTTACACAGCCGAAAATGTGGCAAAAATAAAGCGAATGAGACAAGCTATGGTAATGTAAAAGTTAATCATTAAACAGTTTTAGATACCGTGATGCATTTTTCTTAAATCTGTGACCTTTAGTTGCTTTTGTGCATTTTCATTTCCAAGTCAGCTGTGACATTAGGGCCTTATTGAACACTATATTCTGCAATTTTGAATACTGACTTTGGATACTGTTTTAATTCTGGAAAATGATGTTTTTTTAATCTTTTGCTGAATTACATTGCCTTTTACGTTTTACGCAGTTCTGTGTATGGGTAACATTTTGATTTCATTTTGCTGTTGGGTCGTTAATGGGGAATTTTACATACTGCTACAATACGTACCAGATTTAAAAGTATATACTGTATTGCAGTTAATTCATTGTTCTGAATTAAAATACGTCTATTTAAAATATAGTACTGTACCAACAAAACTAACTTAGTACATCTAAATTGAAGCCTACTTATTTTAAAACACAGTCCTTTCAGCTATGTATTTTTGACACTATATTTTTTGTGTTCCCTGAAAAAATGGACAAGGGTTGGAACAGGCCGAAATGAAATAATCACATATGCGTCACACTCGTTTAACTGTCAATGAAGTAAAAAACGTATAGGGTCGGATACGTGAGTGCTGACTGTAGTTATATTTTAATGAACATGGCTTCTAATTTAACGCAATAATTTGACTATCCAAACAAATCATTTTACAGACATACGGGTTTTACAAAATGTACTATAAAAAACAGGACCTGGGCATTGTTAATCTTAAAGGTAATGTTTGTAGCAAATGCACCTCATTGCATGTAAAACCCACTTATTGCAGTTTGAATATGTTCATTGAACCTTGCCTTTGAGGTGCAAACCACATTCTAACTACAGTAACACTGTAAATCGATACAGTATCTTACTGTTCTGGTGATCACTAGAGGTGCATAGATAATCAGGAGCCTATCGGCATGGCACCGATAAGGAAAAAAGTTACAATTGGCTAGTGGCAGTTTTTGTTATTTTAGCAGATATTGTACACTTCCAGCACAGAATTTAATGTTTGGTCAGGCGCGCTTACCAATGATGCAAGAACACCGAGAGTCATTTTCCCAGTGTTGTGTGTGTGATCATCCTGCAGTAAGTAAGTCTCAAAAGAGCATAGTGAGTTGTGTGCAGCAATACAGACTTGATGATACATTAAATTCAATGACATAATATTATTCTGATTCTTTTATAAAAATAGAAAAAAATTGGTTGAATCCTAAATAACATTGATAGTTAAAGTTATTATTAGACAATGTACTTCAAAATTACCTTTTGTAATTTTTGTTTATCTTCCTTAATCTGCATTGGTTGCGGGTGTATTGAGCGGCATATTGAAGCAGGAATTGATTACTGTGCCATCTTGTTAAGTAACAAATTCAAGTTTGACTGAATTTTGTAACTGGATGTTTTTATGGCATCTTTTTGTTTTTGATTAAGTGAACAATTTAAGTTGGGCTGCATTTTTAAGTAGTGTATGCTTAAAATAAGAATTTAACGTTGTTGTAGTTGACATTGCATAGGTTACATTTTTCTTTTCTTCTGTCGAAGTTATAATACGCAATGTTTGACAGTAAGTGGCTATAAAAGTTAATGTTACATTTTATATTTTTTCTACAGAAGTGTTTTTACTAGTACAAATGCGTAGTGTTATTTTTGTGTGACTGTTGTAAAACAAATGTATAAATAAATTGCTGTCAATCACACAATACTACATTATTCTTTGTATTTCTGAAGTAAATGCAATAAGTAAACAATACCTGCTCATTTTTGTCATAAATACAAAAAGTAAAGCATATCTGTTATTTTAAAATGTATAATTATAAAACAGTTTAAATACAGGCCCTGTGCCTTGTTCTAGTAGTTTAAAATAGCTTACCTGCACTGTCTTATTGGTATCGGTGGATATGGGTATTGGCCAAGAAAATCTTTCAGTGCACCCCTAGTGATCCAGGGACAGAAACTGGATGCTACATTGAGTCATGGAGTCCTAATTTCTATTCAAAGTTTCAGGAAATGGTCATGTTATTTTAAGCAGTCAGAGTTCAATTACAGTAAACTACTAATATTCAAACCTATTGGTTCATTAAATCAATTTGCTTAGATACTAAAAAGTAGAACATTTCACAGAAATATTTACAATGTAGCCCCTATGAAAAAATGTACAGTTCTATATGTGCTGTAATACCCAAACTCCATGATGGACTAAATGCAGTTCCCCCTATGACAACAGGACAGAAGAGCATTGCACACAACATGATGGATTTCATGGGGGCTGTTCAAAAAACAGACCAAATCAACATTTGGATAATCAAGGTTTCACAGTTGTGGTTATGGTGCCTCTCAATACCAAAATTCCTGTCAACATTTTTTTTAGGCTATATGTAATGTTAGGATATTTTAATTTCTGTGAAAGCTTTTGATTCTTAATTTGTGAACAGCTAGTTAGATTGATTTGAAAATGTGTAATAGCATTAGGCAAACACCATTCTAATTGATTTTATGAAAGGTGTGGACTGCACAGGGTCAAGCCTTCCCCCTCCCCCTTAAAACCTGCTTTCCTGAGATCCTGGGAGGCAAACAGGCATGAATACTAAGTAAGACACCAAAGGCTCACTGTTGAACATTCAAGATCAAAATATTCTGCCAGCTAAAAGCCATACTTTTGCATACCCAAACTATAGCAAAATGCATCTCTGCCAAATAAGTTTTTCAAAGAATATCTGTAACTCATGTATAAATATCATAAAAAGTTAAACATTGAGTTATTGCAAATACATTTCCTGAAAACTAATTGAATTGTTAAATGTAAAATTATATACCTTTTTAAAATGAATTACAGGTAAGATATCCCTTCCAAAACATTGCTAAATTAACAAATGAAATGAAGCCTTCGTTTACATTGTTGTGTATATCACAATGTGATCTGAGTTTTAAATTATCTGGGCCAAATTCTAAATCCAGCAGCAAAATTAAATGACAATTCCCAAGTTAATGGTTGGATACGCAACTGAATTAACTGAATAAAACATAACTGCACATTACTATGCAACGTTTATGTCAAAAGTTACGTTTTGTGTCCTTAAACGTAAGACTGAGAATAACAAAAATGTATGATAGAACACTTTGTTAAAAAAAATACCTTTAAAGAATTTAAGAGCCAGGCCATACAGCTCCTGAAGAGAAAAGCCCCATTTCCTTTCCATGGTCTTGGCAGTCTCTCCCTCCTCTTTTTCTTCGGACAGGTTCTCTCCTTCTCCCTTCTCTGGAACGGTGTCTCCATGACTCTCGTTTTGCTCCAGCTCTCCCTCAGGATCGGGGCTGAGTGTTAGCCCGTCAACTGAGACCTCTAACCGGCTGGAGCTGCCACTGTTGGAGTCTGAGCTCTGTACTTCCATCGCCATCATTCTGAGTGTCACAGCAGCCACGTACCAACTTCCGTTTAACTTCTTAGCGCAACTTCCGGGATGTGGCGTAGATACGACAGGGTGTTTGGAAAGAGAATACGACGACTGTTGGGTTACTAAGCAACTGTCGCCAAAATACGAAATGTATTTTAGCTAAGGGGGCAGAAGAGATAGGACTAGGAAGCTGAGAAGGTGTGGAAACGTGTAATTATAAATAAAATAAAAGTCACGAATTTTATTAAAGCGCACATCCAAAACGGTAAAAAAAAAAACAAATAATAATTAATATTAACAATAATTATTATATATACAGTGCCTTGCAAAAGTATTCAGACCCCTGACCAATTCTCTCATATTCCTGAATTACAAATGGTACATTGAAATTAAGTTCTGTTTGATATTTTATTTTAAAACACTGAAACTCAAAATCAGTTATTGTAAGGTGACATTGGTTTTATGTTGGGAAATATTTTTTAAGAAAAATAAAAAACTGAAATATCTTGCTTGCATAAGTATTCAACCCCCAGCCTCACTTTTCTTTTTATGTAAACCATACGCAAATGGAAGACATGCACACACAAAATTACTTGACATACTGTATTAGGATTTTGTAAGAGTTTTTTTGTTTGTTTTTTTAACACAAGGGAAATACAAGCATAGCATAAAGATTTACAAAATTCGAGGTAGTAATGATACGCGTTTAAAAGTGGGCATGCGCAAATGATTTTAGCTCAGAAAACAAGGAAACGTCCATAAAGTTATTTTTAAAGTTTTTATATTCAACGAATTTATGTGATTTTAACTGATTGTTAAAATTGTAAACATGTACGATTTTGTGGGTGAACTACAGTTTGTCTTGTTTGTAGTGATTTGTGCAGCAGTCAATCTCAGCATTGACAGGAACCATTTACTCGCGTTACACGGGTCAAGTTTTGGTACACGTACCACATTCTGACGATGTACCACTTTCTGGCCCTACACTGGTATAAAAAGTACTACTAAAGTATAAAATATGTATTTCTGCAACATTTGTAGAATGTGTGTAAATGCAAAAATGAAATACATGACATGTACATTCCTAAACTACTTCATGTTGCAAGTAATTTTCAGTCAAGATGGGCAAGACAGCAAATCGAACCGTTTTGGAGCGGTAGTAAAGCAGACACGCGCTTGGCAGGTGCATCCCTATCCAAGACTGCACAAATGACAGATGTTTCAGGAGGAACAGCATCAAAACTAATGACTCTGAAGGATTAAATACAACTTAAAGATTGCATTAGCACTGTCCTGGCTGCCAAAACTCAACTGACAGTATTATGGCCTTTGTTTCTGGTTGTTTATTCCGACCTCTGGTCCTGTAGGTCCAATATTCCCAGCACCATTTGGTGATAATATGTAGTTTACTGAAGAAAACAGAAGTCTTACACCAGCTGTGTCTATTCAAATAAAGGACTTTAATCAGTAACAGGTGGTCAGAGACTTGCCCTGTCCTGTTTGAAGCAGGATGTTTTAGATTTTAAATGTTTTTTTTTGTTTGTGTTTTTTTTGTCTCCAGTCTGAGCTACTGATATCTTAAGCCTCACATACATACATAGTGGCTTGTATGAAAGGCTCATTTTAGCTTCATATCCTGTTTTTTTTTTTTTTTTTTACATCTTCATACACTGTAGCCAATGCAATAGTTTCAGTAAAATTAACTGTTTGGGGAAAAGGGGGGGAGGGGGATAAGCTTGCTCACGCTAATAAGACGTACACTCCTCCTTCTTTTAACCCTTGGTTAACACTCAGATATGTTTGGTACCATTTTGATATTTTAGTAGCTGAGGATTGGGACTGCTACCAGTTTCTGAGCCATCAGGTCAACTATCAGAATAAAATTATACATTTCACATGGCAAAGTAAGAGCTGTCTTCAAAGGAATAAGGTATGGGATTTAAACCGGGGACCACCTCGTTACAAGCCCTTTTTCTTTAACCACTGGACCACACAGCCTCGACCTCCCATTTTACCACAAGACACTCCTTCTTAATGGTACTATATTTATTTTAGTGGTCAAGGATTTCGCTACAATATACACCATGAAGGGAGGCTGTGTGGTCCAGTGGGTAAAGAAAAGGGCTTGTAACCAGGAGGTCCCCAGTTCAAATCCCACTTCAGCCACTGACTCATTGTGTGACCCTGAGCAAGTCACTTAACCTCCTTGTGCTCCGTCTTTCAGGTGAGACGTAATTGTAAGTGACTCTGCAGCTGATGCATAGTTCACACACTCTAGTCTCTGTAAGTCGCCTTGGATAAAGGTGTTTGCTAAATAAACAAATAATAATAATTTTATTGGGGTAAGAGCTTCCTGCTGATATTCAGGATCAAGTGCTACTTCCCCGCTAACTCCTGGGACAGCACTACACTTATGCTCGTCTAGGACACGTCCATCTGCAGTGGCTCATTACACGGTCTATTCTTCAAAGACAAAAAGGACGTATTGGGGGCATCCTTCCTGGTGAGGTCTGTCAGTGGTTCAGCTATTGAAGCAAAGTTTGTGATACATTTATGATAGTAGCCGGCTAAGCTCAAGAAGGAAAGCACTTGCATTTTAGTCTTGGGGACCAGAATTTCAGCCAAGGCCTGAACCTTTGCAATTAGCGGTCTGATTTATCCGCCCAACCAATCGATACCCCAAAACATCCGACTCACTCTTCCCAATTGAACACTTCTTTGGCTTAGCCGTGAGCCTGGCCCACCCAAAGGACTGCAGTACTATTAAAACGCTACGCAAACGACTGGGCCAATCCACTCTGGATGACTTCATCTATGTAGGTGGTGGCGTACAGCTGAATACAGACCAATTTACATGTCAAGGAAATGCATGCACATGGATTAGGGAGTGGTTAACATGTAGAAAACAGAAAGTACTGATTAGAGGAGAAACCTCAAAATGGAGCGAGGTAACCAGTGGTGTACCACAGGGATCAGTATTAGGTCCTCTGCTATTCCTAATCTACATTAATGACTTAGATTCTGGTATAGTAAGCAAACTTGTTAAATTTGCAGACAACACAAAAATAGGAGGAGTGGCAAACACTGTTGCAGCAGCAAAGGTCATTCAAAATGATCTAGACAACATTCAGAACTGGGCAGACACATGGCAAATGACATTTAATAGAGGAAAGTGTAAGGCAATGCAGGCAATAAAAATGTGCATTATAAATATCATATGGGAGATACTGAAATTGAAGAAGGAATCTATGAAAAAGACCTAGGAGTTTATGTTGACTCAGAAATGTCTTCATCTAGACAATGTTGTGAAGCTATAAAAAAAGGCCAACAAGATGCTCGAATATATTGTGAAAAGTGTTGAATTTAAATCAAGGGAAGTAATGTTAAAACTTTACAATGTATTAGTAAGACCTCATCTAGAATATTGTGTTCAGTTCTGGTCACCTCGCTACAAAAAGGATATTGCTGCTCTAGAAAGGGTGCAAAGAAGAGCAACCAGAATTATTCAGAGTTTAAAAGGCATGTCATATGCAGACAGGCTAAAAGAATTGAATCAATTTAGTCTTGAACAAAGAAGAGTATGCGGTGATCTAATTCAAGCAATCAAAATTCGAAAAGGTATAGACAATGTCGACCCAGGGGACTTTTTCGACCTGAAAAAAGAAGGACCAGGGGTCACAAATGGAGATTAGATAAAGGGGCATTCAGAACAGAAAATAGGAGGCACTTTTTTACACAGAATTGTGAGGGTCTAGAACCAACTCCCCAGTAATGTTGTTGAAGCTGACACCCTGGGATCCTTCAAGAAGCTGCTTGATGAGATTCTGGGATCAATAAGCTACTAAAAACCAAACGAGCAAGATGGGCTGAATGGCCTCCTCTCGTTTGTAAACTTTCTTATGTTCTTATATTCTTACATTAATTTAACTCTCTCAGTTAGGGGTAAGCAGTAGTACAGAGGAGTCATCTAGTCGAGTGATGATATAATGTTTTTGAAAGCTATTGGAAAGCGCACCAAGTTCATCAAAAGGATAACAAGCTGGATGTCGTGATTGCTGAGCTCTGCGGTGAATGGCAATGCCTGTGTGTTCTATGGGACGTGTTATCTGCCGCAGAAGCAATGTTTTGTGGGTAGGGGAGTACAGTTTGGGTTTAAGATATAAGATGGTGCTCGCCCTTATGAAAATAACCAATAGGTTACCTATAGAATACTTTTAGAGAATTCTGTAGAAGACTGTGGCAAAGTGGCTGCTGATTAGAAACAGGTGCAGAGGTGATGCAGTGCAGAAATAATCACACAACGAAAACTGTAATCCGGTTTGGAAAAAGGGGTTTCTTTATTTTGTAACCTCCCGGTCTGGCGACCAAACAATAATCCTCCGGCAATACTCACCAATGTGTAAAGCACAGAAGGAAACGATAATAATGGTTTGCAGACCAAATAATAATAATAACACGTTATCCGCTCCACAATAATACTTAACACGGTCACCAGTCCGTGTGCGTGCAGTAGTGCTCGTGGTGGGTGATAACAATTGAACAGTGACTGTGGTGTCACTCTGAACCAAGCGAAGGAAAAGATTTACGATTCTCCATCCCCTTTATGCTATCATGCATGACCCCTTGGTAAACGAGTGCAGATGGTACTTTGTTTCCCTTCCGGGTCAATACGTTCCTGCAATGGAGTCTCGCCTTCTTCCAGACTGACTGACTTCCCGGCCCGAGGAAAGAACTGTCAGGCCAGCCCATCCAAAGACGTCCCCTTTCGCTGCTTAGCGCCCTCACAGGTCGGGAGGGAGATTTACAGCCAAAACTCATTATATTTCTGTCACCTATAGGTTTTTATAGAGAATTGGGACATTTGGCCGATAGGTCTATAGAAACCTATAGGTTATTTTCATAAGGGTGTACACAGACTTGTTAGTTAAATATTGTGCTTTATTAAAATTCATGATTTTATAATGTTAATTGTGATAAATAATGTCTGTGTGGGTGTGTGGCAGGATGGCTTGCAGTGGTGAGGTGTGGTGACGTCACGGACCAGGAAGTAACTGAACCAAAACAGTGGATGGGCAGGTGAAACTGAACTCAACGGCATTCAGCTGAATTTATTAAATAAATAGACCAAAAGATTTAAACAAACAAAACACAAAACAAAAAGGCTTGTTGGCCAAACAAATAAACAGAAACAAGTATATTTACATATAGCAATTGTTCTTAACTGTTTTCTCTCTCCTCGCTCTCTCTGCTCCCAGTACTCTCCTCTGTACACTCCACCCTGCAGCACGGACAGCTGCAGGTTCTTATACTCTGGCCGAGGGGTTAACTAGCTGTTAATTATCTTATTACCCCTCGGCCACAGTCTGCACGCGTTTAGTAAGGATGCGTGACTGTCAGCTAGTTAAATAATCAGTAACTGATCAGCCACGCATCCTCACGAGGTTTTTAAAAATACAAAAACAATAACAAAAGACGCTGCGCTTTTATCCGCGCCGCAAACAATAATACAAAAACAGTGCACAAATATATAGGGACGGGACACTCCGCCACAGGGTGTGAAAGAGAGAAACGTTATTGTGTTACTTATCTTTTTTTAATGCATTTTTTCGTGACTTTTTCCCCAATCTTAGTTACTGTATGCACATAGTTTTGAAAAAATGTACTCTGCCAAAATCTGTCCTTCTTTATATATATATATATATATATATATATATATATATATATATATTCCATAAGCCAGAGGTGCTGGACGACGTCAGGCAAGGTTTTGGCCGTCTGACTCAGAACGCAGCCTTTAACAAGGCTGTGGGGGCTATTGATGGCTGCCATGTGCGCTTCAAGAGGGGTTTACGAACAGGAATCTGTTCTTCTCCGTTCAACTCCAGGCAATATGTGACGCCAAAGGGACATTCCTGGACATTTTTGTGGGGTACCCTGGGTAAGTGCATGACTCCAGGGTGATGAAAAACAGTCCATTTTACATAGGGGCACGGTACCCACAAACAGGGTACTTTATTTTGGGTAATGGTGGGTACCTGTGCCTACAAGAACCAATCTGCCTCATCCCACCCTACAAGGAGCCACTGCAGGGAAGAGTCCAGGAGAGGTTTAAGAATATAAGAACATAAGAAAGTTTACAAATGAGAGGAGGCCATTCGGCCCATCTTGCTCGTTTGGTTGTTAGTAGCTTATTGATCCCAGAATCTCATCAAGCAGCTTCTTGAAGGATCCCAGGGTGTCAGCTTCAACAACATTATTGGGGAGTTGGTTCCAGTTGGTTTAACCGGTACCACTCAAGGGGTTGTGTGGTAATCGAACAAGCCTTTGGAATGATGAAAACCAGGTGGAGGAGCATTTTCTTAAAAGCATTGGAGGTGCATCCCAGCAGTTATTTCAGCCTGCACCATTCTCCACACTGTCTGCCTGTCTGCTGGTGACCTCCTGGAGCCTGAGGCCGATGCAGCGGATGATGATGTGGATCCACTACCTCCACCTGGTCCAGGGCTGAATGAAAGGAGTGGCACTTCAAAGAGAGGCCAACTGGCAGCCCGAGTTTCTGCACCCGCTAATCCTCCTGCACATTTTGAGGAGCATGATTACCTTTGATCTATGTGAATTCCCCCTGTAACATTCCTTCCACCAGTCCCTGTTTGTAAATATCCCTCAGTGTAAATATTTTTATTTAAAAAAAACAAATTGTTATATTTTAAAGGTTCATTTCTTTTTGGTATGTGTTCAAAATAAAATTTAAAAAAAGTGTTTCAGTGTTCTTTTTTCAATGTCTGTGTCCTGAGGCAGTTTGTTGCCCAGGTTCTCACACATAAGATAAAAAAAAAAAAACATTCCACACAATCTTGAGTTGATTGGTCTAATTGTTTTCTGGTCTCACCTTTGCTGGGCAATTGGGCCACTGTTAACACCTTTAAATGTTTGTCTGAGAACTGATTTATTTTATTAATAATAACATTAAAAAAGTGAAGATACAAACACTTTAAATGTAGTTCACTATGTTTTTTATTTTCTTATTTGTTGTACTTACTTCCAAGCTTTTGATAATGAACACTATACATTGAAGATATGATTATATCCCTTTTTCTCCAAACTATATTAAACACTTATTATTACCCTTTGTGGCTGGTGTCTTTGTGGTGTGTCACTGTAGTTCATAAAAAAGTCTCTTGATATAGTAAATACATTTTATTAGAACAGAAAAGTAATTGTAAATATATTTTTATTTCTTTTACTTATAAACAAAAAAGATCCCCAAAGATTTTTTCCTTTCTACATCTTATCCATCATTCTCTCAGCAATCTTTCAGTTTGGGTCTCTGCTTGACGTTGCCTTGCCTCATCCCTTGCAGCTTCCTTTTTTTTAAGAATTCTAAAATTCCTGCATCTCCTCTCTTCCTTTTTTAGGGGGTTGGGTGTTTGGGGGCTTTCTGGGGTCTGTGCTGACATGCCTGCTGCTGAGTTGGGGGCCTGCACAGAAGAGCCTATTGGTCTGGGGGTCTGCACATGAGAGCCTGCTGCTGAGTTGGAGGTCTGCCCTGGAGAACCTGCTGGTCTGGGGGTCTGATCTGAGGCCACTGTTGGCGATGTGGACCGGTCATCCACAATGCATGAGGCAATTATGACAGGATGACTAATAGAGGGCCTCCCCCCAATTGCCTCATGCACTGGGATAAAGCACTGCCACGTTCGCAGCAGTGGCCTCCCCTGCATCTGCACCTGTTCTTGTTGGTGTGCAACTCCTATAACAAAGATGATAAACAATGCGAGGGCACATAAACATGTGTGCCTGATTATTAGTTATGTACAGACACACATTTCCCTGTCCTACCACAATGTCAAATAACTTCTTTCTCTTTTAAAGTATCCTTTAAAACAAAATATAGCTAGGGGATTTTGCTGTAATTGTTCCTTCATGGAGTACAAACACACAATCATTTGCTATTGAGAAATAACTAGCTACTAACTACAGGATTTATATAGGACCATTTAACTACAGTAACACACGTTTAGTTAAAGTTGATCATTTACACAAGACTACACTGCTTTACAGCGCTTTAAAATATCTGTGCTGTCTTATTGTACCGCTAAGCCCATCTCTTTTATTATTGTCCTATAAAAGAAACTGTAGCTCAAATTCATGCATGAAAAAACAAGTGCTGTGATATACAGACTTCGATTTATATGATTCAGAGTGAAACAATCTAGCTAGCTATTTTACACTGTTTTGTATCATATTTTAAATAAATAGATGCATTACATCATAGCTAGCTTTATCATGTATTTCTCTACGCAGGCAACAGCTAGCTTGCTAGCTAACACTCACTCCCAGCCCAGCTTCGTGGCGTTTCTTTTCCCCATGAAGAAGACATCGTTTGCCGCACGCAGCTGGATCAGTTTTATGGTCTCTTCCTCTGTCCCTGTATTTCGGAAAAAAAAAATAATAATCATTTTGAAATATATTGCTCGCTTATATCATCTCCTTGTTTTGTAGCTACCTATATAGTTCATTAATTAATTAATTGAGAGATAATTAATTTCAGCAATCGATAAGTACTTGTCACAAAGACGGCCGGAGTGGGTGGTGTCAGACCAGAGCCAGGAAATAAACAGACAGAGATGTGGTTTGGTGAAGCTGGGCGCGTGATCGCGCTCAGCATTTAATAATTAACAGAACAGAAAATAAAAGGTTTGAAACAACAAAAACACAGGACACGGCACTTGAGGCCAAAATAAATAGACAAACAAAACGTACTACACAGACAAAACACGGTGAGTTTAAACACTTATTTACGTTACGTTATTTTACTTTGTTTCTCCTCCTCTCTCCCGTTCTCCACTCACCGAACACCTAACCACGACTGAGTGAAAATGTGCATCTATATATACTGTTGTGCTGGGATTCAATTACTAATTAATTATTCACTTGAATCCCAGCACGTGAATTAATTCTGTGCAACCCCGTGCTCACATATTACATTTAACCAGCACGTGAAGTGATTTGTGCCCTCCTCGTGCCTAAATACAAATCTACCTTTTTAAATCACACGTGAAACACAGACCCGTTTATATCCCGTGTACCAATGACTATACACCAACATTAACACACGCACGCAACATACAACACATAATATGCACACAGGGGCGGGGCACATTGCCACATACCCCCCTGTGCAAAGCACACATGGCCTCAACGGCCACCTCCCCCTTAAAAATCCAGCAGTCCAGGCCAAAGTCTCGGGCTGGGAAGGGAGGCTTCAGGGGGCCCCAGGTGGCAATGTTGCCAGTAGCCAGGCTGCTACTGGCCATGCTGTCAGCAGATGTGCTGACAGCTCCCAGACTGACTCCTTCAGCGGGGCAGTCCTGGCAGCGGAAAGGCTGCTTGGGGATGGTCTCCTGACCTCCCCTCTTCTTCGTAAGCCGGCAGCTCCCTCTTCCGGGGCTCCGGCCACAGTCTCTTCTGCAGCACAAGTGCCGCAGTGGGAGCAGGTCTCCGGACCTCCCCACGATCTCCGGCAGCGAAACTGCTGCTGGGGTTGGTGGTCTCCAGACCTCCCTCCCCTTCTTCGTGGCCGACAGCTCCCCTTGGTGGGGTTCCGCCCAGTACTTCCTGCTGCGATGCGGAGGCGGCTGGCAACCCCAGGCGATGCGGGCGGCTGGCAACCCAGGCGATGCCAGACAGGCATCCTTGGGTGAAGCGTGGCAGGGAGTCAGGACCAGCCGGGTGCGGGTGTTGGCCCTCTTCTCGGCCTCTGCAGCCAGGCGGTTCTTCCCATGCTTCCCTCAGCAGCCTATGCAAAGGGCTGCTGAGGGCCGCCAGCTTCACGTCCTGGTCTTTCTGGTGAAGGGAGAGGCAGCTCCTGCTTCTCTCCCCTGATGGTGATGGAGGCAGAGGCAGCTCCCTCCTCTCCTCGTGATGGTGGGAAAGTGATACCAGCAGGCATTCATCCTCTGCTGGTGGGGGAAGTGATACCAGCAGGTATTCATCCTCTGCTGGTGGGGAAGTGATACCAGCAGGCATTCATTCTCTGCTGGTGGGGAAGTGATACCAGCAGGCATTCACCCTCTGCTGGTGGACAGGGACCCAGCAGGCATTCACCCTCTGCTGGTGGACATGGCGGAGGCAGAGGCAGCTCCTGCTGCTCTGCTCCTGCGGTGGTGGTGGAGGCAGAGGCAGCTCCTGCTGCTCTGCTCCTAATGGAGGAAGCGGTGGAGGTGGCGGAGGCAGAGGCAGCTCCTGCTGCTCTGCTCCTGCGGTGAAGGTGGCGGAGGCAGAGACAGCTCGGCTGCTCTGCTCCTGCGGTGAAGGTGGGGGAGCAGCGTGTAGTCTCCTGGCGGCGGAGGTGGGAGCAGCGTGTAGTCTCCTGGCGACGGAGGTGGGAGCAGCGTGTAGTCTCCCCCTTTTTCAGGGGACTGGTGCTGCTCTGCCTCTCTTGCAGTGGACTGGTGCGGCTCTGCCTCGGAAGGGAAAACCAGCAGGCATTCTTCCTCTGCTGGTGGAGATGGGGACAGCAGGCATTTTCCCTCTGCTGGTGGAGGTGGGACCAGCAGGCATTCTCCCTCTGCTGGCAGCTTGGTTCCTAGGGTTATGGAAGCCCCGACTTTCCTCTCTTTGGGCTGTGGGCGACCGACTCCTCCCTTTTGGGCTGTGGGCGCACCGACTCCTCCCTTTTGGGCTGTGGACGCACCCGACGACTCCCTTTTGGGCTGTGGGCACCGACTCCCCCCCTTGGGCTGTGGACGTCGGGGCCCCCCACTCAGGCGTGGGACGTTCGGGCTCCTCCCACTCTCAGGCGTGGGGCGTTGGGCTCCTCCCACTCAGGCGTAGGACGTTCGGGCTCCTCCCACTCAGGCGTAGGACGCTCAGGCTCCTCCCGCTTGGGCTGTGGACGCTCGGGCTCCTCCCACTTGGGCTGTGGACGCTCAGGCTCCTCCCACTTGGGCTGTGGACGCTCAGGCTCCTCCTCATAACTGCGGAAGGGACAGTTGGCGAACAGATGATCCTGGTCGCAGAGGAGGCACCCCGGCGTTGGCTTGTTAAATCGCCGTGGATGTCTGGCCCTTAGGCGGCACTCCTCCTCCCTGTCCTTCACCTCTTTATCCTCCTTCCATCCCATTTTATTTATTTATATATATATTTTTTTGTAATCCAACAATTTTTTTTTTTTTTTTTTTCCCTCAAAAAATGCGGTTCCTGCTCTGGCCTGAGTCCTGGAGGCGCTGTCGATCCCACGCAGGACACCACGTGTCACAAAGACGGCCGGAGTGGGTGGTGTCAGACCAGAGCCAGGAAATAAACAGACAGAGATGTGGTTTGGTGAAGCTGGGCGCGTGATCGCGCTCAGCATTTAATAATTAACAGAACAGAAAATAAAGGTTTGAAACAACAAAACACAGGACACGGCACTTGAGGCCAAAATAAATAGACAAACAAAACGCGTACTACACAGACAAAACACGGTGAGTTTAAACACTTATTTACGTTACGTTATTTTACTTTGTTTCTCCTCCTCTCCCGTTCTCCACTCACGAACACCTAACCACGACTGAGTGAAAATGTGCATCTATATATACTGTTGTGCTGGGATTCAATTACTAATTAATTATTCACTTGAATCCCAGCACGTGAATTAATTCTGTGCAACCCCGTGCTCACATATTACATTTAACCAGCACGTGAAGTGATTTGTGCCCTCCTCGTGCCTAAATACAAATCTACCTTTTTAAATCACACGTGAAACACAGACCCGTTTATATCCCGTGTACCAATGACTATACACCAACATTAACACACATACGCAACATACAACACATAATATGCACACAGGGGCGGGGCACATTGCCACATATACCCCCTGTGCAAAGCACACATGGCCTCAACGGCCACCTCCCCTTAAAAATCCAGCAGTCCAGGCCAAAGTCTCGGGCTGGGAAGGGAGGCTTCCAGGGGCCCACAGGTGGCAATGTTGCCAGTAGCCAGGCTGCTACTGGCCATGCTGTCAGCAGATGTGCTGACAGCTCCCAGACTGACTCCTTCAGCCGGGGCAGTCCTGGCAGCGGAAAGGCTGCTTGGGGGATGGTCTCCTGACCTCCCCTCTTCTTCGTAGCCGGCAGCTCCCTCTTCGGGGCTCCGCCCAGTCTCTTCTGCAGCACAAGTGCGCAGTGGGAGCAGGTCTCGGACCTCCCCACGATCTCCGGCAGCGAAACTGCTGCTGGGGTTGGTGGTCTCCAGACCTCCTCCCCCTTCTTCGTGGCCGACAGCTCCCCTTGGTGGGGTTCCGGCCACAGTACTTCCTGCTGCGATGCGGAGCGGCTGGCAACCCCAGGCGATGCGGAGCGGCTGGCAACCCCAGGCGATGCCAGACAGGCATCCTTGGGTGAAGCGTGGCAGGGAGTCAGGACCAGCCGGGTGCGGGTGTTGGCCCTCTTCTCGGCCTCTGCAGCCAGGCGGTTCTTCCCCATGCTTCCCTCAGCAGCCTATGCAAGGGCTGCTGAGGGCCGCCAGCTTTCACGTCCTGGTCTTTCTGGTGAAGGAGAGGCAGCTCCTGCTTCTCTCCCCTGATGGTGATGGAGGCAGAGGCAGCTCCCGCTCCTCTCCCTCGTGATGGTGGGGAAAGTGATACCAGCAGGCATTCATCCTCTGCTGGTGGGAAGTGATACCAGCAGGTATTCATCCTCTGCTGGGGGGAAGTGATACCAGCAGGCATTCATTCTCTGCTGGTGGGGATACCAGCAGGCATTGATACCAGCAGGCATTCACCCTCTGCTGGTGGACAGGGACCCAGCAGGCATTCACCCTCTGCTGGTGGACATGGCGGAGGCAGAGGCAGCTCCTGCTGCTCTGCTCCTGCCGGTGGTGGAGGCAGAGGCAGCTCCTGCTGCTCTGCTCCTAATGGAGGAAGCGGTGGAGGTGGCGGAGGCAGAGGCAGCTCCTGCTGCTCTGCTCCTGCCGGTGAAGGTGGCGGAGGCAGAGACAGCTCCGGCTGCTCTGCTCCTGCCGGTGAAGGTGGGAGCAGCGTGTAGTCTCCTGGCGACGGAGGTGGGAGCAGCGTGTAGTCTCCTGGCGACGGAGGTGGGAGCAGCGTGTAGTCTCCCCCTTTTTCAGGGGACTGGTGCTGCTCTGCCTCTCTTGCAGTGGACTGGTGCGGCTCTGCCTCGGAAGGGAAAACCAGCAGGCATTCTTCCTCTGCTGGTGGAGATGGGGACAGCAGGCATTTTCCCTCTGCTGGTGGAGGTGGGACCAGCAGGCATTCTCCCTCTGCTGGCAGCTTGGTTCCTAGGGTTATGGAAGCCCCACTTTCCTCTCTTTGGGCTGTGGACGCACCGACTCCTCCCTTTTGGGCTGTGGACGCACCGACTCCTCCCCTTTTGGGCTGTGGACGACCGACGACTCCCTTTTGGGCTGTGGGCGCACCGACTCCCCCTCTTGGGCTGTGGGCGTTGGGCTCCCCCACTCAGGCGTGGGACGTTCGGGCTCCTCCCACTCAGGCGTGGGACGTTGGGGGCTCCTCCCACTCAGGCGTGGGACGCGGGCGGCCCTCCCACTCAGGCGTGGGACGCTCAGGCTCCTCCCGCTTGGGCTGTGGACGCTCGGGCTCCTCCCACTTGGGCTGTGGACGCTCAGGCTCCTCCCACTTGGGCTGTGGACGCTCAGGCTCCTCCTCATAACTGCGGAAGGGACAGTTGGCGAACAGATGATCCTGGTCGCAGAGGAGGCACCCCGGCGTTGGCTTGTTAAATCGCCGTGGATGTCTGGCCCTTAGGCGGCACTCCTCCTCCCTGTCCTTCACCTCTTTATCCTCCTTCCATCCCATTTTATTTATTTATATATATATTTTTTTGTAATCCAACAATTTTTTTTTTTTTTTTTTCCCTCAAAAATGCGGTTCCTGCTCTGGCCTGAGTCCTGGAGGCGCTGTCGATCCCACGCAGGACACCACGTGTCACAAAGATGGCCGGAGTGGGTGGTGTCAGACCAGAGCCAGGAAATAAACAGACAGAGATGTGGTTTGGTGAAGCTGGGCGCGTGATCGCGCTCAGCATTTAATAATTAACAGAACAGAAAATAAAAGGTTTGAAACAACAAAAACACAGGACACGGCACTTGAGGCCAAAATAAATAGACAAACAAAACGTACTACACAGACAAAACACGGTGAGTTTAAACACTTATTTACGTTACGTTATTTTACTTTGTTTCTCCTCCTCTCTCCCGTTCTCCACTCACCGAACACCTAACCACGACTGAGTGAAAATGTGCATCTATATATACTGTTGTGCTGGGATTCAATTACTAATTAATTATTCACTTGAATCCCAGCACGTGAATTAATTCTGTGCAACCCCGTGCTCACATATTACATTTAACCAGCACGTGAAGTGATTTGTGCCCTCCTCGTGCCTAAATACAAATCTACCTTTTTAAATCACACGTGAAACACAGACCCGTTTATATCCCGTGTACCAATGACTATACACCAACATTAACACACGCACGCAACATACAACACATAATATGCACACAGGGGCGGGGCACATTGCCACAGTACTGAATAGATTTTTCGCTGTACTTTCTAATCATATATTTAAATCGTGATCATAGATTAAAAAATATTAATTTTATAGCTAAGAGACTCAATACAACATACATTTCACAAATAATTTGCTTGTTAAATAACTTAACAATAGCTACAATTTCCTAGCTAACTACATTTACATTACATTTATGTGCAGCTGCGTCTGCCATATTTGCAAATATTCTAGGAAAGTGGTACGTCACGTTCCCATGACAACGGGCCCTCTGTTTCTAAACAAAGCCTGATCAAGCCTACAGTATCCATTGGTCTCCGCCAACAATGACTATAAATTTACTTTCAAATTAAATTAGCTGCTTTTTATGAATTATAACAAGCATTCATGATGGTGCACTGTTTTGTACCCAACTGCAACCACCAGAGTGAAAGAGAAAGTTGTAAATTTTCCCCTTTTCCGACGGATAAAAACCAAGTCAACGCACTGAACAGCTCACGTGACACTTCCAGCAATGGTATCACACAGAGTTCATACAACACCGTGTACGAGAACTTTGGTGGGAGCTACAATCTCTGAACTAATCTTCACTGTTCAATAATAAACTAACGTTGCTGAAGAGATTGATCATGCTGAATATGCGACGGGCGGATATGCGACAGACTACTGTATATATATATATATATATATATATATATATATATGCGTCCACCAGACTCTCCTTCATGGGGCTCCCCTAGCCCCGTCCCTCCCTCTTCTGGGCCGGTGCTTACCCCTGGTTGGTAGGGTACACCACATCGGAGAACCGTGCCAACACCTTACATGGTCTCTCCCAGTGGCTGTCCAGCTTGGGGCTCCTCCCTTTCTTCCTCTTAGGGCAGTGCACCCACACGAGCTCCCCTGGTTCAAAGTCCCGTCCCCGACTCCGGATGTCATACGCCCGCTTCTGCCGCATGCCAGCCCCCTCGAGATGGTCCCTCACAAACCGGTGAACCCCTTTGAGCTGGTCCTGGAGCTGCTGGACATACTCTGGCCCTGCTGGTGAGCACAGTTCCTCTCCTGGGGGTCGACGAAATACGAAGTCCACCGGGGTCCTGTGACAGAAATACAATGAGTTCTGGTGATAAATCTGCCTCCTGACCTGTGAGGGCGCTAAAGAACGGGAGGAGAAGTATCTGGAAGGGCTGGCCTGACAGTTCGTTTCCGGGACCGGGAAGTGGGTCAGCCTGGAAAGAAGCGAGACTCTGTTGTAAGACTGTATTGATTTGACAGGTAAACGAGGGGCAGCTGCAAGTAATAAGGCAGCTGCAACCGTTTACCTAGATATCATCTTGGGATTACATATAGGGGCCAGGGTAACGCTGTTCTTTTCCTTCGTTTGGGTTAAGCCAAGGACCGAGAAGGACGTAATAGAGAGCTGCTGTATTACTCTGTAAAGAGTTGCGTGTGTGTGTGTTTGTGTTTGTTTGTCGCTGTAAAATAACTGTCTGTGTTTTTGAATTCACCAGACAGCTAAAGCACATCCGGAGCTGTCGCCGTGGGCCAGCACAAGCCGGATCACCACATCACGAACTGTCACAGAATAAAGTGTATTCACGCACCACCAGCACGACTGCACGCACCCGAGACGGGTGAACGTGTTTTTGTTTCTTTGTTCAGGACTGTACCCTGTGTTTTTCATCCCCGCGCTCTACACATCGTTGTGTATTGCCGGGGCTTATTATTTACGGTCACTAGACCAGGAAATAAAATAAAAGCATTTTTCACTGAAATACCGTTGTCTGCCTGTCACTCCTGCACTGCATCACCGCTACACCTGTTCCCCTTACCAGCCACTTTGCCACAGGTCCGCAGCTCCCTTCCCAGCATGAGCAGAGCCGAGGTGCACCCCGTGGTCTCCTGTACTGCCGACCGGTATGCCAGGATGGCCAAGCGTAGGTACTGGTCCCAGTCCCGTTGATCCCGACCGGTCCACAGCACGAGCTGTAGGGCTAGCATCTGGTTGAACCGTTCAACCATGCCATCGCTCTGTGGGTGAAGAGAGGTGATGCGGGTCTTGTAGATCCCCAGCCTCTTGCATAGCTCTCCGCTGCCAGTGCCCTGTGCACAGCCTGCAACACCCGCTCCCTCAGGACAGCAGGAACTACCAGGGGCCGGTGTTCCCCTCTCTAAGCCTAACCGGACTCTTTTGGGCCAGTGCCTTCAGTGGGGCTCGCTAGTTGTGGGCACCGCGCCTGCAGGTGTCTGGGCTAGTGGCAATGCCAGCACAAACGGCAGTCGGAGTAGGTGGTGTTACGCCGCACTTGATAATGCCTGACGAGGCTGGGGGCTGCTCCCAGGTCGGTGCTCGCTCGCGGTCCTGGGGGGCAACACAGGTGGTCTCCAGGATCTGCTCCAGGCGGCAGCCCTCAGCGATGGCCTCTTTAAGTGACCTGGGCTCCTTGAGTAACAGATATTCAAAGGTCTTGTGAATTTTCTCATCTTTCTCGCAGCTCTGCTTGCCCTGCGAATGTTTTGCGTAAAATCGCAAGTGAGTGAAATCTGAAAGAGTTGTAGAGAAACTAGGATTTTTGTGAATACTGGTGGTGTTTTTCTTGCTCTAGCTAAAGTGCATTTACAAAAACTATTGTGACATCATGCATTAATAAGAGGGGCTATTTTGTACTTGTGTTTATTATTCTTCTATGGGTCTGCAGGCAACTTAAAGCATTCTAACTTAAAATGCATTTCTTACAATGTAAATGCGCAACTGTGAATATCTTTTTCTTGCTTTGTTTTATGTGTGATGATGGAGACCACTTAAGTTGAAAATGTTTTTACAACAATTTTTTTTTATTATTTTCTTTTCATAGTTATATTCAGTGGAGACTGTGTGGTCCAGTGGTTAAAGAAAAGGTTTGAAACCAGGAGGTTCCTGGCTTCAAATCCCAACTCATCCACTGACTCACTGTGTGACCTTGAGCAAGTCACTTAACCTCCTTGTGCTCTGCCCTTAGGATGAGGTGTGAAACCGAGGTCCTATTCTAAGTGACCCTGCAGCAGTGATTGTTGTTGCATAGTTCACAGCCTAGCCTCTGTAAATTGCCTTGGATAAAGGTGTCTGCTAAATAAATAAATAATAATAATAATAATATCAGGGACGTCGCTAGGCCTATTTTAGGGGGGCTTTTAACCTAAAATATTCATTAGCCCCCCCAAATAAATGAATATGTCAGTCAATATATTTTCTCTGTGATTTATTTTTTTTCGTCAACCGCTCCATCGCATCTTAAACTTCTTACCGGGCGGGCACTAGGACCTGGGGGAGGCTGCTGCTGCAGAGGCTGCTGCACGCGCTAGTGACTGTTAGGCCTACTTGTAGCTAACATTTTGGTTAACGTTAGCGTTATTTGGGATCTTACTTTTTTTATCAGATTTTATTCCTAATTATTTTTCAGTTTTTTTATTTTATTTAGCTCATTAGTTGAATTTAGTTTTGCCCCATTGTGGATGATACTGTTTAAGATGTTCCATGTGTCTGAATTATTGGGTTAATTTTGAGCAACAATTAACAAAAGGGTGAACCTTAAATAAAGATTTTTTTCTAATGGTATAATATGACCTGCATGTCTTCTTTTTCTTCTCTCTCTCTCTCTCTCTCTCTCTCTCTCTCTCTCTCTCTCTCAAAATAAAATCCAATACAGCCATTTTTGTGCCTTTTGTTGGTGTTGGATGGATGGGGACAGAGTGGACTTAAATTTCTTTATTTGGATAGAATTTAAGTAAGTCATATTAGATCAGTGTCTAACACAAACTATGAGGCAGGTATACTTTTAGCCAACCTTGACCAAAAATAACCTTATTTTGATAGATTTTACACCCGTTGTTACTCTAAAAATTCATGATGAAAAGGCGTTTTGGGGCTAAAAAAAAAAAAAATCCTGGGGGAGTATGCCCAGACCCCCCTAAAAGAGGCTTAGTCCCCCTATCCATGAATCTCTAGTGACGTCCCTGAATAATATTATATACTGCTAATATAGTTATTCATTATAAATAACATGTTTAATCAGGAAACTTGTTTTCATGTCTTCTACAATAAAATAATTTTAATACTTTTTGCCCAACTCACTAAGTTATGCTTACGTTTAAACCAAGTATAATTAAGTAGCTTGGTACTGTCCATTTACATTCCTAGTGTTACATGTAGCATTACTTATATTCTGCTTAAAATGTTTCCTATAGCAACAGATATGGCATTGTCTAATGTTGTTGCAATGCTTACCCTTTATATAATTCAACATGCAAAATCAGAGAAATATTTCTGTTTGTTAATGTTGCAGCAAACTGCAAATAATACATGCAAATGCCACATAAAAGCTTGCAGTAGGCATTTATTATTATTATTATTATTATTATTATTATTATTGTTGTTGTTATTATGAACCCTGAGTGGCAGGGTGGCTGGAGTGGGTTTATATGTATTTAGATTTCCAGAAAGCTTTTGACAAAGTCCTGCATAAAAGATTAATTCTCAAACTGAACGCAGTAGGGATTCAAGGAAATGCATGCACATGGATTAGGGAGTGGTTAACATGTAGAAAACAGAAAGTACTGATTAGAGGAGAAACCTCAAAATGGAGCAACGTAACTAGTGGTGTACCACACCAGTATTAGGTCCTCTGCTATTCCTAATCTACATTAATGATTTAGATTCTGGTATAGTAAGCAAACATGTTAAATTTGCAGACGACACAAAAATAGGAGGAGTGGCAACACTGTTGCAGCAGCAAAGGTCATTCAAAATGATCTAGACAGCATTCAGAACTGGGCAGACACATGGCAAATGACATTTAATAGAGAAAAGTGTAAAGTATTGCACGCAGGAAATAAAAATGTGCATTATAAATATAATATGGGAGATACTGAAATTGAAGACGGAAACTATGAAAAAGACCTAGGAGTTTATGTTGACTCAGAAATGTCTTCATCTAGACAATGTGGGGAAGTGATAAAAAAGGCCAACAAGATGCTCGGATATATTGTGAGAAGTGAATTTAAATCAAGGGAAGTAATGTTAAAACTTTACAATGCATTAGTAAGACCTCACCTAGAATATTGTGTTCAGTTCTGGTCACCTCGTTACAAAAATGATATTGCTGCTCTAGAAAGAGTGCAAAGAAGAGCAACCAGAGTAATCCCGGGTTTAAAAGGCATGTTGTATGCAGACAGGCTAAAATAATTGAATCTATTCAGTCTTGAACAAAGAAGACGCAGTGATCTGATTCAAGCATTCAAAATCCTAAAAGGTATAGACAATGTTGACCCAGGGGACTTTTTTGACCTGAAAAAAGAAACAAGGACCAGGGGTCACAAATGGAGATTAGATAAAGGACAGAAAATAGGAGGCACTTTTTTACACAGAGAATTGTGAGGGTATGGAACCAACTCCCCAGTAATGTTGTTGAAGCTGACACCCTGGGATCCTTCAATAAGCTGCTTGATGAGATTCTGGGATCAATAAGCTACTAACAACCAAACGAGCAAGATGGGCTGAATGGCCTCCTCTCATTTGTAAACTTTCTTATGTTCTTATGTTCTTATGTAAGGGATCAAAAAGTTGCAGGAATAGTAAGTGCATTTTTAAAGGCAGTAATTATGCTGAAACAAAAAGTGGTTCTCATTGATTGTATTTTGCATGTTTATCATTCTCAAAACTTTTTGAACACCCCTTGTAAAGCATTTTTAAATGTGTTCTTACTGTAGTTTTGATTGTTGCTAATACTCACACTATTGGTACCAGAAATTATTCTATTGTTGACAATAATCACACATTTTGTTGCTAAGATAATGGCCACAGCACTGACTTTGCAATGTATTTGTATTGGGTGAAGACATGGTTACTCAACAATGAATTACGATCACTTGTCTGGCTTGTGTCTAACAAGTATCCATCGAGTGACCAACCTCAAGGATACTGTAGCGTGCACGGGGGTAGGGGTCAGGGCTGGTAGGTGGCGCAATCTAAAACATGAAGATACAAGCCCGATATCTGCTCCTGCAAGTGAGCCTGGCTCTTTTGTACAGCGGTATTGGCGCTGCACTTCAAAGCGGGAGGTCCCGGGTTCGCATCCAGCTTCCGCCTGTGAGAAGCCCCTGCTTACTGGAAACGAGGTTCACCACAATACATTTGTAAAGCGAGTAGTCAACCGTTTTGGCCAAGCATCTCGCAAACTCCAGTTCTTGTTCAAAGAATAAATTAAAGATTGTCATACTGTATGAAGTAGGGATTATAAGCTTAACAAACTAACAATTAACCAGGGCGTGTATATAGACATTACACCAGCTGCAGCCACCAGATAACATGTGATGGGAAAAACACTAGGAGCCGAAACCAACCGTGGGCTGTGTACCTGATAAGCTGCATGCAAGGACAGAGGGAGAACACCCCGGAGCCAAGAACAGAACTTTTACAAAGTTCGTCTTAGAGAGCCCCTGCGGCAGAAGCAGCACCAATCATCAAGTGACAAATGGACTTACACACCTATGCAGCAAACTTTAACCAATTAGTGGTACTAATCGTGCAATTATAATGAGGTATAAATAACGTTGCAAACTGTTGTTCTGGGAGTTTACCCTGTGAAATTTCACTTGTGTAACCTCCCGGGCTCGTGATTAAAGCTTTTCCTTACTACAAAGACAACGGACTGGTGTGAATTTATTTCCCCTACATCAACTGGGGCTGCGAGCAGGGTATTCCCCGATCCAAGGTTCCGTGGTGAAAGTGACAGATGGCTAGAAGGAGGGTAAGTACCATTGTTATTTGCCCTCTGTCTGCTCATTGGCTACTCGGCGGATTGTGGAATACCTAAGAACTATTGTTAAAACGGGGAATCCACCGGCGTTGTATTTGTGTCACTGGGGTATTGTTGTTGTTATTGTCTAGACAGATTGGTATCGGCGTCTGACGGGATTGGGATGCTAAGGGGAGTCTCCACGTGGGGAAAGAGGATGCTAAAGGGAAATCTGAAACAGGGTTTCCAGTGGGTGAAAGAGACCACAAGGATCGGCACTTGTAAGAGTGTCAAGGGAAATCTGAAACAGGGTTTCCATTTTTGTTGTGTGTGTAGTCGGAACTTTTATTATTATTATTTATTTCTTAGCAGACGCCCTTATCCAGGGCGACTTACAATTGTTACAAGATATCACATTATACATTATTTCACATTATACAGATATCACATTATTTTTACATACAATTACCCATTTATACAGTTGGGTTTTTACTGGAGCAATCTAGGTAAAGCACCTTGCTCAAGGGTACAACAGCAGTGTCCCCCACTGGGGATTGAACCCACAACCCTCTGGTCAAGAGTCCAGAGCCCTAACCACTACTCCACACTGCTGCCCTTTTGTTGTTTGTCTGATTGAATCTGTATTGATCGATCGCCGTTTGCAACTGTAACGTTACAGCATGTCAGTTGAAAAAGGAAAAGAGACTTGGCCAGTCTCAGGGTATATATTGGCAAAATTAGAAAAAGTCAAAACTAAAATGGAAAAGGAGGGTTGGTCTCCTGACCAGCCCCTAGAGATTAGCTTGAAGTATTGGGAAAATACAAAAGATAATAAAACTGATAAGGGGACCATTATCATAATAAACGAATATAAGAATATAAACAGTCAGAGAGAAAAGGATGAGATCAAATACAAAAACATGCAAATGGAAGTGGCAGATAATAAACGTGAAGTACAGCGTTTAGAGGGTCAAATGAAGTCGCTGGAAAAGAAAGTGGAAGTTATGCTGGAGCAGAGTAAAAAACAGACCAGGGTGGGTTTGAAATGCGCTCGACTGATAGGAGCTGTAAGCACGCTTGGGAACGGGAATGATCCCAGCTGGGACTCCATCGAGTATGAAGCCAACCAGTATGAGAGCGATATGTATGGCGGATCATTTGCAAGTGCCCCCCCACCACCATACAACCCCGAAGGTAAAGCTCACGTAGCTCCTATAGTTGTACACAATCGCCACGTAGCCACCAACGACCCCACACGGGACTGTATCGTACCCGCTGAAAACCACAAACCATTCACCCCTGGCGAGTTAAACATGATACTTGATTAATTGCCCCCATTGAGAGCCGAGTGCGGTAACACCAAATTCTGGTCGAAAATGGACGAACTAACTGAGGTCCATAATATGCATGTCCGCGACATCTATGTGTTGTGCAAATCCAAGTGCACCAAACCACAATGGCAACGTTTAGATCAAAAATACGACAATGTGTCCTATGTGACCGAGCGCAGATGACAATCAGAAAAGATAGAACTGTTAGTGGCTGCAGTGAAGGTAGCCCTCGGGGCTGGGTTAGCCGATTGGAGCAAGGTCTGCGATGTGACACAGGGCACAAAGGAAACAATGCAGGAGTATTGCAAACGTAAGTTTCTAGCTTACCAAGAATACAGCGGGTCAGAAAACCCCCACTGTGACTGCTGCTGACACTGGGACCGGTGCTGACACTGGGACTGGTGATGACACTGGGACTGGTGCTGACACTGCTGGGACTGGTGCTGACACTGCTGGGGCTGGTGCTGACACTGCTGCTGACACTGCTGGGACTGGTGCTGACACTGGGACTGGTGCTGACACTGCTGGGACTGGTGCTGACACTGACTGGTGCGGACACTACTGGGACTGGTGCTGACACTGCTGGAACTGGTACTGACACTGCTGACATTGGTGCTGACACTGCTGGGACTGGTGCGGACACTGACTGGTGCTGACACTGCTGGGACTGGTGCTGGTGCTGACACTAGGACTGGTGCTGACACTGGGACTGGTGCTGACACTGGGACTGGTGCTGACACTGCTGGGACTGGTCCTGACACTGCTGGGACTGGTGCTGACACTGCTGGGACTGGTGCTTGCACTGCTGGGGCTGGTGCTGACACTGCTGGGACTGGTGCTTGTACTGCTGGGACTGGTGCTTGCACTGCTGGGACTGGTGCTGACACTGTGACTGGTGGAAAAGGAGAGCCCAACTTTCAAGAAATATTCAGTTATTTATCAAACGGGAAATACCCAGATGGAAGAAAGGCTAATTTTCGGAGACAGTGCCAGCGTTTTTTCATTACAGGTAGCTAACTAATGTACAAACACAAGGTACACAAAAAAAACGATAAAGGTGAGCCACAAAATAGACACATTCTACCAGTATGTACATCAGTATGTTACTATTTGTTATAATATTAATTAAACTTTTTTTTGTTCATTAACAAAGTTGTATTCAACAAGATAACATATTCAAAACATGTTGTATAGTGAAAAAAATGTGTAATCCCTTGAGAATGATTGTTGTTTTTGAAGCAAAGGAACTCAAACCAGTATGCTTGAAAGAAGGCATCCATTAGCCATAGATTCCAATTTACTGTATTCGTCTGTGTGTGTGTTTCTGTATGTAGTGCTGTTGTTTTTTTGTATAGTTAATTTTGGTAATTTTTATTTTTTGTTTGCTTTGTATTTCAACTCTGTATTTTGATATGCAGTACATTTGTACAGTTACAGTTTCTATTAGTACATTGTTATGTTAGTTAATTCAGTTGCTTTAGCTGAAAAACGTTTGGGGAAAATAAAAATGTAATACCATAACTATAAAAAGCAACGTGTTTTGAGCTTGAGAGTGTTTTGAAAGTGACTAGTAGTGTGTTTTGAGTGTAGTACTACACCGGTGTATTGCCTGTGCATGCACTGTTTCAGAGCGGGAGAGTAAACATCAAGGAACAAGTGACTTAGAAAATGATAAAAAAAAAATGTAAGCAGCGCGCAAAAATGTGATGTGTCAAAGACAACTTCTGTGTCGATCCCCTGTCTTTTACAATTGTTCCACAAATGGGGGCCCACAAATCTGTTTGGCGCCAGGCCCACAAAAGGTTAATCCGGCCCTGGCTGTGGTAGTTGTAGTTAGAGCTCTGGACTCTGACGGCTGGGTTTAAGCCATATAATGGCTGTTCGTGTACAATATTTGTATGACTCTATAGTACTTTGACAAGGTATTCACCAAAACTATTAACAATAATAATAATAATAATAATAACTAGATGGTAACTTTACAAGTAAAGTTGTGGGGGTTGCTTTAGCTCTTTTTGTGGTATTGGAAGAAGTTTAAAAAGTTTTACTTTTTAAAGCAAAGCAGTTACATACAGTCAAAGTTAAATTGAGTAAAATAATTGGTCTGAATACTTTGATAGACTACTATATCAACCTTTTTACTTTGGATTGTGGGGCAGTTAGATCACACATTTCATCAGACATGTACCGTTTGATTGGTAAAAGGTATTTTTGAACTGATTTCAGATTTGAATAGCAGAGAAGTAAAGGAAGATTTCATGAATTCTAACTTTTTGTCTTACTTGTTGGGAAAGTGGTCAAAGTAGCTGATTTGTGTCAAAAGTCACATTGTTTACTAATTGTCTCATGCTTAGAATGTGCTATAATTTGAAATTTCTCAAAGTTCTGTGACAGTTAATTCAACAGTGGGAAGTAGCCTACTGAAAGAAGTTGGTGCGGTTACTAAAACAGCTGTACCTCTTGATTGGTAAAAGTTATTTCTGTTTTTCATATTTTAACTAGAGGAAGATTTTGAATTCTAACTTTTTCATATTTGGAATAGCTGATTTGTGTCAAAAGTCACATTGTTTACTAAATGCTTAGAATGTGCTATAATTTGAAATTTCTCAAAGTTCCAGTTAATTCAACAGTGGGAAGTAGCCTACTGAAAGAAGTTGGTGCGGTTACTAAAACAGCTGTACCTCTTGATTGGTAAAAGTTATTTCTGTTTAAAATATTTGAACCAGATGTGAAAGACAGGAATGGATTTTTATCTTAAGTACCCACACACCAGGAATGGATTTTTATCTTAAGTACCCACACACCAGCACAGTCGGGCTTCTACACTCTTCAGCAGCCGCCCAGAGCAGACTGACTGCTCGCCTTATAAACCCTGCACCTGGCTCTAATTTTCAATCATAGCCAGGTGCAGGTGATAATTAACAATCAACAAAACAATTAACAAATACAATTAAACAATTAAACAAAACAAAAATGTGCCTTGCGCACATGTTTTTCTGCAGGGAGGTTTTAACCCCCTCCCTGCTGTCTCACACAGAGAAGTAGAGGAAGATGTCATACCCTCTAACTTTTTGTCTAGCTTGTTGGGAAAGTGGTCAAAATTTCAGTTGATTATAAAATGTTAGAGAAAATTTAGTTGATGCGGTTACTACAAAAGCTGTACCTCTTGATTGGTAAAAGTTATTTCTGTTTTTTCTATATTTTAGATTTGAATAGCAGAGAAGTAGAGGAAGATTCCATATGCTCTAACTTGTTGGGAAAGTGGTCAAAGTAGCTGATTTGTGTCAAAAGTTACATCATTTACAGTAAATAGAATGTTGGAAGTCTGGGAGTTTTTAAACAATGGGGAGCTTTAGAATGTTGAAAAAAGTCCCATTAAAGTGAATGAAGATGGACAAAAAAAGGACAAAAAGCTTAAAAGTTTAAAAAGTATAAAATATATCAAAAAGTTGTATACAAGCACACTATTCCAGACCGGTCTACACGTTTTAAAGTTTGAATGGCGTTTCTAGCTTAAACGGTGTAAGAGGAGTAGCGTGCCGAAGAAGAATATTTAAAGTGGGGACTCTTGCTTCGCAAGCCGCACTAATAATAATGTGATGTTCCCACCTCTGAACGCTAGATCTCCTTTGAACGTTTACACAGTTTCTCACTCAATTCTATACTCTTTTGACAGTATAAATCGACGATAGGAAGTAGTACAGTACTTCAGGCAGGGGAAACCGGTCGCAGAGGTCCTGGTGCTGCCTAGCGCACAGGCCGGGTCAATAGATGCAAATACACAGCACCATACAGCCAGCTATCCCGGTTTAGCTACACATTTAATGTCATCATAAAAACAGGTACTTGGATTTTTGCTGTGCTGGCGTTAAAACATTCTACATGAAAAAAAAAAGGATTTATCAAAACGTATTGCAGCTAAACATCACATTGCGCAGGGGGAAAACATCAATATAAATGATAAATTCACTTGACATTGATTCTTACCAAGAGTTGGCTTCTTTAGAAAGAAATGTGTAATTGGTCATAATTTTTTCTCCGTTTCATGTTAGTGCTGCACTGTAAACCAGAGTACAGAGTAACTTGGGAAATTGACTAATGAGAAACGTCTTTGTGGCTCGAATTTTACATACCGCAGTGTCTGTACAGCCCGAGATCACAGTAATGTGAGGAAATTAAAAACAATATATATATAATCAATTTTACACGCTTAAAAAATAAAGTGGGGACGTTTTTTTATCTTTTTTTTTCGTCTTCACAATGAAGAATTGAGCCGATTTCTACCGAGGCGGCTGCCTCAATGGACGCTACGCGCCTGCTAGCACTGATGCCCAGGGAACGTTGTACACCCAGGATTGTTGCACCCACTCAGACCAGGAGGTGCTCTGCACCTGCTCCACCGACTCTATGGCCAGCCTCACCAGGTTCGAGCTCACAGTCACTGATCAACCCTGGCACATTGAACTGTTACAAATGAATGAAACAATGTGGTGTATTGCAGGGCCTAATAACTCAATAGAGATAAACGGGAAGGTTTGCCTCTCTGTCGCACCATCAGTGTGCATGGAAGTGCCCCGTCGTGCCATACTTACCGTTGGGGGGCGCCGTCTCTACTGCATGCCCCCCTCCGAGGTAATCTGACCTGGGATCCTTCATGGCACCACAGCAATGATGAACTGATTCAGGGGCTGACTGCATTAGAGGAAGAAATAAAGAAAATGGTGGCAGAAGCCAAACAACACATACACCATGCCCAAATGCAATACACCCACATCACCGACACACTTCAGCAAGTAGACCAAGGGTATCGAACAGCAGAAGTCCAGGCGGTGGTCGTCAAGAGCGCGATACTTCCATTCCTGTTGGTGCTAGTGCTATATAAGAAACTCCGCTCTAAGCTTAGAACATTACAAATTTTGTACTTGACCATTCGGGCTCGGGAACCACTTGCAGGGGAAGGTCGTTGTTAACTAACTTGTATATATGTGTGTGTTATCTTCTTGTCGATTCAGGCACGTCCCGGCTCAACAAACCAACTTCAGGTGTCCTGACCTCGACTGCCCACCCTGGGAGGAGCACCAATGTAACTTGTAGTTTCTACCCGCTTCTGTGCTCATGTTGCCTTGCTGCTGGAATCTGTCCAGGGCCCTGGGAACTCCCAGCCCGTCGCTTCACTCCTCCCAGGGGATGGACCATCGACAGGAGGGACCTGAGTCGAAATTTAAGTTTGTACGCTTTGCATAAGTAAAGGAACTAGTAAGTAAATGACCTCATGTATTCCCATGAAGAGCTTTAAGTAATCCTGCTGTATTTTTGACATAAGGTATTGAAGTGTTTGAGATGTTTTGTAGTTATCCCCCTCGGCACTCGCCCATTAGGGCTGTAACTCAGATCCAGGGTTCGGGTCCGACCCTCGACCGTAAGAAGTTTTATTCCCCCAAATAGGGTTTAAACCTTTTGGAGGAATAACAGGAGGGACTGAAGTAGGGATTATAAGCTTAACAAACTAACAATTAACCAGGGTGTGTATATAGACATTACACCAGCTGCAGCCACCAGATAACATGTGATGGGAAAAACACTAGGAGCCGAAACCAACCGCGGGCTGTGTACCTGATAAGCTGCATGCAAGGACAGAGGGAGAACACCCCGGAGCCAAGAACAGAACTTTTACAAAGTTCGTCTTAGACAGCCCCTGCGGCAGAAGCAGCACCAATCACCAAGTGACAAATGGACTTACACACCTATGCAGCAAACTTTAACCAATAAGTGGTACTAATCGTGCAATTATAATGAGGTATAAATAACGTTGCAAACTGTTGTTCTGAGAGTTTACCCTGTGAAATTTCACTTGTGTAACCTCCCGGGCTCGTGATTAAAGCTTTTCCTTAATACAAAGACAAGTCATTTATATGGATTACCTGTAAGATAATAGGGTTTTCAATCAAATATAAGCTAGTAGTTATACACGTAATTGATGCTGCTTGCCATATATACAGTAAGATTGCATTTCAGCTAAATGCTGCCAGTTAGAAGAACTGCAGTTGACTTAAGCAAAACAAAGCTTTATTTAACAGTCATTGTTCCAAGCAAGTCACAGTCACATTTTAGGCTATTCACACATTGTCAAATGGTTTCTGTTAACAGAAGAAAAAAAAAAAAAAAACATAGTGCGTGAATGCCACCTGATGAACCTTCGAAGGTTTGTACCTTCGAATTCCTGGCTAGCGAACTAACCTTTGAACATAGCCCTACTTTAAATATATTATTCACAAACTAGATTTACAGCAATCTGGAAGATGTAGTTTTTCATTCTCATTTCAACAGCAATAACTAAATCATTTTTTAATGCCTACCTTATATTCCAGGGTAAAGACTGTGTACTATTCAGGTCCTATGTATCTCCCTTCTACGATTTGACCCAATAGTCCTCCACAAGCTTAATTTCCACATAAACTCCTCCTGAAACAAGGGTGTTCTGTTACTGTGTGGCAGTGGTATAGTGGTAAATAAAAAGTGGGTAAACGCCCCTGTTTAGTGGAGTTGAACAGATACATTGTTATTGAATCTCAGCCAACCAGAGCCCCCCCATCGCCCTGCAGGTCCAGTGTGCCTAACAACGAACGTTAACAGAACATAAAAAAACAATCACAGAACACTCACACAAAGACAACACGCAGTCCAGTGACCACGTCCCCCTGCTTACGCCACAGTTCTGATTAAGAGCTCTTAGCTGTCAGTCTCGCGCTCCGCAACACAACACAGACGTTCACTGTTAAAATATCTTGTCTATAACCCAGGATTTGCATATCACAGGACAGAAGAAATGAGTAAACTCTATATCCCTTATCTAGAAGTGGGTAAACGCTATATTGCCCAAATTAAAAGTGGGTACACGCCGTTTACCTGTGTATACTCTCGACCAACACCACTGCTTTGTGGGTATTTGCTGATTGACACAGAGGTTGAAGTTGAAAACGGTTTTCAGGTGTCCAGGTTTTATTGCAGTTTACAGGCAGCCACCACTAGTGTACAAGTAATGGTAGCCCTGGTCCAGGAGGACATACACCCACTACCTCGTTTCCATAAGTAGCCAACTTGAGTCGACTGGAGTGTGCTCGAATTGGTCTGAATTCTCTTAGAACTTGAGTTGTCCTTCAAAAAAGGAGGCATTTACATGCTTTTCCGAGTTACCAAAGTAATCAGGGGGGGGCAACTCGAGCAGGTTCCCGTGTTCTGTGGTTCATGGAAACATGGTACAAGTGTGCATGAAACTAATAAATTACAAAAAGGCAGTGGACAAAACAGCTAACAAAACAAAAGCTGGTGAAACACTGGCAGAGCGCTGCTCCCACGATAAGTAAGGTGACCATATGGCTCCATATTCAGCGTGACGGTTTGGGACAGTTCAGGCTTTTCAACTCACAACCCAATGCATTCTGGTACGTTTTACCTGTCAACCCAGTGCATTCTGGTAAGAGAAGCAGGACTACGCTTACCAGAATGCATTGGGTTGTGAGTTGAAAAGCCTGAACTGTCCCAAACTGTCCCGCTGAACGGAGCCATATGGTCACCTAAGTATAATGGAGATCCCGCTCTAGGAACCTTCTCCCTAAAGCTCTGGGAACACAAAGCCACTTTTTCAGCAATAGTGGCTTGAAACCAAGTTTCAGGAGACTGGGAGACCTGTTTTCAAGCCACTTTTCTGTATCAAAACGAGTTTGATTTTTCATGACGTCACCAGGAGAATAAATCATGTGACTTCGCTCGCTTCACTATTTTTAAATTTAAATTAATGGCGGCTGGAAAACCGATTTGGGACAGTGTAAGAGAAAATGTAACCATTTATTGGTTTCAAGGTAATTTAAGAAGCAGGTTCACTTTAAATTACACCACTGTGTTTTAAATGTGTAAATTTGCTACTTTATGCTGTGATTCATTTGATAAATCAGCAAATCGCCGTTTATTCTTTCCAAAATATTTTATGGAATCCTCGTCTGGGACCCTCTGATGTAAAGCCCAAATAAGTTCAGTAGGCCTGCACTTCGTATTACTGTAAGTCAAGCATCAATTCACCAGAAAAAGCTTGCCAACACAATGAAGATACAGACAATTCGTATTAGCCTACATTTGTAACTGGACCAAGTTACGTAATTTTACACTGTAACGTAGAATTAGCTATCTCTTGTATGCATTTTGAAACTTGTAAACCGTGTAACTTATATACCACGTTGTCTTGGGTGTCAAATCAATAAATAATTGTATGGAAATTTATTCGGACGTTATTATAAATTAATCTTCATTACAAACACTTGAACCGAAAACAATGCGGCGCTAGTGGGAGAGCGTGACAAACAACTGACAATACAAAATAATTACGTTATTAAAAAAATATATGACCAAATATTATTTTTAAAAGACTTTGAGTAAACGTCGCCATAAATACAACGCGTGTATATACCCTGACTAATGGAGCTTTTGGAGTTCATAATTCTCTAGTTCATACCGCATCTTGTTAAATGCAGAAAACAACAAAAATGTAACAGTTTTAATCACTAGATGGCACACTCGAGAATCTCGATGATTGCGCATCATTCACAAACAATGCCTTAATAGTCCTTAATTATTGAATGTTCATAACATAATGACCGGTTGGCGGTGTGCACTGGTCTGATTGAGATAATTAACGTTAAAAAAAAAGTTTTACACATCAGTTTCATTCATATATGACCCATGTGAGATATTTAATAAATAAGTGTTATATATTACATATATGTAAACTTCTGATCATGTTTTCAAAAAAAAAAAAAAAAAAAAACATTTCTGGGAACCCTAAATGTGCTGATTACCACAACAGAGACAAAATAAGTAATGAAATGGTGTGTTTGGCAGGGCAATTAGGTGCTGACTGAATTAGGTGCAGAGGAGTCATGTTTACTGGTATGTTTATTTCTTTGTGAAAACAGAGTTTTACTTTACAACGCTAGCTATCGGTTTAAAAGTTTGTCTTAATAAGAGTAAGCTTATTAAGAACTTTCCCCCCAATTTTATATACCGGTATATAAATTTGTGAATGTTCCTTAGATCCAATTACCCAACATGGTACATTGTCAATAGATGTTCATTACAAACCATTTAACATAATATTAATGTACACCACTGCAACCATTGCAACTCATAGGCCCCATATGCACTCATTTAGTTACCGTATTTAATATACAAAATTGCTTATTTTTATACAGAAATAAAAGCCAAATGGAAGAGCATGCAGAATGGAAGTGGAAGTGATGGCTATACAGTTAAATGGTGCTACTACAAAAGACTATCATTTTTAGCAGATGTGTATGAGCCCAGAGTTAGCCAAGAGTTAGTTCTTAGTAATGAACAAGGGGGTGTCTATGAAGACTCTCAGTTGTCAACAGAAGAGGCAGAGTGTGGGACCTCTTCTCAGACAGCATCATCTCCAGCACCAACTCCTAAAAAACAAACCAAAAAAAAGACCTGAAGACCTCATTGGTGCAGCTCTTAATGCTTTAGAAACAGTGAATACCTCAGTGGTGGCACTGGCAAGATCCCAGTGTGAGGCCTTTGAAAGAGAGTCTGTATGAAAGAGAAAAATAAGGCAAATAACTGAAATCTGTACAGATTTATTTTGTGAAGAGTAATTTAAGTAATTTAAATTATGCTGGTACTAAATTGCACATTATTAATTTTTATTTGTTCTTTACAGTTTTTTTTAAATTAAATAGATATCACCCCCCTCTTACAATGTATTTTATATAATGCTTTAAAATGTAACAATATTGTGTGTGTGTATGTGTGTGTATATATATATATATATATATATATATATATATATATATATATATATATATACAGTGCCTTGCAAAAGTATTCAGACCCTGACCAATTCTCTCATATTACTGAATTACAAATGGTACATTGAAATTTCGTTCTGTTTGATATTTTATTTTAAAACACTGAAACTCAAAATCAATTATTGTAAGGTGACACTGGTTTTATGTTGGGAAATATTTTTAAGAAAAATAAAAAAAACTGAAATATCTTGCTTGCATAAGTATTCAACCCCTGTGCTGTGGAAGCTCCCAGTTTACACCGATGAAAGAAATTGCCCTAACGAGGACACAATTACCTTACCATTGGCCTCCACCTGTGAACCATTAAAGTTGCTGTCACATTTTCTGGATAAAACCCCACTGTTGAAGGATCATTGGTCAGGCTGTGAATCTGAAGGAAAATGAAGACCAAAGAGCATTCTACAGAAGTTAGAGATAAAGTAATACAAATGCATAGATTAGGAAAGGGTACAAAATAATATCCAAGTGTTTGGATATCCCAGTGAGCACAGTTGGATCAATAATCAGGAAGTGGAAGCTGCATCACACCACCCAGGCACTGCCAAGAAAAGGCCGTCCTCAAAACTCAGCGCTCAAACAAGAAGGAGACTTGTGAGAGAAGCCACAGAGAGGCCAACAATCACTTTGAAGGAGCTACAGAGTTCAGTGGCTGGGAGTGGAGTAATGGTGCACCAGTCAACCATATCAAGAGCTCTGCATAACACTGGCCTGTATGGGAGGGTGGCAAGAAAGAAGCCGTTACTCAAAAAGTACCATCTGAAAGCACGTCTGGAGTTTGCCAGAAAGCATGAGAGTGACCCAGCTGCGATGTGGGAAAAGGTTTTGTGGTCAGATGAGACCAAGATGGAGCTTTTTGGCCAAAACTCAAAGCACTATGTGTGGCGCAAACCTAACACTGCCCATGCCTCAAGACACACCATCCCTACAGTGAAGTATGGTGGTGGCAGCATCATGCTGTGAGGATGCTTCTCATCAGCAGGGACTGGGCATCTTGTTAAAATTGAAGGAAGAATGGATGGAGCAAAATACAGGGAAATACTGCAAGAGAAACTGCTTCAGTCCGCTAAAAAACTGAAGCTTGGGAGGAAATTCACCTTTCAGCAGGACAATGATCCCAAGCACAAGGCCAAAGCAACATTGGAGTGGCTCAAGAACAAAAAGGTGAATGTCCTACAGTGGCCCAGTCAAAGTCCTGATCTCAATCCCATTGAGAATCTGTGGCACTATTTGAAAATTGCGGTCCCTGGCGTCGTCCAACCAATCTGAACAACCTGGAGCAAATTTGCCAAGAATGGGCCAGAATCACTCCGACACTGTGTGCAAAGCTGGTACATACTTACCCCAAAAAGACTTAAAGCTGTTATTGCAGCTTTTAAAGGTGGCTCTACCAAATATTAATGTGTGGGGGTTGAATACTTATGCAAGCAAGATATTTCAGTTTTTTATTTTTCTTAAATATATTTCCCAACATAAAACCAATGTCACCTTACAATAACTGATTTTGAGTTTCAGTGTTTTAAAATAAAATATCAAACAGAACGAAATTTCAATGTACCATTTGTAATTCAGTAATATGAGAGAATTGGTCAGGGTCTGAATACTTTTGAATACTTTTATATATATATATATATATATATATATATATATATATATATATATATAATTGAAAAGAAAAAATTACTATAAATATGTAATACACTACATATTGATTAAAAATAAAATTATTACAGAATTTTCTTTACATTTCTACTCGGTTCAGATGGCATTTAGCTGCCAACTAACGGATCCAGTAGGAGAATTGAAGAACTTCTTATATTCTTCCCTAACCTCCTTGGCAGGACCAGCAGCATGGTTGCAGTGAGTTCTGCTAAGAGAGTGCATTGATTCGAGGACTGGGTCATTTCTCCAGGAACCAGGGATGATTTGGCCAGTCTCAAGGTTGTTGCAGTCAATGCTGCCTCGTGGAGTGTATAGGCTTCTTGCAGCTGGGGTACTTCTTAGGAAATTATGTAAAGCACATACTGCTAAGGTAATGTGTTCAGCTTTTTCGGGAGAGAGGGCAATGGCTTTCCTGAACACACACCATTAGGTATGGTTTCAACCCAAACGCTTCATCAGCCACTATAACGTATGGTACCTGGGTCTCTCTCCTAGGTAGAACTTGTGCTGATGGAATGTGCAGCGCACAGTTCTTTAAAGCAGAACGCAGTCCACATTTCCCCCACACACCTCCATCGCTCATGCGACCATTTGTGCCCACATCCACATATATAAAGTTAAGGTCAGCATCCACAAGAGCCATTAACACCACTGAATGACTACCCTTATAATTATAAAAAATGACCCTGAATTTGGTGTCGGTTCTATCACAGTGTGCTTGCCGTCAAGCACACCAATGCAGTGGAGAAACTGCCACAGTTCAGTAAACCTTGTGCTGATGGTTTTCCAGTCCTCTTCAGCTTCAGGAATTTTCAAGAAAATTATACATTGATAAATTGCTTTGCAAGTTTCAGTTACTATGTTTGAAATAGTCTTACGGCTAACCCTAAAAGAAAATTCCAAAGACCAAAAGTTTCACCAGTCGCCAGAAACTGCAATGTGATTGTGAGACGTTCACCCGGTGTTTTTTTTTTTTTTTTTTTAATCAGGCCTTCTACCATCTGAAGTAAATCTCTGAAAGTACTCTGGTCCATTCTGATCAACTTTTATAACCACATCCATCCTCCTCAGACAGCTATCTTACCAGAGTACTGTAGCAGCCTTTTTCTTTTCTGTGTAATAGCCACTGTCTTGCCCATTTTCTCCTTTTATTTTTTTTTTCTGTTGGAGCAGTGCTCCAGCAATAAGGAAAACTGAAGAAATTACTACTGCACTTTCAGCGTCCATCTTGCTGCTATGGTTTCTTTTAACTGACTTTTTTCATTATCCAGTCAAATTACATGTCTTGCCTTTTAAAAACTGTCTTGTGATTAGTTGGAATGTCACCACAAGTCTCCCCAAGTCTCCACAGGTGTGCCATGCTGTGGCTTGAAACCTAGTCTCCTGAAACGAGGTTCCAAGCCACAAACTGGCTTTGTGTTCCCAGGGCTTCACACACTCTAAATAAAAGTTGTGTGGGATTAAAATCCCCTAAATTAATCCCTTTTCTGAAGTCCAAGGATCCTGGTTACACACAGGGTGGTCCTCGGTTTTGGTTCACTCACTCTGGATTTACACAGTCATGAGGCTTTCAGCTGGTAAAGAAAGCAGAGGCTTTTCAGCTCCTTTTTAAAGGCATGTGGCCAAGGTTAATTGATATTCAGTTAGTCAATCAACACCTGGCCACATGCTGGTTAGGCAAGGAAGGAATTCTAACCATCTAGCCCTGCCAAATCTAACACAAACTTAATTTGCTAAAACTTTCAAATTAAACACATTTCCATTATTCATGTCCCCTTCTATTTTTTATTTAACATATATTCTGGACAGCAATTTCATCATCACTTAGTAAGTATCCATCAATTACACAGACGTTTTTACTTTTGCATTTCTTTCCTGGTGCACCGTTTTTATAGAAACAAAAATAAAAACACTGCTCACAGGGCCAAAATAAAGGTTTGCACAAAAGCAAATCACGAACACGGACACCAAATAAACAGTATTGTGCTGGTGCTTCCAGCACGCGTAGCAATTGTCATCTTTTTACTTTCTGTTTGTTTTTTTATCGCTCTCTCTGGCTCTCTCTCACATATACATTCCTCCCCTCGAACACCTACCACAGACACACACAGATATGTTTATATACATGTGGCCATCTCCGAATTAACTAACGGCAATCGAAACAGTGAATTATATTTCCAGATTCAACACGTATCATTGTTTATCCCTAACATAATACTGTGTTTAACTATAATCACACAGGGCATCTATTGTAGAATGTGAGCACAGTAGCTGAATTAATTTGTTTTTTAACCATGAAAAAGCAACAACATTGCTTGTAAATAAAATCAGAGGGGGTTGGGTTTAACCCTCAAAATAGATTTCATGATATATTTATTAACAAGAAACTTTCAAAGTCTGAAAGTCACCAGTTTTTGTTTGGGTGCTTAAAAAAAGTGAGGGAGATGCATGTGGGGATGGAGGGCAATGCTACAGAAGGTCCCAACTCCCAAGGGAAGGCAGAGCTATCTGGTATGTCTTGTTGTCTGCTATAGGTGGTGCTCTGATGAACATACAATGTCTGAAAAATGAGTTCCCCTAATGAAAAGCAATGTTAGACCAATACTGTAAACTTTTGATAAAATACACTTTCAATGTAATGAATTAAATGTGTAAATTGACACACTAACACTGTCTAAACTCCTTAACATATTCTAAACTTCTTAGTGTCTTAATTGACAACAGTATTGGAGGGTACTCCCTTGCCCTTTATCACTGCCTGGCACTGGAAGAAGCATATCTCCAAAACTCAATCAGAAATGTTGAGGTCAAACTAAAAGTAAGTAAAGTGGACAACGTTTTGGCTAATTCATTAGTCTTAGTTTCTTAGAATTTGCCAAAAAAACTACTAGCACCCTTTTATATGAAAAAATCACTGTTAATGTTACAAAATAAGTAAGAAATAACCATTAAAGCATACATTTAAAAAATATCTAACCATATAGATTTAAAACAATATTATACTAAAATATAATAATGTAGCATGATAATAGGATTCTGCATGTGCATGTCCATGATGTAACCGATTATAGAAATAGCTTTAGCAGAATGTGATTGAAGGCCACGTATATTGTCATAGCCAGGGCACAAGTAAACAGTGAGGGAACCATGAAGAGACCTCATTAAAATAAAAAAAATATATCAGAATGCCTTCTAGCGCATTCAATCATGTACAAACTTCAGCTAGTACATGGCAGGTTGCTGTAAAGCTATGGTGTAACCATGCTTTGTGGGAGATGCATCCAGGGATCTTTTAATCTAACTGTTTTCCCATGCAATCTAGAAATCTAATTCAGCAGTCTATGCCTGTCTGGATTCATTCATGGAGAGTCTGTAACATACTTATCAAGGTGTATCCAGGTGATTAACTTTCTGGCTGATCCATAAACATGTATAACCCTTCTTATCAGGTCAGTATGTCTCTGTCTGGGTGTTTTTACCCTTATCTCCAGGTGTCCTTTCCCATCAATCAGGGTGGATGGCTTGGTCTCTGTCTAGTTCAGTTTGGGTGTCTACCACCTCTTTATCTGTCTGTAACTGTGTTTCCATTGATCAGTCGTACCACACTCTGGTGCATGCTAATTTAACAGGCAGTGTTGTGTGATACACTGCCATTACAGATTCTGTCCAGTCCCCTGTTGGTGAGATGAGATGAGGTTAAAAGCTCTAAAACCACAGATTCAAACGAGCCTGGCTCTTTCACATTGTGGTTTAGACACTCTTGCGGTGTGCAAGGTCGCTGGTTCACGCCCAGCCTGCCCAAAGTATTTCCATCTCCAAGGTAATACCTTCACTTACTCAATCTATCAAATCATTTACAGCACTTTAGCAGGTAGCATTCTCATTGACAGTAATGACGGGTTAAGAGAGGGAGGGGGATGGATGGATAATTCATGCAGGCCAAAGCTGTATTGAGCTGCTTTGGAATTTAGTCTTTATGTTTTCACATTTCACAAGGATGCCACCTCCTTCTGCACAGTGCCCCAAAGCACCATGTCTGGGGACTGGCTGGCTCTAGAGAAAGTGTGCCATCAGTCTGCTAGTTGGGTTAACCCAGACTGAACCTCCTCAAAGCAGTTTGCATACAATCATTCATACATACACCATCAATAAAACCTTATATATATATATATATATATATATATATATATATATATATATATATATATATATATATATATATATATATATAAGAAGACTTACAGAGACTAGGGTGTGTGAACTATGCATCAGCTGCAGAGTCACTTACAACATTATCTCACCCGAAAGATGGAGCTCAAGGAGGTTAAGTGACTTGCTCAGGGTCACACAATGCATCAATGGCTGAGCTGGGATTTGAACCAGGGACCTCTTGGTTACAAGCCCTTTTCTTTAACCATTAGACTACACAGCCTCCTATTTTGCAAGTTGTTCTAACAGGCAGTTCTAGTCCTTACTGTTACAATATATTTTGTAACCATGACTTCAATAGCAACTTTGTAGCATGGTAAAATGCTTTACTAAAGAGTAGGGGCTTTTTAGTAACTATATTACCTGTACATTCTAAAATAGATATGAAATAGGGCATAGACATCTGAAGTTTGAGTGGAAATTGAAATAGTGTATACTACATGTTAAGCAATTTCATAATATAATAACATAAAATTATTAATAAAAAACCTACAGCATGTTTTGTCACAATAATTTTTTTTTTTTCTTTTGTTAAAGAGGTTTTACGTTTCCTTTATATAATTTATTGCCAGTTTATGTATGGGGTGATTTGATATGTAGTTAATTGTCATGATATCACCCGTCAGTCGAAAGATCACCATGCAAAAGTACTCGATTGTTTTCAATAAACCCTCCAGCAACCACTTTGTACAGTAGGCATGTGTTGTGCTGATTCTGTAAAATCGGGAGTTATGTTTGGCTTTAACTTAAGACATAAATTGGTCCTTTGATTGTCAGTTGCAAAGTTCTGGAAAGGTATGTTCTACACACAAATAAAAATGTAGATGCAATTTAAATTACAAAGAAGAACAACGAAAGTAAAAACTGTAATATTTAAAATGGAACTATTTATAACAAAAAAATGTAATAGGCCTAATTAAGTTTTTAATTGAGCACAACGAGTTATTCACGTTTTGTACGTTAATAACAATTTTTATGTTTTAACGAAATTAAATCTCTCGCTAAATATGGTTTTAAAATGGTATTTATCAAATGTTTTCCTACTAAAATCGTTAATTTGTATAACTAAAAGGGTTAACCGATCAGAGACCCTAGCATAGACTGCCTTAATAAGTGTTAAATACCCATTAGCTAATCTGTTTTAACCCAATCTGTTTTATACATTTATCCTTTTTCTGATAGTTTGGTAGTTTAATCTGTTATATCTGGAAATTGAGCAAAACTAAGCTGCAGATATTTGTTATAAAATGTCCTTTTAACACAGTCATTCAAACTAAACAGGTAAAACAGGTGCTTTTGAATGTAATCTGCAAACTTTGTTATGAAGTTCATTGTGAAGCAAAACATTATTATACAAATTGATATATCAAACGTAAGTAGCCTGTATGTTTGTATTGAAATCATTTTTACAAAGCAGGAATATTAAGTTACGAGCTGACGAGTATGTTTTCGTTTACTTTTAGTTAAATGAATCAGGAACTATTTACAAACTAAACCTTTTTCCACATATCAGACTGTAGCTGTGATTTTAAGCATACAGCTCACCCGTTAATGAATGTACAAAAGCTGGGACAGCAACAGGGTCGGCTTTGAAATATTTAGCCCAAACAAGTAAAGCTATTGAAAAACGTTACCACTTGAAATCGGTAAGCGTTCACAATACCCCTTGTTGTAGGAGAGGTTGATGTATGTGATCGCGCCGCTTCAGGAATTACGCATGAAGAAAAATAGTTACAGACCCATTTGTGGAACACAGGTTAACTTTGTATTGTGCAATGGTGAAGTAGCTCACAACACACACACACATAATATTAAGCAAGGAGCCAGAGTAACCTACAGTATACAGATCAGTTAATCGTTATACAACACTGTTCACTAATATAATGTTAAGTGTTATTTTGATTTATGGAGATGTTGGTACATATTTGATAACATCGTATTTATAATTACAGTATGCATTATATAACTACTACATCTAATTTGTGAACAATTTACTACAGGGTAAACCTTGTTAATTCTGATACTTCGACTTGTACTCTAACGGCTCTCTATTTTCAATCTTTTAAGTTGTTTATTCGGCAGCGGGGCCCTATCTTACACCAAAGAAAATGTTATGATAGTGTGTGTATTTGCTCTTTGGGTGCATCTGAGGTGCTAAGCTCAAACATATTAATCAATAAGATTTTTTTGAAAATCACACCGCCATCCAGATCAGAAGGTCCCGGAAGAACAGTGTCTGATACCAAGAAGTCCTATTATATAAGTGCCAGTCGAAGGGAATCGGTACGCGTTCACACCTGGAAGTTGGCTTTGATCAGAAAATTGCATCGTGGTATAAGATAGGACGCAGAAATGGCCAGGTGTCACAGTTCATCCAGATCACCACAGAAAGGACGTCAGCAGACAGCAAACACGATAGAGGTAGCAACAGCTCGCTCATGTCTCTAGTTCATAATGTGCTGTTGGTTGGGGATATGAAGAACTCGTTCAATACTTACTCCTGCAACAATTCAGACAGTAGGTGCAATATCCCACAAGCAGGTAAATATATCACAGATAGCAAGGGTTATACTTCAATACATTGTGCACAAAATGTTTTAAATTAAATGTAGTCGGTATGTAATGTATATGGTAATTATAAATATCCTTAGATCCATACAGCTAAGTAACACTTGGCTTCTAAAATTATGTTAGTGAACAGTTTTGTGTACACTTTTCAATTTTCTTCGTTAGAATTCAGTGGGACAATCAGATCTTATTTTGAAAACGGCAGTGCTCCAGTTCCGATGGCTGACAACATGGCTTTCTTGACGCACAGAAGAAAGAGAACCAACTTTACGCAGCAGCAACTAGAAGTTTTGGAAAACGTGTTTAGCTCGACTATGTATCCCGATATCTATCTGAGGGAGAGGCTAGAAGAACTCACCTCTCTCCCAGAATCCAGAATTCAAGTAAGTTACCATTTGTACTGTAATATTTGCACGAGAGAAAGAGAGAGAGAGAAAATGAGAATGCATTGTGTTTGTTGTGGATTTCCTTTCAGTATGACAGCTCACATTGGGGTTGCGTTCTGTTGCTGGTGTTAATGATGTCATATCAACTGGATGATCCCACTGAAAAAAATTGCTCACCAGTTTTCTTTCCAGCCGCAGACAGGTTTGGTAGCACACTCGTCAGAAACTTCTTTTTATACGGTCATCATATAAACAAAGTGATCAACTCAGTTTTATCCAGGGCGATTTACAGTCGTAAACAAAAATACATTTCAAGAATCACAGTACAAGTAATAATACAATTAAGAGCAAGATAAATACAATGACTTTGGTTCTAGCAAGTACAAGTATGACAAAATACGATTCAATAACGGAGCAGATAACAGTGTCAGTGATAGTTACATCAGGATATAATAAATATAAAATACTACAGATTAAATAACATTTGACAGATTACAGTACTCAAAAATACAGGATTAAATGCAGTAAAGTTGTCGTAGCGGAGACACGTGATACTACATTTAATCTCCTTATGGATAGCACCTCAAATTAAAGAACGTGTATAAAATTATCTGTGCACGAATGAATGACATATATATATATATATATATATATATATATATATATATATATATTATATATATTAATTCCAGATCAGCTGTGAAAAGTTATATTTATTTTTGATAGACCATTCTCTGCAAGTAGCCGATATAAATATAATTTGTATTATGGACTAATGGACACAGTTTTAAATATATATTTATCTTTTTTATTTTTTTAATAGGTTTGGTTCCAGAACAGACGTGCAAAATCTCGTCGGCAGACAACAGTGTCCCCTTCTCAAAGAGCACAGTCCCGCCCTAACCACAGTGCTATTCCATTCCCTCAGCTCGAGAACAACCCGTCTCAGGATTTCTACAGTCACTCCAATCTAACTACTAGAAATGGTTATGGATCTCTGTCAAATGTCACCGACGAGAACATTCAGCCGGAGCAACTCATCACCAGAAACCATCATAATGCAGCACACTCCCTTATCTGCGTTTACAACAAAGTCTCAGCCAGAGAAGAGGAGAAACCCTTTCATGAGAATACAGTTATCGCAGGAACGAGCAATGGCCTCCAAAGCAATATTCTTCATTACAAGGCTGTTGCTCAAATTCTTAATTTTAAGAGTGCACCAAAAGCCTTGGATCTTGCATGGAGGAATGCCAACAAAGTCCAGCCTAATTCCATGGTGGAATATGATAACTATCCCCCCAACAAAACCATAGGACCTGAAATGAAAGTTGTGATTCCCCCAATTCCCACTCCTACCAACGCTAGGTCTTCACCTAAAAGGAGTGTCTGCCCAGTGCAACACGGCATGCATCTGGAATCCATCAGGCCATGTAGCTTTGGACATTTCTCTCCCATTCCCAAGAATGGAGATTCGAAGGATAGGTTTTCTGATTCAGATTCTGATTGGGAAAGTGGTACAATTTCTGGTTTTGTCAATTTCATGTAAACTGCTAACCGATATCTATATTTTATTGAATAGTAAAGTTTTTTAGACTACAATGAATGCTTTAGACATGTATGTACATTGTTATATAATGCAAAGGTTTATACCAAGCCTGTTTTCTAAATAGTTGCTTTTTAATTGTTCTTGCGCTGCATTATTTGCTTTTTTATTTTATTAATTAATGTCCCTGTTTAATGCTGTAATGAGTCTAAATAATAATAATAAAAAAAAACATTTTGAAAAAACAAATACTCCTTTTTTTTGGTTTAAGATCAGACATGTTTCTGCCAAAGCTTAAATACCTAGGAGTACTCAAGCCTGTTCTTGTCTTGTCTCCAGGCACAGTGGTAGCAACGCCAGGTGGGAAGGCATAAAGCAGACGCTTGGGAGTGGTGAACGCTGGCATCGGCACGGGGCACTCCGGCAGGGGTGACGGCATTAGGCACTCCTCCTTGTCCTTTTTCGGGCAGGTGGCAACTCCTGTTCACCCTGAAGGGGGCAGCACACCGTCAGATGCTTGAACTCTCTACAGGCAAGGCACTAACCTTGGTCCTCCAGGCCTGTAAGTAGGGCGTCTAAACCACCTTCCCAGATGACTTGAGAGGCAGAGGGGTCCGTCTTCATCTTGGGCCTTTAGGTGGAGCCACTTGTCCGGCGACTCCACCTCAGCCCTCGCGAAAGCCTCCATAAAGCAGGGGTCTTCATAGGGGCACCTTTCCTTGTGCTAGTCTTCGTTTATATATATATATATATATATATATATATATATATATATATATATATATATATATATATATATATATATATTTGACAGTTTTCACATTTAAAATTTAAATTACTCTGCATGTGTGAAATATACGTGGTTGCCCGTTCTTGACTCTTGCTAAATACATGTATTAAATACCCTGATGGCATTTGAAAGGCAGGATCACAAAAATAAAAAAGTTATAATCCCCTCTACCTACAATACTTGTTTTTATTTTGACTATCACCTACAATATTCTATTTTATTTTTATATACAAGCCTGTTGTTATCTCTAATGGACGTGGCAGCCATCAATTATTTAGTTTTGTACAAGGAATGCACCGTGGAGAATATCAGTAGGAGAGATTTCTTCTTGAAGCTAGCCACATCTCTTCAGCAGAAACATTTCGATCAGAAAACGGCAAAGCAGCAGGCTGCTGCAGCTTAGTTTGAATTCTGTGCTGCACCGATTGACACACGTTACTTTCGTTTTAATTTAAAAACTACTTTCGTTTTTACAGTTTTATATGTACACATACCTGTTTACATACTAGTTCCTTTTGAAATGTTTATTTTACAATCATTTTTCATTTTTGAAGTAATGCTTTATATAAGGTGTTATAAAATAAACCCTTTTATGTTTAATTGTTCATTTAAATACAGTGTTTTGGCTGTGCAGATGTTTGATATGATGTGCTTGAATAAAACTTTTGAGTTGTACACGATAGTTTGTCTTTCATTTTAATATTGATATTGTTTAAAATGTAACCATCATAGCGACTGCCAGCTAGGCATGAGTATAACTGCGGCGGTTCTGGTGCTAAACTACAGTCCTGCTCTGAGTGTCCAGGGGGCAGTGTCATGTGTGGCAGGATAGCGTCACGGCCGACAGGAATGAGAGACTCAGAGAACGAAGCTGCAGTTGAAGCGCTGTTGCACACCTTTATTAATACAAATACACACAAACAAACAGAGCACGAGGGCCAAAATAAAAGCTTTAAACAAAATGATAAACATGTGTAGGCTGGACATTTGCCTTCACTGCACAGTTTTTCAAAATACCAATTCACCAAACACAAACTCCAAACTACTCTCCCCAAACAAAAACAGGTGGCAAAGGAACTGCCTTTTGGGGGAGCACGCTCATGGGTGACACGATGGAGGCTGGGGGACCGGAGACCGCCTTGATGATTTATATAGGCCACCTCTGGCATGTTGTCTGTGCAAACTAGCATGTTTCTCCTTTGTAGGCCCCGGAAAAATTCAGAAGTTCCAAAAGATTGTTGCAGAGACCCACCCATGGAGGTTTCCACACTCCATGTCTGTTCCATACAGTGTCCCAGGCCAGATTGGAAGTGTCTGTAATAATTATTATTAATCATTATTATTACTTTCTTAGCAGATGCCCTTATCCAGGGTGACTTACAATTGTTACAATTATATCACATTATTATTATTATTATTTTTTTTCATACAATTACCCATTTATACAGTTGGGTTTTTACTGGAGCAATCTAGGTAAAGTACCTTGCTCAAGGGTACAGCAGCAGTGTCCCCAACCTGGGATTGAACCCACAACCCTCTGGTCAGGAGTCCAGAGCCTCAACCACTACTTCACACTGCATGACCTCTCTCCCCATGGTGGTGCCCAGAGCTGTGACCAAGCGCAGGTGAGCTGGGTGTTTCCAGCATGAGAGGGTTTTCATACAGTGATGACACTGTAAGCAGGCTGTGTTGATCCGCGGCAGGTTGAAAAACCCAGTGATTGAACCTGGCCTGGAGGTGCATGTGGAGGAGTAGCAGCAGGAGAAGGATTTGGGAAGCTGCTGCCATCAGGCCCAGAAGCTTTTGGAAGGGGACAACCTTCAGTGCCACGTTGGGCTGGAACAGCTCCAAGCAGGCAGTTAGCCTCTGGACTCTGTCGTCCGACAGAGTGGTGATCTTGGACCTGGAGTCCAAATACACCCCCAGATAGATGGCTGTTGTGGAATGTGTCAGTCGGCTTTTGAGACAGTTCACTGAGAGCCCCAGTCGTTACAGGTGACCAGTGACCAGCTCCGTGTGAAATGCTGCCTTTGTGGGTGACTCGGCACATATTAATCAGTTAAATGGCAGAACACAGAACTCATAAAAGGTTCCCTGAAAAACGAACCACAAGTATTTCCTGTGGCCGGTTCTTATGGGGATGTGGAAATAGCCATGCTTGAGGTCCACCATGGTAAACCAGTCATCTTGCCTCACTGTCTGCAACAGCAGTTGCGTTGTCAGCATCTTGAATTTCCGTCGCCTCAAGAACAGGTTGAGCTGTCTGAGGCCGAGGATCCCTCCCCTTCCCCCCCGTCGAGAGGGTGTACGATAGAGATGGACTGTTTTTGTAACAGGGCTGACACCTCCACCTCCTGACATTAAGATAGCTTCCTGTGGATTGTTGTGGTCACGCCCTGAAAAGGGGGAGGGGCATGTCAGAACTGTGTAGAGCAGGGGTGCACAATTCCGGTCCTGGAGGGCCGGTGTTCCTCCTGGCTTTTGTTCCAACCTTGCCCTAAATTACTTAATTGGACCAATTATTACCAATTATTGGTCTAATTAAGTAATTTAGAACACAGTTGGAACAAAAGCCAGGAGGGATCCGGCCCTCCAGGACCGGAATTGTGCACCCCTGGTGTAGAGTAACCAGTCTGAATAGTTGTGATCAGCCAGGTGTCCATGCTGCATGATCACCAGTAGTCCAGATGGGCCTGGTGAAACGGGCCATGGACCTGTGGCAGCAAAGCCCTATGGCTGTTGACTTGGGCACAGAACATCGCTTGTTGCGCGCCCCGCACGTTGAGGGGCTGGGAAACTATTCAATGCAGTTGCCCTTGTGGAAGCAGTGGCAGAATGTGCTGTGAGGGCCTAGGCTGCCTGTGTGTCACTGGAGGCTTATGAGCTGGGGTTCTCCATTTAGGAAGAAGGCAAGCCAGCTTCTTAGAGGACTCCCGTGTCTGGTGAGAACGCTGCAGCACAGCGGGCCCGAATGTGTGCCCTGATGTAACTGGGGCATCAAGCATGTTGTTCCTGCCCAAATCTTGTCCTATGTACTGATAGCTGGAGCAGATGGTCATTAACCAGGCGCAACTCGTCCAACTGCTTGGACGAGGGCCTGTGGTCCGCTAACAATGACTGCAACAGTGTAGACTGATAAGCTACCAGCATGCTGCTGTAGTTGCCCAGGCCAGTGGCAAATGCAGTAGCCGCATAGCCTTTCTTAAGAAGCACTTCAGTGACACGACATTGCTTGTTATTGCAAGAAACATCCTTAGAATGCACTGCCAGGTTGGGCATCTGGACCAGCAAGGCAATGGAAGCCTCAACAGATGGGAAGTGGGCAGGATTTAATTCCTGGCTGGGCCCCAAATTTTCACGGACGGGCCATTTATGACTTAATGACGTAAACATAATGACGTAATTACTAATATGCGTACTGAGGACACTATATCAAAGATCTTTCTAGTAACTAGAAGATCTTTGACTCTATACTGTCAGAAATAGAATCATATTCTCCAAGAATGCACACTGTCAAAATGTTTTGGTAGAGTCGAAAATCCGATTTACTACCAACAGGCATAGCAGCACAAATTCTATAACGTTAGCGTCTGACAAAAGCTCTCACGTGTTTCGACTTCACAAAGTGAGCTTAAATTTAAAAAGCTCTCATACAGTGACTAAAAGTGAATGTTAATACTTCCATTTGAGCTTTAAAAAAGTGTCAGTTACATGGGAACAAAAGAAAAACAGGAATAGAGGCATGAGTTGAGCATAACATACATCTCAGCTGCATCAGTCAACTGAATTCAAGTTGATAAAATTAAATGTAGGTACTTACATTACTGGCTCATTTGTTGATTCGTCGGTTCGTTTTCTTTTTACAAAATTTGTCGGGACATAGCTAATGCGTAAGACACAAATATAGCTATGGTTTACTGCAAAGTTGGCTAAACATTCGGTATTATTATATTTCTTAGACTTACAATTGTTACAAGACATCACATTATTTTTACATACAATTACCGATTTATACAGTAATTATTTATAACACTTCATGGTCAAGCGTGTACTTTATTATTATTATTATTATTATTATTATGTATTTCTTAGCACAGGCCCTTATCCAGGGTGACTTACAATTGTTACAAGAGATCACATTATTTTTTACACATTTTTTACATACAATTACCCATTTATACAGTTGGGTTTTTACTGGAGCAATCTAGGTAAAATACCTTGCTCAAGGGTACAGCAGCAGTGTCCCCCACTGGGGATTGAACCCACGACCCTCCGGTCAAGAGTCCAGAGCCCTAACCACTACTCTACACTGCTGCCCACGGTTGCCGGATGGCTCCAGGAGGACTGCACCTTCTGCAAAATGTCTGGCAGTACCGAGGGGAACGAGTGCTGTCGCGTGGCAGTCGTAACCCTATCAAAGATGGAATGCCTGTATTCCATTTCCAGTGGCCCTCTTAACCAGAGAGTTGAGCTCCTCTGACATGGAGGGGGCCATCGCAAGAGACATGGCATTAGTTTCCGCGTCCTCAGACCTGGCCTTCAAAGTCCTCAGAGGCTGCGAGGGACAAGGTGTCCTCATGAGCCAGCTCAAACCCATGCGCCGCTACCTGCACCTTAGGGGGGTGGGGGGCAGGCAGCAGTGAGGCCCTGCAGGGCCTCTGACAAGAGGGTCTGCTGGTGAGACATGACTGTACAGAGCTTATTTCATTATTCATTCATAGGAAGGGGGGAGGAAGATAACTCCGACACCAAGCAGGAAGAGGAGGACCGTAATGAAGACGGGCGGCTTCTTGTTCGGCTCCTGCCGCAAGAGTATTGCTTCCACCCTCTTGAAGAGGATCTAGGGGAAGGGGACGCTACCGCTTACTTTGCAGGGAGCAATGGGGATGAATGAGGCTGCTATGCTGGTGTAAGGGATGCAGAACGTTCCTTAGACAGTCGGGCAAGCCTGCTTTTCAGCCTCTGCAAAATTCGCTGTCCTTTAAAGCCTCTTTTGCGTGTCCCCTACCCAAGCAGGAGACGCACTTATCATGCTTATCCTCTTATACTCTTGCATAAAACACATGGGTGAAACCCAGGCATGGTGGAGAGAGCCATATACAGAACAGATGTTCAGTAACTGTGGTAAAATTTGAAGTGTGCGTGCTGAAAAGACCTTGCAATGTGCATATCAGCTATGCTACTGGCCATTCATGTCACGTGAAATACAAGCACTGTGTGAGAAGATGTACATCTTGTCAAGCTAGGAGAGCTCCTGTACTAAGACAACGAGCACCTATGAAGAGTGTGGTCACTGACAAGCCATTTCAAAAAGTAGCTAACAACATTTTAAAACTGCCCATCACCAGTTGTGGAAACAGCTATGTCCTGCTTGTACAAGATTATTTCACAAAGTATGTGAATCTCTTTTCTCTGCCAGACCAACGATCTGCGACTGTTGCAAAATGTTTGTTTGAAAATGACATTAGGGAGCATGGTTTTCCTGAAAGTCTGCACACAGGCCAGGGACGTCAGTTTGAGTTGGACCTTGTTCACCATCTGTGTAATTTGCTTGATCTCAAGAAGACCAGAACGAGCCCATATCATCGACAGTGTTTTAACATAACTCAGGTGCACTAGCTTATAACACCAGCACTCACTCAAGCACTGGATTTACCCCCTTTTTCTGACACGTGGGAGAGTAGCAAGGTTGTGCCGAGTCCTGCACAGACATTGGGTGATTACATTTGGTTCCCAGCTGGGATCAGTAATTAAAGACAGAGGTTACATTTTTATTCTAGTGCATCACTGTGGGTGCTTCAGTGTGTCTTTCAGCACCCAGACAGCTCTGCTGTACCGTATTTACTGCACCCAGCTCGCCAAGTACCGTATTCTTAAATACACACACTTCAAATTTAAGTTACTGTATATAACTAAATATAGGCTAAGTGCAACCATGTTACCCTGTAGGAACCAAAGCACTTCCTCTATTAAACACTGAGGCACTATGTCCTGGTAGACAGTATCTCAGGAAGCAGTGTGGTAGGCTTGGCACAGTAAGCCATTATGAAAGGTAAGTCTGTGAAATTCTTGCCACAGCTTCTTTAAAGCTGGATCTTTGTATTTCATGTGCCAATGGTACTTCAGCCTTCCTCTGTTTTCCAGTGTATGACTTCAGCCAAGATGGGGTCCTGCTGTTCCTGAACATAAATGTCCTGTTCATCATTTGACAGCGTAAAGACGAGTGTGGATGAAGTGTCCTCTCTTGTTGGCTCTGTGCTGAGAGTTGGAGTAGGCTCTTCCGCATGACTGGGGTTGGGGAAAATGCTGTCTTAAAAGACAGATGCTTCAGCTCAGCTGAATGCAGGGGCTCAAAGGCGAACTTCATGAGTGCCTTAAGCACTACATTCAGCTATCACTGAGGAACATTGTCCTTAAGGGGAGGGCGCAGCCTCTGTACCCCTTTAAAAAATTGCCCCACCAAGCAGTGAGCTCCTGGGTAGATCGAGTCAATTTTAACATGGCAAGCTGAAATAGTTGCCAAATAGACCTTTAATGTAGAGGGGGATTTCCCCTCATTAAACAGGTCCTGAAAAAATACAGTACAACTGCCATGGGACAGGTTGTGGGGTCAAAGCCCTCAGGCAAGCACCACGTCTAAAAAACACCCCACTTGTACCCATACTGGGAACACGTGGACACTGCTCTGGCATTCTGCAAGGTGTCTATAACCCTGTTGGAAAACCCCAGATGGCTCAAATATTGCCGTTCAGGGCCAGACCCAGAGCCATAGGCTTGGTGAGTTGGGATGCCTGTCCCCCGACTGAGCAGGTGGCGACGTTCGGGCAGGCTCCACGGTTGGCCGCTCAGGAGCTGCATCAGAGCTGAAAACCAGTGTCTCCTGGGCCAATAAGGAGCTCCTAATAGAACCCTGGCCCGGTCCTGTCTGATTTTCTCCAGACACAGCAGGAGCATGGCGAGGGGTGGGAAGGCATACAGCAGCTGCTTCGGCCACAGGTGTGTCAAGGCATCTATCACCAATTTTTTTTTCGCTCTGTTTTATTATTGTATCCTTCTAAATTCCTCTCCTATCTGTTATCACCTCCCATCATGGGTTCTGATATGCGTGCATTAAGCTGTAAGTCCTGTGAAATGTATTTGGTGGTTAGTGCTCTAAAATTTGTGGAAGATTTTATTTGCAAAAAGTGCTCTTTTATTCAGTCCCTATTGCTGATCTTGAAAAACAAATAGAGACTCTCAGAAGCATACACAATCATGAACATTTCATTGAAACCAGTTTTAACAAAATTAATAACACTTGGCTAGTGTTGGATACTGAGGGTGAAACCAACAAAATCACTGATTCTAATTTTTTTAATGAGGCTGTTCCATTCAACACCTCAGTACCACAGCCTGAAGAAGCATGTGTGTAGAGGGACCTGAGAAAATAAATATAGTTGAAAGGCAAGAGATGAATGAGGGTTGGGTGGACGCTAGAAAAGGTAGGAAGAGGAGACAGATAAGTAGTCAAAATACAGAGGAGATCAAATTATCTAACAGATTCCAAGCTCTGAGCAACACTGACGATGCGTTGACTGGAAATAGGGGAGAGGTCCCTGTTAGTGGGCGCCTCAATTATTCACCACGTTGACAGTGATTTTAGCTGTAAAGACCCTATAAACAGAACTGTTACCTGCCTGCCTGGAGCAAAAACTAAGGACATTGAATCAAGAGTGTGCCAATTATTAAATAATCAGAAAAAAGAGTCTGTGGTCATTGTACACGTAGGTGCAAATGACATAAGAAATCTGAAATTCTAAAAGAGGACTTCAGAAACAAAACAACTAAAAAGGTCAGGATGCAGAATTATTCTGTCAGGTCTATTGCCTGTTATTGGTTGTGGCAAAGAAAAATTCAGCAGAATTAGGACTGTAAATGCGTGGCTAGCTGGCTGGTGTGCTCAAGAGTGTCTGGGTTTTATAAATAACTGGGACTGTTTCTGGAGAAGAAATATATTTTATAATAAGGATGGACTTTGCAAAGTATTTAAACTAGGCCCTAAATTGAAACAAAAAAAAAGCAAAAAAACTGAATCTTGGCTTGGACCGAATAACAATGTCTCACTGATTGAGGCTTCCTTACTATTCTTTTTTTCAGAAAGCTCGCTCTACTGGGCAGGGAGGTGGACTTGCTACTATTTTCCGTAGTGAACATAGAATTAATCAGGTTACTGTCCCAGGTTATTCATCTTTTGAACTGTTAACATTAACACTAAATAGTGCACTACCTGTTCATATTGTAATTATCTATCGACCACCTCACCTAAGTCAAACCCATTATTTTTAGCTGAATTTAGTGACTTGCTATCTTCTTTGACAGTCCATTATGATAGGATTCTTCTACTGGGTGATTTTAACCTACATGTTGACACAGAATCTGACTCCACTTTTGTGGAATTTATGAGGCTCCTGGATTCCTTAGATTATATCCAGCATGTAAAAGGTCCCACACACAATCGTGGCCATACTCTAGACCTGGTAATCCCTCATGGTATAGTTATTAAAAATGTATTAACTATAGATCTCACCATTTCCGACCATCTTTGCTATTCTTTTTGAGGTCAGCATACCAGTAACTACAAAATCCATGGAACGTACACTTACATCTCGGGATATTAATTCCTTAACTGCTGGTAAATTTTCTGGTATACTGAGTTTATTATCAATCCCAGAGGGCTTATCTGTAGATGAGATGGTGAATACCTACTACACCTCATTGACTGGTATCTTAGGTGTTGTAGCGCCAGTCAAAACTCGGAGGGTGTTTTTTTAAAAAAAAGCTCACCGTGGTTTAATGATGCTACTCGTAAATTGAAATATGAGGGTCAGAAATTAGAACGGAGATGGTGGGTAACGAAACTGCATGTTCACTACACTACATGGAAGGACCACCTGGCTAAATATAGGAAGGCTCTGGCATTGGCCAGATCAACTTATTACTCTAACTTAATTGAAACTAATAATCCTAGATTTCTTTTTGCTACAATTGATAAATTAAATAATCCTTCTCCAAATAGTTCCACCCTTGACACTGGTTTTATTCCTAGCAGTAATGACTTTTTAAACCACTTTAAAAATAAAATACCACACATTAGAAATCAGATTCCACAAACATATTCTATTGAGGAGGCTTGCTGTACAGTATTACCTATTAGTGCCTCTAAGGCTACTATGGAGGTTTTTTCTTTGATTACCCTTCAAGAGCTGACAGCTCTGATTCAACACATGAGAACTACAGCATGTTCTCTTGACCCCATTCCTACAAAATTATTAAATTACATTTAAAAAATAAATAGTTCTCTTTCTTCGGTATTGTTCCCTGGAGTTAGGTTATTAGCCAATGCTCAAGAAACACAACTTGGATTTTAAAAATTATACAGGCCCATCTCAATCTTCCAAGACAAGGTTTTTTAGAGGGTTGTTGCATTTCAAGTACAAAGTTTTTTAACTCTTAATGGTGTATCTGAGAAATTTCAGCCTGGATTTCGTGCTGCACATAGTACAGAGACAGCCCTTGTCAAAATTGTAAATGACCTACTGATAAGCTCTGATTTGGACTTTCCATGAATTCTAATTCTTCTTGATCTAAGTGCTGCTTTTGACACCGTAGACCACTCCATCTTATTAAATCGGCTCAAATACTTAGTGGGACTGTCTGGCCTTGTCTTATCCTGGTTTCAATCTTACCTATTCGATAGGTATCAATGTGTCTCTATTGGGGAAGTTGATTGCGGTGTTCCACAAGGTTCTATTCTGGGTCCATTGCTATTTTCATTATATGTCACCATTGGGTGATATCGTCAGGAAACATGGTGTGAACTTCCACTGCTATGCGGGTGACACCCAGCTGTATTTGTCTTTAAAACCTGGTGATACTTCTGTCAGGGTGTTATTTGCTGCTTGCCTTGCTGACATCAAGTGCTGGATGTCTCAAAACTTCCTAATGTTGAATTCAGATAAAACAGAGATTATGTTTGTAGGCTCCCATAACCAACTAAAAAATGTAAGATTTCATAAGTTTGACCCTAGCAGTCTTTTATCAAATCCTAAAACTGAAATAAAAAAATTTGGGGGTTCTCTTGGATCCTGATTTATCATTTGAGTCTCATATTAGGGAAGTTTCTAAAGTATCCTTCTATCACTTGAGAAACATAGCCAAACTGAGACCTATTATCTCCTTATCTGACACCAAGAGACTAACACATGCCTTTGTTTCTTCAAGAATTGATTACTGTAATGCACTCCTCGCTGGCATCGCAAAACGTGCGGTGTCCCGCCTACAGCTTGTTCAGAATACCGCTGCTAGAATTTTGACTAAAAAAAAAAATGAGCATATCACCCGTTTTAGCCTCCTTGCACTGGCTCCCTGTTCAATATAGAATTGATTTTAATCTTATTATTGACCTATAAAGCCTTGAATGGAGCAGCACCTAGTTATTTGCAGGAGCTACTGACCGCGTATCTCCCAAATCGCACTCTTAGATCACAGAAAGTGGGGCTGCTCGTTGTTCCCAGGGTTAATAAAACCAATACGGGAGGTAGGGATTTTTCTTTTAGAGCCCCTAAACTATGGAATGCACTACCTCCATGTGTTAGGGAAGCTGGGTCTGTGGGTATTTAAGTCTAAACTTAAAACACATTTTTGTAAAATGGCACTTTTAGTGGTTTTAATGCAACGTAATTGCTAGCTTTTAATGATTATTTTTTTATTATTATTTGTATATTTTGTATTTTATTGTATTTTTATGTATAGTGCCTTGTGATACTTCGGTATGAAAGGCGCTATATAAATGAAATAAATAAATAAATGAGGCTCACCACCTCCAGGTGAAGCCTCCATTCTGAGGCATCGGGAACTCCCCTTGGCAGAAATCTGGGGGGGCACGTGACCAGGCGTGCCCCCCCTATGCGGTGCCACTGGTTGCGCTCTGTCTAGGTGTAAAACAGCCCATTTAAACATACATCACTGTTTTGTTCTTTATATACATTTTTGTATTCACACGTTGTAGCTATCTGTGTTTGCCCCCTGTATTCCTGCTGTTTCTAATGTGTTTGCCGCTCGGTATTCCCGTCGCCGCTGTTTACTTCTGTCTGTGTAATTTAGCCTGCTTGTTTGTGTCTGTGTCCCCCCCCTTCTCCGTGATTGGTCCCGTCGGTGTGTGCTCCAATTGGTCTGAAGTGCACGGCCAAGGACCAATTGGATGTGTGTAAGCTCTGCACCCTGATTTAATATACTGGGGCGGAGCCAAGTCTATAAAAAGGGTCTGTGCCCAGAATCATGTGTTGCTGACCGAGCTGGAGACTTGTGTGTCGAGGCAGCATCTCAATAAAGCGTTTGAAAAGAACCAAGCCTCTCACGTTTTCTGCCTCTTGTGTGACATGCTACACTAATGTGCTTGCTGTGCTTATGAAGAGTGGAATTGATACACTAAAACAAGACAGACAGAAACACACATACCCAACATCAGTGTCTCAAACCTTTTCCAGCTAGGACTCCCATATAAACTGTAGCTGTATCTAAAATTATTTTATTTTATTTATGAAAAAAATGTATTTGATATTAAAACCAAAACCTACATTCTAAATTATACAATATACGTGAGTTTAAAAAAAAAAAAAGTATTCTTTATTATTGTGAATTTGTCTATGACATTGCGTTTGTTTTACTTTTATGAAGCTGCAAATTGTGAGCCTTCTTGGCCAGGCATTACTGCAAATGAGAATTTGTGCAATGGTTTTTTCAGGTGAATGTTTAGTAATTAAGCCCATAAAACATTTTTTAAAAAAAGTGTTTACAAACTTTGCTAATTTGTTTATAATGGGCATCATTGACTGTAAAAACAGGCGATTGTGACACGACTGACCCCCACTGCAAATCACTTTTAAAGAAAATTCATAAAACAAACCAACTAAAAAATTGCCAAGAAATATGAACAGGAATCTGAAGCATTCAACTAAATTATCTGGTTTAATGAGACTAAAATACAATTTTTCCCCAAAACTGGACCACAGTATGTGTGAAGAAAAAAAAAAAAAAATGGGGGGGTGCCTTCAGTGAAGAAAACCTAGTTAAAACATGGAGGTGGCTTGATCTTGACATGGGGGTGTTTTAGCAGTTCAGGGATTGGAGACATTCATATGATTGAAGATCGAATGAATGCAGTCATGTATCAGTACATTCTACAATGTTCCAACACAACAATGACCCAAAGCATACAGCTATGTCAACTCTGGAATTCTTGAAGAAATCAAAAGATAAGTTGTGGAACAGCCTTCACAATCACCAGATCTCAATCCAATAGAAATGCTTTGGACTGATGAAAAAAAGTTGTGGAACAGCCTTCACAATCAGCCAGATCTCAGACAGAATGGGCCCACATTTTCCAAGAAATTTGCTTTGGACTGATCTAAAAAAATGCCGTAATAAAGGAGGACACACAAAATAATAAAAGCAAAGGTTTATCTTTTGTCATGCGAATACTTCTGAGCTGAATTAATTAAATTATGTATTTTGCTTATTTTATCACAAAGAATGGGCCTAAATTTGTCCATTTAATTTTGTATTTAACACACTGGACTTTAATGAATTATCATCAAAATGTCTGAATCTCTCATTTAATGGAAAAAGCAGCAAAGGGGAGGACCAACTGCAGTAACTAAAATAATAAAAGCACCAAGGTTTCAATTCTTTAGAACATGTGCTGACACTGTTCTAATTTTTTTTTTTTTTTTAAAGTCCATTTATTAATTAGGCCTAATTTATACATAATTTTATTTTGCTTGTTTTTTTTTTTTAGTCACAAAAGTGGTTAAAGTTCACTAAATGCTTGTTTCCTTCACATATTTAAATTTTAATAATAATAATAATAATACTACACAGTATGATCATCTCCTGATCACTCGTTTTATCACCAAACTCCTCAATAATCAAGTCATTATTTTATTGTATAAACCAAAAAGGATTAGAAACCATCTCATAGTGCAGTGGAATACTGAACATTCAGCATTTATATGGGCTATGTAATGCCACCACGGAACCAACTGCTTTTTTTTTTATTTTTTTTTTTTTTTTTTAACCACTCGGCTCCTGTCGCTCCAACTCGCCATACAAATGGTTTTTCACAAAGCAAACTAGAACAGTGTGTGCTGCAAGATTGTGCACATAATTAACACTCAATGTATTGGATACTATTAATTGCAAAATTGGACCATATTAAAACAATGGACCAAAAACTATTAAACTTTAATTATAATAAATCTGTATCTTCAATTATAATTATGCTTTAGCAGATTATGGACTTGTCTAAACTGGTAATTCTAGTAAAAAAGTCTAAGAATTATTTTTTTCTAAGCTTTGAATACTCCAGTAGATGCCAACCAACATGGACAAGATATGTTCAAAAATGTACCATCAGAAACTTATACTTTTTTTATGCATTTTAATAAATTAAGTCAGAAGCAGTGTGCTAATTCAATAGCCTGTCATGAGTTGTGTGGTCTTAACCTGGCTTCTAATAGACAGAGAGCAACTGCTTGAAAGAGCACTTAATGAAAGGAAGTGGACAGATCAAGACTGAGGTATTGTAAAGTAGATATAGTATTGAAACTAATAATATGGTGGGAAATGTATTTTAAAACAGACAATTATGGATAATAACGCTATCCTTCTACCGCTAGTTAAAACTTTGTTTCATTTGTATTAAATTGTTTCAGAAAACAAAAACAGACATGTTCCTTAAAGTTGAATATCCCAAAATTATTTTTTTATAAGAATGTATAATACAACAAGAGGAAGTTCAATTTTTTGGTTGTTAATACTGTACTTTACTACCCTGGGTATGTTCCCATACCTACCGTATTTAATGCCTATTTTCTCAATGTCAAATATATTGGATGCTGGGCAGCAAAGGTTTAAAACTGCATGTTGAGATGGCAATGTCAAAGCTATATGAAATAAAATTTGACTGTGCTTGCTTGTATTGTCAATTTAGGAGTCAACTGAAATTAAGTTAATCAAGTCTCCTACAGATTGCATAGTTTCTTTAACAGATACTATGAATACAAGGTAAGTAAACAAAAAAAAGCAAGTAAATCACACATTAACATTTAACGGTTTAATATTTTAAAATAACTGCATGAATAAATGAGCTTTATGTACAAACAAGTTGTTGAGACAGTAATGTGCAAGGTTTTGTAGACATTCTGTACATTGAACTCTGCTGCAGTGCTATATAAAAATCAGATACATATGTTAATACATTGATGGCTGGGGCTAAACATATTTCTGAAATCAACCTTTGAATTTACAAAACAGTGCGTCAGCAAATGAACAGTCCGGGGGTGGGAAGAAAACCTAGCAGTGCTGGATTTACAAGACGCCACTTTATATTAAAAAATAGGGGGAAAAAAGTACATTTGTTAAATAACCATGTACACAAATTGCTAGTTGAAATCATTTTTTTAAATGTACTTCCATAACTATAAAAGTCACCCAAAAGCAATATTTCCACAACAAACCCTATAAGCTTTAAACCTGAAAGTAATTACACTTCAAACTTTACAATAATCTGTTCAATTATTATTATTATTTAGATAAACATTACAAAAAGCACAATGTTATTTAGCTTTTTTAAATTTTAAAAAAGGCCTTGCTACCACAAAAATATAACATTGAATACATTAAAATATGCAGTATTTTTTTTTTAAGAATTTATTTCAATATATTATACTGCAGGTATAAAATCTCAATGAAAACAAAATCACCACACTATTGCTTTGAAGCATTTAATGCATGTAACACATTTGTTTTGCCAAATCTTGAACTAAAAACACAATTTAAACTTAGTAAGTTCTACTTTGGTTGCATTGATACTTGCTATGATTGTCTCAATCTTAGTTATGAAAGCAACATAGTAACAAAAAAATTCTTCAAAATCAGTGCTTCATATGTAGACCTGTATCCAGCTTGTCTGTGATATGTCTGCATAGTTTCCTAGTAGCTGGAATCATAGGAGAATCACAATCATGTGAATACAGTTTCTCATATGAAGCTACCGCTTTTAAAGAAATGTGTGGTTTCATAAAATGTAGTTTAACAAATTAAGAATTTAAGACAAGGATAGCCAATGCATTTAAAAGATAAGATTTACAAGATTTTTTTTTGCCTTGAGAGTCTGCAGTGGGTACAGCATATAAATAACATCAGCAGTCTGTTTTGATGTGTTTTTGTGTAACTGAGTGCTGTTGCCAAACCCTTAACAAAAAAAACCAGGATATTTATATCAGGGACAGTGGTGATTGAACCAGATTTCTGTTAAATCTTACAAATTGATGGAGGGGGAAGGGGACGGCAAAACAAAAAACCATCAACCCCGGCCAGCATGGGGCCTAGAACCTGTGTGAAGACAGACATCTTAATTTCATATCCAGGATTCCATTTCACTTCCACAGTAAAAGATAAAATTAAAAAAAAAAAAAAAAAAAAACATTTTAGTGGATTGCAGAGAACATAAATACACCATAAGTTAATACACTTTCCTATACTGAATGTTTGCAACAGCCACTTTTACACAATCAGATGCATCAATCATTACTATACAAAAGGACAGGCTCATTGACCCTAAACCTCCAAAAAAGAAAACTTGAATAGCCATCAGAACAAAAACCCAGACTGAAGCTTTTAAAATATAAAAACCACAAAAAAATTAACTCTTGCACATAATGTGCAAGATACATAAAATACCCCAAGTCTATGTATTAATGCCAAAGTACTTTGAACAGTATAAACTATTAACATTAAAACAAAGTCCATGTGTGGATATGTGGGTACTTTTATGAGAGATATTTACATTGTAGAGATTTTCAAGGTTGTTTCTTCTACTGTAACATACATTGTTAAAAAATAATAATCAATCCCTGTTGGTGTTATTGGCAGCAAAAGCATGAAGATTCCCCATCTGGCTCAAACCACTCTGAATGTGTGCAACATGGATCTCTACATTATTCTGGAAGCAACTAGAAAAACAAACACATATTAAAATACCAGCAATCAAAGTGCTGAGAGAGAGAGAGAGAGAGAGAGAGAGAGAGAGAGAGAGAGAGAGAGAGAGAGAGAGAGAGAGAGAGAGAGAGAGAGAGAGAGAGAGAGAGAGAGAGAGAGAGAGAGAGAGAGAGAGAGAGAGAGAGAGAGAGAGAGAGAGAGAGAGAGAGAGAGAGAGAGAGAGGAGAGAGGATTGCATTCTGTCTCAAATTGTGTTGTAGAAACCTTGCATTAAAAGGCCACCAGAAATTTGTCCAAATCAGCATACATTTCTTGTAATATTAAGTTTTCATGCATGTTTAGGTTTTTCTGATGTTATAATTTTTGTGGTACACTAGCATTTCTATCATGTGTGTACCTTGATATTGCAGCATTTAGGCATTAACTAGGGTTACTGCCTACATGGGGCTACACATGGGCATTTAAAAGCTAGAAGAAAGCAAGATATGTTCCCACCTGATATTTGAAACATCAATTGAACTCTTGATGTCATTCAATGAATCCGTCAGTGACTTAAATTCAAACGAGTTCAAGTCTCCCCCTTCGGCTAAGCACTGCAGAGAAAATGTTATTAAATTTAGGAATGGCAGGGTTCTTAATGATAATGAAAAGACCATACTGTATAACCATTGTATATTTTATATTATTTTGGCAAGAGCCAAAATGCAAGTTGGAACAGCTGCTTCACACGATCCTGACCGTGTGTTGTGTTTGGCGACAGTCAATATGACGACACGTTTGACCTTGTTGAATACATTTATTTCAAAATTTTAGAATTGCCTTTGAATTTTATAAAAATCACCTTATGAATCCTCTGCCCAGTCAATTAAACTCACTACTTCTGGTTTTATTATTTAGAATGAAATACCCTCAAAACTTTTCCCATAAAGTCACATTTCACTTGCCTTTATCTGCAACAACACAGCTGAAAGCCCAGAAATAAGATCCGTGAGGCTTTCGTTCCGGACACAGTGCTGCCCACTTGGTAAAGTGTTTGCCTGTCTGACCATTTCTTGGGCTTCCTCTTCACATTTTCTCCGCAAATCTGTCGGCTGGTCTGCAGGTTGCATGCCCTGCTCTGGAGCGATCTATTAAGACACCATAGAATTAAGAATTATTCTGCACCCTGATTTTGGAAAATAGAATCTATGCTCCAGATTGGAATGCTGCACTTATATAATATATATATATATATATATTATATATATATATATGTGTTTTCACATTGTGTTTTTATTACAGTGGGTTCCATGTAAAACTTCCACGCTACCACAGTACATATGCAGTACCTCGAGGCATAGCACAGTATACCGCAGTTATCACATGGTGCAGCTTGAAGTGTAAAAGCTACTTTTCCCAGCAGGGTACGACACAAAGAGCTTTATGGAATTGAATGGGCTGAACGCACTTTTTCCTTACGATGATTTCTGCTTAGGATTTGTTTAATACTCCCCTTCCTCTTGGGTACTGGATTTACAAACGTAGGTTTCTGTTTTTATTTTTAGGCCAATGTATTTTTAAAAGGAATTTGTTGATTGACAATTATACTAGTAAAAAAAAAAAAAGCTTTCTGCTGCCCATATTTTATTTTTTGTAGCTATCAGGCTACCATTTTTACTTCCATTAGCTTTAACTTTTAATCCCTATCATTTCTATTCAGGTATACAAGTCCCAAAACCATCCCCCACCACAGCCTGCACCAGGTAAAATAAAGTTACTTTCCCTCTCCACTCTTGCTTTGAAGACAGGTGTTGCAGAACTAATTGATGTTCCAGGATCGGATGTAGATACATTGGGTCCCCATTATAATAATAATAATGCATAAATTTCACTCTAATAGAAATACAAAAAAACAATAAGTTTAATGATAAAGGGTTGAGAGTTTTACTTCAGCCTATATGTTAAATAAACATTGGGAAAATTACGACAGGGATTAATAATAATTTGCCCATTATTATTAGTCGTCATAGTAGTAGTACTAACTTTCGAATATAACCCAACAGGGAAAATGTGTGTCTAAATCTTGGTCATGATAATATAAAATTCTGTTTTCTAGCCAAAGTAAGAGTAAATCTGATATTGCCTGCCTGCCCGCCCGCCCGCAGTGCCTATAGAAAGTCTACACCCCCTTTCAAAATTTTCACCTTTTGTTGCCTTATAGCCTGGAATTAAAATGCATTATAATATATATATTTTTTTCATTTATCTACACATCCTACCCCACAACTTCCAAGTGAAAAAAATATTCTAGAAATTTGTAGAAAATTAATTAAATAAAAACGGAAATAGCTTGATTGGTTAAGTGTCCACCCCCCTTGTAATAGCAATCCTAAATTAGCTCAGGTGTAACCAATCGCCTTCAAAATAACGCACCAAATTAAGTGGCCTCCACCTGTGTTAAATTGAAGTGATTCACATGATTTCAGGATAAATTCAGCAGTTCTTGTAGGTTCCCTCTGCTGGGTAGTGCATTTCAAAGCAAAGACTCAACAATGCAGGACAAAGTTGTTGAAAGGCACAGATCAGGGGATAGGTATAAAAAAAAAAAAAAAAAAAAAAAATCAAAAGGCCTTGAATATCCCTTGGAGCACCGGTCAAGACGATTAAGAAGTGGAAGGTGTATGGCACCACCAAGACCCTGCCTAGATTAGGCCGTCCTAATGACCGAGCAAGAAGGAGACTGATCAGAGAGGCTACCAAGAGGCCAATGGCAACTTTGCAAGAGCTACAGGCTTTTATGGCCAAGACTGGTCAAAGTGTGCATGTGACAACAATATCCCAAGCACTCCACAAATCTGGCCTGTATGGTAGGGTGGCAAGAAGGAAGCCATTACTCAAGAAAGCCCACCTTGAATCCTGTTTGAACTATGCAAAAAAACACTAGCCATGTGGCAAAAAGTTTTGTGGTCTGATGAAACAAAAATTGAACTTTTGCAAAGCGTTATGTTTGGCGCAAACCCAACACCCAAAGAACACCATCCCTACTGTGAAGCACGGTGGTGGCAGCATCATGTTATGGGGATGTTTCTCATCGGCAGGGACTGGGGCACTTGTCAGGATAGAAGGGAAAATGATTGGAGCAAAAGTACAGAGAAGTCCTTGAGGAAAACCTGCTGCCCTCTGCAAGTAAGCTGAAACTGGGATGCAAGTTCACCTTTCAGCATGACAACGAACCAAAGTACACAGCCAAAGCTACAATGGAGTGGCTAAGGAACAAAAAGGTAAATGTCCTTGAGTGGCCCAGTCAGAGCCCCGACCTAAATCCAATCGAAAATTTGTGGCATGACTTAAAGATTGCTGTCCATCAACGCTACCCAAGGAACTTGACAGAGCTTGAACAGTTTTGTAAAGAAGAATGGTCATATATTGCCCAATCTAGGTGTGCAAAGTTGGTAGAGACCTATCCCAACAGACTCAGAGCTGTAATTGTTGCCAAAAGGTGCTTCCACCAAGTATTAACTCAGGGGGGTGGCTTATCCAATTATGATCTTTTAGTTTTGTATTTAATATATAATTTCTCAATAAAAACTTTTCCCCTTAACAGTGTGGAGTATGGTGTGTAGATAAGTGGAAAAAAATCATTTAGATGCATGAAACTCAGGCACTGACAACAAAATGTGAAAAAAGTTCAAGGGGATGTAGACTTTCTATAGGCAATGTATATTTCATATTAGAGTTAGCTTCAGTTACTGTTTAAAAAGCGACAGTGCCACATGATTTGAAACAATATCATATGGTGTACAGCCAGGGGTGTTTAAGTTCTAAAGAAAAACCCTCCATCTGGTGGTTCTTCAGGGGCTGGTTAATCAAAACTTTGGTAAATCGGATTTCCGCGTTTATATTGTGCAATTGGGTTTTTCAAAACATCGAAATGCGATCGGGATTACTGTGATGCGGATTTCGTTTTGGTAATCCGGTCGCACTTTTAATCACGATTAAATGTTTCAATTGGATTTTTCAGAACTTGAGAGATCAGGATTACTTTTGTCCAAAAACCAGGATTATTGTGATCCTACTGCGGAGGTGGATTTAGCTTTTAAATGATCATCAAGATTTTGTTTGAATTGTCATATCAAACACAAACTATATGTCCAAATAGAGTATTAGAATAGCATATTTAAATATTTAAGTTTTGTATCCATGCAAGCAAAAAGGAACACACGTATTTAGTGGTATAGCGTTAATAAAAAAAGCACAAGACTTCACATACGCCTCCTTAAAGCTTGTCTGAGAGATGCCAACCGACGAGGAAGATGAGGATGTCTAAAAACACACATCCTTTTTTTCAAAAGTTATTTTTATTCAATTTAGATTTAGTTATTTAATTTCTGCTAAGTAGGCATTAACTAAGTAGGCATTAATCAAATAACCATTATTTGCATGTGTTTTATGTGCACCAACATTAAAAGTGATTTAGATTTTATCCAATAATAAAAAAAAAAAATAGTTGTGTATTAGATCATTATTACCACGGTCTTATTTATTTTGTTAAAGTCCCCACTCAGCTGATCAGCCCCCGGCGTCGCACTGCAGTATTATGCACCGCTCCTAAAGCAGTGCTTTCTATGGAACCCACTGTAGTAGTACCTTAATTCACATGTTCAGTGGCGAATACTATAAATAGTAATAAATAGTCACAATTGGGCACAGTTTTTGCCATATCTAAAATCAATAGCATACATTTTATAAATGTATAGAAGACGTTTAGAAATCATCTTCCATACAACTCTAACCGATTACACTTATTTGTAAGTGATCAGGATCCAACAGCATTTACCAACATCCAGTGCTTAAGGCTTCACTATATATTTTCTTAGAGGTACACCAAGAAATGGTTTCACAGACCTCAATTCATCTTGGGAATACCTTACCCAAGTTAACATTAAGTAGATTGGAGCTAAAATCAGGGTCTTGGAAACCATTAGCATTTTAGATTAGACCAATGAATTTAACCAAATTTGGTTGTTGTATGCTTAAAACAAAAGGGATAATGAGAACAAAAAGAGTAACATTCAATTTATAATACCACCAAAAAGCTTAAAACAATTTCAGATTTCCATACTTCTGTACAATCTCACCTCATAGCAATACTGCTGAACTTCGTGCAAAACTTTGTTCAGGTCTTTGTTGAGCTGCTCCAAATCCAGGACAATGGTGGCATACCTCTTCTGAAACTCGATACCAATTGGCATTGAATAGGATTTCTGTCAAGCAGTAAAGTATGTACGAATGTTAAAAGAATAACCCCCAGGAGTATTGGTTATGTGAAAATGTTCTACTTTATTATACTGGAGGCACAAATGATGCATTCCAGAGATTGGAAATTGCAAATATCATCGGATACTGGAATACCTTGCGTCTCTTGTACGACATACAGTAACCCATTGACCACCTTTTTTATTCTGTAATGGAAACTCAAAAGATTACTTTATTCCCTTTTATTTTGTTCCCATGTTTCAAGAAGAAAACCAATGCTGGGGAGCTCCCGAGTGGTGCATCCGGTAAAGGAACTCCGCGTGGAGTGCAGGACGCGCCCTATAGCCTGGAGATCGCCGGTTCGAGTCCAGGCTATTCCACTGCCGACCGTGGATGGGAGTTCCCAGGGGACGGCACACAATTGGCTGAGCGCCGCCCGCGTGGGGAGGGCTTAGGTCGGCCAGGGTGTCCTCAGCTCACCGCACACTAGCTACCCCTGTAGGAGTGGCCGGGCGCCTGTGGCCTGCCTGTAAGCTGCCCAGAGCTGCGTGGACCTCCAACGCTGTAGCTCTGAGGTGGCTGCATAGCGGGCCTGCAGAGTGAAAAGACGACGGCTGACGGCACACGTTTCTGAGGACGCGTGTGTCTGTCTTCATCTCTCCCGAGTCAGCGCGGGGGTGGCAGCAGTGAGCCGGGTTGAAATAAGAAAAGAATTGGGCTTTCCAAATTGGGGAGAACACGAGAAAATTGCTGATTCCAAATTAAAAAAAAAAAAAAAAAAAAAACAATGCCAGCTAGTATCATTGACGTATCTATAGCAGTTCAAAGAAAATGATCAGTTTTATAAATACATATTGATTTGCACAAGATGAAATAAAAAACATGGATTATAATAACCATCTAAAAACATTACAGCTTGCACCCATGCAATATGCCCACAATGTATGAAACCAAAATGCATGCATGTTTGTTAATGGCTCTAAAGAGAAAAATACTAACCAGTTTTTCAGCTTCTGTGTTCATTTCTTTTAACTGCTTGATATGGTCCTTCTTGCTCATGAGGATTTTGGATAATCTTGTCTGGGAAAGAAAAGGGGGGAAAGAGTAACTTCAGTTTGTTATAGGAAACCAAAACTAAAAAAAAAAAAAAAGATACACTAAAAGAACTTACGACTTGCACAAGAAATTTTACTGGAAAGCCACCCAAGGTGTCTCCTTCAGAACCACTTAGTTTACTTTTCCAAGGCGACTGTCCCAGTAAGGGATCATTATCCTAAAAAAAAAAAAAAAAAGTTATGGTACTATATTTAGTTGTGTTTTAGCAGGGCTCCAGACTAACTTGCAAATGCAACTCAGGGGTGGCCAATTTCTAAACAAAACTTGTTGTCCAAGGGACAAAATGCTTGAAAAATCTACTTGTCCTTCTTAAATACTTGCCCCCTCCCTGTTGCATAAAACACACACAAAAAAAGTAGACTAGTAGGATTTTGGTTTAATTTAACAGTGAACACAATCAATCAATTGGTGATTAACAGGGGTGTGTCTAGCCTTGTAGCTTGACTGGTTCACTAAATTCACAAAAAGGTTCCTGTGATCCAACCTCACCTCAACAAATTTATAACATACTGTTTCATTCAGTGCAGTATGGAACACATTTGCTAGTACATTTAAGTAACATACTAAGAGTCCAACTATAAGCAACAATACTTGGGAGTTATACAAATATAAAAATAGCTTCTGCCTGTTTTTTTCCACTCTTTCTTTATAAGCTGAATTCAACTTCTGATGTACAGGTGTTTAGTTTTTGTTGATATTCAGATTTTCTTGACGTTTTTAGTTTTGTAACTGCTTAACCCCATATTTATAAAGAACGTGTGTTTTCTGCCAAAATGCACGCAATATTTACAGTAGGTACTATCAAATACTGCAGACATAAATTATGTTTTTTCTTTTGTTTATTTATTTGATATATTTATTTTACTTAATAGTGCTATAATTATAAAACAGATTGTAAGAATGCTGCATGCTGATTGATCCATCAGTGTTCCAACCCGTTACAATAAAAAAACACAAATGTAAGGATTAGGAACTACTTAGGAACAAAGGCAAACCACATATCACTGCGCCACCAAAATCAAAGAAAACACTTGTCAAAATACCTGCTGTCATGGAAGATACTGAAGACATCAAGGTGTCTTGTCATAGCTTCCAGTTTATATTAATCTTTAATATTTATTTCTTAGCATATGTGAAAGCTATAGCGAACGAAAGGGTGGGGCGGGGCTGGAGATGCCTAGTGAGTGCTTTGTTGATATGCAGGGCCTTTTAAACCTGTTTGACTGTGGAAAAAAAATACTTTTAAACAGCGTGTCTAAAATTAACTGCGCGTGTGAAAATAAATTCGACCTGACGCGCCTGACACGCACTTAATAAATGGACTGCAAAGGGTTAACGCATCAATAAGTGACAATATCCAGCACAACCCATTCATGCCCTCTCATGCCTTATTGATTAAGCATTTCATTTCTATGATAAACATGTCAATCTTAATGTTTTTATAGTTTTACAAATCGATGGAATGTGCATGTCCAACAAATAAGTAATATATTTATTTAATATAGTGTTTAAATATAAATATATGTAAATATGGTAAATATCAAACTAGGTTAGCAACACAAACTGAAAGAAAAAAAATCATTTGACAGGGAAAGTTTGTCTTGAAATGCTTCTAAACAATAAACGTTACATTTTTTTAAACATATTCCCAACAAGTATAGCAGCAGTGTGGAGTAGTGGTTAGGGCTCTGGACTCTTGACCGGAGGGTCGTGGGTTCAATTCCAGGTGGGGTACACTGCTGCTGTACCCTTGAGCAAGGTACTTTACTTAGATTGCTCCAGTAAAAACCCAACTGTATAAAATGGGTAATTGTATGTAAAAATAATGTGTAAAAAATAATGTAATTGTATGAAAAAATAATGTGATATCTTGTAACAATTGTAAGCCGCCCTGGATAAGGGCCTGTGCTAAGAAATACATAATAATAATAATAATAATAATAATAATAATAGTTTTGTGAAACTGACTTACCACGAAGTGTTATAAATAATTACACAACATGATTTTCAAATCCGCTAATACCTTAGTGACTATGGTGGGTTTTTTTGTTTTGTTTTTTGTAACTTTACTAGATTGATGCATTTAAATGTCGGGTTCATGCATTAAGAAAGCAGTATAACTTATTTGCTCATTTACAAAAACCGTAAAAAAAAAAAAAAGACTAGGGTGTGTCTTGACAGAGGCTCTCGCTCTCAGGCAGCCATTTCTGGGTTTCTTTGTAACCAACAGAAGATCAGCTTCTTCCACAGCTAGCCAATCAGAAGTAATAGGGGTGGGATGTAAACACTTTTTAAAATGTTTGTGTATGTACTAGACTTCTGCAATTCAGTTTTCAGAAACTTGCGTGGATCTCTACAAATATACCCGGCGTACCTTTCTAGCAACAGAGAGAACATAAGAAAAATAAATAAAAACTACTTGTCCGACGGGAAAAGTATAACGGCAAAACTTGTCCGTCCTACAAACCTTGTTGTCCCGGGCGTCGGGCGATACGAATTGGCCACCCCTGTAACTAAAACATTTTTTGTTACCCCTGTTACCTAAAAAAAGCATGTGTCAATATTTATGAATGCACTATGACGTCTGTCTGTAAAATAAATACAACATTTCTGGAAGTCCAGGAGGTGCTGTATCAACACCAGCAGAAAATGAAATACAGTAACTCAAATTTCATGCAACAGGAGTGACAGTGACCAAACGATTGAGAGTACTGTAGTGTAAAAATGTACCTTGAAATGAACAGTTGCATTCAATAAACTTAGAACAAAAAAAATTAAAAAAATGCACTAAGGGTAAAGAAAATAAATTATAAAAGGGCTGAAAATGCAGCAAAATTAAAAATAAATAAGGTAAAACATGTATTCAGTGGCATAGTGTAGTGTTTTGGTGGTAGTTATGGGTTGAATTCCTGTCCCTGCCAAAAACATGTGAGAATGTGGCTGCTCCTTAATTGAATGATTACGTGCTAACTGGGAGCAGCCACATCGCATTAAAAGGAGAGCCCAAGGCTCCATTTGGGGAGAGGAGTTTGGTAAGTGTACACTGTTTTGTTACTGTGTTTCTGCACATTTTGTTTTCAGTGAAGGCGCTGCCCAGCCTATGTTTTTGTGTTTGTTTAAACCTTTATTTTGGCCCGTGTGCCTGTTTATTTGTTACTTTGTTCCTGTGTTTTGTTTAAAGTTTTTGTTTATTAAAGTGCACAGTTTCCTGGCTTCTGAGTCTGTCTTGCCATAATCCTGTCACAGAAGAAAAGCAAAAAGGTTATTTGTTAACTCCAAATAAAGCAATGTTATCTTTTGCCAGTCAAATCGTAGGGTGCCTTAATAAACAAACAGTTTCCTTCTTTAGCAGTTACATCCATCCCAGTAATATACTCGGTTACTTGTGCACCAGCTTCCCTAGTTAGATGAGGCGATATCACTTCAGCCAAAAAAAGCAGGCACAGCAATCCAAGACGTTACCTTAATGACAAACATTAAATGTATTGTTAATTTTGCACAAAAGCAGGATCAGCTGGTGCAGGGAAAAGGGATTTTATTTCTCAAACTGACCATTTGAAGAACGGCGAAAGCATGCAAGTACTTAAGACAAATTAGAAAAGTGTACTCCTTCCCTAACACATAGCCAGAGCAATGTGTTACTGAAGTACCTGCGGAGGAAAAAAAAAACACATTAAAGGGAATTAAAATAAAAAAAAAAGTAGTGCAGTTACTTGATTGCAGTAGAACACCTGCCATTAACTGCTAGCGAAAAATAAGGATTTGAAAATATCTAAACTAGGACAACGTGCTTTCAAAATATCTAAAAATATAAAACATCCTGTTTTCATTGCAGTCACCAGCTGCGTAGATTACACAATGTTTTAGTATCACTGTAGTGTTAACAAGTTGTTGTATTTTAAGCAGCTGAATATGACAGCAACCAACTTGCTCCTAAAAGTGGGACCCAACAATTGGATTTGGGGACCAATTTGTCTGGCCAAGGAGCCATTGGGTCTGTATCTTTGGGTTCACAATGGTACAATATACCCCAACACATGGGTTGCGATTTTTATTTATTTATTTATTTTTAAAGTAGTTGTGACAGATGGCAGGGACCTCTTAGGCTAGGCTAGTTTGTTTGATAAAGGTTGAATAGATGCCCTAGAATAGGAATCACGGTCAAATGATTAGACACAGGATCAATTGCAAAGAACTTGCAGAGTTAGTACGGAGCTGTGTACTAAGTTGCAGACTTGCTAGTACAGTACTGTCTCGGGATCACCCCCAGCTGCATACTAAGTTAGTGCAGAACAAGTTGGGGACTAGCTGATCCTTAGCTTTAGTCAGTACTAAGGATGAAGCTTTGTTAGTAACTACTAAGACTGAATTGCCCATTTATTTCCCCCTTTTTTCCCTAAAACTAAATTCACATATATGATCTAATTTTCCCAAAACACCACCAAAATTAACAAAGCTGTGTTGGAGGATAAACAAAACTTTAGGTCCTCATTATTTAATTCATACACAAAACAAAATACATTCATTTATACAACCTAAGTATTGTAAACTAGGTGTAAATCGAATCAGCACAGCTGACAATTTAAAAATAATTACTACTGGGACAGGAAGTAAGAGAAATGTTTATTCGAGGAGATGTTAAATGTATTAAAACAAAAACAAGCGCACAAATACAAAGAATTGTTGTACAAAATTACAACTGCTTAAAGAGACACAGGCAGTCAGCTCCAGTGAATCTGAAAACTGACAAGTGGTAACTCCCAACCCCCATGAAACAATTTTACTTTTTAAATGTCTACTTATGATCAGGAGTAGTCTATTTTGTAATCTTAAATGGTATAAGTGCAACACAAAATGATGGGGACCCTTAAGTTGATCCTGCACTGACAAACTTACTAGGTTTTGTGTCTATTCTAAACATTGAATATCATACTGGCCCGAATTTAAGGCAGCCTGTTACTTTTCAAAAGAAAATATAAAAGAAATGTATTACATGTACCGTAAACCAAAAGATTTATAAGGGGGGAACTTTATCAAGATGATATGTAGCCTAAAATTTTTAAAATGACTGGGGAGGAATTAAGTTTTTTATTATTTTTATTTTTTTTTAATTTTGTTAATGGAACGTGTGCAAGACACAAACCTCAAGTGTATTTTATTTGTTGCAGTTCTTGTTCTGCATTTCCTAAACAACTGTTCATTTTAAGCTACTTTTTTACACAACAGTACTCACACGTTTGGTCACCATCACAACTGTTGAAAGAAACTGGGGTTCATGTATTCTGCTGGTGTTAATATACCTGATGAAGACCTGTAGTATCGAAACACGTTGTTTGTTTTACAATTATGGTCTTTTTAAACCAATGAAGAGATTTTGAGAATATAAAACAAGCAAGAGTCAAGTATTTAAACCTCTTTGAAACAAAATGATACATTTTGTTTGGTAATCCATTTAAATATAGTTTGGCTGAAAGAAATGTGAACGCTTGCAGTGCCGTAGAGACTCTACTTTCATTGTGTGTGTGTGTATATATATGTGTAGGTTGCATGAATCGGATGAGCACAATATTTATTTATTTGCTCTGCTTACGGTCATGTGCATACACATTTTAACAACAAGTTTGGTTTTTTAACCATTAGGCAACGTTCAGCCGAACAGACTGTTGAACTTATGTTAATTCAAGCGGTTACCAAATCGTACAGTAGTATAAAAAAAAACTTTGCGCTTTTGATATTCACTAGCTTTTGCATGTGGCATCCGTTGGCAAAACACTTTCAGTAGTAATCTGTAACAAACCAGATTCTAGTCATAACTTCCTCTAGCGGTTAATAAACCAGCATATCGCATGGACTTCAGTTTTACCGCGAAGAGTAGCATACCATACTGTAAAATTGTTATAGGTGGCTGTGGCTACCACTGTATGCACTATAAAGCTGCAATAAACAATCACATGCTTAGTTTAGCTTTTGTATACTGTACTTTATAAAAACAGTGTTGATAGTCTGGTTTATTTATATTCTTTAGGTGTTTGCTGTAGGGACATCTGTTGTCCACTTATGGTATTCTTCAAAAACACTAACTGGTCAACATGTTTGGCCTCTTGAGCACTTGTGTACTCTGCCTCTTGTGCACTCTACCTGCTAGGGTTGGACGATAATGACATTTTCAGATATCGATTATCTTCTGTAAATTATCACGATAATCGTGATTATCGGCCAAAATAAATAAAATATTAAATTCTTGTGATTATCAAATTTATACTTGAGCAGCATGACAACTGCCAGTCTAAGTAACTGAGTTTCGAAGAGGAAAAAAACAAACGAAAAAAAAAGTGCCGAGTTCTTACATTTCTGGTTGGTGCCTAGAACAAACGCGAGTATAAATACGCACCTATTATAATTTTGTATATTAATAAATCATGTAGTTTTCCTATCACACACTATATATATATATATATATATATATATATATATATATATATATATACACACACACACACATATATACACAGACGTGCTCAAATTTGTTGGTACCCCTCCACAAAAAACAAAGAATGCACAATTTTCTCTGAAATAACTTGAAACTGACTAAAGTAATTGGCATCCACCATTGTTTATTCCATATTTAATAGAAATCAGACTTTGCTTTTGATTTTTTATTCAACATAATATTGTAAATAATAAAACTAACCGCTAACCTAATATTTTGTTGCACAACCTTTAGAGGCAATCACTGCAATCAAACGTTTTCTGTAGCTCTCAATGAGACTTCTGCACCTGTTGTTAACAGGTAGTTTGGCCCACTCTTCCTTTGGCCCAACTGCTCCAGCTGTCTCAGGTTTGATGGGTGCCTACTCCAGACTGCAAGTTTCAGCTCTTTCCATAGATGTTTGATAGGATTCAGATCAGGACTCATAGAAGGCCTCTTCAGAATAGTCCAATGGTTTGTTCTTATCCATTCTTGGGTGCTTTTAGCTGTGTGTTTTGGGTCATTATCCTGTTGGAGGACCCATGACCTACGACTGAGACAGAGCTTTCTGACACTGGGCAGTATGTTTCGCTCCAGAATGCCTTGATAGTCTTGAGATTTCATTGTGCCCTGCACAGATTCAAGGCACCCTGTGCCAGGCGCAGCAAAGCAGCCCCAAAACATAACCGAGCCTCCTCCATGTTTCACTGTAGGTATGGTGTTCTTTTCTTTGAAAGCTTCATTTTTTCGTCTGTGAACATAGAGCTGATGTGACTTGCCAAAATGCTCCAGTTTTGACTCATCTGTCCAAAGGACATTCTCCCAGAAGGATTGTGGTTTGTCAATATGCAAATTCCAGTCTGGCTTTTTTATGTTTTTCTTTCAAAGTGGAGTCCTCCTGGGTCTTCTTCCATGGAGCCCACTTTCGCTCAAAAAGCAACAGATGGTGCGATCAGAAACTGACGTACCTTCACCTTGGAGTTCAGCTTGTATCTCTTTGGCAGTTATCCTTGGTAGAAAAAGAACCATTCGCACTATCCTTCTGTTCAATCTGGGGTCGATTTTCCTCTTGCGGCCACGCCCAGGGAGGCTGGCTACAGTTCCATGGACCTTAAACTTCTTAATAATATTTGCAACTGTTGTCACAGGAACATCAAGCTGCTTGGAGATGGTCTTGTAGCCTTTACCTTTACCATGCTTGTCTATTATTTTCTTTCTGATCTCCTCAGACAACTCTCTCCTTTGCTTTCTCTGGTCCATGTTCAGTGTGGTGCACACAATGATACCAAACAGCACAGTGACTACTTTTCTCCATTTAAATAGGCTGAATGACTGATTACAAGATTGGAGACATGTGTGATACTAATTAAAGAAACTAATTAGTTTGAAATATCACTATAATCCAATTATTTATTATCTTTTCTAAGGGGTACCAACAAATGTGTCCAGGCCATTTTAGAATATCTTTGTAGAATAAGCAATAATTCATCTCTTTTCACAGCTCCTTTGTTTTATTCTATGACATACCAAAGGCATGCAAGTATACATACATGATAAAATAGCTTTTAATTTCATCACTTTTCAGGAGGAATGAAGCATTATTTCAATGAGCTGTAAGGGTACCAACAAATTTGAGCACGTCTGTATATATATATATATATATATATATATATATATATATATATATATATACACATATATATATATATATATATATATATATACACACACACACATTTTTTTTTCTTATTTAAACATTTGTTAATTCGAGAACTTTCATTAAAAAAAAAAAAAAAAAAAAAAAAACTCAAACTAGGTTTGTGTGTGTCTGTATATAGGAGTTGTATACTATTAGGAACATACTGAGTTGCACATGGCTGCTTGTATGCAGACAGTTTAATAAAGATATATACACGAGGGTGCTGAGCACTCGCTTATTTTTCCCCCCATGCGGTACATAGGCTTTAGTATAGTACTCATGTCTGTAGTTTAAAATAAAGTACCAAATGCAACACACGTTTAGGCTATATTACACTTTTGCCATATGGTTTTTTTGGTTTTCTTTTTGCAATTACATTCAATGTATGTGCAAAAAAAAAAAATCCTGGGTCAAAATGTTTAATAGTCAAAAGTTCCACTTTTCTACAGTAATTTTACAGTGAGCTAGCATTTATTTTTATTTTATAAACAATATTTGTGTTTATATGTTAGAAAACCAGTGTACAACTTATCAAAATGAAACCATGAGGTAAAGTTAAAAGCCTAAGCATATTGTTTAAAATCAATGCTTACCTTCTCACGCAGTGCTCACACAAATCATGTTTTACTTACGCAGACAGTTCAGTGCCGCTTACTGCTCAATGCAGAGCCGCTTCCTGCTTCATTGGGTCACGGACAATAATTATGATTATCGATAATTTTTCAATGCAATAAAATTATCGTGATTATCAATTATTGTTCCAACCCTAGTGCCTGCTGTACTGAACACTCTGATGGCACTGAGTGGTAGATTTGCAATCTGCATTAATATCTTGGCGTCTTCTCAAGTGGGTGGAAAGATTGTTTTCGTTTTCAGTATAGTTAATTTCTTTGCAACATATTTTACAAATTGCATGCAACATCAATCTCATTTCTTTTTTCATTTAGATAACCAAAATGATGCCATGCTTGATTAAGTTTCTTCTTTATCTTTGTTTTGATTTGACACTTGTTCTTTTGAGACTGCCGTCTTTGCAGTGCAAATTTAAAATTAGTATTTCTGTATGGTTTACAAGAGTTCAGCAACTACCTCTAATCAAATGCAGTGTCAGGCCCATGAGCAAAGTGAGTGCAAGAGAACACACAACTTAATTAATGGTAGTCACCGTACACTTACATATACCACGTACATATTAGATATCATTAAATCTAATTTAAAAAAAACAGAAAACATAATTACTGTACTTAATCTGCTTTTATAGAAGATGTTGTGCTTTAAACGTTTAACATGCTGTATTCATATCATGTTGTAGCAGTATGGCTGACAGTGTATTGATTGAACCAAACCTTAAGTACATACTAGTGAATCATTGCACCCCTAATATTTAAAAGCAGATTTTTGTAAAGACATTTGTAAAAAAACAAACAAACAAAAAATATATATTATATTATATTATATTATATTATATTATATTATATTATATATATATATATATAAAGCAATAAAAGCTATTTTTTAGGCTTAATAAAAGTCTATGTCCCAAGTGTTGATCGTGCATTATGTTGGCAGGTAGAAAATAGAAACCATGATGAAAATTTATTGTATTTTATTAGTTGAAGGCCCAACAAACTAACTGCAGTCTAGATATTGTAATAACAGAGTTATTACATATTGCAACGGGAGTAAATCAAAGAGACTCCCCCAATTCCACTTTTATAAAACAAACACAAGCAATACTTATGTCTTTACAACGGTATACAAGCAGAAACCAAACTTGACAGTTCTGTAAGCATTAAAAGGAGGACAGTTAAGATGCTCAAATAAAGATTAAAGTTTCACACAAAATATATATTTTTTCCTAATACAGAAGCAAAGCTAACCTACCGTGATAGGAGACTGGGCAGAGGGTGTGTAAGGCATGTGGGGTGGAGTCATGAAGGTCTGGAATCTGGAAGGCCGCTGTTTTTGTGCAAAGGCAGAGATGGGCATTGTTTCATGAGGTTCATTGCTCTGGGGAAAAAGAAAAAACAAAAATTTAAAGTCCAATGGACAAAGCAAATTTAAAGAATAATGTTTAAATTTAGCTGGACTCAAACCATCATTCCAAAAAAATAGTAAACTTCTTACCTATCCAAATAAGAAAAAAAATAAAAAAAATAAATAAATAAATCAAATTTAAAAGTGAAAGTCAAGGCACTTACAAGTACTTCGTAGTCAGGAACAGTGTGTGTTCCCAGGCCATTCCTGTCAAATGTTACTCTGTAGGTAGCAGCAATGGTATCAACAGCATCTATCTGTCCAGTAAACAACCCATCATGTACACCTCTCAGTCGAGCTACAGTTGACATGGAGGACAGTTTAGTACAGTCAATAAGGAAGACAGTTTAGTTTTGATAGTTAAGTGTTTCACACAGCCATCTATTATTTCCAAACCCTCGACAAATGAAGGTAATTGCCCATCCATTTTATCTAGGTTTCAAAATATTCAGAATTGTTAACTTAAGCACATTTGCATCTTATACTGTATTTACCAAAAGGCAATCTGATTTTCTGGTTTAAGACAACCAAGGTATTTCATTCAGTACGTTTAAGTGGGTTCAGGTATTCAGATTTTTCCTTAACTTGATTTGATGCAATCTCTAAACAATATGTATTATGGCAATTATTATTTTTTTTTTTAGATCTGCTTGAGTTCCTCATTTTTTTTTTATCAGATTCCTGCAAGTCTGCACATGTTAATTGCTGTACTCTATCTGTTTATTGGTCCAATATTTCATATGCTGACAGTTATCCCTATTGCACTAAAACTACTGGTACTCTGTACGCATGTAAAAACACACATTCACTACTGTACATAGTTCATATTTTAAATTTTACAAAAAAAGAGTGATCTTTAACTGCTGTTAAAAAGCAAAGTTAGTCAGCAAACATGACATATACTTTTAAAACACAAACTATATTGTTATCATTAGCATTGTTATTCACCGCCTAAAATAAGCCTTTTGTTGCTCCTGGAGGAGAGTATTTGTTTATTTTGCTTTTATCCATGACGATTCTGATAGACTTTTTATTTCAATGAACACACGGCACAAAGTGCAGAAAGCATAATTTCAGTTACGCCAAGAACTATTGCGTAAAATATTAATTTAATTATAACAGCGAAATGTTACAAAATAAGAATATTACGACGTTTGAAAACAAATGGTTATAAACTATGTTCTTTTATTTTCCGAAAGAAAAAGTTATCATTTTGCTATTTTTACTTTTTCACAAAGGCCTATTCTCCATAACTATGTATACGTGTATTGCTTCAAGAATGGACAGGTGTCGCACAAATGACGACATTTTGAATTGTGACTGGTCACTAAACGTTTTACCAGTCACGGGTAGCAGTTCTTCCTTGCGGTAACACTTATTTAAATGAATATAACTATCCATAACTAAAACACATGGATCTGTGTAAACTGATTGGTGACTGACATTTGATATTAACAAACATTTGATATTAACAATTCTTTAGAGTTTTTGTTTCGTAAAATAAATACAAAAGAAAAGCATTCCTTGGACTACATATTATATAATCCAAAATCTTTATTTCCACCCTTACACAAGACGCTGTTTTATAACTTGCCAAGCAAAACTGATAGTTATCACTTTCCTTTCTCCTCATGCATTGCTGCTTTTTAGATAATGTTTTGTTAATCTTTTGCGATCTAAAAAATTAAAGTTGTTGGGCTGTAATATTTACAAGTACTACTGTATTGTTGGTCAGCATTAGCCAATTGGGATAAGATTGTCAATCTAGCAAATGTTTAATAAATATGTATATATAGGTCCCCAACATTTTGATCTGTTGAGATGCACTGAAAAGGGAACGTGACAAAATAAAACTGTTGTTCTCCCAACTCCCATGGTTCAGGTACCAAGTCCCTGTGTGCTCGGTGCTGTGTTTTTGGTTTTCTGGCTGGAAATATGGATATAGTAGCTTTAATAATCACATGTGCAGGAATGATGTCAAAGTTTGCACATGTGCAGTACACTATTGGAGTAAGTTTTCAGAAAACTGTTTACATGACTTGATAGCGGAATTACTTTTTGGAAAACTATATTCCAAAAAACATCAGAATATTTTTGCAGAGGATTAGGCCAGTTTCAGACGGATGCTCTAGAGGCGTGCCGAACTCAATTCAAGCACAAAATTCCCAATTAAGTACATGAGTAGAGCGCCACCTGAAACAATTACATTTGCCTTAACGCTCTTTTGCCACTAGCACGCCTTCCTCTGCTGCTCCAAGTAGCTCTGGTGCACCTTGGTTTCATAAGGAGCTCCAGCGGCAAACTGAACTAAGATGTAATTAATGCTAATGTACACAAATGATATGCTAAACAGTATCGTGTATCCCACAATACTAATCAATCATGGCAGAGCCCATGGAGGAGCAGGGGGCAGGGGCCGAATTCTTGAAAGTCTTCTTAAGACAAAACTTAAAGTTCGTAAGAAAATAGTTAAGATCTTCCTAAGATTCTTCTTAAGTTCAATTCTTCAATTATTCTTACAATCTGAAATTTCTTCTTAAGAACTTCTTAAATATTGTCAAAAAAAAATAAAATAAAAATCCTGAGTAATAGACCTAAGGCAAACCATTTAAAAACATGTATTGTGATTTAGCACACATTACATTTTAATTACTGTATTTATTTATACATATTACTAAAATAAATAAATAAATAAATAAATAAATAAATAAATAAATAAATATTAACGTGAACGCAGACTTCTGTTCGTTTCATCTGAGCAATTTATTTTGATCCTCTTATACATTCAGGCAAATCTAAACAGAAATAAAACAACAATACAATGACTCAGTAATTGTCAGTGACGGGCTTTTTAACTAAATGGAGTTGCTGTGATTCGTGTTCTTGTAGCTCGACTTAATAAAAATGCAGCTGTAAAAATAAAATGTCTCGTAGCCCAACTCCCAGCAGCAGCACAGAGCTCTGTTTTTTTAACTGACCGAAAATCGTGCTTCTACCTGGGGAATCTGCTCGCTGATCTGTTCTTAGCATTATGGTTTCCGAAAAGGGAGATAGCCCCGTTGACTAGATTGTAGTGCGGCTGACAGATCAGTGTTTGCTCCAGGACTTACAGACTGAGGGTCAATGTGGCCCCCTCTTCAAATTTTAGGGGGACATTTTCTTCAGTGAGGGGGTCAATATGTTTGATGATTCAGAATCAACCACCATTTCTTATTTTTGTTTGTTTTAAATATGCCAACAGAGCTCTGAAGAACAAAAAATAAAACTGTAAAGCTGTAGATAAAACCAAGGTGTCTCTACAATACTCACTGTCACTGTTGGGGAAAATATTGGAAATTGTATCAGTGACGCTGGTGTATCACGGAATAGAGGACATTCATTGTTCCAAATAACATTAGAAAAGGGGTTTTCAATCTTTTTAAACTGCATACCCCTTTCCAAAAATGTAGTCCACCGCATACCCCCATCGGAGACAGAGAAAAAAAGGTCTGTACAATAACATGATAGAACAAAACGTACAAGCCTTGGAGTGTACGATAGATACAATTATAAAAAAGTTACAGTATTATAACAGAAAAAATATATATATTATATTTACTTTTGGATAAAAAAGTCCCTCAAAACAGGTTTCTAGTTGTTAGGAACATCAACATAATTTTATTTTAAATCCTAATTAAAATCAACAAAGCTTCCGTGTTAGCCTCAATCACTCAAATGACATTGGACTATTCTGTGATGGCAAATGGCAATCATGATAATAAAATTACAGAAAAGGTGGCAAAGAAAAGTTCACTATCCACACATCTCTACAGCTGACCTCATTATGAAAACATATTACTGGCATTTTTAAATTAATGGTGACTAGAACGTACAGTACTGATGCTAATTAAAAAATAATATTTAAACGCTTACCTAGTATCAGTGTGATGGATGTCCCTGCTTGTTACCACACAAATCACTGATGATGGCAGGGAAACTGGAGAGAGCTTCAGTCGCAAGACATTTTTCGTTTTTTAAGACATTTTTTGCTAGTATTTTAATCTGGATTGAAGGTAAAAATTTCACACCAGGCGCAACAGCATGTCAAACTTGATCTTGTTGCTTCTGACTGGCCATTTGTATTCTGAAATAATGTACTTAAGTTAAAGTATTGAGCCAATTTAAAAATCCATATTTTTCATTTAAAACAGGGTTTAAAAAATGTAAAAACTGTCACAGCACATCAGTCTGGTGTTGGTGATTCACACCAGACAGTGGTACTAAAAACAGCATGTCAAACTGATTAGACCGCATGACTTTATTTTTACAACACGTTGGTGTTGTTGATATGATGCGTATATCTGCTTCAGGTACTGTATTTGGCCATACATTCTGTATTCTGAAATGAACCAATAGTATTATATGGTTTAAGTTAAAATAAACTTTAATCGGTCATTGAAAAAAGTAAATATCGATTTACAGGCATGAACAGAACGGTGTGAGAAGAGAAACTGTTTTCTCAATGCAAAAAATGTATTGTAGGTATATACAGTGCTGTATAAAAACCACATACTATTGTTAAAATTGGTGTTAATGTTGGTGTATAGATTGGTACACGGATATAAACGGGTCTGTGTTTTCACGTGGTGATTTAAAAGGTAGATTTGTACCGAGGAAAACAAATCACAGCTGGAAATTTAAATCGAGAGTGGAGAATGGAGAAGGAGAAACTAAATAGTGAAAGAAAGCGTAAATATTTTTAAAAAGTGTTTAGTAAAAAAAAAAAAAAGTTCTTTTGTATCCCAAAGACAGGCTGCAGTAACCATCCAACTGTTTATATGACATTTAAAACAGGGCTTAAAAATATGTACATATTTAATATGTAAATTAGCAACCACAACACCAGCCGGAGGAACAGCAGCCGGGTGTGTGCACTGAGCCTGGGCATTCCAGCTGCCCCTGTCACAGCACATCAGTCTGGTGTTGGCGATTAAAGGGGGGGGTTGATTACATGACAAAAGTTTGCAATAGATTGGCAAGTGGTACTAAAAATACGGGATGTTGTCCGCCATTTCAGAAGCCCGGCGGGAGGAGCCTGGCGCCCACAGCCCGAAGGGAGGAGCCTGGCGCCCACCCCAGGGTATGTGTCCACCCCAGTTTGAAAACTGCCTGAGAAGAAACCACATTACCAAGAGATACAGTTTAATAGTAGTAGTATTTAAATGCCTGTTGTCCTGACTGGAAAATTCTTCCCCAGCTTTCCCTTTATTTTGACAACGCTGCCTTTCCATATCAAGCAGGAGCTGCCTCTGCCTCCCCACCTTCAAATGCATTATTATCTTGACATTTTTCATTCTTAGCCCCCAAGTAAATAAATATTTTGGACAGTTTTCAAAACAATTGTTGCTTTATTTTTACAACACGCGTTGGTGTTGTTGATATGATAAACAGCAGGAGCTGATATCTGCCCAGAAAGGGGAGCAGGTACTGTATTTCATTTCATTTTTTGGAGACCACCAACCCCAGCAGCAGTTCAGACGTGGGGATGGCTCCCACTGCAGCAGTTTTGCTTACACAGAACACTGCAGAAAAATAAAATGTCAGATATCCCCAAGCAGCCTTTCCGCTGCCAGGACTGCCCCGGCTGAAATATGTATTTGGCCATTGGTTTTGTGGGTATTTGTCCTGGATGGGTTTTAACTTATTTTAATACTGGCAACATAATTATGTTGCGTCGTGTGTTATGGTTTATTGGAAAATGCTGTTTACGTGTGATTTAAACTAAAACCAGGGCAAATGCACGTGGTTAAATGTACGGGGTTACATAATTTGCTGGGATTCAAGTGAATAATTTTAGTCCAATTCTTTTGCAGTTGGGGTGGTGTTTCTCAATGCGTAAAAAATGTACCGTGTTTGTTTGTCTCTTGCACCGTTTGTTAAGTGTTTAGTACGTTTTGTTTGTCTATTTATATACAGTGCTGTACCAAAAACACACCTCTCTGTCCACATACACTATATATAATTATATATATATATATATATATATATATATATAATAATCACACACACACTATATATATATATATATATATATATATATATATATATATATATATATATATATATATATATATATATATATACACACACACACACATACATACAGTGCCTTGCAAAAGTATTCAGACCCCTGACCAATTCTCTCATATTACTGAATTACAAATGGTACATTGAAATTTTGTTCTGTTTGATATTTTATTTTAAAACACTGAAACTCAAAATCAATAATTGTAAGGTGACATTGGTTTTATGTTGGGAAATATTTTTAAGAAAAATAAAAAACTGAAACATCTTGCTTGCATAAGTATTCAACCCCCACACATTAATATTTGGTAGAGCCACCTTTCGCTGCAATAACAGCTTTAAGTCTTTTGGGGTAAGTATGTACCAGCTTTGCACACAGTGTCGGAGTGATTTTGGCCCATTCTTCTTGGCAGATTTGCTCCAGGTTGTTCAGGTTGGTTGGACGACGCCTTGTGGACGCAATTTTCAAATAGTGCCACAGATTCTCAATGGGATTGAGATCAGGACTTTGACTGGACAACTGTAGGACATTCACCTTTTTGTTCTTGAGCCACTCCAATGTTGCTTTGGCCTTGTGCTTGGGATCATTGTCCTGCTGAAAGGTGAATTTCCTCCCAAGCTTCAGTTTTTTTAGCGGACTGAAGCAGGTTCTCTTGCAGTATTTCCCTGTATTTTGCTCCATCCATTCTTCCTTCAATTTTAACAAGATGCCCAGTCCCTGCTGATGAGAAGCATCCCACAGCATGATGCTGCCACCACCATACTTCACTGTAGGGATGGTGTGTCTTGAGGCATGGGCAGCGTTAGGTTTGCGCCACACATAGCGCTTTGAGTTTTGGCCAAAAGCTCCATCTTGGTCTCATCTGACCACAAAACCTTTTCCCACATCGCAGCTGGGTCACTCTCATGCTTTCTGGCAAACCCAGACGTGCTTTCAGATGGTACTTTTTTGAGTAACGGCTTCTTTCTTGCCACCCTCCCATACAGGCCAGTGTTATGCAGAGCTCTTGATATGGTTGACTGGTGCACCATTACTCCACTCCCAGCCACTGAACTCTGTAGCTCCTTCAAAGTGATTGTTGGCCTCTCTGTGGCTTCTCTCACAAGTCTCCTTCTTGTTTGAGCGATTGAGTTTTGAGGGACGGCCCTTTTTCTTGGCAGTGCCTGGGTGGTGTGATGCAGCTTCCACTTCCTGATTATTGATCCAGCTGTGCTCAGTGGGATATCCAAACACTTTGGATATTATTTTGTACCCTTTCCCTAATCTATGCAATTGTATTACTTTATCTCTAACTTCTGTAGAATGCTCTTTGGTCTTCATTTTCCTTCAGATTCACAGCCTGACCAATGATCCTTCAACAGTGGGGTTTTTATCCAGAAAATGTGACAGCAACTTTAATGGTTCACAGGTAGAGGCCAATGGTAAGGTAATTGTGTCCTCGTTAGGGCAATTTCTTTCATCGGTGTAAACTGGGAGCTTCCACAGCACAGGGGTTGAATACTTATGCAAGCAAGATATTTCAGTTTTTTATTTTTCTTAAATATTTCCCAACATAAAACCAATGTCACCTTACAAAAATTGATTTTGAGTTTCAGTGTTTTAAAATAAAATATCAAACAGAACGAAATTTCAATGTACCATTTGTAATTCAGTAATATGAGAGAATTGGTCAGGGGTCTGAATACTTTTGAAAGGCAGTGTGTGTGTGTATATATATATATATATATATATATAATTTTATTATGCGCGTTATAGGCCTACTGGCGAAATGGCCAAGAGACAGTTGGTGCTTAACACATACGGAATTATTTTGGCCCTAAACTTTAGCATTTTTGGTCATAGAAAAGACAAATTTCACATATTTTATAACGTTACCTTAGGCTATTTTTTTTTTTTTTTTTGTTAATGATGTGTTTTCGTTTCACAAATCTTCTGCGCACAGTATTTTTAAGCACAACTATAATAGCCTATATTTCAACAGTCACTGCCGAAGCTTATTACTTATTCTTCCAGAAGTAATGATCGGGTGTAACAGGGATACAAGGTTATATTTGCGCCGGGCCATGTTTTATAACAAGCCTGATGATGTCATCCAGGCTTTACTGTGAAACTGATTGTAACCAGGGAGGGTGTGAGCGCATTCTACTGGACTGGAGAATAATGGCACGGGAGTTTAATTATGAAAACACAAGTGTAAACAAACAAGTAAAAAAGATTAGCCTGTCGTCACACATGTCATGGTAATACAAAATGCATTAATTTACTGCGTATTGGTATTGTGTCTGGTCTGGGGGACACACGGGCACGTTAAGAGAATTTCAGCGGGACATTTATTTCAGCGGGGCATTGGGGCATTGGCGCAATGGCGCGGCCTAGCGCGAACACTGATAGATCATGGTCGTCTTAAGGGTAAAATTCAGATTTATTATTATTTTGTTACAATAAAGGTGACAAATTATGGTTAAATGTGATTAAAACTAGTTTAGCTGTGTATTTGTTTGACACGCACGAACTGTGCTGTGTAGGCCTACTGTTCTCAAATAACTGAGTTTTTCTTTATAATAACCATATGTCATCATTTGTCTACGATGCAATTTTTATTTAAGACACCTTTGGAATAAGTGCGATACGCTTTCGGCATGCCTCTGGAGCACCCGTCTGAAACTGGCCTTAGTTTCAAAACACGAAAATATTAATTCACCTGTCACTTTCGTCCCTATTACTAAAGGCAGTGGGATTTCTTCTGGAAGATCTTTGAAGTGTGACACATCTGTGACCTTTCTCTGCTGCAGTACTCTGATTTTCTGTCGTTTCTGCTTTAATGCCGATCTCTCCTCTGCAAAGAACGCTGCTGAACACCTACATGGCAGCAGAAAATAGTCTCATAAAAAGGAGGCAGGTTATAGATGCATTAACTTTAAGAGCTGCACAAACAGATTACTCGAATTGAGCTCTCCACAGAAATCAGGTGCTGACAATCTGGTGGTCTTGATTGGGCTAATTTACTATTCAAAAGTGAAATAAGTGAACAAAACAACTGCTTGGATTTGTGTACATTGCTATTCTACATAGTCTAAGAAAAGCAGCAATGTACACAAATCCAAGCAGTTGTTTTACTTAGAATGGTAAATTGTACAGCTCTATCAACATTTACAATTTTGGTTAAACAATTGAGGCAATTGAGGCAAAGAATGCGGATGAATTTTCTTTTTTTTTATTTCTTTTTTTAAAATGTAATATGCTCCAATGTTGTTAACTGAATATATCAATTACTGCAAAAATGTAATAAGGACCAGGGTTCCGACCTTCTTTAATTGAGCCAATTGCAAGCCTGCACACTAATGTACAGGATTACACAGTGCTCAAGTGATTTCTTGATTCATCGACAGATTCATGGAAGATAAATCAGTGTTTAAGGACCCTTCAATAATTAACTGATGTCACTTGTTTTATATGAACAATTTTTGTTGTATTGTAGCATGTTCAGGAACTTAAGTCAACTTGAATTACACAGTACTATTTTAATACAAGCAAGTCCCTTACCGTCTTGGTTTTCCCATCAATCTTCTGATTTTCCCCCATTCCACTCGGGTCAATTTTCTGGTTTTTAGGTTTGGAAACGACTCTTTCAAACAAACACAGAAGTCATTGTCCCCTTCAAATAATGGCCTGTCAACAAAATATATTTGAATCAATAAATACATTAAGGCTTTAAAAACATGTACGCAACACCTTAAAATTGACTGAATAATTTAATAAACAATACTAAAAATGTACTTGAAATGGTCAGACTATTATATTAAGGTCGAATGCAGAAAATGTTTTTTAGCTTGCATAATTGTAACAAATACTACCAAACCATTGTGGAATGAGAAAGTGTTACAAATGCAACACTGAAAGTTATAACAAAATGGGCTTGCACATTTCTTATTGTCCAATAGTTTACCAAGCCCCAGGGCTGTAACAAAATAAAAGATTGTGCAAAATGCCTGTTAAGATTACTTCATGTTTTTCATTTTATAAACACTGATTGATTTATTCCATAAGGAGCATTACACAAATTGGAGCAATTTTATTTCTTCTTTACCATGACCTAGAAGACAAAATGTTCTTAACTGTTCAATCAAGTTGGCTTTGCCATCATTATTCATCAAGTTATAAGTGATTATACAAGTAGTTTACATCATAGCCTCCCTGAAAATGGTAGTGATTTGGTCAAGAATAAAAGCAGCAACTTGACAATCACCCATAATCAGTATCCTATCAAGGACAACTCTTACCGGTCTATATTAGAATAAAACCACTCGTAGATGCACCACTTGTGCGCTTTTGGAAGTTTGAGGAGATTCCGCAATCTGAGCCCAATCTTCTGTGATACTTTTTTATCTGGTGTTGCAGCAGTTGCAAGTTTCTAATTAAAGAAAAAAAAATAATTTATATATATAAAAAAATAAAAGTACACAGCCAAAAAACAGGTAACTAAAAAGCATGCGGTACCCGTGAATCTATCTTTCTAAACATGGGATTTGGGGGATCTCCCTAATAAAAGCTGAATCTCAAAACAATAATTGTGAATATAGTAATTGTTACAGCTGTACTACTAGATTCATTTATCCAACTTTTTGTATGTCCGCCCTTGCTCTGGTCCCACCGCCGTCGGATGGATAGGTAGGTAGGTAGGTAGGTAGGTAGGTAGGTATCAGTGGTTGGAAATTCTGGCCTCATCATAGGAGCAAAAAGAGATTGAACACTTGCCCTATCATCCTTACACTACCGGGTAAGTCAATCTCTGTCATGTGATTGGTTCACATCACTGTCAGTCTCATCCCTTTTCAAAGGAACGCCATTTTCTCTTGTGAGGAGTGCAAGGGAGATGTGAAAAAACTGAGTAGCAATTCTAGGAGTTAACAGAAAATGAATTACAAAACATACTACAAAAGAAAGATGCTCCAAACACTAAAATGGTGATTAAAACTTTACTTTTCTTACTTTCTGAAATTCAACTCGACAATGTAAACAAGACAGCAGGGATATAAACTGGATTATGCAGCAGTCAGCCACACGGAGAGCTGTACAAAAAAAAAAAAAAACCTTTGATAACTATGCAGTATGAATTTCAAAACACATTGTTATTATAGTTATGTTATTTATTTACATATGCTGCATCAGCTATATTTAAACAAAATATATTAAGTCATTTACTATCCAACCTTGCTTCACTTATTTTCTTGACCAATTCATAAATGAAATATGTACTGCAGACTCAGGTCATAGTGGAAAATGAAGTGCCCCTCAGACTACTGTAAAGCCATAAATATTATTAACCAAAATATTTGGCGAGTCACACCCATAAAACCCACTTTGCTCCAGAAATGTTGGCGACCTCTTGCAATATACAAAGTATGTATTGTTAGTGGAATTTGATTTTGAGGCAAGTTAAATGCTGTTTTGTTTATTCCCTGAAATAAATAGTACATAAATTTCACACCGCATTTTATTTTGTACTTTCATTCCTTGCCATTTCTTCACAATGGTACAGTGACCAGACACATTTTCATAAAGTAACAAGAGGTTTACTTGTGCCCTTTTGTATCTGAACAAGCAAATGAACACTGAAATTCAACACTGCAAATAAAACAAACATGGAAATGGCTGTTTTGTTTAAATGAAATAAAAAAAAAAAAAACACCATTTTTTTTCTACTTTCATTACATTCCACAGTCAAATTTTCATAAATATAAAATCTATCTGAAAAATCACTGAACACATTTCCAGCAAAGATGGGCATTGTTAAATGAATGGAAAAAAAATTTCAGAATTTTGGTTCTGTTTGCCTATTTTTTGTCCCATGAGATTCTGACGTGTTTGCCTTTTTTTTGTTCCATAAAGCAGCACTAAAGCAGCTTTTTTTTGACCCAGGTGGCCTTCCACTGAGTTCACTATGCGTGCATGCGCATAATCTGGTTTGTTTACTTTTTGCTGTCTAAAACTCTTAGAGGCTCAAAACAGCTAAGTTGTGGTTGTAACTGTATAATTTATAAGGTCATACAATGCATGATTCAACAATAATGTGGCACACGTTACTTTTTTTTTTTAAATCACTGTCTTTATAGGTGTGTATAATTTGTTAGTTACTGGAATCTCAGTCAACAACTGAAGACAGATGAGAATAATTTTGGAAGCACTTAATATGCATCGCTGAAACATAACCTGGTTAACCGTACAATGGCGTATCAAATGCTTTGATGACATATATGGTTGCATTCTTATAGAACTTATGGATAAAACAAAATACATTTCGACAACGAATTGCATTAGTTCCATTACTAAGTTGAGCACAAGGTGGCTTCAATAAATGCTTTTCGATTTAAATACAGGCCTACTATGTGATAGTTTGGGATATTCAGTCTATTAAACGGTACCTGTTTATTTTTTAAATTATATATAAAAAATTTAGTTTAATAAACTGCTACAGAATAAGACCATTTTGTTCCCTAATTTCCAGGCAGGCAAGTTAACTTCTATCCCTGTATGTAATTATATATTAGGGGTGCACTGATAATCGGTACCCTATCGGCATGGCACCGATATATGGAAAAAAAAAATAAATAAATAAATAAACAAAACACACAAATCTGCTATCGGCAGTTTGTGTTATTTTAGCCGATAACGTACACCGATATTCGTGCTTCAAATTTTTTGCAGCACAGAATTTAATTGTTTGGTCAGGCGCGCTTACTCATGACGCAAGTACATTGAGACAGTAATTTTCCCAGTGTTGTGTAACGTGCGATCATGCAGTAAATATGTCTCAAAAGAGCGGTGTTTAGATTTGTTTTATTTATTATTATTATATATTTTTTTCTTTTTTAATATCTGAAAACAATAGGATAGAGTTGTGTGCAGCAGAACAGACTTGATGCTACATTAAATCCAACGATGAACTGCGAGTAGAATATTATTGTGATGCTTTAAAAAAAAAAAAATTATATATATACTATATATATATATATATATATATATATATATATATATATATATAGGCTGAATCCTAAAAAACATTGATGGTTTAAGTTATTATTTATTTCTTAGCAGATGACCTTATCCAGGGCGACTTGCAATTGACAAGATATCACATTATACAGATTTTTTACATACAATTACCCATTTATACAGTTGGGTTTTTACTGGAGCACCCTAGGTAAAGTACCTTGCTCAAGGGTACAGCAGCAGTGTCCCCACCTGGGATTGAACCCACGACCCTCCGGTCAAGAGTCCAGAGCCCTAACCACTACTCCACACTGCTGCCCTAGCATTAGTAGTATTAGTAGTAGTATTAGTAGTATTATTCAGCGGCATTTTGAAGCAGGAACCGATTGCTGTACCATTTTTTGATAAGTAACGAATTCAAGTTTGACTGAATTTTGTAACCAGATATTTGACATTTTTGTTTTTGATTAAGTGAACAATTTAAGTTGTGCTGCATTTTTAAGCAGTGTATGCTTAAAAAAATAACGTTGTTGTAGTTGACATTGCATAGGCCACAGAACAGTAATCATGTTTTTATAATTTCAATAAAAATATACGTTTATTTACACGTAATTGATGCTGCTTGCGAGTAAGCTTGCATTGCAGCAACACTAACTGAGGCGGACTTAGGCAAAACAAACAATTTAACAGTGACTGTTTCAAGGAGGTTATCAGTCAGTCACATTTTACTATGACTAAAAAAAAAAATCATATTATATATATGTATACAGTGCCTTGCAAAAGTATTCAGACCCCTGACCAATTCTCTCATATTACTGAATTAAAAATGGGACATTGAAATTTCGTTCTGTTTGATATTTTATTTTAAAACACTGCAACTCAAAATCAATTATTGTAAGGTGACATTGGTTTTATGTTGGGAAATATTTAAGAAAAATAAAAAACTGAAATATCTTGCTTGCATAAGTATTCAACCCCTGTGCTGTGGAAGCTCCCAGTTTACACCGATGAAAGAAATTGCCCTAACGAGGACACAATTACCTTACCATTGGCCTCTACCTGTGAACCATTAAAGTTGCTGTCACATTTTCTGGATAAAAACCCCACTGTTGAAGGATCATTGGTCAGGCTGTGAATCTGAAGGAAAATGAAGACCAAAGAGCATTCTACAGAAGTTAGAGATAAAGTAATACAATTGCATAGATTAGGAAAGGGTACAAAATAATATCCAAAGTGTTTGGATATCCCAGTGAGCACAGTTGGAAATAATCAGGAAGTGGAAGCTGCATCACACCACCCAGGCACTGCCAAGAAAAGGCCGTCCCTCAAAACTCAAGCTCAAACAAGAAGGAGACTTGTGAGAGAAGCCACAGAGGCCAACAATCGCTTTGAAGGAGCTACATAGTTCAGTGGCTGGGGGAAATGGTGCACCAGTCAACCATATCAAGAGCTCTGCATAACACTGGCCTGTATGGGAGGGTGGCAAGAAAGAAGCCGTTACTCAAAAAGTACCATCTGAAAGCACGTCTGGAGTTTGCCAGAAAGCATGAGAGTGACCCAGCTGCGATGTGGGAAAGGTTTTGTGGTCAGATGAGACCAAGATAGAGCTTTTTTGGCCAAAACTCAAAGCGCTATGTGTGGCGCAAACCTAACGCTGCCCATGCCTCAAGACACACCATCCCTACAGTGAAGTATGGTGGTGGCAGCATCATGCTGTGGGGATGCTTCTCATCAGCAGGGACTGGGCATCTTGTTAAAATTGAAGGAAGAATGGATGGAGCAAAATACAGGGAAATACTGCAAGAGAACCTGCTTCAGTCCGCTAAAAAAACTGAAGCTTGGGAGGAAATTCACCTTTCAGCAGGACAATGATCCCAAGCACAAGGCCAAAGCAACATTGGAGTGGCTCAAGAACAAAAATGTGAATGTCCTACAGTGGCCCAGTCAAAGTCCTGATCTCAATCTGTGGCACTATTTGAAAATTGCGGTCCACAAGCGTCGTCCAATCAACCTGAACAACCTGGAGCAAATCTGCCAAGAAGAATGGGCCAAAATCACTCCGACACTGTGTGCAAAGCTGGTACATACTTACCCCAAAAAGACTTAAAGCTGTTATTGCAGCTTAAAGGTGGCTCTACCAAATATTAATGTGTGGGGTTGAATACTTATGCAAGCAAGATGTTTCAGTTTTTTATTTTTCTTAAAAATATTTCCCAACATAAAACCAATGTCACCTTACAATTATTGATTTTGAGTTTCAGTGTTTTAAAATAAAATATCAAACAGAACAAAATTTCAATGTACCATTTGTAATTCAGTAATATGAGAGAATTGGTCAGGGGTCTGAATACTTTTGCAAGGCACTGTATATCCTTCTATGGGGCTGTTTTTACTCTAATGGCACAGGAAATTTAGTTCCAATATATGGCAAAATAGATTCCACAGCATACCAAAAGACATTGGCCAATCGTCTGAAACCCTCCGCTACAAAAAACTTGGTTTAAAAGCGCAACTGGACTTTCCAAAGTAACACATCAAAACCTACTTCAGAATGGTTAAAGAAGAATGAAATCAAGGTTCTGGAATGGCCTAATCAAAGTCCCGATCTAAATCCGATTGAGAATCTTTGGTATGAGTTGAAGAAGGCTGTGCACAAGAGAAGAAGTCCTTGGAATTTGAATGAACGGGAACAATTCTGCGTTGAATAATGGTCAAAAAAAATCACTAAACAATCATGCCAAAAACTCATTGACAAATATCCAAATTGTTTAAAAGAGCTTATTATTGCTAAAGGTGTCTAAACTAGCTATTCATTTCATTTTCTTTGTCAGGGTATGAATATTTTTGAATTAGCATTTTTGGAGTTTAGCAAACAAAATTGCTGAAATAAATAATTGTAGACTATTTCTTGTAACTTTCTCATCCACAAAAGCAAAAACCTTTGCTACAAAAGATTGACTACAACTATGTGTATATAGATGGCAATTCATTAGCCAGGGTTAGAAACCAACACAATTGTGGTAATAATCCTATGGACTACTACCTTTTGAAACTTGCTAGTCCTTCTGTGAAGTTCCTGAGTTGAAACCAACAACAGCTGTTGGGGTCCCCAAAAAATTAGGCTAAATTTGTATTTTCCTAAAAAAACAAACACTTAGAAATGTAGATGTTTTTTATTGGGTTTCTGCATCTGCCTTCCCCACACTGCAAACCCCAATCAAGTCTGTGTGGAGAACACTGTTGACAGCATACTTCACGTAGCATATCACTGCCTCAGTAATGGAACTAAAAAATCGGCAGAACCGATTATATTTAGCAGTTGCCATTCTGGTTAACTGGGCTAGACACTGGGTCCTCACAATAGCATGCATACACTCCTGTGCCCGTTTAGAATTTCTGTAGGTTTTCTCCACATTTAATCATTTTGCCTCATCCAAGTCACACCTCCATTCATCATCAGAATACGGTCGTACATGCTTTGCAAGGGCGTGGCTTTTGTCATATGGGACACAAACCTTGCAGTACATTTTATTCTCTGAAGGAGTAGACTTACTGCAGCCAGTCAAATTACTTAAGTTACTTAAAGTGCGCTGCCTCCTGTCATATTCCTTGTGTTTGTGAATCATCATCTTTCTTTTGTGGTGTGGGGTCGCAACCAGGTATACAACTCCAAATTTCTGTAAAATGACTTTACACTTCAAAAAGCTGCAATTAATTTTATTCATCGCCGTAGTTTAAATGTAAATGTTCGGTATTATAAACTCCATCTGCTTTTTAGACATCAAAACAGTATAAAAATGTCAAAATACAAAACAGCTCAAGTGAATAACCATTTCCTCACATTACATTTCTTTTAACAGACCATATGAAATTGTTGTTCTAATGTTGCACTAAATCTTGTAATACCAATACGTTCGTAATAAGACAGTTAAGCAATCATCCCTTAAATCTATATATTTATTTTACACTGATTAAAGATCAACCTACCAAATAAGTGTGTTGTGTTAAAGCAACTGGGCTTTCAAAAAAAAACCCTCAATTATTTATATATATATATATATATATATATATATATATATATATATATATATATATATATATAGTACTGTGCAAAAGTTTTAGGCAGGTGTGAAAAAATGCTGTAAAGTAAGAATGCTTTCAAAAAGAGACATGTTAATAGTTTATATTTATCAATTAACAAAATGCAAAGTGAGTGAACAGAAGAAAAATCTACATCAAATCAATATTTGGTGTGACCACCCTTTGCCTTCAAAACAGCATCAATTCTTCTAGGTACACTTGCACACAGTTTTTGAAGGAACTCGGCAGGTAGGTTGGCCCAGACATCTTGGAGAACTAACCACAGTTCTTCTGTGGATTTAGGCAGCCTCAGTTGCTTCTCTCTCTTCATGTAATCCCAGACAGACTCGATGATGTTGAGATCAGGGCTCTGTGGGGGCCATACCATCACTTCCAGGACTCCTTGTTCTTCTTTACGCTGAAGATAGTTCTTAATGACTTTCGCTGTATGTTTGGGGTCGTTGTCATGCTGCAGAATAAATTTGGGGCCAATCAGGTGCCTCCCTGATGGTATTGCATGATGGATAAGTATCTGCCTGTACTTCTCAGCATTGAGGAGACCATTAATTCTGACCAAATCCCCAACTCCATTTGCAGAAATGCAGCCCCAAACTTGCAAGGAACCTCCACCATGCTTCACTGTTGCCTGCAGACACTCATTAGGTGTACCGCTCTCCAGCCCTTCGGGCGAACAAACTGCCTTCTGCTACAGTCAAATATTTCAAATTTTGACTCATCAGTCCAGAGCACCTGCTGCCATTTTTCTGCAGCCCAGTTCCTGTGTTTTCGTGCATAGTTGAGTCGCTTGGCCTTGTTTCCACGCCGGAGGTATGGCTTTTTGGCCGCAAGTCTTCCATGAAGGCCACTTCTGACCAGACTTCTCCGGACAGTAGATGGGTGTACCAGGGTCCCACTGTTTTCTGCCAATTCTGAGCTGATGGCACTGCTGGACATCTTCCGATTGCGAAGGGAAGTAAGCATGATGTGTCTTTCATCTGCTGCAGTAAGTTTCCTTGGCCGACCACTGCGTCCACGGTCCTCAACGTTGCCCGTTTCTTTGTGCTTCTTCAAAAAAGCTTGGACAGCACATCTGCAAACCCCTGTCTGCCTTGAAATTTCTGCCTGGGAGAGACCTTGCTGATGCAGTATAACTACCTTGTGTCTTGTTGCTGTGCTCAGTCTTGCCATGGTGTATGACTTTTGACAGTAAACTGTCTTCAGCAACCTCACCTTGTTAGCTGAGTTTGGCTGTTCCTCACCCAGTTTTATTCCTCCTACACAGCTGTTTCTGTTTCAGTTAATAATTGTGTTTCAACCTACATATTGAATTGATGATCATTAGCACCTGTTTGGTATAATTGTTTAATCATACACCTGACTATATGCCTACAAAATCCCTGACTTTGTGCAAGTGTACCTAGAAGAATTGATGCTGTTTTGAAGGCAAAGGGTGGTCACACCAAATATGGATTTGATGTAGATTTTTCTTCTGTTCACTCACTTTGCATTTAGTTAATTGATAAATATAATCTATTAACATGTCTATTTTTGAAAGCATTCTTACTTTACAGCATTTTTTCACACCTGCCTAAAACTTTTGCACAGTACTGTATATATATATATATATATATATATATATATATTTTTTTTTTTTTTTTTAATAGATAAACGCAATCTTGTCAACGCGAGAGTATATCTGTACACTTTAAGCACTCACCCACAGGACTACTGAGACACAGACAAACTAGTTCTCATCAGTTTTAATTAGTCTCGGGCAAACGGGCCAGCGTTAGTTTTATTACCCAGATTAGCCCACAAGGTACTGGGTAATAAAATAGTAGGCCTTATTTAGCTTGTAATAAATTTAAATAAATATGGGTTTTGCATAAACCACTTCCCTAAAATCAAAAGCAAGTTCAGCAACTCAGACCTGGGGCACCATTGTAACTCTCTGACTTCTTCTTGGAGATCTTGAATTTATCGGTTTGTCATCCTCCTCATAAAACAAGCGACTTCTTTTGGAGCTTCTGGTTGGCTGGAAAACAAGATAACTGGAGTCAGTAACATAAGCTTTTTCAATATTTTTGAACTGCTCCAACTGCAAAAGTTTTTTACTCAGTCCCTTGGTGTCCATAATATAGCAAGTCCTGGTTGTTCACATTCCTTCCAAAAGTAGTTTTAGCTGTAGGGGCAGATAAACTTATTTTTACCTACCTCACTCTGTGGAGCAACTTGAAATACCATTATAGCTCAGGAAAACCACCAGAATTTAGGACGAGCAGATCACATTTGCATATTTAGTGGGGACCTACAAATGGGTGGATTTATATACATACAGGGTTCTCCCCAAGAATTCTGTACAGCCGGGCGGCAGAACATTGTAGCCAGGAGCACTTAAGGGAAAAATAAAAACTTGCCTTACCTTAAATATATAATACGACAAAGAATTTGAATAATGTGTTGTTTTTCAATGACTATCTGGTTGCGATTTATATTCTACATTTTTTTTTCATTACTGTATTATGGTAAATTACCATGCTTATTTAGGCACTCTACGATTTGACTGGGGAAAGAATGTAGCGTTATTGGAGTTCACAAAAAGGTAACCTTTTCACTTCCTTTTTAGCTTAATTATTGAGCTTACTGCATTTAAATTGTTGTTTTCTTTTAAGTTTTCAGGGCATTTTGTGAATGCACATCTTTCTGTTTTTCGCTGTTCTACATTTTTTGAATGCAACTGTTCATTTTAACCATTTTTTTTTTTTTTTTTTCAGTACTCACACAGGTTTGGTCACCATCATAACTGTTGCATGAAACTGGAGTGTAATAATCCAGCACCTCTGCACCTAAAGTCCATATCTCGCATAAAAAAATCATTTTTTGGCTTTGGGGTTGTACTTGGTTTAATTTCACAATGAGCTAGAAATTAAATCTCCATGATCAATTTTAGAGCACTAAGCATAGTAAAACTATCTAATTCTGGAAAATACCGACAACGCACCGGAGATGCACGAAGTTGGCGGGACGTCACTAGGGGAACACATACCAGGAACAGAGGAAAGATATACATGACTTCAGTCTGTGAAAGCAATCATTACGAATTTCTGACGTTTTGAGTAGTCTGGGATTACAAGAAGGACAGCGGGACTGTGGATGAAAGAAATTGTAGGGAGGAAGAATAAGTGGTTTGAGGCCCAATTCCTAACCGTTTTGAACCTCCAGCAGGAGAAAATAAACCACCCTGGCATGAGGAATGCGAGCGACTTGTCTGCTTGTCTGCAATTCTAAATGTTGTTCTTGTATACACTAGCAGTTCATTTATGGCAATAATAAAAGAAAATGTGTATTTCTGCATGTGGTTTGTTTTACCATTTATAGCTTTGCAAATAGAGTTTACCGTTTCCCATCCACTTAAAAAAATTAAGCACTGTTTATATTACAGGGCCGAGATGACTTGCATGGTCACGTATAGCTCTTCAGCTTCATTCATGAAATAAACGCTAATGTGTTTCCCGATTTAGTGAAATAGGCCTAACCGCCTTGCGAACTGCACGTAATTATTATTTCTTGGCAGACGCCCTTACCTAGTAATGTGCATATGAGCATTACCTTAAATATACAATTGAAAATCGAAAGCTTACCTAAAAAAGCTGGATGAGTGGATTCATTCTTTTGATTTCTGCATCAGAACTCTTGAGCACGCAATGTGTTTGTACTGGTTTATAGTACTCTGACATTATTGTTTTTATTAAGTCAGCAATATGAAAGCCATGCTCATGTTTATTTTCTTTGGTTAGTTTTGAGCCACGGATTTTTTGAGAACGGTATATTATATAATAAATTGATAATATCTGACATCTGAAAAAACAAATGCAATACTTGCAGAGAACTGATTATGCACAGTGGATAGTGCACACGGTAAGAAAAAAATCTATGGTAACCATTTTTATATCTGTAGGAAGTGCCTTATAGATGCAGCTATTTAAAAATGTATTTTAAGTAAAAGGTACGAAATTGTTTAATTAAGGCTGGCTTAAAAAAAAAAAAAAAAAAAAAAAAAAAAAAAAAAGAGTATTGCAGTTTATAAATGGTTCCGCTGTTGTCAGGAAAATGAATCAATGGTCACTTGATGATTGTCTTCATAGTCTGCGTGTGTGTGAACTTGTGTACCAATATCTTACAAAAGAGAAAAAATAAAATTTGTACCTGCCAGAAACCAAACAAAATCTTTAGACTCCGTGTTCCCTGTTGTACGAAGTGATCATTGCGTTGTGTGCTGACAACTCGATGATTTTACTTTCACGGAATATAGTACTTTATGCAATGCATTCCCTTGTGTCTATCTGAGGTGAAATGTATTTTTGACATTGCGAAATAGGCCTGTATGTATGATCGTTTTGATTATGCATGCAAGTTTATGGTTTATGTTTTCACCTAGTGACATCAGGCGTCAAGTTTCGAAATAAGTGCTTTTTGGCGGAAGCACTCAAAACAAGCTTTAGGAGTGTAAATTTCTTAGTTACAGCACAAGTATAAATTATATATATTTTTAGAACACTATTACAGTGTAGTTTAACCACTTCAACACCATGACGTACGTCAAATGAAAACCCACTTACATTACCATGCCATACCTGTGTACGTCAAGTTTCCATTTCTATTCTATGATCGGTTTCTCAGTCTAGCGTTTCAGGTTTCATTCTCGAAGGCAGTGCTAGTACTGTGAAATGTGCAATGAAAGTCGGGGGAGGGTCAGGTGACATTTGTATCCAATTGCATGTCATGTACCGATTACAATCTACCTGTGGGCGTTTAGAAGACAGATATATTGTGGGAAGCCATTAAACTTTTACAAATATAATTGTTTTAATTTTTTTTTTATTTTATTATTAGTTTTACTAGTTTAGTTGTAGTTTATATAGTTTTTAGCAAAAGCTATACATGCAAAGTATGTGGTCTTTCTAGAACGAGCAACGGGAGTGAAGTTGGTCTGGAGGATTTCGATACCAGTGACAGTGATGCTGACTTATCACTCAGCGATGATAGAGGATGTGGAGCCAAGAACAATACAAACTGTTCAAACAAAAGACCATGCAGCTACTTTTCATGTAAGCCAGATGCAAAACGGGAAGCTTGGTATGAAATGGCAGGGCTGTGACGAAATACTATTAACACACAGCACTGGTTACAGGCAATGCGGCAGCGAGATCCATCAAGATAACAGCATATTTTGTATGTGGATGATTATGCAAGTTACTTCAGGCACAAATTCTGTGGGTCTGTTAAGGATATTTTTTAATCCTGGTCATAAAGGACCATCAACACTTTATAAATATTTTGCTGCTTTTGTTTTATCTGCACCACAAAGCAAGATAGCTGATTGCAGTAGTTTTCAACCTTGGTCCCTTAGTACAGTGGTTCCCAACCCCTGGTTTTCATTCCAACTGAGCTTAATTTTACTGATAATTTGCTTAGTTATACCTTTTTCAAAAGACCAATAAAAAAAGTGTAGTTTGGATTACCCGACTGACGGGGTACACCTCACCCCTGTGTGTATTGTATTATTATTTTTTTTTTAATCTATGGTTAAAATGTCTTATTTATCTTGAATAGTAGCCTATTTTATTTCTCACTAATACTTAAAATCGTTTAATGTTCGACACATTTTTTCCTTGTACTGTGTCTGCTCTCTGGCTAAACAGTAGCCTACTGAAATTGACGTGGCAACTGGTTTTTAAAGGGCGATTGCATTTTTTTTTTTAAGAATGTTATCACATAACATGTGTCAATTCAGTTATGACATTTCTAAAATAAACTAAGTAAAAATAAGCACAATAGCTGACCTTGTTTTTTTCCTTCCAAAACTGACTAAACACAATCTGACAACTCGATGAAAACAGCACAACAGGAACTTCCTCCCTCATCAGTGTTCCTAGCAAGATCTCTTGATTTGCTGAAAATAATTGTGAAAGCTTATAATACAAAGTGAAAGTGGTTTAATATCATATCGGTGTTTACAAATACAAACCTGTTTTTACTAGGCTATAATATAAAGCCTTCCGTTCTTTATTTTATTTCATACATTTTGTTGAGTTAGTTTATTTTATTTGAACTGCTATTTTGTCTGATTTTAATGTCTATTTTATTGCTTGTTTCTTATTTCTGTGATCTGTGATGTCTGTATGGTCTTTATATTTATCATCATAAAAGATCTTCAGGATACTATATTGCATGTTTTTATTTGCGCCCTGTAGTTTCATTTTTTTAAAAATGTTTTTTATGGTTTAGCATGCAGCAATCATATTTATTCGACTGGACGTACCCTATTAGTGTGTAAGCTATATTGTGGTAATTTTGAGGACCTGTCTTATTTAAAAGAACTGAAAGAGTTCCTTTGCTATATTGTATTGTGACTGACTGTGATGTGTTAAAGGATAGTGTGTCATTTTGAGAGATGTCCTGCAGTGTTGATACCAAGCTTTTTCTATTTTGTGGACGGAATATCGTCCAGTTTTAAATAGTCATCGTCTAATCCTAAACATACCTAGGGCTTCTAGTTTTTGGGTTTTATTTTTAAATCGTGCGATGTCCCTTTAAACATATTTTGAGCCGATTCACTTTCTTAATCAAACACTAAATTACCAAAAGAAGTTATTTCTTTTTACCCTCATATCTTGACTGAATTAACAAACTACGTGCATTGATCTCACCCGATTCTATTTGAACCATTTCGTTCTGGCTCTAATCGTTGAATTCAGCTTGTTAATTTCCACTGCGTTAGTTTCTAGTAGTGTGTCATTAATTTAAAACAATCTGGTACTCAGTTAAGGCTTAACAACTATTAATTAAGGTTTAAAAGGGAGGGATAGAGATGGAACATAAAAACTAGAAGCCCAAATTATACCAGACATTTAGTGTATGAAAAAATAGCTGTTTTTTTTATTGAAATGCTTAAACATTTTTGGGACCAGTTAGGAGTGAATAGGTCAGATTATGTGGGTATTAACATTTTTGAAAATCCAGTATTGCACCGAATATAGCCTTGCAACCAAATAATATTTCTCAAGAACAGGCAATGATAGTCCTCCTAGTTTAGAGAGGGAGAGTCTCCTTTTCTTTATTCTTGGCTGGGAAACTTCCATAAAAAATCTGCCCAACAGAGATTGGCAGCATTTTCCAGTTCAGCATCCTCTGCTATCATTTCTAATTATTATACAGTACAACGTCGCATATCTGACTCCCTGTGGACTGGGGTATAAGTGAATGTGAAAAAGTCGGATTTGCAAACATCTATAGAAAAAGCATTTACACATCCATAAATATAGGTTAATGAACAAAAACACCACGCAAACTGCTTTAAACATGGGGACATTTTTTGCTGGCTGGCTGCTATAACACTTTCTTTGTTTCCATCGCGGAAGCTGCATTTGCCAGCAATGTCATTACTCTCGTAGCCTACTTTAATATTTATTTATTTAGCAAGGCGGTTAATTGATCAGGGCAGTTACATGATGATGGTCGGATATGCGACGTTCCACTCTACGGATTATTGGTAAACCTAAAACTTACTTCCAATCTTCACATAATATAAGCAGTGTGGAGTAGTGGTTAGGGCTCTGGACTCCTAAGCCGAGGGTCTGGGTTCAATCCCAAGTGGGGGACACTGCTGTTGTACCCTTGAGCAAGGTACTTTACCTAGATTGTTCCAGTAAAAACCCAACTGTATAAAAATGGGTAGCCTAATTCTATGTAAAAATAATGTGTAAAAAATAATGTAATTGTATGTAAAAAATAATGTGATATCTTGTAACAATTGTAAGTCGCCCTGGATAAGGGCGTCTGCCAAGAAATAAATAATAATAATGATTTACATGCATATAGTATATACAGACGTACTCAAATTTGTTGGTACCCCTCCACAAAAAACGAAGAATGCACAATTTTCTCTGAAATAACTTGAAACTGATAAAAGTAATTGGCATCCACCATTGTTTATTCCATATTTAATAGAAATCAGACTTTGCTTTTGATTTTTTATTCCACATAATATTGTAAATAATAAAACAAATGAAAATGGCATGGACAAAAATGATGGGACCGCTAACCTAATATGTTGTTGCACAACCTTTAGAGGCAATCACTGCAATCAAACGTTTTCTGTAGCTCTCAATGAGACTTCTGCACCTGTTAACAGGTAGTTTGGCCCCTCTTCCTGAGCAAACTGCTCCAGCTGTCTCCACGTTTGATGGGTGCCTTCTCCAGACTGCAAGTTTCAGCTCTTTCCATAGATGTTCGATAGGATTCAGATCAGGACTCATAGAAGGCCACTTCAGAATAGTCCAATGTTTTGTTCTTATCCATTCTTGGGTGCTTTTAGCTGTGTGTTTTGGGTCATTATCCTGTTGGAGGACCCATGACCTGCGACTGAGACAGAGCTTTCTGACACTGGGCAGTACGTTTCGCTCCAGAATGCCTTGATAGTCTTGAGATTTCATTGTGCCCTGCACAGATTCAAGGCACCCTGTGCCAGGCGCAGCAAAGCAGCCCCAAAACATAACTGAACCTCCTCCATGTTTCACTGTAGGTATGGTGTTCTTTTCTTTGAAAGCTTCATTTTTTCATCTGTGAACATAGAGCTGATGTGACTTGCCAAAAAGCTCCAGTTTTGACTCATCTGTCCAAAGGACATTCTCCCAGAAGGATTGTGGCTTGTCAATATGCATTTTAGCAAATTCCAGTCTGGCTTTTTTATGTTTTTTCTTTCAAAAGTGGAGTCCTCCTGGGTCTTCTTCCATGGAGCCCACTTTCGCTCAAAAAAAGCGACGGATGGTGCGATCAGAAACTGACGTACCTTCACCTTGGAGTTCAGCTTGTATCTCTTTGGCAGTTATCCTTGGTTCTTTTTCTACCATTCGCACTATCCTTCTGTTCAATCTGGGGTCGATTTTCCTCTTGCGGCCGTGCCCAGGAGGTTGGCTACAGTTCCATGGACCTTAAACTTCTTAATATTTGCAACTGTTGTCACAGGAACATCAAGCTGCTTGGAGATGGTCTTGTAGCCTTTACCTTTACCATGCTTGTCTATTATTTTCTTTCTGATCTCCTCAGACAACTCTCTCCTTTGCTTTCTCTGGTCCATGTTCAGTGTGGTGCACACAATGATACCAAACAGCACAGTGACTACTTTTCTCCATTTAAATAGGCTGAATGACTGATTACAAGATTGGAGACATGTGTGATACTAATTAAAGAAACTAATTAGTTTGAAATATCACTATAATCCAATTATTTATTATCTTTTCTAAGGGGTACCAACAAATGTGTCCAGGCCATTTTAGAATATCTTTGTAGAATAAGCAATAATTCATCTCTTTTCACAGCTTCTTTGTTTTATTCTATGACATACCAAAGGCATGCAAGTATACATGATAAAATAGCTTTTAATTTCATCACTTTTCAGGAGGAATGAAGCATTATTTCAATGAGCTGTAAGGGTACCAACAAATTTGAGACGCCTGTATATATATATATATATATATATATATATATATATATATATATATATATATATATATATATATATATATATATAAACACACACACACACATATACAGTCACCTCAAATTATTGGCACCCTTGATAAAGATGAAAAAAGACTATATAAAATAAATACCAGTACTGAGCTATACTGTAATTTTCCAACATGTGGAATACATTTGACTTTATTAATGATTCAATGGAATCAACCAAAATTACACATTTCTCAAATTATAAATTTATTTCCAAAAAAAATTAAGTGTCACAATTATTGGCACCCTTGTTTTCAGTACTTCGTGCACCCTCCCCTTGCAAAGATAACGGCACCGAGTCTTTTTCTATAATGTTTAATGAGATTGGAGAACACATTGGGAGGGATCTTAGACCATTCCTCCATACAGAATCTTTCCAGATCCTTGATATCCTTCAGTGTGCGCTTATGAACTGCCCTCTTCAAATGAAACCACAGGTTTGCAATGGGGTTCAAGTCTGGAGACTGAGATGGCCATTGCAAAATGTTGATTTTGTGATCAATTAACGATTTCTTCGTGGATTTTGATGTGTGCTTGGGGTCATTGTCTTGCTGGAAGATCCACTTGAGGCAAAGTTTCAACCTCCTGGCAGAGGCAACCAGGTTTTTGGCTAAAATGTCTTGGTACTGGGTAGAGTTCATAATGCCGTTGACCTTAACAAGGGCCCCAGGACCAGTGGAAGCATAACAGCCCCATAACAAAGATCCACCACCATATTCTACAGTAGGTACGACGTTCTTTTCTGCACACGCATCCTTCTTTCGACGCCAAACCCACCGCTGGTGTGCGTGGCCAAAGAGCTCTATTTTCGTCTCATCTGACCATAGCACCCAGTTCCAATCAAAGTGCCAACGCCGTTTAGCAAACTCCAGGCGCTTACGTTTGTTGGTTGCTCTCAATAAAGGCTTTTTTCTGGCAACGCTTCCAAATAGCCTATTGGCATGGAAGTGGCGTCTAATTGTAGATTTGGAGACTTGGTGACCCCAAGATGCAACCATGTTCTGTAATTCTCCAACTGTGGCCCTTGGATTTCCCTTTGCCTCCCAAACCATCTGCCTCACTGTGCATGGGGGCAAGATACCTGCTCTCTACTAGGCAAGTTTACCACTGTTCCAGTGGTTTTGAACTTCTTAATTATTGCCCTAATAGTGGCAAGTGGTATATTTAGTTTTTTAGCTATTGTTTTGTACCCATTGTCTGATTTATGAAGGTCAACAACCATTTGTCTCTTTTCATTTGTGAGTTCTTTGCCTTTCCCCATGGTGATGGATGACAAATGGATTTCATATGCATGTTACCTCATTTTTATACCCCAGTGAAACAGGAAGCCATGGAAGGCCACAATACAGTTCCTTAAGACTGAGATGAACTTAAAGTAGTAGAATGCTAATGCAGATTTAATTGTTTGATTTTATTTTTAAGAATCTTTAGGGGTGCCAATAATTGACACCTATCTTTGAGAATTTGTTTTATAACTTGTTAATAAAAAACTCTGAGCAACTGTATTAGAATAAAAGAATATGTTTTTCCCATATATGAGCATAAAATATAGCTCATTACCTGTGTTTATTTTATACAGCCTTTTTTGCTCATCTTTATCAAGGGTGCCAATAACTTTGGAGGCGACTAATTATATATATATATATATATATATATATATATATATATATATATATATATATATATATATATATATATATATATATATATATATATATATATATATATATATATATATATATATATATAGTGTACAGGACTGAGTAAAATTGAATAAAAAACAAAACCAAACCCCCTACAAGAATATATCTTCAGCCAGCTTTCGGATAGCACTTAGAGTGACTAGCAAAGCTCCAAGTTCCTGTGAGTTTTAGTTTTCACCATCCAAGCTGACGACGAGGTAAACAGACAGCCCTTGTTTTATCCTCTGCTGTGTTGGCACTGAACTCTGCTGGAAAAAAAAGGGACGTGAAGGACTGCTGTGCTGCAAGTAGTTCATCTTGGGTTGTCTGTCGGGACTGTACTATAAAATAATATTTGCTTACTAAGGTGGGTGTACATTAGTTTGTATTACATGCTGGATTGAGGTTGCAGTCTCTTCGGGGGTGTCACGTACATAGGCAGAGTTGCGCATTTGTTTTTTGAGCAGGGGTAGAAAATAAAAAAATACCTTCACATTTCTTTATTGAGAGCGGTGTTCATTCGAGGGCGGCGTCTATTAAAAAGCTGATATCTGAGTGAGGCATTAATTCGAGGGTGGCGTTAATTCTAAATAATACGGTATATCACAATTACTGTCCATGTCACTGCTGTCAGCCACTTTTGTACAAGTCAAACCACTGTAACATACAGAAATCAGTACAACAGCACTTTCAGGAAATTAAATCACAATCTTTGTAATGGTTTATCCCATAAGGTTGAAATTAAATGTTGGGGCTATTTAAAAAGACACATATTAAATATAGAACACGGTAAAACATTGCAATCCAAATGCCTAGGGGAGCCAGGGTTCTCCCCAGGCCTTTTCAGCCAGGTGGGCCACCAGGCAAAGTGGCTGTAGCCGCCCGGCTGAAAAAACCCGATCCGCCCGTCTTGTAGATGCTATTGTGCCTTTAACAATAAGGATTGATTGCGCTTCTAGCAGACCACTTGCACGTTGCTGGGTGGAAAAAAAAAAGATTCTTTTGTGAACGCCAATAAACCTGCGTTAATCTTTCCCCAGTCAAATCGTAGATTGCCTAAATAAGAACGGTAATTTACCAAAATAAACAGTAATGAAAAAGAAAACATAGAACATAAAGAGCAACCAGATAGTCAATGAAAGACAACACATTATTCAAATTCTTTGTCATATTATATATTTAAGGTAAGGCAAGTTTATTTATCTGTTAAGTCCTACCGGCTATAATGTTCTGCAGCCTAGCTTTACAGAATTCCTGGAGAGAACCCTGGGAGCAGCATCTTTGAAAATAGGAACAATTTATTAAATACCAGCAACAAAGTTAGTTCTGCCTGCAACAGACGTGTTTTGCAGAATGCTTTAATTCAGCTCGGGAAATCACGGGGGGCATCAACTTGATGTTCGGATTTAACATGTTTTACTGTATATGAATACTAGTTCACTTTGACCAGGTTAATCCAACATTTTTCATTTGTCAAAATTGAAATGACAGATTTGATATTAAATGTTACTTGCAAATACACAGAGGTTGTGCTAGCTTTTCTGTTCATGCATTCCTGAAACGCACAAGCCCAAAATTTTCCATCCCATCCATCAGATACTAAACGATCAGTTGTTAACAAAAGCTAATAAACTCCAGGGATGGGCATTTTGGTACATGTTTAAACTCTATGCTATATCAATTTTAACAATCGTTGTCTGTGTATAAATATACATATGAACACAGTCACTTTGCTCATCTATACTAACAGTAGACCGTTCCCATGACAAGACAGGATTCTAAGCAGGGTTTTGTTGCATTTATCTACGTGTGTTTTCATCTTTCGGTATTCCAATAACAGCATCGCCATGTCTGTCTTTAGTGAGGATTCTTGAAAATCTGTACATCTGCGTCTATATGCATTTTTTTTGCCCAGCAGCTTTGTCGCACGCACCACAGTACATTTTGCCGTCTCGATAAACAAGCCACGGGTACTTCATCTCCCATTCAGAATTAAGAACCTATTTTTCGTTTGCATTTTTTTGCATTGCTACTGCTTTGGTCACTGTAGTACAGTAGTCTCCAGATACAATATGAATCAATAAATAAATATGTATTACTTATGATGCATGTGCATCAACATATGACATGAACTGAAGTATGTGTATGTTAATAAACTAGAATAATAAAGACAAAACTAACATTAATAAACTGTCAAACTAAATTGACACACCCCTACACACAAATAAATGCAGCAGCAATATTCAAGACATGCACGTTATTTAAACAGGAATGGTGAAGTAACTCACCAGAACGGGAAACATCAAAATTGCTCTGTGACTTGCATCTGATTGAGGTTTTTTTTCCAAGAGCGCAAACAATTATCAACTCTCTTGCTACAAAAAAAACAGCGGAGCATTTCGCCGTTGTTTACATGCCATTTTGTAGCAATGAGGTACACTTGTGTAAATCAAAATACAAAAACGAGTCAATGACATGACGGCAGTTCTGGAAAGATTTAATAAACCAATCAGATTTAATAAACCAATCAGTGTGCCTCAAGACACTATCACAATGATGTGTCGCTTTTGAAAAGACTGAATAAGACATTTTAATTTAAGTTTGATGATAACACCGTGTAACAATTTTTTTTTCTTTTTTTTGGTTCCTGGGTAGTAAGTGTTATTTCCTAATTGCTTATGCCTCAAAAGTATAGAAAATGGCTATTATTCCCCACAAACTTTGCTTTTGTGACCAGGACAGTGATATTTTGAAATTTACCTATTTTCCAGAACATTCCAGATAGATTCAGTGCCGAGTAAACTTGGAGTAACTTCTAGAACTTTCTAGAACTTTCCAGTAATATAAATAGTAGTATAAATACAGGGCCTTAAGCCCACCAGTTCAGTTTAGTTCCAGCTGCCTAAGTGGATACATATCTGCATTTTTCTGAGATGGCATCAAGGTCATAGGAGACTTCAAAATGGTGGCATTCCTGATGGGTCTCCAAGGCGGTTTTACCAAGTTTCCTGCTATCTTTGCCTTTGGGACAGCAGGGACACCAAGGCGCACTACCACAGGCGGGACTGGCCACAGCGGACCGAGTTCTCTGTGGGGAGGAACAACGTCAAGTGGGAGCCACTGGTGGACCCCGGAAGGTGCTGATGCCACCACTGCACATCAAATTGGGCCTTATGAAACAATTTGTCAGAGCTCTAGATAAGGAGTCGGCAGCCTTCAAGTACCTTCAAGACTTCTTCCTAAGCTGTCTGAGGCAAAGGTCAAAGCCGGTGTCTTCGCCGGACCACAGATAAAGAAGATCCTGGAGTGCAATGAATTCCCCAAGAAGCTCACTAGTAAGGAGAAAGCGGCTTGGAACAGCTTTGTCGCAGTGGTTCGGGGCTTCCTGGGCAATCACAAGGCCGAAAACTATGTGGAGCTGGTTGAGACTCTGGTGAAGAACTACGGCACAATGGGCTGTAGGATGTCCCTCAAAGTCCATATCCTTGATGCTCATCTTGATAAATTCAAGGAGAACATGGGAGCGCATCGGAGGAGCAAGGCGAGCGCTTCCACCAGGATATACTGGACTTTGAACGCCGCTACCAAGGACAGTATAACGAGAACATGATGGGAGACTACATTTGGGGGCTGATTCGTGAAAGTGATTTACAGTATAATCATAAATCTCGAAAAACTACTCACTTCTCAATCTTTTGTAGTCATTTTTGTATTACTTTAGTATAAATGCATGTTAATTTGGATTCATATGTTGTTTTTTTCTGACTATGTGAACGAAGAGACACAAATTCGCCCGTTTTCTCATTGGAAATAGGTAAATTTCAAAATATCACTGTCCTGGTCACAAAAGCAAAGTTTGTGGGGAATAATAGCCATTTTCTATACTTTTGAGGCATAAGCAATTAGGAAATAACACTTACTACCCAGGAACAAAAATTGTGTTACATAGTGTAATGAGTTATCAGGTTACAAAACAGTCCTGTATCCATTGTGAACGAATCGCTATAGGTGTTCTTTTAAGCAAAGGTCCTGCTTCTTTAGCCGGAGCATTTACAATGGGAAAAATCAGTTTCACCCAAAGTGTGTTTCCAAAGGCGAAGTGTTCTCTTAGGAGGTGTTGTACAGTCAGGAGATGCTGACTTCTTAGCAAAAAAAAAAAAAAAAAAACCCACACAACACACTGCTTCGCCATATTGTCACAGACACTGGTCTGGCACCAGAAACGTCTAAAAAGTAAATATCCTTAATATTGCTGCACAAGCCAAATATGAGGCTCATTGCTGCCACCTACAGGACTGGAGTGTACCTTAACCCTTTGCAGTCCATTTATTCAGCGTGTCTCAGGTCCAATTTATTTTCACATGCGCAGTTTATTTTAGACTCGCTGTTTAAAAAGTATTTTTTCACTGTAAAACAAGTTTAAAAGGCACTGCATATCAACAGGACACTCAGTACTGCATCTCCAGCCCTGGCCCACCACTTGTTTGCTGTATTTTTCACAAACATCTTCATAGTCGTGCATACTGACAAATCATCTTCTGATCATTCGTTTCATCACCAAACTCCTCAATAATGCGATCCAAGTGATTATTTTATTACTATAACATCTCAAAAAGCTGATATTGGACCGGAAAGGGTCTGATATTGGATCGGAAAGGGAAAATTGTAATGTCGGACATGGTCCGACATAGGTCCCCAAGGGTTGAATCAGGGGTAGGCAACCCTGGTCCTGGAGTGCCACAGACACTTCTGGTTTTTGTTTTACCCAAGCCTTAACTGATTCAATGATTGGCTTAATTGGTTAGAATTACCATGTGTTCCAGGTATTTAGAGATTGATGATTAAGAGATACCTACAAAACCTGCAGGATTGTGGTACTCCAGGACCAGGGTTGACTACCCCTGCCTTAAATCAAGCCTGTTATATTCCAGAACAAGCAAGTATTTTATGTTAATTTTGCTGCAGTGTAATAGATTACCACGAATATGCATGTCTGCATCCCTTTCCCATTCTCTGCGTCCCGTGAACGCAAGACAATATTTTTCCGTCCAATGGATTTATTTTGGAGTCTAGGACGCAACATTTTGCATTAACGCAACCAGTGAATACATCCCTGCAAAACATGTCTGTATAACATAAAACAAGGATGCACCCTTTAAACAAAAGCTGTTTAGTGTCTAAACACAATAATCAGGGGTTAATAGAAAACTGGTACTGATGTTAAGCCTGACATGCAAAGTGAAATTCATGCAGTTTAATATGTTTAACCTTGAAAATGCACCAAATACCTGACTTGTTTCATGTAAATTCATTGTCACATCGTTAAGTTATTTTCTGCATTCCATCAAGATATTATTGCAGATGTGTTATTTTTAATAGGAGACTCATCTCTTTTTCTTCCCTCTACTCAAATTACTTTTACAGCAGACGTTTTATGGCAAAAAATTCAGTATAGAAAACCATTTGACAGTCATTAAGTGCCGCAGTAATGCTGCTGCTGCTATATTTTAGTCCCAGTGGTTTCACTCCTTAGAGATACCTGCCTATTAGGGCTGCACGATTAATCGAATTCTGATCGAAACTGCGATATTGACATGTACAATATCCATATCGCAAGAGGCTGCGATTTTCTCCTTTCTTTGACACTCCGTTAAAACAACAAAAACTAGGCTACGGTACCTCCTCCAATGAAATGCGCTAGACTCCGTTCATTCAGTGTCTACATGCACAGAGGGTGCTGACCAATCAAATGCACACTCTCTGCATGGCATGCACATGCTAACCAATCACAAGCGTCCCCACAGAGCGCGCTTTTAGACGCTGATGGTGAGGAGCAAAGAGAAAGGGCTTGTCGGAAAAATGAGTGCTGCCGAGGAGAGCGTTGATTTGGTGGCCAAGAAGGGTGCATCCTCTGTCGTATGGCAGTATTTCGGCTTCAAACCAACTGATGTTACCCAAACGCAAGTCTTGTGCAAAAAGTGCCTCCGAGTTGATGCGACAACTACAGGAAACACAACTAATTTCTTCAATGAGAGAGGCTTTAGCCACCTGGGGCCTGAAAGAGGAGAAGCAAGTTTGCATCACTACTGATAACGGGGCAAACGTGGTCAAGGCTATCGCATTGTATTACTGGACCAGACTCCAATGTTTTGACCACAGACTGCAGCTTGCAATCGGTAAGTGTTAGGCTACATGTTTTTAAGGAACTTTTATAATTTCAATTATAATAATAATTGAGCCTACTCATACATAATTACACAATCATAAGCTTCCTATTCCATCTGCAGCCTATGGCTGCCTGAATAATATTATCTTAGGTTATTTAAGAACTCAACTCATAATAGTAATAGAAAATAGAAACTCATAATGTTATTAATTAATTAATGTTTAAACCCTTTGCGGTCCATTTATTCAGCGCGTGTCAGGTTAAATTTACTTTCACGCGCAGTTTATTTTAGACGTGCTGTTTAAAAGTATTTTTTTTTTCAGAGTAAAACATGTTTTAAATGCACTGCATATCAACAGTACACTCAGTACTGCATCTCCAGCCCCGCCCCACCTTTTGTTCGCTATATTTTTCACATATGCCAATAAATTAATAATAATAGTCGTGCATACTGATAAATCATCTCCTGATCACTCGTTTCATCACCAAACTCCTCAATAATGCGATCCAAGCCATTATTTTATTACTATAACATCTCAAAAAGCTCTGCAAATGTCTGTGATATTCTCTGAAGTTCAGGGGCAGTCAAAACAAACGTTTGACTAACCAGGAGCTGGTGGACATTATTTTGATGTTAAGAAATTAAATAAAACAATGTTGGAAAAGATTTGGTTTTGTATTCAGTTAGCACAGTATGTATTTATTCCTATGATCTCATTTAGAAGCGATGTTCTCTACCCTGACACTTGTTTTAACCATGTCTGATTGCATTTTTGAAGTTTTCACACAAGTGTTTGAAAATCGCAATTAATAAATCGCAATTGCAATATCTGGCCAAAAAAATCGCAATTAGATATTTTATCCAAATCGTGCAGCCCTACTGCCTATAGCATAAAACAAGGCAGGCAGAAAGTTTATTAAATGAAGATGCACCCTCAAAATGAGACTGAGCCAGCTGTGAGGTGGAGAAAGGGGAGAACAAAGCAAGATGACAGTGTAATTCCATTAGTTACAACAGGTGTACCTATTAATGTACTGTAAACTATCACTTACCATGCTCACACTGCTTGTTCGGGAATTTTTTTTTTTTTTTTTTTTTTTTTTCCCCCCCAGCGTAACTGGAACCACACGTTTTAATTGGCCTAATTCTTTTCAGGTCTAAACAGTTGCAGAGTTTAAGTTACTTATAAAATGTTATAATTATCTTGAAATATGCAACTGTTAATAGCTGAAAACAATTAAAAGGTCTTAAATTAAGCAAATTATCAGTTCAATTAAAGGGTCTGGTTAAAGTAAGAGTTCAGTTGGAATGAAAACCAGCAGACAGTGGGTCCTCAGGACCAGTTTGGGAACCACTGCTTTAGTACATCCAACAATGCAGATGTTTGTTTCAACCAGGAACTAAATATGTTGTAAAACTACTTGGTTTTCCAGTGCACATAAGGCAGCACAGACAGCCTCTGAAATTTTAAAGTGTGTAGCTATAGTGAGGAAAAATAAGATTTCTTACTGTTTCCATAGACGAAAAGGAATTCCTTCCCTTTGTGTTTGGGGTCTTTGGCAAGGTGTGTTTTTCATTCCATGTACTTGATAAACTTCCCTCTGCAACAGAAATACAAAAAAATCAATCAGTTTGCAGACACACAGTACTGTGCAAAAGTTTTAGGCAGGTGTGAAAAAATGCTGTAAAGTAAGAATGCTTTCAAAAATAGACATGTTAATAGATTATATTTATCAATTAACTAAATGCAAAGTGAGTGAACAGAAGAAAAATCTACATCAAATCCATATTTGGTGTGACCACCCTTTGCCTTCAAAACAGCATCAATTCTTCTAGATACACTTGCACAAAGTCAGGGATTTTGTAGGCATATGGTCAGGTGTATGATTAAACAATTATACCAAACAGGTGCTAATGATCATCAATTCAATATGTAGGTTGAAACACAATCATTAACTGAAACAGAAACAGCTGTGTAGGAGGAATAAAACTGGGTGAGGAACAGCCAAACTCAGCTAACAAGGTGAGGTTGCTGAAGACAGTTTACTGTCAAAAGTCATACACCATGGCAAGACTGAGCACAGCAACAAGACACAAGGTAGTTATACTGCATCAGCAAGGTCTCTCCCAGGCAGAAATTTCAAGGCAGACAGGGGTTTCCAGATGTGCTGTCCAAGCTCTTTTGAAGAAGCACAAAGAAACGGGCAACGTTGAGGACCGTGAGCGCGAGTGGTCGGCCAAGGAAACTTACTGCAGCAGATGAAAGACACATCATGCTTACTTCCCTTCGCAATCGGAAGATGTCCAGCAGTGCCATCAGCTCAGAATTGGCAGAAAACAGTGGGACCCTGGTACACCCATCTACTGTCCGGAGAAGTCTGGTCAGAAGTGGCCTTCATGGAAGACTTGCGGCCAAAAAGCCATACCTCCGGCGTGGAAACAAGGCCAAGCGACTCAACTATGCACGAAAACACAGGAACTGGGCTGCAGAAAAATGGCAGCAGGTGCTCTGGACTGATGAGTCAAAATTTGAAATATTTGGCTGTAGCAGAAGGCAGTTTGTTCGGGCCAAGGGCTGGAGAGCGGTACACGAATGAGTGTCTGCAGGCAACAGTGAAGCATGGTGGAGGTTCCTTGCAAGTTTGGGGCTGCATTTCTGCAAATGGAGTTGGGGATTTGGTCAGAATTAATGGTCTCCTCAATGCTGAGAAGTACAGGCAGATACTTATCCATCATGCAATACCATCAGGGAGGCACCTGATTGGCCCCAAATTTATTCTGCAGCATGACAACGACCCCAAACATACAGCTAAAGTCATTAAGAACTATCTTCAGCGTAAAGAAGAAGAAAGGAGTCCTGGAAGTGATGGTATGGCCCCCACAGAGCCCTGATCTCAACATCATCGAGTCTGTCTGGGATTACATGAAGAGAGAGAAGCAACTGAGGCTGCCTAAATCCACAGAAGAACTGTGGTTAGTTCTCCAAGATGTTTGGGCCAACCTACCTGCCGAGTTCCTTCAAAAACTGTGTGCAAGTGTACCTAGAAGAATTGATGCTGTTTTGAAGGCAAAGGGTGGTCACACCAAATATTGATTTGATGTAGATTTTTCTTCTGTTCACTCACTTTGCATTTTGTTAATTGATAAATATAAACTATTAACATGTCTTTTTGAAAGCATTCTTACTTTACAGCATTTTTTCACACCTGCCTAAAACTTTTGCACAGTACTGTATAAACCATGTTTACAAATCACATAAAAAAACACTACATACTACCACTACCCTATTGTGTAAATGTAGGGTTTTCAATTAGTTTTAAGTAAAGCGTCACTTATAAGGTAATAAGGGGCACTGATCTCATGGTGGCGCACAGCGCCAAGAGGTGGAAGAATGTGTCCCATTGGGAAATTCTGGGAAAAAAGGGTGCATTCTGGCACATTTGTTCCATGGTTTAAGCATGTGCTAGATTAGTAGTGGTCTGCTTGCAGTGTCTGACAACATACTCCATTAGTGCAATTAAGGAGCTTTATTTCAGCACTGCTCACAGCGAGGCAAGATCAAGAAAAGTTACTTTGGATCATCAAGGCCCCTGCAATACAAGACTGGCTGAAAATGTGTGTGGAATTGGTGACAGCACCTTTAGTTGGAATATGGGAAAATGCAAGCTGCAGCGCCAATGCTCAGCATTAGTCAAGTCCTGATCTGACAGCATTTAACACAGACAGCTCATGTATTTTTCTGTAAAAAGTTTCAAATTGCAGCGTATTCATTCTGCTATTTGATATAAAATACTACAGCAAGCACATTGTGTTAATGAAAATATCAAATATGACAGACAATCCGAGAGTCAAACTGAGTTAAATGGCAGTTTTGTTTACTGCAGTCAAGTAAGCTGCAATACATTTAAAATTCCCTAAATATTTAGTTTTTTTGTTTCTCAGCAGTACACTTTCCAATTACAGTCGCAATTATTTCTATGCGTTCTGTTTTCACCTTTCTGGTCAGTTTGACAAATAAACGTTGTTTTCCCTGCAACAGCCGACCCTGCTTTAGTACAAAACTCACACTACATTACTGTTTTTCATTATGGCAACATCTTAAATGATCAGCTCATCACCCAACTATGGAATCTGCTGCGCAATTAAACAATCCTTAAACTCCTGATGGTAAATAATGTAGCGGCTGCTAAAGAAAATGCAACAAATGAAAAAAAAAAAAAAAAAAGTTCATGGGACTCAAAACTTTATAGGCACGCTACGATTTGACTGGCGAAAGAGAATGTTTATTTCTTTTTAGATTACAAAAAAAAAAAAAAAAAAAAAAAAAAAAAAAAGCTTTTTTTTCACTTTGGTACGATAACCTTTCCACTTCCTTTTTTGTTTAATTATTGAGCTTTCTGCTGCATTACAACCTGCGACAGAGAGCAAATGAATCAGAGTCAACAATCTCCCTCCCCAACCTGTGAGGGCTCTGTATATCAAGAACAGTGTGCCCTGGACTGGATGGTTTGGCAGTTCATTCCAGGGTCAGCCGGAAGTCTTCCATCCAGAAAGGGGGCGGAGTCAGTACCAGAAGCGGTAAGCGATGTGTCAGTCATGGATTGGAGGCTACGTGATTGCACTCACTACCGAAGGGGGCGTGACTGAAGGTATATCAAGGGATGTGGCCGAGCGATCTGTTCCTTGGGTATGGTTACGGAAAGACCTATAAGGACAAACTGTGTTATAAAGAAACCGTGAGTTGTGTGTTGTCTATTTAAACTTATTTGTCATTACAGAAGGCTAAACTCCGGAAGCTGTAGCTACACCCGGACTACACTTCACCAATGTACACAAATAAACCGGTAAATCACCACTTTCACCAATAGCACTCACTCTGGACTTGTGACCGTGTTAGGTTTGTGTGTGTGTTGTTTAGTGTGTTATTTCGGGACTGAACCCTGTGGTTCACCTGAGCGATACACATCGTTGTGTAGAGCCAGGTATTATTATTTCAGCAAATAAGGAGCTGCTTTTTCACCGTGAACTGTCTTGTGTATCATTCATGAGCACTGCATCACAATTGCACTACAAACCACTTTGCCACACAGCCCTTCATTAACCCTTTGCGGTCCATTGTCGGACTGGGTCCGACATTGCAATTATTCCTCACACGTCCTTTGTCGGACTGGGTCCGACATCATTATAGCAACGCAAAACACGGGTTTCTAGTCGTTTTTTCTCCGGAAAAAGCCGAGAAAACCATTCAACTGCCGAGTGGGAGCGACAGCAGCCAAGACAAGTCGCAAAAAAAAAAAAAAAAAAAAAAAAAAAAAGGCGATTCATGAATAGTCATACATGGTATCTGGTATCAGATAACGGGCGGTCGTAGTAAACAAGTTGGCTGACTGAATCAGCACAGAGAACACGGACATTTGCAGAGCTTTTTGAGATGTTATAGTAATAAAATAATGACTTGGATCACATTATTGAGGAGTTTGGTGATAAACGAAAGTGATCAGGAGATGATCGATCGGTATGTACGACTATTATTATTATTATTTATTTCTTACATAGGTGAAAGCGATAGCGAACTAAAGGGTGGGGCGGGGCTGGAGATGCCTAGCGAGTGCTTTGTTGATATGCAGGGCCATTTAAACCCGTTTGACTGTGGAAAAAAATACTTTTAAACAGCGCGTCTAAAATTAACTGCGCGTGTGAAAATTAATTAGACCTGATGTGCCTGACGCGCGATTAATAAATGGACCGCAAAGGGTTAACACTAGAAGCCCCGCGGTGGTCATTTTGCCGGTTTTTGGTTTTAAAATGTAATTCTCCAGTCGTGTAACACATACAGGGCTGTGCGTTTGTGTACCTTCCTGTCCGTATGTATTAAATTCTCACAAAGCATGAAACACGGGAGTGCAGAAATAAAGAAGATATATTACATTATACCTAAAAGGCCCGGAAACAGGTCACATTGACGGTCACACATAAAACAATTGTATTTTCATTATATAGAACGGTATTGTACTTTATTATTTTTATTTACCAGTCTGCAATGTGTTTAGCCTCTACTCTCTGCCTGAGTGAATGACTGACTGTCTATTGTTTTTCAATCAGCCTTGTGAAAGGCTGGCGTCTGCTTGCCAGCTGCGCTGCTTTGGTCAGTCAATTAGCATCGGAAGTACCGTGGAGTTTTAAAACGCAACAAAATATGAAATTGATGTTTGGATCAGATGGCACGGAAGTATTCCGTGAAAGCTGGCTCCCGACGGTCGCCTGTTCAGGTGTTTTACAATGTATTGGGTACTTTACAAAGAATGCACGGAGCAGAATTTACCAAGGAGAAAATATATTTTACAGTTAGCACAGGAACTTTGTAAGAAGCATTTGGAACAGAGAGAAACTGCCAAGCGTGTACCCACAGCTGAAGCTAGCAACACCGCTGAGAGCCGCAAGCCAAATGCAGGTTGGCAAGTGCAGTAAAAATAAAACTTCGAACAGCTGAGCCCTGTGCAGAAAGGCAGAGTGGAGAAGCGCATTATCTTACTCAATACCATTTTGTTGTGCGCTTCCGTAAAACGTTTAAAGTTTATCTACGTTGCTTTTGCGCATCTGATAAACCAATTGCTGTTAAAGTTAAAAATGTATTGCTATAGTTTGTTTTATAAATACGTATGTTGTAAACCAACATATGTTCAGATGTTTTACTTACATTTTTTTGTTTTGATTTGTAAAATAAAATGTTCATTATATATATATTTTCTTCGGTTTTTCAGATGTTTATGTAACGTACTCAATAAAATAAAAAAAAACTATTACATCCGACTGTTTCTCCGTTCATTATACTATTTACAGTGTTTTGAATACAGCCGTCAGAAAGACTGCTGCAGGGCTTCTAGGTATGAGTATATCCGGTCCTCCTAGTCTTAAAATGATCTTCTTTAAGTTTTCAGTGCATTATTTAAATGGCATGTGTGCAACACACAAACCTGAAGTGTATTTTTATTTTTTGCTTTTCTTGTTTAAAATTTCTTTAAATGCAACTGTTCATGTTAACCAAATTTTTACACAACAGTACTCGCACACATTTGGTCACCATCATTACTGTTACTGGGGTATATCAGCTGACAAGGGATATGCTTATATCCCATCATGCATTTCTTCTGAGGCATACAGCCTCTATACATGAACCCCCAATATCTCCGTCACTACTGGGGATTAGCCGGTTATTACCGCCACTTTATCCCAGAGTATGCCACAGTGGTTAACCCTTTAGTTGCCCTCACCAAAAAAAAGAGTGCTCCAAATTTAATTGAGTGGTCAGCTGAGTGTCAGGGGGCGTATGATACTATTAAGCGTAGACTTTGCCAGGCCCCCACTCTTATCACACCAGATTTCACCAAAAGATTCATCTCCACACCGACACATTGGATGTAGGTTTGGGTGCTGTCTTGTCTCAAAAGGTACATGGAGTAGAACACCCGATACTGTACATGAGTAAAAAAATGCTACCTCAGGAATGCAACTACTCTGTAGTCGAAAAGGAGTGTTTGGCCATTAAATGGGCTACTCACTCTTTACGATACTACCTGCTGGGACACTCATTTGATCTTGTCACAGACCACACCACACTCAAGTGGTTAAGAACAATGAAGGACAGCAATGCCCGGATAACTTGGTGGTATCTGGTGTTGCAGCCCTTCACGTACCATATGGTACACCGTGCAGGGAAAGACCATCAAAATGCGGATTATTTTTCCTGGGAGGGGGGAGTAAAGGGAAAAGATAGATTCAGCAGAGTGTTCCTTCGGCTCCACTCTGAGCGGTGGGATATGTGACAGAAATATGAGTTCTGGTTGTAAATCTCCCTCCTGACCTGTGAGGGCACTAAGTAGCAAAAAAGGAAGTCTTTGGACAGGCTGGCCTGACAGTTAATTTCCTGGGTCTGGAAGTCTGTCAGCCTGGAAGGCGGCGAGACTCCGTTGCAGGAATGTATTGACCCGGAAGGTAAACAAGGTTGCAGCTGCAAGCAATAGAGACAGCTGAAATAGTTTACCAAGGGGTCATGCGTAATAGCATAAAGGGGCCTGAGAATTGTAAACCTTTTCCCTTGCTTGGTTTTTATTGAGAGACTGGACAATGAGAGACACAGAGTTGTGTGTTAAAATAAATATTTGTTTGTGTTTGTTTTGTAATTTGTTAATAACTGTCTGTTTCTGAACCACCAGACGGCTAACACTAACCCGGAGCGGTCGCCTTGGGTCAGCACCAAACCGGATCACCATTGCACTAAAACTGTCACGAACTATAATAAATTGTTATTACCCACCACGAGCACTACTGCACGCACCGGGATGGGTGATTGTGGCAAGTATTATTGTGGGACAGATAACGTGTCTAATATTTAGGGCTGCAATCCCGGTTTTCTGTACTCCAGGTTTTACATATTGCTGTGTATTACTGGAGCTTATTATTTGGTCACCAGACCCAGATTATAAAACAAAATAAATCTTTCCAAACCGGATTACAAATCTGTTCATTCCTGCACTGCATCACCTCTGCACCTGTTCATAATCAGCAACCACTTTGCCACAGTATCCCAAATAAGTGAACCTTAACTGCTGGTTTCACAAACCCAGAGATGCCAATACTTGAGTGAACAAAACAGCACCTGCCAAGCAAAATTTGGGAAATGTCAAATAAAAAAAAAAAAAAGTCAGGGCAGTAAAATAGGGTCTGTGAAACGTGATGCAAGTATCCAGTCAAATAAAGTTGAGGTAACATTTAGTTTCAAGTGAAATATATTTCTTACCTTTGCACAATGGCTGAAATAAATATTGTACAGCATCTTATTTTAATGTTCTTGTTCTTTTGGATCTCAAATGCAACTTGTTTACATCAGAAAGTCACTCACTTTTAATTGTTAAAGGTCAAAAGAACTATGTACACTTTCAATTGTTCTTGTTAATTTCTGTTTTTGTGGCACCTTCCTTTCCCTCCTGTTTTTTTAGCTTTAATAACAAACAATAATAATAATAATAATAATAATAATAATAATAATAATAATAATAAATATAATAAATAATTGAACCTACAAAATAAGCCACACAAACTTTCAGTGCGGGCACACACAAGGCAAGAGCTCTTGAACTTGATCTAATCATCCACTCGTTTGAGCTTATTTGCAATACTAAGCATTTAATATTGTAAATGTGTATTTTAAAGCTCAAAGTTGACATTTTCTGCTTCATTTTATGTTACCATGGGAAAAAATGTAAGAAAAGTGCTAATAAATGCAAAACACTAATTGCCTGTCATGTAACTTTAATAAAAAAAAAGTTTAAACTTAGTTCTATTCCTTTGCCGACCGAGGACGGGAGCTCCCAGGGGTCGGCGCACAATTGGCCGAGCGTCGCCCGGGGGGAGGGAGGGTTAGGTCGGCCAGGGTGTCCTCGGCTCACCGCGCACCAGCGACCCCTGTAGTCTGGCCGGGCGCCTGCGGGTTTGCCTGTAAGCTGCCCGAGAGCTGCGTTGTCCTTCGACGCTGTAGCTCTTGGGTGGCTGCATGGCGAGTCCGCAGTGTGAAAAAAAAAGCGGTCGGCTGACGGCACACGCTTCGGAGGACAGTGTGTGTTCGTCATCGCGCTCCCGAGTCAGCGCAGGGGTGGTAGCGGTGAGCGGAGCATAATAAAATAATTGGCCATTCCAAATTGGGAGAAAATAATAAAAAAAATTCAACGACTAAATTTATAAAGAAAAAAAAAAAAAAAGTGTAAACTTAAAAGGGTCTGTGTACAACTTTAAACAAACAAAAAACAACACAACGTTCTGTTAAAAAAATTTTTTTTTAAATGACCTCGATTTTTTACTGTCTTCTACGAGAATTAAATGTCTGGCAACTAGGGCTGGGACAATGCATCGATCCATCGAATCGTTGGAATAACCATTGATGGTTGGGGAAAAAAAAAAAAAAAAACCACACATATCAGTTCATTAATAGGACCTTGCTCACTACACAGCACGTACGTTTTCAGAGTAATAAGCGTGACCAAAAGAGAAAAAAAAACCACACACACTTAGACGAGAGGTAGGCTGCATTTCAGGATTATATTTTGCTAATTAAATTGTGAATTTAATTTTAAATAATGCCGTTAGACATTTGGAAGTTTTTTCCACAAAAGAACAAAACGGAAAGGAAAAATGCGCTGTTTGTGAAGTTTTAATGAGCATCTGTGGCAATACCACCAACCTGCGCGATCATTTAATACGACAGTGGGAACACAAGTGAAAAACAAAAAGGAAGCAACACCTTCAGTGATGGCTTATTTTGGAAAGAAAGTTCATCCAGAAAGCATCAGAGCAAAAGAAATAACAGGCCCGACAGTGGATGTTGTCACACAAGATATCAGATCTGTTAGTATAGTAGAGGGAGCTGCATTTAAAAATCTGATTGCGAATCTTGCTCCAGGCTATGAAATCTCCAAATTCATTACACTGGATCACGAACGTGCAAAGGAAAAGCTTTGTCAGGATTTAAGTCAGGAGTGTAATTCAATGTCCATCACTACAGATTTATGGACAAGCATGACAAGAAGCGTTTTAAACACAGTCACCTGCCATTACAAAGCAAAACTGGGAACTCGAGTCAAAAGTATTAGCGACACGAAAATTACGAGACACGCAGCTGTGAATTTAGCAGAAGCGATCAATCAGATAAATACAGAGTTTGAAGTGGCTACAAAAGTAATAGCTTGTGTTCCTGACAACGCGGCCAACGTGTGCAGAGCAATGTCTTTCTGCAAGCGAGCGTGCTGTGTTACTTTTTGGTAGTGTAACAAGTGTGAGCTGTGCAGGGCACAATATAAATCTCTCCATTCAGAAAAGCTTGGAGGATGTACGACAAGTCCATACGTTAGTGGCAGCAGCAAGGAGACTGGTTGCACATTTTAAAGAGTGAGATGACAAGCGCTTTAAATAGGAAACAAACAGAAATGCTGAACACAGAAAAAGCACCACTCAAGTTAATACAGGACGTACAAACAAGATGGAAAACTGCTTATATGTTTTAACGTCTTCTTGAATTAAAATGGCCAGGTATTGCTGTTTTGTCAAACCCAGATTTGACCAAAAAGTGACGCAGCTACTTTAGATCTCACGACTGAGCAGTGGAAGCTAATGGCCGAGATATTACATCTACTACAGCCATTTGAACTGGCTACAGTACTTTTGAGTACAGAGAAAAACATTACGGCTAGTTATTTGTACCCACTTGCAACAGGGATAAAACACAGACTGACTGAAGTTCCTGATGATGGAAACACTGTCTTCTTCAAGTTCAACTGATTTGCTAATTCCAGTTACACAGAGTTTGAGAGATAAACTAGTGTGTAATTTGTCTCAGCGATTGTGTTTACATCAGCTGCATGACCCAATTAATGAGGTTATGCCGCTGCATTTTGTGTCATTTCTTGACCCCACGATTGCCACTGGATTTCCTATCCGAACAGGCCAAAGCTCACGTGTCTGAAGCACTGTCTTCCAAACTAGTGAGGCTGGTGGAGGACAACCTCGAAAACGACAGAAATCGTGCCTGTACAAGTGAGTGCAGCACAGAGGACTTACCTGTTAAAAAGAAAACCAAAAGCAACCTTAATCCAACAAGAGATGACTATTTATGCTTCTGAAACTCCATTAAACATCAGCAAAGATCCCCTGATTTGGTTGAAAAAAATAACCAGACACACTTTTCAACCAGACACGCTTTTTAAGTCTCCCTGCAACATTGGTCCCGAGCGAGCGTAAGGATGCTTGTGAACAAACTCTGTTCTTTGAAACCGGAGAATGTGGATGGCATAATACTTCTGAATAAAAACAGAATAAGCTCTGGAGAGAGCACAGACTTTGTTACGTTGGACTTGTAAATAGTTATTTTTCTGTTCCCCGTTGGGAGTTTTTTTCCCCTCTAATCCGGTTGCTGTCAAGACACCTTAAGGTAAGACAGTAGTATTTTTAATGTTTTATTAGCTTTTTGTGGGGAACCTCGCCGACAGTGTGACTAGACAAATTAGAAATCTGTAGTTTTAAGTTCAACTGGAGAAACATTTACTTTTTGTGATTAGAGTTGATGAAAATATGTGTACTTACAGTTGTATGCAAAAGTTTAGGCACCCCTGGAAAAAATGTATGTTACAATGAATCTTTCAGTGAACAGAAGTTGACCTGACCTCTACATGGTACAAAATTAAACATGACACCTTTCTGCAAATTTTAATACAGGATTACTATTTATTTGCATTTATTACAGATTCAAAATAATTAACAAAAGTGAACATGGCGCATGCAAAACTTTGGGCACCCTGTCACTTAGTACTTGGTAACACCTCCTTTGGCAGATATAACTGCTTCCAAACGTTTCTTGTAGCCAGCTAAGTCTTTCTATTCTTGCCTTTGGAATTTTTTCCCCCACTCTTCCTTGCAGAACTCTTCCAGCTCAGAAAGATTCTTAGGCCTCCTTGCATGCACTGCATGTTTGAGATCTCCCCACAGATTTTCAATAATATTCAAGTCTGGGGACTGTGACAGCCATTCCAAAACCTCCTTTCTTGTAAATATTTCATGGTTGATTTTGAGGTATGTTTTTGGATCATTGTCTTGCTGAAATATCCAACCTCTTTTCAGCTTCAGTGTCCTGACTGACTTTAGGACATTAGCTTCTAGGATTTGTTTATATTTAGTTGAATCCATTCTTCCTTTCACCCGCACAATATTTCCAGTTCCACTGGCTACCACACAACCCCAAAGCATAATAGCGCCACCCCCGTGCTTAACAGTTGGCAAGGTGTTCTTTTCTTGAAATGCTTCACCCTTTTTTCTCCAAATGTACCTTCTTTGGTTGTGGCCAAACAGTTCAATTTTCGTTTCATCAGTCCAAAGCACATTGTTCCAAAAAGCTTCAGGCTTCTCAAGGTTTTCTTTTGCATACTTTAGACGCTGACTTTTGTGATGAGGTCGTAGAAAAGGCTTCCTTCTGACAACTCTCCCATGCAGATCCTTGCTGTGTAAGGTACGCTGTACTGTGGACCTGTGAACAACTACAGTGTCAGCTAAACTGTTCTGAAGGTCCTTTGCAGTGACCCGTGGGTTCTGTTGTGCAGATCTGACCAGTTTTCAGGCAAGTCTGTGTGATATTTTTCTGGGTCTTCCAGATCTTGCCTTGTCTTTAACCGTTCCATTTAACTTCCATTTCTTGACAATGTTTTTGACAGTTGAAATTGCTAGCTGGAAGCGTTGAGAGTTTTTTTTTTTTTTTTTTTTTTTTATAGCCTTCTCCTGTTTTGTGAAAGTCAATTATCTTCATTTTCAAGTCCTCAGACATCTGCTTAGAGGAGCCCATGGTTGTTGAAACCAGGCAGAACAACCATCACAGTCTGACAGATTAGAAGGTATTAAGTTACTTCAGGAGTAATAGTTCAACACTGGAATTGACTTCACCTGACTAATTGAAGCCCTAACTAGTAAATCAACCTTTCTGGGCCTTAGTAATCCTCTTTTTAAGAAGTAATTAAGAATGGTCCAAAAGGGTGCCCAAACTTTTGCACGCGCCATGTTCACTTTTGTTTATTATTTTGAATCTGTAATAAAATAAATAGTAATCCTGTATTAATTTGCAGAAAGGTGTCATGTTTAACTTTGTACCATGTACAGGTCAGGTCAACTTCTGTTAGCTGAAAGATTTATTGTAACATACATTTTTTCCAGGGGTGCCCAAACTTTTGCATACAACTGTACACACTGTTTCTTTTGCATTATGAAAAAATGATGCATCGGGTCTTTATGAAAATGATACATCAATAGTAAAAAACCACTATCATCCCAGCCCTACTGGCAACTTCTTGTTTTTCAAAAGATGCTTGTTTATATACAGGTGGTATTTTATAATTCGCTGGATCACCATGTTTCTCCATCAACATTAGGTCAAAGAAAATGCAGAAGTTACTGCAATGAATATTTATTATGTGTACATGTTTTCTGCATAGAATATGGCTTTCCAATATTAGAATATGGCTTTCCAATATGGCTTTCGCCAGCACTTTCCTTTCATTCCATTAGTTTCCCCCATTTTCTGCAATGTGAACTGTAGAACTGCACCATACTGTTTAATTCACAGTACTGTACTTGTTTGTGGACCAATGAAATAGCAACTTGCCAAGACAGCCGTCTGCAAGCATCAATGCAATGGGGTTACGTAACGTAAAAACAAGTGTTAATTAAACTGTGCCTTAGTTGCAGTTTTTTTGTTGTTTGTTTTATGTAAATAATAATAATAATAATAATAATAATACCAACCTCACCAACTGTCACAAATGTGTTAAATATAATAGCTTAAAAAACAAAAGATAAACAAACATGGGGGACACCCCCCCAGATCTGCATTGATCACATCAATAGCGCCGGGTGACTAAAAGCACAAAACTGTCAATAGGCAGAGATTTTTTCATCTCCGCTTCAATAAGCATCCCAGATTTAAGGTAAATAGATACTGCCATTTTCTCAAAGTTCAAAAAATTCCAGTCAGGAAAGGACTGAAACAAAGCAATAAACTGGACCTAACCACAGGCCACAGTAATGTTATTTGCCTAGCACCCATCAGTTAGTTACAGTATATGTATTCAAAATATTCAGAAAGAACTAGCTTACAAGATCAAATCCCACTCCTAAATAAAACATAAGGCTTGGTTTTTAAAGAAAATAAAGCAGTTACTCGTTTTTTCTTAAATGTCTGTTCAACCAATCCAAGAAAATAACTAATGAAAATAAAACAACTATGGTCAACATAATGTCTTTCAAGATATAGTAAAATAAGGGTGAAATGTAAGTTAGAAGGCCTCCAATGGGCACTGTAAGTTTTAGTATAGGTGGTACTCCACACGCAAAAGTTCTGTGATGTGGTGCAATAACATTACTAAAATTGTCTGTAAAACATTAGTAAAGCACTACCAGAAGTCATTGTTAACTATTTAAACGTTTACAATACAGTAGTTCAAGAAGCAAAACCTACATTATAACGGTGTCAATATCCCTTACCTTTCAGGCTGACGAGCGCTTTTGCTGAAGTGCCTGAAAAAAAAAAAGTTTGTTTTATGTTTCGTTGCAATTGGTAGTACATTAGTACACAGCTGAGGATGATCCTGGTATAGTACCGTATTAGCTAGTCCACAGCTTACTACGTACCTCCGTACTAAATCTACAAGTTGGTTGCAATTGACCTGGGATGTCCAAAGTCGGCCCTTGCAGTCTTTGTTGCAACCCTGTTCTAAATTGTTTAATGTAACCAATGAAACCTTCCCAGACCCTGAAGTAGTTATGTGTTTACAAATTAAACACTAGTGGAATGGCCCTCCGGGACCCTTAGTCTAGACATTAAAAAATAGATAACTTACAGACAGTATCTCAAATAATAACACAAAATAAATCTTAATTGAGGTCACCAACTTATTTTACTTAAAAATAACCTCAACCAAAAATTCCAGATGTACTCAATAAAATTACGGGCTATATTTTCAGGACAAGCACTCTGGTCTAACTTCTGTTAAGTCATGGATTAATAAATCACACAACATGTAAGGCAATTAACAATCTTAGTTCTTACACCGACACAGACAGTCAGAGTGAGGTAGGTAAACAGTAGCCAAACCGATTTTTTTTTTTAAACAAAAAGTGGTTTAGGTAAACATTTCCAGTCAAAGGACTTTATGACAGGCACACTTCTGGGTTATTTAGCAAACAAAGGATTGTATGTACCGGCATATTATGTGTATTTAAAATATGTTAATATGCTCATCCGTTTTCACGATTACTGGGAGGTAATGAATTGGGAGCCGTCTGGATAAGGGGATTTACCTGTCATCTTTGATAGCGTTGTTATTTTTTAATTCGCTGTCCATATTTCTTTGTAATAACATGTTTACATTTTGTGTATTAAAAAATCTTACTCTGTTTTGTTATATTATGCTAAAACAGCTGAACAACACACATACACATCAAAAAATACTGTTCTCGTGAATATTTCATTTCAAGGGCGGTTTTAAGAAACACTGTACTTTCGTCGTCTGCTTTTTATAACTGAAAACGCTATCTAGTAGTATTTCTTATATTTAAAAACCTGTGTTTTGTTCACTTACTCTCATCCAGCAGCTGCTCCAGCTCCGCCATCTTGAATGAGCCGCGCCGCTTTTTCAAAGGCTGCTGGTCGCAGTGAATTGTGGGACAAAGACTGCAGAAGAGGGCTGTTCGAATGGTGACACACATTGTTATTATTATTACCCGAATTTTGTATTTGTTTTCAAGACACGTATTAATTGTACCACGTTTTTCTGCATTTCAGTGTGGTAGAATCACATTATTATATACAGTAACTAGCAATCACAAGGATTTCAGAAGAAAATTAAACATTTCAGTCCAAGTTTAACAGTAAAAGCAGTTGCTGAATTTCAGAACTAGAAGCAGAACGAGAGCTTTTTTAAAATCATAGTTTGATAAGCAGGCTTACAGAAAAACTAAACACCTCCAATATTAAACACTGCAGACTCTTCACTCTGAACCAACGTGGCCCCATACTAGGTTTGCCACATCTGTATGAGCCAAAAGCTTGGTGGTGAGTCTGGAAATTAGCACATGGGGGCACCAAGAGTGGCACAACTTAATTTTGGAGTATTTTTTTGGTCTACTTTTTAGGGGGTTGTGACACGGTGAATGGTGTGGTGCAGTAGAAAGTGAATGTCCAGACTGAATTCTCCCAAAAACAAAAAGGTTTTAATAATTAACAAACAAAAAGATCATAAAATAAATCCACTTGGAAAAATAAGTAATAATAATAATAATAATAATAAATAATAAGCCCCAGTACCAGCGATGGTAATGGGGCAAAACTCAGCAGCATCCAGCTAAAACAAAAGCAACAAAAACACACTCCAATAACCACAGTCCTCCGTTACTTGCTAAAATGTGCTCTTCTTTTCCAGGGTTTTGTGGTGCGCGCGCTGTGCTGTGAAGTGCTGTGCGATGAGGGGCGTGCTCTGGGGTATGTGCTGGCTCGCTGGCTACAGCCTCCCGTCCTCCTGCTCCTCTGTTGACACACAAACACAAAACACGTAATCACACAAAAACAAACATCGGCTCCGGCCGATCGCTTTTTAACTCAGCGCAAGGGGAGGTTTTGACGTAGCTGCTTCCCCTTTGTACCCAGCAAACTCCTCCCTGCAGTCAACGCGTCGCCTGGTTTCTCCAATAGAGGGCTGCCCTGCAGCTGACTGCACTGGAATCGTCCGGAGTACTCGCAGCTACGCGCCCCTCCTAATATGGTCACCTTCCGGTTTCCACCTACCACCGAGGTGGTAGATCTAGGAGGCAGCGTACCTTCCCCCTTACACAGCGCCCTTTCTAATCGGGAGGGAGATTTACAGCATCGATCCTTTCTCTCTCTATCACATATCTCACCCCTCAAAGTGATGCCGAAGGAACACTAGGCCAACTCTACATTCCCCAATGGTCCCCCCTCCCTTGAAAAAAAATCTGCGTTTTGATGCTCCTTACCCGCACGATGCTTCACAGTGTAGTGGAAGGGTTGCAGCGCCAGATACCACCGAGTTATCCGGCGTTATTGTCCTTCATCGTGTAACCACCTTAAAGGAGCATGATCAGTGATGAGAGAAAGAACGCCCAACAAGTAATAGCTAAGAGCGTGAGTAGCCCATTTGATGGCTAAACACTCCTTCTCAATGACGGAGTAGTTAATCTCCTAGGAGCCATTTTTTGCTTAAATAAATAACAGGGTGTTCTACCCGTCAACTTGTTGGGACAGGACCGCCCCAGACCAATGTGGGAGGCATCGGTCTGCAGGATGAACTCTTTGCTGAAATCTGGTGAAATCAGAGCGGGAGCTTGACAGAGTCGCTTCTTAATCAAATCAAATGCCTCCTGACACTGCCCTGTCCATTTAACTATTTTTGGAGCAGCCTTTCGGGTGAGATCTACCAGGGGGTTAACTATGGTGGCATACTGGGGATAAATCGGTAATAGCCGGCTAACCCCAGTAGCGATCTCACCTGTGACTTGGTTCTCGGGATCGCCGTCTCCACCAGCGCCTGGACTTTGGAGGCGATCGGCCTCACCCGGCCATTACCCATAATGTAGCCAAGATATTGGGTCTCCTGTTTGCCAAATGCACACTTGCCCAGCTTGGCTGTTAGCCCCGCCTCCCTCAGAGACTGGAGGACGGCTGAAACTCTAACAATATGCTCCTTCCAGGTGGAGCTAAAAATCACCACATCATCAATGTACGTGGTGGCATACTGATGATGGGGAGCTAAGACCTGGTCCATCAGTCTCTGAAAGGTGGCGGGAGCTCCATGCAGCCCGAAGGGCATGGTCCGGAAATGGAACAAGCCATCTGGGGTTGAGAAAGCAGTTTTGTCTTTCGAGCTCTGAGTCAGTGGAATCTGCCAGAATCCCTTCGTCAGGTCCAAGGTCGAAATCAACCGCGCCTTACCCAGTCGGTCGAGGAGCTCATCCACCCGGGGCATTGGATATGCATCGAACTTGGAGATGGCATTAACCTTTCGAAAGTCCACACAGAACTGAGTGGAGCCGTCCTTCTTGCCCACCATCACGATAGGACTGCACCACTCGCTCCGGGAAGGTTCAATGACTCCAAGCTCGAGCATATCCTCCACCTCCTGCGAACAGGAACCCTGCGACTCTCTGGGATCCGCACGGCGGTCTCTCCCGGACCCTGACCCCTGGTGGAGTAATAATAGCATGAGAAATAACATTAGTCCTGCCGGGCAAGTCAGAGAAAACATCACTAAACCTTTCCACTAACTAGTAGAGCTCTTGTTTCTGATCCGGAAGTAACTGTTCCCCCATTGGAATATAAGTGGTAGCTGGTGGATTGACAGTGGGACCAAAATCCTCTTCCAAACTGTCACCAGCTACAAATAGGGCCTCCCTTTCATTCCAGGGTTTTAGCAAATTGATATGATAAATTTCGGTTTTATTTCGGCGATCGGTTTGTCTAATTTCATAATTTACTTTACCAATTTCCCGAACCACCTCATATGGCCCCTGCCACTTAGCATACAACTTAGATTCCGATGTGGGAAGTAGCAACAGTACTTTATCACCTGGCCGAAAAGTCCGAATACATGCTTGTTTATTGTACTGTTGCTCCTGGCGATGCTGAGCTAGTTTTAAGTTCTCCTGTGCCAAACGACCAACCAATGCTAGGCGGTCTCTTAACATAATTACATATTTGACTATGTTTTTAGAAGTTTTTGCTTGCTCCTCCCACCCTTCTTTCACAAGATCAAGGATACCTCGTGGTTGCCTCCCATACAGCAGCTCAAAAGGAGAAAACCCGTCGAACTCTGAGGCACCTCTCTCACTGCAAACATTAGGTAAGGGAGGAGTTTAGCCCAATGTTTTTGCTCTTGGTTGACAAACCGCTTCAGCATCTGTTTCAAGGTCTGATTAAAACGTTCCACCAAACCGTCCGTCTGCGGGTGATAAACGGAGGTTCGGATCGACTTAATTTGCATTAATTTGTATAATTCTTTCAAACATTGTGACATGAAGTTTGTTCCGTGATCAGTGAGGATTTCTTTTGGAATCCCTACTCTCGATATAATATTCACTAACTCTTTAGCAATGGCTGCAGCACTAGTGGATCTCAATGGTACTGCCTCTGGATATCTGGTCACGTAGTCCACCACTACCAAAATATGCGTATATCCAGACTCAGACTGGCTCAATGGGCCCACTATGTCCATAGCAATGCGCTCAAAGGGAACTGAGATCATGGGCAGTGAGACCAGCGGGGCCGGGCGAACCCACCCCGGCGCTACTTGCTGGCATTCTGGGCATTCCGCTACATATCGCGCCACCTCACTAAAAACTCCCATCCAATAAAATCGAGCCAATATGGCCTAAATGGCCCGAACAGGGGACATCGTGAGCCAACCACCTGATCTCACGTCGAAAAGACTGGGGAACGAGTAGTTGTGTTACAATCTGACTTGTGCTCATGGCTTGGGATACTCTATACAGTAAGTGCCCGACAATAATGTGGTGGGGATATGTAAGCGGCCGGCTATCCTCTACATCCTTCCCCTCGATAGACCGAACCTGCCCCCAGATGTGGGCCAGCGAAGGATCGTTCTTTTGTTCCAACGCTAGGTCCACATCTCGGTCCCAGAATTTCGGGATATCGGCGGAGCTAAAGTAGCTTCAGCACTGGGGCCTCAGTAACCTGCCCCCCGCAGGTCACACTGGGTCCCAACCCCTTTCCCTTACATCTGACTGATCCTGAGGCTTCCCCACCAAACCCCAGCCTTGTTTCATTAATGTTCCTTCCCATTTTTCAACCCTTCGCTCTTTTTTAGTTTTTTTTGGGCGAAATTGAGAGTGAAACAAATCGGTGTGCAGCGGAAAGATATTACCAATAGTTTCCCCCGCTGCTCCCATGGTCTTACCGGAGACTGGCTTTACCGTTTTATTAATCATGCTGTCAAAATGCGCCAGTCTCGACCTAAAATAACTGGATATGGCAGCTTCTCTGCCACAGCCACGACACGCTGGCAGGCATGACATCCAACTGTCAAATCTAATTTAGTGAGGAGGTAGTCCTTGTTATCCCCATGAATACAGGAAATGACCACGACCCCTCGTGACCACCAAGGTACCCCCTTTAATAGAGCTCGTCTAATTAAAGTCTGCCCACATCCTGAGTCCACTAATGCGTGGGTGCTCACCTCACCAACCCGTACATTAACAATACAAGGCCCCTCCCAATCATTACCCCTGGACTTACCTGGTGCTGTCAGGACGTAATGGGAGGTCACCCCACACTCCATGGCCGCTGGACAATTCCGCGCCAGGTGACCGACCTCCTGGTACCGGTAACATGTGGGGCGAAAGGGTGCCCACGGAGCCTGCGTGTCCCGTTGCCAGTTTGGCTGCGGGGAGGGGTACTCTGCTCTTACCCCGCTGGGGGTCGCCCTCGCTCTCCACTGTGTTGGAGGGAGGCCGCCCACGGGGTGACGTTGCAGTGCTGGTCCGTGGGCAGTGGGGGTGACACGGGGTGGTGGTGGTGGTGTTGCCGCTCGCGGTCTATTGGAGGCAGGAGCAGGTGGGGCAACCACTGGAGCGACAGGTAGAGCGTCCTCAAACCCTTCAGCCAATCTGACCGCTGCCTCCAGCGTGGTGGGACGGTGGCGACTGACCCAGTTCCTCGTGTCTGGCCCCAGCACCTTCACGAATTGCTCAATGGCAATGAGCTCGGTGACTTGCTCTGCGCTATTGGTGCCGGGGCAGAGCCACCGGGTCACGTGGTCCACCAGCTGTTGTGCCACCACGCGGGGTCGCAGTCCTGGGGGTCGCTGGTATTCCCGGAACCGGCGACGGTGGGTTTCCTCCGTGATGTCGAGTCGCTGGAGAATGGCCTGCCTCACTCTATCATAGTTGAGGGCCTCTTCATTGGTTAAGGCTTGGTAGGCTGCCTGGGCCTCCCCAATCAAACTGGGCCCCAACTGGGTAGCCCACCAATCCCGAGGCCACTGCGCTGCCGTTGCCTGCCTCTCAAAGGCTACCAAATAGGCCTTGGGATCATCCTCCAGCGACATTTTTACCACCCTTATCTTCGGTAAGGGTGGCGTTGGTTCTGTCGCTGGTCCCCCCTGATTGGCTTCCAGGAACATGGCATGCATCCACTCCATCATGGTCGCCATTCCCTCCTGGTGTCTTCGCTCCTGTGCCTCCAATATCGCTCCCAATGCAGCGGCGTCCATCCCAAATCCCTCTTCTGAACACCAACTGTGACACGGTGAATGGTGTGGTGCAGTAGAAAGTGAATGTCCAGACTGGCAGGAGCGGTTTCTGGAGTGTACAGCGGCAGGCACCTGCCACTTTGGACCGGGCGGTCGAGTTGGCGGAGCAGTACCAGGCAGCGGAGCCAACGCCAGCGAGACTGCCTGGACGAAGTGTGGCTACTGGACCACCCCCTCTACTGGCCCCAGAGAGGGCGAAGGGACTGGGGGGAAGGGGTAGACAGGGTCTTGGACGGGGGGTGTCGGCGGGAGTTCCCAGCCCGGGAACCAGGGCAGGGTGGGGTGACCCACGGGCTGCTGTGGTGTCGGACTGGGGTCTCGCACGGCCACCTTATCGTCGAGCCTCTTTGATGGCTCCAGTCTTTCCGCCTCTTGTCGAAGCTCCAGGGTGAGAAACCAGTTCACCGAGGTGTTGGACGTGCAGGGAGGTGGGCCACATCGCTCAGGATTGCCCGTGATGGATTGTGACCTCGGCCGACCAGGTAAGCATGTTCAATTACATCAGTCACTTCAGCAAATGGCTTTTGTTATTCCTGTGTCCGTGGATGGTACAAAAACCCAGGCTCTCTTGGACTCAGGGTGTGGTCAGTCCCTAGTACAGGAGAGCCTAATCTCACCGGGGCATAAACAAATCTTGGGACGGGTGCATATTAAGTGTATTCATGGGGATGTCCGGTCTTATCCTAAGGTTAGCATAACTGTGAAAATTGGCCAGCAGGTGACGCAGGTGCAGATGGGGTTGTTTCCTCGATTGCCAGTACTGTTAGTTCTGGGGTGGGACTGTGGGCAGTTCAAGAGTTGGTTGGCTGCCCTGACGGCCCCGTCCTCCCTATTGGCTAAGAAAGAGGAAGTGATTGGAGAGATCTTTCCCTTTCGTGACCCGGAGTGGTTTTGTCATAAATTTAAACCTCGTAAAACTAAACGGGAGCGCCGGGGGCTGGCAATGGAGGCGGTCCGAGAAGTTTCAGGCGGGGGCAATTGGAGAGGAGTCCGGGGAGGAGGCCGCGGAGCTAGCGCAGGGGTCTGGTTCGGTTGCTTCCGCTCTGGACCGACCTGATCCCGAGCTGGAAGCCATGGGAGCTGATTTTTTAACTCACTCTCGTGACTTCCGACTCGAGCAAGGATGTGACGACGTGCTGGGCAGGCTCTTTGACCAAGCAGTGGTGGTTAATGGTCGGGTGGTCGAGCCTAGACGCGTCGGCACGTACCCTCACTTTGAAATCGCTTGAGATCTCCTGTATCGTGTTGAGAAATTGCCCCAGACTGGGGAAGTGCGTCACCAGTTGCTCATTCCCCAGCCCTTTAAGGAGGATTTGCTGCGATTGACTCATGCTATTCCCCTGTCAGAGCATTTGGGAAGGGATAAGACCAAAGCAAGGCTTGTGTCACGGTTCTACTGGATGGGGCTGGACGGTGATATCAGACGTTTTTGCGAACGTTGTGGGGAGTGTCAGAAGGCTAGTCCTAGAGCCTCCCCACGAGCTCCATTGGTGCCGTTGCCACTAATGGAAGCTCCGTTTGAGCGTATTGGAATGGATTTGGTTGGGCCGCTGGAGAGGAGTGCGGCGGGATACACACACCTATTGGTAATTCTGGATTACGCTACGCATTATCCCGAGGCCATTCCCCTTTGCTCCGCCTCAGCCAAATCTGTTGTCAACGAGCTGGTGAAGGTCTTTTCCCGAGTCGGGATCCCCAAAGAAATACTAACCGATCAAGGCACCAACTTTATGTCCCGACTAATCCGCGGAACATGTAAACTTTTAGGAATTAAGACCATTAGGACATTGGTGTTTCATCCTCAAACCGATGGTCTGGTGGAGCGTTTTAATAAGACCTTTAAGAACATGTTGCGTAGATTTATTGATAGTGATGTGCGTTACTGGGACCAGCTGATTCCTCCCTTTCTCTTTGCTATAAGAGAGGTACCTCAGGCGTCTACGGGATTTTCGCCATTCGAGCTGCTGTATGGGCGGAGACCCAGGGGTGTGCTCGATCTGGTCAGAGAGATGTGGGAGGAGCAGCAGGATAATTCGACCAATAACATCTGGTATGTGTTGGACCTGTGCAAACGTCTTGAGTCTGTCGGAAAGTGGGCACATGACAATTTGCAGCAGGCTCAGCACAGACAGGAGACACAGTACAACAGAGGAGCTCAGTTACGCACATTTCAGCCGGGAGATAAGGTGCTTCTATTATTACCTAGTTCTGAGTCGAAACTTCTGGCTAAGTGGCAAGGACCTTTTGAGGTTACACGCCGGATTGGGATGGTGGATTATGAGATCTGCCAGCCGGGGCGACTGAGAGAAAAACACATTTATCATGTTAACCTCTTGAAGCCCTGGTTGCAACAGGAGGCATTGGTAGTGGCACAGGCAGATGATGTCACAGACCTGGGACCGGATCTTTCTGTGTTGGCGAAAATAGGGTCGGTACAGATTGCAGATAATCTGACACCAACACAGAAATGTCAGGCTCGGGCTCTGGTGACGGAATTTCCTGATGTGTTTCCTCCCGTCCCGGGGCAGACTCGAGTAGCCCATCATCACATTTAAGTTGAGCTGGGGGCGCCAGTTTGCCAGAGGCCATACCGTATACCTGAACGTAAAAGACAGGTAATAAAAACGGAGATTGATGAGTTGCTGAGACTGGGGGTGATAGAAGAGTTCCAAAGTGACTGGAACAGTCCTATTGTTTTAGTGGATAAGCCCGACGGGTCAACTCGGTTTTGCATTGACTTCAGGCGAGTTAATGAAAAATCGAAGTTCGATGCTTATCCCATGCCCCGGGTAGATGAGTTGCTAGAGCGTCTAGGCACGGCTCATTTTATGACGACACTGGATTTAACGAAGGGGTACTGGCAGATACCCTTGACCCCAGAATCCAGAGAAAGGACGGCGTTTTCGACTCCCTTCGGGTTATACCAATTTAGGACCATGCCCTTTGGGTTGCACGGAGCACCAGCCACGTTCCAGTGGATGATGGATCGCATTTTGCGGTCCCATCAGCAGTATGCCGCTGCTTACATAGATGACGTGGTTATCCACAGTGAGGATTGGCCGGGTCATCTGGGTAAGGTAGCGGCGATGCTGCGATCTTTGCGGGAGGCTGGGCTCACTGCTAACTCAAAGAAATGTGCCATTGGGAAGAGTGAGTCGGAGTATTTGGGGTATCGAGTAGGGAGCGGTCAGAACAGACCGCTGATTGCTAAGGTGAAAGCCTTGGCTGACTGGCCGGTCCCTACAACTAAAACCCAGGTGCGCTCTTTCTTGGGTCTAGCGGGCTATTATAGGAAGTTCATTCCGAGCTTCGCTACGCCTTTGACAGACCTCACCCAGAAGGCTGCCCCAAATACGGTTCAGTGGACAGAGCCGTGCCAGAGGGCCTTTCTTGCTCTGAAGCGAAGGTTGTGTAGCAAGCCAGTGCTGTGCAGTCCTGATTTCGGCAAGAGGTTCACCCTGCAGACGGATGCGTCAGAGACAGGTCTCGGGGCAGTGTTGTCTCAGGAGGTGCTGGGAAGCGAGCACCCAGTCCTGTACATCAGCAGGAAACTCCTTCCCCGCGAGAAAAACTATAGTACCATCGAGAAGGAGTGTCTCGCAGTAAAATAGGCAGTCGAGTCACTCCAGTACTACCTCCTGGGACGACACTTCACCCTGGTGACAGATCATGCCCCCTTAGCGTGGCTTCACCGGATGAAAAATAACAACGCCAGAATCACCCGGTGGTACTTGGCTCTGCAGCCGTATGCCTTCAGGGTTGTCCACCGAGCAGGAAAGCTGCATCAAAATGCTGATTTTTTCTCTCGGGAAGGCATGGGGGTGTAGGATTTCGAATGGACCGGTGGTGCCATTCTGAGGGGGAGGATGTGTAACGGGAGACCGGGACTGGCCGTCTGACGTATGCACGATGCTGCAGGAAGAGGGCGGCAGTCCCGTGGAATCCGCCTGTCAGTCATTGCAGTGACACAGAGAGGTGGGGAAGAGGGTGTGTGGGCTTTCCCTCTCTCTAAGTGGCTGGGGGTGGCATCAAGGGGATTGCTCGGCCAATAAACTAATACTTTGTTGTTCCCTCAGGTCTGCCCTTTTTAGATGAACGGTCCAGCGGAGGCGCTACGGACGGACTGAGCGGGGCTGGAAGAGAGCCGCCAAATAATTAAAAAGAAAATACCAAAAAGAGAGAAAAGAATATTGCGTAGTCGGGAAATGAATGGGCAGACCCCAGGGATTGTATAGGGAAGTGAGGGAACATTCTGAGTGTAGGACGGAGACCCGGGCCGTGCGGGTAGCAGCACCTTTATTTTGTAGATTTTGATTAATAGTGGTTATTTTCGTTTTTCTTTGTGCCTTCTGTTTTGTCTATTATTTAATGCACCTGCATGTGCGCCATAGGTGAGCGGTGGAATACTTTTACCATCGTTGGTAACAACAGTATCACAGTGCCACCTTGTAGCAGTAAATAAATCGTGCACCCAAGTGGTGTTTAGAAACCCAATTTTCTGTCTCCTGTGTCAGTGATTTCCCACACCCTTCCACAGGGGCAATATCTTGAAAGCAAACCATTTAAAGTGGTCACTGATCACTCAGCTATGTTGAGGGTTTTTAATACCACAAACCCTAACTCTCAACACATATGGTGAGCTTTACACCTACAGGAATTTAATTTCACTATAGAGTTTCGGAAGGGTAAATTAAACAAAGCCCAAGATGCTCTGTCACGTGCTCCGTGAGTACAGAAATAGTTTTCTTAGGGGTGCAATTGGCACAAACAAGGCAGGAAAAAAGTATAACCCATTCTGTTATACAGATGAAGATGTTTGGAAAACACAAAGGGAAGGCCCTGGAGCACAAGCTATTTACCAGACCCTTCTCGAAAAAAGTGAAGAAGGTGATATATTGTCTGAACAAGAGTAAAGGGTCTTTACTATTTTAGAGGACAAAATATATAGAGTGATTAGAATATTTCACCATGCCTCTCAGTATCAAATCTATAGACCAAATAAATTACGATCTGATATATTACATGTTTAGTCATGCGCAGTGGGCTACAGTACCACTTTGGTTTATTTTTTTATTTTATTTTTTTTAATTTAGAGTGACCAAATACTATTTTTATTTGTATTTATTTTCCCCCAATTTGGAATGTCCAATGATGTTTTTTCTCCTCATCGCTGCGAGTCGCCACACAGCACAGACGTTCTGAGGGTTTGTGAGCATCCTCTGATCTCACAAGCCTAAAACCAGAATCACTTTTTTACGCCAAGCAATCCAGAGCAGAGGTGGGCGGGCTACCGATCCTGGAGAAAAGAGACCAGCAGTGCCTCTTATCCACTCTGAAGGTGCTCGGTGTCTGGCCAGTAGGGTTCGCTGTTGTGTGATGAGGAGAAGCAATCCCTGCCTGCTTTCCACCCCGGGAGTGTCCAAGCCAATGTGACGCTCCCCTCAGTGTCCCCAGCAAAGTTTGGCCTCTTTGCACAGCCTGTATGCGAACTGGCGCCATCCAAGCTGTGTTACTCATCCTGTGCTCCCAGTGGCAGCGGGATGAGCCACTCGGGGACCCCAACCGTACCACTCTTTAACACGTACCTGAAAATAACACTACACCAGTGGATCGGGTCGTATTGCTCTTTCTTATTATAATTCCTGCATAGACTGGTTAACTGTTTGGCTAAAAGACATCCTCTATAAATATGAATTGTTAAATCCCTAAAAATGTGTGTGCATGGCGCACGTAAAGGAAGAACAATAATAATAACACTATGTAACACAATTTTTGTTCCTGGGTAGTAAGTGTTATTTCCTAATTGCTTATGCCTCAAAAGTATAGAAAATGGCTGCTATTCCCCACAAACTTTGCTTTTGTGACCAGGACAGTGATATTTTGAAATGTACCTATTTCCAATGAGAAAACGGGCGAATTTGTGTCTTTTCGTTCACATAAAGTCAGAAAAAAAACAACATATGAATCCAAATTAACATGTATTTATACTAAAGTAATACAAAAATGACTACAAAAGATTTAGAAGTGAGTAGTTTTTCGAGATTTACGATTATACTGTAAATCACTTTCACGAATCAGCCTCCAAATGTAGTCTCCCATCATGTTCTCGTTATACTGTCCTTGGTAGCGGCGTTCAAAGTCCAGTATATCCTGGTGGAAGCGCTCGCCTTGCTCCTCCGAGTACGCTCCCATGTTCTCCTTGAATTTATCAAGATGAGCATCAAGGATATGGACTTTGAAGGACATCCTACAGCCCATTGTGCCGTAGTTCTTCACCAGAGTCTCAACCAGCTCCACATAGTTTTCGGCCTTATGATTGCCCAGGAAGCCCCGAACCACTGCGACAAAGCTGTTCCAAGCCGCTTTCTCCTTACTAGTGAGCTTCTTGGGGAATTCATTGCACTCCAGGATCTTCTTTATCTGTGGTCCGACGAAGACACCAGCTTTGACCTTTGCCTCAGACAGCTTAGGGAAGAAGTCTTGAAGGTACTCGAAGGCTGCCGACTCCTTATCTAGAGCTCTGACAAATTGTTTCATAAGGCACAATTTGATGTGCAGTGGTGGCATCAGCACCTTCCGGGGGTCCACCAGTGGCTCCCACTTGACGTTGTTCCTCCCCACAGAGAACTCGGTCCGCTGTGGCCAGTCCCGCCTGTGGTAGTGCGCCTTGGTGTCCCTGCTGTCCCAAAGGCAAAGATAGCAGGGAAACTTGGTAAAACCGCCTTGGAGACCATTAGGAATGCCACCATTTTGAAGTCTCCTATGACCTCCCAGCCGTACTCATCATACTTCAAGGCATCCAGCAAGGTCTTGATGCTGTTGTAATCCTCTTTGAGGTGCACCGAGTGAGCCAGGGGAAGAGGCGGTATTTGTTACCATTATGGAGCAGCACGGCTTTGAGGCTCCTGGATGAGCTGTCAATGAAGAGGCGCCACTCATTCTGGTTACAGGCGATTCCGATTGCCTCGAACAGACTGGTCACATTGTGGCAGAAGCAGAGCCCATCTTGACGGGTGAAGAAGCTGGAAAAAGGTTGGTGACGCTTCCTCTGATCTGCGACTTGCACACTTTCATCCAACAAGTTCCACTGCTTGAGCCTAGACGTCAAAAGCTCGGCATTGGACTTGGTGAGACCAAGATCTCTAATCAAGTCGTTGAGGTCTTTTTGGTTGGGGTAGTATGGGTATGGTAGTATGGGCTTAAGGCCCCTGTATTTATACTACTATTTATATTACTGGAAAGTTCTAGAAAGTTCTAGAAGTTACTCCAAGTTTACTCAGCACTGAATCTATCTGGAATGTTCTGGAAAATAGGTAAATTTCAAAATATCACTGTCCTGGTCACAAAAGCAAAGTTTGTGGGGAATAATAGCCATTTTCTATACTTTTGAGGCATAAGCAATTAGGAAATAACACTTACTACCCAGGAACCAAAAAAAAAAAAAATTTGTTACACGGTGTAATAATTCAGAGTTTGCCAGTATTCACTACGATCATTAATTTGCATTTGTGTATCGATTATGTAAACATACATTTGCATTTTGGAATATCTTAAATTTTACTTTTAGCTATTGAAATCCTTCTTAAAGACCTAAGATAATTAATTGGATAGTCAAGGGTTTATTCTCCTAAACCTTGGACAGAATTAGTTTTACTAGTCTATGAATTACTTTAATAAAAGTGGGATTTCAATAGGCAATGGCATGTTTTTAATTTTACATTGGTGGCTACCAAAATGTATGAGTTTTTTATTCTTCTGAAATGGTATGGGTAATAACCAGGGTATTTATACTGAGCATCAAAAGAAACTTATCACTATTATAACACAATTAAATAAGGTATATAAATGATGGACATTGACAAAATGTTTTTGGTTTCTTTTTAATCACTCGATCATTCATCCTTGACCATGACACGCTTGAGTGACTATGACGGAAGTCTATGCACTTAATCACCTAATTAGTGAGACAGTTGATTGGATATTGGATATGGAGTGATTTCAGCTGTTGAATTGCAAGCTTGAATAAAAGCAATAAAGAAAATCACAGGAAAAAAACAATATGCCACGTCTGTCAAGAGAGCAGCGCATTTGTGCAATCGGCATGTTGGAGGCTTGACTAGGGCAGCGTACTGTGGCTCGCCGTCTTGGGTGCTCACAGCCAGCAATTTCAAAACTGGCGAGACGGTATAACCAGACACACTCTGTCAATGACAGGCCACGAACTGGGAGACCAAGAGTCACAACACCTGCCCAAGATCAACAGATCATTTTTCAGCATCTTCGTGATGTCAATTGTTAATCAGCACTATAAAAAGTCACTGCACCTGCTCTAAAACAGAGTTTGTCATTTTTCGATCACATCTAGTGAATTGTATCCAAATATAAGTGATAAGTTTCTTTTGATGCTCAAATATAAGTGATATGTTTCTTTTGATTCTCAGTATATATTGCATTATTTGCCTTGAATGCTTAATTGCCACTGGTTAATTGCCCTAATTAGCAGGCCAGACTTACTTTATGTATCGTTTGTTTTCTTTGAATTTTTTTTTTTATTTGTTTTTGGTATTGCAGTGTATTCTGACTACTTGGCACCCCTTCACTTGACTCTGTTACAATGTCACATGTTTGGTTGTTAGTGGATTAAGTATTCCCCTGGTTGAAATTCCACCAAAAACCAGCTATCATTCTCCTAAATGTTGATTCAAGTAATTGTAATACTGATCCAAGAAATGGTTTATGTTCACAAAAATATGAAAGTGCTACACTGCAAAATATTACAATGGATTGTTGTCTAAATTTAAAAAATGACCTGTTAAAAGAGTATAAGGTTTTAAAATAATTGTCATCTCTCCTATTAAGCACTACATTATCAGGAAGGAATAGCTTGTTTTTCGCCTGTTTTGACACCATTTTCTAGCAAGATGATATGAAAAGCACGTTCATGTGACATTTAAGGTTTGACTTGCAACATTTAAGCACTTTCTGATTTCTATGTTATGTATTAGCCGTAGTCCTTCTTTTAAAAAAAATGCAACTAAAAGTAACTTATTTTTTTCACATAAAGTGTAATCCATTACCACATTTCATTACCTGTCTGAAAAAGGAACCTATACAGTTACTGAAAAATGTGATCAGATTACAGTCATGTGCAGTGGCAGCGTCTGTCCTGCGTTGGCCCCATGCAAAGCTCAATTCTTATTCCCTATTCTTACCAGTAATACTACACTACAATACCATAACTTGAAACAGGGCAACAACGACACTATAAAATGTATTGCATTTTACTACAGAAATCGCAAAAAAACACTCACAGAGTTAAAAATTAACCTTTCGTGCTTTCGCAGCAGCAAAGTGCAATTATACCTGAATAATCCAGTTTTATGCAAATCTGGTGCACAATTAATATCTGTCCCGTCCTGTCAAACATTCATGTGACATTGTAGATAGTAAATCATTTTTGATTAAGTTTATGTTCAGGCAAAAAAAAAAAAATAAGCTTCTCTCTCCTGACACTACTGTGACAGGCACAGTCAAAAGCAGGCATAATTCAAACTGACACCTCATAAACTACATACTGAAACCTCATACACTACACAGTGAAACCTCATACACTACACAGTGAAACCTCATACACTACACAGTGAAATCTCATACACTACACAGTGAAATCTCATACACTACATACTGAAACCTCATACACTACATACGGAAACCTCATACACTACACAGTGAAACCTCATACACTACACACTGAAATCTCATACACTACATACTGAAACCTCATACACTACATACGGAAACCTCATACACTACATACTGAAACCTCACACACTACATAGTTAAACCGCATACAGTACATACTGAAACCTCATTAACTACATTGTGAAATCACATACACTACATAGTAAAATTGCATATACTACATAATTTTAAAAAAGATGACTATTTCTTCATTTTAAATTATTTTTTAAAAACAGCAGACAGGCAAGCACATATATGTTGAGGCCCGATGCCTTCCTCAGTGTATTCAAACAAAATTAATTACATCTAGTTAGTAGCGATTATTACAATTAGTTAATTCTTAAAGGGAAAGATTCAACATTACACAACAGTTGTTTCTCAGTAACTTATTTTACAATTCACCCGTGCTCCTTACACAATACATAAACATATTTATAGAAGTCTGAACTTTAAAACAACCCCAAATGCTGAAAACACTACTCTATTTGGAAGCCCTGAAGACGGGAATCTCAGCATGGAGCCGGTGTCGTAACCAATAGTACCTCCCCGTATGATAGTGTCTTTTTGCTAACTGCGAATGCGCAGAACTTTGAATACATGCGCAGAGCAGAAGAACAGTGGAGGCAGTATTGTAGTGTTTTTCGGGAAAATGAATGGACTGATTTTTAGAACTGTGCTGCTTTTGTATTTTTTTAAATGTACATTCAGTTGGAATGTTTTTTTTTACATGAAAAAATAAATAAATAAAAACGAACTACCTCTAGTTTTCTCAGAGATACCTTCTTCCTCTCCTCCGTGTCGAGTTACATACCTTACAGCAGGGCTTCTGGTTTTCTGTGTTTTCATCCGACTTTTCGCCTCTCCTTTACGAATTAATTTCACATTTAACACATTTCTCAGTTTTAACTCAGAAACCAAAGCACATTAAACAGTGCTCAGAGTCATTTTAAAAGGAAAGTAGTTAAACACGACGAAAACACAGAAAACCAGACGACCTCATATTATTCAGTGCTAAAAAGAAGGTTGAGGCCTATTAGTTTGTCAGATTACATTTTGAAATGAAAACAACAGATTTGGAAGCGTTGTGATAGTTATTTTAGAGGTATAAATCTAACGTGGCTTCCTAAAGGTAGGTTTATGGTGAATCTCTGACTTGGGGCGGTGTCGTTACAATACAGTTCCACACGAGAGAGTACAGCGACACATAGTTTAACACATATGTTAATATATTAATATTAATATTTAACCTGCTTCAATAGTTTTTTTTTAGTTTTTTTTTAAAGTTTTTTTTTAAATTACATGTTCTGGAAAACAAATAGAACCAACGTGATTCAGTACATTACAATAATACATTGCAGGCTGGATTGTACGTAAAGTGTGCAAAGTCATCAGCTGCGCTAGTACTTGTAAAGATTCCTTTATCACTTCTAGACCACCAGTGAGTATGATCAATCGTATCGATGACTTCAGCTAAAGAATCAGAGGGGGTTGGTGATACCATCTTTAGGGGTTCAGCAAGCACTATGCCCTTATGAAAATAATTCTATAGTATTACTATAGGAATCTTATAGTAAAATTCTATAGTTAATTGGGACATAGTATAGAAAAATACTATAGAATTCTTATAGGAATATTATAGTATTCCTATAGGATTATTAGAGGAATCTTATAGTAAAAATCCTATAGGAATCTTATAGTTAATTGGGACATACTATAGGAATCTTATAGTAAAAGTCCTATAGGAATCTTATAGTAAAAATCTTATAGGAATCTTATAGTAAAGATCCTATAGGAATCTTATAGTTAATTGGGACATACTATAGGAATCTTATTGTAAAAAATCCTATAGGAATCTTATAGTAAAAATCCCATAGGGATGTATTAGTATTCCTATAGTATTACTACTATGTATGTACTATAGCATTACTATTATTTATTTTTATTTCTTAGCAGTATGAAAGTTTATAGCTATAGCAGGATTACTAAAATATTCTTATAGTTTTTGAACAACATTACTATAACTATGAATCATTCTATTAATCATAGATTATAAGGTGTTTTAATAACTTTACAAGACTATGCAGAAAATATTTGCAATAACTGAGGTATATGTTAACTACAGTTTTCTTTTTTTATAACTACATTTTCTATTGAATTGCTGATATGAGAACTATAACCACATATATATTGTATTTTCCATTAAACATTTTACTAAAAAAACAAACAAGGAAAGCCAATAAATATTGCAGATAATGTATTTTGAACTTTAAACTGAGTAAAAAGTAAATAAATCATAGCTTATATACAGTAACTACGGTTTCCATAGTTTGGCTTCATTGTTTAATTTGGACCGAATAACTGCATGGACTTCTTTCCTGTTGATAGTGCTGAACTGGTTCATAACATAAACTGAAAAAGAAAAAAAAGTATAAATGGAATTGTACATCTGCTGATTTATCACAGTTATTTAGATCAACTTAAGTTGCAGAGAATTTGAGCATTATAAGTGTTTTATTGCATTTCCTGTTAATTTGTGCAGATGAGCTGGAAAGATCTTGAATTAGTGAAAAACACAGATTAGCAGTAGGGGAGCAATTCCTTAAAACATGAACAAATGCCCCACTAATACAATTAGAAATAAAATACTCAAATGTAGCTATTGAGTTTTGTTTTTTGCTGCAACAGAACTGGTTTGATTCCTATCTTTCATCAATGTTCTTAAAAAAAACCAAATGAATATACATGAACTGTGACTAAAAGAATTCCAGGTAGTGTGTCTGGTTTGATAACCAGTATACAAGATTTTTACTAGAACTAAGAAATAAATTGTGACTGACTACATTAAAACCTTTCAATTTACAGCAAATTGCTGACACTATTGCTGGATTGAGCTGCAGTTTTGGATCCAGTGTTTTAAAGGAGTTCGCTTGCTTTCCAGTAATGGAAGATTTAGCCATTATTTCTCTGGAAAATAGTGCAGTCATCAGTTCTTGTGTCATTTTCTTTGGGTCCCTTGTAAGCCTTGTTATTATTGCATTAGTTAGAAAGACTCCAGACCCTTCTTCTAGTTCGACCTATGTAGAAAGTAAAAATCAAAAGATTAGAAAAAACAAAACTAAAAAAAAAACACTGTTGTCAGTAAATGGAATGATGTAGCATCTTTAATACTAATAGTTTATGGTGGCGCGTTTTTTGTAGCCCACAACCTACATCTGCTAGAGTAGATTGTCGCCCTTGTATGTTTAAATATTCTATAATACATGTTGTTATTGTCAAATTCATAAAAAAAAGCTGGCTTTCATGGTTTAGGATTAGTTGTTATGTCTTCATGAGATCTTAACATGTTAAGCCAAAGCAATACACAGGCTATAAGATTTTTTTTCAGTGTTTCTAAAGTATTTGCATACATGCTCTTAGAGATTTGTCATAAATGCCAAGCAAAGTCATTCTGAAATACCAAGTAGTAACATTTTTACCATTGCATTTGGATCACTGTGGTTTTTTACTTTGTGTACATCATGTGGGGGTTGTACATCCTTGGTTGAGGGCAGCAGGGACTTGCCATCTGTTGAAAACTGCATGGGCTTTCCATATTTGGACCCTAAATTTTACCCCCCAAAAAACCACTAAAACATTATACTTTTAAAAGTCTAGATTCAGTGTTTCGCTGTGGAAAAATAGTATATGGACATAAGTGAAAAATCACTTTCAATGTAACAGACAACAGGATTCCAGGTTTTAATTTTGAAACTTACTAATACATCACAGGGCATGTTTTAAGCTTTAAGTTGAAAAATTAAAAAGTACTATCACAATCTAGTCAATTGTATTTAGCAAAAAACCATGTAAAACACAAGGATTTTATTATCTTATCATAGTGCACAATCAACTGGAGTTAACAAATTAATATGTTTTAATCATACTTACTTTGCTCTGAAGTACACCTTTGGGTGGGATTTAACATTTTTATTTCTTTCACCCTTTCAAGGAGGGATGGGAGTTCTGTATAACAAGCACAAATACACATATAGTTATTAACTAATAACACCAATTATTCATTACATTTACCTTACACATAGACTTGATATCATTTATATGCTTACCATCAATAAGGGATAGGGTAGTCCTCAGTGTTTGGTTTTCCCTCTTAAGGTCCTGTATTTGGGCCTTTGCCACATCAAGTTGATTCTGGAGGGACTTTGTTTTATAAGTTAACAGTTCTTCGTCACTACAACTCTCATATGAGGATACATCGTCAAAGTATTGTGTTTGCTTCTATAAGAGAATTGAGAAAACATATTGAACTTGATATGTCTTGTTACTGGACTTTCGGTTTGATCCAATGTAGCTAAAGGACCGTGTTGGCATACAGTACCTTGGTTGGTGTGTTCAAACTACACAACTTCTTACACAATTCTTTTCCTGTTTCCTTTTCTGAATGGCTTATGATTTTAATTTTTTTGTTTTGTTTAGCCTGGAAAGAAATATATGTATGTTTTTAAATATTTAATTGTACCCCCCCCCCCAGACAGAAACACACAAGCACATACAGACGTGCTCAAATTTGTTGGTACCCTTACAGCTCATTGAAATAATGCTTCATTCCTCCTGAAAAGTGATGAAATTAAAAGCTATTTTATCATGTATACTTGCATGCCTTTGGTATGTCATAGAATAAAGCAAAGAAGCTGTGAAAAGAGATGAATTATTGCTTATTCTACAAAGATATTCTAAAATGGCCTGGACACATTTGTTGGTACCCCTTAGAAAAGATAATAAATTATTGGATTATAGTGATATTTCAAACTAATTAGTTTCTTTAATTAGTATCACACATGTCTCCAATCTTGTAATCAGTCATTCAGCCTATTTAAATGGAGAAAAGTAGTCACTGTGCTGTTTGGTATCGTTGTGTGCACCACACTGAACATGAACCAGAGAAAGCAAAGGAGAGAGTTGTCTGAGGAGATCAGAAAGAAAATAATAGACAAGCATGGTAAAGGTAAAGGCTACAAGACCATCTCCAAGCAGCTTGATGTTCCTGTGACAACAGTTGCAAATATTATTAAGAAGTTTAAGGTCCATGGAACTGTAGCCAACCTCCCTGGGCGCGGCCGCAAGAGGAAAATCGACCCCAGAGTGAACAGAAGGATAGTGCGAATGGTAGAAAAAGAACCAAGGATAACTGCCAAAGAGATACAAGCTGAACTCCAAGGTGAAGGTACGTCAGTTTCTGATTGCACCATCCGTCACTTTTTGAGCGAAAGTGGGCTCCATGGAAGAAGACCCAGGAGGACTCCACTTTTGAAAGAAAAACATAAAAAAGCCAGACTGGAATTTGCTGACAAGCCACAATCCTTCTGGGAGAATGTCCTTTGGACAGATGAGTCAAAACTGGAGCTTTTTGGCAAGTCACATCAGCTCTATGTTCACAGACTTAAAAAAATGAAGCTTTCAAAGAAAAGAACACCATACCTACAGTGAAACATGGAGGAGGCTCGGTTATGTTTTGGGGCTGCTTTGCTGCGCCTGGCACAGGGTGCCTTGAATCTGTGCAGGGCACATTGAAATCTCAAGACTATCAAGGCATTCTGGAGCGAAACGTACTGCCCAGTGTCAGAAAGCTCTGTCTCAGTCGCAGGTCATGGGTCCTCCAACAGGATAATGACCCAAAACACACAGCTAAAAGCACCCAAGAATGGATAAGAACAAAACATTGGACTATTCTGAAGTGGCCTTCTATGAGTCCTGATCTGAATCCTATCGAACATCTATGGAAAGAGCTGAAACTTGCAGTCTGGAGAAGGCACCCATCAAACGTGAGACAGCTGGAGCAGTTTGCTCAGGAAGAGTGGGCCAAACTACCTGTTAACAGGTGCAGAAGTCTCATTGAGAACTACAGAAAATGTTTGATTGCAGTGATTGCCTCTAAAGGTTGTGCAACAAAATATTAGGTTAGCGGTCCCATCATTTTTGTCCATGCCATTTTCATTTGTTTTATTATTTACAATATTATGTTGAATAAAAAATCAAAAGCAAAGTCTGATTTCTATTAAATATGGAATAAACAATGGTGGATGCCAATTACTTTTGTCAGTTTCAAGTTATTTCAGAGGAAATTGTGCATTCTTCGTTTTTTGTGGAGGGGTACCAACAAATTTGAGCACGTCTGTACATATCCAATTGTTTTTGTCATTGAAATTACCTGAGTATGCACTTGCTTTCTCTCCTCTGACCTCTTCCTAGTTTTGTTTTCCTTTCTTTTCCTTTATTAGTACAGTACACATTCTTCTTAGCTTGCTCTACCAGTACTGCCCTTTCTAGAAACGAGAGTGTTACACAGACTAAATTACACCATAACAAAAACTGATTTTTGAAATGTACAAAATGATACATTTTTGTTCTGCTGCGGAGGACATTTTTGTACATTTCATTACATAAATCATATAAATATATTAAGCATAGTTATAAATATAGACTATATAATAGAATTCACTTATAATTATACAGTGCACTAACAAATTACATTATTTTAACAAATTATTGTATTTTATTATTATTATTATTGCCTGCAAACAGTAGAGCTGCTCGGTAGAACAATACACTTAACGGTGTGCTCAGTTCCGCTCTCCGTGAGCAGCTCTGAGCACTGCAGAGCAGATTTCAACAGAATGATGAACCAATTTACCCTGGGGCATCCATCACAAAAGGCCAGAGTCTGTTGGCAGTAATGCTGTACGTGCTACGTCATCGTTTAACAGGGGCTGGTTTAGAAGACTTATTGTCTCTACTAAATTTACATGTTCCTCATCTAGCTCCAGCATCTAAATACCTCTTCCAAAAGTTCTTTGGAAATCCAGCTTTGTCATGTGTTGCATATTACTACTGTCCAGAGTGTTTGCATTACAAGGGACAAGAACCCACAGATGTTGCTTGTGAACACTGTGGAAACCCTTTCAATAAAGAAGCAAGTGTTAAATTTGGAAATTTCTTTTTGGTAATTGGGGTCAAAGATCTACTGTTAGATACATTAGAAAATCATGGGGTCACCTTGTTAGATAAAAGTGCAAGACGGCCAGATGGTTATGTTCACGATATTGTAGATGGTAAAATGTATCAAAAATTAGTGAAAGAACACAATTTGGGTAAGGAAGATTTAACCTTAATGTGGAACTGTGATGGTCTGCCTATTTTTAAGTTCTCTAATTACTCCATATGGCCTCTTCAGTTCACAGTGAATGAACTGACACCAAAACAAAGAAAATAAAATGTAATGATTGCAGCTTTGTGGTTTGGTTTACAAAAGCCACGTATGGACACGTTTTTGAAGCCGTTTGTTGAGGAGTGCTGTGATCTTGCTAGCACTCCCATACAGTGGCAAGATAATTTTGGTAACTCTCATCAGTCCAAGGTTTTTTGTCTTGTGTGTTCCTCTGATGCTGTTGCCAGGCCACTACTGCGTAACACAAAACAATTTAATGGAGAATATGGATGTGATTGGTGCTTGCATCCAGGTGAAGTAGTAGAAAAGGGAAGGGGTTATGTATGCATATACCCTTATAAAGAGGAATTACAAGTTCCAAGAACAGCGGAACAGTTCAAGAAAAACGCTGTTGAGGCTCTCCAGTCAAATTCCCCAGTAAAAGGTGTGAAAGCAGTAAGCACACTTCTTTTAATGCCAATGTTTAATAGAATATCTGGATTTGTCCCAGATTATATGCATTCAGTTCTATTAGGTGTCACCAGGCAGTTTGTCAGTTTGTGGTTAGACCCACAAAATTGCATGCAGACATGGTACATCGGAAGGCAGATCAGGCAATTAGATTCCAAATTATTGCAAATAAAGCCCCCACACGAAATTACTAGAACACCACGTTCACTTGCATCGCGGAAATATTGGAAAGCTTCGGAATGGAGATCATTTCTTTTATTTTATGCATTAGTTATTCTTCCTGGCATTCTTCCACCACTTTTTCTTGACCACTTCTTCATTTTGGTATACAGCCTGCATATTCTTCTTCAAGAACGAATTTCACAGCAAGAGATCAAGTCAGCACATATATCACTGTGTACCTTTGTACAAAAAATGGATGTGTTGAAAGAAAATATCACCTTTAATGTACATCAGCTGGTGCACATTAGTGAGAGTGTTGAGAATTGGGGACCTCTGTGGGCAACATCTTCCTTTAATTTCGAAAATAACAATGGCACACTGAAGTCATTGTACAGAGGTACACAGTTTGTTCCGTAACAAATCGTTCAAATTTTTCTTCTTTGGAGGGATATACCTCATCGTCTCAGTGCTGCCGGTTATGAGCCAAATTCTGAATTTGGAAATTTCTTATCTAAACTCACTGACAGGAGACTGATGAGAGAAAAAAGTCAAGACGGCCTTTTAACGTTAGGCAAAGCAACATCGCTCTATATGACTGCTTCTGTTCAAGCTGCCATAGAAGAACTTCTGCAACAAACAGTTGCTAACAAGAATGCAGAATCATTTGACAGATTTATTTACAACAATGCTGTATACAACACCACACAATACACAAGAGCAGAGAAAAGATGCAATTCTAATGTGCTATTAATTAGTGGAGAATTTTGTGAAATACATTTGCTTTTGCTGTGCAAACCAAATTGTGTGTGTGATATTGACTGTGAATGCCAGCTCATGCCTTTTGTCATTGTAAAGCCCTATAAAGTACTTTCTGATGTACCTTATGTTAATAGAAGGCTAGGCTTGACATCAAAAAAATTCTTAAACAAGGTTGAAAAAACAGGAAGAACATCAGCACACTTCTTGTCTGAAATACAAATTAAATGTGTACAGGCAGATGTTTGGTTGCAGCCACTTCCAAATACATGTGAACTGGATTAATTTTGGGTGTTCAGGACTTTTTGGACCTTTATAAACACACATTTTTAAAATATATTTTTTGTCATAAGAGAAAAACTCAGCTGCATATAGAAACTTACACAGTGCATAAGTTGCAATAAAATGAACCCCTAATTGTGAACAGCCCTTATTTAGTCAACTTTCACAATGGATAAAGTGCACAGTGGGGTCATGTCTTTATTGCTCAATTTATCGCCCGAGCATGGTTTTCTCACTAAATATCTGTGTATATTCTGAAACACAATCGCTGCACCAACCAACCAAATAGGTGATCTTCTAACAAAATCCCATAGAATCCAATTGAATCCTATTCTGAATTTCTTTGTTAGGGATCTCCATTATCTAGTAGCATGTCCTTGGACATCATGCAGTGCTTGAACCTATTAAGGCATCTAATCAATCATTACAAGTTTCTGCTCTAGGTCCTGTTTATTATTTGGCAAAGGTAGACTTCTCCATGTTACCTCTTAAATTCACTCGCTCTGAAGTTGCACATTTTAGTTCTTCACAACAGATAAAGCATTGGTAAGAATCTATTGTATAGAAAAACAGTGTGAGAGAATGTATACGTTACCAAACCATTTATTAATTATCAATTGTAGCTTCTCATGCATTGTGTGTTTTGTTTGTGCTTTGTATTGTACTTTTTTACTACTCATGGATGACAATTTAATGTAACTTTTTAAATTTTTAAACGTCTGTAATCTGTAAAAATAAATATTGTAAAAGTTATTCAAACAGAACTGTTTTTTCTTAGTATTGAGACAGTAGTGAGAGGCATTTCTATCAGTTTGCAGTTTTTAGAACAGAACATGGAACAACAAGAGACCATACGCACATCCTGAAGTTATTATTGTATAACATATTATATTATTTAAAAAATATAAATGCTGTAAAACATTTCAGAGTAACTATTATTCATATATTTGAATAAATAAAAAAAATGATTATTCATATATTTGAATAAATATAAAAATGATTGTTACTGTATTTCAGTACTTTGAATATAGGCCTAGTAGTAGGCTACAGCTAAGTAGACTAAGTACTAGGTTACAGGAATCTGTTTTTGAACATTAATTGAGTACAACTACATGTATCTGTAGAGTAATAATATTAAAACTAGAGCACTTGCCAATAGTACTATATAATATTACTAGTACTATAGGTTACTCCCAAAGTACTATAAGATTCTACAGTGGTATTATAAACTACTATAGAATTCTATAGTAAGTATTATACAATACTACAGAACAATGTAATAAAAATGACAATACTATAGAAATCCTATAGGATATTATAAGAATACTATAAGGTACTATAGAAATCCTATAGGATCTTATAGGAATACTATATTTTTTTTTCGTAAGGGTGGGTCATGTGTACATTGATAATTAGTTTGAGTACTTATGTTCTATGAATATATATATATATATATATATATATATATATATAATGTTGTAAACACTGCTTCTGTTCTGTTGTACTATTAGAAATAAACAGTTACATTCATTTCATGTATGTAATTACATAAAAATGTATGATTTCAGCAAGCATTCATTTCTGTGTCTGGTTTAGAAATGTGCTGCAATTAACAACATATTTTTAATGCATTTTTAATAGTGTTATTGCAAACAGTAATTTGAACTGTTTCAGAGCTGTTGTTTATATATATATATATATATATATATATATATATATATATATATATATATATATATGTATATATATATATTTGTAATGTAATTATGTAACATTAGAATATATAGGCTATAAATGGAAAGCATTCTTAATAAAACTTAATTTAAAGCTTCACTCGTTGTCAAATATCCGCGATTTCATTTAGAAACTCATAAGGATTAACAATGTTTATTTCATTTAAAATCCTGTCCTGTCTCGAAATGTCCGGTTTAATGATATAAAATTTATAAACGAAAGGAGATTTATTACATCATTGAAGGATTCTGTCTGTAGATAGAAACAGAAAGACATCAAAGAGTAAGTTAACAATAGCTACATTATCCTAGGGGGGGCTATGTCTCGTAGGCTATGTGTATATCTTGATTTTTGCTTTTGCAACTAAATAGATAAATTAACTAGACATAGCGACAGTTGGAGAATAATTTAATAGTTTCATATACAAGTTTAAAAATACAATTTTATTGAAGCTAAATAAATAAAACACCGAAAAAAGCTGCCTGCATCTGCCTGTTTACATTGGTTACAGCGCTCTCAGCGGCAGACCTATAAGCATCCAAGATGGCGGACCGAAATCTCTTTCGACTGCACTGAAAAATCAGCCGTTGGCGAGTCTTTAACATTGCAACTTCCGTCCGTGCCTAGGCGATGCATCATGGGAATCCAAAGAGTTCCGGTAGCGACTTTTCCCTATCGATATACCGTAATGTAAAATCTGCCTCATTTCCTATTCCAAGCCTTCTCTTTTGCGTTTTTAAACACGATTCACCTAGATTTATTTAGAGACACCCCTCCTTAACACATACGTGTTATTTCTACGATCGATGCTTTCATCTGGCCTGACAAGAGCTCTTTATCGCCGAAGTGCTGTCAGAAATTGCCACTGTCATGCATATTCATGAGCAGTCAAGACTGGGGTGTGGTTTGGTTGTCAAGGATAGACAATAACTAGTACTACAGTATGCCTCGGAGGTTGTGGTAATATTGAAAAAAATAGTATTTTTATACCAGAATTATTCCGGGTTTAAAAGGCATGTCCTATGCAGACAGGCTAAAATAACTGAATCTATTCGGTCTTGAACAAAGAAGACTACGAGGCATTAAAAATTCTAAAAGATATTGAAAAAAATAATCTCTCCCGTTTCATTTATCTGCGGGATGATCTTTTGATATCCGTAAATCAAATATAAAGTTTAAGAGGATATAAGTAAAACATACATAAAATACATTAACGACTATTGATACAGCTAAGAAGTACAAGCTGATCATTTAAAAAAGAGATGTAAATGCACATCTTTTTATGTATACAGGGGATAAGTCGCTACCGGAACTCTTTGGATTCCCATGATGCACCGGTTCGACAGGGACGGAAGAAAAGGCAGAGTTCACGGTTTAAGCCAGCTATCTAATACCTCCGGGAGGCACTATCGGTTACGACACCGGCATTGAAGAGCTATAGTGGGCGTGGATTGAAAGTCAACATCCCACGTGACTGTATAGGAAGTGTGGGGTATTTTGTTGTCGGTGTTACACGCTTTCATTTTTTTCAAAAACAATGGTTGATCAAGGTAGCAATTGAGACCGGAAGAAGTTAAGGAATTGTTAACTTTACAATTCTAGGAGTGACAGCTACTAAACAGATGCGGCGCTTGGGGGCACAGACACTGCGCAAATCCAGTTAATGTGGTCAGGGCACTTTTCGAGAATGCAGAGGAAACTCAAAGCGAACAGCAGACACAACAGGATATATATTTTACTATAATTTTAAAGTCTGCATGTATACCAATTTTCTACAAAAAAATTATTGCCACACAGCATACTATTTATACTATTAACTGCATCTTTTGGAAAAAAATAACACTCAACAGAATAATGTTTATATAGCATGTAGCATTTTTTAACGTTATGCACTCAAAAGGAGGGTAGTAATTCCATTAATAAACCAGATTAAGACAAATCAAGCAAGTAATTTTTGGGCTGTTTGTAGAGTATCTTTAATTTGATGAATTGCTTGCCAAGGTAATATGGATACAAATATGGATACATTACAACATTACAACCCCATACAGCTTCAATTCAGAGGCTATATAAAGAAGATACTATCCAGTAAAATACAAAACATGTTTAGACTTGGCATATCTTCGTAAGCACAGGTTGAACAGAGAATATCTAGAATCTTTGTGAATTATTAAGACAAGTTGTACGGTATAAGCATCAGTTCAGTATTTATGTTAGACCTAAACAGCTGACACAACTCACTCATTGCCCACAGTTTTATTTTTTTATTAAAAAATGTCCAGAACAAAAAAGAAACATAAAAATATAATCAGTACAGAAGACACAAAAGTAATAATTTAGGTATGGAAAAAACATGTATATTACATTACACATCATAGAAAGGGAAGTGTAATAGGCAGTCACAGCTGAAGGGAGAATATTCTTCAACAAGAGAGCTTGGTGCATGAACTCCAACATACATAACTAATGTGTCCATTAGTACTCTTGTGTGTTGTTTATACCCTATGTAAAAACAGTTCCAATGGCACACAGTATTAACCTTGGTACATTATCCACTGTAAGCAGCAGTGACGTGCCGTGAACATTAACAAGGTAGGCATTCAGGGGATCGTCAAATGTCAACCCTTTAAACTTTTACAGACCAACAGATATCACTTAAAACAGTTAATACTTGTCAATAATCCGTTAATTGCCAAACAAACAAGATGTTAATTATGTTAATTGATTTCAGGCTAATCATTGATATTGTGAAACCCATTTTCTTTAAATCTGGAATATATACCTTCTCTGTGAATTATAGGGTAAAGACTACAGTTTATTTGCCCTATATGTGAGTATATATATAGATCAAGCAACTTTCTTATAATAAAGGGGACTTAAATTATAAACTGTATTTTTTTTATCCGCAAGAAACGCAGTCACCAGTTTCAATTCACCAGGCACAGAAGACACAACAAATCTGAAATAAAGCAAAAGCAAATCATTTCAATTTCGTTTAATGTTCACCGCATGTCACTGGTAAAAAGCTAAATCCTTATTCAGAGGTCACCCATCTCTAGTCCATTTCAAACAACAAACAACATCTTAACAATGTGGAGAAGTTTGTCATGTTGCAAAAGCATGCATTTTGCCTCCATTTCTTTTGATGTACATGAGTGTTCTGAACTTGAACCAAGAACTTTTGATTCTTGGTGTTAGATCTCCCTCCCGACCTGCGAGGCCACTGTGTAAAAGGAACAGAGTACCCTTAACTATATGGCACGACAATTTATTCCGTAGGGTAGGTGGAAGTTGGTCAATTAGGTAAGGGGCGGAGCTACGGTATCCAAACTCAATGACCGAGATGGTAAACGGTGTAGCATCCAAGGATTGGAGGAGCGTATGTGCTTTTTAACCTAGGGGTCATGAGCGAGTTCCTTGGTAAATGGTTAGTGTTTTAAACCTATAAGGAGTCTGTGTTGCTGTATCATGAACTGTGAGTTTTGTCTTGTGTTTGTTAGTGTTTGTTAACTGTCTTCTGTTTTTTAATAGACTACCAGTAGCACAATCCAGAACTGTAGCGAAAGCCAGCATAAACCCGGGCATCACTTTCACCCCTGCATTTCACAGAGAACTGTAATACATCACTTGCACTCATTCACTATCACTAGGAACTGTGTTTGTGTTTTGTGTTTAGTGTTGGTGTGTAAAACTGGACTTTTGGTTACAGGTCAAACCCGGGGATTTACAAATACCGAGTGATACACGCCGCTGTATCACTCCATCATTATTATTTACAGGTGTTTGCCATAAGGCTCTGGACATTGTTAATTAAATCAATAAACACCCTTGCACCTGGAAATCATTGTCTGTTTTGTATCCACTCTGCATTGCACTCACCTGTATTCACTCACCACTTTGCCACACAGAATCATAAATAGTGAACTGATTCTGCACCTTGGCTAACTTCTGGTAAAATATTAGCAGCTCTGAACAAGAGCATTCTTCTAAACATTGACATGCTATTGGGACCACCACAAAAGAAGAAATTAACCCATAGGAATGTTGTGTAGCTATGACAGAATTATTCCTGTTGTAACTTACTCCATATTCTTGGGTTGCTAGTAACTTCTTGAAAACAGTAAGATATGTGTCAGTGCATGGCTTTTGTCTTCCAAACCACAATGTATGCAACACAACATTACTACGTCTGTTTTTCAATGTCAACTCATTCACTGTGCACAAAATAGGCCATATTGAGTACTGTGAAGACTTGAACACAGGGCTACTATCACAGTTAAATGAAAAAGTGATGTTGTCTTGATTTTCAACAAACTCTCCCGGCTCTTTGTACAGATTTCTGGTATTTATGTCACATATGTCAGCATCAGGTTGAAAATGAGACCTTAATGATGTTTGGCGCAAGATATTTTTAAGCTGTGGAGCTAATGGTATAACCAAAAAGTAGTTTGCTGATTTGACTAGTTCCTGTTTATTCACAGTGCAATTACAGGCTTGACAGTCGTTCTCTGGATCTCAACTAAGATATCCTAAACACTCTAGGCAGTAAAAGTGGACTACTGCTTTATCAGTCAGGTTAAAAAATGCCTTATCCAAAAAAGCTTTTTTTTTTGGTACACATCCTGGTGCTACAGTATTGAATAAATCAAGTATGTCTCTTATTGCTACACCAGATAAGCCATGTCTCAAAGAAAATGCCATCAGCAGTGCCAGAAGTTGTCCCTTCGACAAGTCTGATCCATTGTACACGGGGCTGTTGGCATCAAAAGTCGTTTCATCAAACAGGTCTTCCTGCAAAGAAAATAAAATATATATATATATATATATATATATATATATATATATATATATATATATATATATATATATATATATATATATATATATATACAGTGCCTTGCATAAGTATTCACCCCCCTTGGACTTTTCCACATTTTGTAGTGTTACAACCTGGGATTTTTACCATTTGATTTACACAACATACTTAACACTTTGAAGGTGCAAAATATTTTTTATTGTGACACAAAAGTTAATTAAACAAAAGACATTTGTTGGTTGCATAAGTATTCACCCCCCTGAGTCAATACTTGGTAGAAGCACCTTTGGCAGCAATTACAACTGTGAGTCTTTTTGGGTAAGTCTCTACCAGCTTTGCACATCTGGATCCTGCAATTTTTGCCCATTCTTCTTGGCAAAATTGCTCAAGCTCTGTCAAGTTGGATGGGGACCGTTGGTGAACAGCAATTTTCAAGTCTTGCCACAGATTCTCAATCGGATTGAGGTCTGGGCTTTGACTGGGCCATTCTAAGACATTCAGGTTCTTGTTTTTAAACCACTCCAGTGTAGCTTTGGCTGTATGTTTAGGGTCATTGTCCTGCTGGAAGGTGAACCTCGGTCCCAGTCCCAGGTCTCTTGCAGACTGAAACAGGTTTTCCTCTAGAATTTCCCTGTATTTGGCTCCATCCATCTTGCCCTCAATCCTGACCAGTTTCCCAGTCCCTGCCGATGAAAAGCATCCCCATAACATGATGCTGCCACCACCATGCTTCACCGTGGGGATGGTGTTCTCAGGGTGATGAGCAGTGTTGGCTTTGCGCCACACATAGCGTTTTGCGCTAAGGCCAAAAAGTTCAATTTTGGTCTCATCAGACCAGAGAACCTTTTTCCACATGATTGCTGTGTCTCCCACATGCCTTTTGGCAAAATCCAAACAGGATTTGATATGGGTTTTTTTCAGCAATGGCTTTCTTCTCGCCACTCTTCCATAAAGCCCAGCTTTGTGGAGTGTCCGGGTTATAGTTGTCCCATGGACGGTTTCTCCCATCTCAGCTGTGGATCTCTCCAGCTCCTTCAGAGTTACCATTGGCCTCTTGGTTGCTTCTCTGACTAATGCCCTCCTTACCTGGTCACTGAGTTTTGGTGGACGGCCTTCTCTAGGGAGAGTCGCGGTTGTGCTATATTCTTTCCATTTTTTAATAATGGATTTAACGGTGCTCCGGGGGACGTTCAAAGTTTGGGATATTTTTTTACTTGTTTTGATAGCTCCTTGGTCTTCATGATGCTGTTTGTTTAGATATGCTCTCTAACAAACTCTGGGGCCTTCCAGAAACAGGTGTATTTAATCTGAGATCATGTGACACTTTAACTGCACACAGATGGACTCCATTCAACTAATTATGTGACTTCTGAAGGCAATTGGTTGCACCAGAGCTTATTTAGGGGTGTCACAGCAAAGGGGGTGAATACTTATGCAATCAAGACTTTTCAGTTTTTTATTTGTAAATAATTTTGAAAAATATGTATATATATATATATATATATATATATATATATATATATATATATATATATATATATATATATATATATATATATATAAACCTGTGTTAAGTGAAGGGGATCACTTGGTATGCTACCAAAAAAAGGCAGATATTCTTTATGGATTGTGCTTTTTCTCAGGGACTGATATTACTACTTATGCTCCATACATCATTGTGCTATGCAAGAAATAAATGCTATGAATTATATCCAAAATCAGCCCTTGCTAATATCGCAATGCTTTCCTGCAGGTATAACATTTACATCTTGTAACACAGAACTAGTGATAATAATCTTACATTCTAGAAAATGTATATACATTATAAATGGCAGCACTACCTCCATGGCTTCATTTGGTTCCATGTGGTTAGTATCTTTATCCTCATGTGTCATAGGCACATCACAGTCATCTCTTCCAATCTAAACATGTAGAGAAACCCCTCAGATTAATCCTAGCATCCTAAAGAGATTGGCACTTAGCATCATGTTTGGCAAAAAAGGTCAAATATATACTTAATTCCTTACAGGGTCATTGTAGTCTGGGAATTCTGCATAACTAAGTTCTTGTATGGCATCTTCTTCATCAGTAAGTTCCAGATCCTCTCCTGATGATCCATCCTCTTGAGCAGCAGCACTGCTTGCAGCTAATGTAGTAGCACCAATAGGAGGGATACAGGAGCTGGGAAATACAATATTCATTTTAAATGTGTGGTTATGTTAGATAACAATGGAAATGTTTTAATAATTTGGACTGTTTAAAAAAACATTTTCTGCTTCATAAAGCATCATTAATTGTATTATATGTTTAAACGTGTGCTAATAAATAGACTAAACAATTTGTCTATTTTTTAAAACATTTTGTGTCCTTTTGGCATGCCGTAGTTATTTGACGCAATAAAAAAATCTTATGCTAGCTATACCCACTGGTGTTCAACTAAAATAAGCTAAGCTGAGTAGCTAGCCGCAAACATGTCACGGAAATACGAGAGCGGTGCAAAAAAAAGTCTCTAAACTCAAACTAGCTAAAGCCGAGGAGTTTATAAATAATACCCCAAAACTAACTACATTCTTTAAAAGTCAGTGTCAGAAGAATGAAAGTGAGGAAGAGCCACATGAGTCAAAGGAGCAAGCAGAGAGCACTGAGTCGGTTAGCGCTGAGTGCACAGCCACAACAGCAGAGAAAAATGAGAGCGAGCCATTGAACTGCGAGAGAAAGGCGGGAGAAACTGACGAAACAGATAATGCTATTGCTAGCTCCGATACGGCATGTTGGGGTCCGATAACTGAGGAGGTGAGATCGCACTGGGTGAGCAAGGGCCCCCTTATTTGCCAGAATAAAGACAGTAATTTTTCCACCTCAGAGAGAATTTACAAAACTCAACGCAGATGCCTCTCAAAAACTTTATTCACATGAACCCTCAAAAACGGGGAGTGCGTGCCACAAGAGTCGCTCCTTTACTCACCCTCCACCGGCAATGTGTATTGTTTTGTTTGTCGGCTATTTCAAGAGGGGACACGTTCATCAGCATTTATCGATTCGGGGCTCAGTGATTGGAAACATGCAAATGCTGGTGTAGAGGAGCATGAGGCTAGTAGCTCCCACCGAACTGCAATGCTAACATGGATTGCACGTACTCAGATCAATGGTATAGATGCTGCGCTTAAAACACAGTGTCAAGAGGAACAGGCATACTGGAGTGAGGTACTCAGGCGGGGTGTTTCTATGATCAAGTTTCTGGCAGAGCACGTCCTCGCCTTTAGAGGAGACAATGAACTCTTCGGTTACCCCAATAATGGTAATTATCTTGGAATTTTGGAATTAGTCAGTTCGATCCTTTTCTAGCTAAACACATGAGGAAGTATGGGAATAAGGGAAGGGGGACCCTCATATTTATCATCCACTATCTGCGAGGAATTCGTTGCTTTAATGGGACAGAGGGTACTAGCTGAAATAATACTTCAGGCGCAAAAGGCGAAGTATTTTTCCATCATAGTTGATTCTACTCCCGACGTTTCACACATTGACCAGTTGACGTTTGTTATTCGCTACGTGTCACAGGAGGGCCAGATTTACGAACGTTTCCTGAAATTTCTACCAATCCTTAGCCACACGGATGAATCACTTTTTCAGTCAGTCACAAACGTTTTAGAGAGCATGAACATTGATCTTCAGAACTGTAGAGGACAGTGTTTTGACAATGCCAGTAACATGTCCGGAACGTATAAGGGATTGAGATTGTGCATACAAGAGGTGAATCCTCTAGCAGACTGGGTTCCCTGTGCAGCTCACTCTCTTAATTCAGTGGGAATGAGCAGTGTGGATTGCTGCATGGAGGCAAACAATTTTTTCCGTGTTATTCAGTCACCTTCAACTTCTGCTCTGCGTCACCCCGCTGCTGGAAATTGATCAAAGATGGACTTGACCCAAATGAAAACAAGCGTGTGGAGACACTTAAAGACCTGTCTGAATTATGCAAATATTCAGGAGTCCTTGAAAAACCTTTCAGAGGATACAACACAGAATTCTAGCACACGCGCTGATGCGTAGTCCCTTTTCAATAAAATGACAAAGCTAGAAACGGCCTTTCTATGCATATTTTGGAATACAGTACTTCAGCGCTTTCAGTCCACTAGCATTGCCCTCCAAGCTGTAGATCTAGACCTGGTAACAGCAGTGAACTTAGTAAGCTCCCTCATTGATTTTGTTGAGGACCTGCGTATGCAGTTTGACACATTTGAGGAAAAAGCAAAGGACATGTCAGATAACGTGTCACAAGAGTTCAAGGGCGAGAAGAGTCGACAATATTAAGAGAAAATGTCAATCAGATGAGTCAGTGGAGCCAGACCACATTTTGTCAGTAAGAGACAAATTTCGTGTTGAGGTGTTTTTTGCAATGATTGACAAATTGAACACCAAGTTAAAACACAGGCACGACGCATACAAAGAAACATGCGCCCACTTCAGTTTTTTGACAAATCTAATGTCTCTGTCTAATGATGAACTAGGCACGGCTGCCCGCAAATTACAAGTGAGGTATCACAATGATTATTATTTTTTATTTGTTTATTTAGCAGACGCCTTTATCCAAGGCGACTTACAGAGACTAGGGTGTGTGAACTATGCATCAGCTGCAGAGTCACTTACAACTATGTCTCACCCGAAAGACGGAGCACAAGGAGGTTAAGTGACTTGCTCAGGGTCACACAATGAGTCAGTGGCTGAGGTGGGATTTGAACCGGGGATCTCCTGGTTAGAAGCCCTTTTCTTTAACCACTGGAACACACAGCCTCCATGATCTACAGGAGGACTTTGTTGATGAATTGATACAGTTCATTCATTTCTCAAAGGACACAATTGACACATCTCCAAGGAACTTGCTCCAAATGCTGCGGAAGAAACAGCTGCAATTTGTATTTCCAAATGTGGATATTGCACTGAGGATTTTCCTCACCTTACCGGTCACAAACACGGGGGGTGAGCGGTCGTTTTCAAAGTTGGCACTGATTAAGCACTGGCTTAGGTCCACTACGGGGCAACAGAGACTCAATCAGTTAAGTCTCATGTCAATTGAACATGACCTGCTTCGCCAACTGGACTTCACGGACATTACTAAGGAATTCTCAAGTTTGAAGGCAAGAAAGCATAAAATCTAGCAATGGTAAGTCAAATGTGTCTTTATACTTTGTAATGTTAAGGAGACTTGAGAGTAGCGCCAACTACTTGCCTACTGTAGGCCACACGATTAGTGTAGCGCTGACTACACTATGTTTTTGTCTAATGTCATATCATGCTGCAGTGCCTGATAACGTGGTCCCACCGACTACAACTAGCGTTGATTTAATTCGAAACGATGCGGTCGGTAATGAGTGCTAGTGGTAGTGCCGACTACCATAATATTTTGCATGCCATAGCTACTTGATGTGAGTGGTAACGCTGTCCACTGCCTATTCGAATGACATGATTGATGGTTGTGTTGGTATTGTATGAGATTGCGCATGAGCGCAGAGCGTGGACTATCAGCTGATTGTACACTATTATTGGGGGGGTCTCCAAGGGGGCCCCTGAAATGTCAATAGCCCTGGGCCTCCAAATAGCTTAATTCGGGCCTGTACATCCCCACTTTTACTCACACATGCTGCCCATGACAGTCTGCACGTCTTCATTTAAACTTATTTGAACTTATTTGTACTTTGTAAACTATTAGTCTGCAGGTCTGAACAATTACTCTCGGGAAAGTGGAAAACTGTTATACAAGGAATTCACTTACTTGTTCTTGCCATTTTCCTGGCAGAGGTTGTCCCTGCGACGGTCTTCATCCCCAGCAATATCCATGGGCTGAGAACAACTCATGCTGTTCCCAGTCTTCTCCGTTTCTCTCTGTCAAATCTTAGGGCACTTGCGATATAGTTCGGTTGTTCTAGGTACATATTTTGTATCGTCAGATAAATACGTTTGTATGAAGTTGGAATATTTCTCGCCATTATTCTCCATCAGTCTACCCTTCTGTCAGATAGTGACCTCGAGAAAGGTGAGCTTTGGTGACTTTGGTGGCGGGAAGACCGCGCGCAGACATACATTCCAATACCGAGTAATTTCGACGACCATAAAACATCTTCCTCAGGGGGATATACAGACATTTGGTCTAGACAGTTTATAACAACATGGGATCTATCGTGTTAAGAAATGTCATTGACAGGGCACTATCACTATTAGAAAACGGGAAAAAAAACCTTAAAACCTAGATTAATATTGTTATTATTAAAATGTACAAGTAATTACTAAGTACATGTAATTAGGCTACTCATTTGCCTCAAAATTAAAGAGTACGCTTATTTTAATTTAATACATAATGGAAAACATATGTATTTTAATTGATTGAGGAATTTTCTTGAGAGAATGTATTTGAAAATTAGCATAAAATTAGTTTGACTTGACTCATCATTCTTCCCTTCACAAAAGATCTGTACTCTGACGGACCATTTGGGGAAAATTCATAGATTTGGTTTGTTGAAAAATATTATCAATTTTATTGGCAATTAAATAATAGCAATTTAGGCCTATTGTCAATGTTTTTACATTATGCAATATGTGGTTATTAAAACATTATTTTCATTGCAGATGATAGGGAACAGCTTGTCGTGATGAGAGAAAAGGCCATAAGGGGTGAAAACATCGGTGTCTCAAATGAGAAACTGGGAAAAGGGCAGAGACGGAAAATTACAAAAAACATGGACTCAAGTGAGGAGGAGCTTGAAGAGCAGGTAAACAATGTAAAATCATTTTTTCTTTATAACTAAACTATTTTAAATTTTAACTATTTTTTCTTTATAACTAAACTATTTTAAGTGATTACCAGATATTGCAGGGTATTTATCAAAATATAGGCACCGGGCAAATTATACACCTACCTGAGGTATCGTGCCCAGCTACATGATATGGATGATTGTGTATGCATATCACATATACTGTATACTGTGTAAGATATTCATTATTTTTATACAGATAAGACCGAAGAAGAAGAAGAAGACGACGACTGTGACCAATTGTGCTTTCACTTCCAGTAAAACATCTTGGCGAGGTATAAAAATGCACAGAACAATCAGGTATGATAGTAAATGTATGTAGTGTTATTTACATGCTCATTTGACAGTGGTGGTACAGCCTTGCTAGCTATGTCATACAACTAATGGAATTTGTTTCCTATGAATATGTTTCATATGACTTAATAACGGCACTACCTTCTTTATACAAAGGCTTATGAAAACACCTTCATTCTGGGCTTGTTAAAAAATTATCTAGGTAAGAAAAATTCAACTGCATTATTTTTAACAAATATATTTTGTTGATATTATAAAGTAAAAGAGCAGCCATAAAGAAGGGGGACAAGACACAGAGAAAGACAGGAGAATTCAGCATCTGGAAGAGGAAAGTGCCTCACTCAGACATGCTCTGCGCATGCTGAAAGGTAACTTGAATAATTAAAAAAAATATTATACCAATAAGAACATTCATTTGATATTATTTGGCTTTCTAACATTAATTTAGAATATGAAATAATATGGCTAAGCATGGGCATATCACGTAAGACATGCAGTACAGATGGAATGACTCATGAACAATAGATTATATATTCAAAGTGTTCGAAGTCACAAATTAATGTTTCAGGCTTACCAGAGTCTATCTCCACTTTGGAGGCCCTACTCAATGAAGCTAAACAGTGGAGGAAGCAGGGACCACAGAGGGATTCACCACCATCTCCAAGACAAGGCCTTTCATCTCTGGTTAGAGCAGTGGCCTTGCCTTTATTACAACAATCTGATGAGAAGCCTGACTGGACCAGACCCTCAGAATCCTTGGTATATTTTAATTAATATAAGTACAGGCAGTGTTTGGTAGTTAAAGATACCAAAGCTGGAGTTCATTGCTAAGTCAGGTATGTGTGCAGCCTAAAGTTAGTAGCTTTGCATGCATTCTTTAATTTATTTGTGGTAAGGATACTTACCTCTATACTCGGATACTATACTCTGAAAATGGTAGTTCTGCCATGTTTGAATATAAACTGTAAATATCTAGGCCTTCATGATATCTGGACAACTTCAGTTCAACTCTGAGCTTGATTTTCCCCTGTGTGCAAACTGCCTACTCCATAGCAAATTAATTAGATGGGCAGTTTGCACACGGGGAAAATAAGGCCCTTTATGTTGATCAGCCTGTCTAACAGTTATACTAAATATTGTTCAATCAATCATTATTGACATACATTGCTGGATAATGTGATACATGATTTTAGTGCTAAATATTTGTATTGTGTTTTGCTGTCTCCTAATCAGGCTTTCATCACACAGTCACTGAGGGACCGATGTTCTATGGCAGGGTTCTTCAATAGGCGGCCCGTCAAGCGTCAGCTGTTCTTCATTACAAAAACTGAAATTGCTGATACGCAAGATTATAAAATCACTGTAATCTACAGGGTATTTGCTTCCCCTAACAAGTGTTTTTTTTTTTTTGGCAGCCTAATACAAGAACAAGTCAGCTGATTGGCCAAGCTTTATTTCTGATGTGCTATCATTTTGGCATGCGTCACAAATCTCCACCCATTTGCTTAGTTTTAGTGCCTCATTGGTTGAGCAGTGAGAGAAGGCTTCGTGCAATATGAAAATAGCGGTAGTAGTATTATTTTCTTTAGTGCAGTGAAACTATCTGAATATTCTTACAAACATGCTGCACATTAATTCGAAGCTAAAAATCGACGTCTGTGTCTAAAATGGCAAGTGATGTGTGGGATTAACATAAAAACCACCACCAACAAAGTGATGCTTCAGATTTGGCAAGCGAGTCAGAATCGGGGGATACAGCTGCAGGTAATGCACATCACTCGAAAGTGCTTCACACTTTCCAGATACTGGCCAAACTAGCAAGGTAAATGCTACGTATAGTGATCAACGTTTTGTTTTGATCCTGTTTTCTGTTATGAGGAGAATAATAAACAAAAATCAAAATGGTGTTTTTTTTTCTTTGTACAACGCCCCCTTTTCCACATATATTTTTTGAAGAATTTAAGTTAAATTTGACAGTTTTCACTTGCATGCACAGCTTAAAAAAAAACAAAACAGTAATGCTATTACTTCATGAAAATGTGTAATTTGCCACTTTGTTTATTGCGAAGAAACTACAATGGCAGGGATAAAAAAAATAAATGAAAAAAAAAAAAAAAGCGATGTCTACTTATGTACTGTTTCTGCCTGAAATACACACGTGAAGAGTGTAATTTTAAGTTTGACATCCTCTGCTTTATAGTCAATTCAGTGGAGCAAAGTAAAGCCTTCACAACCTATTCTGGAATATTACAGTTTATTTTAGGATAAATAATATTGGAAATTGCTTTAATTTTGTAAGATTTAGCTGGGAATTGTGCAGCATGTGATTGGAACAGGAAAGTGAAAATATTTTTTGTATTAATTTAACTTAAATATGTTAGTAATGTACTTTAGCTTAGGTATTGTATTAATTTATATGATTGATTAACCTGTTATGTTTGACCTGTTGTCAGAGCAATACATTTTTTTTTTAATCTTCCAAAACACCAGATGTTTGTCTCCAGTTAATTATAGATAGTCTTGGGATGTTGAGCATGGCTGCTGTATGTTTTAAAATAAGAAACAGTTTGGTTTTATTATAGAAATACATGAAAAAACTTAAGTCCATATGTCTATATTTCCTATATTTTTCATATGATAAACTAAGTATTGTTAGGAAAATTAACAATGCGGCCACCAGTAAGTGTTCAGTCACAGGAAATTGGCCGAAGAAACCAAGCCTGTCAAAGATCTTTTATTTGGGCTTAAAAAACCTGGTTTGGCAACAGTAAGACATGCACCTGCGGCACGCCTCTCAAAGACGGCACGGTGGATATGCACTGAAGTTTATTTTCCCCTCTGTTTACTGTCATGCCATGTATTTAAATTAGAAACTTTTCATTTACATTTAAACACATTGGAGTTAGAACATGCATATTTAGACACTGTGCTACACTTTTAATCAGGCGCTTAGTAAGATGCTTATACAACATAAGTGCTTTTGTTACTTAACTTGAATGCTTGCTGCTCAGTAATTGTCAGAACATTTTATTAAAACTAGAAAATTAAAATGAATAACATGCTGTTTTAATAGTATTACAGTGAGATTTGTATAATTATTTGTTTGCAAGATGTCATTTGAATACTGGTCAGGAAATGATATTTGCTTAATATTTTATTATTAATGGTGATCAAACATGGTATCATATTAAGTAGTTATTTCTGAGATTAGTTGATTGGTGCAAGTGCAGTGTTGCAACGTTTTGTTACTGTATGTAAAGTGTGATTGGATAGTCAGATTTTCATGACCATTTGAACCCCCCCCCCCCACAACCACGCACATCTTGAGTTGCCTGTGGCTCCCCAGGGCTTGTACATTTCTTTATCTGGCCCACCTGAGAATGTAATTGAGTACCACTGTTCTAAGGTATCTGCTGTGAAATATACCAATGATCTAATGCACGGCCTGTATACAACAACATATTTGGCATCACAGAGCGTGGTTGGGGGCACATCCTGCAAAACTGTTGGTGATGCCAAGCCAGCCTTACCACGAGAGGAAGTTGTTGCTATAATTGGTAAATAAGAAGATGTTTCTTCTTTACATTCACAATAATAATTAAAATGCACATGCTTTATTTAAAGGTACTAAATAAGTAGTGCAAATTAGTAACATAAATTAATATATTGTAATGAAGTCAGTGGGTGCAGTACCTTGTCTTCTCTTCAAAACACCAACCAGGAAACCAGGGTGTAATGAAAACGCTGTAGCATGCATTTATTAAACAAAGCAAACAAACAAACAAACTCAAAACACAAACACACTCTGGCATGTGCTCTCCTGTCTCTCTCTTATTTCCTCCTCCCTTTAACAGGTTCTCCCTGTCCCTTTTAAGAGGCTCTAATTACCCCAATTAGCCCATCTGAAAAAAACACTTAAACAATAAACAATCAATTAAACAATTAACAAAACAATCAAGACACTTAATGAGGGTCCTAATGCCTCCAAAGATGGACTCCATCACAATATATATATATATATATATACAGGAACCTTCATGTTTTTACCTTAAGATGGAGTATATGTCCCCAACCCCAGGGTCCTAATAATGCCTCCAAATTATGGTCCTTGGAGTTCAGGCCTTTTTTCTTAAGTTTGCAAACTGAAAACACTCTCAACACACAGGGTGCTAGATAATCATCGAGCAGTGTTTCAACATACAGAGTTAGATCAGTTTCTTATATACCTTAATCAAGGCAGAGGGTTAGCCAATGATGATTCAGGTATATAAGAAAAACAACTTATAATATGCATACGTGGCATATAATCAGATAACAGGATGGGTAGTTTGGGTATACATACATGGAAACACGTCTGGCTCATCCTGTTATCTTCATGCAGTGTAGGCATTTCGGTTCCTTGTTTTATCTTTGTTTTTTACCAAATTTTCCAATGTTATGCGAGCAAGGTTATAGTGATTTTAACATGCCTTCACTGTGCTTTACTGTACTGGACCATGAGTTAATTATAGTGTACTATAGTAAACATTTCTTAGAAACATCTGTTATGATGCATTATGGTATTCCCATAGCACAGTGTAGTGAAGCACAGTTATGCTAAAACCATAGAAAATCAGAATGTAAAGTAAAACCACAATAAAACTGAAAATACCATGAAAAAGGGTATGTTTATCATTATCACGCTCATTAGCATGGCTAATAAGCTAAATATTTAAAAGGGCCATCACAGATTCTACAGAATTTAAACAGATGTATCTATGCTGTGTTGTTTGCTGGGAAGTGCATTTATGATTTCTCTACTTCTGTCTCCATAATTTTGACAGCTGTCACACAAACATGAGTACATGTTACCTATTCTAATTCATTTACAATTTTTGACTTGCTTGTTTTCTGTTACATTACCATCCGTTTTTTTTTTTTTTTTTCCTCAGTATTTGATCCCTCTTATCAAACTGCTATTGCTCCGTGGCTGGACTGATCTGATTTTTGTAATGTGTTTTTTTTTTTTTTTTTTGGAGACCCCCAAAATTTCCTTGGCCGGATAAGCCGGCCTGTGCGCGGTCCACCGGGATGCTACAGCTGTTTGGGGGGGACATCCCACCGTGGCCACCATCTTTGGCCCGTTGCTGCCCCTCTTCCTGGACCGGGACTGCTAACCGGGACTTTGGGGATTAAGGGGGGAGGTGGCCGAAAGGTTTGTGGCACGGATAAAAGCGCTGCATATATGTTATTGTTTTTATATTTTAAAAAACTCATGAGGATGTGTGACTGATCAACTAGTGATTTATTTAGCTAGCTGACAGTCACGCATCCTTATTAAACTCATGCAGAAGGTGACCATCTCCCGAGTTAATTAATTGATTAATTGTTGCTAATCAGGAGATGGTCACTGTATATAAACCTGCAGCTCTCTGCCCTCTGGGCGTGTACAAAGGAGTGTACGAGAAAGCGAGGAGAGAGCAAAAACTAAACTTAAAAATAACTACTAAGCGTGCTGGTTTACACCAGCATGATACGTATTTGTTTATTTGTTTGGTCAATGTGCCCTTTTGTTTGTTTGGTGTTTGTTTTGTTTAAACCTTTTGTTTTTGTTTATTGTTTAATAAAATAAGCTGAACGCCGTAGCGTTTCAGCTCTCACCCGCTACTTCCTGAGTCTGTGTTTCTGGTCTGACGTCATCACTGAAGCCATCCTATCACACTCTCCCATCTCTCCCTGCTCCTCCTAACCCCACTGTCACCTCTCGTTGTAACCTCCGCTCTCTCTCCCCCTCTGTCCTTGCCTCCACCGCTCTCTCTCACCTCCCTTCTATCTCTGTAGACTCTGCTACCTCCACTCTCTTCTCCTCCCTCGACTCCCTCTGTCCTCTCCCCTCCCCAACCCTGGCTCTCCTCTGTGCTCCGCTCAGCAAGAACCACTCTGCAATCTGCTGAAAAGAAATGGAAGAGGACCAAACTCCCTGCTGCCCTAGACCTCTACCACTCCCTCCTCTCCTCCTTCTCCTCTACTTTTCCTCTGCTAAATGTTCTTATTTCCAATCTATAATCCAAGCTTCCACTAACAACCCAAGTAAACTATTCTCCTCCCTCCTATCTCCTCTGATGACTTTGCCTTTCTTCTCTTCTAAAATCTCAGATATCCGCAAACTCTTTAACACCTCTCCCTCCGCCCCACCCCCTCCCCCTCCCGCTCCAACCCCTACACCCACTGCATCCCCTACTAACTCACCCTCCTTCTCCACCTTCTCTCCCCTCTCAGACTCTGACCTCTCCTCCCTGCTTCAGGGCCACAAACCCACCACGTGTGCCCTGGACCCCCTCCCCACTCACCTCTTTCAAGCTGCTGCTCCTGCTCTACTTCCCTTCATCTCCTCCCTCCTCAACACTTCTCTCCTTTCTGGTCTCTTTCCCTCTGCCTTCAAACAAGCCTGTATCACTCTCCTCCTCAAAAAACCTACCCTTGACCCCACCTCCCTCCAGAGCTACTGTCCTGTCTCCCTCCTACCATTCCTCTTCAAAACCCTCGAGCGGACTGTACACCGCCAGCTCTCTGCTTTCCTGTCCAACCACACTCTGCTCAACCCTCTCCAATCTGGCTTCCGCTCTGCTCACTCCACTGAAACCGCCCTCACTAAACTCTGCCTGAGCTGCCTCTCTCTCCTCTGTCCTAATTCTCCTCGACCTCTCTGCTGCCTTTGACACTGTCGATCACTCTATTCTACTATCCTCTCTCGCTGACCTGGGAATCTCTGGCACTGCTCTGGCCTGGTTCTCCTCCAACCTCTCCAAACGACTTACCAGGTAACCTGGCATGGAGCAACCTCCACACTCGCCCTCTCTCAACAGGAGTCCCCAAGGGTCAGTCTTGGGTCCTCTCTCCTATTTCTCTCTACACCTACACCCCTGGGCCCCTCATCACATCCTATGGTTTCTCATACCATTTCTATGCTGATGATGCCCAGATTTTCCTCTCCTTCCCCCCTCTGACTCCACCATCCCCTCCCGTATCTCCTCCTGGATGCACTCGCATCACCTCAAACTCAACCTCTCTAAATCTGACCTCCTTTTCTTTTTTCCTCCTCCTCCTCCACCCCTCCCCTGATCTCTCTATCTCCATTCCTCTGGAATCTACCACACTCTCTCCCTCCTCCTCAGCTATGAACCTCGTATTCCCAGCAAATCTCCACTCTGGCACGCACTTGCCGATTCTTCCTGAGCAACATACGAAGAATCCGCCCCTTCCTCACCAACTATGCCACCCAGCTCCTGGTCCAGGCCCTGGTACTCTCCCGCCTAGCTACTGCAGCTCCCTCCTGGCTGGCCTCCCTGCGTCCGCCACCCGTCCACTCCAGCTCATCCAGAACTCCGCTGCTCCGCTGCCTCACTTCTCCCACGCAACTCCACTGCTCCGCTCACTCCACTGGCTCCCAATCACTGCTCGCATCCAGTTCAAGACTCTTGTACTCACCTACAGATGCCTTGACTTCATGTTTGAATAGCAGAGAAGTAGAGGAAGATGTCATACCCTCTAACATTTTGTCTAGCTTGTTGGGCAAGTGGTCAAAATTTCAGTTTATAAAAAGTTAGAGAAAAATTAGTTGGTGCGGTTACTAAAATAGGTGTACCTCTTGATTGGTATTTCTGTTTTGATTTTAGATTTGAATAGCAGAGAAGTAGAGGAAGATCCCATATGCTTTTTGTCTTACTTGTTGGGAAAGTGGTCAAAGTAGCTGATTTGTGTCAAAAGTTACATCGTTTACAGTAAATAGAATGTTGGGAGTTTTTAAACAATGGGGAGCTTTAGAATATTGAAAAAAGTCCCATTAAAGTGAATGGGAAAAAAAGCTTAATAGTTTAAAAAGTATAAAATATATCAAAAAGTTGTATACAAGCACACTATTCCAGACCGGTCTACAGTTTTAAAGTTTGAACAGCGTTTCTAGCTTAAACGGTGTAAGAGGAGTAGCGTGCCAAAGAATAAGAATAATAATAATAATAAGTATGTCGAAGATTTAAAGTGGGGACTCTTGCATCGCAAGCCCCACTAATAATAATAATAATAATAATGTGTCTATAAAGTAAAGCTTTGCATTATACAGGTATTTGTTCAGTATCTGCCAGCTCGGTCTATGTTACACACCGACGGTATGTACTATGATACCGTGCTGTACTCTTGATTCTATTTTGGGAGTTATTCTTTCAGCACCAAGAAAGCGTGCTTGGGAAAGTGATTAGTTTGGTTTCAGTCCGAAAGAACGATCATGATTCCCTGTTTATTTTTTAAACATGTATTAACACTAGCGATGCTGTATCACAATCGTTCTTTTGAATATAATCATTATATAGATGTGGTCGGAAGCTTATATGATCGCTGGGTGTTTTCACTTCAGTGAGTGAGTGAGTGCCAGAGTGATGTGCGCGGACTTAAGGCTTGTTTTTTAAAAGCGTTATTTTGTACCTCACAAAACTGGTTTTGTGCTTGGCACATCATTTCAAACATGGCAGGATCTCACAAACTGTCGGCCACTCCCGCAAAAATGCACTATGGATACACTATGTTTGTGCGCAGCGCAAAACAAATTGTGTCATGCAAAAAAAGTTTCGAATAAGGCACATTTTGCACCTTCATGCATAACGACCATTTCGAATATCTGGGCCGTAGTGTTAAAATAGTGTAGAATTATAGTGTTAAATATCATTGTTACTTCAACACTGCTAGTGTATGAGATTTCAGTATGTTGTGTATGCAGTTTCACTGTGTAACGTATGTAGTTTTCAGTATGCAGTGTATGAGATTTCAGTATGTAGCGTTTGCGTTTTCAGTATGTAGTGTATGCAATTTTACTGTGTAGCGTATGCGATTTCAGTTTGTAGTCAGCATGGTAACCAGAGCTAACATCCTAACGAGTGCAAACTTAGTTTTTAAGCTATAGCTGGCAGTATTTATATGACTGCTTGGTATTTACTATTCAACCTCCAAATCTATGTTAACGGCAAACCAACACAGGAAATTAAGGAGTCTTTTTGTACTTTACCAGAATTTTTATATGAGCATCAGCATTGATGATGCAAAAAAACAATCGAGGACACGACCTCGGTGTCCATGGATGTATGGTGTATGAAGTTTCAAGATTTCAGCATGTAGTGTATGAGGTTTCAGTATGTGGTGTATGAGATTTCAGTATGTAGCGTATGAGATTGCACTATGTGGTGTATGAGATTTCAATATGTATCATATGAGGTGTCAGTTTGAATTCATGTTAAAACAATGGGGTGGTTATTTGAATTCAATGTCAGTCGTGAGGGGTCTGTTCTGGTTCCTTGTCCAGGGATCCATAATACCAAAATCCAGCCCTGTCCAGGTCTGCTGGCTCCGGCTCCGGAGTGGCTCCAGTGGTTCAGCTCCAGCTCCAGGCTGGCTCCAGAGCTGATGAAGACCCCCTGCTCCAGCTCCAGGTTGGCTCCAGCAGCCTCTGCTCCAGCTCTGAAGATGCTCTGGTGCTGCTCCACACTGGTGCTCCAGCTCTGGGTGCTTTTACTTGAACCTATGCCACAAAAACCTATGCGTGACTATCATAGTATCATATTATTTAAGATTTGAATGTTCTTTGTTTGTGTTTCTCAGTAAAAGAGACGTGGTTTTAATGTTTTTGTTCTTTTATTTCTTTTTTACAAATCTTTTGGCTAATATTCAACAAAATCAACAGTATCATTGACTTTGACCCTTTTTTGTCCCTTTAGCTAAAAACAACTTTTAGGTTTCAAATTTTGGCATCTCAAACTGTTTAAGAGCTGAAAATAATATAAAAGCCTTGATTAGCAAATTATTAGTTCAATTAAGGGTTTGTGACAGGGTGCTCATGTCACGTGTGTGGGTAACGGCTGTACAAAAGGCAAAAGAAAACACAGTACAAAAACTACAAATAAAAGGTGCCACAGAGGGCGAGAGCTAGCCTTATAAAACGAGGCGTCCTGCTCCAGGAACCGGCTACACTACGTAACCCTCTCTGTACATTACTTCCTGGGATCACTATCCCCTAAACTAACCTACTTATGAGCCGGTATTCATACAACGACTCCTGCTGCTTCCTACGGCCTTGGCTGGGCATTGCCTTCACAAGCACCGCTTGCAGTTTCAGGGTTGCGTAGTTGTTGTTCCTGCAGAGAGGACTCTCTCCTCTCGAATATACACAGCTCCCCTCTGTACATGCCGTTGCAGTCGCCCCAAGGGATCTCCACCGCATGTTTTTAACGGACGGACACTCTGTCGAGACTCGGCCACCTGCTGATTGAGGACCGGCACTGTCCCTCCTCTTAACCAAACCCAGCAGGCAGCAAAGTCTCAAACGAGCGCCCATCTGTAAACAATAATTTAATCACACAAATCAACTCCAAAAAGACACACAATAAACCCATTTCCCCATATAAAATTACACCAACACTAATTTACACATGTGCAGGGCAATCACCCTGCTACAGGGTTCAATAAAGTAACTAAGAGTTCAGCTGAAAAAACACAGGGGAACTCCAGGACCAGTTGAAAACCCATGCCATATATTATATATTTTCTCTTTTTTAACAAGTTTTGTTGAGTTTTGCCTTTTTTATTTTGTGTTATGCCAAGGAAATTCCTGCAAAATCAAATTTATTTTGAGTCCCAGCTCAAAGATAAATTTTGATTCAGAAATATTATTTGTTCAACATTTGTGGAACTTGTTCTTTGGTCAGTAAGTAAATCCACTACTTTGGAGAACAGTCTTTCACTTTCCAATGATGCTGCACGCACACAAAAGAAACGATGTGACAGTTGTGCTAACAAAGGCAAGCAGTCTTTGTGATTCCTCCAGTAATCCAAAGGGCTTGAGTCTAACGGCTCTCTCTTCTCAGCTGCATACATCTTCAACTCACTGTCTAATGCAGATCCGGCAAAGTCATCATCATCTTCTGTGCTACTGTCAGAAAGCTGGTAGATGCTCTTACTGCCACATGGACGTGCTCTCTTGGCTGGAACTGGATCCCTTTCAGGAGGCTTACATGCAACAAACAAACCCTTTATAATAGCTTCTTTTTGCTGACTGTTGAAGATACAGCTTTTAAACCGTGGATCCAGGAATGTTGACATCTGAAAATGAAGGTAATTTTCGAAGCTGGATAACCTTGTTCAGATCTGACTCAAAAGGTAGTCATTCATCTTCGATCCAGGTTCAGACTTCACTTCAGTCTTGCCAAGTGGTCTGTGAATTCCAACCACTGTGGGCACAATGAGAGATGCTGTAGGATACTTTGCCCCAAAAAGAGTTGTCTTTGCTTCCTCAAATGGTTCAGCATCTCACTCACTTCTTCCAGAAGCATCTTATCCTCAGCAGCAGTGCTGGTGTCTTCAATTTCAAGGCTGCAATTTCTAACTGCTCCGCTTGCTGGATCACCTTTTCAATCATTGGCAAGCTTGAGTTCCATCTTGTAGTGCAGTCTCTCAGAATCTTCACTGGTTCAGATATGTTTTCAGCCAGGCACACCTTTTTAATAGGCATTCCAAGCACGAGGTGACCTTTTAAAAGCGTGGCTATGGATTGACATCTTTCAATCACTGCAGATATTTCCTCTAGTAACACCTGCATTCCTTGCCTGGGAAAAATAATCTCCTGCAGACAGAGGTGCAATGTATGAGCTAAACAAGGGTGCCGTTTCACTTAAGAAGTTGGCAGGCATGTACAACATTGGCACCACTGTCAGTAACAGCACATACAACTTGTTTAAATCATAGGAGTCGAAAACGTTTTGCACTGAGAAGGCAATGTTCTCTCCAGTATGGGCTTCATCAGCAGGAATGCAGCCAATGCATGTTGCCATCAAATTACACTTCTGGTCAACAAAGTGGCACGTTACTGCTAGAAATTGCTTCTGATTTTTGGTAAAGTTCCACAGATGGCAACATGTGATGCAGACATTAGTTCTTGCTTTAAAGGAGCTACAATGCCTGAGTATGTATTGCTTAACAGTCTTCCTGAAACTGTCTTTCTTGAGGGGGGTTGGTAGCTTGGACAAAGCAGATTCAGGATCTTTCTGAAAAGATTAAAGGTTATGTCAATAACTGTTTAAAAAATGTTTTATACAATATTACTGCTAGACAAACTGTGCCTTTACTATTACAAATAATCATGAAATTGATCCTTAGAATTGTTTTATTTTATAACTTTGGTTAAAAATATTATAGTTATTGCTCAAAATCTTTGTACATTTTAGAAAATGAAACTACAGTAATCATGATTTTAATCAGATCCTGTTTTTTTTTTTTTTTGTTTTATTATTTAATCAATTTTAATTGTCTAATTATTTTTTTTGAAATGCCAAAGTTTTTAAACCTATATTCCTTTAATATATTTTAAACTCCTTTTTCAAACTATCAGATAGTTTTAAACTTTGTATTTGCAAAATAAAATGATTTTTATAAAGTAAAAATAGACAATTGAAAATAAATTCACTGCCAGGAAATATTATTTGTTTGAACAACTAGTTCATAATGGTGAAAGGATAGTTTTATAGGCAAATTCTTTTTTTTTTTTTTTTGAAAATAAGGGCCAGGTTTAATAGAAATAGCTGAAGGTTTGTTATTATGAAGGACATTATAGCGAGCGTGTACTGTAATTTAATTTACCTACAAGACCTTTACCAATGCTGCTAAGTTAAACATGGCAATTTGACAATTCCATATTTCAGCTTTACATAAAACTTTTTTGTTCCTTTCTTTTTGTAATAATAAAAATACCAAGATATTGTTGTTCTAACATATTTACACATTACTTTTTTGACAGGGAGAACCAGCACTTTATGTACTGAACTTCTACAGCAATTTATCATTCTGTAAAAACCTGCAAAATAAGACTTTTATTAAATTTGCACATGAACACACTGTCAAAAAGCATATGTTTTTTAAAAAAACCTTACTGCAAAGGGATAGTCAACCTAATTTTTCCTAGGACAACAGCCAATGTTGTTTCCAGATCAACCCACTCCACAGCAGGATCATCGGTTGGTTTACATCTTTCCTGCCTGCACTTGATATTTACTTGTGATTATTATCTTTATTTACTTGTAATGTAGATATATTGATTTTTTTAGCTAAGATTTTATAAAATCAACCTGATCATTTTGTCCAAAGGATATGGTTCTTAAAAACATGTTAACTTTTTAAAATTATCATAACCCTGGTTCCCTGAAATAGAAATGTAACCATTACCTAATGGAATATTTCTCTTATAGCCCGAATTACCTGACACTAAATATCAAAGCTGCTCCTTTAAGAGCCCTGCATGTGTCAGGTGTCGTTTTGAACGCCCAGGAGATAAAGCGATTGTTAGCTGAAGGATCAGTGTTTTTTCTTCAAGCCTACTACCTGAAGTTATTTTTTGGAACAATCAACCTTGAAGGTTAATGGTTACATTTCTGATATTGTTTTCAGGGAACCAGGGTTAGTAACCTAAGCACATTTTCCCTTTTGTACACTAAGTTTCACTTTGTCAGGAAAAAACAACCATTACCTAATGGGATACAAAACCAAACCGTCGTAACCATTACCAAATCTTGAAGAACTTGCACAGCCAGCAGAGGTGCTAAAAAGGAAAATAACATTAGGTTATTATAACCTGTTGGTTCCATGTATGCAGAATTAACCATTACCTAATTTATTCTATTTGTTAAAGACCCTGAAACCTGAATAAGATATATCAAAGCTGAAGCAATGCCTGTGGCAAAAATCAAAATTGCCCCATTTTAGGGAATAAATGGACTGACATGACAAACATTGTCTATAGTGACTAAGGCCAAACATGCAAGATCCTGAACTTTTACACTGTTCAAGGGCCCTCGAAAGGTGAACCGTTAATCAGGTACTGTTGTTTGGTAAAATTTTCATAAAAGGTCATTGGTTGATGAACCAATCGCCTGGCCTGCATGACTGCAACAGCTGTTACTGTTTTTGTCAACATTTTGAATATAGTTTCTTTTTCAGAACAGGTTGACCTGCCTGAGGTAAAAAAGATTGGTATTAAGGCCACCATCCCGCTTGAGCATGGAGTAGAACCCGTCCTCCTGCTGGAGGTGGTGCACCATATGAATAGTCTGTTTTGCCACAGAGCTGCTACCTATTGAGACTCCATAGTGGCATTCTGTGGATCCATGACTGATGCTGCAGTCACGCCCCGAAAGGGAAGGGGACTGTGCTTGAACTACAGTGTGTCTGAACGGTAGTAAGCACTCAGGTGTCCGGGTACCCCAGTGCAATAACCTTGTTTGTTGTTGGTATGTCCAAACCGGTGTGCCAAATTCAGGAAACAGGACAGGTCCGTGACCCACAGTTTGTGTGAACAACATGCAGAAACAATATACAGGATGCCCCTTTACTTTCTTTTTTACTTCAAACCAAAGCTAGTAGCATGAGAACACAAGTAGCTGACTTAAGGCTGTTCGATCCCAGGGAACTTAACCTCCTGAATCCCCAGAATTTTCATTCTGGGGCTGAGGGGCTCAAGGAAAACCACGGCTGAGTGCACAATACCATTTGAAAGTAAAAATTACTATAAGCATTTGAAATGAAACAATCAAGGTCGCAGTTTTAATTTTTCCTACACATCAAAGAATAAGCAGATATAAGACTAATGACACATCTAAACAGCAGGAGATCTTGTTTTGGCGTTCAGGTTAGACGAAAGGAAAAATTCGGACAATGTTTGTGTCAGCAGTCTTTTTATGCCCTTGGGGGGGCAGGCACGACTGTCACAGGCACTACGTGCAGCTTTGATACATCTTATTCGGGTTTCATGGTCTAAGTTAAATACCCATTAGGAAATGGTTACATTTCATACTTGATAGGGAAACTGCCTAAAAATCAAGCATTGTACTTTTATAGTAATCTAGTACGAAGGGCGATAAATAAGGGTCCATGGCATATGGTCCACAGTATAGTGAGGGAGGACCCTCATGCAGTGTATATGCTGCAGGGTTACACTGAGTAACCTTAGCATTTAACACCAGAAGTCCAATTAAGGTGTGGCTAACTATCCCAGTGGATAAGTGGAACACTAGAAAGGGTGTTAAAAGTGCCCTTAACACTCTGGAAGGCTTCCAATTCCACCAACTCTTTGACATGGAAAGCAGAAATTATTTTAGGGCGAAAAGTAGAATTAATGCAGAGAGTAACCTTAATTCTGGCCTGCAAAAAACAAACAGGCTTTAATGTTGAGAATGCCTTGCATTTCACCTACTTTACACCATTTTCAAGAATGCTTTGGATTTCAAGTAATAGCAAGCAGGAAAGCTGTTTTTAAGGACAGGAATTTCAGCTCTGCTGAATGTAGGGGCTCGAATGGCAGTCTTGTAAGTGTGTCCAGCACATGTAGGGGGTCTTAACTGCCAAACACCCTTCAAAAACTGTCCCACCAGGATGTGTGCTCCTGGGAAAACTGAGTCAATTTTAATATGGCAAGCCGATATAGCTGCCAGGTAGACCTTATGTGTGGAGGGAGATTTCCCTTCCACAAACAGGTCTTGCAAAAATTGCAGCACATCTGCCACGGTGCAAGTCATGGGGTCCAGTTCACACTACTGACACCATGCCTGGAAGACACCCCATTTGTAGCTGTACTGGGAGTGGGTAGATGCTGCCCTGGTGACAATTACCCTGTCAGATAACCCTAAGTGACTCAAATGTCTTTGGTTGGGCCAGATCCAGCACTGCAGAACGGTTAGGTCTGGATGCCACAGAGTGCCCTGTGCCTGACTCAGTAGGTCGTGATGGGCCAGCAGCTCCCACAGCTGACCGTACAGGAGCTGTACCAGTGCCAAGAACCAGGTCCTCCTGGGCCACTTTGGGGCTACTAAGCACTTGCACGGGCCTTGCATGATCTTCTCCAAGCACAGTGGAAGCAGTGGCAACGGTGAAAAAGCATAGAACAGTCTTGGGCCATCTGTGGGCCAGTGCGTCTATACCGAGTGGGTGACCGCTCTTTATTAATATTATTTGTTTATTTAGCAGATGCCTTTATCCAAGGCGACTTACAGAGACGAGGGTGTGTGAACTGTGTATCAGCTGCAGAGTCACTTACAACTATGTCTCACCCAAAAGACGGAGCACAAGGAGGTTAAGTGACTTGCTCAGGGTCACACAATGAGTCAGTGGCTGAGGTGGGATTTGAACCGGGGACCTCCTGGTTAGGGAATACCAGTGGGGTCAACGGGTGCCATCAGGCTCAGAAGTCTATGGAAGGTCAGTACCATCACCGCTGCATTGGGCTGAAAAAGCTCCAAGCAGACAGTTAGCCTCTGGATCCTGTAATCCGACAGAGTGGCGATCATGTTTACGGAATCAAGGCTTATGCTGAGATAGACAGCACTTTGAGATGGTGTCAGCCGGCTTTTTGAATGGTTCACGTGAAGCCTAGCCATTGGAGGTGGCTGGTGACCAGTCCCGTGTGTAACACTGCCTGTGCTGGTGACTCGGCACATATCAGCCAGTTACCAGGTAATTGAGCACTGATGCCTTTGATTCAAGTCTGGGGACTGAGATGGCCAATCCATAACTGTAATCTTCCCTTTTTTTCAGAAATTCCTTTGTAGACTTTGCAGAATGCTTAGGGTCATTATCCTGCTGGAATGCAAACTTCCGTCCAATAAGCCTTCTAGCACTGGGTAACAAATGAGAGTGCAAAACGTATTGATATTTTGCGGCATACATGGATCCTTCTACAATACAAAGGTTGTCAGTGTCTGAGGAAGAAAAACAAGCCCACACCATCACACAACCATCATGTTTAACACTGGGCATGATTAACTTTTCTTTAAATTCTTCTCCTCTCTTCCTCCAAACATATTGTTGCTTTCTTGGTGAAAAAAAGTTATGCTTGGGATTCGTCTGACCATAAAATGTAGTTGAAGAAATCACCAGGCTTCTTCAAGTATTCAATGGAAAACTCCAATCGCTTTCTTTTGTGTATTGTTTTAAACAAAGGTTTGTATCATGGTTTTCGCCCATGGACATTCATCTTGTTAATGTATCATTGAATTGTTCACTCATGAATTTCTTGACCATCTTCTCTCAATTCTTGTGTCAAATCTTCTGCAGTAATTTAATGATTTTGCCGGGCTGCTCGAATGAGTCTTCTTCCAGATTTAGCAGATATCTTTCTTGGATTTTTGTGACAGGATGGCTGAGTGGCGATGTCACGGACCAGGAAATAGACACAGTACTGCGGGTAAAGTGCTGGACGCGTATTTATAAACAAAAGTAACAAAACGGCACAGTGGCCATAATAATAATAATAATAATAATAATAATAATAATAATAATAATAAATCTTTATTTTACATAGCGCATTTCATAAACAAATATCACAAAGCGCTTAAATGAGAAGACAGATAAAATAACAATAATACAATCATAAAAAAATTACAGATAATACCAAGGTAGAAAAAAAACATGAATCATAACAGCTAAAAAAAAAAATAATAAAAAAAATCTACAAAAATGGGAATTTAAATAAATTTGTTTTTAGGTGAGATTTAAAAACAGGTAAGGACTCAGAATCTGTTATCTCAGTTGGAATTGTGTTCCACAACCTAGGTGCACAACAAGAAAAAGCCCTTTTAGTCGAAGGAACAACCAAAAGTCCAGCATCAGAGGACCGCAGAGTGCGACTAGGAGTGTAATTAAACAGGAAGTCAGAGATAGAAAGGGGAGAAATTCCCTTATTGGCCTTATAAGTCAGGAGCAGAACTTTATAATCAATACGATATTTGACCGGCAGCCAGTGTAAAGTTTTCAAAACAGGGGTTATGTGTTTACCAGAACAAGTCCTTAAAGGCGCAGCTTTGATATAAGTGCTCAGGTAATTTGGGCTACAAGAGATATATCCTGTTTGGTAATGGTTACATTTCATACTTGAAAGGGATTGAAATGTTCTGTTTATTCAATAAAATATATCTATAATTATTCATAAATGAATCTTTATTGGTTGGTTGTTGGTATTTTCATTTTAGATCTCTAACTCTGTTTTATTCCCAGTTGAAACTTGGAATAAGGTATCTTGGAAAAAGTAAGTGAATTATGGTTGTTTTCTCAGACACAAATTAGCACCAATATTGGGCTACCTGCCTTGTTTTAGGTAGTAATCCAAGATTTGTGCTAATCAGGGTCTTTGAAACCTGACGTTAGTAATTTAGCGGCTATCTTCACAAACCCTGATTATCACTGATCTTGTATTACATATAGTAACACATTAAGTAAAGTAATCCTGATTAGTCGTCATTCTGGTCTGTAAAACCAGCCTTCAATTCTCTTCATAAAATCAGCCAGCCGTGTTTTGGGGGCGGGTTTGTTCATCTCTGTCTACTGTTCTGGGGACAACTGTACCTTGCTCTCCACTGATTCTTCTGTTGAATGATGATTCATCACTTGATCTGTCTGTACAGCAGAAGCGAATTTGGCTGGCTGGTGTTACTGCTGCAAAAAGAATGGTTGCCCTGCGCTGGCAGCCTCTGCACTCACTCCCCTGGCGTCAGTGGGTCCTTGCCTTTCTTGACGTGGTTTATATGGAACTTTCTATTGCTCGGGTTCATGGGGCCAGGGAAGGGACTCTGCGGGACTGGAGTACTGCGGCAGACACCATTAAAGCGCTTTTAAAACTACCAGCAAATCCCACTGTCTGAATTAGTGTCTTAGGGTCCTTTGTAATCTGGGGAGGGAGGGGTTGCTACATACAGGGGGGGGGGGGGGGGGAGATGGGATTGATGTTTTGTACTACATTGTTGTATTGTCTCATTTCCCTTAAAATAATAAAAAAAATGTGGTCACAAAAAAAAAAAAATCACAGCCACTCAATTTCTTGCAACTGAAGCATGGATTACCCCATGGACAATAGAATTTGAACAATGGGTACAGTGTAGGATACCCACTTGTCTCGGAGATGCAGCCCATTGCAGTACAGGCTCACTCGTTGTGGAAGAGCAGTTATTCTGTTATGTCAACCTTATAAGATTCTGTATCCTCAGATTCCAGCAAAACCCTTGCTTACTACAGATTGTATAGGACAAACATAATTTACCTTGGCCATGTTGCTTATAAATTATAAAAACAAATAAATAAAGCATCTGAATTATGATCACCAGCGATATTGTTACAATGTAATCTTTTTCCCAAATAAAAACAGTTAATCAAATCTATCTATACTGACTTAAATCAATAAGGGATTTAAAATCAATGAAAGTCCTCCTAAAAACATTAGTTCATGTCTTGAAAATGCCTTTTATTTAATGAGAAAATTGATTAGATGAGATGTGGAAGGCAACTTCAAATGGAAGATACTTAATCTTTCATGAGTGTTTTTAGTTGTTTTTATCCAACTGGATTAGTAAAGAGACATGAGATATCTACCACACTATTTTATTTCTTACATATTTGAGAAATTTCAGCAGGAATAAAATTATGCATAAGACAGTTTAACTTAAAAAATAAATACAAAAATAACAGAGGGGTGTGGATTTTCAGTTATGTCAAATAAGCAAATTATAATAAATTGCTTTTTGTGCGATACTCCATGTCGCCACCAGGTGGTGAAGGTTATTTAGTATTGGGCTTTGATAGAGATTCTATACACAAATTACCTCTGCAGCGTACAATATCATTATACTAGGATAATGGCGTAAAACAATACAGATTTCTATGAATTGTAAGAAAACAAATCAGACTAGACCAGGCATTTTGAGTTTGGTAAGGATTCTGATCGTTTCAAGGATTAGCAGGAGTCTACTGTGTCTACAAATGTTTTGTTTTTACTTTGCTGCTTTTAATGTTTTTTGTTGTTTGAAATTCAAATCTTTTATTGTTAGGCTTACATACACCCCTTAATTTGTATCGGTAGGGGTTAGAAAAATATATAAAAAAAAAATAATAGATTTAGCTTGTCTATGTTCATTTGCACTACACACATTATACTTCCACTTAATTATACCAGAAAAAAGAGGCTGATTACTGGTTAAGAACAGATCCCTGACCAATAATGTCAACAAGACATTACTTTTTGGGATTGGTCAGCAATTCCTTTTGACAGCATTTTCATGTTAATTACAAATGAGGCCCAGTGTCCAGACTCCTTACAATATTACAAATGAGGCCCAGTGCCCAGACTCCTTACAATATTACAAATGAGGCCCAGTGTCCAGACTCCTCACAATATTACAAATGAGACCCAGTGTCCAGACTCCTCACAATATTACAAATGAGGCCCAGTGTCCAGACTCCTCACAATATTACAAATGAGGCCCAGTGCCCAGACTCCTCACAATATTACAAATGAGACCCAGTGTCCAGACTCCTCACAATATTACAAATGAGGCCCAGTGTCCAGACTCCTCACAATATTCAAGCTAAAGCATCAGGGTATAGCTCTTGTTTATACCACTGCTACCTACCCATGCTTAAACAGGATGTTTGTTCAAGAATACAGCAGAACAGTTTGGATACGCTTTGTCAACAAAACACAGGGCAGCCATGGAGTAATTCACTCCTTGTCTATTTCAGGAAGAGTAACCCAGGAAGTGTTGTAACACAAAGCGTATTATTAATATTATTATTCATAACATACAGCTACATCCTGTTTTTTACCAATAGAATCAAAAGGGAAAATGATTTACTTTAAAATTAGTGCTGTTCCGATTAACAGATTAATCAACTAAAGCGTTGATCGCAGATACATTTCTTTATTTTACAACTTAATCGTGCATTAAAAGTGCATTCTGGGTAGAGAGAGAAATGTATGCTGCTATTTAGGGAAGTGCTGATTTGAAGTGTGTGCTCTCTCTCCCCAGAAGTGATAGGACACTGTGGTTTTAAGCTTGTATAAAAAGGGGTTTAAGTTGTGTAAAAATCATAATTGTTTTGTTTTGTACAAGGATTGCTGATAGGATGCTATGGATGTATATGTGTATTTGGAACTGATATCTGTGGTAAAATCCAGCATGACATTTATACAACATAATAAACTGTTGATTTAGTTAGAAACTTTTGTTTCCACGCTTGTGCGTTGTGTAGGTTCTATAGACATTGTCATCCCAAATATATTGCAAATGTCATGGACTTTCTTATGTTATGATATTATATATTATCAGGAATCTACATGAACTTTAATCTAATTTGTCTAGCTTTGCCTAGAGATAACGATCAACCTAACATCTTGAATGCACCAGGCACTCAGGAAACAAAAGGCTAATCAAAACCATCTCCATGATTTAATTAACCCGTCTAGTAAGAGAGGTGGTTTAGAATAGGAGTCTGAAAAAAAAAAAATAGCTTAGAGATTTAAGACAACTTTCACATCATATTGATTTAATACCACTATGAGTACAAGATGCAAGCGTTTTTATTCTTAAATTGCCTAACAAGTATAGAATAACCCAGGTTATAAATCCCTAAGAGAATTAAACTGTTTGCAATGTCTAACCAAAGTCACAACCCGACATGTTTGGTGTCTAAAGAAATGTAATTTCTTATGGTAAAAATAACGGGAATTCAGAATAAAATCTGAATTATTTAGCAAAAGTTATGCACGTTTTAAAAGTTTCCCCTTTCCAGATTATGATAAAGAACTAATCAGACAGAGGAAGGGGGGAGCATTCAATCAAGATTGCAAGCCCATTCGCTACAAAATAGCCAATCGGAGCATGCAGCGGGAAATTCAAATAATCTCTTTGTTTGAAAAGGATAAAACCCCTGCTTTAGCCCAGCTCCTTGTCCCCAGCTCTACCCCCTACGCTTGCCCTCTAATCTGTCCCCAGCTCTACCCCCCTACGCTTGCCCTCTAATCTGAGTCCCCAGCTCTACCCCGCTACGCTAGCCTCTGCTCTATCCCTCTAATCTGAGTCCCCAGCGCTATCCAGACCTGCTTTAGCCCCAGACTGGCTGCTGATCCCTGCTTGCTCAGACTCTAAGAAACTACAAGACTGCACCTGGAGCCCTCAGCTCTCAGTATTTATCCATCAAGGTTGGGGGCCCTGACACTCAGAGAAACACAAGGTAACAGAACTGCTTTTCAGGCTAGGTAACAATACTCTTAAATATCTATTCAGGTATTGTGTGACCCCTTGTTGTGTCAGTATGTACTAGTATTTCGTTGGTAAATTGTTGTTTTAAACCTTAGTTCTCATTGTAATGCTTTTAATGTGACTTTAATTGTGTAACTGTTTTGTGTGATTTTCAAACCTTTATATTGTTGCATGCTTAATAAATACCATCTTTCTAAGAAGAGATTCCCAGTATTGAGTCATTCGCTCATGTTGAACAAACACGATTTATGAACTTTGAACAGTCTGGAATGTGGTCTATTTTTGGCTTGTTGTAACGTGTAAATCCGCCATCGTTTTCAGAGAGCGATATTAAAAACGGGTTTGTACATTATAATAGGACACTGTTTATTGTAGAGGTCCCACCGAGATCTTGACTATCGAAGGTATCTCTTTATCCCCTACAGTTTTTGGAGGTCCTTTAATTTATTGCTCTTAAGAATATATTAACTGCCTACAATAGTACCCACAGCTGCTAATAATTTTGATGTTTAGGGGTTACCCCACAGTGGTTAAACAGAACATGAAACGTTATGTTATTATCATAACCCTTGTTCCCTGAAATAGAAATGTATCCATTACATAATGGGTTAACATTGGCGGTGTTTACATGCAAGTTTTAATTGCGCTATTATAGTGCATTCAAATGACGTGTCACGCGCAAATGACGCATGATTGTGCTTGTTCCAAAAGTACACGGCAAAAAAAGTGTGTGACTTAAGTGTCATTACACTTTGGTGAAGCACGGTAAAGTGCGCGCTATTTGGCCTAATTAGTCCCATAGCAACAAACTCCACAGTCGTGCAAAATACTTAACGATAGACTTTCATGAAATAACACGATACCTCCTCCACTTCCCCTATATAAAAGAACGCTCTTCTCTGGGATACGGTCTTTCTGTCCTCTGTAGCGTAAGTAAGAATTTCCTTATCCTAATCTTACTAATACAAATCAGTTAAATATCCATCCATCCATTATCATCAATCCGCTTCTCCTGGTGAGGGTTGCGGCTAAATTATATATAAACTGTATATAGAGATGTTGATTTATACCAATACAATGATGTCAGCAGTTTATAACATTATGTATTAATTTCAGTGTATTATGAACACATGAGAACTACTAGATCATTATTATCAGCATTATTATCATCATAATAATACTACGAATAATGTAGCTTTTTTCCCCGCAGAATGTTTCAAGCTTCCACCCCTTCTGACAGCACGCAACACCAGGTCCGCTGGACAGATGAGGAAACTCGTTCCCTCCTCCAAATTATTGCAGACCTGGGTGTTATGGATGAACTGGATCGACCTCGCCAATGAAATGCCACCATTTTCACCAGTATTACCGGTGCTCTGGCTGAACTTGGTATAAATAGAATGCTCCTGCAGGTACGAGATAAATTCAAGAAACTGAAATATCTGTACCTGCAGGAGAGAAAACGCCTGCAGTCCTGCTGTTAAAGCTCGAGGTCCCAATTTCGGTTCTGGGAGGAAATGCACCGGTTAATGGGTGACCAGCCAGTGGCAGTGGCATCGGACCATTTGCTGGAATCCTCATCTTCCCAGACGTCCTGTGAAATACCAGCCCCATCAATACAATATGGTAATTGCGCCAACCATCATTTACTTTTCTAAACTAAAATATCTTACCGCTGTAAAATTAGCTTGACGTTTGATATTCGTTTGATATTCGACTCAAGCTAACCCGACATGAATGAAAATGGCTGTATCTCGCCAACCACAGCAGCTAGAGTGCTCAAACCAACTTTAATTTAAAGGAGACCAGTTGTGAATTGTTTCACAGTCTCTGTTTTACATGTGAATCCTAAGAATAATTTCTGGAAAATAATAATATACCGCATATACGCACACTTGGCCTCAGCCACGCGTAAAAGGGCTTTATCTCCCAACTTTAATGTGAAGACTAACTGTGAATTGTTTCACAAGCTCTCCTTTACATGTGAATCAAACAAATAAATTGTGAAAAACAATAACATACCGCATATACGCACACAGCCTACCTGATATGCGTAAAATGATTTATCTCCTCAACCACAGCAGCTACAGCGCTCAAACCAACTTTAATTTAAAGGAGGCCAAATGTGAATTGTTTCACAGTCTCTGGTTTACCTGTGAAGCCTAAGAATAATTTGTGAAATACAATAACATATCGCATATACACACCACCGTCCCAGCGTCAATTAAAAGTGCTTGATATCCCCAACCACAGCAGCTAGCGTTTTCAAAACAACTTTAATTTAAATAATACCAGTTGTGAATTGTTTCACAGCTTCTGTTTTACATGTGAATCCTAATAATAATAATTCGCGAGAAAACAAATGGTTGGGGATATCAAGCCATTTTACGCATGTCAGGCTAAGTGTGTGTGCATGTGCGATATGTTTTGTTTTTCACATATTATTCTTAGGATTCACATGTAAAACAAAAGTTGTGAAGCAATTCACAACTGTTCTTCTTTAAATTAAAGTTGGTTTGAACGCTGTAGCTGCTGATCCTGGAGCATCGTCTGATGCGCCTGGAGTACAGAAGGATGTACCGTCTGATTGCACGCACCGCTGCCAGGCAGGATCGGCAATACAGCCACCGCTTGGAAAGGCTGGACCACGCTGATCAACAGCACCAAGAGGTGGTTGCGGTGCACGCCGAATTTTTGCGCAGAACAACAAGAGATCTGCAGGTGCCTACCCTAGCTCCCGCTGAGGTGGGCACCTGTTCTGCTGTGCGCAGTTCTGCCGAATCAGCGGTCCGAGAAGTTTGTACAGAGCAATACCCACTCGCTTCTGCAGCGGCACAGGTGTACGGACATGTATTGGTGACGGCTCCATGTCCACACGTACAAGTTCCACCAGTTGGTCAAACGTAGCTCGGATGACCCGAAATGTTTCAATCCATTGTTTGTCAGAGAAAGACTCGTGAAGCATAACCTCCTCCCACCAAACAAAGGGACGATGATGCGCCCGCATTCGTCTTTCCTGCCGATGCACAAATAGAGGTTTGTACATAGGGACAAAATGGATGAGGGTGTCTGCTGGAAAGAAAGCTCTAGATAAGAAAGCAATAGATGCACGATTCCTTTCCTGCAAACCCATTGCATGGGACTGAAGGAGTTCTTCTCATACAAGACTTAATCTAGCCAGTGTTTGTCTGCGTCTTCTCCATCCATTCATTTTTGTCGCAACTATGTTGTAAGTAGGCCTATGATTTTATATACCCTTATAACTAATTAGCAAATACACACAAATTATGTATTTATTATATTAACAGCGTTTGTGTAAGTTTCCACATTTTCTGCATAATTAATTTTAATATTTCAACAAAGTACCTGTGTTTGAAACCAACACATCATGAGTTGTTTTTAATATATTTGTTCCACATTAACGCATATTTGTGATTATTGAACGCATAATACTTTTGTTTAGCACATTAACAGTTACGCAGTTGGCTAAGACGAATATATATGGGTGTGTGAAAGGACATTAGTAGCCTAAGAAGCATAAAAAAAGCAGTAATGGGAATTGGTGTGCTGTCGGTTTTTGTACACATGCTACTTCTACCATTTCTAGAACAACTAATTCTAAACAATAATAGTAATAACTGTTATTATTTTCTTCTTCTTGGCAGCATGTACCGTTTTAACTGCAAGCCTTTTGCATTCTAGACAGATGGGGGATAACCTTCTCGTTATCTCTGCCTAGCGTGTAAAGCCTCATGTAAACCCCTATGCATTATTTGAACGATATCCTTCATCGTGCAGCATCTCTTTTCAGTGCGTTTGGTGATATTTCAATAAACCCTCCCATTATTTTATTAATGAGGTCGTTTGCATTTGAACGACTAAATTCTCTCTCTAAAATAAACTCTCATGTAAACATGGAAGCAGAACTGTCATGACCACAAAAGTGCGAGAGATCTGTTGTCACGCTTTTCAGTTTTTGCTTGTAAACTGCCCCATTGTTTACCTGAAAATTCTGAGACTTACCAAAGCTGCCACGCAGTGACCAGCAACGTCATCACGCCGGTCTCCGCCCCTCCTGGAAGAGACTAGACTCCGTGAAGACGGTTGAAGAGTGCCACTCAATTTTTTTTCTTCTTCAGCCTGCTGCGTGTAATGTAGGTAGCGACCAAAGATTGTAATGGATACATTTCAGGGAACCAGGGCTATGATAATAACCTAACGTTCCCTTTCAAGTATGAAATGTATCCATTACATAATGGGTAATTATACCCAAGCCGTCGCAAAGTGCATCACTTACAGAACGACTTAAATCTGAGAGGGTCAGACAGTAAGGCTGCCACAATATAAATTGTTTATTTATTATTATTGTATTTTTTAGGTTGGAACCCCCGCCCCCCCCGCCCCCGCCCGTACATAGCAGGAATCGATTCTCTGCAGGTGCTTCCGGTATCGATAGACAAACCACCATTAGCACTCTGGTCCCAAAGCCAGGGTTTTGATGATCCAGCACATTTAGTCTGTAAAATCTTGTGAAAGTATGGGGCGTGGCCCATACTGCAGCATTGCAAATGTCAGTGACAGATGCACCCTGGAACAATGCCCAAGAGGTAGACATACCTCTTGTGGAGTGACCAGTGACCTTCACAGGAGGGAGCAAGTTGGCTTGTTTATAAGCAATCTTGACTGTTTCTGCAATCCAACCGGACAGCCTCTGTTTAGACAGGGCTTTACCGTGGGCCTTAGCTCCATAGCAGATGAACAGCTGTTCAGATTGCCACCAACTTTTTATTCTGTCAACATAATATGATAATGCCCTAACATGACAAAGCACATGGAGCTTATGCTTCCCTTCCTGACTGGAAAGGAGGGGGATGGAAAGCCTCCAGCTCCACCGATTGGTTGATGTGGAAGGTAGAAATACATTTGGACAAGAAAGCGCGACCTTGGTCCTAGATTCCGCAAAAAAAAGACAAGCTTTCGCCACAGAAAAGGCTTGCATCTCGCTCACACGCTTGGCGGAGGTGATGGCAAGTAAAAATGCTCAGCTGAATGCAGGGGCTCAAAACGGCGGCTTCATGAGTGCATGAAGCACTACGTTCAGGAACATTGTTCTTCAGGGGTGCGTGCAGCCAACATGCCTTTTTAAAAAATCGCCATGCCAGGAAGTGAGCTCCTGGGGAGACCGAGTTCATTTTAACATGGCAAGTGGAAATCGCTGCCAAGTACACCTTCAATGTCCAGGGTGATCTGCCCTCAAAGAGGTCTTACAAGAACTGCAGAATGACGGGCATGGGAAATGTAGTGGGGTACAAGTGTCTCTTCAGACACCAGGTCTGGAACACAGCCCACTTCTACCCGTACTGCTCACATAGAAGTGGCCCTGGCATACTGAAGATTTGAAATAACTCTCTCAGGACAGCCCTAGCTGGCTAAAATGCAGCCGTTCAGGGGCCAGACCCAGAGCTGTAGGTTCGATGGGTCAGGGTGCCACAGGGTCCCTCGCGCATGATTGAGCAGGTCATGGCGGGAGAGGCATTTGCCATGGGTAGTGGCACAGTAATTGAGACCAAAACCAAGTCCTCCTGGGCCAGAACGGGACTACTAAGGGCATCCTGGCCCAGTCCTGCCTCATCTTTTACAGGCACATCAGTAGCACTGTTATCGGTGGGAAGGTAGAGCCCTCCTACTGCCACCTCTGCCCTCTTGAATCTCTCCCAAATAAAGCTCACAACCTCGGGATGGAGTCTCCATTCTGCACCGCTGGGGACCACCCTCGAGAGGATGTCTGCAGCCCAGGTGATCACTCCCAGCAACTGAACTGCCTGGAGTGAGAAAAAGTTCACTTGGGCCCACAGTAGAACCTTGTGGGCCACAAGGTGGAGACTGGGTGACTGCAAACCACCCTGGTGGTTTATGCAGGACACCACAGACGTGTTGTCCATCCAGACGAGCACGTGTCTCCCCCAAACAGGCTCCAAATTTCTGCAGACAGGTACCCTGCCTGCAGTTCCAAAATATTGACATGGCGACCCTCCCATGGGGGCTGCCACACACCCTGCACACCTTGGCCCTCCCTCAGCCTGAGTTGGATACATCTGTGGTGATGACCTCTCTCCTGGTGACACTGCCCAGGGCTACGACTAGGCATAAATGGGTTGGCTGTCTCCACCAAAACAGAGTGCCTGAAGACAGCGATTGGACACTGTCAATAGGAGGTCGTGGTTTAACACCGGCAGACAAACCGCATGGTTGAACCAAACCTGCAGAGGGCTCATATGCAGAAGTCCCAGTGGGAGGGTATTGGATGCTGTTGCCATCAAACCCAAAAGTCACCCAAAAGCCATCAAACCCAAAAGACAGCTCTAGGCAGGCGGTTATTCACTTCACGGCCAACATGAGCCCCAAGTCCAGACGCACCCCCAGATAGGTAACTATCTGGGAGGGCGCCAGCTGGCTCTTCGCATAGTTCATTTTCAAACCCAACCAATGTAGATAGTTGGTGACGAGCTCTGTGTGTTTGTGCACTTGTACTGGAGACGTGGTGCAAATGAGCCAGTTGTCCAGATAGTTGAGGACTCTGCTGCCTCCGAGTCTCAGGGCCAATATAGCTTCCATGTATTTTGTAAAAACGTGTGGAGCCAGAGAGAGGCCGAACAGCAGAACGCAGAACTGGTGCACTGTTCCCTGAAAAGCGAACCTGAGCTAATTCCTGTGCGCCGGTTTTACTGGGATGTGGAAATAGCCATCTTTAGGTCCACCATGGTGATGGACTCAGCCTGGGAGGGTCTATTATCTGCAAATGGCCTGATTTTGGATTGGCATGAGGCCTCCATCCCTCCTACCACCTGAGTGATGGCTTGTGGGTCTGTGACAGTTGTTATCGTCACTCCGAGAGACTCGTGTCTGTACACTGCACTTGAAAGCACGCTTGCCCCTGCAAAAAACGGTAGGGGGCTGTCTCCGGACGGGTCCACCTTATGTGGAAGCCACCTGTTGCGCCAGTTTCTTTTGAAACTGGGGCTTAGGATGCAACTGTGTTGTGTGGCTTGCGTGGTGGAGGTGGGCGCTTAGGAAGACGACGCACCAGTTCCTTGGTGGACTCTCGTGCGTACCGAGACTGCTGCAGCATCTTGTCCACCGCTGGGCCAAAAATGTGACCTGGGGTGACAGATCATCCAGCTTATCTCCATCAAGCACACATGCTTGGGAGAGCCAATGCTGTCTACGAGCAGCCACCAATGCTGCCAGGTTTCTGCCTATCAACTGTCCACTAAGCTTGGTTAGCCGGGGCAGATTCCTGGAGATCAAGAGCAGCTCGTCCAGCTGTTCAGACGAGGGCTTATGGGTCTCAGTGATGGACCCAATAAGGTGTGCCTGGTAAGCTACAAGAAAGCTATTGTAGTTTCCCAGTCTTGCGGTAAAAGCACTAGCCGCATATGCCTTTTTGAGAATGACTTCCGTCACTCTGCACTGCTTATTCAGGCATGCTGCGTCCTTGGATAACAGGGACAGATTGGAAGGTAGAACAAGTGCAGCAATGGGGGCTACTACTGCCGGAAAATGGGTAAGACCCAGCTTGTCTGCTTCAAACACCCTGTACAAGGAGTCCACTGTATGGGAAACTGCCGTGGCCTGGCCAGGTGTTACCAGGTGGACTGCAACTCGAACATAAAGTCTGGGTGGTCTGGAGGTGCAGCAGGAGCGACTGTTGGGTGCTCATCATATATTGAGCGCTTCTCCTTTTGCTGCAGGCCAGGGCACCTGCATCAGGGGTACAAGCTCTGTGCTGTGAAAGCTAATGCCACTGGAATGTCCGATTCTGCATCGTCAGATGGGAACCCCACGTGATTGTCAACTCGGATGCTGCAAAAATATCACTCTCCATCATACCAGCCACTGTCTCCAAAGTTGCAGGTGGGGCGGGTGGTGTATTATTATTATTTATTTCTTCGCAGATGCCATTATCCAGGGCGACTTACAATTGTTACATGATATCACATTATTTTCACATACAATTACCCATTTATACAGTTGGGTTTTTACTGGAGCAATCTAGATAAAGTACCTTGCTCAAGGGTACAGCAGCAGTGTCCACCCACCTGGGATTGAACCCACGACCCTCCGGTCAAGAGTCCAGAGCCCTAACCATTACTCCACACTGCTGTAGCTAATGGCAGTGACGGCGGGGCTGAACACTCTTGCAGCAGCTCAGCAAGAATAGCCTGTTGGCTTGAGGGCCCTGTTTGAACTGGAGCCGGTAGCCAAGCTGAAATCGAGCTGAGCACCCAGATGTCGTTGGTACATGATCGCCAATGTGCCAGATGGTCCTGAGAGAAGGAGACCTTGGCTTGTGGCAGCAAACCCTCAGGGCTGCTGAGCCACAGCAGGTTTCGCCTGCGCCTTCTAAGCCTGCAGAGGGCAGCGATGTCCCGTTGGATGGGCGCCTTGCTGCGCTGGGGCAGCCGGCTGCCCCATAGGAGGCTGCTGGGGTCTGGGGCGCCACGGGTCACCATTGTGGCGCAGGTCTGCAGACTTTCTTTGGCGACAGGTGAGCCAGATCCTTGGTGGACTCTCGTACCTGCTATGACCTCTTCAAGAGCTCGTCCACTGCCGGGCCAAAAATATGGCCTGCAGTGTCAGGAGCTTCAAGGAGGGAAGCCTTGTGTCTGTCTGGAACCCCTGCAAGGGAGAGCCACAACTGCCTTTGTGCGGCGATCAACGCCACGAGGCCTCTGGCCAGTGCCTGTCAATTAAGTGGTGATCTGATCTGTCACTAGGTGCAGATCATCCAGTGTGCGCTGGGAGGGCTGTGGTTCACCAACAGCACCTGCAGCAGTGTGGCCTGGTACGCCACAAGGGTGCTGGTAATGCTACCCACGCGTTTGTAGAAGGCCTCTGCCAAATAAACCTTCATTGGGCACTGCTTCGGGCTGGACACGTCCCCACAGCTATCAGTGCAGGCTGATAGTACAGGCACACCAACAGGGTACTGTCATAGGACACGGACCTGGATCTACTGCTACTAAGGCTGTGCAGGGGTGATGCACGGACCTGTGCAGTGCACGTCTCTGTACCAGTGAGGCTGCCGCGACCTGGTGTGGTGTATGGGCGGTACCGGTGAACAATGCACAGGCCATTGTGGTACCGGGGTACCGAGGCTGCAGAGAGCATGTGCGTTGCACAGGGGTCGGTGTGGTACAAGCTGGGGGCGGTGCGGTGCTCGGGCAGACAACCTTGCAGTGGTGGTATGTCAGGACTGCCCAGTCCCGGGCTCAAAAGCAACCTGTTTGTATCCAGACCACCCCGGCAACAACAGCAGTATCACAGCACAGCCTGTGTGACAACAGGAGTACCACAGCACAGCCTGTGTGACAAAAACAGGAGTACCACAGCACAGCCTGTGTGCCGCTTGATAGCCGGAGCTAAAAAGCCTTCACAGCGTGGTTTTGCTAAAAGCTGCCCACAGCAGCAGTGCATAAACACAGAGACAAGCTTTCCGATCAGAAGGCTCCTGCCAACGGATCGGTCGGTGGAGCCGTAGCCAGCTGAGCACCAGAGTGTTCAATGTGCCAGATGGTCCAGAGAAGGAGACCTGGCTTGTGGCAGCAAACCCTCAGGGCTGTCAAACACAATCTAGTTCCAGAAAATGCTGCTAGCTGAAAACACAGCAACTCACGTAGTGCACCTGGGAAAGAAACAGCAGTGAAAGCGACACACAGGCAGTTTCTACCACTATAAAAATAATACATTAATAACAGACACTGTACAATAAAATAAAACACACACACACACAAGCCTGGACTAGGTACTGCAGTTGCGGTAACAGGAATAAAAGACTATTCGAGCCCAGATAGCTTGAAACAAATCTCAGATACACAACTTCAGCCGAAGTGAAACGTGACACAGACAGAAGAGAGTGAAGGAGGTGCAGGCAAGTCGCAGGCTTAAAAATTATAAAACAATTAAGAGATTAGTTCTGCAAGGAAACATACAATCTAATTATAAGTTTTAAAAAAAAAAAACCTAGCTTTCTATGAATTTGTTTGAAAATAATTCAAGTTACGCTGAAAAGAAAATGTCGCTGTTCAACCGTCTTCATGGAGTCTAGTCTCTTCCAGGAAGGGCGGAGACTGGCGTGATGACGTTGCTGGTCACTGCGTGACAGATTTGGCAAGTCTCAGAATTTTCAGGTAAACAAAGTTAACCCATTATGTAATGGATACATTTCGTACTTGAAAGGGAACTATGCTGCTCTGGCCTACGGGGTTATCAGGTCCCTAAATGTTTTATTAGGGTAATAGGACATAACGGTAATATTTGTTCCATTTACTAAAATAAAAATGTTTTTAAAAAAAGACCAAATTCCCATTGGGCTTTTTTTTTTTTTTTTTTTTTTTTAGATTCTATTGATAAGTATACAACTGTAAGTCACCCTGGGTAAAGGCGTCTGCTAATAAATAAACAAAAACAATAACAATAATAATAATTACTATGCAGGACAGCCGCTATATGATCGTTACCTTTATTAAAAATGTGCACAGAGTAATCTACCGATTAATCAACTAATGCCCATAAATTAACCGATCAAAAATTTTAAAATCTAGTGACAGCCCTATTTTAAATACATTTGCAAAAATACATTCTTCAGTAGAAATCTGTTGTACTGCAATAAAGCCAACTTTCTTTGGCTTTTCACTAGGCTAGCAGACAGGTTATATATGCAGCCATTCAAAAACACAATTACAAAAATTATTAAAAGACAGCAATCCCTTATTAAAACAAAGAATTCTCCACCGTAGCTCTGCTGTGGGAGTTTTTGTAATTAATAAGCAAATTTAGGTGACATTTCTGTGATCCCAAAGGTTATTAACTGATCAACAGAAGTCCATCAAGGTTTTTTCCTGAAGCTAATTAGGAATTTCTTATTAGAACAGGCTTCAGACAATTTCCTCGCTGGTTAAATACAACAATGCTCCTACAGATCTCAACCTGTCATACACTTTTCTAACGACACACAGGAGAACTGCAAGACTACAGGGTGCTAATTTGTCTGCTGGTAAACATGGCCGAGATACATAATGGGTTTATTTTTTTCCACAGCGATTCTCAAGGACCCTTACAAAATAAAGCACACTGGGACTGGACAAAACGTGACGGAGAAAACCTTATTAGAGGCCCCACAAATGACTCAGTTATTAGAAATACTGACATGCATTAACATGACATGCTTAAAAACAGAGCCGTAACTAGGGGTGGGCGAGCATGGCAGCCACCCAGGGCGTGGAAAAATGACTTGTATGCATTGCCACTCGAGTAATATTTTATTCTGTGGTCCTCGATGTTTTCACTTGTCAGCGCCCTCCTAGCATAGTCTGAAGATCACATCAAAGGAAATGCGTCACTTCCTTAGCAATGGTCTTAACGACCACAAACCTGGTTCTACACAAACCAACATCATAGCGCTGCCAGTTCGTTATTATTATGCCATATCTGTGTCGTTCGCTTCCCTTGCGTTATGCATTGCTTATTTATTTATTCGCTCCTGCAGCCTTCAGGACCAGCACTGCTATAAACGTAATGAAATGTAAAGGCATGTTTCATAACATGTATTAAGCACCTACGTAATAAAGGTAAACCAAAACATTGCCATATAGGATAGTTTATAAGAAAATGCAAATAGATAAACAGCCCTTAATTCACCATCCATAACTACAAGATGTTAAATGTGGTACCAGTCTATTTACTGGAATAAAATTCAGAAGAAATGACCCCACCATTTGCTATTTTTAAAAGCAGCATTAAAAATCAAGCCTATTTGATAATTACGTATCTCTTATAATGCGTTAAAACATGTATTAAGAAACACAAAAGTTAGTATTTTTAATGACCACCTTATTTATTTATTTATTTTTGTTTAAAATAGCATACAAACCTGCATGGCTCTTGCTAAATTCTAAATTGTTTTGAATCTTTAGGGAAATGGAAGAATTTTCTTGCTAACTGTATAGATGGAAATGCGAGTTTGTCTTTCTGAATATGCTTCAACCCATTAAGTCATTGCATCCGCGTTTGTGTTACGATTATTTTCAATCCATGCTTTTTTACAGTACCAATCAATGATTATGAGAAAACGCCACACATGAACTCAATTAAAAGTTATATATATACAAGGATATTATGGGAGATATTAAAGGATTTTGTAAGGGTTAATGTAGCTCCTAAAATAATCATACAGTAGTTATGATTACAGCGACACTGCTAAAATTCCACAAATGTGTGCACTTACTGATCAAGTTTTAATCTGATCAGAAAAATAAGACCAAATATGATTGGCTGCCCCAGGCGCTAAAATGCCTAGTTATGGCTCTGGTTAAAAAAAATATTCAAATGACTTGCATTCCATTAGCTTCTCTGCAACATCCATTAAGTTACCATATGGTTAATGGTCAGGTCAGCATGTTATGCAAGTCTCAAAAGATGCTTCATTCTAAAATGTATTTTTAAAACATGACCTGCTACTTGTGTGTCAAGTGCAATTGTGTTACTATGTTCTGTTCTCTAACAAAACAAGGCCAAACTTCAGCATGTTCAGCTTTCCTAAAGGGCTAATGACATGTTTATAAGCCAAGCAAATATCAATTTTAAAATAGATGACAAATAAACCACTGAACATATCATGTTACATAGCAAAAACAAATGACTACAGGGAATGCAAAAACTGAACAAGGACTTTATTTTGTGTAACATAAATGTCTGCGACAGGTGTAAAACAAAGAGTACAATGAAGATCTTTAAAGAAAAATGCATGTACACCTCTCGGTACTTTAACCCACAAATCTCTTTTAAATAGCTGTACGCAATGGCTCTATGCCACTTAAAACAGCTCAAATAAGAAAAAAATTAAATCAACTTGTATAGATATATCATGAATACACTTCAGATTGTAGCCTTTTTAAAATGCATTTAAACTTTACCGTAGAGCGCCTTAGTAAAGTAACGTTATGGCTTGTAGCTCTATTTTTGAGAAGACGGTTTGTCAGTTTCACCAAGTAAGTTTTCTGCTTAACAATCAGTGCTATACTTGTATTACAACTACTGTATTCAAAAGCTGCAGTAAGCTGCATAACATTTGTTTTAATTGTATTGAACTGCGTACAGCTGCAACAAAACTATAACAAAAATATTACATAGCAGTCAAGAAAGCCAAATATCCTTTCCTACAGCATGTGTAAGTAAGAAGCCCAAGCAGCTTGGGGGATGGGGCTTCATACTACGTAGAATTTTGGTATCCTCACCACAGGGAAGTTTGGTAGTTGAATTTTATTTTCAACAGGTACTTGAGATTCACCTGTGCCGCATCATACACAATGTATCTAGGAAAAAAGCAGTTAAGGCAGACATTTTCTACAAAATGTAGATGTGAAACTTGCTGGGAGTCTTTATTGCTTGAGATCTATTAACAAAATGGACAAAAAACTAAGAAATAAGATTTCTTAGAAATGTATTACCCTCAGTGTGTCTTTGCTGCCTGCCTAACCTCATAGAATTGCAAATGTAGATAACTAAATTCCAGTACACCCAATAACTTAGGAATACCCACACCTGCCAATACTGTAATAGTAACTGTAACTATCTCAAAGGGGTATTGCATAAATTTAATATCAAATATAATTCAACGCATATACTTACTCGTGTTACTAGATATAATGTGACAATTAGTATATATTTAATAAGTGCCAACCAATGCATTGAATTTTCTAAAATTATCATCAGTTCCTATTTTGTTGTGTTGAGATTGTTTTAGTTCTTCAATTGTTAACATTAAAATTTAGCATATAGAAATATTCTTACAGATAAACTGTGCATCCTGGTACCTTGCTGTACAAAAAAAAAAAAAAAAAAAACCCACACCCACCAGTCATATTGCTGGTGCCAATAAAAGGAAAATATTTGGTTTTCCACAATTCTTAATGCACACATCTATGTTACAGCTAATTCAGTTATAAATGAAGCAATCTTTATCTAAACAAATGCTTAAATAAATAAAGAATAAATCAGTCCTGTTATAAAAGGATACTCATTGTAGAGCAGACTGGTGTCAGGAATATTTGTTGGAACACCTTTTCCTAACGGAACTTGCACTCCATCCAAAGTAATAGTAGCACTTGGATCCGGGGCAGTTTTACCCAAACCTGTAAACAAGGAGAACCCAGGTTACCCCTTTCTGATCAGCTCAGCAATTACCAGGCTAGGATAGGTCTTTTTAACTTGTCGCACAGCAAAGACATGCATTCTTTTAACATAAATGTACTTATGTGAAAGGGTAGTGGCACGGCCAAGAATGGTGAATGTCAGGAAGATTGACCCAGAGACGGAAAGCTGCAGTTAACACTATTGCACACTTTTATTAAACAATAACAAACAATTAAACAAAAGGCATAAGGGCCAAAATAAGAGTTTCAAAACCAAAATACGAATACTACTATTCAGGCTGGGCATTCACCTTCACTACACAGTTCACAAACTCACCCTCCACTAAACAAGTGATTTGGCTTCCCTTGTATACATGTGATTGTTGGCAGGGATAGATTTAACCCCGTCCCTACCAAACTTGCATTCAAAAGAAGTTAATCTTAGTTTCACAGAAAACAAACCATTTATATGTGCCCTGCCACAACTTAACATAGATATATTGACCGCAACATTTACCCTAGGCCAATGGTGTCATACTTTAATTATCCACAGGGAATCTAACAGGTGTGGGGACGAATATCAGATTCGGATGCTATAATACAGATTTAAAAAAAAAAAAAAATTTAACCAAAAGCAAAAAAATTAAATTAAATACAATAACATATCTTGAAACATTAATTTACTTTTTTTGAGATCAAATGAAATGATACTCAAGTTCAACAAAAAAAAAAAAAAACAGCAGCAAAAAATGCATCACAGGTCTTGAGCGGTAACAGTAAAACAGAAAGACTTAAATAAAAGCTTACCTTTGACACTGTGTTTACCCTTAGGTAATTTAGAAATGTGAGCAGCTTTCTTCAGCTCATGCCTATGGAACAGAAACGACAACAATGATCTTGGTTTCAGTCAAAAGCTATAACAAACACAGTGATCTTTTTTTTTTTTGTAGATCTTTAAGGAAAGTACCTGAATAAATAAACAGAAGATCAGTTATACTATTTATGCTGCTGGAGAAAACACATTGCTAAAACAAAAATAATAATGGTTTCTAAAACCATGTACAAAAATCAGTCTTGCTTTGCGGATTACAAGTCACAGTCCCATTGGAACCTATTTGCATCAACTAAACTTGTACTTTCGATGACAGTGTAGATCTCACATTCAAAATGGCAATGCAATGCAAAAGCATTCTTCTAAATGTTTAAACCATAACAGGTTCTATAAAAACGGACTAAGTATGTTAATGTCAGTTTACAGTTTTAGTTTAAAATTAATGTTAAAAGTCTTCAGTGACTATCTTAAATGAAGTTAAGAATGTATTTTCCCTTGTGCTCTTTGTACGACAGCCTGACAAAGCCGAGACTCAACTTGATTAGAGGTTGCCACTTGTACATTAAACAGCACAAAACTTACTCTGTAAAACCCAAATCAGAATGTGACACACGTGTATGTAATCCTGGGTATGCAAAAATCACTGACAAAATATATTTTTGGACTCTTCTCCTTACGAGTACGACATACATTTTGTTTTTAAAAAACAGCATTAATGAAAATACACAGGATGCATTTTAATTCTTCAGAAAGTTGACAGTTTATATGAGGAAATGACTTACATGTTTCCTAGAGCAAGCTCACCCAGCAGAATCAGACCCACAGGATCAGCCTGGGAGGTGTGGCAGTAATTGGCACTCTTTGAGACCATGTCAGCAAAATAAACACCTTTTCCAAACATGTAACCAGTCTGTAATTTTAGAATGAATAAAGTGAAAAACATGTCCTGGCTCTCAATTATGGTACCAGAGAGACTGAGCAAAGTAAACCAAAAGTCCAACAGGATAAGAGACATATTTTTGAAGACAAATCTTTGTCCATGCCTGTGGTATTTAGTTGTCTAACTTGCTTACAGACTGAGAAAGATCTATTGTGATCTAGTCCTGTAAAAGTTCCTATTAAACATGGGCACCCAGGTGTTGATTGTTTAAATTGTGCTGATGATGCACTCTAGATTGCTTACCTCCACCCACTCTGGCAGTTCATTGCTACTGATCAGAAATGAAGAGTAAATCGCAAGTTATAACACTTAACAGGTTTCCATGAAGAACTGGAGTTAGCGCACGTTACAAAAATTCCTTATTTTTATAATTCCATAATTTTAACACATTGACTAATTTTATTCAGTAATACTACTGTATGTGTTATGTTTATGTGTTTAAAGCTATAGATTAACTGAAAGTTAATTTCTAAAATGTATTATTCCACTGACTTAACCAAAAGCAAACATACACTGGGCTTGATATACACCATATATTAAAGAAAAAAATAAGACTAAAGAGATGTTGGTTTTCAGAACTTTTTTTAAAGGATCTAAACTGTGGCTGTATTAGAACATGTCTGGTGATCCAGTACAATAGCTAAAGTGCATTATTATAAAATATGCAGATAAAAAAAAAAAAAAACTGGGGTGTCATTATTCAATTGACTTTGTATATCAATACAGAACAAAAAGGAATGCCTGGCATCAAGTAACTTACAACTGGAGCCTCGGGGGGTGCAATGCGCAGACCTTGAGAAAGGATGCCTGCAAAGTTTGTGGTGCGAGAACCGTGCCAAAGCAACTGGCGGTTGGGAAGCTCCTGGAATGGCTTATAACGCTGGTACTCTCCCTCACGAACTATCTCAAAGATCTGCAAGAGAAGGGCAGGAAAAGTCAGGCAAATAAGTCTATTAGCCAAAAAATAAACGTAATATCTCAGTCAATAAAAATATGGTGTAGAATCACATCTAAAATACTTTAACCCCACGAACTGAAAACTGAAGTGTCATCAAAATCATATGGAAAAATAATTAAATAAATGAAGAATGCCATTGCAGTGATAATGAGCAGGGTTATTAGTAGTATTGGGAGAAAGGCAATGTGGCAAAAATGACTACATCAGATCAGGTGCTAGAGTATATTGAGGAACCAGACATAGGAGTATTACAAAGGGACACAGTTGTACAGTATTCATAACAATTGCAAAATCACTTACATCTTCAACTTCAAGAGAATAGGAGTTGTGAGTAGCAGCATGAGTGTTCTTGACATAGTCCAAAATGATGTTGAACACTTTGGATTCCTTGTCAACAACCTGTTGATAGAAACATATTATAAAAGTAAGAACAAAGAAAAGCCAGAGAAATGCAAGTTATATGAATGCATTGCACTATACCAAGCCCCCCCAAAAAATCAGGGTCTATTGTGCACATTCCGTCCATATATAATGTCACATTGCTATGTGAAAATAATGTTCAATAATATTGGTTTATGGCTTTCTGTGTGAAAGAAGCTAAAAATTAAAACATGTACTATTTCCTAAACTATATTAATAAGCCCTATAATTAGTCCTAGCCCATACAAAAAATGAGTCCATGCAATTTATGTTTGTCATCACATTAACTAATTATGACTTTCCCCAATGCATTCTTTTAAAACTTAGCCTGCTCTTCATATTTTCTTATCAAAATGTTGATGTAAATAATAACCTTGGGTCCGCCATCTGTTATGTTTGTATTTTTCTTCATATCAAACATTTCTGCAGTGAAGTACAATACAATTAAAACAGATGTCTGAAGTTCCTTCTTGGCTATAAAAACAGGCGTTCAGTAAATTCCCAGAAGAGACCAAGAGGTTTTAATTTTGGTACTAAAATATGTAATCTCAAATATTTTTTCATTTTCTCCATCTAGATTTTTGGGGTTTTTACATCATTCATGCACCTTATCAGACATATGATAGAAATTCAATAAGATCTTACTGAACTCTTTCAGCACCAAGTAACTTTACAAAATACTGTATGATGAAAATACCCAATTCAATTGACCTACCTCAATCTTAGTTTTGAGCTTCTCATAGTTGATGTCAATGGGATCTTTCTGGTCATCTTCAGCTCCTCCTCGCAGAAGGCTGTAAGCAACCTCAATGTCAAGGAGGTTATCCAGCATATGGACTTTGGTCTGGAAATGTTACACAAAATAAAGAGAAATCTGAACCTTTACATTTTTGATAAAATCCTTCAAAAAGAAGTTTAGTATCATGGACATAAAAATGCCATTTTCTTTTTCATAGGACCCTGGGGTTTATAAAAAGTAGTTTAGAAGTCATTTTCTTAGGGTAAAAACTGTTTCATCTTTAAAAAGTTGGACACAAAGTTAAAAATTAAAACCTCCAACACTTGGACTTCCTATTCTCCGGACCAAAGGGAGTTAACCATGTTAATGCATACCTGAATATATTCCAGGTTGTTCAAGAGAGGAGGCTTCTTCATTCCAAAGTCATGTGGAATAAGGGTATAAAACCGATTAGACAGATCCAGGATCTGCGAGTCTGAACCGCCACCAGAAACAGTCTGATGAAAAATAAGATAGCAAGAAATTACTTATTTTATAGCATCTGTTTTTTTCTGAAATAGTAAGGATGGCAAATAATGATCTACTGTAATTTACCGGAAAAAAATAATGCTTGTAAAATACGCTCTGATGCATTCCATGCGCTTTTTGTCATTCTTGTTATGAGTTTGTTGTATTACATGCTCCTTCAATTTTGTATTTAGTTTTCAATTAAATACAAATCTGGCTAAATGGAGTTTTATACTGTCCAGTTTTTCATTGCATGTGACCGTTTTTATTCAGGCATGCAAAATAAATGCCACAGCAATCAGTCTATACAGATCTTTATACAGATAATCAAACTTAAAGAAATTAAATAAACTTTACCTTAATGTGAAATAGTTGATGTATTTTATGTTGACTTTAAAAAAAAGTACCTGTCACACCAATTGTTATGAATAACACTCACTATGTATCTTTTAACAATTGCAAACTTTAAGACTGCTGGGTCCTCTAGATGCAGTACCACTTGTGCTGTTAATAGTGCAATTCATTTTTTATGCATGTGTTGTAAACAAGTGGGAGCTCATCTTTTATGCTTGCTTGAGTGTTATCAGGTTTGGCTGGCACTGCAAGTTGAACTTTATTATTTGCATTAACCAGCTTCCACCATTTACAGCTAAATGGACAGTTTTTATTTGAAAAAAAAAAAAGTATAAAAGCATGTTTTGACAGAATTACTTCCACAGTAAATTATGTTCACACCTTTCGTAGCTATAAGATTTTTTTTTTTTTTTTTTTTTAAGAGATGCTTTAGTGAACGTATTTAAGTTGCGTGGCTGTTTTGTGTTTGCTTAAAAATTGCCTGCATTTAAAGTTTGTACCAGTGTATTCTGTTTTGAACTGTGATGAGCATATTAGCCTAACACTGGAAAACATACTATTCAGTTTCAGTTTGTGTGTAAAAGTTCCTGCACTTATTTTAGGTCTACTGTATATAAGGGTGTTTATTGTATACAAAGTTTTAATCAGCGATGAGCAATGAATTCCATTGCGGTGCTTAAAATATAAGTGGCTATTGGTCTGTTGTCGAATACACAGTAATAAATAACGTTAAACAAGTACAGCATGTTGTCGTATTTGCATTTTAACAATGTCCAGTACCAAAGCAAATCACATTGTGGAGGATTATAAATACTGATTTTTCTCCTGGTTTTCAATTAAAAAATAAAACACCAAAAAATTATTGGGAAATTCTGAAAAAAAAAACTAATACCGAAGACCAAGAACCCTATCTCTACTATAAAAGTTAACGTAACAATACAAAAAGACAACTAGGGTCTAAGTTTTGTAACTAAACACTCCCAAAAGAAAAGAAAGACTACCGCCATTAGGCCATTTTCAGACGGATACTCCAGAGGCGTGCCGAACTCAATTGAAACTAAGTATGCGATAGAGACGCACTTCATTAAATTCGATGAACCAATTGGTTTCATACTGGCGAACCGAAAGCGTATCGCACTTATTCCAAAGGTGTCTTAAATAGTCGCATCGTAGACAAATGACATATGGTTATTATAAAGAAAAACTCAGTTAACTGAGAAGTTTGTCTACACAGCGAAACAAGTTTTAAATGACATTTAATCATCAATGACTCCATTATTGTAAAATATAATAATAAAACAACAACAACAACAACAACAACAACAACAACAACAACAACAACATAATAAAAGGTTTTCAGTTTTTAGGAACTGTTTTTACCCTCTAGTCACCGGGGCGATCTACATTTTCAGAAGTCGTAGCGCGAAGGTCAGATCAGCGAGTGGATTCCCCTGGTAGAAGCATGATTTTCGGTCAGTTAAATAGAGCTCTACTCATGTAAATAGCGCTCTACCCATGTACTTAATTGGGACAGTCAAAATTTTGTGCTTGAATTGAGTTTGGCACGCCTCTAGAGCATCCATCTGAAACTGGCCCTAGTCTTCTAGTATCCCACAATCCACTGGATAAGAAAGAGTTAACTGATACAATGATTGTTTTTTCACTGATCCCCTAGGAAACGGGATCGTCTGCTTGTAAACATCAGCAAAGGCCTCAGTGCTTAAGTAGTAAGGTTTTTTTTTGCTGAACAAAGCTTATTCTAGATATTCTTATTCTAGTCCAGTGCTCCCTCGCTATAAGGCTCTCGGTTATAACGCTCCTACAGCATGTCCCCCAATTCCCTATACAAGTGATTCATGCAATATTACTACAGTAAATACAGCACCGGTATTCAAACTGCAAACAACTTCAATCTAACGTCCGTTTATATATATATTATATATAACATGTTTAATTTAGTCGTCGCCAATGGTTTTTACCCAGATTTTCTCCCCAATTTGGAGTGCCCAATTATTTTTTATCTCGATTCACCGCTGCAACCCCCCGGTGACTTGGGGAATGGAGGCTGAAACACGCATCCTCCGAAATGTGTTCCTGCCAATCCGTCATTTTTCACACTGCAGATCCACACCGAAGCCACCAGACCTACAGTGCCAGAGGACAACACAGATCTGAATGGCTCCACTGCAGACCCGCAGGCGCCCTATCAGCCACAGGGGTCGCTGGTGCGCAGTGAACCGTGGATTGCACTGCCGACTTAAGCGCTCTGCCAATTGTGCGTCGTCCCCTATGAACCCCTGGTCAAGGTCAGTGTCTCTCCCTTTTGATACAGTATCTGAACTGAAGAAAAGCTGCGCTGGCACTTTAACACAGACATCTTATTCAGCATTTGTTTTATAACTAAATAAATATTAGGCCTATTATGTGGTTATCTTTCCTAATGTATTTACTTTTTTGCTGCAAGAGGAGCTGCAGCTTTCTCCGGGAGACTAGACGCTTCAGCTTCGCTTCAGCCCCGCTCCAGCAGCCAAACCTGGGGCGAGCCTTTTCCCTCTTCCCCTCGCCCGACCCGCTCTCCTTCTCGCACTTGGTTTGCTTGTCTGTCGCTTCGAACTGAACTCCCGACCGCCGTTTAACCAGGCTATTTATAGTTTAAAAACTGCTAATTAAAATGATCCACAAGTGGGAATGTTACCTTTTTTTTGTGTGCGTTGTAAAAAATATAACGTTGATTACATGGTGCTTTATGCATGGTTAATTTCCGGAAAGTTACATTTTAGCTTCACTATGTGTGCATTACAGAGAGGGAGTTATTTTATTTGGTATTTAGTCAGATGTGTGTTGTGTCCTGCGGCGTCCCCCACCCCCTCTCCCCCGTTTATAACGCTCTTCGGTTACAATGCTCATATTGTGTGTTCCCCGAGACCCGCATTATAGCGAGGGAGCACTGTATATTTTTATTATGTATAACATTTTATACACATTTTACATTGTTCTGTTACATTATGTATTTTATTTACAGCTAATTGAACACTAAACAAATTCTATACAGTAAAATACATATTTAGTTGATGCATTTTAATTTAGCATACACTGTAAATCTCATCTTCCCAGTGTTACTACTATGCTGCACAGGACGTCTTGTAAATATGGTACTATAGTGTTAACAAAAAAAAAAATCCATAGATGTCCAATATATTTTTATTAAACAAGTAAACTGAATGTCGTATCGTCCTTGAAACAAAGATATCTAGTACACAAATGGATTTGTTATAACTTCGTTATTCCTCCCATTTGGAAAGAAACCTTTACACTCACCTGCTGAACCTCACTGAGGATGGAGTATGCACTCTGGATCTGCCTTTTACTTAGCTTTCCGAGAGGCATCTTCTGCAAGTCAATCTGTTAAAATAAATAATCATAGTGATCTTTAAAAATCAAACCGAACAATGCAAGGATACACAGTTTAAAACTCATACATTTGATTATAAAATATTTGTTTCTTAAGAGAATAAATGTATCCAACTCCTGTACAGCAACGTGATCCAGTTATCAAATGGACTGCAATAAACAATATATTTAACTAGAAAAACAAATAGGCAAATATATAATTTGTTAATGACATTTTAATTTTTACTATTTAAGGGTAGAAATGCTCCAAGTATTAACTAATGTTACAGCTACAGATGTCTTTACATGCCTCAAACTCCACCATAGCTTTCTTCATGCTCTCCACATCAAAGATCATCTTTATAAGTTCTTGGACTGGCTTAGCCAGCTTGGATTTGGTACCGGCACTGGCCGTTAGTTTTTTTACGGCCTCTTCGTCCTGAAATTAACAGCAAAATACAACTATTATATATTTTCATATTCTTAAACAGTTTAGGACACAAGAGCAATTATAATTATAGATCAATTGTATGTATGCATGTATGTATGTATGTTTAATTGTACATGCACACATTTTTCTAACTTGAAATGTTGTAACAATTTGCACTTAAATCATAATCGTTACGATTGTGCATTTGCTGAATATTTTACTTGAAAACATTAATACAAAATGACACTGCTCCAAACAACTGAGATATCCAGAGATGTGCAGACAGGCACTCATCAGCATACTCATACATCGATTAGTGTAATAAAATACCACAGAGACATATGGAGGGTAACCAATAGACTAATCTATTTTTATATTTTACCATAACCTGACACATGCCCTGATATCCATTTTGCTTTAAGAGGGGTGTTGAGCATTTTTTTCAATTCAGAAATTATAACAATGTACACACATTTATAAAAAATACCTTAAACTCAGCAGTTTAGAAATACAAGAATATGAAAAACAAGAATATGTAAAGTAATCAAGTTCCTGTAGGTTTTTGTGCATACGTCCTAATTTAAAAAACAAAACATTACTGAAAATAATATGTTTTAGCTATTTGTAGAGGTGTAACGATTCAGTTTATCAATGTACTGTAATAGAGATGTGTATAGTTTGTATTGTGAAACAAGACCTAAAGTACACATATTGTAGTTAACCAAATTATTTTTGGATGAAGACTAAGTGTGGCTTGCTTAAAGTTGGTTTTAATAGATATACTCTCTCTCATTTATTTATGTCATTTAACAATAGCTCATTAAATGAAACCAATGTTAATAGCCCATCTAGCCCATGTCATGTATAAGGCTGTATTTTTTTCCGTTATTACAGGATTTCATGATTTCTGTGAAATGTACCCATTGCTGTATAATATGTAGTTCCCCATGAAAATTCCTATTTCTGTGGCCAGGGGTTCAAATAATCATTCAATCAATTAGTCAATCAATCAATCACCACCTGGCCACATTGCACACCTTTCTCATTCACTTATACAATCAACAATTAAACATTCAATCACTCCCACATTTACATCATCAAACAACACCATCACCATGTGGCTCTGCAAATGGTGGCCATCTTGGTTCCAGGCTGTCCCTTCACACCTCTCTCACACACGTGCAGCCCCAAGTGCAGAGACAATGCTATCACAATACACTTTTTTTTATCACTTACAAAAACGTTTTTCCTTTTTGACACTACCTGTCACGCTGCATCTAGGAACCTGTCAGCCGGTTTAGTTTGCTTCTGGTAAATAATTAAAACACACTGCATGAAGCAGCACAATTTAAAAATAAAAAAAAAGAATTCTTCAACGAAAGACACCAGCTGAATCTAAGAACGGAAATTTCACATGTCTTATTTTTAAATTTATTTTGTTTGATAATTCAAAACAAATTTTTACCGTAAAAAAAATACAGCTCTAATCAGGCTACGATTTTGTATAAGAGGTACCAACTCAGCACATCTACTCAAATGTTTAATTTATCCAATTTTGCGAATGCAGTCTGTGTTTAAAGTACGAACAGCTGCAACCACTTTGCGCAGTCAAAAGGGCTGCGACACGATGCAATGCTTTAGAGTTTTCCACGATTCTGAAACAGCATTCTGTTCTCCGATGCATTTGTTCTTCTGTCTTTACAGCTCACCTCACTATTTTTTTGTTTTTTAGCTGTCACCCATTAAATGCTTGCTCAGCTACAAATCTCATTCACTGACCTACAACTACGCATAAATGCTGTGTGCAAACACAACCAAACAATTTAGACACTTGCAGATTTGTAGTGCTGCACACTGCATTTGATAGAAATAAAAGCGCCTAATTAAATGTGTTTTTACATCCCATTTCCACTTAATTCAAATTCAGGATTTCCATGACAAAATCGTAGCCTTAATCATGATACATATCATATTGTACCGTGACACTACTGTATTGTTACACCCATAGCTATTTACAACACAAACCCAATTCATTTATTTAATTATTTTAAACATTTAAATGCAATTATAGCATCATTCTGTCAACTACACCAGCTCAGTATGCATGCTGTTCTGTTGTTGCTGAAGTTTTACCTGTCCGTAGTCTATCTCCAGAGGATAGAATTTGTTTGGGTATTTGGTAAAGTTCTTTGAGTGCCAGGAATTCCCAGTTTTCTCTTCATAAACCGACAGGAAATTATCGATGGCTGCATTCTTATCAGAGAACTTATCCAACTTGTTACCTCCAATTGTTGTGCCCACACGGCCCCAAGACCTAAAGACCCAATATCTGGAAATGAAAGCAGCATTTAATATCTACTGAGGTTTTTATATGGACTGACAACACAGCCTATACAGTAGTTCAAGTTCTCTTATCCCCTTTGCAGCCTCAATCGGCTATGTTCAATTCCCTTTGTGGTCTTTGGGTGGCCACCATCGGCCATGTTTGATTTTATGCTATGCGTCCCTTCTTAGTTGCGTAACTACGGCATTCCATTAATAAACTGCACCAACTTTGCTAGAGTAACAGTCAAGCCCTGTGCAAACCTTCCAAACTTGTCTCTGTTTACTTACACAGCTTGATTGACAGGCTGTTTGCTTTGACTACAGTGGCTTTGATTGGTGTTGCAGCTGGTCTCACAGACCCACATTTCCAGCCCAACAAAAACTTCTTATTTTCTATTTCAAAACATTTAATACATCTAAGTAATTAAGTTTGTGATATTCAAAATTTGAGAAATATATGTTTGTTTATTTGGAAGTATATGCATGTAAAATAAAAAAAAATAAAATAAAACATTATTTTGTTAGGATGAAAATGTAGTCGTGTTCTAGCAAGGAAGGGTCTGGAAATAAAACACTTTTTTCACTCTACGGTCTGAAGTTTTTATAGCACTTAAAGACAGTGTGGTAAAAACTGTCATAAAATGTGTGGCTGTGGGGTGACTGCCAAAAACACTTTGTTGTAAAGGGCTTAACACAATTGGATAAAGGCGACTGCTAAATAAACAATAATTGTTTAGAAAGGAATAAAGGCTACCAAGGCATGCACATATCATAGCTGTCTCAATTTATCACATGAACATTTCAAAGTCAACAAGAGCGGCTACTTGAAAACATCCCAGGACTCTAAAAAGCTAAAGTCGTCAGACCGTTCTGAGTTCTCTGCAGTGCTGGGGTTAACAGTTATTACTGAAAGCATATGATAATGAGGATGTCAAAATACATCCCTTAATATAAACCGATGACTAGTCCTCTGTTAAATAAATCATTTTTTTTTTACTGATCTGCATTACAAAACATTTATTTATTTATTTTAAATGTATTTTGGTTAGGGCTGTCAGTGGCCTCTCATGCCTTTCATCTCTTCAGGCAAATCTGGCTTATGTCACACTTCTGCACAGCTGGCAGTCAGGCCTGAATGACAGGGAGTGTCCAGACCAAGATTGGGGTTCTCAAGCAGAATGAAAGCAGTGCACTTATCAAATAAAAAATAAATAAATAAAAACACACTTAACTCACCGCTTTTTAACATCATCTTCCAGCAGCTGTAATTTATAGTAAGAGTTTGTTCCTCGGCTGATATCCACCAGTCCCAGAGTTGCACTAAAGATTTTACCATTTTGATCAAGAACATGAGCACCATCCTCTAGACCTGAAAGTTCAAGGCGATGTTAAATATACAATCTCACATGTTCAGAACTCAGTCAACAGTTCTGTGAAATAATAAAATTATATCACAATTGAATGTCAACTCTATATTATACTAGTTTACCAGAGTCAGGGTCCACAGCAGCTCCTCCCTTTACAGTTAACTTCATCTTCTTAGATTTACTGGAGCCTGAAAACCAAGTCACATAAAAATTATTACTGTTATCATACGTTATCACAGCATTAAGGAACTCATTATCAAAAAAAAAAATTAAAAAAAACTTCACTGAGTTTCAGATCAAAAGGTCCAAATTTACAAAAGACAATTTGCCCCATTCTTTGTGACAGAAAAATAAAACTGGTAATTCACATAACTGTCCCAAAGTGTTTAAGCGCCAAAAAAATCCTAACCAATTGTTACATCTTCACAATTCTAGAATATTACTTTGTCGCTACACCCTTTCATCACAACAAAAATTATATTTTTCCTGTGTAAATCGTGCCACAACTTATTATTTTCAGTAATAAACAGTTAATTAACATTAACTGTGACATGTGATCTAACTTATACCCCATAGAAATACAAATGTAAAAAGCAGTTCTATGATACGATTGACTCAATAGCAAAATTGAAATGTAAAACAGTGACAGTACCTTCCTCTTCTTTCACCTTCCCAGAGCTCTTCCCAGCTGGCATGCCAACAGACTTGGTGGCAGAGGTTTCCAGCTTCACCTCTGCTCCCCAGGATGAGATACCATGAAGAGACAGCAGCTCCTGCAGGGCCTTGCCTGAGGACTTAATATCGGTCAAGAACTCTTCAGAGACCACCCGCACATTGGCCTCTTTCACTTCCTCCATCTTCTTGGACATCTTCTCTACCTCTTCTGCATGACAAAATAAACATATAAAAAAGCAATCCCACATATTTATTTACTAAAGTCATACTGCTTTATGATTTACCAAAACCAATACTTCATGCTAATAACCCTGTCCCTTTCAACACAAAGTAACTACAAGTAACTAAACACAGTGATATCTGAAATAACCTGGCACCAAGGGACTAAACATCTGACTAATTTACATATGACCACTTGATTAATATATTTTACTGTAATTTAAATAGCAGACAACCTTATCCAGTGCAAATATCACAGTACAAAGTATTACATTACAGAATATTACATTACAGATAAGAGCAGTTAAAGTACAGTAAAAAAATAAATCAGTAGTAAATAAGATCAAATTCAAATAAGAGCAAAATAAAGAAGAGTAATTAATTACATTTAAAGAGCAAGTTCGACTAAAGCAGTTAAACATATTTGCTTATTACAAGTAAAGTCCATCAAAAGCACATAGTAAGTATGATAAATGGATAAGAATGATTTCAAATAAGAGCAATTACAAAAATGTGAACGGATACATACAAGAGTAAAATCAAGTAAAAGATACAGGAAATAGTTGTAATTAAAAGAGCAGCAGTTGAATACGGAGCAGTTCAGTGCAAGTACAAGCTGATGCAAGTACTGGTACAACTGGGTGCCACATAGTCAAGAATAGTCATGTAACATGGAAGAACCCAAGATAGTTTACCAGTTTAACAGTCTGCATTTGAGATTGGAAGTTATCTAACCTAGAGTTAAGAGAGAGTTAAAGCTCAAAATAGATTTTTAGTGAATTTTTATAGGAAGAGTTAACTACAGCCAAAAAACACCTGGTCCTGGAGGAGCATCCCACTGAAAAATGTTTATAAAGGAGTTTATTTTACATATATTAAAATAGGGATTAAAATAAATAAATAAAATTAAAAAATAATTTGGGGAAAAAACTCAGTATACACACTTTACATGTGGAATATGATGTGTTGCAGTTCCGATTAAGTTTAATGTACCTGCTCTCTGGCACGTATGAAGCAGAATCTGCAAGTCAAAGCCACTTTTTCCTAAATTAGCTCGTAAACGTTTGGGCAAATCGCTGTCCTGACGAAAACAGTACCTACAGAAGGTATGAACATGATATCAGCACAAAACAAGCCAGGTTTATTCACCTTGAAATCATAAAAAGAAAAAGAAAAAATTGACAGAACTGCACAGTGCAAGTCATCGGGAGACATGATTTCCATCAATGCGTTCTGTAAGTTTACCAACTGAAGCATCACCATTTTCTGTCAAATATTTACGATTAAGATTGTCGGCGTTAGACAGTGTTTTAGCTGGTGGACAGTACTGTCGCGAAGTCACCAATACACAACTTTCTGCAATAAACAGTGGCTGTCCAGCAAAGCACAGCACTCTGACAAACTCATTAAACACAGTCATTCTGCCCTCTCTTTCATTAAAGCACGTGTAAAAGCCGCATAAATGGATTGCTTGTCTCTCAGTTCAAAACTCGCAGAAAAGCGATTTGATAAAAAGACAGTAAATCGGGCTGTCAACAAGGCCTGCTTGGTACCAGACAGGCAGGCTGGCCTTGCATGTGTCACAGGGATGACCCTAAGCATTATGCAAATAGCAAGCAATGTACAGTAAGAATATACAGTTGCTGTTTGGTACTGGTTCGGTGCCTGTAGCACCGGGTAGGTACATTAGTGCGCAATGGGGGTTACACATCCCCTGCCAATCTAGACCATGCCCCAGCCAAGGCTCGACACGTCTGCTCAAGCAGCGCTGCCGCTGTGTAACAGGGCGCAAGCTGCAGCTCCTGTATAAAAGTACGTACTGTAACATGGCTGGTGCAGTATACAGTACTTGTAACAAAAAACAGCGGTCTCAGAAGCAGCAAAACTGCTATAGTTACAGGGAAAGTACTGTAAAACAGATTAAAAAAAAGCGATCCACTGGTCCGGGACCAGAGATGGTATCACTGCTTTGTACCACAATACCACCTTTGAACGGTGATTAACTGAGGTTGAACTGAGCAGACAGCAAAATGTGTTGTGTTGTGTGCTGTGCTGTACAGTACAGTACCTTGCAAGGCACGGTTCAGTGAGTGTTATACTCAGTGGTGGTACACTCGGTACGGTACTGTTCGGTGGTGGTTCACCACTCGGTGGCAGTTCACCATTCGGTGGCGGTACACTCGGTCCGGTACCTTCGGTTCGGTCCGGTGGTACACTCAGTACGGTACAATTCGGTAACCCCGGTGCAGTAACCTCGTTCGCTGTTCGGTATGTATACTGGGTCAGGAATGGAGCAGGTCTATGACCCAAAGTTACTGCAGAAGCAATATACAGTGCCTTGCATAAGTATTCACCCCCCTTGGACTTTTCCACATTTTGTAGTGTTACAACCTGGAATTAAAATGGATTTAATTAGGATTTTTTGTCACTGATCTACACAAAATAGTCTATAATGTCTAAGTGGGGAAAACAATCTACATATTTTTCAAAATTATTTACAAATAAAAAACTGAAAAGTCTTGATTGCATAAGTATTCACCCCCTTTGCTGTGACACCCCTAAATAAGCTCTGGTGCAACCAATTGCCTTCAGAAGTCACATAATTAGTTGAATGGAGTCCATCTGTGTGCAATTAAAGTGTCACATGATCTCAGATTAAATACACCTGTTTCTGGAAGCCCCAGAGTTTGTTAGAGAGCATATCTATAACAGCATCATGAAGACCAAGGAGCTATCAAAACAAGTCCGGGATAAAGTTCTGGAGAAGCACCAATCAGGGTTGGGTTATAAAAAAATATCCCAAACTTTGAACATCCCCGACACCGTTAAATCCATTATTAAAAAATGGAAAGAATATGGCACAACCGCGACTCTGCCTAGAGAAGGCCGTCCACCAAAACTCAGTGACCAGGTAAGGAGGGCATTAGTCAGAGAAGCAACCAAGAGGCCAATGGTAACTCTGAAGAAGCTGGAGAGATCCACAGCTGAGATGGGAGAAACCGTCCATGGGACAACTATAACCCGGATGGTCCACAAAGTTGGGCTTTATGGAAGAGTGGTGAGAAGAAAGCCATTGCTGAAAAAAACCCATATCAAATTCCGTTTGGATTCTGCCAAAAGGCATGTGGGAGACACAGCAAACATGTGGAAAAAGGTTCTCTGGTCTGATGAGACCAAAATTGAACTTTTTGGCCTTAGCGCAAAACGCTATGTGTGGCGCAAAGCCAGCACTGCTCATCACCCTGAGAACACCACCATGCTTCACTGTGGGGATGGTGGCAGCATCATGTTATGGGGATGCTTTTCATCGGCAGGGACTGGGAAACTGGTCAGGATTGAGGGCAAGATGGATGGAGCCAAATACAGGGAAATTCTAGAGAAAAACCTGTTTCAGTCTGCAAGAGACCTGGGACTGGGGCGGAGGTTCACCTTCCAGCAGGACAATGACCCTAAACAAACACACAGCCAAAGCTACATTGGAGTGGTTTAAAAACAAGAACCTGAATGTCTTAGAATGGCCCAGTCAAAGCCCAGACCTCAATCCGATTGAGAATCTGTGGCAAGACTTGAAAATTGCTGTTCACCAACGGTCCCCATCCAACTTGACAGAGCTTGAGCAATTTTGCCAAGAAGAATGGGCAAAAATTGCAGGATCCAGATGTGCAAAGCTGGTAGAGACTTACCCAAAAAGACTCACAGCTGTAATTGCTGCCAAAGGTGCTTCTACCAAGTATTGACTCAGGGGGATGAATACTTATGCAACCAACAAATGTCTTTTTTTTGTTTAATTAACTTTTGTGTCACAATAAAAAATATTTTGCACCTTCAAAGGGTTAAGTATGTTGTGTAAATCAAATGGTAAAAATCCCAATTAAATCCATTTTAAATTCAGGTTGTAACACCACAAAATGTGGAAAAGTCCAAGGGGAGTGAATACTTATGCAAGGCACTGTATAAGGGTGCCCACCTACACAGCTTTAGGCAAACCAACACAGCCCTAAAACTGGGGAAAGCCCGCTGTCAGAGCCATGACAGCCGCAATGGTACTGCAAGCAGAGACCAAGGCAGCATGAAACACTGCAGGAAAGATTGCAAGCAACTCAGACCCGATGAAGAGCTAGCCTAGCGACTGATCGGAGTGGGATTATCGTTCGTTGTACAGAATCTGTACCGGCGGGAACGGGGTAGGCCTGGACCAACAGTTACCAATTAAGCAGACTATAGGGGTGTCCACCTATAACGCTTCTGGCAAAGTGACACAGTCCTAAGACTGGGGAAAGTCTGCTGTCAGAGCCGGGAAGGGCTGCGGACAGAGCTGAGCCCAGCAACTAACAGTGTATCGGAATGGTAACCTTGTTCGATGTACAGTGTACTGGTGGGAACGGGAGCAGGGCTGGACCCACAGTTACCACGGGAACGATCTATAGGGATGCCCACCTACAGCGCTCTTAGTTAATCCAACAGTCTGAAAACTGAGGAAACCTACTATTAGAGCCCTAATAATCTTCACAATAATTCTGCAAGTAGAATTAATGAGGCAGCGAGACACTGAGGGAGAAAACTGCAAGCAGTTTTAACCCGAAGCGCGCGTCTCAGTCCAAAAGGTGTGCTAGTATATTCAACACTTATCTGTTCGTAGTCTCTCCCGTCTCAGGTCGGATGAAAGGAAACATGACATTAAGATCTGTGCGTGCTGTCTATTTATGCCCTCGGGGGCGGGAATGACTGCGTCACAGGCTCTGACGAGCAGTCCGTTATATCTATTCAGGTTACAGGGTCTTTAAGGATAAATACCCATGAGGTAATGGTTACATTTCATACTTGATAGGGAAATTCCCTTTACGTAGTGTATGTGCAGTGCTGTCCTTTTTTCAGTCAAATTTGTTTGATTTGTTTTTTATTTTTAAAATGTTTTATTTTGGGCAGATATCACCACATTGATTTATGGTCGTGTGTAGTGTGTCATTATGTGCTCACAGTAATAATAATATAATTTTTATCTATTTTTTATTTTTTTAAAATCAGACAGCTGCGCTGTTCTCTACCATTGCAATGGGGAAGGGAAAGGAAGGGAAAAGAAGGAAGTTGGGGGGCATTTAGATGAAACGATAATTATTAAAATAATTGTTGCAGCACTATTTCTAAATTGTGTCTAATTGTATAATACATTGATATGAGTCATGCAATAACATTAGGTAATTATCATAACCTTGGTTCCCTGAAACAGAAATGTAACCATTACCAAAAAGTTTGTAACTGCAGAGACGTGTGTATTTCCAGCCACTGGCAAAAAAACACACTGAAATAGGTAAGTGAATTACAGTTCATGAAATAGCTGAAATCGTTTACTACTAAGGTAAACCAGACTGCACTTAAAAATAGTAATTTAGATTTCCTTTGTGTGCTGGGCTGTGTTGAATTGGGAGGCTGATTAGAAACGCGTGTTAAGTACAGGCCTCCAGGCCTACAGGATAGTATAAACTGGCAAGCAGTGTCTTAGAACGCCAGCTGTTCTAAGCGCCAGCCGTCTAAGGGCCACACGACCAAGGGCAGTCTGAGCTATGACAGTCCGAGCGAGGACAGGTGGAGCGAGGACCTTTACCTAATCTCTCCCAATGGCTACCAGAGGCCTCATTCCTACCTTGACACCTAACGTCTGGATCCCCTGTACAGAGCAGGCTCACTCGTTCTCCACTCCCAGAATGAACACTGGCAAGTACCTGCTGCACATACCCTTACTAACTCCTTCTCCCCCTACGCTGCCTGCTACAAACTTGAAAATCTCCTTCAATTGTCGCTCTCTGACTAACAAATCTGTTTCTCAGCAAACTTATAACTGATACCAATCTTTGGGCAGCATTTGATTTTTTCAGTGTACCGATGACAATAACAAATTTAGTGAAAGCCTATTTTGGAGATTTGCAATTCAGTTTTTCAACTTCAGAATTCAGCACTACATGGCAATGCCTAGAGGTTGGAATTGGCAGGATGCACCATTTCTCCACTGGCTTTTTACCATGGCAATGGAAGTAATCATTAGGGCATCAAAATGGGTAGTGATCTTCTTCTGTCTACTACCACCAACATACATGGATGACATGACAACCATGACTACAACAGTGCCTGCATTAATCGATTATTGGGCAAATTAACCAATAACATTGAATGGGCACGAATGCAATTCAAGCCCACTAAATCAAGGAGCATCTCTATAATTAAAGGCAAAGTAGTAGATAAAACATTCTTTGGTGACAAACCAACAGTGTCTGAGAAGCCAGTGAAGAGTCTTGGGAGATACGACGGGGATCTAAAGGACACAGTTCGTGTGGGAGAAGTTAGACAACAAGCAGTGGAAGGGTTGAAGAGCATAGACAGCTGCGCTCTACCAGGTAAACTAAAACTCTGGTGCTTTCAGTTTGGTCTACTGCCGAGGTTGCTGTTGACTGTGTATGAGGTTTCTTTGACAACAGTAGAGAAGCTGGAAGCTTTTCAGTTCATTCAGGAAATGGTTGGGAGTTCCATGCCTTGGGACTTTATGGTAAAGGAATACTGCAGCTACCAGTCTCTGCTCTAACCAGTTTGTGCGCCAAGGTCAGACTGGAAATGACATTAGTAGAGTGCGATAAATGCGTAGGGAGGCAGCACCTGTGTTGAAAACCAAAAAAGCTGTGGAAGATGCAAAGGCTGCCCTTGAATTGGTGATTTGGGGCAAGTTCAGCATGGAAGAGGGGTCTTGGTTTCAGTTCAGCTCCTCCTACATGGCACAAGGCAGCCCCAGCTCAAAGGAGGAAGCTGGTAGTCAACGAGGTGCAAAAGCAGGAGGAGAGGATGAGGTAAAGGCCATTTCCCAGGCCAAGCAGGGAGAATGGATGAGATGGGAGAGTGTGGAACAACAAGATTGGCTGGCAAGACCTATGGTCAATGGAACAGAGCAGGATCAGTTTCCTCATCAGGTCAACATATGATGATGTTCTCCCATGCCCTAAACCTCTGGGTAGGAGAGGATCCCTCATGTCCTTTGTGTTCATCACCTGCAACATTAAGGCACATTTTGACAGGATGTGCGGTTTACTTGGCGCCATGACCAGGTGTCTTGATGTTTGGCCTTAGCATTGGAAGACTGTAACATGACCAATAAGTTGTCACCTGTTCCATCAAAACATTACACACAAAAGACAACATTCCTGCTCAACCACCAAGAAAAGGTGTTAAAACCAATCCTCGCCCAGGACAACTGGAAGCTGCTAGAGACTGGAAAATGCTGGCAGATGTTGGTCAACGGCTTATTTTTCCACCTGAGATTGCCACCACTAACCTTCGACCAGATATTGTCTTGTGGTCTGGATCAGCACGCCTTGTTCACCTGGTAGAGTTAACAGTGCCATGGGAGGATGCACTGCGGTATGCTCAACTAGCCACTGAAGCGGAACAGCGAGGATCCCGGGTTTACCCAGTGGAAGTGGGTTGTCGAGGATTTGTGGCACACTCTACAACCCGGTTTTCCGGATTCAGTGGCCAAGAATCACAGTGAAGAACTTATCTGAATCCAGAGAGGAGCAGCAGCAACTGGCTGTGGTTGAAACGGAAAGATTCTGGCTGGGGATCTCAAGAATATGTCTGATGTACATAAGCTGGGCTGAGTTGAGTGGGGGGGCGGAGGGGGTGATGCTGGGGCGCCAGTCCTCAGTTGATGATGGTGTCGTGGGCTAGTCGAAACACTGAGGATGGAAGGTGCCCACTTGAAAACCCCAGAGATGTACCCTACCCTTAGCTCAATCCAGGCGGTTGTCATGCTGATGCGCTGGGGAGGCCGCACTGTGGTTGATCCCGGAGCCAGCATCGCAGCCGTTGTGTGTGCTGATGCGCCAGGGAGGCAAAATAAGCTGATCCCTGGAGCCAGCATTACACTTCAGCCATTAACACCAGACAGAAGGATATCTACATCATCATATGGAAGGAAACGTAAATGGATGGAGACACATATGGATCACATTAGTTTACTGTAAAGCTACGTCTTAGTTGGTGCTTATCTTGGCGAGAGCCGAGTTCAAATCAGCATGAAGTTTTAACATCTACTCTCGTGTAATGGAAATCTTGATCTTCTCTGTCTAGCTGAAACCTGGCACTCTGTAAATGACATGCATTTGCTGCATCTAGCCACCCCTAAGGGCTATTCCCTCTTTGACAAACTTCGCCTCACTGGCCGAGGCGGGGGCACTGCTGTTATTGCAAATTCTGTGCTCGCTTCCTCAGTTCTTTCTTTGCCTGCCTTTTCTTCATTTGTGCATCTTGCTATCAAGATACCCTCGTCCATGTCCCTAACCTTTGCTGTTATCTACCGTCCACCTAAGAGCAACTCAGTTTTTATTGCTGAGTTTTCAGAATTCCTCTGCCTCGTCTGCACTTCTACTGATAAAATCCTACTACTAGTAGGTGACTTCAACATTCATGTTGACTTGCCTTCCTCCCCCCTAGTAACCGACTTCAACATGCTTCTGGACTGTCTTGTGCTCTCTCAATCTGTCAACGTCCCCACTCACACCCAGGATCTGCTCATCACCAGGGGCCTTGATATCTCCAAACTCTCTGTCTCAGATCTCTCTCTCTCTGACAATTTCTTAATCACTGCTAATATTAATCTCCCTGCTACTCCCTCCGCTACTGTTACCTCCTTCCGTCCCAAGAATCTGCCGAATCCTCTGAAACTCTCGGAATATGTCTCTGCATCCGCTCTAACTGGTACTCTCCCGTCCTCAGTTGATGATGCAGTCACCCTCTACAATGCCACCCTTAGTCATATCAGACACTGTTTCCCCGCTTACAACCAGAACCGTCAAGAAAGATCGAAACTGCCCATGGTACACCCTCAAACTTTGATTGCTTAAGTCTGCCCTGCAAGCTTCAGTCTCGTCTGGACACGGTTCACAGAGAGGTCTGACCACCTGTTTGTGACCAGGGTGAAGTACTTCTCTGAAATCATAACCATGGGACACGGTAAACCCAATGTTCTCTTTAAGACCATTGACCAAATTCTACATCCAGCCACCAACAGATCAACTCCCGTCCATCCTCCTCTCTTACCTGTCATGTTTTCTCCTCTTTCTTTCAGAACAAAATCGATAATCTATTCTACGCTCACCCACCACAAACCCAGTTTACTACTTGACCACCTTGACGCTCCTCCAGTTACCCCTCCTGCCCTCTCCTCTCTCCATTGCTGATGTTTCCAGCTTACTGTTGAAATCAACTACTGCCACATGCCCCCTGGACCCCTGGCCGACTAACCTTGTCCATCTCTGTGCTCTGATCTTGCTCCCTCCATTATGCACACTCAACCTGTCCCTGGACTCTGGCTCGGTTCCTGCTGCCCTCAAGCTTGCCCAAGTTACGCCGGTACTCAAAAAACCCTCCCTTGACCTGGCTGACTTATCTAATTTCTGTCCCATCTCCCTTTTCTCTCAAAAACTCTCGAAAGGGCTGTAGCCAATCAGCTGACAAAACATCTCACGGACAACAATCTGCTTGAATCTCTACAGTCTGGTTTCCGGCCGCATCACAGTACTGTCTGCTCCGGATTGTGAATGATCTCCTGCTCAATGCTGATGCTCCTTCTGTGCTTGTCCTCCTTGACCTAACAGCTGCTTTTAACACCATAGATTATGGAATTCTTCTTGAGCGCCTTCAGAAGTATGCTGGGATCTCTGGAACCTGTCTCTCCTGGATGTCCTCTTACCTATCCGGACGCATGCAGTCTGTCTTCTATGATGGAAGCAGTGGTGTTGCAAACCCGGTCACTTGTGGTGACCCCCAAGGATCCGTTCTTGGGCCTCTTCTCTTCAATATCTACATGCTTCCCTTGGGTCACCTCATCCGCCAACACAGCCTCATGTTTCACTCCTATGCTGACGACACCCAGCTCTACTTAAAACTCGACCCTGGAGGCCCCTCTGCCATGGTCCGGCTCTCAGCTTGCATTCAAGACATCGAGGCCTGGGTGTCTGCCAATTTTCTTCAGCTTAACACTAGCAAATCTGAACTCCTTCTTGTAGGATCTAAAACTCAACTTAAGAATCTAAATATAGCTGCCTTGAACCTTGGAAACTGTCTGCTGCTGCCTTCCCCCACAGTACGAAGCCTTGGTGTACTTCTTGACAGCAACCTCTCCTTTGATGCCCACATCTCCTCTGTGGTCAAATCTTCCTTCTACCATCTTCGAAACATCTCCAAAGTCCGTCCCTACCTTTCCCTCCTGGATGCGAAGATACTTTGTCATGCATTTGTCTCCTCTCGACTCGACTACTGCAACTCTCTCTATGGTGGTCTCCTGGCATGCACCATAAACCGACTGCAGCTAGTCCAGAATGCCGCTGCCAGGATCCTTACCAGGTGTATAAAACGTGATCACATCACCCCCCGTCTTGCCCAGCTGCACTGGCTACCTGTAAAGTTCAGGATTATTTTCAAAACTCTCCTGCTCACCTACAATACCCTTCATCACACAGGTCCCGAGTACTTCCTCAACCTGCTGACCCGCTATGTCCCTACCCGAGAGGTCCTCCGACTCTGGTCTGCTTGTTATTCCCAAGCAAAAGTGCACCACACTTGGAGAACACTCGTTTAGCTTCATGGCTCCGACTCTCTGGAACTCTCTCCCAGCTTTGGTGCGTGATGTTCCCATCGTCGCTCGCTTTAAATCAACTCTCAAGACCCACCTGTTCTCTCTTGCTTTCCATGCTCTTTAAGCCTGATACCTGCTATTAGTTGCTGCTACTATTTCATGTATTATGCTACTATCATATATTATGCACTTTTCACTGTATTTAATGTACTATTTCACTGTCAATGTATTATGGATTTTCTTGTTACTCCATCTTGTAAAGCACTTTGTGATGGTGGTTCACTATGAAAGGCACTATATAAAATAAAGATTGATTGATTGATTGACTGATTGATTTGTCCTTGACAGATGTACCCTGGAATAAAGCACACGAAGTTGCAAGGCCCCTGGTGGAATGGGCAATGAGCTTTTCTGGGGGCAGGTTGGCCACTTTATAGGCAGTCCTGACCGTGTCTACTATCCACTTGGAGAGCCACTGCTTAGACAGGGCTTGACCATGAAACTTTGCCCCATAACAGACAAAAAATTGTTTGGACTGCCTCTAACTTTTCGTTCTGTCAATGTAGGATGCCAGGGCCGGAACTGGGCACAGTATATGGAGCTGTCGCTCCCTAGCAGACTGGAAAGGGGGACGGAAGGCCTCCAATGCCGCAGACTGGTTGAGACATCAGCAACATCACCACCAAGCCCTCCTGTCACAAGCTCTAAAACACTGATGCGGAGACCATTCCATGGGGGATTTCTACACACCTTGCACACCCCAGCCATTCCACACAGCTCCCCACCCAGACTGGACGCGTTCGTAGCGACGACCTCTCTTCTGGTGACATTGACCAGCACTATGCCTAGGCGTAGATGGGTTGACTGTTTCCACCAAGAGAGTGCCCTTAGACCGAGGTGGGACATTGTCAATAGGCGGTCGCAGTTCAACGTGAACTAGAAGACCCTGCTGTTGAACCAGGCCTGCAGAGGGAGCATGTGCAAAAGACCCAATGGGAGGGTCTGGGAAGCTGCTGCCATCAAGCCCAGAAGTTTATAGTAGAGCCTTACCCGACCCAAGCCTGACGGGACGCGACTAAGTGTCGTGTTCGTGTCAGGTCGGGTGTAGTTTGTAAATTATGTTTCAGGCTCGGGTCGTAGGTTCTTTGAGAAATTACCTCTCTAATATCATCTGACAAACCCACTTATTCGTGTTGTGCAGCCTGTCAAATGCCACGTCTCCAGCCTTTACTAAGTAGCCACATCATTTCCAATGCAACAAACAACCAATATAATCATCATGGCTGATAAACTGACATTTTGTGCAGCCTGTCAACAAATGCTGCGTCTTAATGGGATACAGTTCAGTTCCAAAACACCAACGTCACCATTTAACAGTCAGTCTTAAATGCAACGCCTAATTGATAGCTCTAGTCAACAATTCATGCTTTTTTTGATAGACACAAACTGTTTTGTTCCAGTTAATGATACAAAACGTATTTGTCCTGTAAACTATATACATTTGTTTAAATGTAAAGAACGACTAAATGTACAGTTTAAAACACTGGAGAATGTGTAGCAATGGAATGTTCCGTAGCTGGAATTGGTACGTCTAAATCCACTGTTTGGAAAAATTCCAACATGGCTTTGTACAATGCAAATCATTACTGAAATATGACAGCAAACAGACTGGAAATTCATCTCTGCAGCGGGACACTGAAAAGGGATGTATTCATCCTGTGGCTGTTTTAAAAGACATAGCTGTGGTGTAATATTTGTTGCTGAATGTTAATTTAACGGTTTGATATGATATAGGCTTGTCGACAATGAGTATGCAAATTTGCAAGAGCATCTTCTGTGTGGCTATTTATGGTAACAAATTTCTGACGAAGCCTGTTGTCTTCTTTCAAATCATGCAGTGTTGGATTACTAGGAAAGGAAGTAAATGAAATATGATTAAATGAGTGATTTTTAATTGATTTATTTACGTTTTAACTGGAAACCAGGAATATTCTACACTGAAGGTATTTAGTTGCAATAGCGTATGTTAGGAATATATTTGTGGAGATGGTCAGGTATGCAAATATTTCAAAGGTCTCGGGCTTGGGTCGGGTTCGGATCGGGTTTTAAACTTAGGCCCGAGCAGACCTCTAGTTTATGGTACGTCACTACCATTGGTTCTCTCTTGAGCTGAAAGATCTCCAAGCAGGCGACTATGCTTTGCACTCTGCCGTCAAACAGAGTGGCCAGCATGGACTCTGAGTCCAAGCACACTCCCAGATGTCAGCTGGCTCTCTGCATGCTTCACCGTAAGGTCTAAGCATTGAAGGTGGCTGGTGACAAGTTCCTTGTGGGCCTCTGCCTGTGCTGGAGACTCGGCACAGATCAGCCAGTCATCCAGATAATTGAGTACTCTGATGCCTTTGTCTCAATGGGTCCCAAACAGCTTCCATGCAATTCGAGAAGGCACATGGACCTAGGGAGAGGCATGTCAGGACACAGAATTCGTACGCTGTTCCTTGAAAGGCAAACCGCAGGTACTTCCTGTGCCTGGTTTTATGGGGATGTGGAAATAGACGTCTTTGAGATCTATCTTGGTGAACCTGTCACCTGGCCTAATTGACTGCAACATCCGTTGCACTGTCAACATTTTGAACCTCCTTCGGCTGAGATACGGGTTGACCTGTCTAAGTAGAACCCTTCCTCCAACTCGAGGGGGTCTATCATGTGGATAGCCCATTTTTGCAGCAGAGCTGCTACCTCCCGAGACACCACCGTGGTGTCCTGTGGGTCAGTGACTGATGTAGTCACGCCCCGAAAGGGAGGGGGACAGTGCTTGAACTGAAGCGAATAGCCGGTCTGTACAGTAGTAAGCACACAGATGTCTGTGGTGCACCTACACCAATAGTCCAGATGGTTCCCCGAGAAGGGGCCCTAGACCTGTGGCAGCAAATTCCTAGGGCTGCTGCTTCACCTGTGGCTTGGCCTGCACCTTCTGTCTGTGCAGTGCGGCGGAACTTATTATGGCCTCCGCGGCAAGAGGCCATTGGCCAGTCCCGAAAATCGCCTCTGGCAGCGGGCACAGCTCTGCCGGTCTTTGACAACGTTGCAGAATCTCATCCACCGCGGGACTGAACTTATGCCCTGGAGTGATCTGGGTGTCCAGGAGCGGTGCTTTGTCCCCGTCAGGCATACGTGCCAAAGCTGCCTGCGTGAGGCTACCAGCGCAGCCAGGTTTCTGCCTACAGCCTGTCCGTTGAGCTTAGACAACCAGAGCAGGTTTTTGTTCACCATCTGATTCAAAATCTTGTCGAGCTGTTGTGGCGAGGGCCTGTGGCTTATGGAAAAGGACCGCAGCAGCTGCAACTGGTAGGCTAGCAGGATACTGTTCCCTAACCTTGCAGCGTATGCCCCGGTTGAGTGGGTCAGGCCAAGCTTTTCTGCATCATGCATCCATCCATCCATCAAACAAGAAACAGCAGGAGCTGTTGCTAGATGGTCCTAGGAGGATTGTATTTCATGGAGGAAATCCGATTAACCGGGGGGATTATGGGAGAGATGGTAGGCTCATCTAAGATGGATTGCCAGTGCACTTGCAAAGATGCAATGGTCCTCCTTAGTAGCAGAATGACCTCTGCCGACTGGGATAGCTTTACCGCTGGGACGTGCTGTCTGAGCACAAAGTCAGCCAACTTATAATGCTGGTTCCCTGGGAAGGAGCGTCTCGAGCCACTGGCTTCAAGGGGGGCACAAGGCCGCAGCGGGACTTAACCAGCCACAGGCTATAGTACACACAAATATGCTAAAATAGAAAAACAATTTCAGCAATTGCCTTAATATCACAAAAATGTGCAAAAACACAAAACTATACAGATATAAGCAACAATTATATCTGATCAAGGCTCTTTGTCAGGTCAGTCTTGAAAGGAAAAATGGCACTTGGCTGCACAAATGTAGCTCAGTTTTACCTAAAACTGACTGGACGTCAAAAACAGAGGATATAAAAACTAAACAAACAATCACAACCAACTCTCATCCCTACTTGAAACTAAGTGGGTGTGTGTGACAGAGTGAATGAATCCTAGTCAAAAATCTCCCTCCCGACCTGTGAGGGCATGGTATAACAGGAACAATGTGCCCCAGACTGGATGCTTTGGCAGTTTCTAGGGTCAGTTGGAAGTCTGCCATCCAGAAAGGGGTCGGAGTCACAATACCAGAAGTCATTGCCTTAATCCAGTAGGCAATGTGTCAGTCATGGATTGGAAGATATGTGATTACACTTTCTACCGAAGGGGGTGTGACTGAGGGTATATCAGGGGATGTGGCAAAGCACTCTGTTCCTTTGTTATGGAAAGACCTGTAAAAGGACATACCGTTGTACAAAGAAACCATGAGTTTTTGGCGTTTTGTTTCGTCTGTCTATTAAAAAAAGTGTCATGTTTGTCATTTATAGAAGGCTAAACTCTGGGAGCTGTAGCTAAACAGCCAGCAAACAAACCCGGACTACACTCCACCATTGTTCACGTTTAAACTTGTAATTCACCACTTACACTAATAGCACTCACTCTGACCGTGTTTGTTTGTGTCTTGTTCGTGTGATTACTGTTATTTCGGGACTGAACCCCGTGGTTTTGACTGGCTTTACACATCGCTGTGTATAGCCAGTATTATTATTTAAGCAAATAATAAAGCTTCGTTTTTCACCATTGAACTGTTGTTGGATTGTTATCACTGAGCACTGCATCACCTCTACACCTGCATTTTTTCACTCAAGTGAAATTATTTGTGTTTGGAAAGAGAGGTGCAACTAAGGTAACAACAAGATAACAAAATGTTAATCTTGGTAAGCAGAGTACAGTAGCTTGTAATTCCAGTTTGTAACTTTGTCTAACAAAAAACAACTTAGCCTTCAATATAAGTCTATATATTTTGGCTGTCGTAGTGTCCATTATAGTTACCCGGAGCAGACAGAGTCATGTGACATATACCAGTGCGCTGTGTAATCCAGGTTTTATTGCTGGCTGTTTAGCTATATCTCCCGGATATTAGCCTTCTATAAACGACAAATGTAAAACAACACACACAAACACTCACGGTTTCTTAATAACACAGTACTCCTTCACTGGTCCTTCCATAATCAGAACAAAGGAACAGATAGCTTCACCCTATCCCGATATACCCACAGTCACGACCCCTTCAGTACCGAGTGCAATCACGTATCCTCCAATCCATGACTGACACATCGCCTACCGCATTAAGCCGATGACTTCTGGTATTGTGACTCCGTCCCCTTTCTGGATGGCCGACTTCCAACTGACCCTGGAATGAACTGCCAAACCAGCCAGTCCAGGGCACATTGTTCCTGTTATACCGTGCCCTCACAGGTCGGGATGTAGATTGCTGACTAGGATTAATTAGCTCTCTGTCACACATACTCAAAAACCTTTTAAATTAGTCCAGCTCAAAGCGTCAACACTAAAAGTACCGTTTCATGTTTAATGTGTCCACACACTATTAAAATAGTTTGGTTATAGTTCCTAGTAGAGCAATGGACTGTGGGGCTTAACCCTTAGCGGTCCATTTATTCAGCATGTCTCAGGCGCGTCAGGTCCAATTTATTTTCACATATGCTGTTTAAAAGTATTTTTTTCACAGTAAAACAGGTTTAAAAGGCACTGCATATCAACAGGATACTCAGTACTGCATCTCCAGCCCGCCCCTTGTTCGCTGTATTTTTCACATACCTCTTCATAGTCGTGCATACTGATAAATCATCTCCTGATCACTCGTTTTATCACCAAACTCCTCAATAATGTGATCCAAGTCATTATTTTATTACTATAACATCTCAAAAAGCTCTGCAAATGTCTGTGATATTCTTTGAGTGCTGGATGCGGAAGCAGCTCTTTGTTTGTTTATGTCCGTGTTACCTCTGTGGTGCAGGGTCTATGTGTATTACTCAGATCCGCCCTTTTTTTTTTTTCGGCTTCTCTTGGCTCCTATCGGTCTCACTCGGCCATTGAAAGGTTCTCTCAGCTTTTTCGGAAAAAAAAAAAAAAAAAAGACCTGTGCTTGACGTCTTTTTGATGATGTCGGACAGGGTCCGACATCGGACCAGAAGTGAATAATTGTAATGTCGGACCTGGTCTGACATAGGACCGCAAAGGGTTAATACGATAGTATCCCACCATGTACTGTGTGTCCACACGTCAAAACATCAGAAAGCATTTGGGGATATTGAAGGATACACAAAATACATAGTTTTGTGTTACAGCATCCACACTTCTGACAAACCACACAACCTGATGCGATCTAATTTAGAACCGGACTCAAGACTACCTGAGTTGGACCACCATTTTTCACAATCAAGTTTCTGTTAATTCTTGGTAAGCTTTTTGCTACATTCCTATGTTTATTAACCCTTTGCGGTCCTATGTCGGACCTGGTCCGACATCGCAATTTTCCCTTTCAGGTCCAATGTCGACATCATCAAAAAGACGCAAAACACAGGTCTCTAGTCGTTTTTTCTCTGGAAAAAGCAGAGAAAACCATTCAATGGCTGAGTGAGACTGATAGGAGCCAAAAAAAAAAAAAAAAAAAAAAAAAAAAGGGGGACGTATCTCATGAATACTGATAGACCCGACACCACATAGATAACACCGGCATACACAAACGAGTTCGCTGCTTCCGCATCCAGCGCTCAGAAAATATCACAGACATTTGCAGAGCTTTTTGAGATGTTATAGTAATAAAATAACGACTTGGATCGCATTATTGAGCACTTTGGTGATAAAACGAGTGATCAAGAGATGATTTATCGGTATGTACTATTATTACAAGTTATTTGAAAAATATAGCGAACATTAAGGGTGGGGCGATGTTGGAGATGCAGTACTGAGTGTCCTGTTGATATGCAGTGCCTTTTAAACCTGTTTTACTGTGAAAAAAAATACTTTTAAAACAGCACGACTAAAATAAACTGCGCGTGTGAAAATAAATTGGACCTGACGCGCGCTGAATAAATGGACCGCAAAGGGTTAAGACAAAGGAAATACTGTTATAACTATCAGAAATCATTGTAGATTGATTAACATGTTGTGAAAAGTTTCCATTATGTATTTCTATACTTTAAAAGCACTGAATCGGAAGATACTGTACACAGAAGTAAAAAAAAAAAAAAAGAAGACTGCTTACTTTCAGGGAAAAAAACAAAACAAAAAAAAAAGCATTTAAAAAAAGAAGCTTGACAGACTGTAGGAATGGATGTGTGCCACTTACTCTTTGAGCTGATACACAGGGTAGCCTTGTTAGCTGTTCCAGTTGTTTTTCCACCTAATTCCTCAATTACAGTTTTCAGCACATCTTTGCTTTTGACCAGTTTCCCAATGCAAAGGATCTTCATGTTTGTTAGGGGTTTGTCTGGTGAAAAATTAGTTGTTTAGAACAAGTTTTAGAAAAATGCCCTTAACTAGACATAACTCAACTAGACATTTTGTGTAGACCCACAGGACTACTTTAAGACCTTACCTGTTTAATATATCCTATGGGGGGGTAGAATGTACATTTCTATATATTTTAATAATCTAATACACCTAACTTACTAAATGATTAAACAGTTACATTATTATACTTTACATCAATGTGCCAATGGCTAAAAATAACACTTGTGGCACTATGACAATAAGCAGATATTTTTATTAACAGGAAGTGTAACACAAGTACAGTATGCATAAAGCCCAACTTCTGCATCATTTCCAAACAGCAATTAAGACAACATAATAACATAGATTTTAATGAATCAATAAATTAGGTATTGCTAAGACAACTACAAAATATAAATAAAAGTTTACATTATGTAACATAGTGCTGATAGTTGATGTATATTTAGTGATCATTTAAACCATTAGGTTAATTATTTCCTCCATTAATTGTGGAGTGCATTTGGTGTAGCAAACTGTAATGGTTCATTATGATTTACTGGTACTTCTGCTCTCCGTCAACACAGTCCAGCGTCTGCTGGTAGGTGGATACATCATGCTTGTATCGTAGGTGGTTATTATTGTCCCTATGCTGTTCACAAAGCTCAGTCTCTTTTATTGCAAAGTGTGCATTTTATTGTTTTAGTCTCAACTTTGGTAAAATGTCCCCAAACAAAACTCCAAACATTTTTTTTTTCTTCAGATCAGCTTTTGAAAAGCTTATAGGCTGTACTCTCATTCATGTTCTGTTTGGTATCAGCTTGCTTATTAATATTAACCACAGCAGTTTAAGTATACATAATTATACCATGACCAACAATGTTGCATTGTATAACACACTTTTTCTTTTATTTAACTATTTTGTTGGTCTCTTGTATTAAATTGAATTAAATATAGTTTTAATATGTGCAATGTGGATTCCAACCACCTCCGTTACCCATAGCTACAATATTGTTATCACCCTGCACGTTTAAGAACGTCTCTGTCAGGAGCTTGAGTAATTTAAAGCCATAGAAAGATATAATGATTTATGTAATATTGAAGTCTTAAGGCATGAAGGGGATGGGTTGACCTGATATAACCACACACTTAAGGTGTTATAAGGCACGACGTGTACCGTCCTTGAGTGTGCGGTTATATCATATCAACCCATCCCCTGGGCTGCCTTAAAGCTATTATAAAACAATTATAACATTATTCGATTTATTTACTTTTTAAACGAACACAGCAAATTAAAAAATAAAATGTCCAATAATAGTAAATATCACTACGCACAATATTGTTACAGTTAAGTGTTTTATTTTAATAAATGATCAGTTTATTCATAAATATAATTATTAATTAAATTGTCGTTCAATTGTACTGCAGTGTATGCAACACTAAAATGTTTTGTTTGCTGGTTATTAGATGTTGCACTGTTTAGTTTATTTATTTTTTTGCTTTAATTGATGAAGCAGCACTGTTTAATACTTTTCTTTTAAATATGAATTAACACCTATTGTCCAAGTGTGGTTTTGCAAAGAAATGTTCAGTAAAGCAAAAGATTATATGTTCTTGAACTTGTTTGGGTACTTGATAAGCGAAAATAAAATACTGGTAGGTTAATACAGATGTAACGTGGGATCTGACAAATGCTCCTACTTCCACTCTATCATTCAGTCTACTAACAATCCCCATAAATTTTTCTCCACCTTCTCCTCCCTCCTTAGCCCCCCCAACCCTCTTCCACCTTCCTCTATCTCAGCTGACGACTTTGCCTCCTTCTCCTCCAAAATCACAGACATCCGCAAACTCTTCAATACCTTGCCTCTTTCCCCACCCACCGCCCTCTGCTCACTCCCCATCACTCTCAGCAACCCCTCCTAAGCTACCCTCCTTCTCACCCCTCTCGGATTCTGATCTTTGCTCCCTGCTCCAGAGCTATAAACCCACCACGTGTGCTCTGGACCCTCTCCCCACTCACCTCTTCCAGGTTGCTGCCCCTGCTCTACTCCCTTTCATTTCCTCTCTTCAACAAAACTCTGCTCTCTGGCTGATTCCCCTCTGCCTTCAAACAGGTCTGCATCGCACCCATCTTAAAAAAACCCTCCTTGATCCCTGATCCCTCCAGAGCTACTGTCCTGTCTCCCTTCTCCCTTTCCTCTCTAAAACCCTCGAGCGAGCAGCACATCGCCAGCTCTCTGCTTTCCTGTCAAACCATTCTCTGCTCGACCCCCTCCAATCAGGTTTTCACCTGGCATACTCCACTGAAATGCAGTGTTTGCGTCAAGACTTGCATACTGAGGGTCAATGTGGCCCCCTTCCAGAATTTTAGGGGGACATTTTCTTCAGTGAGGGGGTCAATATGTCAGCCTCTCTGTGTGCTCATTGGAAAAGACAATAACAATCAATCTGTCCATGTTTATTTGTTCAATCTATCTGTTCAACTCCAAACTTATTTATCACTACACCACTGATAGTAATGTCTGATAAAAAGTGTAGTGGGATACTGTCCTGCTTTTCTGTCATTAACAAGAAGCCTAAAAACAACTTTGATATGCAAGTTAAATTTCCACAAGTGTACTACAATACTGTATTTATTAACAATAAATACATTAAAACAGAAGGGATGTAACTGTTACAGTATGTACACTTTAGCACTGTACAGTATGTGCATGTTTGTTATATAAATTCATGAAGACCTTTTATCTAGTTAATATACAGCTCTGGAAAAAATTAAGAGACCACTGCAAAATTATCAGTTTCTCTGGTTTTACTATTTATAGGTATGTGTTTGGGTAAAATGAACATTTTTGTTTTATTCTATAAACTACTGACATTTCTCCCAAATTCCAAATAAAAATATTGTCATTTAGAGCATTTATTTGCAGAAAATGACAACTGGTCAAAATAACAAAAAAGATGCAGTGTTGTCAGACCTTGAATAATGCAAAGAAAATAAGTTCATATTCATTTTTAAACAACACAATACTAATGTTTTAACTTAGGAAGAGTTCAGAAATCAATATTTGGTGGAATAACCCTGATTTTCAAGCACAGCTTTCATGCGTCTTGGCATGCTCTCCACCAGTCTTTCACATTGATGTTGGGTGACTTTATGCCACTCCTGGCGCAAAAATTCAAGCAGCTCGGCTTTGTTTGATGGCTTGTGACCATCCATCTTCCTCTTGATCACATTCCAGAGGTTTTCAATGGGGTTCAGGTCTGGAGATTGGGCTGGCCATGACAGGGTCTTGATCTGGTGGTCCTCCATCCACACCTTGATTGACCTGGCTGTGTGGCATGGAGCATTGTCCTGCTGGAAAAACCAATCCTCAGAGTTGGGGAACATTGTCAGAGCAGAAGGAAGCAAGTTTTCTTCCAGGACAAATCTGCCCGATTCCAGCCTTGCTGAAGCACCCCCAGATGAGTCCAATTTTCAGCTTTGCCCAACACCTGGTCATCTAATGGTTTGGTTAGACGGAGACCTGGAGAGGTCTACAAGCCACAGTGTCTCGCACCCACTGTGAAATGTGGTGGAGGATGGGGTGATGATTTTGGGGTGCTTCAGCAAGGCTGGAATCGGGCACCCTTTGGCATTAATCATTGAAAAGCCAAGTACAAGGTTGTCCTGGAAGAAAACTTGCTTCCTTCTGCTCTGTCACCCAACATCAATGTGAAAGACTGGTGGAGAGCATGCCAAGACGCATGAAAGCTGTGCTTGAAAATCAGGGTTATTCCACCAAATATTGATTTCTGAACTCTTCCTAAGTTAAAACATTAGTATTGTGTTGTTTAAAAATGAATATAACTTATTTTCTTTGCATTATTCAAGGTCTGACAACACTGCATCTTTTTTGTTATTTTGACCAGTTGTCATTTTCTGCAAATAAATGCTCTAAATGACAATATTTTTATTTGGAATTTGGGAGAAATGTTGTCAGTAGTTTATAGAATAAAACAAAAATGTTCATTTTACCCAAACACATACCTATAAATAGTAAAACCAGAGAAACTGATAATTTTGCAGTGGTCTCTTAATTTTTTCCAGAGCTGTATGTTTGAAACACTATATTAAAGTTAAGAAAAGTAACATTTATTTTGGGTTCATGACCACTGATTTATATACACAATACATAGAAATTACAAAAGTAAATATAAAAAAAATATAAGAATATTAATGTATTTAACTTTTACTCATTATATACTGTGGGAAGAGAGATATCATTTTTGTTTCTATCCTAGTATGTGCTGACCGTGATTTTGCTTCCACATATGCTTCAAGCTCTTATCTGCTTGTGGGTGGGGTTTCGTGCCTAGTAATTGCTGGTAGCTGCATTCAGACCTTTGCCTTGCCATGTTATGTAATCTTCAATTTTGAACAATATCATTTTTTTTTTTTTTTAATTAAGTAAAAACTTTTTACTTTGTGTGAAGAGATACTCCATGCAGCTTCAAGCCCAGGCCCTGGTACTGTCCAACCTTGACTACTACAACTCCCTTCTGGCCGGTCTCCCTGCCTCTGCTATCCGTCCGCGTCAGCTCACCCAAAACTCTGCTGCCCACCTTGTCTTTTCCCATCCTTGTTTCTCCCACGCTACACCACTGCTCTGCTCCCTCCACTGGCTCCCTATCGCCGCTCGCATCCAATTCAAAACTTGCACTTGCCTATCGCTGCCTCGACCTTTTTGCTCCCTCCTGTCTCCGGAATTATTTCTCCCTACACCCCCCGTCGCCCCCTCTGCTCCTCCAACACCAGCAGATTAGCTGTACCCCACCACCCCTGCTCCAACAGCCTGCTCCTTCTCCACCCTTGCCCCTCAGTTATGGCACGACCTACCCACGGATATCAGGACTGTTCAGTCCCCGACCGCCGCTGCCTCTTCAAGACACACCTGTGGAGACAGCATCTGTGAACCTCACAACTACAGACTATATTGGACTAGATGGCACCCAGTTGTACTAGTGCTTGCATCTTCTTGTACTTGCACTCAACTGCCCCATATTTTGCCGTATTCTACTACTGCTCTTAAATTATAACTATTTTCTGTATCTTGTAGTTGATTTTATGGTATTCTGTCTGATCTTCCGTATTCTGTTTTTTTGTAATTTGAAATCGTTACTTACTACGTGCTCTTAATAGAATTTACTCTTATAAGCAAATATCTTTACGATAAGTTTAACTGCTCTTAGTCAAATTCGCTATTAAAAAAGGTAATTATTTACTGTATTCTTTATTTTGCTCTATGTGAATTTGATCTTATTTTCTACTGAGTTTATTGTACTTTATAACTGCTCTTATCTGTAATGTGATATTCTGCAATGTTGATACATTGGATTGTAATACTTTGTAACAACTCTAAGTCACTCTGGATAAAGGCGTTTGCTTAGAAATAAATAACTTGATTTTACGCTCTTAATTATTGCTTTTTAACGTTTTAGAAATTTTGAAAAACGGAACAGTTTCTAGCCCTTTAACTACATACACTGCAAAATTATTAATAACAATGTTGCAAACCAGGGTTATTTCGAAATGAAACCTGTTTATCCATTTATGTTATCAGTGTTGAGCAAGTAGGGAAAAAATCAAAATTGTAAAAAAAAAGTATTTTAAAACGCAAAAAAAGTGTTTTCCTAAAATTGAAGTCTCAAAAAAGGAGGAGCGACTTTGATGCAAGTGCGACCCGTAAATTGATTTCTACGGTAAGTAAATAATTTCTGTATATCAATTATATTAACATATTACTTACTATTTTACTATTTCATTAGTGGACATACATATTTAAAAACTTAGTAAATTACACAAATAAATCTGATAAAACTTGAATTAACTAATCATACAAATCAGGGATTTCTGGAACAAGTTCACTTGAAAATTACCAATTATTGTGCCGTTTGAAAAAATATGTTCGCTTTCGGACAAGTTCGGGTGGTTCAGTTCTGGTTCCGTTATTTCACTGTGCCGTTTTTCTTAAAGAAATTTGAATTACTGGTACTTTCCGGTTCAGGAAATTCATCTTCATACCATTCAACAGTTTTTCCATTAAAAAGATTTGTTTCTGGGTCTGACTTTTTGTAAGTTAGTGGTTATTTCGATTATTCGAATAAATAATTACACGTGCCCATCCCTAATTGTGGAGGAGCATATAAATGCTGCACAGGCTTCAGGGAACAATGCTTCCACATTAATTTGCCGAGCTTGAGTCTTTCAAAAGTATTTTTTGCTGGAATAGTTAGTAAGAATGACCAATCGTGATGTAAGCAAGAACCAACAACAAAGAAAACACAAAGAACACACATAATAGGATAATAAACATTCGGATAATGTGGATGACAAACTATTCCTATAATACAAACATTAGAATTTAGATATTAGCTTACCTTCTGGTACTGGAGCAGCACCAAGACTGGGAGCACTGGAGTTTGTTGTGGTAGGAGGAGGAGACACAGGGGTAGGAGAAAAGATTCTGTCCTGCCTTTTAAACTTGAACTTCTTCAAGTAGGGTATTTCATGGAACTCCTACAAAAAGTTTAAATATTAGTGATCTGCACCAATATCGATATTTTGATATGATATCTATATTGTTCGATATTGGTAATGTCCAGATTGCGATATCGTGGGGTTTAAAAATGTTTGCTTCATCAATAACTTTGACGAAATAAGAGCTTTTGGTGATTGTAAAACATGGCGTATCCAACTACCAAGCTAAACATCCGTTTTCTTGAAGTTTTTTTTTTTTTTTTTTAATTTAGTCGTTGCCAATTAGTTTTTATTATTTTCTCCCCAATTTGAAATGCCCAATTATTTTTAGGCTCAGCTCACGCTACCACCCCCGCGCTGACTCGGGAGGGGCGAAGATGAACACACGCTGTCCTCCAGGCGTGTGCCGTCAGCCGCCCACTTCTTTACACTCTGCAGACTCACCGTGCAGCCGCCTCAGAGCTACAGCGTCGGAGGACAACGCAGATCTGGGCAGTTTACAGGCAAGGCCGCAGGCGCCCGGCCAGACTACTGGGGTCGCTGGTGCGCGGTGAGCCGAGGACACCCTGGCCGACCTAACCCTCCTCCCCCCGGCGGCCTTTCGGCCAATGAGCGCCGCCCCTGGGAGCTCCCGTCCACGGTCGGCTGTGGAATAGCCTGGACTCGAACTTGCGACGTCCAGGCTATAGAGTGCATCCTGCACTCTAGCGAGTGCTTTTACTGGATGCGCCACTCGGGAGCCCCCCCGTTTTCTTGAAGTTTTAACAAGAATATCAATTTGCTATGCTATAATGGATTTTTAAATAGAACAGATGCATTTTTCAGCACAGCAAAACTGGAAATAAATCACAGACACCACACAAACTCGTAGCTTGTAGAGACATGCTTTTTATTGCTAAAACAGTAATCTGTTGCACATTCGACTGCGGTGGGACCAGAGTAAGGGCAGATATGTAAAAAGTCAGATAAATGAATCCTGTTTTAAATACCATTATACACAGCTGTAACAATTACTACATTTCGCACAATTATTGTTTTGAGATTCAGCTTTTATTAGGGAGCTCCCCTAAATCCCTTGTTTAGAAAGATACAGGGTATTAATGCTTGACAGGGCAGCCATCCGCCGTGTGGGTGCATGCATTCTGTGCTAAGTGACAGGCAGGAGATCGAGACAGAGGTTGTAGTTGATACACCCCGCAGACTAACAGGATTTATTAGTCAATACACTGAACAGCTTACGTCACACTGCCAGCAATGGTAGCGCATGGAGCACATATTTATTTCTTAGCAGACGCCCTTATCCAGGGCGAACATACAACACAGTGTACAAAAACTTTAGTGGGATCTACAATCTCTGAACTAATCTTCTCTGTTCAATAATAAACTAACGTTGCTGAAGAGCTTGATCATGGCGGATAAACGGTTATGGTGGATATATGACGGGTGGATACACGACGGATTACTGTACAGCTAAAATACTAATGCAGTATAAATCATGTTTATTTTATATTGAGATACAATAAACTCTATACATAACAATCATTGTCAGCCTCTTAAGCAAAGAAACACCACACACTAAAGTACTATTTAAGGATTTTATTTCACCGATATTTGGGTACCAAACCCTGTTTGCATTCTGCATTAAATTTGGCGCTATTGGCTGTCTGCACGGTGTTACTCCATAGATATTATGAAGCAAAGAATAACCAAATTAAAGTAAGTTATTGCTTTCCATATGTAAATATCTGTTATGTTAATAAATTATATACAGTGCATCAATAGAAACATATGACTATTATAACACATTTATTTTTGAAAAAAATAAGGTATATAAATGATGGACATTGACGAAATGTTTTTGGTTTCTTTTTAAATCACTCGATCATTCACCCTTGACCATGACACGCTTGATTGACTATGACTGAAGCATATGCACTTAATCACCTAATTAGTGAGACAGTTGATTGGACACTGGATATGGAGCGATTTCAGCTGCTGAATTACAAGCTTGAATAAAAGCAATAAAGAAAATCACAGAAAAAAAAAACAAATATGCCATGTCTGTCAAGAGAGCAGCGCCTTCGTGCAAATCGGCATGTTGGAGGGTGGACACCTTTCAGCATGACAACGACCCAAAGCACACAGCCAAAGCTACACTGGAGTGGCTAAGGAACAAAAAGGTAAATGTCCTTGAGTGTCCCAGTCACAGCCCCGACCTAAATCCAATCAAATTTGTGACATGACTTGAAGATTGCTGTCCATCAACACTCCCCAAGAAACTTGACAGAGTTTGAACAGTTTTGTAAAGAATGGTCAAATATTGCCTAGGTGTGCAAAGTTGATAGAGACCTATCCCAACAGACTCACAGCTGTAATTGCTGCCAAAGGTGCTTCCACCAAGTATTAACTCAGGGGGGTGGAGACTTATCCAATTATGATCTTTCAGTTTTGTATTTTTAATATATAACTTTTTTCCCCTTAACAGTGTGGACTATGGTGTGTAGATAAGTGGAAAAAAATCCTCATTTAAATGCATGAAACTCTGAGGCACCGACACAACAAAATGTGAAAAAAAGTTCAAGGGGGTGTAGACCTTCTATAGCCACTGTATATGTATGTATATAGCTAGCTAGTTGTTGTGTTTCGGAAGAATTCGATATTAATAAATATCAAAACACATGCACGATATCATGTCGATTTTTTATATCGTTGCCCACTACTAAAAAATATCCATTCACTCATACATACAGACGTGCTCAAATTTGTTGGTACCCTTACAGCTCATTGAAATAATGCTTCATTCCTCCTGAAAATGGTATGGTATGTCATAGAATAAAGCAAAGAAGCTGTGAAAAGAGATGAATTATTGCTTATTCTACAAAGATATTCTAAAATGGCCTGGACACATTTGTTGGTACCCCTTAGAAAAGATAATAAATAATTGGATTATAGTGATATTTCAAACTAATTAGTTTCTTTAATTAGTATCACACATGTCTCCAATCTTGTAATCAGTCATTCAGCCTATTTAAATGGAGAAAAGTAGTCACTGTGCTGTTTGGTATCATTGTGTGCACCACACTGAACATGGACCAGAGAAAGCAAAGGAGAGAGTTGTTTGAGGAGATCAGAAAGAAAATAATAGACAAGCATGGTAAAGGTAAAGGCTACAAGACCATCTCCAAGCAGCTTGATGTTCCTGTGACAACAGCTGCAAATATTATTAAGAAGTTTAAGGTCCATGGAACTGTAGCCAGCCTCCTGGGCGTGGCCGCAAGAGGAAAATCGACCCCAGATTGAACAGAAGGATAGTGCGAATGGTAGAAAAAGAACCAAGGATAACTGCCAAAGAGATACAAGCTGAACTCCAAGGTGAAGGTACGTCAGTTTCTGATCGCACCATCCGTCGCTTTTTGAGCGAAGTGGGCTCCATGGAAGAAGACCCAGGAGGACTCCACTTTTGAAAGAAAAACATAAAAAAGCCAGACTGGAATTTGCTAAAATGCATATTGACAAGCCACAATCCTTCTGGGAGAATGTCCTTTGGACAGATGAGTCAAAACTGGAGCTTTTTGGCAAGTCACATCAGCTCTATGTTCACAGACGAAAAAATGAAGCTTTCAAAGAAAAAGAACACCATACCTACAGTGAAACATGGAGGAGGCTCGGTTATGTTTGGGGCTGCTTTGCTGCGCCTGGCAATAGGTGCCTTGAATCTGTGCAGGGCACAATGAAATCTCAAGACTATCAAGGCATTCTGGAGCGAAACGTACTGCCCAGTGTCAGAAAGCTCTGTCTCAGTCGCAGGTCATTGGTCCTCCAGCAGGATAATGACCCAAAACACACAGCTAAAAGCACCCAAGAATGGATAAGAACAAAACATTGGACTATTCTGAAGTGGCCTTCTAGGAGTCCTGATCTGAATCCTATCGAACATCTATGGAAAGAGCTGAAACTTGCAGTCTGGAGAAGGCACCCATCAAACCTGAGACAGCTGGAGCAGTTTGCTCAGGAAGAGTGGGCCAAACTACCTGTTAACAGGTGCAGAAGTCTCATTGAGAGCTACAGAAAACATTTGATTGCAGTGATTGCCTCTAAAGGTTGTGCAACAAAATATTAGGTTAGCGGTCCCATCATTTTTGTCCATGCCATTTTCATTTGTTTTATTATTTACAATATTATGTTGAATAAAAAATCAAAAGCAAAGTCTGATTTCTATTAAATATGGAATAAACAATGGTGGATGCCAATTACTTTTGTCAGTTTCAAGTTATTTCAGAGGAAATTGTGCATTCTTCGTTTTTTGTGGAGGGGTACCAACAAATTTGAGCACGTCTGTATATTCTACAATGCACAACAAATGTGGGGTAACTTCAATGCCTTTTATAGCTACTAGTATCGATTCACAGCGCCAAATCCTACATTTAAGGAAATCCTTTAAAATTGTGCAGCTAGCCAACAATGAACAGTTTGTGTAAAAGCACCAAAAAAGTTCAAGGTGCTCTTAATATATAACTAAGAATATTATGGAAGGAAAAGTTGTATAAAAGCATACCTTTGGAATGACCCAATCTTTCCTGTTGGGTGTCTGTGTTTTAAAGACACACTTGGTCCATGCCGTGATGTTTCCAGTACAGTAATACGCATCACTCTTAAACACCAGTTGCCCTTGGCATTCCTCGCAGGGTTTCAGGGCACCAAACGCCATGCAGTCAGAAATTCTGTCAAGGATCTGAAAAGAACATTTATATTAACAAAAAAAAAAACATATAAAAGCTATTAAGTCAGAATCTATATGGAGGCTCCTGTTCATATGTAAATGTCTAAATATGTATAAATTTAAGGTGCTCTACTACTATGTTATGTAAAACATACAGCCACCTCTACTACGTCCTCGTGGGGGGTGATTGGGATATAAACATATTTGAGTCTTCCATAAAAGCTAGGGCACCCAAACATATTTAAAAGACAAGAACATACAGCAGATTCCCCGGAAGGCACTTCTTGCTTGTTTGCAATCAGCAGCTCTTTCATGTCGTTAGTGGAACTGCATTTCTTCAACTCATCTTTAATGTTCCAGATTAACTGGCTTTGATCCTGCAGAGAGAGAAGGCAGCACTGAGTTTAAAGCTCACATGTCTATATATACTTTGAAATCTTTACGGCTAGTTTGTTCTCCAACCTTCAGCTGTTTCTCTAACTGCTTTTCTTCTTTGTCTGCTTTTTTCTGCTTCTTTTTTTTGGTGGCATCTCCGTCTACTTCATCAGCTTTTCTCTTTCTAGAAAGCAGAATACATTTCAATTGTCAACCATTCACAGGTATTTCAAATAATCCACATAAGTAATAAATAATGCCGTAAAACTTTAAATAAACGCTCCAGCATTTATTTACAATATTTGCCAGAAGCCCCGGTGCCTTGGAGACGGGCAACTATTTGAGACTCTGCATTTATTATGTAAGATCAACATCTGTAAATACTTCAGATGCAATCATGAAAAAGCTGCCTGGACACAACCTTATAGAAACGACAAGTAAATTCCAACATTCCAGCAACGTCATTAAAGGTTGTGTCTGTACACCCCCCCAAGTATAAATAAAAGATAGATAGATATATAGATATATATATATATATATATATATATATATATATATATATATATATATATATATATATATATATATATACACACACACACATATATACATACAGTGCCTTGCAAAAGTATTCAGACCCCTGACCAATTCTCTCATATTACTGAATTACAAATGGTACATGAAATTTCGTTCTGTTTGATATTTTATTTTAAAACACTGAAACACTAAATCAATTTTTGTAAGGTGACATTGGTTTTATGTTGGGAAATATTTTTAAGAAAAATAAAAAAACTGAAATATCTTGCTTGCATAAGTATTCAACCCCTGTGCTCTGGAAGCTCCCAGTTTACACCGATGAAAGAAATTGCCCGAACGAGGACACAATTACCTTACCATTGGCCTCCACCTGTGAACAATTAATGTTGCTGTCACATTTTCTGGATAAAAACCCCACTGTTGAAGGATCATTGGTCAGGCTGTGAATCTGAAGGAAAATGAAGACCAAAGAGCATTCTACAGAAGTTAGAGATCAAGTAATACAAATGCATAGATTAGGGAAAGGGTACAAAATAATATCCAAGTGTTTGGATATCCCAGTGAGCACAGTTGGATCAATAATCAGGAAGTGGAAGCTGCATCACACCACCCAGGCACTGCCAAGAAAAGGCCGTCCCTCAAAACTCAGCGCTCAAACAAGAAGGAGACTTGTGAGAGAAGCCACAGAGAGGCCAACAATCGCTTTGAAGGAGCTACATAGTTCAGTGGCTGGGAGTGGAGTAATGGTGCACCAGTCAACCATATCAAGAGCTCTGCATAACACTGGCCTGTATGGGAGGGTGGCAAGAAAGAAGCCGTTACTCAAAAAGTACCATCTGAAAGCACGTCTGGAGTTTGCCAGAAAGCATGAGAGTGACCCAGCTGCGATGTGGGAAAAGGTTTTGTGGTCAGATGAGACCAAGATAGAGCTTTTTGGCCAAAACTCAAAGCGCTATGTGTGGCGCAAACCTAACACTGCCCATGCCTCAAGACACACCATCCCTACAGTGAAATATGGTGGTGGCAGCATCATGCTGTGGGGATGCTTCTCATCAGCAGGGACTGGGCATCTTGTTAAAACTGAAGGAAGAATGGATGGAGCAAAATACAGGGAAATACTGCAAGAGAACCTGCTTCAGTCTGCTAAAAAACTGAAGCTTGGGAGGAAATTCACCTTTCAGCAGGACAATGATCCCAAGCACAAGGCCAAAGCAACATTGGAGTGGCTCAAGAACAAAAGGTGAATGTCCTACAGTGGCCCAGTCAAAGTCCTGATCTCAATCCCATTGAGAATCTGTGGAACTACTTGAAAATTGCGGTCCCTGGCGTCGTCCAACCAGCCTGAACAACCTGGAGCAAATCTGCCAAGAAGAATGGGCCAAAAATCACTCCGACACTTGGTGCAAAGCTGGTACATACTTACCCCAAAAGACTTAAAGCTGTTATTGCAGCGAAAGGTGGCTCTACCAAATATTAATGTGTGGGGGTTGAATACTTATGCAAGCAAGATATTTCAGTTTTTTATTTTTCTTAAAAATATTTCCCAACATAAAACCAATGTCACCTTACAATAATTGATTTTGAGTTTCAGTGTTTTAAAATAAAATATCAAACAGAACGAAATTTCAATGTACCATTTGTAATTCAGTAATATGAGAGAATCTTGCTCTTATTGTATTACTTGTATTGTAACACTTGAAATGTATTTGCTTACGATTGTAAGTCGCCCTGGATAAGGGCGTCTGCTAAGAAATAAATAATAAAATAATAATAATAATAATAATTGGTCAGGGGTCTGAATACTTTTGCAAGGCACTATATATATTTTTCCAAGCTGTGTTTATATATATGTGTGTTAAGGGCAAAACCTGGTGGTCTGGTGAGTCTAGTTTTGATTCCCGTGCCAATCTAGTTTCACCAAGGCTTTATGGGCAAATTGTCTTGTTGGAAAAATGTCCCAGTCTCAGGTCTTTACCAGGTTTTCTTCAGAATACTTTTTCCATCTTCCCTTTTGCTGCACTCTGATGCCACCACCATGTTTGACAGTGGGATGGTGTGTTCAATGAGCTGTTTGGGCAAATCTAGTTGGTGTGTCTGGAAGGGCTAGAACTAATATTATATATATATATATATATATATATATATATATATATATATATATATATATATATATATATATATATATATATATATATAAAAGGCCCAAACAGATGATGGCACTACAGAGATGTTTCAGTCCATTTAATCAGACCCAAGGTGCTTCATCCCAGGAAAAGTTAAATAGGAAGTATTTAAGCTTTTAAGTTAAACACTTAGATGTTGCCACCGCCAGAGAGAAAAGATGGCAACTCCCGCTAAATAAAAGTCTATATCCCAAAAGCATGTCTCAATTATTCACTTTTTTCATCAAAACAAGGTAAAAACAGGTACGCTGTCGTGTTTCAACATGTTGTCTTCATCAGAGCATATTGAAGACAGGACTCATTAGATCTATTAAATGCTCCCGGTACTCATTGTCATTTAACACCATTATCCGATTACTAGAAATAGTAATCTAGCAATTAATGCATTCAATTCACACTCCAGTTATTTAATCTGCTATATATTGTAGCAGCATTAGGAGCGTATCTGGTCCGCAACTATTAACAAATGCAGGAAAAAATCAAATCCATGTTGCTTGGTGCGGCACAGGATGCAGTTTAAAGCAGTGAAAACTGCATATTTTTACTGAAGCGTTGGAACAGCAGGCAAATGGATGCCCTCTTATTAAATGGTTTAGCTCAGATAGACAGCTCTAGGACACACTCCCACACAACTACATGAAAACCACAACAACTGGCAGCTTCTAAATAGCAATCATCCCCCCCCCTACAAACACACAGGTACATTTACATACAATTGCAAGGGAATATGGAGTACACTGCTGGCAAACTCACTTCAGAACAGGAAGCTAAACATCTCTGGAAAAATCTTAAAGAAACCTACCCAATGATTTACATTTTCAAAACATACCAAACAAATGCAAATACAGCAGGCAAACAAAACAGACAGTACAGTATACAGCAGGATGTTTTTTTCACAGCATTGTTTAAATAAATAAATAAATACAGCGGGTCTTTTTAAGTTTACTTTCCAGTTTTTTTTTTTACTTATCTGTCATTCTGTGTCAATTTAACCAGTCGTAAACAGTCATATCAAAGAAACTATTAGTTGAGTGTTCAGATTTCGTAAAAATGTTTTTACTAACTTTGTACAGATTTTCATCCAAATCTGAGACGTATGGGTGACAATGATGTATTGACACAGAATGACCCATAACTCCCACACAAAAATGAAAAAAAAATGGATAGTAATCATCCCCCCGCCTACAAAAAAAGACCCAATTGCAAGGGAATATGGAGTATTTATTTATTTATTTATTTAAAGAAATGCTGATTTGCATTTTGCCACTTCACCTGGAGCAGCCGATGGTATTCGCCGCATTATTTAAATAAATAAATAAATACAGCGGGTCTTTTTTTTACTTTCCGCTTTTTTTTTTTCTTAGGATGTCATGTACAGTCCTAAGTGTTCGATCTTAGTTTTTTTTTCTTTCTCCGGTAGAGCAGAGCATAAGTAAAATGTAAAAAAATGGATATCAAAATAATTAATTTTGTTTGCTGTTCATTCCTCGAAGTATTGTGTATATACAGTCACCTCAAATTGGCACCCTTGATAAAGATTAGCAAAAAAGGCTGTATAAAATAAACACAGGTAATGAGCTATATTTTATGCTCAAATATATGGGAAAACCATATTATTTTATTCTAATACAATTGCTCAGAGAAAGTTTTTTATTAACAAATAACATTTTTTCTCAAAAAGATAGGTGTCAATTATTGGCACCCCTAAAGATTCTTATAAATAAAATCAAACAAAATTAAATCTGCATTAACATTCCAGTTCTTTAAGTTCATCTCAGTCTTAAGGAACTCTATTGTGGCCTTCCATGGCTTCCTGTTTCACTGGGGTATAAAAATGAGGTAACACATATGAAATCCATTTGTCATCCATCACCATGGGGAAAGGCAAAGAACTCACACAAATGAAAAGAGACAAATGGTTGTTGACCTTCATAAATCAGGCAATGGGTACAAAACAATAGCTAAAAAATGAAATATACCAATTACCACTATTAGGGCAATAATTAAGAAGTTCAAAACCACTGGAACTGTGGTAAACTTGCCTGGTAGAGGACGCAAGTGTATCTTGCCCCCACGCACAGTGAGGCAGATGGTTCGGGAGGCAAAGGGAAATCCAAGGGCCACAGTTTGAGAATTACAGAACTTGGTTGCATCTTGGGGTCACCAAGTCTCCAAATCTACAATTAGACGCCACCTCCATGCCAATAGGCTATTTGGAAGGGTTGCCAGAAAAAACCTTTATTGAGCGCCTGGAGTTTGCTAAACGGCATTGGCACTTCGATTGGAACCGGGTGCTATGGTCAGATAAGACCAGCGGTGGGTTTGGCGTCGAAAGAAGGACGTGTGTGCAGAAAAGAACCTCATACCTACTGTAAAATATGGTGTTGGATCTTTGATGTTTTGGGGCTGTTTTGCTTCCACTGGTCCTGGGGCCCTTGTTAAGGTCAACGGCATCATGAACTCTACCCAGTACCAGGACATTTTAGCCAAAAACCTGGTTGCCTCTGCCAGGAGGCTGAAACTTAACCCGCAAGTGGATCTTCCAGCAAGACAATGACCCCAAGCACACATCAAAATCCACAAAGAAATGGTTAATTGACCACAAAATCAACATTTTGCAATGGCCATCTCAGTCTCCGGACGTTAACCGCATTGAAAACCTGTGGTTTCAATTGAAGAGGGCAGTCCATAAGCGCAGACCGAAGGATATCAAGGATCTGGAAAGATTCTGTATTGAGGAATGGTCTAAGTTCCCTCCCAATGTGTTCTCCAATCTCAATAAACATTATAGAATAATGCAAGGGGAGGGTGCACAAACTACTGAAAACAAGGGTGTCAATAATTGTGACACTTAATTTTTTTTGGAAATAAATGTATAATTTGAGAAATGTGTAATTTTGGTTGATTCCATTGAATCATTAATAGTCAAATGTATTCCACATGTTGGAAAATTACAGTATAGCTCAGTACTGGTATTTATTTTATACAGTCTTTTTTCATCTTTATTTATATATATATATATATATATATATATATATATATATATATATATATATATATATATATATATATATATATATATATATATATATATATACACACACACACACACACACACACATATATATATATATACACACACACACACACATATATATATATACATATACACACACACACAGTGCCGTGAAAAAGTATTTGCTCCTGTCTGATTTTCTGCATTTTTGCATAGTTTTGACACTGAATGTTCAGATCTTCAACCAAAACCTAGTATTAGATAAAAGGGACCCTGAGTGAACAAATAACACAAAAGTTGATACATATTTCATTTATTTATTAAAAAAGTTATGCAACACCCAATGCCCCCGTGTGAAAAACTAAATCGCCCCCTTAGACTCAATAACTGGTTACACCACCTTTAGCAGCAATAACTGCAACCAAACGCTTCCTGTAGTTATTGATTAGTCCCTCACAGCGCCGTGGAGGAATTTTGGCCCACTCCTCCATGCAGAACTGCTTCACCTCAGTGACATTTGTGGGTTTGAGCATGAACTGCTCATTTCAGGTCCTGCCACAACATCTCAATGGGGTTTAGGTCTGGACTTTGACTAGGCCATTCCAAAACTTTACATTTCTTCAACCATTCTGATGTAGACTTGCTTGTGTGTTTCGGATCATTTTCTTGCTGCATGACCCAGCTGCGCTTCAGCTTCAGCTCACAGACGAATGGCCTGACATTCTCCTGTAGAATTCTCTGATACAGAGCAGAATTCATAGTTCCTTCAATGATGGCAATGTGTCCAGGTCCTGATGCAGCAAAGCATCCCCAAACCATGACACTACCACCACCATGCTTGACCATTGGCAGGAGGTTCTAACTGTGGAATGCAGTGTTTGGTTTTCGCCAGACATAACGGGGCCCATGTCAAAAAGTTCTACTTCTGACTCATCTGTCCACAGAACATTGTTCCAGAACTCTTGAGGATCATCCAGGTGCTTTTTGGCAAACTTGAGACAAGCATTCATGTTCTTCTTAGTGAGCAATGGTTTCTGCCTTGCTACTCTGCCATGAATCCCATTTTTGCCCAGTGTCTTTCTGATGGTGGAGTCATGAACATTGACCTTAGCCGAGGCGAGAGAGGCCTGCAGATCCCTGGATGTTGTTCTAGGGTTCTTTGTGACTTCCTGGATGATTTTATGCCTTGCTCTTGGAGAGATTTTGGCAGGACGGCCACTCCTGGGAAGATTCACTACTGTCCCAAACTTTCTCCATTTGGACAATATGGCTCTGACTGTAGTTCGGTGGAGCCCCAGAGCCTTAGAAATGGCTTTGTAACCCTTTCCAGACTGATAGGCATCAACAACTGTTTTTCCAGAGGTCTTCAGGAATTTATTTTGTTCGTGGCATGATGTGCCTCTAGAACCTGTGTGCTGACAACTTCACTCTGATGGTAAGGGCCAAAGTTAGTCAGATTTATATTGGGCAGGGCTGGCCCAAATCAGGCCTGGTTGTTAACCAAAGTACTCAAACAGCTGACCCTAATTATCCCTTTAATTGGGTTGAGTTAACTAAGGGGGGCAATAACTTTTTCACACCTGAAGATTGCAGGTTTGATTACCTTGCACACCAAACAAATGAAAGAAGCACCAAACTTTGGTGTCATTTTCTCTCTCAGACTCCCTCTATATACTACTACAACCCACAAAAAATTCTGACCAAATACAACGTGAAAAATGTGCAAAAATGCAGAAAATCAGACAGGGGGCAAATACTTTTTCACGGCACTGTATATGTGTGTATATGTGTGTGTGTGTATATATATATATATATATATATATAAAACAAAAATGTCAATGTAAAAAAACAAGTTACAAAAACGAAACAGCCGTTTAAAGGGGTGATATCAAATACAAAAGCCCAAGTTAGGAGAAGCAATTGGGTCAATCTTGTCAAGCATCAAGCAACTAGGCACAATTGGAAAGGTGCTGGGGCCCAACATTCACACAATTCTTGCTTCTAACTTGGCGCCTTTTTTTGATCGCTTCGCCCCCACCTGGTATTGAATCTATGACCCTCCAGTATGTAGTGAAGTGCCCTAACCATTACGCCACTGACATATATTGCCAAATGCAGACACTAAGTGATATTTCACTAGTGTCATATTGCATGGCTAATAGGCTACCTTCTTTTACATGGGTAGGCCTATACAAATATCAATTGCTCTGGATAAAAGCATCAGTCAAATCAATTAATGACGTATTTTCCTGGCTTGCCATTTACTAATTTATGCAAGTTATAAAATTAAACATATTTGAACAGTTACCCAGTGGTGCAGAGGTTTAAACCAAAGTGCTTGCGTTCCCTGGTTTATTTTGATGTAGACCAACATGTGAAATCGAGTCAGGCCATTTCTCAATGTAACCGGATACTGCTGGTTTTAAAACTGGAAGCTGGAGATTCAGTCGAGCAGAGCAGAGCCTACAAAAGGTCCCACGAAATGTTCCTGTCAGGACAACTGAGGAAGTCAGCAACTCTGGTTATTCGCTGCCAAACATGAACTACTTTAGATGTGTAATGGCTGCAGTATAGGATACTGACCTTAGGTTTAGGGTTTCGGTGTTGGGAGAGGATTATTCATTGTTTTATTAACAATAATTTGATAACCAATCAGAATGCAGTGTCCTGACAGGAACATTTGGTGGTAACTTTGTAAGGACAGCTTGAGCAGATCCTGCTCAGTGCAAACTCGTCAAGAACGGATATAAGCATCAAAACTGGGGGAATTTCCAACCGCTGACCCGCGGTGCAGCGGACTAAAGCGTGCCTGTATCAGCATAGAAATCTCATGCTGCAGCTTTGAACCCCGCAGGGTTTTTTTCTGGTTTTTTTCCGCGAGGTGTGCTGTTTTAAAACATAAATAAATTCCTTAATATAACTGGTATGTATGTCAAAGTGCTTGATTTCTCTGGTTTATTTAGAGGTTGACCAACATGTGAAATGCCATGACTGGTACCTATCCTGTTCTTTAGTTATTGTTTTCCAAGATCGATCACTACATACTGTAACAAAACCTGTCCTGGCTAGGTTGTGCTCTAACTGGATTGAAACAGAGTAGCGTGTAGCTGCCACCACCTTTGGTCAACCGGGACGGTCCACATAAATCACCCCAGAAGTAGAATGTTATATAATTATGGTAGCTAGTGAACAGAGCGAAGCACCAGGAAACAGCTATAATCAAAAAGGATATCTTTACTTTTAAAAGGAGTATAAAAATGATCTGGGTATACAATTTAGTACAGGCAAAGTGGACAATGGTAGAAAAACAGTTACAGCAACCAACAAAAATGTTTGATCCAATCAGTTCTCATAGAACAAGTCAAATTACTATATATTGCAGTTAGACCTTCAGTTAAATTACCACACAGCAATAAACCAAACTTCAATATAAAACAATCAAATATTACATTTAAAACCAATATGTGCGACTAAAACAAATCAAATAAAACTAAGTGTTGGTACGCAAACCAATATTCAAGTCATAAGAGAAAAACACACAATCAAGAAACAACAACTTCAGTGCAAAACGATCACACCCACATTTCAATTATAATAAACAGGTTAGATTAATTGCTGCATGGATAATTAGCAAGACAATGGCAACTCAATCACTAGGCACAATTGTTGAGTATCACCTAGCGGAGATTAGCGTTTTTAAAAAGTACCCAGTTTTAGAAGTCAGTTTACAAATACAACACTATCAGTAATTCACACTATTCAGTGCAAAGCAGCATCAATTAATATTACGTTTAGAAGCCAGGTTATATTATATCAACATTTCATACCCAGCTGGTGTAGATTAGCAGCAATCAATATTACGATAAAACTAGATTCTATTATATCAGTAATTCATAAACCATTCAGTGCGCATTGACAACCAGTTAACATTACAGTTTAAACCCAGGTTATTATATCAGTAATTTATAAACCATTCAGTACATATTAGCAGCAGTAAAAGTTGTATTTAAGCAAGCCCAATTATCAGTAGTTCCTAGACTATTCCGGGCGATTCAGCAGTACTTGCAAACCCGGTTATTTGTTTAAGAACAATACATGCACTATGAGGTAGGTAACAGATTCGAATGTCCACAGTTATCAGTATGTTATTGCACGTAACCCAGCAAAAAGATAAACACAAGCAAATACAATAAAATAATAAATAAAATACAGAAAGAAAACTTCCCTTCAATGACAAGTCCCCCCAGAGTCTCGCACAGCGCACAGTTCGATTCAGTTCGTTTAGTTACGTTTCAGTTCGGTTAAGTTCCACAGGCAGCCCCGAACCCGTCAGCGACCTGTCAGCAACAACAACAACCACCACCACCACCACCACCACCAAACGGGAGTCAAAACCCCCAAAACAGCTCTCGTAGTCCATCCTGTACATTGCTTTTATCCAGTTTGTTTCTAATTATTCAATAACAACAAGTATGGCGTCATTGGACGTGATGGATGATGGATGATAAAGAAGAATGACAAATTTTACCTAAGTTTGACGACTAATATCTTAATAGATCTCAATGTGTATAAGAGGTATTTACGGTTTTTTTCACATTCGGTCTAAGAAAGCTTAAAACTTTGTTTAAAGTGGAATCAATATTTTTTCTGGAGCAATATGTAAAAGATCAGTGTGTCCCCCACCAGGGATTGAGCCTATGACCCTCTAGTATGTAATGAAGTGCCTTAACCATTACGCCACTGACATATATTGCCAAATGCAAACACTAAGTTATGGCTCACAAGCGTCATGGATATAATAGGCTATCGGTATACTATATATTTTTTTTAATTTTTTAATTTTTTTATAATATATGGGTAGGCCTATACAAATATCAATTGCTCTGGATAAAAACATCAACCAAATCAATTAATGACATGTATTTTCCTGGCTTGCCATTTATTAATTTATGTAAGTTTAACAGTTAAACACATTTCAACAACTACCCAGAGGCGCAGCGGGTTGGAAGTTCAAACCTCAGGATTTTTTTTTTTTTTTTTTTTTTTTTGTGCGATATGTGCTGTTTCAAAACATAAATAAATAGCTTAGTGTAACTGGTATGGATATCAAAGTGCTTGCGTTCCCTGGTTTATTTTGATGTATAGCAACATGTGAAATCGAGTCAGGCCGTTTTCTCAATGTAACCGGATGCTGCTGGTTTTAAAACCGGAAGCTGGAGATTTTCAGTCGAGCAGATCCTTTTCAGTGCAAACTCGTCAAGTACGGATGTAAGCATCAAAACTGGGGCTGATCCAACAGCGCAGCAGGCTAAAGCATGTCTGTATCAGTGTAGAATTCTCATGCTGCAGCTTCGAACCCCACTTTTTTTTTTTTTCTTTCTTCTCGCAAGTAACAACGGAAGATGATGATGAAAAAAAGGAGAATGACAATTTTACCTTAGCTTGATGACTTCTATCTCAGTGTGTATGAGAGGTATTTATGTTTTTTTCACATTCGATCTAAGAAAGCTTAAAACTTTATGTTTAAAGTGGAATGGTACTTCTAAGTTATTTCGTTTTGCCGCTGCAACATGGTCAAAACAGCAAAAGTCTTGGTGCTGAATATATATATTATTTTAAAAGCAACTTGTAAAAAAATAAAAGTCTAAAATAAAAACAAATTGCCTGATGTTTTGGGTGCTTAGATTAACAGTTTTTAACAAAATTAATAAAAAAGGGAGGGGGGGTGGTTGTGGTGGTGTGAGGGTTATAATTAGGTTTTATAAAAAAATATTTATAATGTTTCGCTCCTCAGTTATGTCTTTTGTCATTGTCTTCAGTTCTGTCAAAAGAGTTTTATTTTCCCGCTGGCATTTACTGTTTGTTGCTCGGCAACCAAAAGCCACTGTACCTGCAGCCGTGACATAACAACGGACCGGCCACTGACTTTACCCTGCCGCGTTTGGTGTGAACAGTACTGCAGCGTGGCGCGCAAGCAGGCGGCATGCGCGCCGCGTCCGGTGGGAATGCCCCTTAACACTAACACCCCCCCCCCCCACCGCCACCAGCGTCCAGTCCCAAGCAGTCCCATATTGACAATTGACCCGCCGTTACAATATATTATTAAACATTATTGTTGATTCAACATCATGCAATTGTCATATTACACTAACATTCTATCTACAGTGCCTTGCATAAGTATTCACCCCCCTTGGACTTTTCCACATTTTATAGTGTTACAACCTGGAATTAAAATGGATTTAATTAGGATTTTCTGTCACTGATCTACACAAAATAGTCCATAATGTCGAAGTGGGGGAAAAAAATCTACATATTTTTCAAAATTATTTACAAATAAAAAACTGAAAAGTCTTGATTGCATAAGTATTCACCCCCTTTGCTGTGACACCCCTAAATAAGCTCTGGTGCAACCAATTGCCTTCAGAAGTCACATAATTAGTTGAATGGAGTCCACCTGTGTGCAATTAAAGTGTCACATGATCTCAGATTAAATACACCTGTTTCTGGAAGGCCCCAGAGTTTGTTAGAAAGCATATCTAAACAAACAGCATCATGAAGACCAAGGAGCTATCAAAACAAGTCCGGGTTAAAGTTCTGGAGAAGCACCAATCAGGGTTGGGTTATAAAAAAAATATCCCAAACTTTGAACATCCCCCGGAGCACCGTTAAATCCATTATTAAAAAATGGAAAGAATATGGCACAACCGCGACTCTGCCTAGAGAAGGCCGTCCACCAAAACTCAGTGACCAGGTAAGGAGGGCATTAGTCAGAGAAGCAACCAAGAGGCCAATGGTAACTCTGAAGGAGCTAGAGAGATCCACAGCTGAGATGGGAGAAACCGCCCATGGGACAACTATAACCCGAACGCTCCACAAAGCTGGGCTTTATGGAAGAGTGGCGAGAAGAAAGCCATTGCTGAAAAAAAACCCATATCAAATCCTGTTTGGATTTTGCCAAAAGGCATGTGGAAGACACAGCAAACATGTGGAAAAAGGTTTTCTGGTCTGATGAGACCAAAATTGAACTTTTTGGCCTTAGCACAAAACGCTATGTGTGGCGCAAAGCCAACACTGCTCATCACCCTGAGAACACCATCCCCACAGTGAAGCATGGTGGTGGCAGCATCATGTTATGGGGATGCTTTTCATCGGCAGGGACTGGGAAACTGGTCAGGATTGAGGGCAAGATGGATGGAGCCAAATACAGGGTAATTCTAGAGGAAAACCTGTTTCAGTCTGCAAGAGACCTGGGACTGGGGCGGAGGTTCACCTTCCAGCAGGACAATGTCCCTAAACACACAGCCAAAGCTACACTGGAGTGGTTTAAAAACAAGAACCTGAATGTCTTAGAATGGCCCAGTCAAAGCCCAGACCTCAATCCGATTGAGAATCTGTGGCAAGACTTGAAAATTCCAAGTATCTGGCACATCATAAATTATATCTTTCTAATTCCTGTGACTGGAGGTAAGAAGTATGCTCTGTGGTTGCAAATACATGACATTTTGCTGTGGAAGATACCGTTTTTGCACTAGCCGGTATGGTTGTTTTTACCGCCAGTATGTAGCCTGCTGGGGTCACGTGACTGCAACCCCTCACTTGGATTGTTTACATCACATGGATATATTCGTTGCCCTCAGCATTATTCAAATGCTGGGGACAAAGTAGAATGTATCTATTAGTACATTTCTAATAAGACTGTGGAAATCGTTTAAGCAACTAATGTATATCAAAGAAAATATTATAGGAAAGTTGGTGCTTCTTATGTGTTTCGCTTAAAAAGAAGACACTAGGACATCCAGGCTTGTTAATTCCTGCCACCTGGACACAGATGCCAATTCCTGGACTGTCTGGTCAAACCCGGACAGGTGACAACCCTAACTCAGGGAGACGGTGTTGAATTCTCAAATACTCTGCAACCCCCGTAAACAACAACACACATTCTCCCCACTCATTCACTCACTCCCTGTTCCCCTGACAATACATGTAACATATATACAAGACAGACGAGACAAACTGAACAGACAACAAGTCTGTAACAAAGCAATTGTCTGGGTCGTTACAATATATTATTTAATTTGAAAGTAAAAATATATGAAAGCATAACGACCTTTATGTACAACTATCTTCACTAATATACAATTGAAAAAGAACTGTTGAATATTTATTTTTGTTTCATACAGTATTAAATGGCAGTGTTTATATGATAGTGAAATAAATAACTATCAAGATAAATAAATAAATGTCTTAATTACAGTATATTTACTATTTAAGAGCACAGTATATATACAGTTCTGACAATGTCCAAATCAGATTGACAGATTTTACCCGAATTGAAGTCAAAGTAGATGATAGTCAGAGGTGAAAGTAACTAATTTCTTACCGGTGTAATGTTATTTTCAGGTACGTGCTAGAAAGTGATACACTGCGCTTGATCGCGCATGCCTAAACAACTTCCTCTAAGAAAGTGCCCATTCAAATGTGGTACGTTATGCTGTTTTTGGTGTTTTACATCATTTTTAATGCAATATCATGTTTTTCCACCATTATGAAAATAGTATGCAAATATTTATCATATGCAATACAAATCGGTCTTGTACATTTTTTTTTTTTTTTTTTTTACTTGTGCAGCTTTGTGGTGGACCTTGTGAATTGTTTTTTTCTTTTTAGAGAAATTGATTGTCAGTTTCCAGTTTAAGTTTGCAAAAAAATAATGTATAATTAATGATAAATGTACCTCTTTTTGACAATAGGAAAACACCCATCAGATTTGCATATGTACCAGAATCTGACAGTGTACCACTTGCAACCTCACAATATACCACTTTGTCAAGTTTTGGTATACATACCACATTCTGATGATGTACCAGAATGTGGTATCTAACACTACACCGGCTCTATAGTCCAGATCATGGTTTCTATCAGTGAAAAACAACAACATCCACAAATTTGAACTTGAAGCTTATCTATAAACCTCAGGTACATTTAAACAGTATTCCAATACCAAAAGAAAATAAGATAGTGACAGACAAGTTGCACAAGGCATGCAAATAGAATAATCTAGCTAGAAAAAATAAATCAATCATTTTTATTGTATTTTTATTTGGGATATCAGACAACGTCAGTCAGGTAAACTGTTCCCCCACTGCTACCACTAGTGAAAATTGATTAGAGTTTGTTTCAAGGACTCGGACTCGAATGATAGTGACGCGGACCCTGATGACTTGGACTCGACTACAAGTCTGCCAAAATTATACCAAAATAGCAGAGATGTTATTTTAACTTTTGAGCTATTTTATTTATTTATTTTTAAATACCTGAAGTAAAAAATAATCTTGTATTGATTGTATTCTTATTACTTGTAATAGCTACCAATATAATACATTTGGGAGATGCAATCAGCAATATTGGACAGGTAATAATCTAACAATCACTGCATTGAGAACACAATTTCTAAACATGGAGTTTAAAATTTGTCTTGGCTAAACTGCATCAGAGGGTTCATGTATGGTTTGTTTGTTAGAGGGTTTTTGGAACTTCCACACTGGTATAGTGCAACATTGTTCTAAAATATGCAAATAATAAAAGCAAAGGTGACAAAAGAGCTAGTGAAGAAGTGGCCGACATGTAAAAGGGGTCACCCAGGGCTGTCTCTATCCATAATCTGTCAAATGGATTTCAACCGACTCCGATTCAAAGGAAAGAATGCTGGTATTTTACCATAGTAATGTCAAGAATTGAGCAACCTAGTAAAAAAAAGTTTTCAACAGGTAGAAGCCATTTTCAAAACTACCCCTTTATAGTTATGGTTGAAAACAAAGAAATGAAACATTGATACAGCAGGTTTAGAAGTTTTATGATTAGAATACAAAATAATCCACCAGTTTAAAATAGATCTATAGATTATGGGAAATTCTCCTTTGTCTCAAAATGTTCTACCAATTTGTGAATGCTTTTGGAGATCAGATTACACAGCGTTCTATATAAGACTGTACATATAGATTGGAGGAGAAAAAAAAAAAAATTAAAATCCAGAAATCAATGTGACCATTAAGACAGCCTTTGGGCTCTGTAAAAACACAAATTTCCATTTACCTATGGGATTCATTAGTGGGAATCATCAACTCCTGCTAAATAAAAGATGACAGGCATACATTCAAGTTTTGTAGCTTGGGCATAAGGTTTGGCATCAGTTGTAAAAAAAAAAAAAAAGTGACCACGTCTGGTCTCCAGTATCCCTAAGGCAGGGTCCATCTAGCCACTCTCCCCTGATAAGTAATTAATGTTCCACAGAGTAAGTAGTGCCTTTCCAACCACCACTTGCCTTTCTAAACAAACACGGTACAGAAAGCCTATAAAAATAAAACACACAACTCCAAAACAGGTTTGGTCTGTCACCTGTGAGATCTTTCTGCGAATGGCTAGACTAAAAATCATAAAAGTTGTCTATAGATCTTGACAAGCACATAGTGTCCATATTTCTTGCTGGTGTTGTGTAATACAATTGCTTTTCATTACCAATAGCATACTTCTCACATCTGCTTAATTTGGTAAGTATGTTTTGAACAAATTAAATTAAACTTGTCTGTGTAAGTCATGTGAGCTTTTTTCATTTAAGTTTTGACGCTTAATCGAAACAGGTGTAAATGTCTGCATAACGTTGTATTTTCTGATGGTGATTAATTGATTGAGTGATTTTTTTGTTGTCAGTTCTATGCAGAATTACTGAATAGTGCATTATAGGGTGTAAATATATTTTTTTAATAAACATTTTACTCTATCACATTGATTTTAGGGACCATATATAGTATTCTGAGTTACACATGGCTTGGAAAAGCAATCCATTATGATACAGTTAAGATGTACTGTATTTCTTTTTTCATAGATTTATTCATCTATCTATATAATAATATGGCCGTCAATTAATCAGTTAAATTCTGTAATTAACGTGTTAATTTCTTTGGCAATTTTTTTAATGTGTGTCAGTCGCACGTTTGTCTTTATTGCTTGACGTTTACCTTTTTTATTTTTATTTTTTTTTGATTAATACATCAGGCTTTCATAAGCATCCAATTTGTTTGTGCTCTGCACCGACTGCTTGTTGACTTCCCCTGGTAACAAAAAAAAAAAAAAAAAAAAATTTATAACACAACCCTCTTCCTGTCACAGCTGATATGGGGCAGGGATATGCGATGTAACAAGAATCATACCCAGCTTGGCATCGCTGGTTTTACACAGAATATTCTTCTCCCGAGTGAAATTCAACTCCTATTGCAGGTACAGTGAATAAAAACATTTTTGGTATACTAGTGCTGACACTAAGGGTGAGTAATAAACTAACTCAATTGTGATTTAGCAGTTGGTTCAAACAATTTAACAGCAAATGCTGAAACTTCTGTATAATTCTGTGTAAATAAACAAAACTATAAAAGGGGCAACAATATTAATCCAGAAATAGGACAACAGGTTTTTTGATGCTGGGTTGTTTTTTGGATGATGGTGATACTAATAATAATAATAATAATAATAATAATAATAATAATAATAATAATAATAAATAATAATGACGACGACGACATAATAATAAAAATTTCACTTGTACAGTGCTCTTCATGCAAGCATTCCAGGGCGCTTTACAAAAGAAATAAAAAAGCCTGTGTCTAATATATAATCTAGCGACAAATAAACAGACCCAAACAAATACAAATACATTTTCAAACATGATTTAAAAGATTAAATTGTGCTAGCATTTCTGATATGAATCGGGAGTCAGTTCCAAACACGAAGGGCATTATAACTAAATGCCCTGGCTCCGACAAAGTTCAAATGAATTTTAGGGACTGTCAGAAGATTAGCATTTTCAGATCTCGGGGAACAACCGGGGACACATGGGGTCAGCAGAGCTTGAAGATAAGAATTTTCAACACCATGTAAAGCCTTATAGGTAGTAAGAAGAATTTTAAAAAATAATAATAGCATCAGTAATAAAACAAACAAATAAGATGGATGCAGTAATAAAAGTATCAATTAAATATGCAATTAAAACCAAGATTAACATTTCGATATTGTGAGCTTTTTTTTTTTTTTTTTTTTTTTTTTTTAACCTTATATATATATATATATATATATATATATATATATATATATATATATATATATATATATATATATATATATATATATATATATATATATATATACATATATATATACACACACATATACATATACAGTGCCTTGCAAAAGTATTCAGACCCCTGACCAGTTCTCTCATATTACTGAATTACAAATGGTACATTGAAATTTCGTTCCGTTTGATATTTTATTTTAAAACACTGAAACTCAAAATCAATTATTGTAAGGTGACATTGCTTTTATGTTGGGAAATATTTTTAAGAAAAATAAAACACTGAAATATCTTGCTTGCATAAGTATTCAACCCCCACACATAAATATTTGTTAGAGCCACCTTTCGCTGCAATAACAGCTTTAAGTCTTTTGGGGTAAGTATGTACCAGCTTTGCACACAGTGTCGGAGTGATTCTGGCCCATTCTTCTTGGCAGATTTGCTCCAGGTTGTTCAGGTTGGTTGGACGACGCGTGTGGACCGCAATTTTCAAATAGTGCCACAGATTCTCAATGGGATTGAGATCAGGACTTTGACTGGGCCACTGTAGGACATTCACCTTTTTGTTCTTGAGCCACTCCAATGTTGCTTTGGCCTTGTGCTTGGGATCATTGTCCTGCTGAAAAGGTGAATTTCCTCCCAAGCTTCAGTTTTTTTAGCGGACTGAAGGAGGTTCTCTTGCAGTATTTCCTGTATTTTGCTCCATCCATTCTTCCTTCAATTTTAACAAGATGCCCAGTCCTGCTGATGAGAAGCATCCCCACAGCATGATGCTGCCACCACCATCACTTGTGTGTTGGGATGCAGTGTTGGTTTGCCACACAGCGCTTTGAGTTTTTGGCAAAAGCTCTATCTTGGTCTCATCTGACCACAAAACCTTTTCCCACATCGCAGCTGGGTCACTCTCATGCTTTTGCAAACTCCAGTTTTCAGGATGGTACTTTTTGAGTAAGCTTCTTTCTTGCCACCCTCCCATACAGGCCAGTGTTATGCAGAGCTCTTGATATGGTTGACTGGTGCAAAACCCCACCCCAGCCACTGAACTCTGTAGCTCCTTCAAAGCGATTGTTGGTCTGTGGCTTCTCTCGCAAGTCTCCTTGTTTGGCGCTGAGTTTTGAGGACGGCCTTTTTCTTGGCAGTGCCTGGGTGGTGTGATGCAGCTTCCACTGCCTGATTATTGATCAACTGTGCTCACTGGGATATCCAAACACTTGGATATTATTTTTTTCCTAATCTATGCATTTGTATTACTTTATCTCTAACTTGTAGAATGCTCTTTGGTCTTCATTTTCCTTCAGATTCACAGCCTGACCAATGATCCTTCAACAGTGGGGTTTTATCCAGAAAATGTGACAGCAACTTTAATGGTTCACAGGTGGAGGCCAATGGTAAGGTAATTGTGTCCTCGTTAGGGCAATTTCTTTCATCCTTCCACAGCACAGGGTTGAATACTTAACAAGATATTTCAGTTTTTATTTTTCTTAAAATATTTCCCAACATAAAACCAATGTCACCTTACAATAATTGATTTTGAGTTTCAGTGTTTTAAAATAAAATATCAAAGAAACGAAAATCTGTGGCAATGTACCATTTGTAATTCAGTAATATGAGAGAATTCTCAGGGTCTTGTTTGCAAGGCACTGTATATATATACACTACCGGTCAAAAGTTTTAGAACACCCCATTTTTCCAGTTTTTATTGAAATTTAAGCAGTTCAAGTCAGTGAATAACCTGAAATGGTACAAAGGTAAGCGGTAAACTGCCAGAGGTTAAAAAAAAAAGTTTAAGTTACCAAAAAACTGAAAAATAATGTACATTTCAGAGTTATACAAAAATGATTTTTTCAGGGAACAAGTAATGGGTTAACAACTTACAGCTGTTCTGCAGCAACTGGTAAATTAAGCCTTGAAAGTTGAAACACAATTGGACAGGTGTCCCAACTTTTTTGATTACTTACAAACCCTCTGTCTGTATAAAAGCAGTGTTGGAACAGATCTGTTGCACCCTTTGCATTATTTGGACAGTATTGTACTGCAGGAAGTAGTATATTGCTCTCATAATGGCGAGAAAAAGGCAATTAACAAAGGAAGACAGACAGACCATTATAACCTTTTAAAAAGTGTAGGTCTTTCCTTTAGAGAAATTTAAAAAAGCAAAGGTGTCAGTTCAGTTTTACACCATTGGAAACTGGAGGAAACTCTGACAGGAAGAGGTCTGGCAGACCCAAAGCCACAACAGAATCAGAAGACAAGTTTCTGATGATCGGCTCACAGGACAACAGCTTTTATCACAGAAAATGGTCGAAGTAAGCAAGTCTCAGTTTCAACTGTGAAGAGGTTCGAGCTGCAGGTTTGACAGGTCCAATGGTAAGAAAGCCATTGCTAAGATGGCAAAATAAGAAAAAGAGGCTTCCTGGGCCCATGAAGCACCGCCAGTGCACTACTGAAGACTGGAAGAAGGTCAAATCAAAATTTTCTTGGTTCATTCATCGCCCGTCAGTGGCGAAAGGATGGTTCCTCGGTGGTGACTTCAACTGTCAAACATGGAGGAGGAAGCGTGACGGTCTGGGGCTCTTTGTTGGATAACTTGCACTTGAACCAAAACTGCAAGCAAGATATTTCTGGTATCGTTTTTGGTCAGGGATTCATCCTACAGCAAAAATGACCCAAAACATTCCCAATGTCAGAATAGAAGAAAAGAACAAAAACTTCAAAATGTCAGCGCTGTCTCCAACTTAAACCCCATTGAGCTTTTGGGATGAACTTTCAAGTGCAACACATTTTGGGAAAAGTGTTGGGAAGAATAACAATAATTTCCATTGTAGAAAGAATGCGAGTATGTTCGGTTGTTATATCTGCAAAAATGGTACTTTGATGAGTCAAAAAATTTAGATTAAATTTTGTTAAACAAAACGATTCCATGATTTCTTTTTTATCTCCAATTGTTTATTTGTTCTATGCTTTAATTTTAGGGTCATTGAGAATTAAACTTTTCAATAAAAACTGGAAAAATGTTCTAAAACTTATATATATATATTTGATAAAGGGGCATTCAGAACATAAAATAGGAGGCACGTTTTTTTTTTGTTTTTTTTATTTACACAGAGAATTGAGGGTCTGGAACCAACTCCCCAGTAATGATGTTGAAGCTGACACCCTGGGATCCTTCAAGAAGCTACTTGATGAGATTCTGGGATCAATAAGCTACTAACAACCAAACAAGCAAGATGGACCAAATGGCCTCCTCTTGTTTGTAAACTTTCTTATGTTCATGTATATATATATATATATATATACAGTGCCTTGCAAAAGTATTCAGACCCCTGACCAATTCTCTCATATTATTGAATTACAAATGGTACATTGAAATTTCGTTCTGTTTTGATATTTTATTTTAAAACACCGAAACTCAAAATCAATTATTGTAAGGTGACATTGGTTTTATGTTGGGAAATATTTTTAAGAAAAAATAAAAACTGAAATATCTTGCTTGCATAAGTATTCAACCCTGTGCTGTGGAAGCTCCCAGTTTACACCGATGAAAGAAATTGCCCTAACGAGGACACAATTACCTTACCATTGGCCTCCACCTGTGAACCATTAAAATTGCTGTCACATTTTCTGGATAAAAACCCCACTGTTGAAAAAGATCACTGGTCAGGCTGTGAATCTGAAGTTAGAAAATGAAGACCAAAGAGCAAAATTCTACAGTTTGGTTAGTGAGATAAAGTAATAGGCAAATGCATCACACCACCCAGGCACTGCCAAGAAAAGGCCGTCCCTCAAAACTCAGCGCTCAAACAAGGAGACTTGTGAGAGAAGCCACAGAGAGGCCAACAATCGCTTTGAAGGAGCTACAGAGTTCAGTGGCTGGGGTGGAGTAATGGTGCACCAGTCAACCATATCAAGAGCTCTGCATAACACTGGCCTGTATGGGAGGGTGGCAAGAAAAAGCCGTTACTCAAAAAGTACCATCTGAAAGCACGTCTGAGTTTGCCAGAAAGCATGAGAGTGACCCAGCTGCGATGTGGGAAAAGGTTTTGTGGTCAGATGAGACCAAGATAGAGCTTTTGGCCAAAACTCAAAGCGCTATGTGTGGCGCCAAACCTAACACTGCCCATGCCTCAAGACACACCATCCCTACAGTGAAGTATGGTGGTGGCAGCATCATGCTGTGGGGATGCTTCTCATCAGCAGGGACTGGGCATCTTGTTAAAATTGAAGGAAGAATGGATGGAGCAAAATACAGGAAAATACTGCAAGAGAACCTGCTTCAGTCCGCTAAAAAACTGAAGCTTGGGAGGAAATTCACCTTTCAGCAGGACAATGATCCCAAGCACAAGGCCAAAGCAACATTGGAGTGGCTCAAGAACAAAAAGGTGAATGTCCTACAGTGGCCCAGTCAAAGTCCTGATCTCAATCCCATTGAGAATCTGTGGCACTATTTGAAAATTGCGGTCCACAAGCGTCGTCCAACCAACCTGAACAACCTGGAGCAAATCTGCCAAGAAGAATGGGCCAAAATCACTCCGACACTGTGTGCAAATCTGGTACATACTTACCCTAAAAGACTTAAAGCTGTTATTGCAGTGAAAGGTGGCTCTACCAAATATTAATGTGTGGGGGTTGAATACTTATGCAAGCAAGATATTTCAGTTTTTTATTTTTCTTAAAAATATTTCCCAACATAAAAGCAATGTCACCTTACAATAATTGATTTTGAGTTTCAGTGTTTTAAAATAAAATATCAAACAGAACGAAATTTCAATGAACCATTTGTAATTCAGTAATATGAGAGAATTGGTCAGGGGTCTGAATACTTTTGCAAGGCACTATATATATATATATATATATATATATATATATATATTAATATTTTTATAAGTATTACCACACACGCCGTGGTTTCCAGGTACGGAATAGATTTCTGGTGTCTAAAATATTCAGAGAAAATACTCTTCTTTGAAACTAGTGCACCGGGTTTGGGTTAGGGTTAGTGCACAGGCAACATTTCTAAGAGGAAGTTTAGAGATCAAGAAAACATATTTGCAAGAATCAACTGTTTATTTATGTTTCAGGACTTTTTACCTTGTTGGTGTGCATTTACTATTGCTTACTTAGTATTTATAAATGCCTCAGTTTCCTAAATATTGCTGGGACGAACATGGAATTTTCATGTTCCAATATTCGTTCATTTGCAAAAGGTAATAAAAGCCATTATTTGTAAAACATTTAAAAGTAGAAAAATATTCTGGGAGTAAGAATATGTTCTATAAGCCTTACCACATTTTTACATATATGTATACTGAATGAGGGTTTTCAATTAGTTTCAAAGTATATGGCATTACACGGTAGTAAGGGGCACTGATCTCATCAAGGTGCCAAAGGGGGAAGAGTGTGGGAGGGGGGTGTCCCATCTATATTTGAGATATTTTCATTTGTACGATCTGAGAGCTACATTTAGTGAACAGCATTTTTTTTGTTACTGCAATCAAGTAAGTTGCAGTACATTTCATTTTTAATTACCCAAATGTTTTGTTACAGTTCCAAGTATTTCTTTGTGTCAGTTTAAAATAAGTTTGACAAATAAACTTTGTTTTCTCTGCAACAGCTGACACTGCTTTAGTACAAAACTCACGCTACATCGCTGTTTTTCATTATGGTAACATTTTGAAAGGCGTTACTTTGAAAAGGGGTGGGACTGAATGATGTGAACCAATCACCCGGTGGTGTAAAGGCCACAATACACTATGCAATTTCCGTGCGATGCGATCGCATGCAGTCGATCACAAGCAATAGCGGCCGATCGCTCCAGGTGAAACACCATGCGACAGGGTGCAATCGCATTCACTATGTAGAGGGTGAGTGGAAGTGGGAATCGGAGGAGTGAGGAGAAAAGCAAATACAAAAAAGACAGGGAGAAGGTCTGGTGTGTGAATATATATATTTGATCAGCTGGTATTTTTTAAATTTTTTTTATTTCCCCTTTCATTATTTTTAAAATTGACTTGGTGCTTGACTTGAGGTTTTAACCGATCCATGTCAGAATTAATTCTCTCTCAAACGCAATAATTTCGATGCATGCTGATTTGTGTTTTTTTTTAATTTCTCAGATACCTTGTTACTGGCTATAATATATATTAATATATATATATATATATATATATATATATATATATATATATATATATATATATATATATAATTTTAGTGTAGAAAAACAATGTTTTTATGGTACTTCATAAATGTTTCCCACAGTGTTCTGAAAAGGGCACCAATTCCAAAAAAAGGATACCAAATTCTGTAAAATGTATTTTATAAAAGTTTTATAGGAAGAGAATCAGATACAGCCAAAAAACACCTGATCCTGGGGGGAGCATCCCACTGAAAAACATGCAGTCCTTTCAGAATTAATATTCTGTACTGAATAACAATGAAAAACAAACTCTGGACAAAGAACATTTAGAGTGTGCAAGTCATAAGCCTAATTCTCAAAAAATGAATGTGTGGTGAACCTAAAAAATACAATGAAAAAAAAAAATAGATGACTAATTAATTGCAATTACATTGTAGAGTAGAACCTTGTCTAAACACGCTCTCAATACAAATGACTGCAAAAGCCAAATGTTGATGCATGTTCTCATTTAAGCAAACAGGTCTATGTTTCTATTTCAGGTAACATGGACTGCGATATCGGTCAGCACCTAACCCAGAAAATGAATGGTTCTAAAAACAGCAGCATTCTGGAAACTCTGCCTGCAGATCAAGTTGTTCGGCTCAACATCCCGTATGTTGCCACAGAACTTGTGATTGCTGCGCTGTCCACAGTGGGCAACATACTTGTCTGTGTTGCAGTGATGAAAAACAAAAGACTACAAACAGTCACCAACTACTTCTTGGTCTCACTGGCCATTGCTGACATCTGTGTGGGAGCCCTAGCCATCCCTTGCGCTATAATGACCGATTTGGGAATTCCCAGGGACAACCTGTACCTCTGTCTGCTAATGCTGTCGGTGCTCATCATGCTAACCCAAAGCTCAATTTTTAGCTTGCTTGCTGTGGCACTGGAGCGTTACATAGCAATCTTCCTCCCCTTCCATTATCAGACTATCATGACCCCCAGAAATGCCATAATCATTATCCTTGTCACCTGGATTTTAGCTTTCTTGATCGGACTGGTTCCTCTGATGGGGTGGCATAAAACCCCTCCCGCCTCAGGTTACTGTTTCTTTGTCTTTGTGGTCGATATGACGTACATGGTTTATTTTAACTTCTTTGCCTGCGTGCTGACCCCCCTCATCATCATGTTCCTCATCTATGCCCAGATCTTCATTGCTGTGAAGCATCAAATCAGGCGAATGGCAGCCAACAACATCCACAGCAATGTGCAGAACAAGCAAGCAGACAGCATTAAGAAGGAGATGAAGACAGCCACCTCCCTCTTTCTGGTTCTCTTCCTATTCACCATCTGCTGGATTCCTCTGCACATCATCAACTGCTTTATCCTGCTCTGCCCCCATTGCTCCATCCCACTACCGCTACTCCTAACGGCCATCATCCTGTCCCACATTAACTCTGCCGTTAACCCCATCCTCTACGCTTACAAGATGAGGTCTTTCCGGAGGACCTTCAAGGCCATTTTCCTTTGCTGCAGTAATGTGGTAGAGCCAGAGGATGTGGCTGAGGAACACTAGGATTCATGTTCAGTAAAAGTTTCTTTCATTTAAAACATTGTTTTTCATATTTGTTTGTATTTTGCTGTATGTGCAATTTTTGTAACTTCAGTTAAATACGTTTCTCTGCTGAGATACAAACACCTTGGAAAAAAAAAAAAAAAGTAAATGAAAAAGACATGAAAATAATACAATAATACAAATTAAGCTCAACTGTAGACAAGTTGATAATCTTAGCCGATTATGTTATCTGGATATGTATCAATACTTTCAGAATACATGCCCCAAAAAATAATTCTGGATATTGAAGTTGTGTAACTATGTTATCACTGTGCAGGTGCTTTAAAATTTAAATAAAGGGGCTCCCGAGTGGCGCATCCAGTAAAGGTGCAGGTTGCGCCCTATAGCCTGGAGATCGCTGGTTCGAGTCCAGGTTATGCCATCGCGATCGTGGACGGGAGTTCCCAGGGGGCGGCACACAATTGGCCGTCTGCCGACCGGGTAAGGAGTGCTCAGGTCGGCAGGGCAATCCACGGTTCACCGCGCACCAGCAACTCCTGTGGCTGATAGGGCGCCTGCAGGTCTGCTGTAGAACCCACTCAGATTTGTGTTGTCCTCCGGCACTATGGGTCTGGTGGCTTCGCTATAGACCTGCAGCGCGAAAAGAGACGGCTTGGCAGGACAGGTTTCGGAGGACACGTGTGTCTGCTGCCGTTTCCCCGAGTCGGAGTTGCAGCGGAGAACCGGGATAAAAATAATAATTGGGCATTCCAAATTGAGGAGAAAACCAGGGTAAAAACCATTGGCGACAACTAAATTTAAATTAAAAAAAAAAAAAAAAAGTAAATAAAACAGAGCAGAACAATGCTTATACATTAGCAGCTGATCACTTTAATTACAACAAGTTAGTCAAAATAAATGCTGGTAACATTATGCACAAACCTGTTTATATTGAATGGAGTGAGGTCCTTAAATTGAATACACGTATGTATGTTACATAACAGCTTTATAAATTGTTCATAGATCTTGCCAATTATAAAAAGGCTACAAATATTTTGAACTGAATAATGTAGTGCATTGAATAGCTACATGCCTTCCTTTGTTAGAAGCCTCATCACACTAGAGGGTGCTCTCTCACCAAAACCCTGTGGCTAGGAGTAATAGAAAAGACAGTTTTGCACGTACTGTATCTTAGAATAAGCCACACATGACCATCGTCTTGGAACCGGTAAAAAGTGAAATAGACGGGATTAGACATGCTGCTGTGTTTTTTTTTTTTTTTTAAATCTTTAGATGCTGTGCAACTACTAATAGTATATATGTACAAAAAAGAAAAAAAACTGCATCTAAATAAAAAGTATAACAACCCTTTTGCTTTAAGCATTCCAATGCTTTATTCACAACATAAAGAAAACGTTGATCACTATTTGAAGAAGTTGGACCAGTGTTGAAAAACATGAGGCAGTTTGGAGTGACGTAATGTGGCAAATCGGTGCAGGCAGAACAAGTTGCGAGTTAAAATTGGGAGAATATCAAATGTATTAGCTGAAGTTTGACCAGTATACATGTGTTGATGCTGATCTTGCTGCGTTAACATTAAACGTTTGTATAAAGTTTATTCAACAGCTTCTTGTTCAAAACCTTGTTGGCATCCAGTTGTTTAACTGAAATCAGTTATTTCTTCAAATCATTCAAACCCCTAGACTGCACTTTTTAACTGTTCACTGCTAGAACCATATGTGAGCATTATTAAGGACTTGACAATGTGCACAGGTAAGTGCTTAAAACAACCAGTAGTTTCATCATTAGGATATACATTTACAAAAAAGACTTACCCTTCACTTTTGACAGCTGGCAGCCTTTTGTTTAGCTCTTCCTTATCTTCTGCCTTTAAACTGGAAAATCCTTTAAGCTGAGATGCGTTGTATGCTGGCATGAACCCAAGTTCTTCTCGTCTACTAATGAAGCAGCCAGTGTGGTACCAACGATCTATCATGCCAAGCTGAGGTTTCTCGGGATCCACCATCTTCTTGGACACTCGAATTTGTTCCTGGAAAGATGAAAAAGAAATATAAATTTATTACATATATATATTAGTTAATCTCGGTTTTAATCACATATTAAATTGTTACAATTACTACATCCATTGAATTTAAATTAGTTTTATTACTGATGCTATTGTTTTTATTACCCTTAACTGTAAATAAAATTGTTTAAAATGTATTTATGTATTTATTTAACCAGGAAATTTACCCATTGAGACCACCACCAAAAATGTACTAGGGGCAATAATTTAGAAATTACAAATACAACCAACACAATAAAATGTGCGGTTCAAGCTTGATCAGCAGCATACAGAGATCAGAAAACAAAATACATAGGATATTTATTTTTAAATGTGATTGAGAACTGAAATAAATTAGTTTTTTTTAAATAAAATTATAAATATGTAGCTATAGTAAGGAAATGAACTGTTAATTGTGAAGAGAACATACAAAAAAAAAAAAAAAAAAAAAAACTGTCATCATATCCAAAAACTGCAAACTAACAATTGTTAGGCTTTACATACTACGTGCAAAAAACAAACAAAAAAAAGGAGCAACGCAGCCTAACTCATTTATTATCATGATCATACTTAGCTTGATGTGGGATTGCAGCGATCCTGCATTTCTGTCGAAACTGGTAGGTTTAATTTGTTGTTATTGTCTGTAGCAGAAGAGCTGCTAGTGTATTTTGAGAGATGAAGGCATGTTCAGCACGCAGCAGACTTGTACTTGTGTTTGATACTGGAACTCACTTTGACAGTAGACAAGTAAGCGTCTTTCTGTCCAGTGAGCCCGTCAAAAAAAAAATCCCATTCATTTTTAGTGCTTTGCTCCATTAAGTGGTTCAGTGACTTTCTATTTAAACAATAACTGCACTCAGACACTCAATACAATGTTGCCACGGCCGGGATTGAAGTACGGTGTGCCGAAAGGCTCAAGACACAGCAATGCAATTAACGCGCGTTAAAATAATTGATCTCTAAAAACATTTACGCGTTAATCGCAGAAGTTAACTGCGATTAATTGGACAGCCCTAATAATAATATAATGCGCGTCATACTGAATTTTCCACCCAACACACATGTGGTGGTCACTGCGACAGCGTGTGAGGCGACAGTGTGGGAGAAGTATGAGTGGACAAGTACATCACAGTTAGAAGCAGAAAGGAGGAATTATATCTTTAAATTACATCTTGAATTGCTTTAAATCAGAAAACACTGCAGCTTCGAGTCTAACAGCTGCGTGTCTTTTTCTGATAACGAGCTGAAACTTGGAGCAGCTGATTCAAATTCCCCGCCGTTCTGAGACACGGGGGAGGGGCGGAGCCAGCAACACAACGCAGAAACAAACAAAAGGCAGCCAGTGTTCACTGCGACAGCGAGTGAGGCGATAGCGTGGGAGAAGCACGAGTGGACAAGTACATCACAGTTAAAAGCAGTTTAAAAGCAGGTTGACAGCTGCAGAAGCTAAACTGAACTTCCCAAAAAAAAAAATAAATAAATAAAAACATTGTTGGGGATTCCCGAGTGGCGCATCCAGTAAAGGTGCTCCACGTGGAGTGCAGGATGCGCTCTATAGTCTGGACGTCGCGAGTTTGAGTCCAGGCTATTCCACAGCTGACCGTGGACGGGAGCTCCCAGGGGGGCGGCGCACAATTGGCCGAGCGTCGCCCGGGGGGGGGGGGGGGGGTTAAGTCGGCCAGGGCGTCCTCGGCTCACCATGCACCAGCGACCCCTGTAGTCTGGCCGGGCGCCTGCGGGTTCGCATGTAAGCTGCCCAAGAGCTGCGTTGTCCTCCAACGCTGTAGCTCTTGGGTGGCTGCATGGTGAGTCCGCAATGTGAAAAAAAGCGGTCGGCTGACGGCACACGCTTCAGAGGACAGTGTGTGTTCGTCTTCACCCTCCCGAGTCAGCGCAGGGGTGGTAGCGGTGAGCTGAGCATAATAAAATAAATTGGCCATTCTAAATTGGGAGAAAATAATAAAAATAATTAACGACTAAATTTATAAAGAAATAAAGAAAAAATAAAACATGGTCTTCAAGCCAGCAATCTGTAACAACTGCATGATGTGGAAAATCCGAGAAAACCCAACAGAGCTCAATCAAGTGTGTGTAAAGTGCCGCACGATCCGGGACTTGCTTCAACGAGTAAGTCTGTTAGAAATGGAGCTGGAGGAAATGAGACAGCAACAGGAGCTTGAGGAGCTGACACAACCACAATTCATGGAAGTCTGCACCCCTAGCAGACTGAAAGCCACCAGGGAGATGGAAGAGAATCGAAACAGCTGGGTTCAGATAGGCAGAAGCAGGGAAAAAAAGAAACTTCGTCAAACACAACCAACAGAAATCCAAAACATCCAACAAATTTGAACCACTTCAACATTTAGATGACCAAAACCAACATCAAGAGAATGAAAGGAACAACATCCAGGACCCTATAAACAGTGCTGGTCAGGCAGCAAAAAGAAGGGAGGTCATGATTGTTGGGGACTCCATATCGAGAAACACAGCAAGTTCAGTTCACAGTTTGGACCCCCTTACTACAACAGTGTGCTGCCTTCCAGGAGCCTCTGTCAAGCACATCACTGAGAAAGTGGACAGGCTCCTAGAACGAACAGGAGACGACCCGGTAGTAGTCGTACACATCGGTACAAACAACATTGGAAGAGACAGGCCAAGATCCCTGCAAAACAAATTCAGAGAGCTAGGAAGGAAATTGAAAGACAAGACCAAAACTGTGGTATTTTCTGGGATACTGCTGGCACCTTGCAAAGGACCATATGGACAGCTGGAAATACAAAATCAAAATGCATGGAAATACAAAATCAAAATGAAATCGTGGGGCACAGAGGAAGGCTTCACCTTTCTTGAACATTGGAGCATATTCTACAACAAGGACTATCTATATAGGTGGGACAAACTGCACTTAAACAGAAAGGGAACCAATCTACTCTGAGAAAGGATCCTTGAGGAGGTTCAGAAGCATTTAAACTAGAAAGGAAGGGGGGAGAAAACAAAAAAAAACAGAAGGGAGACCACAACAAAACAAGGGCAACAACTCAGGTAAGACAACTATTAAATGTATTTATCTTAATGCTAGAAGTCTCAGAAACAAAATGTTAGAACTTGAAGCTACTGCACTAACAAGTAACTACAGAAAATACTTGGAACTGCAAACACAAGTCAAAAAGGAAGTTAGAAAGGCCAAGAGAGAGATAGAAATCAATATTGCTAAGGGGGCTAAAACCAATTCCAAAATGTTTTTCCAATATTATAAAACAGCAAGAGAACATTCAAAGAGGAGGTTAAAATGTCTGAGACACAAATGGCAAAATCATAGACGAAGAAAAAAAAAAAAAAAGCAAATATATTAAATGATTACTTTTCACAGGTTTTTACAAAGGAGGACACAGACAACATGCCCCACATGTCGACCTGTTCCTATCCAATTTTAAATAACTTTAGCATAACAGAGGCAGAAGCGTTAAAGGGACTAGGAGCTCTTAAAATAAACAAATCCCCTGGGCCGGATGAGATCCTCCCAATAGTACTCAAAGAAATGAAAAGTTATTTACAAACCGCTAACCAAGACCATGCAACAGTCTCTTGACACGGGTTGTACCGACAGATTGGAAAATAGCAAACGTAATACCGATCCACAAAAAGGGAGACAAAACCGAACCAGGTAACTACACACCAATAAGTCTGACTTCTATTATATGTAAACTTATGGAAACTATAATAAGATCTAAAATGGAAAATTACCTATATGGTAACAATATCCTGGGAGACAGTCAGCATGGTTTTAGGAAAGGGAGATCGTGTCTAACTAACCTGCTTGACTTTTTTGAGGATGCAACATTAACAACGGATAACTGCAAAGCATACAACATGGTTTATTTAGATTTCCAGAAAGCTTTTGACAAAGTCCTGCATAAAAGATTAATTTTCAAACTGAACGCATGAGTAGGGATTCAATGAAATGCACGCACATGGATTAGGGAATGGTTAACATGTAGAAAACAAAAAGTACTGATTAGAGGAGAAACCTCAAAATGGAGCAAGGTAACCAGTGGTGTACCACATGGATCAGTATTAGGTCCTCTGCTATTCCTAATCTACATTTATGATTTAGAGTCTGGTATAGTAAGCAAACTTGTTAAATTTGCAGACGACACAAAAATAGGAGGAGTGGCAAACACTGTTGCAGCAGCAAAGGTCATTCAAAATGATCTAGACAGCATTCAGAAATGGGCAGACACATGGCAAATGACATTTAATAGAGAAAAGTGTAAAGTATTGCATGCAGGCAATAAAAATGTGCATTATAAATATAATATGGGAGATACTGAAATTGAAGAAGGGAACTATGAAAAAGACCTAGGAGTTTATGTTGACTCAGAAATGTATTCATCTAGAAAATGTGGGGAAGCTATAAAAAAGGCCAACAAGATGCTCGGATATATTGTGAGAAGTGTTGAATTTAAATCAAGGGAAGTAATGTTAAAACTTTACAATGCATTAGTAAGACCTCACCTAGAATATTGTGTTCAGTTCTGGTCACCTCATTACAAAAAGGATATTGCTGCTCTAGAAAGAGTGCAAAGAAGAGCAACCAGAATTATCCCGGGTTTAAAAGGCATGTCTTATGCAGACAGGCTAAAAGAATTTAATCTATTCAGTCTTGAACAAAGAAGACTATGCAGTGATCTGATTCAAACATTCAAAATCCTAATAGGTATAGACAAAGTCAACCCAGGGGACTTTTTTGACCTGAAAAAAGAAACAAGGACCAGGGGTCACAAATGGAGATTAGATAAATGGGGCATTCAGAACAGAAAATAGGAGGCACTTTTTTACACAGAGAACTGTGAGGGTCTGGAACCAACTCCCCAGTAATGTTGTTGAAGCCGACACCCTGGGATCCTTCAAGAAGCTGCTTGATGAGATTCTGGGATCAATAAGCTACTAACAATCAAACGAGCAAGATAGGCTGAGTGGCCTCCTCTCATCTGTAAACTATGTTCTGTCTTTCTTCTTATGTTCTTATGGCTGTACAGAGAGCTTACCAATTTGTTTTTCAACAGCAATGGAGACCCTGAGGCTCAGGATAAATAAGAAAACTGAATTAAATTTATTTTAAGGTACACGTAGTGTATACAGTTTTTTTAATGACGTTATTCATTTTAAAACCAATTGTGAAGCTTTTTTGAGCGTGCTGAAAATAAGCCAAATACAAACTTGTTTTCTGATATTAACAGGGTTGCCTTTAGTGTATTTTGTACGTGTTTTTTTTTTGTATAAACAGTATTTCGTGCATTTGAGTCTTGCATTAATATTCATATTTTGCTCCTTTTCCAGCATTCTTATTTATCAATGTACACGTTATAAAAACAAATTAGTCACTTTTGCTTTGATTTTGTGATAAAACCGGTACTTGTATTGATTTTATTGTTAATCTTAAACAGTTTGAAGCATTTTTGAGTGTGTTGTGGGCCAGCAGAATGAACTTATTTTTCAATATTTACACGGTTGCATTTTTTCATATTAACACAGTATTCATGTGGTTGTTTTGCAATGAAGATTAATTGCTGGTTAATTTTTCATCGATTGTCCATGCTTAATGTACATGTTTTGAGGGTGGACAATAAATATAATGTGTTAATAAAGATGAGACTTATTGCTTTTATTCATTTTTTGTTACTGTGCTGCAAGTCTGCCTTAATACACGCTTGTGTTCTGATATTTATAGGCTGTCTTTAGTGGATTTTACTGTTATTAACATTATTATTATTATATTATTATTAGTGGTAGATGCAATTGAGCTTTGCAATACAGATTAGATCTTCTACTTCTTTACTTTCCAACGTTATGCATGTCCTTGTTTACCAATTTATGTATCTTTCGTTTATACTTGGGGGTGTACAATACAAACTTATTACCCACTGACACAATCTTTAATGACGTTGCTGGAATGTTGTAATTTACTCGTGTTGTTTCTAAGGTTGTGTGCAGGCAGGTTTTTCATGATTGCATCTGAAGTATTTGCAGATGTTAGTGATCTTACATAATAAACACCAAGTCACCGGTCTCCAATAGGCACCAGGGCTACTGGCAAATATTGTAAATAAACACTGGGGTGTTTATTTAAAGTGTTATGGTATACATAAAATACCTAGAACCCCACTATCACATCCGAGCACAGAGACAGCAGATAAAGTTTCACAATCATGTCACAGACAAAAATATATTTACTCTTACTCTGTCACAGCAATTTTCTGGGTCAATTTATTTTTAAGGCCATGTTTAAGAGATGCCAATCAGATTAATCTGGACTTTTATGGCTCTATTAAAAAAATTATATAATCTAGAAATCACTCCACGCTACAACAGCAGTTTTTGTAACTAGTGCCTTCTTTATTTAAAATGCATATGTGGTTATATTTTCTTACAATTTTCTCCAAATAAGAAAACACTTCTAATGAAATAGATCTTCATACCCTAACACAGGACCTTTTTTGCACCTCCCCATTTAGGATACGATACGTTACCTTGTCTATCTTCTGCTCACACCCCTTACAGGTACTTCTGTTAGATTTTGCATATTCCACAGCAAAATCATTCAAGGTCTTCTCTTTTTTGCTGCCCTCTTTATCACCTTTACCTGATAAATCAAAAGAGAATAAAAGGGTTCTTATTCCAGGTCATCCAACTTTATTAGTTACTTGATCCCATAATACAGTTCTACACTAACAGAGCCCACATCATTCTGGATGCTTTTTGCATAGCAATTCACCTTCCCATTGAACTGTTGTTTTTCTTGGTAAACAAACATATTTCTAAATACCCTATACATAGAACATCGTGGAGCAGATTTATCTAGGTGTTGTAAAATAACTTTTGTAAAAGGAAGATACAACTTAATAAAACACTACTTTGGTTCACTTGTGGGTCCTTATGTTAACCTCTGGGTTGTTTACTTGTTGATATTCTAGTGAATATTCTAAGTTAGTATTGATTATCTAGAGTAAATGAAGTAAACCACATTGGTTAGTATATACATTCATTATAGTATCTCAAAATAAAATGTCCTAACATCAGTTAAAGTAAATAAATTCAATTAATACAAAGATTAACTTACTTCAATATATACTTTATGTTCTTGTATAGCTAATTTAATATTATAAACAATATTGCCCATTGTTATCTCCAACAGTGCTTAAACATTAAAATACCAGAAAACGCAGTTTAAAAGTAAAATGACACCAGCTCTAGGAAGACTATTTAACAATTACAAAAAACCTTTGAAATATTTTATAAGTAACGGTTTAGCAATGTATTTATTTTTTAAAAAGCTACTTAAAATCGGATGGTTGGCAGTAGGTTTGTAAAGCTATAGATTTGACTTCATTATTTTTAATACAACTTTGAAATGACTCAATAGCATTGCACTCTTAAGCCCGCCGCACACAGCCCGACTCATCTCATCTCAACTGGCAATACAGAGTATGGATGAATCGTATCAGTGTGCGTGCCCTTAAATCCAAGATTATGCAGATTTCAGTCGGGATGTCTTCAGATTTGAAGATTGAACACGTTGAATCTTTTTCAGACGCAGTTTCGTTCAGATGTGATCAGTCTGTCTGTGTGCGGTGGTTGCCGACCAAGACTGACTGAGACCGATTAGCCATAAGGGTGTCAACCAATGGTGAAGCAGGTTTAAGTGACGTAGCTTGTCATGTAACTTGTCATACAAGATGGCGGAATATTGACAGCTTTAGTTACAGTTGTATGCAAAAGTTTGGGCACCCCTGGAAAAAATGTATGTTACAATGAATCTTTCAGGGAACAGAAGTTGACCTGACCTCTACATGGTACAAAGTTAAACATGACACCTTTCTGCAAATTAATACAGGATTACTATTTATTTGCATTTATTACAGATTCAAAATAATAAACAAAAGTGAACATGGCGCGTGCAAAAGTTTGGGCACCCTGTCACTTAGTACTTGGTAACACCTCCTTTGGCAGATATAACTGCTTCCAAACGTTTTCTGTAGCCAGCTAAGAGTCTTTCTATTCTTGCCTTTGGAATTTTTTCCCACTCTTCCTTGCAGAGCTCTTCCAGCTCAGAAAGATTCTTAGGTCTCCTTGCATGCACTGCATGTTTGAGATCTCCCCACAGATTTTCAATAATATTCAAGTCTGGGGACTGTGACGGCCATTCCAAAACCTTTCTCCTTCTTTCTTGTAAATATTTCATGGTTGATTTTGAGGTATGTTTTGGATCATTGCCTTGCTGAAATATCCAACCTCTTTTCAGCTTCAGTGTCCTGACTGACTTTAGGACATTAGCTTCTAGGATTTGTTGATATTTAGTTGAATCCATTCTTCCTTCCACCTGCACAATATTTCCGGTTCCACTGGCTGCCACACAACCCCAAAGCATAATAGAGCCACCCCCGTGCTTAACAGTTGGCAAGGTGTTCTTTTCTTGAAATGTTTCACCCTTTTTTCTCCAAATGTACCTTCTTTGGTTGTGGCCAAACAGTTCAATTTTCGTTTCATCAGTCCAAAGCACATTGTTCCAAAAAGCTTCAGGCTTGTCAAGGTTTTCTTTTGCATACTTTAGACGCTGACTTTTGTGATGAGGTCGTAGAAAAGGCTTCCTTCTGACAACTCTCCCATGCAGATCCTTGTTGTGTAAGGTACGCTGTACTGTGGACCTGTGAACAACTACTCCAGTGTCAGCTAAACTGTTCTGAAGGTCCTTTGCAGTGACCTGTGGGTTCTGGGTCTTCCAGATCTTGCCTTGACTTTAACCGTTCCATTTAACTTCCATTTCTTGACAATGTTTCTGACAGTTGAAATTGCTAGCTGGAAGTGTTGAGAGAGTTTTTTATAGCCTTCTCCTGTTTTGTGAAAGTCAATTATCTTCATTTTCAAGTCCTCAGACATTTGCTTAGAGGAGCCCATGGTTGTTGAAACCAGGCAGAACAACCATCACAGTCTGACAAATTAGAAGGTATGAAGTTACTTCAGGAGTAATAGTTCAACACTGGAATTGACTTCACCTGACTAACTGAAGCCCTAACGAGTAAATCAACCTTTCTGGGCCTTAGTAATCCTCTTTTTAAGAAGTAATTAAGAATGGTCCAAAAGGGTGCCCAAACTTTTGCACGCGCCATGTTCACTTTTGTTTATTATTTTGAATCTGTAATAAATGCAAATAAATAGTAATCCTGTATTAATTTGCAGAAAGGTGTCATGTTTAATTTTGTACCATGTACAGGTCAGGTCAACTTCTGTTCACTGAAAGATTCATTCAAACTTTTGCATACAACTGTATTATTATTTATTTCTTAGCAGACACCCTCATCCAGGGCGACTTACAGTTGTAAACAAAAATACGTTTCAAGAATCACAGTACAAGTATTAATACAATTAAGAGCAAGATAAAATACAATGACTTCGGTTCTAGCAAGCACAAGTATGAGGACATAAGAGTCAATAACGGAGCAGATAAGTGTTAGTGATAGTTACATCAGGATATAATTAAATACAAAAATACTACAGATTAAATAACACTTGTGACAGATTACAGTACTCTAAAGTACAGGATTAAATGCAGTAAAATAGTTCCACAGGTAAAAATAATTAGTCTTGAATTGCTCCCAGTGTCCCGAATTCAAAAATACCAGATATGTGCACATTTGAATAGTTTTTTAGGCGTTTACTAATCAAAGTTAAATGATCAATTTATCTTTTTATTATCAATCTACTGGCAGCCTATATTTTCTTACTGTGCTAAAATAGAAGTAACCGGTCTGTCGATCTCCGATAGGTCACAAATCACAAGCCCCTAGATCCACACGCTGAGAAAAAAATGCCAAAGTCAAATAAAAAAATCAACAGGTTGGATTTTATTTACCACAAGATAAAGTGTAGTAGACAAGCTATACAAAAAGTCAAACACTGCCTGAAACGTTTGTACGGTGTAAATGGTCAATTAATTAATAGGCTAAGCGCTTCTTTTTGGTTGCCTCGCGGTGCTGTCTCTGCTGTCTAATCAGAATACGATGCCATGCATCATATGAGGGTCGCTATGTTGGGCTAAGTTAATACAAAAATGTGTACAGGGCAGTATTAATTACATTTGCATACATAGTAATCACCAGTATCTAGTCGTGGTCAGTAATTCAGTTTTAGCAGTGTGCGACATGCGACACCCAGTCGGGAAAAACTTAATTGTGTCATCAAACCAAAACTGAGCACAATCGATCATAGAATCTGTGCACACTCAGATGAGATGAGTCGGGACGGCTCGAGTCGGGCTGTGTGCGGCGGGCCTTACTAAACTGCTGCTGTGAGAACGACAGGGCAACTGAAACGCCGACAAAACAAAATGATTTCTCTTTATCCAATGGCCATATAAGAAACCAAAACGTATGAAACAAGTGTCATCGCCGTTCTTCTGGGTAATGTAGTTTAGAAACCAATCCTTTAACCCATTCTACCCGTTTAGCATAACATGACTTTCAGATCGTATCAGGAAAAATATCCACCGAAAGTATACCGTATTATACCTTCCTAAACAGCTGAGAATCTGAAGATTATTAAGAGAATAACGTTTTCTTATGAAATATACCCTACGATTACCTAGTCAATGTAAAAAATAAGTTTTAAAATATACTCAAATTCATTTTTTATTAAAATCTTTTTAGTTGAATTATTTTTGTCATGCACAAAAATTAGACTGAATTACGTTTTCTTTATTTGTGTCTGTTTTGTGCGACAGGGAGGGGGGAAGTTGATTTTTAAGGACAAGTAGATTTTTCTAGCATTTTGTCCCATGGACAAGAATTTTTTTTAAAAAAAAATTGCACACCACAGCTTCCAACTTGTTGGTCAGTTTGAAAAGTTTTATTTTTTATTTTAAAACAGATGGCCTTTGCATTGTAATGGAAACAGATCATATTGTAATGGAAACAATACACAAGTAGTATTTGAAGTAGATTCTAAAGAGATAAATTTCCTAACCAGACAACTGTGTTTATTCAAAACAATAAAACTAGCTTGGGCTCACAGCTGTGAGACTCTTTGAATCCAAGACAACAGTGGGGGTCTTTTTGATCAAAAAGAGACAGCAAGTCTTTCAGACTTCTCCAGTACATCAGAAATGTTTTGAAAAAGGATTATATTTAGGATTTGTATAAATCCTTATATAATCTTTACAATATATTTAAACATTAATATAAATTGTATACCTTTTTTCTTCACACTAACATTTGGGTTTTGAAAATAGACGCAAGTAAAAATCCAACTGTTTTTGTAGCTTTCAGAGAGCCAAAACAATTGCATGAATTTGCAAATGTTCATTTAGCACTTAAAAACAGAGGGGAGAAGGCCAGCTCTATGTGATCTCTATTTTCCAAAGTGGATAAATTAATAGAGTTATATATATATATATATAAATAAATAAATAAATAAATAAATAAATAAATAAATCACTCTACAGCTGTGGCCAAAGGTAAGAGAATCTAAGTTTGTGTGTGTGTGTCTCTCTCTCTCTCTGTATATAGGAGTATACTATTAGAAACATTTTGAGTTTTGCACATCGATGCTTGTATGCAGACAGTTTAAAATAAACTGCCCATCCTTCCATTAAAAGGAAACTCTTCTATTTGTGCAACTACCCTTTTTTACAATAGCAACGCCATGGTAACACACACACACATATATATATATATATAGTGTTTAGCGTATTTTTTTTATTTATTTTGCAAAACAATATTTGTGTTTTTCTGTTAGAAAACAAGTCATGCTTTGCCAGTGTAGAAATTATTATTAAAATGAAACCATGACGTAAAGTTAAAAGCATATTATTTAAAATACTTAACTTCCCAATGTACGCAGTGCTCACACAGATCATGTTTTACTCACGCAGACAGTTAAGTGCCTCTTCCTGCTTCACTGGGTCACGGACGACAATTATGATTATCGATAATTTTTCAACGCAATAATTATTGCTGCAAAAATATTATCGTGATTAATTGATATTATCAATTATTGTTCCAACCCTAGTGGGGTCACAGGGAAGCTTTTGTGTATCTTGAAAAATTTAGTGAACCCGTCAAGTTACAAGGCTAGATACGCCCCTGTTAATCACTGATTGACTGTGTTCACTGTTAAATAAAACCAAAATCGTACAAGTTATATTCTACTTTTTTGTATGTGTTTTGTGCAACGGGGAGGGGGCAAGTAGATTTTTCTAGCATTTTCTAGCATTTTTTCAAAAACTGCACACCCCTGAGCAGGTTTCAGTTGATTTTATGAAGCAAAAGGTGTTAATTCTATAGGGTGGTGCAAAACTTCTGGCGAAAGCTGTAGCCTGGTGAACATTTCCACAACAATCACTTCATAAATTCTAAACCTGTACAATACGCCTTTCACACAGGCGAGTTATGACGACTCAGAACCGTGGTGGTTCAGAGACAGCACTGAACAATCTTAACTGCTGTGTGAAAGGCTATGTCGGTACTGAAGCGCTATAGTGGCCGTGGATTGAAAGTCAACGTTACTGTATAACGGACATGTTGGGTATTTTTGTTGTCGGTGTTACACTTTCATTTTTTTCCAAATACAAGGGCTGGTCCAGAACTAGGTGGTAATTGGAGTCTGGAATAAGTTAAGGAATTGTTAACTTTACGGGCTGACAAGGTGAATTCACAAATAGAAGGGACAGTGGCGAATCGCCGTTGCCATGACAATGATCTGTTGACTGAAAAGCTTGAAACGTTCTACTCACATGATCCCTTTGGCTGTGTGAAAGGGTTATGACAGTATTATACCAACACAGACCGCGCAATTTCGTGCTGTGTGAATGGGTACTTTAAAAACATTTTGAAACGTCTCAGACAGCTCAGTTGCGGCATTTGTACGTGAAAGTGGCTTAGAGTTTTAGATCTTAGTGTGTCAATTTGCATAAACTTCTGTATTAGTTTCACCCATTTCAGGTTTTTCTTTTTGCCAAGTTACTAGTACAAAAATTCCCTGGTGTATCTAATTAAGCTCACACTACAAGCTGGAATGGCTCAAACTGTTACGCAATGGGAATCTTTAATTATATCAATATGAATTTCAACCAAAACCCAATATTTTGTTCAGTTTTATTCTACAAAAGTTTTTTCATCTGCTGCAGGTTTTTCGGTTTACATTATCTCCATATTCCACTCAAACAGCATGGTCAGCACGCCCCTTCCCTTCCCTCTACAAATTAAAACTTGAAGTTTTCAAATAAATGTCATAAAATTTTATTTACCTCCAGCAGTCACCCCTCCAGTCTCGATGGCTTTCTTGATCTTCTCCTGATCTTCCCATCTCAGGTCAGAAAACCCATCAATATCCCCATGGGACAGAACTCTGGCTCTTTGCCAGAAGCATGAGAAGTGGTGCCAGTGAGGGACTTTGCCATCAAACATCGGAGACTGCAAGGGAAACACACACAGCCAACCATTATATTCTATCGGTTTACTGATTTTGGCTAGTAAGTTTAATCTTATAAAAGCACATCCCTCAGTCTGAAAAAGGTTTGTACCAATAGGTCACTGTGGAGACCATTTTCAGGATGTTCTTTAAAAAAAAAAATGGGCTTTCATTTTTACAGGCAAATAGTGTTAGCTCTGTCTTTGTTAACTGATAAAAGTACATGCCAACACAAACAACCATAACTTAAATTTGATCAAGTCTTGGGAATAACACACATTCTGGATTTTTGTTTTGATATTAAAGTAAGCATCCTCTCTGCAGCCTTTGCAAATCAGAAAAGACATTCAGCTATTACAGATCAGGTAATTTCTTCAGGAAAGTTTATTCACTCTGGTCACATTAGGCAAGAGTCAACTAATGTATTCAGAAGAAATGTTTACATAGAAAAACTGAAGTCTTTACAAAACTAAAAATATCCCTCTTTAAAGAGAATTATGGGTATCTGAATTATTGCCGTTTCCAACAAATTACTCTGATATGGTCGAAAGACATGGGTCACCCACGGTGCCTCCAGACATTCTTCTCTCATTAATGGGGGAAGGGTACCAACTGCACTGCTACCGCATTATCAAGTCCCAGGTTAAACAGATAAGACTGGAACTTTATGTTTTACTAATTAATGGTATTAAACTCTAGAAAAGAAAAGCTAATATGCATTAACATTACAAGTGAAAGCAT